>CM060986.1:25001500-26323000 GCA_030765065.1 Deroplatys truncata
AGCATGCATTACGTATGTATTGTGGAAGAATAATAGTAGTGTGAGAGAACTTCTTGTATCACAATAAGAGTTAAACTCTTTTAAAGAAAAGTGAGAAGGGTAAATTCTATGTTACTGACTTAGCAATGTGTAATATGTCCTTTTTATAGCATAGGAAAAACTAGGTGAATGATACAATGGCAATTTTCTTGCTGTTGTTAAACTTCTTAGAAAATACGATTCCTTTTTGTGTGGATTAATGAATGAGAAAGGAATTAACTCCCCAAATGTTAAATGACCTCATTCAGATGCTGTCTTCAAAGGTAGAAAAAGAGATAATAGTAGCAATACATGACGCTTGCTTCTATCACTAATATTGAATACTACCAAAGATGTAACGAAACATGACCAGTTAAGCTTAATTTTACGATACATCTTAGTGAAGAAGAATATGAGTAACACACCTGTAGAGCTCACGATACAGGGTAAGATTTCTAGGAATTTTTAGAGTTGGAGATGGAAGTGCACAAGGATTAGTTCTACAGATTTAGAATTCGTCGAAAAGAAGTGAATTTTCGTAACAATTCTGAGGTCAAGGTTACAATGGAGCGAAAGTGATGAGTGGAGTATAGTTGGGAGTAAGTTCATGTTTTGTTCGTTAACGGCAAATCAATTGCCAGGAACCATATCAGCGCCGCCTGTGCGGCGGGATTTCATCCCGCAGCAGTTCTTTTACGTGCTACTAAATCTACTGACATGGGGCTGTCGCTTTTAAGCACACTTAAAAACAATCGTTATGGGCCGTATTTGAACCCACGATATTGGGATCAGAAGGCTGGCGCCTAAACAGTTGAACTACTCAGACCGACTACTCGGGAGTGCAAGCGCGGATCAGAAGACTGGAGCCGAGTGTCAATTATGTACATTGTGCTGTCCAGAATTTGAATTTAGTTCTAAGAGACGCAGCTAAGATACCATAGATATAATCGTTTTACGCACTGGTTTGAGAGCATATATATGTTTTCCAGTTCCAGTATTAAAATAAATAGCAACTATTAGAAGAAACAACAACCGGATATAAAACCCCAGCTCTCAAAAGACTATGAACAACAAAATGGTCTTCAACTTATTACACTTTGCTACCCATCCGTTTCCGTTACCGAGATATCGTGAAGACTTTTGGCAGTATGATAGCGATCTTTAGAAAGTCAAATGAGCGTAACTAAGCAATTTAAGAAACAAAGGAAAGAAAGGAAACTTGCGAGTTCGTGGTTCAGACGGTAGTATAAAGCAAAGTGCTAGAAACTTCAGTATCATGTCAAATAATATACAGTATCCAAATGAAGACATACAGACTGTTACAAAATTACTGAGCGAAGCATTTACTCCACTTCAGCAATATAAATTGGTTTAACAAAGTAAAACAAGATGCCGAAGAAATGGCAAACACATGGGGAATCGAATGTTGTTTTGCAAGAAAACGCACAATTACAACAAAGAAATGTTCCTATAAATTGTGTTAGGATGAAAGGCTAAGTGATTCCGGGTGGTATTTCTAAGTTAATATATCCAATGGTTATTTCAATATTCTGCTACGTCAGTTACGACTGGTTTAAAAGCATAATGGACACCACTGAAAAGCTCAAGTGTTTTATAGCCCAATATGTATACTCGTGGATAGGACTGATGGTGAACTTCTTCGATTTCAGAAAAAAACTTGTAGTTAGCTGTACGGATGATATTCCTGCAGAATTTCCTCACCAACTACTCATGGTCTGAAGTGTACTTCGAAGCTATATCAAAGATATGAAAAATGTATCAGTGAAACAGTTAGCAGTCAGTGTCTCAACGACGTTGAAATTATTTCTAACTCTTCCTGTGGCAATAGCTTCAGCAAAAATGGCGTTCTCAAAATGAAGTTAATTGAGAACCATGTGCGCAGTTGATGATGCAAGAGCGTTTGTCTTCCCTTAATATGATAAGCATTGAAGTGGAAAGAGCAAGGACATTAAACCTTGTTGTGCTAGTTGATGAGTTCGCTAGGAAGAATTCTGCATGAAAACGGCGATTCAACTTCAATATTAACTGTAAGTCAGAAGGGCGTGCGTAATATTATTTATTATACACTTTAATATTTGGATCTCTTCACTTGATTCTGCTGAGGGTGGCAGAATAGTCTACTACGCCCCTGCATCTTGTAGTACATATTGTGTATTGTTCCGTTTTATGTGTTGTTAAAACGGTGTAATGTTGTGCAACATTTTGTAAACAGTACCCCAGAAATAAGGACTTTGAATTTATTTTTCATGCACTTCCAAACCAGATTTCTACGAGACAATATTATGGATTAAACCACAGGTGCGCAACTGTGGCAGAATGTGTGACTGGTGGTGACTTAAATGTCTCCCACCAGTCATCTTTGACGTTTTAACTGACGTAATATGAGCACAGCGCAACACTATTAACAGGGGTTGATGTTTGGAGTTTTCTGCTGCGAAGTAACTACTCTGTCAGTAGTAATGAGCGCTTTAGCGAGGGAAAAGGTAGATAACAACATGGAATTCAGGCGAAGAGTCTTCTATGTCAACTGGGAAAACTATTTTGTTATTCAGAATAATCACAAGGTTAAAATGCCTCATTTGTGCAAACTATTATATACCTCGCCTTTAAGTGTAAAAAAGACATTTCACACGTCATGCAGAGAAATATGGACCTCAGGTGCTTGCAGGTATGCAATCTTCAATTATAATTTATTATTATTATCATCATAACCGAATCTCAATTTATATTAACAGGCCAGAGCGGACAAATAAAATATCAGTAATAGAACAGGGGAAGATACATTTGAAAGATAAGCAGATAGTAAGGTCTGTGTGTGCAAGCTACCGTGTAGCTCACCCCACTGCAATAAATTTAAAACTCCTTAGTAAAGGCAGTTTATAAAAGAGGCCCTTATAATAGCTGCAGAGGGAATTTGCCCTGGAGAAACCGATTGCTTTAAGTCCATTAGTCTTTCTAGAGATAGAGTTACCCTAGAATCGAGGAAATGAACAATGACGTGGCAAAACAATTGAGAAAAAGACTTCAATCATTTCTGTATTTCTCTCTGGCACCTGATGAAACAACTGACAGGACTAGCAGTGCTCAGTTGCTGGTTTATATTCGGGGGGGGGGGGTTGAAGAGCTTTTAGCCATTGTATCATTCAAAGGCAGAACATGTGGAAATGACATTTTTGATGCTGTTTATAGTGTTGATAAAAAAGTTGCATTATAATGGGAAAAATTGCTTCAATTGCTACCGAACGGGCAACCTCGATGATTGGGAAAGAGAGAGGATTTGTCAGTAGATTTATAAAGTTTTGGTCCAACATTAATGCACCCAATTCAAATCTTGTCAATATTCATTGTATGATTTTCAGAGGCATTATATGCCCAGTCCGCTAACCTGAATAATACGATGAGTACAGTTGTTAAGACTGTGAGTTACATAAAATCAAGTTGAGACACCGCAGGTTTCAGGAATTTTTAAAGACTTTAGGATCTTAATACTCAGCCTTGCCCTATTATTTGAAAGTAAGGTGGCTAAGCAGAGGAGCAGTATTAACTGAAATAGACGAATTTCTGAAAACACTGGCTAGTACCAATACTTTTAACTGTGTGTTTGATTTCCATAATAATTCATATAACCGCTAAAAAATTTTTTTTTTCAGGGTTCAGCGGTACCAGAAATATTAGTCTCGATGGGTGTGCGGCCTGGCATTTATGACGGACCTATTTGTTCATTCTGATTCACTGGACATAGATCTACAAGGAAAGAATGAGAATATTGTTTCATTACCCGGAGCAGTAAATACATTTATAGAAAACTCGTCAAAGTGGGATCACCAACTATTTATTGGAGATATGTGTAATTTCCGCTGTTTACAGTCCTTGCGAATTATAAATCCATTAGGTGACTATCTGCTACATTTGAAACCAAATTTTCCGATCTAAGAAATATGGATTGAGTCTATATGCAAACCCCTTCTATGTTCATTATCATCTTTCGATTTGGAAAATGAATTAAAGCATTTGGAAATCACAGATGGACGTAATAAGAAAAATGTAACATTTGAGTTCTACAATTATCACCTGAGAAATTTCCTAAACTACGCTGTATTGTAGCCCGTCTAATGGCAATTTTTGGCATAACGCACGTACGCGAACAAACTTTTTCTAAAATTAACTTCGAAAAGTGATGTACGGTCTACGTTAACTGGCAGCATTTAGGTTCGCCACTTCGACTATGCACATACATCTTTATCCCCTGACACTGAATTATTAGTGCGATCCAAACGCTTGCAAACATCACAGAGCAATAATTAAAATGCCCTCCATGCGAAATAAATAAGTAATATCTGATGCGCTTTTCACGATTTAGCAAACGGGCAACATAGTGGACACTGAAGGTTTCATTCCGTCACAGCATTGTAATAGTAAATTACAATAATAAAACAACAAGAAATATTAAAGAAATAAGAAGCCTAATTAAAGCAGTTGAAACCAGATGTCACTCAACAATGGATCTCTGCTCATGTCAGACTTTTGGGCAATGAACATGCGGATCAATTAGCAAAGAAAGGTGCAATACAACAAATAAAACCTGTAGGACAAATAGAAATAAATAAAAAATTAAATAACATTAAACGACGTTTTAAAAGACAGCAGAAACTCGATGAAAAAGATAAATTAAAAGAATATTAAAGATGGAGTTGATACACAAAAAATGCCAAGGAAAACTACTGTGGCCTTATTTAGAATGGCAACTGGCCACGGAGGTGATACTGCGGTACTTGTGAGTCAAAACGTGGTCCACAAACCCACCCCTCTGCCACCCCTGCAAACCCTTGAAGCGACGGCGATGTGTGTCGAACTGGGTGGCACGGAGGTTATTATAACTTCTATTTACCACCCCCTGCTGACTACCAATCCATACTAGCCCTTCATTCTTGCGGGGGACTTTGATGCCAAACATCAGAGTTGGCATTCAGGCCCTCGTGCGGATCCAAGAGGCAACGCATTAATTTGCATGATAGATGGAGACCCACAGCTTCGAGCACTGGGTCTTTAGCAACCCAACCATCATCCGCAAGGTCGACTACCCTCTGTCATCATCGACTGCGATCATCAAGCACTACCCTTATCATCTCACATCACTCCCAGTGCTCCATACCGACCACAACCCCGTGTTGACAGAGATCAACACGGCTTGCCAGTAACGATTTTTCTGGTCACATCGGAGAAATTGATTGGGATTGCGTTAAGGGTTGCCTCCACGCAACAATCCCGCCTAACTCCAGCATTATAGATATTCCTTCCCTAGAGACAGCAGTCAAATCCTTCACAACCACAGTGGTGCGAACGGTTCATAACCTCACCATCCTAACATCTCCCCCTTCTCATCCTGACGTCCTACCACTGGACCTAGAATTCCTTATCCGCCGCTCCTGGGCAGCCCGAAGGCTATAGCAGCGCCACCGAACGCCCCATTATCTAGAGCTTCTGCGGAAATCTCGCCGAGAGGTCCGTGACCGACTGCGTGAGCACAGGATGCAAGCGTGGGAGGCGACGATGGCCCGTCAGAACCTCGATGGTAGTGACGTTTGGCGGATAGCTAAAAACCTCCGTCGCCAACGCAATCAATACAACTCCCCGCTTCAAGGTAACCTAGGCCTTGTATACGAACCCATAGCCAAAGCAAACGTGCTCGTAACTATCTTGAGGACACCTGCAGGCCTAGAGATGACACTCAGGACGCCGACTTTACTGCCCGCGTCCACCAGCAGGTGGATCGCTATTTGCAGTTGCCTCCTGATGGAGCGGAGAATCTCCTCTCAATCATCCGCCCTAGTGAAGTTCAAGGCGCATTCCGGCGTCTCAATACGAAAAAGGTTTGCGGACAGGACGGGCTGACCCCTGCCATGCTCCGCAACCTTCCTTTCAGAGCTGTACTTTTCCTTACTAAGGTTTTTAACATGTACATCACCCTGGGACACTTTCCACGCGAGTGGAAGATGGCCCGGGTGGTGTGCATTCCGAAGCCTGGTAAGGACCCGGCTCTTCCCTCCAGTTACCGCTCCATCAGCCTTCTACCCACACTCTCAAACGTTTTTGAGAGGCTAATACTACACCGCTTGTCGCCACTACTGGCTGACATTCAAGCCATTCCAACCCATCAGTTTGGTTTTTGTCCTGGGCACTCGACCGACCAGCAGCTGCTGCCCTGGGTTTCCAGGACAGGGCTTTCACTCCTGCGGTGTCTCTTGACGTGGAGGCCTTCTCAACGACCTGGCATGAGGGATGCCTATACAAAATGATTCATCTTGGTTTACACAGACAAATCAACATTGTACAGTTTCCTACACCAACGCTCATTTATAGTAGTAGAGGGGGAAAAAATCAACACAAAAACCCATACGAGGTGGAGTCCCCGAAGGCTCTGTACTATCTCCCACACTGTTTAGTCTGTACATGGCAGACTTTCCAGTGGTGCAGGGCGTCAATATGACCAGTTTGCTGGTGACGTCCTGCTGTACACTACCAACACACATCTTCAGAGATTCAACCCTATACAACACCACCGTCTCGTTGAACTCTGGCGCAGGCAGTGGCGGATGTCCGTGAATCCGGGCAAAAGCCAAGCTGTCCTGCTTGCCAAGAGAATCCCCACTGCAGTCAGACCAACCTTCACCTACCGGGGCCAAAGGATAGAGTGGGGGACTTCCTTACGCTATTTAGGTGTCACTCTAGATAAGGACCTAACCTTTCGTGAACACGTGCGAGAAACAACGAAAAGGGTTAAGGGGGTGGTAGCTGCCTTATACCCGGTTCTAGCTTCTAAGATGCCGGTTCACTTAAAGTTACGCCTTTATAAAGCTCTTATATTACCTCTGATGCTCTATGCCTGTGAGGTATGGGGCATGGCAGCAGATTCCTGGCTTCTCTGGCTGCAGCGGATTCAGAATAGGGGACTTCGGTCCATCTATTCTGTCTGTCGTCGCTTTCCAGTCAGGCTACTACATGAAACCTCGGCCCTTCCATATGTGGAGGACGTGATTAGACACCGGGCAACAAAATTTTATGGAAAATTGATTTACCATGAGAATGCCCTTGTCATATCCCTGGGGGACTACTTACCTCAAGAACAATACAGACGCTACCGGGTTCCTCGCATGGCTTGCGGGCACCCCCAGTAACGAAGGCTCTAAACCTGTCAACAGCAAAAACATGCTGTCACTAAGTATTCTGCCTTCCCCAGTGGGAGTAGTCAACAAAATTCAACCAATCAAAATTTAAACAAAATAAACACCAGCGGAGCAGGGCACTGGCAGTGCTCCTGAAAAGGCAGCCACTGAGGAGCCTATAAAAACATAAGAGCTACCTTCCATCACAACCCCAACTTCAACACAAAACAGTGACCCTACAACAATCCATCCTACCTATGGTAAAGCCCTTCCAAGGGTAGGTAAATATCAACTCACTTAGGTTCACCATGAGCCTACTAGATTGACTCCACTCCACTCCACCATTGCCTCACTGAACACCTCTACAAGATACAATGCCTACCTACACCCAAGCCATTGCAGCACACTTTTGGGAAACTAACCACGAAATAGACACAAACACCAAATTACTAAAAGAAATAAACTATCCTCCAGAACTCACTGCATGGGAGACTTTTATCCAAAAACACAGAGTTATGAACGTTGAAATCCCATCTCTGGACTTCTATACCAAATTCACTGCGCCATTTACCAGATACCAGAATGAAGACGACACCAGCGCCACCAGTTAACCTACAGCTGATGATGGAAGCGAAGGCTTCTGAAACATGTCCTGTATAAATTACAGAGTAAGTGAAGGAAACATGTCCCAAATTAGATTTCTAACGCTTAAATACTCTTACAGTATGTATTAGTTCCTTTTTGACCAAACTATAAATTAAATGTATTTTTTTAAGGTGAATAAATTATATTGTATTACCTTTAGTTTGCAACTGTATTCTAGCTGTTATTTTTGTTTGAGGTAGACAACCCATTAATGTGCACAAAAGTTTATATGCACAGCAAAGAGACCAAGCACAGCACTTGCGCACATCAAGTAATAATTTGCAGGCATTCCAAAATGGAGTTTACTACATTGATATGGTATATTTAATTCACTTCCATCATCTATAAAATAACTGCATACCAATAAAAATAAGTTCAAGTTGGCTTTAAAAACATACCTTATTACTAATAGCTTCTAAACAAAGGATTTTTTTTTCAATCAAAGGAATTGTAATAATTTTTCTTCATCAATTAATTCAGTTTCTTGAACATGTAAATACTTTAAGTTACCATTTTTATATATTCTAAATGTAAATAATTTAAGTTACCAGTACCAGTGATATGTAATTTGTTTTTTAAGTTTGAGAATTTGTAAGTAAGAAGTTTAATTGCATTAAATGTACATAATATTGTATGGAACATCCTAGAGATTAACTCTTCTGAGTTGGCCATATTCACTATAGCATCCATGACTGAAATGACATCTTATAGTTATACACTGGGAACAAACACTGTAGAGTAAGTAAAGGAAATCTGCTTTGTTTGAATGTAAATAAAAGTGTTTACTTAATGCCTGTTCCACCTTATAAATTGATTTACAAGCTTGCATTTCACATTTAATCTGGATCTACAGTATTCTAATGGTGTCATAAAAGCAGCAATGGATTATATTTAGCTTTCTGTACAACAGATATGCCACTGCCTAATGAATATCCAGAAACAGGATCACGCACAGTGTTACATTTCAGGTGCATTTGCAACATTTTGTGTCTCACATACTGGTATTCAGCTGACATTTTAGGAATTTAATCCTAAAATGTTGTAATTTTTAGCACGCTCTTCGTATAAACTACTTCAAAATTTCTATCAGTTTCAATAAAATTAATTCATCGAATATTTGCTTATGGTGAGGCAATCATAGTACAGGCCAGTGGGGGGCTACTTTTAAGGTTGGGAGGAGGGCAGATCATTTTTGTTTTTTGCATTAAGCACGTTTAACCAGGCAGATTTAACTCTACAGTTTACCAGAAAAGATATGCAAATAAAAAGAACCAGTTTGTTGCATGTAATTTCTGGTTTGCTCAGTTGATGTACATATTTTTCAATGCTTATAGAATCCTTTGCATTAGTAAAATTCAGAAATAAAACATGCAGTAAAATGTATCTATCAAAGTGAACATAAACTATACTTTATCAGTAATTATTGCATTATACCTTTCAGTAGCAAGAAGCCTTGTGATATTTATATCCCTGTGCATTAATGAATACCCATTAACATTTTGGTGGAAAACACCCAGGAATACACCAGAATCTGAAAAACTTTCAAAATTCAATTTTGAATGATGTACATCAACTCACATCTTGCATTGGACTCTTTCAATTTTAGATTGATCTAGCCTAGAAATAAGGCCTTATAATATAAATTGGTAGGGAACAGGAATGCACACAATCACCAAACTTCACATATGCATTATTGCACAAGAAAACCAGGCATGCTAAACAATGGCTCAGAAATATGCATTAAATTACCAAGTGATATTATAGCAAACCAGGTTGTTTAAGCCCGGATCCTACATGGGAGGGGGGGTTATCTCAGGTTATATGCTACTCACTAAAGGCTGAAGAGAGAGGAGAAGGTAGGCAGAATGAACTAACTTGTTCTTATATGAGGGTGACTCAAATATAAATGGTAATTACTCAAGAGTACTGTGCAGGCAGTTCCAGGCAGGATGGTGGAGTGGAGGGTTAAAGGTGGGTGTGTTAGGGAGGGGGAACCAGCTTGGTTAGCTTCTTTGCTAAGTTTCGGCGTTAGTATAGCCATGAGTGAACAAGAGGTTCCTTCGTCAATTGCGCAATGCATTATTATAAAGTTCTTAACCAATGAAGGGGTCAAACCCTTGGAGAGATTTTTACTCATTTGAAGGTACAGTTTGCAAATGCTACACTGTCCCAGAATTGAGTGTTTACTTGAGCTAGAGAATTTAGGGGTGGCCGTGAAACTATAGAGAACGAAGGTCATGCTCAATGTCCTAGGTCAAGTCTCACTGATGACATCTGTGCCGTTCGAGACAGTGTTTTTTTGACTACAAAGGAGTTTTACTCATTGATTTTCTGCATGACTGATGTACGTGAATGTGGCTTACTATTGCCAATTGTTGAAGTCAGTAATAGCCGCCTACCGGAGCAAAAGATGTTGTATGCCCATTAGAAATGTCATCCTTCTCCAAGACAATGCTAAGCCTCACACCACAAATTTGACAAGAGATACATTGGAGGACTTGCATTGGGAAATCCTTAAACATCCTCCCTATAGTCCAGAATTGTCCCCCTCAGACTATTTTTTGTTTGCACTCATGAAGGAATCGCTTGGAGGGCAACAATTCTAAACCAATGAAGACGTTGAGGAGCATGTGCGTAAATGGTTGATGACACATCCCCCAACTTTTTTTGAACAAGGAATACTCAAGCTTCCAAATCGTTGGCAAAAGTATGTAGAGCGTGAAGGAAGCTATGTAGAGAAATAGAAAATGTCTCATTTGTGTATATGTTTCATCAATAAACGTGTATATATATATATATATATATATATATATATATATAAATATAAAAATACCATTTACATTTGAATCATCCTCGTATATTAAATAGAGCCCTTTTATCTTATTTTGGGAAGGCATTTATCTCCCTAATCCTGTCCCCTCACTATGACCCTCCAAATCTCATATAACATACATGCTATTATTTTATACTTTTATTTATTTATTTATTCAATAAACATGTCCAAGACCTCCACAAGCAGCATTGCTGCTTTTAAGGAAGAATTACAATTTATTTTGTACAAAATTTTAAAATATAATACTAAAATTATTGTTATGATAAGATGGAATACAATCTTATAATTCAGTCTAAATTTGAATTAAAATTTAAAGTAATGACAATAATGACACTACTATTACTAATAATACCAGTAACCACTATAATATATGGGAATATTAATTATCACAAGTAAATTCTGTTAAAAAGATTATCACTGGAATGTTCAATACTGCAAAATTCAATATACAGTTTATGCACAAAAGTTGAATAATTTGTATGAAAATACAATTTTACATCTCTATTAGTTTGTGTATTACCTTATATACATACTTATAAAACATTTTATTTGTACCTTTACTATCAAAGGATTTAGTTGGTTCGCTTATATAACAGTGGAGTTGATGTAAAGGAATAATACCATATACACTCTTTTTATGGTATAATTTTAAAGAACTTGTTTACTTTCTCTACTACTTACCTACAGTAAGCAGAGGAAGTATAGTATTCTGCCCAAAAATTCAATATCAAGATTTCACAGAAATACAAGTTTTAAAGCTCCTGAATACAGAAAAAAAACATTTTTAGAAAAAGGTCTATGTGTGTGAACACATCTCAAAAGTAAAATGTCGGTTAGATACCAAACTTGGTATTTAACTTCATTGTCTTCCATGGGTGCAACACAAACATTTTCAAAAAAATCCCCCCAGCGCAAACTATCCTTTACATGGAAAAATTTGAATTATTTTTGGTTTTCTCAAAAATGGCTCTAACTCTTTTGATTAAAATACCATATATTTAAGATATCTACATGACAAATAAAATGCATATCTTGAGTTTTCTGCAAAAAAACCTGTGAAGACTTCATTCTGAATGACTTTAGTATAATTGGCATTCTGGAAGAGAGATACAGAATTTTATTACAAAAAAAAAAAAAAAAAATTTACGGCATTTGCCATTTCCAAGATATTCTTTGTAACTGGTTTGAATTTTCAAATACTTATTACTTTCTTCCAGTAGGAAGTTGCTATTCACTTTTTCTCATTGTTATGCAGGGAGTATGGAATTTTAAAGCCATAATTTATAGCGATCTGCTTTTTAAAAATCTGATTATTACTCTAGCCTACTGTATCCTTCTTATACTTACAACGAAATGTACAGTGAAAGTTTATATTAGTTATCAGGAATAGATAGAAGAATAAGCTTTTTTAAGAACAGCATATAGAACAGCGAGTGAAGAAAATCATGTGAATGCACACATGAAAGTTTTTGTACTATCTCCATATGAGCATATGTAATTTAAATGACAATGAATTAAATACAGGGAGGGCCAAAAGACTACGAACCGGCTGCGCGGTACTTTTCCTATCCGCATTCTTGGCGCTTGTTGCCATCTGCCACTATCATAGAAAGGCGTGGATGAAACCATACAACATTTTTAAAACTACTTTTAAAGGCTTTACTTAACAACTTTATGAAAGTGTGTTTGAGGACAGAATTATTAGTAAGAGATTTGTGGCCCTCTCGGCCCCCCGACCTAACCCACTGTGATTTCTATCTCTGAGTTAACTTAAAACAAAGTGTACAAGACAAAACCACACACCCTGGAAGAATTAAAACAAAGTATTCACCAGGAAATTACCAGCATTTCTCAACGTGAACTACGGCAAGTGATGGATAGTTTCCTAAAGAGGTGCCAAAAGTATGTGGGCAGCGACGGTGGCCAGTTTCAGCATCTCCTTTCATAAAGTTGGTAAGTAAAGCCTTTAAAAATAGTTCAACAAGCGCCAAGGACATGGACAGGAAAAACACTGCACAGCCAGTTTGTAGTATTTTGGCTCACTCTGCATAATATGCATATTTTACGATCTTATTTTTACTTCCTGTACTACTTACCTTTAGTAAGTAGAGGAAGTATTGCACTCCACCCAAACGTTTGGTATTGAAGTTTCACTGGAAATACATGTTTTAAGGTCCCTGAACAAAAATCTAAACAGTCTGTGAACAACATAATTCAAACATAAAGTGCTGGATAAATACCAAACCTGGTGTTTAAAACCAGCATCTTCAAAGTTTGAGATATAAAAATCCCACAAACTATGCTTTACATGGAAACATTTTCATTATTTTTTATTTCCTCAAAAATAGCTCTAATGATTTTGAATAAAATGTTTAAGGTAAATGCATCACAAGTAAAATATATATCTCATATTTTATGCAAATAGCACATGAAGTCCTCTTCATTCTGAATGAATTTTGTATAACTGGTAAAGTATAAGAGGTAGATAAAATCTTACTCCACAATAAATATACATAGCATTAAAACAAGTCCTGTTGCAGCATTAACCATTTCTGAGATACTCTTTGTTATTAGTTCAAATTTTCAAATACTTATATTCTTTTCAAATGCTAAGTTGCAATTCTTTTTTTCTCTTCATGGTCATGCAAAGATGCAATTTCAGTCATCACAAGCTAACCCACATTTTAAAGATATGACTATTGCTTCAGCCTACTGTACTCCTCTTATACTGTAACAAAACATACAATGAAGCCATTTTCGCAAACGTTTATCTCGATTAACAAGAAGTAGAGAGATGAATAAGCTTTACAATAGTTTGTAGAAGAATGGGTAGAGAAAGTTGGGGAATGTAACGTCAGTTTTATTTAAGTTATGGAAATCCTGTTTACTTTGTTCTGACTGTGGATTTCATTATTCCCAAAAGAGTTAAATTTGGGACTTCAACAACTAAATTTGTCACTAAGAAATATCCTCTTATGTGATGCAAGACGACTGAATTCAAACATTATTACAAAACATTTCTTTTTCTTTCTTCTAGAGCTAAAATTCTATTCAAGTGAACAAGTGCTTCACATTCCCACATCTCTATACGTAATTGAGATGAGGAAAAACAACACCATGACACATTAACTTCATTCATTGTCATCTACATAATTTCTCATAAATCCAAAGTAAACAGAAAGTTTAGTTTAATTTTATTGTAAATATAATTTATCTGCTCTAACCAAGTAAACCCATTGTTGACATGTACACCAAGATGAATATGTCACTTGCACTAAGCTCAGATGAATTAAATTCTTGAAAAACTAACGTAATTTTTTTTCCCAGGAGCAATTTATTAAGTTTTGAAATAGTTTGAGCATAATTTAAGTTTAGATTAATTGTGTAAAAATTTAACTTAGAAAAAAGTCTGATGTATTACATTTATTTAACTTTATGATTTGTTTTTATATCCCTTCTGCAAACTGTTGTTACAAAAGCTTACCACGTTTTTTACCACCTATATACACCAGATACACAAAGTATTGTATTCTGAGATTTCATTTAAATACACGTTTTGATACCCAAACTTGAATAAAGTCCTGGCTGTGGCATTTAATTTTTCATCTATGATACAGGCTTTCCAATTTGTGTCTAAAATTTTCTAGTATGGAACAACAGTTATCAAAGCACATATTTACTGAAATTATAAAGCTTGGAAATGTAAAGCACTTGCAACATTGAAGTTCACCTTTGAGGAATGACATCTCTAATATTTGAAATCACCTTGAAGGTTTGCCAGGATGCTTGAATCAGATGAGAGGGTATAATGCAGGGTTAGACACAGCGCGCTTATTATATGTCCTGACACTGAAATAGTGAATTCATGTAATCTTTTGTTATTGCTGCAACTATGACAGTCATGTAACACATCTGAACATGTTATGGAAGTAGTTCTGAGAATTGTTAACTACGAGGACCACCCAGAAAGTAAAGAACGTTTTGCCATACCAAGATATTACTTAATAAAATTTTGGCACATACTTTGTCTACTTTTCCCACATAATTGCCTTTGACATGAAGGCACTTGTACCTTGACACCAGTTTGTGTATACCCTCTTCATACCATGTGGCCGCCTGGCTATTCAACCAGATCATGACAGCATCCTTCAGGTCTTCATCATTTGTGAAGTGTTTACCAGCAAGGTGCTTCTTCATTTTTGGAAACAGGAAAAAAATCTGATGGTGCCAGGTCCGGACTGTAGGGAGGATGCTCGAAGAGTCCCATTGGAATTTCTCATGCAGCAAGGCTTGCGTAAGCTGGGCCGTATGTGGACGTGCACTGTTGTGCAACAGAACAATTCCATGTGAGAGCTTGCCTCTTTGGCAGTTCTGAATACACCAACTAAGACGCTGAAGGGTAGCACAGTATGTATCACTATTGATTGTTGTGTTGCGGGGCATGAAATCGATAAGTAGGAGCCGTTCACTGTCCTAGAATACAGAAGCCATCAGTTTTTGAATTGATGCAGTTTGTTTGAACTTGTGTTGCTTCCTTGTGGGGGTGTATGAGAAACCCATGCTTCATCTCCTGTAACAATCTAGTCAATGAACGTGTTGCCATCTCTTTTGTAACGCTCCAAGAACCCAATGCAGCACACATTCTTGCAGCTTTATGGTCATCTGATACCCACCGTGCACAAATTTTACGAGGGCTGATCAATAAAGACTGAGACTGATTTTTTTTCACAGATATTTATTACTCCATTTCAATGTTGACATGATCTTTTTCAAAGTAGTCCCCTCCTAACTGAGTGTACTTTTTACAGCGTCTCTGCCAGTCCTTGAACACATGGTGCAGCCCATTCTTTGTCAGGTCTTTGAGAATCGCCTCACTTTTCTTTAGCACTGCTTCAGTGCTCTCAAATCGAATGCCCTGGAGCTTTGCCTTTAGTAATGGGAATAAAAAGAAATCACAGGGGGTAAGACCAGGGCTTTAAGGCGGATGCGGCACACAGATAATGTTGAATTTAGCCAAAAATTCCTGGACTTGATTTGCGACGTGAGGCAACGCGTTGTCGTAATGAAGTCACCACCCATTCCGGTGATGTTCTGGACTTTCCTTGTAATGTGCTTCCTCAGTGTAGCCAATACTGACGTGTAGTAGCTGCTGTAACAGTAGTGTGAGGGGGGGGGAACTGCATGCTGGTAAATCATTCCATTCCGAAACACCAGGCCCACCTTGCTTAGCACACAGGACTTGCCTTTCTTTGAAGTCCTTGAACCACCTAAACACCGTTGCACGAGGTAGTGCATCTTCACCGTATGCTTGCTTCAGCTTTTCCAAAGTTTCAAGGCTGTATGATTTAAACGAAAATAAAATTTTATTGTGCTGTATTGCTCCTCTCGTGTCACCTCCATTTTGTGGTATGCGAAATTCAAGTAGGGTCAACAATATACAGCATTACTACCAACCTACCGTTACAGGAGTGCTGTCGCTTATGGACATTATACATGAAACCCTGCTCTTTTCAAGTATTCGTGGTAGAGACATAAAACTATCAAGGAAACTACAGAAAAAAATCAGTCTCAGTTTTTATTGATCAGCCCTCGTATGGTACCCTAAGTGCTCAGTGACAATTTCGTGCACAACTGAATGAGACATTTCCTGACATTATTCATGCACCTCACTAATTGTGAATCATTGATTCTCCCGAATATATGATCAAGCTTTTGTTTCAGCATATCTGTGATGACGGAGGGGTTGTCCTGATCTCTCCTCGTCATGAACATTTGTTCTCCCATTCTTAAACATTATGCACCACTTTTAGTCATTGGCTGAATTCATTATACCTTCGCCATAAATAGTAACAAGTCTACAGTAAATGTCACAGGGTCTAACATTTTCCGCCTGCAGAAAACGAATAACACCTCGCACCTCACAGTCGGCGGGATTCTCAGTCGGCACAGCCATGGTCACAGTTATCTCTGCACTTAACCACATGACAAGGTCTGACTTACAACTGTATGAGGCAACTATCTCATCACACTGAACACCAGAAACCAATTTTCAGTTGCCACAAAACAGGTGCACAGACTGTATGCACAAACTTTCTTTACTTTCTGGATGGCCCTCGTATATTCATTCAAGCGCCAAAGCATATCGAGAATTCAAACCTTTGATTGAAGAAATCAACAATGATTATGAATGCCTGATGATGTATTGTGGTATGGTTAGTAAAATGTATGTCTGTAAGTAATGTTCTCAATAAGTTTTTCCCATTACTGGAACCTATTAAAACATTCCTTAAGGGGGATGTTGGCTGAAATTTCTATTTTAACAATTTTAAAGCTACATACTTAATTTTTTGTGCACATATTTGGGGTGTTATGTGGAACTACTTGGCAGAGTTTCATTTTTGTATGTCAATTAGTTTTAGAATTATTGAAAATTTTCTTTTAAAATATTTGCATATTTCAAAATGAAATACACTTCACACTTTTTTGAAAAAAAGGCAATCAGTATGCACATTTTATTTTTTATCTCAAAAAGCGCTATGTTAATCCTGAATTTCATGCGTTAGTTTTTTCTTTTTATACTTTATAGAATGTATAGTAAAATTTCAGCTCTCTAACACGTAATTTGTGGATGTTATTTTGTTTTGAATGAGTAAAAGTGTAGCAAAAATTAAAGTGAGGAAAAATGAGTTTAAAAGTTTGTGTGCAGTTAACAAGAAATAATGACTTGCAGACCTTCCTAGAAGTGTCCAGCTTAGATGTGTAATTTGTACTCTTTTTTTCATTACATGCACTGCAAATCAATTCTAATTTATGGCATAAGCCAAGCCTTTCAATGCCAAGTCCTATATACAAACGCTTTTGATTGTGGTCATTACACTTCAGGTCCTTCACCAATGATGACAGTAAAACTGGTGTCCACTAATATATATTTACAGTCTTCATTATTTACTACAGGTATATGTTCACAATTATCCTCCGGCTGTTTCTGCCTTAAATTTTCTTTTGTGCACCACATTCTCACTCAGCTAACCTTTCATCATGGTATTTTTACATTATTTACAATTGTTTCTGGCTCAGGTATATGAAACAACATATAATTTGATGTTACATGACATCTACGAGAAGAAATTATTACCAATCACAGTGGCTCAGTGACAGATCAGAAATTAACTTTGACGGAAAAAAATCCCACAAAAATTGGTAAAAAAAAAACCGGATATTTTGCTTCATGCAGCATTTTTTGCTTCACCTGCCATGCCTTTTCAGGGACATTTAAGAAGTGCAGCCCTTTAAATATGATGTAATTAGAACAACTTTCAGGCACTGTAGTGCTTTAAAACTTCACATATATGCACTTCAAACCACCCAGTATTTTTTGGTACAAAAAACACAAAATGTGAAATTTTGTCTTTTTGGTCGCATTTTCACCTGTTTCCCTCCTTAAAGAAAGAGGCAAATCTTTACCTCATCTTGACGACTCTTAAGTGGTTGTTAGATATGGCATTTTTCACAGAAGTTCAATTTTTACCATCATTAAATCTTTCATTGCAAAGTCCAAATAAGCCTATTTCAAATCTAACACAGACTGTTTCAGCTTCCAAAGTAAAGTAAGATCCTTTCAGAAAGATCTTAATACTTAAATATATGCACACTGAAATTGAAATAGAAACAGAAGATTACGTATGTAAATCAAATGGTCTGGCAGAAAAAATTAATGACATACTTTATAATCTAGAGCACTTAAATCTTTGTTTGCTCTTTTTGAAAATTCCTCTCTTGTCAACATAATGAAAAATGGTTACCCTGTTTCATGGACAATTGTGGTTGATTCTGCACACTTATCTCCATTTTGGGACAGTTTATTAATGTGAGTCATTGCATTCAACACTTATCTTCATTAAACCTAAGCATTGAGCTGTTTTAAGAGATGAACATTTATGTGAACTTGTTTGAACTGCTTTTACTAGTAACCAACCATATTTCAAGGACAGCTCAAATGGACACCCAAAAAAAGACAATGTAACTTGTATGAAAAATGTTCAGTGGTGCACCTATTCAATAAATCATGGTCTATGAGCTAAATGTTTAGCAATTAAAAAAATACTGTTAGGATCTACTATGGGTTTCATTTTAATCAGTAGCATCTGAAATTAAGTGGGGTTGTCTTCAAAGTTTGTCGCTTAGATTGTGGCTACCAAAAGTCATGTAGCTGTCACCCCCGAGATAATGCATGTACAGATACCTTGCTATGGTAGCTCAAGTGGCATTGATATGAAAAGCCAAAAATCTGTGGTTCTGAGTATTGGCTGTGGCATTGAATTTTTCAAGTTTAAACTTTCCCACTTAATGCTTACATATGACTAGTATCAAAGAACAATTATCACTTAGAAGATTACTGTTCTTGATGTTGCAGACTGCATCCATTTCCAAAAAGTTTAAATTGGTGGTCTAATGGAAGGGAATTTTCATATTCACCAGTTTCACTCCTATTTCATACTGATGTCAGGGGTTTTTGTATTATACAAACACTGTGTAGCCTTTAAGTTATTAAATAACTAGAGGACTAAAGAGAAGGTACAGAAGTTTAAAATTTCAACTGCTGTGATTTATTTTAAAGTACTCAACTATCTCAGTAATTCTATCTCTCCTAAAAGAAACTTACAGGCTAGACAACATTTACATAATTGGGAACACTGTCACAGGAGGTTAAGAAAATTAGGAATACAACATCTGCTAACATTTCATGCCCATTTCCATGAACGTAAGGGGATCTTTTATCCCTTACAGAGAATTTATGAATATGCGGTTATAAGTGGTAAAAGAGAGGATTCACCATTAAAGCAATCTAGATCAATGAACAACAATTTCATAAACAATACTATGGAAGGTAAATGAAATTAATTAAATTGTTATAAGAGGTTAAAAAGGCACTCGTACAATTTCAGGTTCAACTAGTATTCGATACTTTGAATATATTAAGTTATTGAGCTACAAAATAAAATACTCCTAAAATAGGCTTCAATATATTTTCTGGTCTCACATTTACTTTTATAGATATTTAAAATATCTAACCGTAAAAGATTAAATTTCCAGAACTAATACATATCTTTTAAGAAGATAAGCTTACTCAAAAGTTTCCAGGAAAATTGAATTGTGTTTGCACTGTGGAAACTAATAATTTTAAGCATTCTGCACTTTCAAGAGCAATGATATTATGCATATCACATTTCTACTGTGAGAAATGATCTGAATACTGATAACAGTTTTATTATAAAACTTAGAAAAATAATCTTTTGAGTATATGTAAATATTGTGAATTCATTAGAAGTGCATTAAAATAATAGTTATGTTGAGCATTGGGGGAAAAATTCTCATGTGTTACATTCACATAACCTGTTGTACCCACTATTTTTACTTTTTCTACTATGTATAGTAAGTAGGGGAAGTATTGTATTCCACACAAAAATTCAATACCGAGATTTCACCAGAAATACATGTTTTGAGACCCCCTGAATTCAAAAAAAGCATTTTTGGAAACATGTCCGTGTGTGTGTCTGTGAACAGCATAACTCAGAAACGAACAGTCAGATAAACACTAAACTTGGTATTTAGGTTTAGTATCTTCCAGAGATGCGACACGAAGGTTTTCAAGAAAATCCCCCCACCCCAGATTACCCTTTACATGGAACATTTTTCGAAAATTTTAATTTTCTCAAAAATGGCTCTAATGATTTTGATTAAAATATCATATGTTTAAGATATTTTCATGACAAATGAAATGTATATCTCGAATTTTCTGGGCATGTCTCCAAAAGTATTCTTCATTGTGAACAACTTTTGCATTACTGGTAAACCATAAGAGATAGACAAAATTTTACTACACAAAAAATGTAGATCGCATTAAAATACACAATTTATGTCATATACATTTTTGTTGTTGAGTGAACCATTTTCGAGATATTGCTTGTTATTCCCTTAAATTTTCCAATATTTATACTTTTTCTCAAATGGAAATTCGTTATTCATTTTTTTATCCTGGTAATGCAAAGAGAATGGAATACTGCACATAGCAACCAGCTCTTAAAATATTTGACTATCGCTTAAAGCCTACCAATACCCCTTGCATCTACAAGAAAATTAGCAATAAGATTAACATCTCGATTAACATGAAGCATATGGAGAATAAGCGTTTGTAAAAATAGTTTGTACAAGAGTAGAGAAAGTCATGTGAGTGTAACACATCAGAATTTTTTCTACTGCTTATCTTTAGTAAGGAGAGGAAATATTACATTCCATCGAAAAAATTGATACCAAGATTTCTGGTAATACGTTTTGAGACTTACTGGGGAAAGAAAGAAAGAAAGAAAGAAAAAAAAAAGAGGTGCATATGTGCATGTATGTGTTTCCCTGTGTAAAACTCAAAAGTAAAAGTTGGTTAAATATCAAATTTGGTATTTATGCTCAACTTCTTTCAAGGATGCAACTTGAAGATTTTCAAGAGAATCCCCACCATCCCTAACTAGCTTTAGCATGGAAACATTTTTGTTATTTTTGATTTTCTAAAAAAAATGGCTGTAACAATTTTTAATAAAATACCACATGTTTAACATAGTTGCGTGAAAAATGAAATATATATCTTGAATTTTCTGGGAATAGCTTGTGAAGCCCTCTTCATTCTGAACAAATTTTGTATAATTAGTAAACCCTGAAAGATAGACAAAATCTAACTACACAAAAAATATATATCACATTCAAGCACACGTTTTATGTCCAATAATTGTTTTTGTGGTAACCATTTAAGAGGCATTCCTTGCTATTAGTTTGAATTTTTAAATAGTTATACTTTTCTCAAATGGGAAGTTGATTTTTATTTTTTTTTTCTTGTCATGGAAAGAGCATGAAACTTTAAATCCATCACACAGCCACACATTCTTAAAAAATTTGACTATTGCTTTACCTATTGTATTGTACAACATGCGTAAATGTGAACTGAAAGTTTACCTTAACAAGAAGTAGCTAGAATAATAAGCTTTTGCAAGAATAAGGTAGAAGACTGAGCAGAGAAAGTCATGTGAATGCAACACATCAGATTTCTTTTATATAACTTCTACAACCTATTCTTATGAAAGCTTATATATTACATGTTAATGAAATAAAACTTTGCAGGAATAATTTAATGCACATTTCCTTGAAGGAATAAGGGGTATAGAGATAACTGAATCGATAATCAGATGTTGCTATTCACTGGCCTTGAAATTCCATACTATTCCCATGACATTGCAAGAAACAACTCAATAGCAATAGCATTTAAAAAAACAAGAAAAGTATTGAAAAATTCAAACCAATAACAACGGATATCTTGGAAATGGCTGATGTAACAAAAAAAGATATTTGAAATGAATTGTATGTTTTAAAAAGATGAACATTTTTTGTGTAGTAAATTTTTGTCTGTCTCTTGACAATTACCAGTTATACAAAATTCCTTTCAAATGAAGAGGACTTTATACAGGCTGTTCTCAGAAAATTCAAGGTATACATTTTATTTGTCATGTAAGTATCTTAAACATGAGACATTTAATCAAAATATTTAGAGCCATTTTTAAGAATATAAAAAAATTTAAAAAAGTATTCCATATAAAAGCAGTTTGGGGTAGGAGGATTTTTGTGAAAATCTTTGGAAGATGCTGAACTTAAATATCACGTTTGTTATTTAACCAAATTTTCATTTTTGAGCTTTGCTGTTCACATACAGACATACACACACATGCATGCAAGCAAGCATGCACACACAAAACCTTTTCCTAAAAATGCTATTCCTTTATTCAGCGAGTCCCAAAACATATATTTCCAGTAAAATCTTGCTATCAAATTTTTGTGTAGAATGCAATACTTTCTTTACTTACTATAGGTAAGGTAGGTAGTAGAGAAAATCAAAACCCCATAACTTAAACTGCTGCCTGCTTTCTTTAAAGAAGTACGTTCTTTAGTATGGCAGGCAGTAAGATGACCTTGAGGAGTCCTTGTGATAACCTTGGACAACATTTCTTTATCACATCCTGTTTTCTGTTATCAATAGTGTTGCTCAAAACATGCTTCCTTCATCATTTCTTCCACTTTAAACTGCAGCTATGAACAATAATCTGATTCAAATAACAATATATAAATATTATGAAGCTGTACCCAAAATGTTTTTGGTGATTTTGGATAAATAAGTGAAGTTAATGTATAGCCAGAAATCCTATCCTCAAAACCTTTATTTGAATGTTTGCATGTATGTTGCCTTTTTATATGGCTGAACCAATCATTATGAAATTTGGTATATAACATACATTAGGTCTCACACAGAGAATAGGCTATATGGTATCTTAATTAATTTCACCAGTAAGGGGGGTGAAGTAGTAATGAAGCACACGGTATAAGTCTGATGTGATGCATTCACATATTATAACAGTCATATAAAATGTGACTCTTCTACTCTTCCTACATTACGCTATATTTTTACTTAGGAATTGTTTCAAATTAAGCAAAAGGGTTACAGCATGCAGAAACAGCAATCAAATGTTTATTTGTGGTAACAAGGTCTTGAAATGGAAAGAGAGAAAGGGGAAAAGCAAGAATCACAAATTTACAAGAATGTTTGTTAGGTGACACTTGGAGAGGTCAAAGCTTACAACATGAAATATTTCGAAAATGGCTAATGCTATGAAAAAATTTATTTTGCACAAATTTTGTACTTTAATGAGCACTACATTTTTCATGTAGTAAATTTTTGTCTACCTTTTAAGGTTTATTTGTTATACAAAATTCAATCAATAAAGGGATGTTCACAGAATACAAAATTGAAGATGTACATTTTATTTCTTATGTTAATATATGAAACATACAGCATTTTAATCAGAATAGTTATGGCCATTTTTGAGAAAAGAAAGAAAAAAAAAATGAAAATTTTCCATGTAGTTTAAAGCAGAGGAATTTTCTTGAAAATTTCTTATTGTACGCTTGGAAAATGCTGTCACTTTTGAGCTTCGTGCATGATTCTTTTTTTGGTTAAGGGATCCCAAAATATGTATTTTTGATGAAATCTTGATACAAAATTTTTGGGGGAATACAGTGTTTTCGCTTACCTACTAAAGAGAAAGTAAAAGAAATCAAAATCTGTCACTTACATTTTGGTCTTGTGAAAATGTTACACCCAAAGTTTATAACACTAAGGCAGTCTTATAAATCTGCGGTATGTTGGTCAGATGCTAGCTCTCAGATCCAGGAACTATGGTGTCGACTCCTGGCTGAAAGGTGGGAACTCTTCTTTAGCCAGAATTATTCCCCATCCCCCTAGAATGGGGAATTATGAATGTGTATGTATAATTCAACCTCTTAATATAAAAGCCCAAGTATATTCAGGTTTTTAATTTTGGCAAAATAATAAACCCCTCAATACACTCGGGAGTATAATTTCCAGGCAGCATATATTTTAAAAGGCCAAAGTTATCCATTCTATCTTGATTTTTGGTAAGTTTCTTGATACTTCCTCTTGATTTCACGATAACCTCATTTTTAACAGAATATTTCTGCCAACAGTTGTCTGTGAATCAGGTAGTTCAGTTGAATTTTCTTTCCACCTATTTTATTGACGCTAGGTGTCTCTGTTTGAACCAACTCTCACACTTAATGAAAATGGAGAATGACAAAGAGTTCAGTATTGTATTTAGTGTTGCAGTTAATTTCTTATTCATTTCTTAGTGCTTCAACGCCCAGTATTTGCTTTTTTATATGTAAGTTCAGACAAAAGAAGAACGTAAGTATAAGATGAGTATACTTGGGATTTTAATCATGAGGATATTCAGAGATTAAAATGTCCAATGTTAAGCTCTTAAACATGAGTTTCATTGTTACTATCATCATTGTACCTAACTAAATATTTTATTTTGAAAAAAAAAAAAAAAAAAGTGAAAGAAAGAAAAATTTTTCTGTATTATAATCTGTATGTTAAGAGGTTAATGTAAAAAGGAAAGAAAATCTATAGTAACCCGGAACCTAATGAATTACCACAAGCCATAAAACAAGTGAACTTCACTGTCTTACAAAGTAAAAAAATAAACATAAGAAACTGGCTGATGAGCTGAGATTTTGATGGTAACTTTCAACATTTCCATGAATCTTATTCCTTTCAACCCAAAGCCCTTTAACTGATTTATTTTTGCATGCTATTCATTATATTTTATATTATATTATATATTCATTATAATGTGTATTATACAGAGAGAGCCAAAAAACTACGAACCGCCTGCGCAGTGTTTTTCCTGTCCTCATCTTCGCCGTTCGCTGCCGTCTGCCACTGTCATAGAAAGGCGTGGATGAAATCATGCAACATGTTTAAAACTGCTTTTAAAGGCTTTACCTACCAACTTTATGAAAGGAGATGCTGAAACTGGCCACTGTTGTTGCCCATACATTTTTGGCACCTCTTTAGGAAACTATCCATCACACACCAATTTTTTTGAGTCAACAGTGGAAATCCGTACATATGTGAATACAATTTTGCCCCCCCTTTTTTTTTTAGAGAATAAACACAAAGGAGCGTGATTTTGCCTTTTTTCAACAAGACTCTGCAACAGCTCATACGGCCAATATAGAACAGTTGAAAGTGTGCTTGAGGACAGAATTATTAGTAGATTTGTGGCTCCCTCAGTCCCCCGATGTAACCCCTTGCAATTTCTATCTCCGGGGTAACTTATATCTGCCAGGAAATTGCCAGCATTTCTCAGCGTGAACTACGGCGAGTGATGGATAGTTTCCTAAAGAGGTGCCAAAAATGTATGGATAACAACGGTGGCCAGTTTCAGCATCTCCTTTCATAAAGTTGGTAAGTAAAGGCTTTAAAAGTAGCTTTAAAAATGCGGTATGATTTCATCTGCACCTTTCTATGATAGCGGCAGACGGCAGTGAGCGCCGAGGACGCGGACAGGAAAAACACTGCGCAGCTGGTTCGTAGTTTTTTGGCTCACCCTGTATAATACACAGATTGTGCATATGTGTGCTCTGCACACTGTCAATCACACTGGGGGGGTTTCTGTTCTAAAACTTCTGTGAGACTTACTCATGAGTGTTAGTAAAATGCACTATAATGAGTATTAACCTTGTTATAAGTGGTGTCCCTCTACTTTGAGACATGCCTGCATCTTTGAATAAAATTTCCATTCACATGCATAAGTTCTTACATAATTTCTGTTCTTATATCATCCTTAAGTTCATCTATGATGTGGAGATTGTTCCTATAAACTTTTATTTTTTTAAGGTTCCCCACGGTATCACTGAAAAATATGCGCCCTATTATCCGTTTTGCTGTTACAGCACACTGTACACCAATTTTTACATAATGCAATGGAACTTCATGAATTAATTGAGGATTCTCCGTACTCCAGCACCTACTGTTCTGTGAAGCAACATGAATATTTAAATGCCTCAACAGAGATAATTTTTACATGTGGGTCAACAGTACTGTCAACAATATTTGGTAATAATCCAGTTACAGAAATTGACTTGTTTTTCGTCATGAGGTTGTAATTCATGAACTGCCACTCTGTAGTGTTTCAATTTTAAAAGTTTAGCTGCTATACGAACAGAGGCTTTTGAAGCACCTACTTACTGTGCAACATGTCTTAGACACTTCTTTGGAGAGTGTTTGAATGATGCACCAATTTCGTCAATTTTTTCCTCTGTTAGAGCATTTCTTTTTTGCTTTTTTGGTTTAGCGATTCCGTTGTCCTAAACTTATTAACCAGACATCTAACAGTTTCTCTACATGGAACTGAAATACCAGGAAATTTCTCCTGAAATTGCCTACACACCTATCTGCATGATTTGGTTTTTATATACGTATTGTACATAAAATTCTTTGTTCATGTGTGAATTTTTAATTTTTCAGTAGACATTTCCAGGTACTAATGAAGGTAATGTAATGCAATTCACACACAACACAGATATCTTGAATAAACTTTTACTTTTGAGATGCACAGAGAGAGAGGGGGAGGGGGGGAGGGAGGGGGGGAGAGAGATAGAGAGAGAGAGAAACTCCCTTGTATTTGGAAAAATAATATTTTAAGCATCAATTTGGTTTTGATTAAACCATTTTATAACCTTTTTTCGATGATATATATGTGCAACTTCTAATGGCGTAAGGCACAGCTCACCACCACAAATGTTTGTATCTGCTCCATGAGATACAAGCATTATTACAGCATTTAAATGCCCCTTCATTGTGGCTAAGTGAAGGGGAGTATTGTCCTCTATATCAGCAACATTCAAAGGAACATTGGCAAGTATCAACACCTCACACACCTTATGGTGGCCTTCAAATGCTGCATGATGTAGCGCTGTTCGATTATTTGAGTCTGACGCATCTAGATTAGTACCTCTCTTTATCAGCAGGTCCACCACTTTGTCATGACCAGTCATACTCGCCAGAATTAGTGGTGTTGCAGAATTAAGATTGCGACTGTTTGGCTTTGCCCCTAGATCTAGTAAATACTCACACATGGATGTATAACCAGCAAGTGCTGCATTATGCAATGGGGTGTTGCCCTCTAAGTTATGTAACTCAATTGGAGCACGAGAAATTAGTGTTTCTGCCACAACAAGATGTCCCCGAAGGCAAGCTATGTGCAGGGGCGTGTTGTTTTGGTTGTCACGAGCATGCACATGTGCTCTGCTGTTTATTAGAAGTTCTGCAATTGCTTTGTATCCATGCTGTGCAGTGTAATGCAGCGGAGTCTTGCCTTTACCATCCACAATATTCACATCTGCTCCTGATGCTATGATGGACTTCACCTCCACTTCATTTCCATTCTTGCAGTGGGCAAGGAGTTGTTCATCCTTTCGCTGCACCTAAAGCATCAAAGCATGTTTATGTTGACATTCCAATACTTACTACCAACTCATGCTTAGAAAGAATCAACATAGCCACAAGCAGTTAATGGGGTGCATGGAAAGGTGATAGAATAGAACCTTTTACAAATAAGGTTTATCAACAACAGTGCCAAATGGTGCTGCACAGTAAGTATTAGGCTTGGGTGCAGGAGTATACTGTAAAACTTTGCACAGTATCTAACATTAGATGAAATGGCAAACCACTATGATGGAGAATTAACAGCTATAAAAGCAGCATTACAGAACATTCTATATAGACTATACATAAACAAAAAATAACCATCTTATCAGACTCAAAATCAGCCATAGATGGAATAGTAAATTACAATAATAAAACAACAAGAAATATTAAAGAAATAAGAAGCCTAATTAAAGCAGTTGAAACTAGAAATCATGTCACTCTACAATGGATTCCAGCTCATGTCGGACTTTTGGGCAATGAACATGAGGATCAATTAGCAAAGAAAGGTGCAATACAACAAATAAAACCTGTAGGACAAATAGAAATAAATAAACATTAAATAACATTAAACAACATTTCAAAAGACAACAGAGACTTGATGAAGAAAATAAATTAAAAGATAAAGATTATAAGAATATTAAAGATAGAGTTGATATACGAAAACTGGCCTTATTTAGGATATCAACTGGCCACGACTGCCTCGTAGAACACCTCTGCAAGATAGGATGCCTATCTACACCCAAGTGCACTCTCTGTGAAGAAGATGCCATCCTGAACAAACATCTCGCCAAATGTAAAGGCCTTAAAAGTGGTAACTTACAGACATTATATTGGGAAGCCAGAGGGAAAATGCAGATCAATTAATCCCCAGTGCTATTGGTGAACAACAACAACAGTAAGTATTAGGTAGACAAACAACCAAAAATAAAATTATCACAAGAATTATGATATACATATTTAGAATAACCAATTGGTAGTGTAACATTACAGAATGCTTCCATATCCAGGAGAAATGTAATTGAGAAGGATTATGGTATCTTAAGTTGCAGGAAGTTCTGCAACAGGTAGGCATGGGAATCTTGTGGATTTACTAGGGAGTATCTAAACAAGTTTCTGGAAAAAGGTAAACTGAAGACTGGAGGTTATTAAAAGACATGAAATATTTGGGAGTATGGGGGATGCATTCTCTGAGGTTGTACAGGGGGATAAAAATAGAATGAGGCAGGAAAAATGGCATAGATATATGTGATAAAATGGGTTGAGAAGAATTTTCATGGGCTACAACTGGAGTTTGAATTTAAAAGGTTTAAGATGCAAGAAAGGTTTATTAAAATGTCCAATGTGTGGGGAAACAAACAAAGATTGCACTGCAGTCAAAGTTATGGCAAGAACAGACATGGCAACATAAATAAAATAATTTAGATGGGAAAATATTAATTAGATCAATTTTAACTGTAAAAAGAGAGAAAAATATAAAAATTGTAGAGAACTATTTGGGCAAAGAGAGAAATGGATAAGAACGATCAAGGAGAAAGTAGAGGTGAGGCAATCTCAAAAGAATAAAACATTAGATAAGTATAAATAAGAATAGAATAAGGTAGTAAAAATTATGGTCACCAATACTACTACACTAATAACATGGACTTGTGTGTATTGGGACCAATAAGTCTACAGGCATCTTTGGAGAGAGATACTTAAGGAGATAAGTAAGGTTAGTTTAGTTTATATTAGACTTTGTAATAGATTGTATACAGTAGATACAACTATGTATCTAATGTTGCAATGATAGGGTTGCCATAATCTGATAATCCAAAATCAGGACATTTTTACGGTTAGTTTAATTGATTTAAGACAACAAAATTTTGAGGAATAAGGAGTCCTAATGTAGGACAAATGTGCATTTTATTAATAATCCAGAGTTTTGGAAGGATTACTTTATTGTACTTTGCCTTATGTAAGCACATATTATAAAAAACGTATTAAATGTATTCATTATCAACATTTAAGTTTTTTTTATATCAATTGTATTTCTCAGAACCTGGAACAGAAGAAATGAACTTGGCATTGTTCTTGATACGGTAATTTGTATCACAAATTACTTTAATGTAAATATTGATTGTAATATGAATATGTATTTTTATGTGACATTGATTTCAGATGTTTATTAATTGTAATTATTATTGGTAAATAATAATATATGGCTTTACTGAAACTGTTAACAATAACGCAAGAATGCAGCGGTGGAGTGAGTTGTTTATCGTTACCGAGAACCAGGAAGTTACGTAATGTTTCGCGCCTTTTCGGTAAAAGCTTCCAGAATGTTCCTTAAAAGAAATATGTATTAGTGGTTTTCATTGGATAGTAAAATAGACGCTAATGTTGGCGCGTTTTATTAGCCAATAGCATTTCATTTATAATCTTTAGGCGTATCTTGAGGCAAGCCTATAAATAGTGTGGGTCCGAGGTAGCGTGTCCCCAGTGCAACAAGATTCTCAAAACATTACACATCGTCCCCAGTTCAACAAGATTCTCAACACATTACACGTCAGCCCACCAGTTCTACAAAATTCTCCGTTCATTTATTTCGTCAAGTTAAGCGCAACAGAATTACAAGAACTATTATAAAGTATTATACAGTTAAATATATAAAGTTGAAGTACGTGAGTTAAAAGTGAAAAGTTATTACAAACAGTTTCAGTATGGCGATTATCCAGATAAATCTGTGAAAGTGTTCGTGAACGTGTTCTGCAATAAAGATTATAAAACCAATTTCTTCGTCAATATCATTTCTAGACAAAAGATTCCTTTCCGCTTCACACCCTGCAAGAGATACTTGTTCTACTAAGATAATATGATAGCTAGCCGGAGGACAATATACAAAACTTAAAATTCTTTCGAACCCTAATTGATGCAAATTGCTACGCCAGATGGAGTTAAACGAACCAACCAACAAGGAGTGATGTCACACAAGATGGCATCGCGTGAAGCAAAAACATATATTTGCTCTCGCATTCTTAATAAGTTTATGAAACTCACTACAACTTATATTTTTCATAATGTATTTGCAGCATTGTATGAATTGATTTTACTGTTAACCTATTCCTTTCTTCTGTACACTGAGCACTCATGAAGGAAAAGCTCTTTCTACATCAGTGTTATGACCAGGAATGGGGAAATAATATCCCACAATTTTTAGTAACTTTGAATACTGCTTACTAGAATTGCAATTATGAATAAAGGCAACCCAATTCTTATGTGACAACAAATTCTCAAAACTATCATCCTTGGTCTCCCCCAAAAAAACATTAAATTTGTTGAAGTTGAGTTCAAATACAGTAAAACTCGCGGACTTTTGTCTTTTTGGTCTAGATGTTTTCATTTACCATTAAAATGGTAGACAGTCCAAAATTCGTGGCATATGGCAACCCTAATCAAATATCTAACAATCAAAGAAACTGCTCCAACAGCAGGAACAAACAAATATCTAACATTGTAGTTGCTGTCAGTGTGGGAGCAGTTCAGCATAGTGTCATTGTATCATCCTCCGTGGTCTAGGGGTACCATGGGGTACCTCTTATTCCTGAGGTTGCGGGCTCAAACCTGGTGGAGGGTGACAGACTTTTTTCAGGTGTAAAAGTCCTTAGCATGGCTTCCTTCAGAAGGGAAGTAAAGCCGGCGGTACCATGTCAAAAATTTATGGCATACAAAAGAGCTTCAAACCTGATAAAGATGCCTCTGAACAAAATTTCTGGTTTCTGACACCCAATATAGAATGGAATACTAAGGACCATAATAGTTAAAGAGCATCCATAAATAAAACTCGACTTCCTTCTGTGCTGCTCTTCCATTGCATCAGTGAACCCATACATGAGATGCATTATCAGCCAACTCTTCATCAGTAAACCTATCCATACTGTTGTGAATGACGGTTAACACTGCCGGAAAAACAAAACCCTAGACAGAACCGAGCAGTATTGAATGCAAATTTGAGGACAATGAATCAAAGAGGGCATTACTGTTGTCAACAGCACGTACTGTGAGTGAATGGAAACAATTTGTTTACAAACACACAGTGCATACTCAACATTTATACGGTTGTGTAGTATTTTCAGTACAATACAGATACAAAGCTATTTGGGGCAAGAAACCAAATCAAACGCAATTACTCTGCAACAAACTGCCGGAGGCCGTGGATCCCTTACACCAAAATACTTGGAAGGTATCCCTGAACAATCCCTGAAAGTTTGTCGGTGGAGTTCTGGTTCATACTGTATAAAGGATTGACTGATGTATGGTCATCACAGCATCAAAGATTTGTTGTGGATCTTCATGTAAATATAAAAATATAACTTGTTCTCATAAGCAATTTGAGGTATTTTGGTAAACTGTAAACATTTTATATTATGGTATGTGTACCACTATAGTATGGTGCCAGTGGTTGTACCCTTGGCATGTGCCTTTCGAGTGCTGGGAGTGAAATGTTACCAAACTTTCAATGCAGTGTATATTAATTTAATGATTACTAAAATGTAATACTTACAACTACATTTCAAGAAATAAATTATAAGTAAAAATTGTATTTTATAAAAAATAATGATTATAAGTAAAAATTACTAAAGCAGTAGTCATTACAGTAACTTGATAACTTTTAAACAATTACTTCCCATCTTTGCTTACAAATATTCTACAGGGTTATTCAAAAAGAAGGAACAGACTTTAAATATTTATTTCTAATGAGTTTTAAGTCCCACCTATTAGTTCCATTCAGTGCCTACAGCGGCGCTGTGTTTGTTTACGAGAAAATGGCGAAGTCACTAAGTCATTTTGTGTGCTGCATTATGCAAAGAGTGAATTCATTGTTTCATTGCAGCTTTCATTTCATTGTAAGTTCAACAACGAGCCGCCTTGTCATAAAAAATTTATAACTGATACAATAAATTCATAGAAGATGGTTGCATATCCAAACGGAAAAGCACTGGTCGTCCTCACATAACAAATGGTATTCATTTTGAACACATAAAATAAAATTTTAAACTTTTCTCTATTCAGTTATGTATTGCATGTGTCGCCATTTATTATTAGAAATAAATTAGAAATTTATTAGAAATAGAAATTTAAAAAAATTATTTCATTAGAAATAAATATTTAAAGTCTGTTCCTTCTTTTTGAATAACCCTATATTTATTTGATAAATTCAGAGAAGAAAAATATATAGGCAATATTATATACTCAGATTCAGCAGCATAGAGTTATTGCTATAAATACATTGTATTTCCAAGATTTTATGCCAATTTTTTCACTAGAAAACAGTCATAACTTCAAAAAGTATGTTTTTAAGAAAAATGAAAACTTATTTCAAGGAAATATAATTATTTTATTTATTGCTAGAGAAACACTACATAAAATATAAACAATAACGACTAATTTCTAGCAATGTCCCAGAAAATAGAAGGCTGAAAACTGACTTCTGATTTAATGAATGATTTTCAAACCTTTAAAATGCTCTGCTCAAAACTTAGTATTCTTTAGTTACAACAGTTTTCTTTTTGATGAGTGATTTAAGAACCATAAAAGAACAAAATTTTGTATGTCGCAAGTTTTGTGAAAATACTCTAATTTAAAGTTTAAGCATTTGGTAATGCATACCTTATTAACAGCAAGCACTTCTGTACACAAGACTGGTTGTTTATGACCAGGAATAACATTTGCTCGTGCTGTGGCTTTCATTTGGCTCTCCATCTCCTTATAGCTTCTTTCTAAATCGTTAAACCTTATTTCTAAATCTTGACATTTCTTTTGGCTCTCTTCCAGTTTCTCTTCTAAATCATCATTTCTTTCCATCCTGTGCTTTGTCTCAAGCTTTTTATTACGTTTCTCTATGACAGTAAATTTTTGTGTAAATTCCTTTATTTTTTCTTCAAATTCAAAATTTTTTTCCTGGAGCTGTTTCCTGTATTTCTCTTCACCAGTCAATTTATGTGAAAGCTCCTCAATTTTGTTGTTACATTCAACATTGTTTAATGCCAGCTGTTCCTTCTGCTTCCTTTCATCAGTAAGTTTTTGTTTAAGTTGTTTCTCATTCTCTTCAAGCTTTGTAATTTTCGCTTCTAAAGGCATTTTACACTTTTCTTTCATATTAAGTTTTTGTGTAAGGTCATTTATTATTTTTTCATACTTAATACACCTGACATCCACAAATTCATCAGTTTGTATTTTCTGGGATTTTCTTGAATACTTTTCCCCATTCAGTTTTTCTGTAAGCTCCTGAACTTTATTCCCAAATTCAGTATTCTTTATCTCCATGTCTTTCCTTTGCTTGCTTTCATCCATCAGTTTTTGTAACAATTCTTTTTCTTTTTCTTCAAACTGTACAACCTCCATCTCTAAAAGTTTTTTACATTTTTCTTCTGTGCTGAGTTTTCGGTCAAGGACATAAATCATTTCCTCATACTTAATACAAGTGACATCCAGAAAGTCATCAGTTTGCACATCCTGGGATTTTCTGGACTTCTCTTTGCTGTTCAGTTTTTCTGTAAGCTCCTGAATTTTATCCTCAAATTCAGCATTGTTTATTTCCAAATGTTTCCTTTGCTTGCTTTCATCGGCCAGTTTTTGTATTAACTCCTTTTCTTTTTCTTCAAACTGTGCAATCTTCATCTCTAAGAGTGTTTTATATTTTTCTTCTGTGCTGAGTTTTTGGTCAAGGACATAGAACATTTCCTCAGAATTAATACAACTGACATCTGGGCTGTTATCAGTTTGCACTTTATGGGATTCTCTGGAATTCTCTTCACCATTCAGTTTTTCTGTAAGCTCCTGAACTTTATTCTCAAATTCAGCATTCTTTATCTCCAGTTGTTTCCTCTGCTTGCTTTCATCTGTTACTTTTTGTAACAACTCCTTTTCTTTTTCTTGAAATTGTCGAATCTTCACCTCTAAAAGTTTCTTACATTTTTCTTCTCTTCTGAGTTTTTGATTAAGGTCTTGGATCACTTCCTCATACTTAATACCCCAGATTTTATCAGTTTCTACTTTCTGGGATTTTCTGGACTTCTCTTTATCATTCAATTTTTCTGTAAGATGCATAACTTTTTTCTCTAATTCAGCAATTTTCTGTTCCAGAAATTTCTTACAGTATTTTTGTGTTAGCTGCTTTATTTTTTCTTCCAATTCACCATTCTTCACATCTCTGCCATCCAGCTTTTCTGTAAGATCAATAATTTTTTCCTCTAGTTCAGCAGTCTTCAGTTTAAGAAATTTCTTGCAGTACTTATGTGTCAGCTGCTTTATTTTTTCTTCAAATTCAGTGTCCTTCAGATCAATAAAGTCCTCACTGTCATTCTCCTGTTGTTTTACTGTTTCCTGAAATTCATTATTTTTTACCTCTAGTTCTCTATTGTAACTTATTTCTTCAGTCTTTAACTGTACTAATGTCTTGTTGCTTGGACCAAATTCAATGTTTTTCATTTCCAGCTTCTCTTCATTTGTCATTTTTTGAATATCTTTGGTTTGTTTTTCCAAGTCAGTATGCTTTAACTCTTCAAAAAGGATAGCATACTCTTCATCATACATCATGCCGATTATCTGATAGCTTTCACAGTGAAATGGGTATTGTTGAAGCTCTACCAGGAGATGACAAGGTTATAAGAGCCAAAAAGATAGTGCTTTAAACACTGTGATAGCAATTTAACCTGCAAACAGAGAACAAAATAATGAGTAAGAATAATGGAATGGTGAAGTCCTAAGAGAAGCTGCATTATAATAAAACATACACTCAAAGATTGTATACACTTCATGGTAGCTTCAACCTGTTTCTTTTTACCTTACCAAGCATATATGCATGCCAATCTCTGCCCTTCCATTTTCCCTGAATCTCCTGATTAGGTAAAGCTGTTGGCTTCAGCAGCACATATCATAAACATCATAAAAATTAAAAAAAATGCAGTCTAGCACATGGAAATTAAATTGACTTTTATTTATGGACGCTCTTTAACTACTATGGTCCTTAGCGTCCCGTTCTATATTGGGTGTGAAAAACTGGAAATTTTGCTCAGAGGCCTCTTTATCATGTTTGAGGTTCTTTTATGTGCCATAAATCTACGACATGGGACCACTGGCCTTACTTCCCTTCCGAAGGAAGCCGTGCTAAGGATTTTTATACCCGAAAAAAATCCATCACCCTCTGCTGGGTTTGAACCCGCGACCTCGGGAACTAGAGGCTAGCATGGTACCACTAGTCCATGGAGGACGACTTAGCATATGGAGATAAACTATTTAAAGTATTATACATTAACACTTCCCACAAGGAGGATATGCCTATTAAGTTCTCATTGATTTGATCATATGAACAAAGCCTATATCCCTTATGTTGTTTCATTTCAAGTTTCTCCTTAAAGGGGGATGAAATACAATAATTAATATTTCATTCATTCCATTAGTTTGCTTGTTATCAGGAATAATTAGCAACAATTGTGATCCCACTACCCCAAGATCAATGGTTATTGCATTACAGCGTCTTCCTCAATATACATGTGACCAGTTGGAGGCCATACAGGGACATTCGCAATATGGGAGCCTTAAAATTGATTAAGTGAATGAATATATTTGTTTAGTGCTAAGTTTATTACATAATGGAGTTTACAGGAACTTGTCCTGGCCACTTATCCCATAAGCATCCAATGCTTACAGTTTATTTTACAGTTTCTTCTCCGTAATCTGTTTTCAAAATCCTCCTATTTACAGTAATGAGATTATATATCTTCAATGCTACACTTTCTTCAAGCTTATTCACCTGCATAGATAATTTTGACATTTCAAAATCTACTATCCTATAGAACTCGTCACCTTTCTCATTAACACACTTGGATCATTCTATTTTCACTGCATAATTGTTTCCCTCTGCACTGATCACTTCATCTACATTTATCTTTAATGCAATACTCAAAGCAAAATTACCAGAAATACTGTCATATCTATTTGACTGCCTTCTTCCAGCCATGTTTCAGCTACAGCTAAAATTTGGATTTCCTTCAGAATGCTCAATGATTCAATTCTCTTTGTAAACCCCTTGTAGTTCTTATACATATATTAAAAAAAATTACAGCCCTCCCCCCTCCTGCTTTCTTCTATTGTGAACTCGCCCTAAATCTGAATCCCTTTAACTTCCTCTGACTTCCACGGACAACTTCCTTAAACCCCTTCTTCTCTCTTTCTTGTTCTAAACCCTATAAATTTCTATTCTCACTTTACCTCTTGAGTGCTTGCTCAAATTTTAACAAACTCCCTTGGGATTTAAAATAAAGAGAGTTGAGGGTTGTTACACTACATCACTATAATATTCTTACTTGAACGCGTTTCGGGAGACGGTTTGTTCCCATCGTCTGTAACCTGGTATACATAGGAAGAACAAAAAGAAATCTTGAAATAAGACTTAAAGAGCATATGAGATGCATTTACCAAAAGCAGCCAGATAAATCAGCAGTAGCACATCATTTCTGGTCTTCAAACCATGATATCACTCCAAACATAAAACCCTTAAAACCGATCAACAGCAGCAATGAATTGGACATCTGGGAAAAAATACATATTGTCAAACACAGGAATCACCTAATGAATTTCGAACTGCCACCACCCAACAGCCTTTGGAGGTTCATCAGCCCAGCACCAGAGAACACCACTAGCCACACACATCCCCCAGACAATGACCGGCAAAATTAGTTGAGGACATGCTGACGATGGGAACAAACCGTCTCCCGAAACGCGTTCAAGTAAGAATATTATAATGATGTAGTGTAACAACCCTCAACTCTCTTTATTTTAAATTATGTCACATCACTGTTACTAGCTTCTAAATCTTCAAAATTAGTCAATCCCTTGGGATGTTGAGATGATGCTAGAGGATCTCTTGGAGTCATTGGTCTCTCCTATGTTTCCATGTGCCAGCTGTCTCATTTGCTGTGTTAGCTTTCCATCCACTGGAGTTCTCCTCTTTGGTGACATTATTAGCCCGCCCACCGACTGACCTTGGCAGCTCTCTCTTGCTGGTGACACACGCTTGCTTGTCGGGTCTGTTGCACCACTCCTTGAACTGTCTGCCCCTCCTTATTGTGCTAGCCTTAAAATCTGCCAATTCATCTCTTCTCTTTCGCTATTGTTCCTTAACTCCATTTCACTCTCAGCTACTGCTCTTCTGTCTATCCAGAGCTGGAAATTTTGTATGTATGCTTGTCTTCATTTCGCCTGGGCCTTCTTGACTTGCACTAATTGGAACTTTAATACACATTGCTCAACTGACAAATTCTGTTGATGAATATTTATGTTCCTTTTAACATTTTGGTTTGGCATAACACATCGCAGACCATTTGTGTTGATGTAAATCTGGCAATGATTATCCTGCTTCCCTTCTGTCTTCCTATCCTGTAGGCATTTACAATCTCCCATCCATGCATTTTCGTTGCCAGCTTTGTTTCTAACATTTCTATCACTTCTTGAATAGGCCCTCTTCTTTCTTGTATTCCAGAAAATACCACATTTAATTTTCAAAATCTCTTTTCCATTTAGTTTATACTAATCTTGACATATTCCATTTCTCTATTCACTCCTTGATTGTTCCTCAATTTCCTACATAACTCCACTCATTTTATTACTTAGATACATCTCCATCTCTTCCGTCTCACTAACAACGCACTAAAATTGTCTGTTCCTCAACTGGTCCGGGATTCATTTCTATACCTCCAATTACTAGAATGTCACGATAACCATTATCATGACAAAGATATTCATTTTCTCTCCATTATCTAATACTCTATGGCACCTTAGTTTCTTGTTTTCATAAGAGCCATATTATGTACTAATGTCCTCTCCCATTGTGCCTTGATTCCTTTTTGCACTAAACACTAGAGCTCTTGCCCCACACAACCTTCTTCTTCAACAGCTAGCTTAGCACTCTCAAATTAATGGAGAGAAAGTATAGGAAAGAAATACATTGAGCCCATACAGTGATACACACTCATTCTCCATTATTATTGTAGTGGTTCAGCTGACATTTTATGTACAAGGACTATCTGTGTTCTGAGACCTTCAAAACAGATCCAGGAAAATGTAAATCAGAAGCTAGGCAAGAAGATCTTTACGGGAGTTTCATTAACAGAAAAACGGTAGAATGAGGGAAATTAATTATGAAAACTTTATCAATGAATTAAGTACTGTACTGAAAAATCTGATGTTACACTCACATGACTTTCTCTACTCTTGTACAAACTATTTTTAGAAATGCTTATTCTCCATCTACTTCATTTTAATCGAGATAAACATTTGCAGAGTCTATCTTATAGATATAAGGGGATAATATATTTACAAGGGCAATTTGGAAATACAGTAGCCTTTAAGCACATACATATCTCTTAATAACTGGTTACTAGGTGCAGCACCATTCCCTTTGCCACAGATTAATATTCTTTGCATATCCAAGACAAAAAAATGAATAACGAATTCCCATTTGACAAAATAAGTATTGAAAAATTTAAGGGAATAACAAGCAATATCTCGAAAATGGTTCACTCAACAAAAAAAAATGTATATGACATAAGTTGTGTATTTTAACGCGATCTACACTTTTTGTGTAGTAACATTTTGTCTATCTCTTATGGTTTACCAGTTATGGAAAAGTCGTTCACAATGAAGAATACTTTTGGAGACATTCCCAGAAAATTCAAGATATACATTTTATTTGTCATAAAAATATCTTAAACATATGATATTTTAATCAAAATCGTTAGAGCCATTTTTGAGAAAATTAAATTTTTCGAAAAATCTTCCATGTAAAGGGTAATCTGGGGTGGGGGGATTTTCTTGAAAACCTTCGTGTCGCATCTCTGGAAGATACTGAACCTAAATACCAAGTTTGGTGTTTATCCGACTGTTCGTTTCTGAGTTATGCAGACACACAGACAGACACACACATGGACATGTTTCCAAAAATGCTTTTTTTGGATTCAGGAGATTTCAAAACATGTATTTCCGGTGAAATCTCGGTATCGAATTTTTGGGTGGAATACAATACTTCCCCTACTTACTATACGTAGTAGAGAAAGTAAAAATCAACAGTGTGAAAGTGGAATATCATACAATACAGAAAACAAAATAATTCCTATCATACATAAAATTTTATTATCTCAATAACTATTACTTTAATTTGTTTTGGCAAAAATGAAATTCATAGAGTAAATGAAATAATTGTCATTGAAGCTGAATCAGCAGTGTTGGGGATGGCAATTGATAAAAAATTCAGCTGATCTGCCTGAAAATAAGAACTTCCAAGCCTGCTTAAGAACTTGTCCAATATAAAGAGTGGAATGTGAGTGAGGCTTCAGTGTTATGAATGTGATCTGCACAGATTGAAGATCCTCACTTGTTACATTAAATATATCACAACTTATGCTCATACACATAAATTGTCCACATTTGCAACACTGGAAGCCAGAACCATATATTAAGGAATGTTTGAAAAGTCATGGAAATGCACGGATACATGCTCCAGGGTACATCAGGACAAAGATGTACCTAGGTATGAAAAATCCAGTATGAACTAGTTTATTGATCTTCTGTTAAATATAATAACAATAATAATAATAATAATAATAATAATAATAATAATAATAATAATAATAATAATAATAATAATAATAATAATAAATAAATAAATAATTCACTTATAGACATCTTACAATGATGTTTCAATACTGGCAAATTATTATCATTTTTACTTTCTCTACCTATAGTGAACACAGGAGGTATTAAAAATCTAACTATGGCTTTAACCTACTACATCCTCCTTACACCTACAACAAAATGTGTAATGAAAGTTTATCTCGATTAACAAGAAGTAGAAGAAAAGCTTTTTTAGGAATAGTTTGTAAGAGAGAGAGAGAGAGAGAGAGGAAGGGAGGGAGGGAGAGAGAGAGGGGGAGAGGGAGCGGGGGAGGGAGAGGGAGGGAGGGGGAGAGAGAGAAGAGAAAGTTACATGAATGTAACACAACAGATTTTTTATATCAATTAATTGAAATTTTAGCATAATTAATATTGCAAATTACAAAAGGTTGCATTATGAGATTGATTCACCTTATCTTTTATGGTATGTAAATAAACAGTCTATAAGCTTGAAACTGCATAATGTAAATTTATAATGTTACACTAAGTTTAAAATTTCCATACAATTGAATTATGTTGAAGACATCTTTGAGAATAACACACTTTTATTGTAAATGGAAGAGTATGGGGAAGGTGCTAGGAAACAGGATATACACTTATGCAGCATTATGAGCTATTTTAAATGACAAGCAAGGTCACCATATAATTTAAATTACAGGAAGTTATAATTTATCTCTATAAATAAGCCCAGAGTTCCAAACTAACCAATCACTTCTTATAATCCAGTTAATACTAGAAGATAGGCTTCAGACAGATATTAAGAGGGCAAGAATTTTGGAAGAGAGACATTGTTTGGTAATTAAAAGATTCAAGATGGAGACCTTCTTTAAAAATATCAAACATTTTAAATATTAGTTAATTTGCATTAAGTTAGTAACTTATAAAGATTGTAACATTTCTTTATTCAATATTTGTATACATTTTGGATAGCTGAAACATCTGGAATATTGAGAAAAGAGGGAAAAATATTAATTATTTTAATAAACTTGCAGAGCTGACTATGAAGAAATCATAATTGAAAAAAAATTATATCACTTGAGTTGCTATGTAGAGGGATCAGACAACAATACTTATTGATTTGTAACCATACCAATGACGAGTACTATATAACATTTTTCCGGAGAGTAGAAGGCGTCTTAGCGCCATCTGCATATGGAATGGGGAATAAGCAACATCACAAACAATATTTCGGGCATGCATCAGATGTTGTAAGCTCTCGGAAATTAAGTCATCAAGTGATAAAATAATTAGCAATTGTGAATAAACTATTATTTTGGTGCACTAATGCGTTTTTCCGAATAAATTAGAATTTTCTGAGAATTTGTAATCTTATTTCATAATACCTTTCCATATCACAACCCGAGATAACAATATAAAGTTTTTTCATAGCTTGTGCACTACTAAATATACGACTCAGCGAGAGGTGATGAAATAAAATCAGAACCCAGCGAGAGAAACTTCGCAGAGATACATTGACGCTTCCAGATCTCTGAATCCGGTAAGTACTCTAGGAATTTAAAAGATACCGCCGAAACTAGCAGCTCCAGTGCAAACAGCAACTATCATTCATTTAATTTAAAAACATTTCTGTTATAGGCTAGAGTCTGGCTTTTAGAATAAATGAACAAGGTATTTGACTTCTCAATTTGAAACCAAAGAAAAGTGTGATTTTCAAGAATTACACCATTCTGACAACGATTCTGAGATAGTTAGTGTGAACACTGAAAAATGTGTCCATTCTGTCCATTGGTGCAAGTGCAATGAATGTATACCTATGAATAATGATAAAATGAAACATAATAATGCTAATTTTAACAAATTACGAGGGTTGGCTGAAAAGTTTCCGACCTCAACATGAAGATGGCAGCACTCATAAATAAAAGCTAGTGAATTTCATTGTTCATCTGTTGACAGTTACTCAGCAAAGTTTCAGCCATTTTGGACGCTCAGTTGTTATGTAACAGTCGTTTGAGTGAGGTGATGTGAGTGTTTTTATGAAAATGGACAAAATCGAGTATCGAGCTGTCATTAAATATTTGTTTTTGAAAGGCAATACGCCTACGCAAATCAAAGATGAGTTGGATTCTGTGTATGGGGACTCTGCACCATCATTTACCACAGTGAAATTTTGGGCAGCTGAGCTTGGCCGTAAGAGCTTGGGAGACGAACGTTCGGGACGTCCAAAAATTGCAACTACCGACAAAAACATCGCCAAAGTTCATCAAATGGTGCTAGATGACCGCCGAATTAAAGTGAGAGAGATAGCAGAGGCTATGAACATGTCAAAAGAACGTGTTTGTCACATATTAAATCAGCATTTAGACATGAGAAAGCTGTCCGCGCGTTGGGTGCCGCGTTTGCTCACGTTTGACCAAAAACGTGTTCGAATGAACATTTCCAACGCTCTGTTGGTGCAGTTTAGGCACCAATTAATTACTGTAGATGAAACTTGGATACACCATTATACTCCCGAAACAAAAATACAGTCCAAACAGTGGACTTCAAAGCGGGAACCGGCTCCAAAAAAAGCAAAAACTGTTTTTTCGGCTGGGAAAGTGATGGCGACTGTTTTTTGGGATAGTCATGGAGTTATTTTAATCGATTACTACGCATCATTACTTGACAAGCTGAAGGCAGAACTTGCGGAAAAACGGCCACATTTGCAGAAAAAAAAATCCTGTTTCACCAAGACAATGCACCATCTCACACCTCAGTGGTTGCAATGGCGAACATCCATGCATTACGGTTTGAACTGCTTGACTATCCACCTTACTCACCAGATCTAGCCCCAAGCGACTTCTTTTTGTTCCCTCATCTGAAAATTGCGCTCGGAGGACAGAGATTTTCATCAAATGAAGAGGCAATCACCTTTGTGAACAATTATTTTGCAGAGAAAAACGCTGAGTACTATTTGGGTGGGTTACACAGATGGGAGCATCGCTGGGAGAAGTGTGTAGAGTTACAAGGAGACTATGTTGAAAAATAAAAAAAAAAAATTCTGAAAAAATGTCTTGTATCTTTATTAGGTCGGAAATTTTCAGACCACCCTCGTAATTATAGATTGAATTCTTTTAGCACAATAACAGGCATAATGGTGTTAAAAACAAAATGCAGACCTAAAAAGAAATTACCATCAATAATACTGCTAATAAGGCCTGGCGATATTCCTGCTACAAACAGTTTACAGTGTGGATTAATTCATGTACTGCTATTGGACACAGAAGAAGAGTTACCACACCATCATGTGTAGTGCTTAATATTAGAAGTGCATTTCCCAATGAAATACTTATACCTAGGCTTCAAACTTCACTAATAAACAGACAAAATAAAACTAGTAAGCATTCAATTTAACTATTCTCGTATACAAAACTGCCATGTGTCTGTTGCCAAACTTCTTACATTGACTGAAAATGTGAAGTGCTTTGATTGCAGGAACTCTAACAGAGAAATACCGAAGGCAATTGTAAGACAGGTAGCGCAATTAGAGATGGGCAGGGTGGCGACTAAGGGGAAGATAATGGAAAAAGCTTTGAAATTTTGGTTTAGAACTTTAAATTTACGAAAAAGTAATGTGTTAAGACAATGTATAGAATACCAAGAGAATAGTTTAATGAATGATGGATGGGTAAGTAATTAACAGAATATTTTGGAGAAAAATGGGTTAGGAGACAGGTGGAGGAGAGAAAATAATGTGAAAAATTTTTGGAAAAAGGCAAGGAAAAGATTGGAAGATATAGAAATACAAAACATGTTCAGTGAGATTGCCGAAAAGAGCTCATTGGTTTGTTATAGGCCAATGAAAAATACATGGGGTAGGGAAAAATATATAGACATAGTAAATAAAGAAGAGAGAGAATCTATTACACGGGTAAGAATCGGAGCAGAGGGTTAAGACAGGGTATTCCTCAAAACCAATGTCCAATATGTGGTGGTAATGAAGACATTGAACACATGGTATTTAAGTGCTGAGGAACAGAAAATTGGAGAAGAGAATTTATTAAAAAGAAGTGGTTGAAGGGGGATAGAAGTATGCTAATAATCGAAATGATGTGCAAGGATGCTAGGAGCATTGGACAGTTTTTGTGTAAAGTCAAAAATAAATGGCTTTGGACAGTGGATAGAGAAAAGTAAGAGGTAGTGTATCTTACTTTGAATGGAAAACTATGGTGAACATGTGATGGTAAAGTAATCAATAAGTGACAAGTGAAAAACAAGTGGAAATGGGACATGAAAAACTGAAGCAAGATAATTTATTGACGGGAAATTGTAAAATGTAGATAAACTGTAGTGATTGTCTACAGAATGAGTGGCCAGGGTCAAAGTTCAGTAGGCAAGCAAATTGTAAATTTCTTAGCACAATAAAAAAATAAAATAAATACAGGTTGAGGCATTGGAGCTGAATTCTTTGGTAATAAATTGCTGTGGTCAGTAATGAATCCACACGTTGTAAGCACAAAGATTTTCTTTTCTTTCATTATTCCACTCAAAAATTTATACCGAGATTTCACCGGAAATACATGTTTTGAGGCCTCCTGAATCCAAAAAAAGTATTTTTGGAAACATGTCCGTGGGTGTATCTGTCTGTGAACAGTATAACTCAGAAATGAACAGTCGGATAAACACCAAACTTGGTATTTAGGTTCAGTATCCAGAGATGCGACACAAGGGTTTTCAAGAAAATCCCCCCACCCCAGATTACCATTTACATGGAACATTTTTTGAAAATTTTAATTTTCTCAAAAATGGCTCTAACGAATTTGATTAAAATATCATATGTTTAAGATATTTTCATGACAAATGAAATGTATATCTTGAATTTTCTGGGAATGTCTCCAAAAGTATTCTTCATTGTGAATGACTTTTGCATAATGGTAAACCATAAGAGATAGACAAAATTTTACTACACAAAAAATATAGACCGCATTAAAATACACAATTTATGTCATATACATTTTTTTTGTTGGGTGAACCATTTTCGAGATATTGCTTGTTATTTCCTTAAATTTTCCAATACTTATACTTTTTCTCAAATGGGAATTCGTTATTCATTTTTTTTTGTCCTGGTAATGCAAGAGAATGGAATACTCCACATAGCAACCAGCTCTTAAAATATTTGACTACCGCTTAAAGCCAACCATATTCCCCTTGCATCTACAGAAAATTAGCAGTAAGATTAACATCTCGATTAACATGAAGCATATGGAGAACAAGCGTTTGTAAAAATAGTTTGTACAAGAGTAGAGAAAGTCATGTGAGTGTAACACATCAGATTTTTTTATTTACATTGATATTGTGATCTAGCACTGCAATAATGGATAAGTTAAATGCCATTATATGAAAAATGTATTATTTTTGGAGCATATCTCAGATAACTTTCTCAACTGTCGGTATTTATATAATGTTGAATATGAGCCAAATATTTTAAGAAGGCAGAGCATTATAGGCATTTGATTGTTCTTTAAGTCATAATTTATTTATTTTGTCTTTCTATAATTCATCATTTTCACAACATTTCCATTCACCACTTTCTAGCCGTTTCTGTTCATTTTTAATATAATAAGAAATGATGTTACTTTTTCAATTACAACAGTACCATTTCTCCTTAGTTTTATGCAGCCCACCATATTAATGGTTATTTATAGTGGCTTTCTATGCCATCAGCTCTGGGTATTACTTTTACCTTCTCTGCTAATTAGCTACAGTAAGTAGAGGAAGTATTGCATTTAACCCAAAAATTTGATAACGGGATTTTACTAGAAATATGTATTTTGAGACTCCCTGAAAAAAAGCAATTTTAGAAAAATGTCCATGTATATATGTGTGTTTCTGTGTTCAGTTAAATAACTCCCCCCCACCAAAAAAATAATTAAATCCAACAACACCCAAGTTTCAACACAAGAGATTTTCGAGAAAATTCCTGCACCACAAACTACTTTTCATATGAACAATTTTTCAAAAATGGTTCCAATCATTTTAAAATACCATATGTTTAAGATATTTTCATGACAAATGAAATATATATATATTGAATTTTCTGGGAAGGCCCTCTGAAGTCTTTTTCATTCTAATGATTTTGCATAACTGGTAAACAAGAGATGGACCAAAATTTTACTACACAGAAAATGTATATATCGTTAAAGCACACAATTTATGTCAAATAAATTATTTTTGTGGAGTTAACCATTTCCAACATACTCATTGTTATTGGTTTGAATTCTCAAATGCTCAAACGTTTCTCAAATGGGAAGTTATTTATTTTTTTCTCCTGGTCATGCAAAACGAATGGAATTTCAAAGCCATTAAATGGCGGCCAGCTTTCGAAAGATTTGACTATTACTTAAGGCTACTGTATTACTTATTCCCATTGTACCTACAAGGAACTTGTAATAAAACCATTTCTGCAAATATTTATCTCAATTAGCATGAAGGAGATAGAAGAATAAACTTGGTAAAAATAGTTTGTTGAAGAATGGGTAGAGAAAGGCATGTGAGTTTTTTTCTTTTTATAGCTTCAATTTTTTTCCATTAGACTTTAACACAAATGCGTACATTGATTGATACCGAAGTTTAAAAAATCTCTTACACTTTTATGTCAGGGAGAAAATGTTTAAGGTACACACTTCCTGTTCCGCAAGCCTAATAGTCATTATGCTGTCACAAGCATCCTCTTCCGAATTGCCTTTCATCAAACATCTTTGAAAAAATTCAAAATCAATCATTTTTCTGGAGTTTAAATCCATGGCATAAAATACTAAATATTTGGGTGAACATCCTGAGGAAACATACTGACCATCTCCTGCCAACCATATTGGTTACTACTACTTTTTAATGAATCCAAGTTCTTTTCCCTTTCTTGAGCCCAAAAGGTTCTAACAATTAGTGCTGCCATGTTTGGAATGGTTTTGTCTAAATATACGCGTCTTGAAAACATTGCCTAACTCAGTGATTTGTAGGATGACTTAAATTGTTGAAACAGTATATCAGATAATAATAAAAAACTTGGTATTAAAGGATTTTTTCCTGATAAATTATGTGAATTATTCCACATGAATGTATTATAATAGTAACACATAGCATTATCCCTTTAATGTAATGAGAAATAGTTTTGGCTTCACTTCTACATAAACACATTTCTTGAAAATAAAAGTAGAGATGTCCAACCAACAATGAAATATTCCACTGTAGCTTCATTTCTATGTATGGTGAAACGTTCTTCCTCTTCTCCCTTGGTATCAGTTGTATCAGAATCTGAAGTGTAAGGTTCGTGGAAACTTTCAATTAGTTTATCCTGATCTACCCCATCACTGATTATTTTGTAGATATTTTAGCTTCCACAAAATGTATTTCCTTATAATTTCAGTACCTAACTCACACTATATTTCTGAATTCTTAGTTTTCTCATCATTCTGAATTTTTTTTCTCTTTATTTTGAATTCTCTTCCACTACTGTTTCATCACTGCCTTCATTATCAATCTTATAACAAATAACACTATCATAAAATATCTTAGAAACTACTCTCTTACAAATTCTAGCCTCATATCATTCTATTCCTTGTCATTTGCTGTGGGATGAAGATGAAGTAGAATCAATTGTTTTATGAGAACTTGATGCTTGGAAATATTTTTTCATTTGTTCTTATTGTAGAAATACTCCAGGTTTTAAAGGGCATCTGAAATGTTTGTTCTGCTTTTTCAAAACCTGTGACTGTTCATAATCTATATCCTTAAAATAGACGAATTCCGGGACTAGACAAACATATTTTTTCTTAATTAATTTTGAAGATTTAGAAGCTAGTAACAGTGATGTGTCATAATTTAAAATAAAGAGAGTTGAAGGTTGTTACACTACATCACTTAAATGTTCTTACTTGAACGTGTTTCGGGAGACGGTTTGCTCCCATCGTCAGCATGTTTTCAACTGGTTTTGCCGGTTATTGCCTGGGGAATGTGTGTGGCTAGTGATGTTCTCTGGTGCTGGGCTGATGAACCTCCAAAGGCTGCTGGGTGGTGGCAGTTTGAAATTCATTAGGTGATTCTTGTGTTTGTGTTTGACGATATGTATTTTTTCCCGGATGTGCAATTCATTGCTGCTGTTGATCGGTTTTAAGAGTTTTATGTTCGGAGTGATATCATGGTTTGAAGACCAGAAATGATGTGCTACTGCTGATTTATCTGGCTGTTTTTGGTAAATGCATCTCATATGCTCTTTAAGTCTTATTTCAAGATTTCTTTTGGTTCTTCCTATGTATTCCAGGTTACAGTCATTACAAACAATTTGATATATACTAGCTGATATCACTCCGAACATAAAACTCTTAAAACCGATCAACAGCAGCAATGAATTGGATATCTGGGAAAAAATACATATCGTCAAACACAGGAATCACCTAATGAATTTCGAACTACCGTCCCCCAGCAGCCTTTGGAGGTTTATCAGTCCAGCACCAGAGAACACCACTAGCCACACACATTCCTCAGACAATAACTGGCAAACTCAGTTGAAAACATGCTGACGATGGGAGCAAACCATCTCCCGGAACGCGTTCAGGTAAGAATATTTTAGCGATGTAGTGTAATAACCTTCAACTCTCTTTATTTTAAAATATTTTTTCTGTTCAAAATTCTACCCATAACCTACATGTTTTAAGAGATTTGTCTCTAATTAGTAATTGTTGAGTCGTTTGTAAAACTACATCACTTACTTATTTTTATCACGAATACATGTTTCAGGAGCTAATTGCTCCCATCCTCAGCTCCCTGTTGACAAAGTCCACCAAAGCAATTTTATGGTGAATTAGATTTGTCTCTGTTTGAAAAATTATGAAAATGAGTTCACCTGTGTGTTTTACCCTTCACATTACAGTCATATACACTACACAGAGGCATTTTCTTTTCAACAACATAATGTTGTTTGTATAATACTAAGTTCATTCAGTAACACATCACCCCCCTCCCCCAAAAAAGTCACTTCTCTTGAACTTGAAATACCAGCAAGAACAATTATAAAAATGTTTACTGCACATGTGGCAGTGATTGACTTGCATCTTCTCAAGCTTCCCTTTAACACACTGCTTGCACTGATTTTATTTCACGCGCAGTGATAAAATTCAGCAGTGTAGAAATAATCTACAGGGCATGGCCTTCATTAAGGAAGCAATGTGTTTTTGTGTTTCCCAGCCCTTTAAGCAGCAAAGCATGTCCTGTTCACTCTTTCAGTCAGATACCAGGATTAGTTCATTATCAATAAAGCCCCATTTGCCTTATGTGAAGTTATAAGATGTTGGCAGAAGCACAAGATTTACCGATGCTGATGATTCTTATATTTTTTTGTAGTTACTGTGTCTGAGAACGGTAATGATTTTGAAGTTGCAGAAACTTCAAATGATAGTGGCTAACCAAGGAGTAAGCTTTAAAAAAAGAATTCAGGAAATATCTAATAGGAAAATGTTTCTATTGTATAGATGAACTGTAATTTTAGTAGTATAATTTTTGACTTAATGGTGTGCCTCAATGATGTTATGATATAATGATTCATAAGATTATGTAAATTCTGTTTTTTTATTCCACTTGTAGCTCAACAATGCTTGAAACATTGTATTATGTCTATGGGCAAATAATCATTATTATTAATGTGTACATTTTTTGTTTATTACTTTATCTACAACTCTTATAGTAGGTAAAGGGTATATTGTATTCCACCCAAAAATTTGATATCAAGATTTCACCAAAAATATACATTTTAAGATTTGCTGAATAAAAGGGGGAGGGGGAATTTTTTTTTTTTTTTTTAGAAAATGGGTCTATGTGTGTGTCTGTGAACAACATAACTATAAAACAATTAGATGTATAAATACCACTTTCATATTTTAGTTCAGTATCTTCCAAGGATGTGAGACAGAGATTATCAAGAAAATCTCTGTTTACATGAAAAATCTTTTGTTAGTTTTGATTTTTTCAAAAAATGAGTAATGGTTTTGATTAAAATACTCAAAATTAAGATATTTACATGATTAATAAAATGTATATTTTTAATTTTCTATAAAAACTTCAAAATACACTGTAAAGTTCTTGGGAATGGTTACAGAATGATGCCCACCCTGATGTGACATGTTTTCTAAAAGGGGGGGGGGAGTGATATGATACATTCACATGACTTTCTCTACCAAAGACAAATTCATATATATCCCTTATAAGTTGCAGTATTCATACAAACAAATATTTTTCTGTTCATGTTACATTATTCATGCTATATTTTTGTAAGAATGATTTCAAACTAAGCAATATGACATAAAACAGGCAGAAACAGCATTCATATATTTACTTATAGTGCTACATAAAACTTACAGAAATAGCATTCAAATGTTTGCGGTAACAAGCTCATGCAAAAGAAAGAAAATATATAAAGAAAGAAAGTTGACTTTCATATATATATATCTGTTAGATGATGCATTCACATGTGGGGAGGGTGTAAATCTGCTAAATGGAATATTTAAGAAACTGCATACAATACGGTGAGGGGGAAAAAAAAAAAAATCCAACATCATTATTTGATACATATTGTATATTTCAATGAAATTTACACCTTTAATCGACCAAATAAAGAGAACTTGATAGGCTATTTACAGAAAATTCAAGGTATACGTTTTATTCTTCATGTCGATGTGTCCAACATATATTTTAATCGAAATTATCATAGCCAGATTTTGAGAAAACAAAAATAAAGGAAATATGTCCCTGTAAAGGGGAAGTTTGGGGTGGGAAATATTCTTGAAAATCTTCATGTCACATCTTTGGAAGATGTTGAAATTATATCTGACATTTCATTTTTGAGTTACGCTGTTCTTACATGCATGCACACAGCTTTTTTTCTTATGCAAAAAATGGCTAGTCCACAAGGAAAAGAAGCAACAACAGGCTTAGTGTAGAACAGGTTAATAAAGAACTTTTAACTTTAGGAGCATTTCAATCAATACAAAAATTCCTTTCATACAGATTCTGATTCTACAACATGGATTAAAACATGCAACACAATTTGTTTCTCAATATTGTGTTAATGAGTTTCCTTGTGATGTTTCAGAACCCAATTACTTCATACCATTAAGGCTGGCTTACACAATCTGGCAACATTGTATCTGTCTGGTTTCATTGGCCCCTCAACAGTATTTAACGGCTTATGTTAAAGCAGAACCTCTTAGCAGCCTACATAATGTTAGATTTATATTTATGATAAAACTAGATTTCATTCATAAAGAATCAATACATATTTTAAATTAAATGAAGGTAATCGTTTATTTTACTTTTTACTCCTCTACCACCTATCTATAGTAGGTATTGTATTCCACCAGAATTTGATACAAATGCAACTAATATTTTGAAACTAAAAAAAGCATTTTTAGAAAAAGGCCCATTTGTTCACATGTGAATCATTCCATGTCAAGTCGCACGAATTTCCACAAAATTTGACCATGATATCTCTGAGTTTGTCCATGGATTACAAAAACAAAGTGAATAATGTTTTTTAAATCGCAATATCTTAAAAAATATTGCACAATCCAACTTGTGAATAGTGGCGTACCTCCCTACCTTTAAATTAGAATATCTTAAATGCAATAAGTGATAAAGTTGTGTTACGAAGTGCAATGCAAAGCTTAATATGTAATCTTTTACTTAATATTTATTATAATTGATATAATTAGTTATTTATTTAAATTTTTAAAATCCAAACATTTAAAAACTATACATCCCTCTTAACCCTCATGTTTAAATTTCTATAAAAATTATAAATAAATTTCTTTTAGTTTTTTGTATTTTTTGCATAAAACAAAGATGAGATCCTGTATAGTTAATGTTAAATAAAATAACCTAGAAAGCGGTGCATAGCAGGATTTCAGCATGACATGGCTGGAGAGTAGTAGCAGCAGCAGCAGGCTGCCATTGGATGCCTTGTCAATTGTTCACAGCACTTAGTTTGTTTACATGAAACTTAATTTTGGCATACAGTTGAAAAACATTCAAACTTTCAGTCTTATCCTATGGGAGACAAATCAACTACAATTTAAATGTGCAATATTTCCCCTTCAGGCTCAAATGAATACCATCTGGTTATTATTGCATTATTGGTTGATGGAATAAATTAATTTAGCTCTAAGGTACCAGGGATTTTTTTGCATTGCTGTATCTTGCCTCAAAATGGTCACTATATTCAAAACCACTTCTGGATTATTCACGGCATTGGCACTTACCACACAATTGCTGTTATCAGTGGTTGGTACTTTGGGAATTTTTTTTTCAAACCCATTTAATGTAAAATGGTTGAAGCAATAGTCATAGCTGTTTCTTCAGTTCGCTCATTGTGCATTTTCAAAAACCACAGAGCTAAACATGAACTTCTAACGCAAAAAACTGAACACAAAGTAACATTTAAAATGAAAGAGCGGAGAGAGGCTTCATAGAATATCAGATTTGAGTTGCTAAGTTACATTAAACGCGGAAGTGATAACCTATCATGTTTGTACTACACAACGCATCAGCTGGCATGCTGCTGCAGTGTAAAGCTCTATCAGGAGTCTATGTTCTAAAAGCCTACACGCTAGCACAAATAAACTGTTTAAAAGTGTACTTCTAAGGAAGATCCCATCCAAATATTAACAGGTTTAAAATAAAACATATCATAGATCCTTCCTGTATTTTTTCCAAATTTTTATATTATGCGGTTAAATTTGATACTGCAGTTTAAAATATTCATACTTTAAAACGTAATTGTTTTTTTTTATTCTAGATAAAAATTATTTTGAATATGGAAAACCACAATGTTTTTATTTACAAAACAACATATTGTTCTTACTCCTGACCATTCTGTAATTCATGAATAAATTGCTTTTATGTAATGTTGTACGTGTATAAAAAAAGTGTTAAGTATGCTGTAAATTCTAAAATAATTTGATTTTCCGCAAAATATAAAATATGTGTCTATTTTATTTTTTAAAATAAAGAGAGTTGAGGGTTGTTACACTACATCACTATAATATTCTTACTTGAACGCGTTTCGGGAGACGGTTTGTTCCCATCGTCAGCATGTCCTCATCTGATTTTGCCGGTCATCGTCTGGGGGATGTGTGTGGCTAGTGGTGTTCTCTGGTGCTGGGCTGATGAACCTCCAAAGGCTGTTGGGTGGCGGCAGTTCGAAATTCATTAGGTGATTCCTGTGTTTGACAATATGTATTTTTTTCCCAGATGTCCAATTCATTACTGCTGTTGATCGGTTTTAAGAGTTTTATGTTTGGAGTGATATCATGGTTTGAAGACCAGAAATGATGTGCTACTGCTGATTTATCTGGCTGCTTTTGGTAAATGCATCTCATATGCTCTTTAAGTCTTATTTCAAGATTTCTTTTTGTTCTTCCTATATATACCAGGTTACATTCATTACATTCAATTTGATATATACCAGCTGATTTATCGTTGGGGATAGGATCTTTTGTCCTGTTGCATAGTAGTTTCTGTATGTTGTGGTTATTCTGTGGAGACAGGGTGATGTTGTACTTTTTGAAAATCCTTTGAAATTTATGATGTGTCCAAGGGCGATAAGTGAATTTTCTATATGCTTGTGGTTTTTGTTGTCTGAGTAACGTAGTCATTTGTTGGATGTATTTCTGTCTTTCAAACCTTTTTATCTTCTTATCTATTGTTTTTTCTGGTATCCATTCATAGTGGCTATGTTGATAATGTGTTGGTATTCTTTCTGGTATTCCTCTTTCTCCATTGGTATATGTACTAACCTGTTTGTAATACTATTTAAAATTGCATGTTGGTGGCTTGTAGGATTGTAGCTATTGTTTTTAATATAATTTTCTGTGTGGGTTGGTTTTCTGTAAATGCCGAACGTTAGTTTGTTGTGTGCATTATTTCTGATGATCCTGATGTCTAGGTAAGGTAATTGGCCATTTTCTTCTTTTTCTATTGTGAATTTAATAGATCTTTTTTGTAAATTTAATAATTTCAAAGCATCTTCTGAAAGTTTTTTTGGAACAATAGCAAAAATATCATCTACATACCTATACCGGTTTTGAATAGATGTGGGAAAGATTTAGTAATATGGCATTTAAAATGGCTCATATATAGTTCTGCTAAAAATGGTGAAACGGGGTTTCTCATAGTTAGGCCTGAGGTTTGTTTAAAGATTTTGTGATGGAATGAAAAGAAATTTTGGTCCAGACATAATTTTGTTAGTTTTAGGTAATCTTCTGTTTGTGCTCTAGGTGTGCCATTGTTTAATATCCTATTTTTAAACAATGGATATTAAACAATGGCACACCTAGAGCACAAACAGAAGTTACCTAAAACTAACAAAATTATGTCTGGACCAAAATTTCTTTTCATTCCATCACGAAATCTTTAAACAAACCTCAAGCCTAACTATGGGAAACCCCCTTTCACCATTTTTAGCAGAACTATATATGAGCCATTTTGAATGCCATATTACTAAATCTTTCCCACATCTATTCAAAACCTGGTATAGGTATGTAGATGATATTTTTGCTATTATTCCAAAAAAACTTTCAGAAGATGCTTTGAAACTATTAAATTCACAATAGAAAAAGAAGAAAATGGCCAATTACCTTACCTAGACATCAGGATCATCAGAAATAATGCACACAACAAACTAACGTTCGGCATTTACAGAAAACCAACGGACACAGAAAATTATATTAAAAACAATAGCTACAATCCTACAAGCCACAAACATGCAATTTTAAATAGTATTTCAAACAGGTTAGTACATATACCAATGGAGAAAGAGGAATACCAGAAAGAATACCAACACATTATCAACATAGCCACTATGAATGGATACCAGAAAAAAACAATAGATAAGAAGATAAAAAGGTTTGAAAGACAGAAATACATCCAACAAATGACTACGTTACTCAGACAACAAAAACCACAAGCATATAGAAAATTCACTTATCACCCTTGGACACATCATAAATTTCAAAGGATTTTCAAAAAATACAACATCACCCTGTCTCCACAGAATAACCACAACATACAGAAACTACTATGCAACAGAACAAAAGATCCTATCCCCAACGATAAATCAGCTGGTATATATCAAATTGATTGTAATGAATGTAACCTGGTATATATAGGAAGAACAAAAAGAAATCTTGAAATAAGACTTAAAGAGCATATGAGATGCATTTACCAAAAGCAGCCAGATAAATCAGCAGTAGCACATCATTTCTGGTCTTCAAACCATGATATCACTCCAAACATAAAACTCTTAAAACCGATCAACAGCAGTAATGAATTGGACATCTAGGAAAAAATACATATTGTCAAACACAGGAATCACCTAATGAATTTCGAACTGCCGCCACCCAACAGCCTTTGGAGGTTCATCAGCCCAGCACCAGAGAACACCACTAACCACACACATCCCCCAGACGATGACCGGCAAAATCAGATGAGGACATGCTGACGATGGGAACAAACCGTCTCCCGAAACGCGTTCAAGTAAGAATATTATAGTGATGTAGTGTAACAACCCTCAACTCTCTTTATTTTAAATTATGACACATCACTGTTACTAGCTTCTAAATCTTCAAAATTAGTCATGTGTCTATTTATTTTATGTGTGGAACACATAAACACAAATTAAAAAAATTCACGGAAAGTTATGTTTTATGTGTGTTCAGTTTGATGTGGAACGACTCATGTATGTGTCTGTAATAGCAAAACCCAAAACTGGAAAGTTGGATAAACAGCAAACTTGGTACAAACATTTTAGAAGTTGTATACAGTAAAGTGTAATGTTACTACATATATGTTTGTTTCACATGAGCAAACTTGAGGTTTCATTTCAGCATCTTTCAAGGGTGCAACACAAAGGTTTTCAAGAAAACCCATCTACCTCAAACTATCCTCAACATGGAAAATTTGTCAGTATTTTTGATTACCTAAATTTGTCGAAAAAGGTTTTGAATTTGCAGACAAAGAGAATGTATATCTGAAATTTTCTGATAATACATTGTGAAGTTCTCTTCATTCTGAATGAATTTTGTATTATTTTGTGTAGCTAATAAACCACAAGAAATAGGTGAAAGATTACTACAAGAAATAATGTATATCTCATTAAAACAAACAATTCATGTCAAATTCTTTTGTGTTATTAACAATGCCTGAGATATTGCTACTGATGATTTAATGGTTTACATTCTTAGAAGTGCTTGATCACCATTCTTTCTTGATATATTGAAAGCAAGAATATAGCAACCAGATTTAACTATCACTTCAGTTTCCTGTAGCCATCTTTTACCTACCATGAAATATATAATGAAACCATTTCTGCAAATGTTTATTTTGATTAACATAAGGCAGACGGGAGAAAAAATATTTCTGTGTTATATAAACACGACTTGCTCTATCCACTATCATTTATTTGTAAGTAGCTTTTACAAACTGTTCTTATAAAAGCTTACTTTTCTCATGTCAATTCAGATAAACTTTAGCAGAAACAGTTTTGTTACAGATTTTGATTTACACAAAAGGAGATATAGAAATCAGTCTATACTCATATGTTGCTCTATGCAGCCTTGAAATTCAAAACTCCCTCCATGACAATGCAAGAAACAACTTATTATTGACAGCACTTCAAAAAGAAAAAGTGACGAAGAATAATGGACATTTTTGGCTGATGCTACAGCAAAAGTTATAAGAAGTGAACTGTGTGTTTTAAAGAGATTTGTATTTTTTTGTGTTGTAGTTTTTGTCTATCTCTTAACATTTACCAGTTATATAAAATTCCTTCTACATGAAGAGGACTTGATGTTACAGGTAGAATGCCTTTATATATCAGAGGTAGGGAATATGAGGAGGAGTGCTAAGCTAGACAGAGGTTGAGGAGTAGAGTATGCATTTATATGAGAGAGATAGGGAATACGTTGATAGGTGTTAGGGAGGTTAGTATTAATGCATGTGTAATGTCCAGCCTTCTCGAGGATAGTACCATCAGGCATTCAGCAGACGAACAGATTCCATGGAGGTGAGTACAGCATAGTTGTGTATGATTTCACGGGTAATTCATACAGCATCGGAGGTATTTAGGTTAATTCAAGCAGTATAACAAGGGGACAGATTCCAGACGGTGGATGTAGCATAGTTCAGTATGATTTCACGGGTAATTCAGAGAGTGTTGTAGGTATTTAGGATAATTCAACTGTGTCATAGGTGTTTAGATTAATTCAGCTAGTATCACAGGAGGAAAGATTCCATGGTTTAGGTGTGTATAGCTCCATATGATTTATCAGGAAATTCAGGTAGTATCATAGCTGTTTAGGATAATTCAGGTAGTATCACAGGATGGGACAGATTCTGGCAATGAAAATTCAAGATAAACGTTTTATATATATATATATATATATATATATATATATATATATATATATATCTCTCTCACACACACCTTTTCTTGGATTCAAAACATGTATTTCTGGTGAAATCTCGACATTTAATTTTTGGAAGGAATACAATACTTTCCCTGCTTACTAGGTACCTGATAGAGAAAGTAATAAGCTTTTGTAAGAATAATTTGCAGAAGAGATATAAAAAATCAATGTAATGTCTAGAGAAAGCCTTGTGAATATAACACCTCAAGTTTTTGTATAATACTATAATAAATAAGGTATTACATGATGTTTTAGTGGTTAGAGAAGGTCATGTGAGAGTGATGTACCAGATTTTTATTTTACTCACCTATTACTAAGTTCATAATTTTTTAAGTTATATTTTAAAAACTTGTCTTTGAAGTAGGATAATAAAGATGAAGAACATTTGATATGTTACATTCTATTGATTTTCTCTACCCTCTATCATTAATTAATGGCTATACAAGTTATTCTTTTGAAATATTTTTCTATCTACTTCACTTTAATCCAGATAATCCTATGCACAATAGCTAAGTTACACATTCCATTAGGATACAAATAGAACAGTGACAGTTAAATGTTTAAGAACTGGATGCTATATGCTGGCCTTAAACTTTCATACTCTTTACATGCATTCACGAGAAACAACTGAAATTCACAGGACTTAAAATAATGACAAAGTACTGAACAAATCGAATCATTAATATTGGAAATCTCAGAAACAGCTTATGCCACAAAAAGAAGAAGAAGAAGAAAAAAAACATAATTTGAAATAAATCGTGTGTTTTGAAGAGATCTACGTTTTTGTGCAGTACATTTTCATCTATCACGTAATGTTCACCAGTTATACAAGAATCAACAAAATTCCTTTCAAATGGAGAGGATTTCACAGGCTATTCTCAGAAAATTCAAGATATACATTTTATCAACTAAATATCTTTAATATTATGGTATTTTAATCAAAACTGTTATCCATTTTTTAGAGAATAAAAAATTTTGAAAAATATTCATTGTAAAGGGTAGCTTGGAGCAGGGAGATTTTCTTGGAAACCTTTGTGTCACATATTTGGAAAATACTGAACTTAATGCCAAGTTTGGTATTATCCAAGATTTCATTTTTGAGTTATGCTGTTCACAGTCACACACAAACCTTTATCTAAAAATAATACCTTTTTTTTTATTTAGGGGCCTCAAAACATGTATTTCCGGTTAAATCTCAGTATCAAATTTTTGGGTGGAATGTAATACCTTTTCTACCTACTAGGTATGGGGGAGAGAAAGTGAAGATTGACATTTACACATTTTGATAGGACTGTCCAGTGAGTAATGACTCTTGTGTTCAATATTGAAAGGAAGAGTGCTGATAAGATTCTGCAGTCATTTGTTTTAATATCAGCTACCTCATATTTGTATGCATTTCAACATTTTGAACCATCCTCTCTCTGTCTGCTGGAAACAGAAATACGTACAAAAAAATACATACATACATACATATATATATATATATATATATATATATATGATTCTTTGTAATTATTTACTTTAACATCTACTGATCAACTGGTTTTAAACCATGCTTTTTCTAAATAAAAAACCTGATGTTTTGGGGGCAGATGCTTAGTTTTGGAAATAAATAACAACATGTTTTATATCAACCTACTTACTCCTTGCACTTCTTTACTCTTGTATCCTTATTTTCTCCCATTCACCTGTAAGTCCTTCACCCCCTTACACTACATTATCTCCCTGCTACTTACACCTTTACTTTGTGTTTTTAAAAGCCATTTTGGTATCATCTGGAGGGACACAACAGAATAGCAGCAGCTTCTTTTGATTCCACATTGGCATTTCAATTTAAACTTACTTATGGTTGAACTTAGTTGTGATCCCACGTTACATACATCTCTTTCACAACATCTTATGTAATTAACAGGGTTAGGATTTTTAGATGCAAATTTCAGATGAAAAAAGGAAGGGAAAAAGTGCTCAAATAAGGTGAAAAAAGGGACAATAAGGTGGCTGGTTTATTTAAGGGGATGCACAACTGAAAACTATCCATTCAATTGGGCTGAAATTTTAACCCCATGTCTGTCTTCTTTAGATATAATTGTTTTGTGAATTTCAATCCAAAATCTTAATTAGTTTTCAAGTTATTAATTTTCAAAATATAAAATTATGGATATATGCAAAATGCAACACATGATGCATTTTTCAAAAAAAAAAAAAAAAATCTTATGTTGCGTTTATGTGAAGAAACTACAAATATATCATATAATTTTTTTCTACCATTCTTAGTTTAAGAGAAATAAAAGTTTTGTAGTTTTGTATTTGCATTTTTTTCCCCGTTTTTTTTAAATACATTATTATCTTCCAAAATTAGTAGCAAAAACTATTCATTACACAGAAAACTTATATGACAGTTTTATTTATTTGGATTTTTGAAATAAGCATAAAAAATGTCAATATGAATGGATGAAAACTACATCGTGTGGAACATTTTGAATATGCAGAAATGCTGAAAATAAGAAATGCCTTAAAATGAAGTTTTAAAAATATAAACAGCTAGCAACCAAATGCGCAAGGGTATTTAAAAAGTCTCATAATGATCCTGAAGCATTCAGTAGGTAAAAAATAAAAGTGGATTCTAAAACTACAAGCAATGGAGAATTTTTTGAGAACATTTTTTTTTATTTAGATTTTGGGTTAATTTCAATTGTGTATTCCCTTAACTAATTCAACAATTTCTCTTTCCTCTATTCTAATTTATTGAATTACAAACAAGTACATCAAATTATCACTCATCAAAAGAAGGAAAAAACATGAAGCTGCTATACTTCAAGACATTAAGCATCTCCACATTTTTAAACGTAAGTCTGTTTCTATTAGGAGATAGAATGTCTTTGTAGATGCTAAAGCTTCTTTCAACATCCACAGAAACCAGTGGGGCAAACCTTGTATTCACTCGGAATGGCAACTCCACAGATGTGGCGAATTCCTCAATGTCTGGATTCTTCTGAAGACTAGATTCAAGTTTGTCTTTGGCAAAGCTATCTAGCTGCTCCCTCATGAAAGTAAAAATATCCCATTGTTTTTTCTTTTCCAGACCTTGTTCTTCCAATCATTTAATAGCTGCAGGCAGGTACTTGTAACTATGGACACAATATAGTTCTGTCTGCAAATTATGTATTTTCTCCGGTAACAGAAGTTGTTGTGCCTTGGAAATTGCACCTGCATTGGATGCATCCAAAGAAAGCACAAACTCTTTAATTTTGTCAAAATTCTAACACAACATAGCAGCACACTCAATCCAAGATCCCCAGCAAGTAATCACCGGGAAATTTGGAAGGGGCAGGCCAGTGATTTCGCTGTAAAAATAACATGGCTCAGAGCTTTCAGTAGAATCTCCTTCAGGGCAGAGATGAATTGATTTGCGATGTCGTATTTGTTCCTTATGGATTCACAAACCCTGTGAAGGGCATGAGCCAACCATGTCATATGCTTCAAGTTAGGAAATAAAGGTTTCAATTGGTTAACAGCTGAAACCAAGTATGGAGCCTGGTCCGTAACCACAAGAAGTAGTTTTTCAAACTTGATACCAGTAGGCCAGAGTTTTTGGCGGAAGTCCTTAATGGATTGCATTACTGTACTGGAATTGGCTTTCTGCAGTTTGTACATTTTTAACAACATGGGCTTAACTTTCTCCCCTGTTAAGGGAAAAACTAAAATTTCAAAACATATCGTTCCATTGAGTCTATGGTTTCATCCACAATGATTCCCACTTCGCAATCAGACACCTTTTCCTTGATTCTTTCTATGGTTTCTTGGTAAACAGGCTCCATGTAGTTTTTTTCTTAAAGTACTCTCATTGGGCATTGACATCTTTGTGTACTTTTCAAGAAATCCCTTGAAGGTTGGATGGTTCACCTTATTCAGTGGAATGCCTGCTTGTGTAAGAGCTGCACACAAATCAATGTTTAATTCCTTCAAATTTTGGCTTTTTGAAGAACTCTGTTAAAACGCATTTCATAATAGAGGTTGCCATGATTTGTTTGCTTGAAGAGTCTTGTTCATTTGATACTTAGAACTGGAAATGTGTTGTTTGATGCGATCTCGCTGGTGTTTTTCATCTAACAAAATTCCTGAATCACAAAATAGTACATTGCATAACAGTTCCATTAGTGTCTATGAAATCTTGTTTGAATTCTTCAGTTAGAACAATAAATCGAGCACTGGAAAATCTAGTACTAGTACACCCATTTGGAGAGCTAACACTACTTCACTTGCTAACACAATGCAACTGTCACACAACTCACTCTTGTGCCCATTCACTGTCCACATTCTCTTATAACAATGTGACAATTACCAGAATGTTCTAATTCATGCTGGAACTTCAGTCTCAGCGATTTATAGTAGTTTTGAGCAGAACCCCGTCTTAATAATTCTCGGAACTGCATGGGTGACGTTACTGCTGTCTCTGCATGCCCAGCCTTCGCCTCCATGCAAACAGATGACATCTCTCACAATAACAAACTCACATTCACGAACAGCAGGCTACTGATTCTGGTGGGATAGAATCACTCATTGTAAATTGCATTATTGCGGGCTACTTTATAGCGGTAAAGCGAGAGAAAGGGGTTTTCATCGAACACACAGTTATTTCCCATTGTTGCGGATGTGCTTTCAATTCCCGCGCGGTGTTTACTGAAAGAGGTAGGCTTACTATTTGCACATACACAGCAAGCTGAGGAGACGTTAATTGAAAGTTAAAGAATAAATTGGAATGAAACTTAAAAGAAAAAGGGGATTATGGGCATGGTTGTTCTGCCACCTCTGTAATTGTGTTTAGTTCATATCTTATACAACATTTTATGTCCTCATACGTTTTTCTAATTCCATCAATAAAGTCATCACTTACACTTTTTTTGTTTTAATATCCACTCCAATGCTTCTTCGATAAGTGTCCCTTGCCTTTTCAAAACCTGCAAACAAACATAATACCTTTGTATAATATTTGAATAAGCTAGTAACAGTGAAGTAAATTTAAATTTATGGAAAAATTGAGTCAGAAGTTGAAACACTTACATCATTTACATTTTTTGTGCCTTGATCAGATTCGAGAGCTATTTGCTCTCTTCACTTACATCACTTACAGATGTGTTTCAACTTCTGACACAATCTTTCCAGAAACATATATACCCTTCTCTTTTCGTGTTTCAATATTGTTAATTATTGTCTGGATTATTAATATATTATCAGTTGTTCACTTGTCTTTTCTAAAAACTGCTTCAGACTCAAGACAACTTTACTTGTAATTCTGCACACTCTTGTAGTCTTTCTGCCATTATTCCTGTGTAGATTTTCCCCAGGATTGACAATATACTTATGCTCCTGTAGTTCTTTGGTTTATTCACCCCTCCCTTACCTGTATATATACGAGGGCAAATCAAAAAGTCTTTGCCTCTATTTCTTTTCGGCCAAATTACGAATGTAAAACAAAAACCAACATATACATTCAAAGTAGTGGACTTTTCATGGCCCGGTCCTCATAGTTTCCAGGTGCTGCCGGCAGCAGCGCTGCTGTCAGTGCATTCAAAATGGCAGGTGTGCTTAACATGTCCACGGCTTACAAGCAATGAAGTGTGATCTGTTTTCTATGGAGTAAGGGCCGAATGCCCATTGAGATCCACAGGGTAATGCAGCCATCATATGGGGAAAGGTATCTTTCTTTGAGAAGTGTGAGATGGTGGTGTTCTGAGTTCAAAAATGGCTGAGCAAATCTGTATGACAATGAGCTTGCGGGGAGACCGCGTATATCGGTGACTGATGACAATATTGCCCGCGTGGATGCAATGGTGAAAGCAGAGCGGTGCGTGCGCATCAAAAGACATTGCTCAGGAGCTTGACATTTCTTTTGGGAGTGCTTTCGACATCATTCACGAGTGCTTACGGTACAGGAAGGTTTCATGTCGATGAGTTACTAAGCAGTAATGAAAGGCAAGCGAATGATTGCTTCTTTGAATCATCTGCAACGATATGCTGAGGAGGGTGGCAATTTCCTGGATTGCATTGTTACTGGCAATGAAACGTGGGTACTGCATTACACGCCGGAATCAAAACAGCAGAGTATGATGTGCAAACATCCGCAGTCTCCTGTGAAAATAAATTCCATACTGCGCCATTTGTTCACAAAGTGATATTAACAGCATTCTGGGATTGCCGTGGACTGCTCGTGTTGGATTTCATGCCCCAAGGTGCCACCATCAATGCCGACAGATATTGTTCCACACTGTCACTTCTACAGGCTGCGATCAGAAAGAAGCATCGCGGGATTCTCGATGTTGACAATATGATCATCCTCCATGACAATGCGAGACCACATGTGGCAAAACAGACCACCGGCAAGCTAAGGAACTTTCACTGGGAGTTTCTAGAGCATCCACCATAAGTCCGGATCTTGCCCCTAGTGATTTCCATCTTTTCAGTCCGCTAAAGAAGTTCATGGCAGGACAGCAATTCACTTGCGACGATGAAATCAAGACAAAAGTGGTTCCATAGTCAGACGGCTGACTTCTACCGCAGCGGCATCACAAAATTAGTGCTGCGATGGGACAAATGTCTGAACCAGCAGCACAGGGACTATGTGGAAAAATAGTGAAAGGTACAAGGAATAATATCTACACGTTTAGTTGGCTGTATGTATCTTATGTTAGCAGAAAAAAAATAGGGGCGAAGACTTTTTGATTTGCCCTTGTATATTCTTACTACCATACTTATTTTCCAACTTTCAGGATTATTTTTACTTAATTTTATTTAGCAATTTTGCTTAATTTTCAGGTTGCCTTCAACTTTACTGAACATTTTCCAGAATTCTTCTGGAATTCCATTGATCCCCACTACCTTGTCTTTTTTTAAAATTTCTTATCTGTTGGTTAACTTCTGACATTAATATCTGTCCATCTAGTCTTTCATTTTCTATCCTGCTTTTGACTATTTTACTATCTCCCTTAATGCTAACTTTATCGCTTTCTCCTCCACAATCAGTGTCCCAAAATACTTCAACCATTCTTTCGGCAAAATCTTACTACCTTTCCCTTCTTACTTGTCCTTCACTTGTTTTTCCCCTCTATAGTCTCTTTTACCATTTTTCTTATATTATTCTGCCATGCCTTCTTTGTACCATGCTAGCCTACAGTTTCTGAGGTCATGTGTTTAAACCTGGCAGAGGGCAATGGATTTTTTTCAGTTGTAAAAATCCTTAGCACGGCTTCCTTCAGAAGGGAAGTAAAGCCAGTGGCCCCATGTGTTGTAGATTTATGGCATATAAAAGAACCTCAAGCCTAATAAAGAGGCCTCTGAGAAAAATTTCCAGTATTTTCATGCCCAATATAGAATGAGACACTAAGAACCATAGTAGTTAAATAGAGTACCTAAATAAGAAATTAATTTTTTTTTTCACACTTTCCTCTTTTCTTCTATTACACATTTATATTCCCATTTGCTAATAAGAAAATTTTGCTAATCTTTTTCTTCTACCAATACTCTCCTCTATTTAAACTCTATAAACACCTCTTTTTTTTGCTGATGCATACACCTCGTCAAACCATCATTCATTTTTCTGTCTCCCTCCCTGTCTTACTTCCATTCCTGCTGCTGCTCTTGTTACTATTAATTCCACCAGCTCTAGTGCCTTATCTGAATTTCCTGCCATAATAGCAACCTCTATACCACATTCCCAATTTTCCCTTCCTAGAATTTATGGCTTGCCAAAATGCCTCCCTTTGTTCCTCCCTCCATTTAAAGACTTTAAATTGGTTATGTTACTTCTTCTTGTTCCTTCACTCCTTGTTCGTTTCTACCTATTTCCATAATTATAAGAAAATTACGACTACTATTTCAATCGGTATTTTGAAATTTACAATCTTTTCCTCTATTTCTAAACTACATATCATATAGTCTATAACACCTTGACCGTTTGCATTTGCAAATGTAAATTCTCCTTCTCTATTCTCTCTATAGTTCCATTACATATCATTAAATTATTTGTTTCAGAAAATTCTTGTACTTTTTTCTCCTCACTACATGTTGTATCTCTACTTTTTCTTATTACTACTTCATCTCTTTCCCAATCCCCTGAAGTTCAGTTCCTGCTAGTTGTAATATTTTCTTTGCATACTCTGGTGTTAAAATTCTCCATCAGTATAAACTTTTCCTAATTTGTTCCAGTCTATCAATTAATTTGCTATCAAAGAAACGAGATGTTTCTGGAGGAGTGTATACTACTTCTAACCCAACACTTATTTTCACCTCCTTTATTTCTTTAATAATAACACTCCATAAAACATGACTTCCTCTTTCTTCTCTAAGCACTGTGTCTATTCTTATTTCTCTATGTTTTTTAACAAATATGCATATCCCTATCCCTCCTGAAGCTCTACCTTTATAATTTATATTACTTGCTTTTTCCTTATAAACTTTAAATCTTTTAGCTCCATTGTTTCCTTTCCTTCTACCCGTGTCTCTGCCACTCCTACAATATCCATTGTGCTTATCACCCTTTGTATTTCTCCACTGTTTACCTTACTGTTTAGTCTGCAGAACATCGCTTTTAGCTCCAATCCCTACCTTGAATTTGATCTTTCCAAAAATTTAAACCTCTCCAAATTCTTTCTACATTTTGTTTCTTTTGGGTTTGCCATCCCCTATTTGTATTACACTGCACCCTTCCACAGAAATTATTTTTAAACCTTACCTTTCTCCCGAATCTTGTGCTACCTTTAAATCACTTACTTGTATAATTCCCCCCCCCCCTTATAATTTGACCTGAGTTTGCCCCACTGACACATTTCACAACCTCTGATTCATGCTTCATTGCTCTCTCCACTTCTTTCTTTTCTATCCTCCTTCCAGCCCAATCCTGATGTTAACATCACTTGCGACTCTTCCCCTACCACCCCTTCAAGTTACACTTCTAATATGTTCCCTACTGCATTTCCTTCTCCTCCATTAGGTGCAATAATCCTCCCACTGTCATGATTAATTATAAATTATAAATAGTATACTACAAAACCCATGCAAATAATTCACATAACCTTGATAGATATCTAAATACGCCATAAATTGTCATCCACTCATGTTTAAATACTGAACTCGCTTGCCTGACAGAACTGGTGATGAACATACGATAAGCATATACAAAGTTGTAATTGTATGTCTTCTCAACTCACAATAGTAAATGAAAATGCAGGGAAAAAACCTAATAGTTATGGCTGTCTACAAAATGTTAGATGTATACAATTAAGAACTAATCAGAAAGAATAGAAAATATATATAATTTATATTGTGTACTGAACACCCGTTCTTCACTTGGCAGGTGCCTATCTTAACTATTGCATCATGGAAGTTATGTACGATTGTGAACCAGAAGTCGGGTCCTGTGTTTGTAACCAGCTGTTCACTTCTGATTCATCTTCATCACAGTGTTAAAGTGCTTACCTCCAAGATGACCTTTGAGTCAGGGGAACGTATGAAAATCCCTTGGGAAAAGATCTGGTGAATATGGAGGATGCGAGAAAACTTCCCAGTTGAATCTTCTGAGCTCCACCTGGGTCAAGATTCAACTTGGAAGTTTTCTCGTATACTCCATATTCACTGGAGCTTGCCCCAAGTGATTTTTAAGTGTTCCTCCAACTCAAAGGTAAGCACTTTTATAGTCGGCGCAACAGTTCTAGACACGTGAAAATCTTAATGAGAGCTATGATGCGAGTTGCTTACCAGATCAGGTGGTGACCGGTCGTCTGCATGCTTCAGGAGTGCGTGGGACAGTCATCGTCAAATATCCACACCGGTTATGCACTGCGTTGCGCTGATAAACTTAGTTATATACAGTATATTAAAATCCACGCTGTAAAAAGCGCTTAATATAAAAAAACGCTGTCAATCATTGCCTTCAATTCTTCCACATCTAACAACCCTTCCTCTTCTGCAGAATCACTCACATTATTGCCGTCATCACTGCTGTCACTACTTTCTGCACCATTATCCTGCATGAGAATTATTTCTATTTGATTTTCTGCAATTCCGTATTTTTCGGAATAATGATTCTTAATTTATTCAGCATGTCGCCATACATTTTCCCATTCTGGCCCTCCAATTTCAGCAAATTGCTGGCGTTATAACTGCTCCACATATTTTAATTTAAAAGTGATATTTCTGCATGCCACCCATTTTTTGATATCAGCCCAGATTAATTCGATTGGGTTTAGATCTGGGCGATACGATGACAGTCTAAGTGCATTATGGCGATGTTGTATTACTATCTGGTCAAGTATGTATGACTTCTGAAGCTGTTTGTTGGCTTTAATTAAGTTATATAGCTTTGTTTTACTCATGCTTTCATCTAAAGCTTTATTATGTCTAAGTAACCAAGCTCTCATTTCTTCTTTCAAGGAAGTTGAGGTAGGTGGTTTGTGAATTTGAGTGTTGATGCATTGTGAAGCATTGTCGATGACCAGAACAGACCCAGCAGGCATATTAGGTATCAACATGGCGTTGATTCACTTCATGTAATTTTCTGTATTCATTTCTTGATGAAAATCTTCTGTTGTTTGTTGCGACTTGTAAAAGAAGGGCATTTGGAACGAAGCCGATCTTTCCAACAGCATGAATGATAATAAGTATTTGCCCTTTGGCAACAGGTGCCTGCAAACCTAATTCGCTATCGTCACTCCAACTTTTAGATGCTGTATGACTGCTGTGTATGTATGACTCATCTTCATACATTATAGTATTTTTCTGAAATTTGTAGCACCACCTCGAAAATTGATGCTGATATAAGTACACATTGATATAAGTACATATAAAATTAGTCATTTGGAAAGGTAGAATCAGACTGAAAAATTAAATGCCATAGCCGGGATTTGAACCACAGATCTTAGGCTTTCCGTGCCGTTACTCTAACCGACTAAGCTATCATGGCAACATTTACTTTTTATTTTTTTTATTTTATTTATTTATTTTGCTTTTCTGTTAGAACTCTTCTATTTGATTTCGGTTTCTTCCATTTGAACCCTAAATCTTTAATAATTTTTCTGAGATTTGTAGCACCACCTTGAAAGTTTCTGCTGTGTTTCAGCTGGATGAGCAATCTGCTTATTATTAGCACAGTTTTTTCTTCCACATAGGAATTGTGAATCGCGCGCCGAATGATGCATTCGAAATCGTCTATTTCTGTAATACGTTTAGGGACCTTATGTTTCTTCCCAGGCGTGTCAAATGGCATTCTTTCATCCATATGTTTTTTTTTCTTATCTTTGAGAACTCTGGAAACGGAACTCGGTGAAACACCAGTTGCTTGACTACTCTTTCTTTCACTCTCTTAAGGCTTTTGTGGAACTCGGACGAACATATATTTTCTTCCTTCATCTCTGCTTCTTGCTTCATGAAGTCGAGGACATTTGCAATTATTTCCCTACTTTGACTACGTAACACCTTACCACTTAACTTTGAAAACATAGGAGCCATGGTTATAAATATAACAAATATAAAGTAAGTACTATTTAAATACTGCTCTCTTTAAAATTACAACCAGATGCAGACACTTTCTATGCGGACTGTATGTGTTACGCACTGTGAGTAAGCAAAGGTGTTATATCGCTTTCGTTGATTCAGCTAAACATAAACCATTCCTAGGCTCGGCAGCTGGGGTAGCAATCAAGGTCACGATTCCAGAAGTTTTGCGCGAGTAATAACACTGATGATGAAATCAAATCAGTGAACAACTGGTTGCGAGCACAGGACCTGTGTAGTTTACTCTTCACAGCTGCATTGTTTCTGGACTAAATTTTAAAACAATCAAATGATTTTGAATACTAAGGTGTGTTTCTTTGTTTACAAAGCATCATTCTTTTGTTTGATATAGTCGAAACAATTTTGAGTGTATTTTTAATGGTGGATCTTTTAACTTATATTCTGAAAAACATGTTTATCCTACAAAAGCAAGTTTTAGTGGAACATACTACACCTCGTATAAAGTTAATATATAATTAATACTATTATAAATGGATATTATATTACCTGGACCTTATGCTTGAAAAGTTTCCACCATTGTACCTATTAAAATTAGTTATTTTATATAATTTTTTCATAATAGCTACTTTTCACTTAAGATGCCGTGGCGGGCCTCTGTCTTTCTCCAGCCAGTTTCAAAAAGCCAATCAGATCGGCTTGCAGCACTAAGAGAGTTAACATTGAAGGTCTATCAGCAGCTCTGACTTGCCTGCAATGATATTTATTCCTTTTAAGGTTAGTATTAATCACTGTCTTTTATTACTTTGGCTTTCTTTTAAAACAATATACTGCATATAAAATTCATGCTTCCTCTAAGGAGGGTAGATAATATACAATGGTTAAAACAAAATTCTCCCCTCCAGCAGGGAATCTAAACCAGAACCTGATTATAAAGTCTATCATGCTAACAAATGTTAGACTGATTTATGTCAAATTTGTCTGTATCATTTCTTATGGGTTCTATAGAATATGGTTGAAATTAAACCTGAACTAGTTACTATACTATGCATAAATAAATGTTTAGAAGCAGGTTCACTGAAGCATGTTGTATACAAATGTTACATATTGTTTATAATGGTTCACTATCTGGTCATTCAAAACTATATTTAATGTTTTCTGTTGAATGGTAAACCACTATGTGCTACTGCATTAAAAGTCTGCACAGGTTGAGATTCTTAGGCTCAGCCTGACCCAAGCTGAACCAAACTCCCTGTCAGGAATAATCCTCCACCCCCAAGAATAAAATTTAATTTTCTTTTTTCCCCATTTACTTCAACTTCGCCTTTGATTATCATAAAAGGCAAAATAAAACAACTTAGGTAATGAACACTGGTGTTAATATTAGTCTATAAAAGTCTTGTGTCAGTGAATCCTATGCTTGTAAATGGAAGATTTTTTTTTTTTAAATTTATGGATGCTCTTTAACTGCTGTGGTCCTTAGCATCACATTCTATATTGGGTGTGAAAGACCGGTAATTTTGCTCAGAGGCCTCTTTATCAGGCTTGAGCTTCTTTTACGTGCCATAAATCTATGACATGGGACCCCTGACTTTACTTCGCTTCCGAAGGAAGCCATGCTAAGGATTTTTACGCCTGGAAAAATCCATCACCCTCCGCTGGGTTTGAACCCGCGACCTCGGGAACTAGAGGCTAGCATGGTAACCACTACACCATGGAGGATGACGTAAATGGAAGCATTAGGTACAGCTAACTAGATATAATGCTTTGAGTTGAAATACTATAAATCCATAGATGGGATGCCTGAGCTCATTTTATACGTTTTTCTGCTCTTGGCAATATTATAGCAGGCTATAATGCATTTTAGTGCTAATTTTGAGAGCTGGGATCTGAAAGCTTAGTGGGTAAACTGAACCACAGTTCAATGTGTGCAATTTGTGGTATCTCTCTCTCACACAAACACACACAGTCATTTTTACAAGTGAATAAATAATGCAATAAATAAAAATAACTAAAAACAGGAAACAAAATCACAGAGTGAATAATGCAAAAGAGCAAAATTAAGAGTAAAAACCATAAGCTGAAGCTAAGAACGGAATATGGAGAATGGATAAAAACAAACAAAAACAACAAGGGAAACTGCATGGATAAATCAAGCAACATAGTCCTCATTACCATAGTCTGTATATTATTTTTTTTCCCTAACTGCAGCTCTAATGTAGGACACCAACCTTCACAATTAGCACAATAGCTCCAAATTCTGTGATGTGACACTGATTAAATGCAATGGCTTAAAATGTGGTTTCACAAATCTTAGTTAGTGCTTAACCCTGATCAGCCATCCCACAACGCAAAAGATTAGTGGCGCACAACTTTATTGGCTAGAATTCTCTGATATATATTTATCATGCTTCATTGCAAAATATCCCCCCCCCCAAATGCTTTTACTCTTTTAAAAAAAATAGTCAAAAGTAATTTGCTGATGTTTCCCTGGCAGTGTGAATACTCCAGATTTTCTTGGATTTCCAGCCAGTTGTAGAGTTGATTAGAAATTAACATTTCTGGAATGTACATTGTTCCCATCTTCAGGATTACTACACACCTGGCTGGAAGCCTGGGAAAATCTAGAGTATAGTCAAAAGTAATTCTGTGTACCAATATTCAATTTTCATTGCACATAAAATATTCACTACATACTTAATGTTTACTAAAATAAATAATTCACCTTCATATGTTTTTCATGCATTTCAGATCTTGTTAAGAAACAACATGCAAGAATTGTCAGCACTAAATAAGTGTGTTAAAAAAATAGTAAAATGTATTATTAAAGAATGCAGTCTTTCTGTTTATAGATGTGAAGTCCATTTTGTGATTCTCCTCTCACTAACCATTCAAGTTCACCCTTACGATAATGCTGACTCATTTTAAAATATGTTATTTAAGGATACGTTAGTTGAGGTGCCTTTTTGTATAGTTTAGATTTCTTATTAACCCCCTCACACACACACACACACACACACACACACACACCCACCCACCCACACCCACACCCCCACCCCCACCCCCACCCACACCCACACACACACAGACACAGACACAGACACAGACACACACACACACACACACACAGTCTGCATTTGCCTGTGGCGTGCACTTACATATTACAATGGAGGGGATGAAACATTTGGGGTTAAAATTCTATATGTTTTTGAATTGTCAATTTATACAGAAATTATTTAAAGGAATTTATGGTTCAAAACTAAAGAGTGGGCACATATCTTTGTGCCCTTTAATATGAACCGCCAGTATGATTGGGTCAGGTTCTTCAGAAATCATACACAAGAACCTTGTTTATTTGGAGTAGATGGGACTGCAGGTAATTGATGAAAATCTGGAAACACACTATTAAATGAATACAAAGTTGCTCTTCCGGCATCCCTGACAGCGATGGAAGTGATGTCTTATATGTCCTACAGATGTCACCCTGTGTTGTTCTCTAGCTCTAACGCAATGCTGGCAACATATGAATAACTAATGCCGCCAAAGCCGGTAAGATACGCAGCCTCAAGGTGTAGCCGAGGGATGTGTTTTAGAAGGAAAGGAGTGTAACAGTTGACAGGGCATAGCCGAGGGATCTGCGCATCTAATACTCGAATGATTCACGTTTGCAGAAATTCCTTATTTTGCGGATTTCACTTCTTATTTAGGTTGGCACTTTCCATTCAGCGTCTGTTTTAGCGGGAAGATAGCTACGTTTGTTATGTTTATATCACAAGTTTCCTATAAAACACCTAAAAGGGGTGGGCAGGTGGGCACCAGGTATTGGCAAGATTACATCTACTTATTTCCTCACTCTTAACGTAATTTCTTCCATTCCTTCTTGCTTTTTTCAGCGTTTTCAACAGGGATTCCAGAAGAGCAAAATTACTAACCTGTACATTTATTTTGGCACTACCAAGAATATATAAAAACACTTTTTGGCGCTTAAACTCAATACTGTATTCACTTTTATTTTCTGAAATAGTGTGTGTTTGTTTTGTTTGAAATATGTGCTTGCTTGAGAATCAATTAAACAAAGTAAGCAAAAAATCAGGTACACTTACATTGTCTTCTAAGAAGCCTGAACCTGACAAATATCTAACAATTCAGTCCAAACTTAGCAGGCATGGCCTTGGAGCCCATGCTTATCTCTACAGTGCTTGTGATACAACTCAAACTGGCACATAAAAAGCTTAATGGCAAACCAGGAATTTTAATTTGATACTATGGTAATTAGTGATTGGACTATCATAGATGTGCAACTAAGTTATATCTCCTGTATACTTATGTGTAACTATAAAGCAATCTTTGATAGCTTACCTTTCTCCGACATTATGCTCTAGTTGTGTCCCGCACAGCGATGACGATGATGTTGTATATTTCCAACAGATGTCACTCTATGCAAAACACTAGCTCAACAGATGTCACTATGTCATACGCTTGACTAACACAATACTGCCCACATATGAATAATTGATGCCACCAAAGCGCCGCAACTACGACCACAGGGCGTAGCCGAGGGATATTATATAACCTTAGGTTTATGAATTCACGGAAGATTAAGAGGTTAGGTTTTTTTTAATTATATAACCTTACGTTTCTGAATTCACAGAAGTTTAGGTTACTTTTCCTTTAATATAATTTTAGGCTTCTGATTTACTTTTATACATATAACCTTATTTAAATTTGTCACCAGTTGTTATATCAAAGCACGCGAGCGTGCGTTCCTAAGCTTACGTTTCTGGTTCACGGGAGGTTAGGTTAGGATTACTTCTTTTTATATAAGCTTACGTTACTGAATTCAGGGAAGGTTAGCCTTAGGTTAGGGTTTTTTTTATGTAAGCTTGCGTTACGTTTTCTCAGCGGGAATAACACACGAAGAAAAACAAGAAGAAGAAGAACACTACTAACAACAGCGCATCGCATTTCTGGTGGATTTTCATTTAGGTTGGCAGTTCCCATTATACATCTTCTTCAACCCAAAAAATGGCTACGTTTGTTTTGTTTCGTACGCGATTCGCCTATATAAATAAAACACCGTCGTGGGGCGGGTAGGTGTGCACAAGCTATTAAACAGAGCATATCTACTTCTAAACTCACTCACTCAGTAAATTATTCGCTTTTCTTTGGCTAATTTAAGCTACTTCGACGGGATACAACAGTAGCAGATTTGCCCCTTTCTCTTTATGGAAATCTTGTGCGATATGTGTAATATTAATGTATAGTTGACAAATTACTTGTACATTACGAAAAGTAATTACCTATTAAATGTTGCCAACATTTGCAGATTTACGCGCTAACAGTTGTTCTAACTTGTTTACATGTTCTGTCAGATACCCGTGTACGCGTAATTCATCAGAATTGTCACATAGACCTTTCACATTATTGACTTACTTTTCACTATTATAATTTCCTTGACAGACTTTCTATCCACATTCCTCCACTAATTTTATTAAGGCTTAGCCTCTTAATCCAACCTTTTTGTAGCTTTCCTCTTCAATACAATAACTTACCTTCTTCATCAAACAAAATCGCCAACTACATAGGTTCTTCCCCAATCAATGCTGCCAAACTCAGAACCGTTGAACCTTGTAGAGGTGTTTAAAATTAAAGGACTTAACAATAAAACTACATTAACTACAATTTTAAGTTTTATAATATTAAATCCATTATCGGCGAAAGTATTTTCATTACCATTACAAGCATAATAAGTATTAAGTGGTCCTGTTATTCGGTTACATTGGCACCAACTAAAAAAGCAATCAGCGCTGACAAATGCAGTAGTGTGTGCTGGTAACACAAAATCACGCAGAAGACAAATGTGGTCTTGTATACCTATAATTACGACAGCATGATTATTTAGTAAATTTCTATGATTAATATATAATTTTTCCGCTTTAAGCAAATTATGGTATGCGGTAATAGTATTGCAATATTTATAATAGTTGGTGACCCTTACAAGCTCTTGCACATAGCTCACCCGAAGGTAAACTAACAGCATGCTTCCAGAGCGAATAGCGCGACCTCTGCCATGCTGATTGCTGAAGCTTGAAACTATCTACAGGAGTTACAGGACCAGGACCTTTAGAATGAATCAGAGGCCAGAGCGTCCTGCTATCTATGCTTGAAAGTAAGACGGAAGACAGCTGATAAAATAGCAATGCCGAAAATATAAAAATAAAGCTGAATTTTCGTTCGTATCAACGAGCAATTGTGTAAATGTAGGGGATATTCTTTAGATTACGTCCCGCAAGAATTCTGGCAAAGTCCGACACGGGATAGGCGTACGACAGCTGCCGAAACCTCCCGAAGTTTCCGTGTAATTGCAGCGCTGCAAACATCGTTAGTTGTGAATGCATCTCCTACCAACTTCTGCACAATCACCCCAAGCATTTGTTTCGCAGATGTTTGAAACTTCACATTGCGCAACAGATGTACTATTGTTAGAAAGGAAGCAGTTTTACTGTTAAATCTGAAAATGGGTATCCTACCTGGCTCTTGGCAGTCAGTATATAAACTTACTAGGTGGAAGTTTCGTACGAGCAATGACAAGGTTTATAAATTTCATTGACCTAGCACCTTTGTGCAACAATGAGCAAGAGTATGCAGTTTCTATACGACGAAAGCTTGCTTAGAACCCGAATGTTGTGTCGGGAATGTGATGCCGTCCTACATCCCGTAACAAACGTGGTCGAAAATTTCAAATATTTTCATGTAGGAGAGGACATGCAGAGCAGTTTTCAGAGTCCGTGGCAAAAGGCACGTGGTTCGAAAATTCAAGACTGCCACCTGCCCAAGTGCTGCTTCTTACTTACAGTTTCGCAAGTAAGTTATCTTACGAACAAACTGTAATTCAAAGTTCTCTCGGTGATAGTAACATAAGCCACGCAACAATAGCCGATTGGTTTAGTTACTGCCGAGAGGTCTGTATCTCCTCAATGGACGACAAGTACGCCAACAGGGGTAAAATAGGCGGTGCCGGCCACGTCGTACAAATCGACGAATGCAAGATCCGGAGAAGAAAATACCATCGCGGCCGTATCGTGGAAGGAAACTGGATCCTAGGGATGATTGACGTGGTCACCAATGAAGTGCGAATGACAGTGTGTCCCAACAATAGAAGAGATGGTGCCACCCTCTTCGCATTAATTGAGGAACACGTGGAATTCGCCAGCACAATTCACACCGACTGTTGAGGCGGATATAATGGATTAATGGCTGGGGGTTTTGCAGCGCACCTGACGGTGAACCACAGCGAGCATTTTGTGGACCCCGTAACGAATGTCCACACGAACAATATCGAGTCGCGATGGCGATCTCTCCGGCATCGCCTATCCAGGGGCGGCATCAGAAACGCGCAAATGGATGTCCATTTGTCAGAATACCTGTGGCGGCAAGACGTAAAAAACAGATTAGCAGACCCCTTCCAAGAACTGCTCGAGGATATTCGAAAAGTTTATCCTGTTGTTTAGTGCATCAGCTCCAAACTGTAAATGAAACTTTGGATTAGGTATTAGTTTTAGATCAGGACAAAACTTTGGATTAGATTAGATACTAGGCAACAAAAACTAGTGTGATTGCAGGAGCAATGTTGGTAGCAATGAAGATTGTCTGCTACTCATCTCGGCGCATGCGCAGTAAGTACCTTTGGACTTTGATTTTTATACGGGAGAAAGTTGCGGGACGTAATCTAAAGAAGAGCCAATGTAGGAGTTTATAGTGATACCTTATTTAATATTGAGTACCAAATAACGCGCATTCGACGTTTAAAACTGGAACATGTCCTGAAAACCGGCAAAGTTGTTTTAGTTGTGGCCCGTCGAAGTAGCTGAACGTGAATGATTGGAGTTTTAGACGCGCAGATCCCTCGGCTACGCCCTGTCGTCGCTTCGCAGTTGCGGCCTATCGGCCGCAACTTGCTACACTCCTCTCCTTCTAAAAAACATCCCTCGGCTACGCTTTGAGGCTGAGGGCCCTCAATCTCTCGGCTACGCCTTGAGGCTGATACTGGAGTAGATGTGCGGGCCACAAGTAGAGAAGATTGTCGTGAAAACCTAGTAAGGTAGAAGACCCGAAGACAGGTTATGAATCGAAAGTCCAGCAATCCAGCAATCGAGAACAGAAGTCACAACGTTAGTTGGTTTTAATGAATTAAAATATATATAGCGAAAACAAGCTAACCTTAAATATAAACTATGCTATGTTAAGGTGTTGAAATGTGTGTTTGTGCTATTTAGTGTTGAAATGTGTTCGAATTAGGGACTGTATTTCGAAAAGTTTGTTTTTGTGGATTGCACACTAATATCGTAAAACAAACATGAGAAGTCATGCTCAAAGGTTATGTCAGATACCTATTTCAATTTTGAATGTGATGTAATGATAATAGTTTGGGATCCATAGTTTGATTTTGGATGTGTATTAGTGTTGTGCTCAAACACTATTTCCTGCTGTTATACCAAATAAATAAATTAGGACATAATGCTCTTTTCCGATAATATCATCTTACAGTGTGCCCCACGGCGATGAATATGATGTGTTATATTGTCCAACAGATGTCACACTATGCCATGCACTAGCTCAACACATGTCACGTATGTCATATGTTTATGCTGCCAACATATAACAAATAAATGCCACCAAAACGAAAATTAATGCCGCGAATGCGCAAACGACCACAGAGTGTAGCCCAGGGATCTTAGACAACCTGTGCTTTATGAATTAACGGAAGGTTACGCTTATGTTAGATTTTTTATTTATGTAAGCTATCGAAAGGTTAGGTTTCGTTTAGTTTTTTTATATAAGCTTACGTTTCTGAATTCAGGAAAGGTTAGGTTTAGGTTAGTTTTTTTTATATAAGCTTACGTTTCTGAATTCACGAAAGGTTAGGTTTAGGTTAGTTTTTTTATATAAGCTTACGTTTCTGAATTCAGGAAAGGTTAGGTTTAGGTTATTTTTTTTTATATAACCATAGGTTTCTGAATTACCTTTATATATATATATATATATATATATATATATATATATATATATATATATATATATATATCCTTGTTTTAATTTGTTATCACTGTTTACATCACTGTTCGCGTTCCTAAACTTACGTTTCTGATTCACGGGAGGATAGGTTTAGTTTTTTTTATATAAGCTTACGTTTCTGAATTCAGGAAAGATTAGGTTTAGGTTAGTTTTTTACTTTCTCTACTACGTATAGTAAGTAGGGGAAGTATTGCATTCCACCCAAAAATTCGATACCGAGATTTCACCGGAAATACATGTTTTGAGACCTCCTGAATCCAAAAAAAGCATTTTTGGAAACATGTCCGTGTGTGTGTCTGTGTGTGTGTGTGTCTGTGTGTGTGTCTGTGAACAGCATAACTCAAAAACGAACAGTCGGATAAACACCAAACTTGGTATTTAGGTTCAGTATCTTCCAGAGATGCGACACGAAGGTTTTCAAGAAAATCCCCCCACCCCAGACTACCCTTTACATGGAACATTTTTCGAAAATTTTAATTTTCTCAAAAATGGCTCTAACGATTTTGATTAAAATATCATATGTTTAAGATAATGTCATGAGAAATGAAATGTATATCTCGAAATTTCTGGGAATGTCTCCAAAAGTATTCTTCATTCTGAACGACTTTTGCATAACTGGTAAACCATAAGAGATAGACAAAATGTTACTACACAAAAATGTAGATCTCGTTAAAATACACAACTTATGTCATATACATTTCTTTTGTTGAGTGAACCGTTTTCGAGATATTGCTTGTTATTCCCTTAAATTTTCCAATACTTATACTTTTTCTCAAATTAGTTATTCATTTTTTTATGTCCTGGACTTGCAAAGAGAATGGAATGCGCCGCATAGCAACCAGCGTTAAAATATTTGACCATCGCTTAAAAGCTACCATATTCCCCTTGCATCTACAAGCAAATTAGCAATAAGATTGACATCTCGATATCTCGATTAACATAAAGCATATGGAGAATAGGCGTTGTAAAAATAGATTGTACAAGAGTAGAGAAAGTCATGTGAGTGTAACACATCAGATTTTTACTTTCTCTACTACGTATAGTAAGTAGGGGAAGTATTGCATTCCACCCAAAAATTCGATACCGAGATTTCACTGGAAATACATGTTTTGAGACCCACTGAATCCAAAAAAAGCATTTTTGGAAACATGTCTGTGTGTGTGTCTGTGTGTGTGTCTGTGTGTGTGTGTGTGTCTGTGTGTGTGTCTGTGTGTGTGTCTGTGTGTCTGTGAACAGCATAACTCAAAAACGAACAGTCGGATAAACACCAAACTTGGTATTTAGGTTCAGTATCTTCCAGAGATGCGACACGAAGGTTTTCAAGAAAATCCCCCCACCCCAGACTACCCTTTACATGGAACATTTTTCGAAAATTTTAATTTTCTCAAAAATGGCTCTAACGATTTTGATGAAAATATCATATGTTTAAGATACTGTCATGAGAAATGAAATGTATATCTCGAATTTTCTGGGAATGTCTCCAAAAGTATTCTTTATTGTGAACGACTTTTGCATAACTGGTAAACCGTAAGAGATAGACAGAATTTTACTTCACAAAAAATGTAGATCACGTTAAAATACACAACTTATGTCATATACATTTTTTTTGTTGAGTGAACCGTTTTCGAGATATTGCTTGTGATTTTCTTAAATTTTTCAATACTTATACTTTTTCTCAAATTCGTTATTCATTTTTTTTATGTCCTGGACATGCAAAGAGAATGAAATGCGCCACATAGCAACCAGCGTTAAAATATTTGACTATCGCTTAAAAGCTACCATATTCCCCTTGCATCTACAAGAAAATTACCAATAAGATTGACATCTCGATATCTCGATTAACATGAAGCATATGGAGAATAGGCGTTTGTAAAATTAGATTGTACAAGAGTAGAGAAAGTCATGTGAGTGTAACACATCAGATTTTTTATATAAGCTTACGTTTCTGAATTCACGAAAGGTTAGGTTTTTTTATATAAGCATAGGTTTCTGAATTACCTTTATATATATATATATATCCTTGTTTTAATTTGTTACCATTGGTTACATCAAAGCACGCGAGCGAAGCGAGCGTGCGTTCCTAAGCTTACGTTTCTAATTCACGGGAGGTTAGGTTTAGTTTTTTTTATATAAGCTTACGTTTATGGATTCACGGAAGGTTAGGTTTAGGTTAGGTTTTTTTTATATAAGCTTACGTTTGAATTCACTGAAGGTTGTTTTTTTTTATATAAGCTTACGTTTCTGAATTCATGAAAGGTTAGGTTTAGGTTAGTTTTTTTACTTTCTCTACTACGTATACTAAAGTAGGGGAAGTATTGCATTCCACCCAAAAATTCGATACCGAGATTTCACCGGAAATACATGTTTTGAGACCTCCTGAATCCAAAAAAAGCATTTTTGGAAACATGTCCGTGTGTGTGTCTGTGTGTGTGTGTCTGTGAACAGCATAACTCAAAAACTAACAGTCGGATAAACACCAAACTTGGTATTTACGTTCAGTATCTTCCAGAGATGCGACACGATGATTTTCAAGAAAATCCCCCCACCCCAGACAACCCTTTACATGGAACATTTTTCGAAAATTTTAATTTTCTCAAAAATGGCTCTAACGATTTTGATGAAAATATCATATGTTTAAGATAATGTCATGAGAAATGAAATGTATATCTCGAAATTTCTGGGAATGTCTCCAAAAGTATTCTTCATTGTGAACGACTTTTGCATAACTGGTAAACCATAAAAGATAGACAAAATTTCACTGCACACAAAATGTAGATCGCGTTAAAATACACAACTTATATCATATACATTTTTTGTTGTTGAGTGAACCGTTTTCGAGATATTGTTTGTTATTTTCTTAAATTTTCCAATACTTATACTTTTTCTCAAATTCGTTATTCATTTTTTTATGTCCTGGACATGCAAAGAGAATGGAATACGCCACATAGCAACCAGCGATAAAATATTTGACTATCGCTTAAAAGCTACCATATTCCCCTTGCATCTACAAGAAAATTACCAATAAGATTGACATCTCGATATCTCGATTAATATGAAGCATATGGAGAATAGGCGTTTGTAAAAATAGATTGTACAAGAGTAGAGAAAGTCATGTGAGTGTAACACATCAGATTTTTTTATATACGCTTACATTTATTGATTCACGGAAGGTTAGGTTTAGGTTAGTTTTTTTTATATAAGCTTACGTTTCTGAATTTACGAAAGGTTAGATTTAGGTTAGTTTTTTTATATAAGCTTACGTTTCTCAATTCACGAAAAGTTAGGTTTAGGTTAGTTTTTTTTATATAAGCATAGCACGTGTTGACTTAGAATGCTAAAGACAGTATTCTCACATCCCGTGCAAACCATTTTGCTTTATATTAAATACGCACTGTTAATTTGCACGCGTTGCGTTTCAACAAAATCGCAGAACAACAACAACAAATAGCGGTAACAACGGCGCATCGCATTTTTAGCCGATTTCACATTTTTATTTACGTTGGCAGTACCCAATTTGCATGTAATTTTTTGCAAAATGGCTACGTTTGTTTACTTCCTGACGCGATTTTCCTATATAACTAAAATACCTTAAACGGGCGTGCAGGTGGGCACCAGCTATAGACGAGACCACATCGTGTTCTAAGCTCACTCTTAAGGTAATTTATTCGCTTTCCTTTTGATTTTATAAGCATTTTCTACGGGCACACTATAAGATAATATTAGCCCATTCTTTCTGCAGTCAACATATGAAAAAACAATTAATACTGGCACATTAAACTACATGTTAAAGTGATTGACAATTATGAAGGGTGGGTGTGATATGGTTAAACACAAAGAGACATTGTATTATTTAGAGACATTGCATTCACATTCATATTTAATAATACTGTATAATACATTTGTATGGTATTTTAAGGAACATGTGCCTACATTAATATACATTTAAATGGCTTACCCAATTAAAATGTCCATTAAATTCTAACCCCTTGAATGTCTGTTATTACAATCTATTGGAATGATCTTATAGGTAATTGCACTTAAGTTACTTATGCATACGCAAAGCCCGTTCTAGTTAATAAAACTTACAGTTATTGAATAGAGAATACACTTTGATTCCTTTTCCTGGGAAAGGTTCTATATATAACACTTGATATAACACAGTGGAGGTCCTACATCACATGGGAACCTTAAATTTATTGTTAGGTCATATGGGAAAAAACAAATTTAGCCCATGCAGTGATGTTTGTTCATTTGGCTCCACTGTGAGCAATGCTCAGGGAAATTGAACACATCATACAATTATGAAGTAAGCAAAGTAGGAATATACCCAACGCCAAGAACAGCCTATGGGGGGGATGCTCCCCTCCCCATCATGCATTATCTAAGAGAAAAATTTGTAAACCATCACCATTTCAACAGTAAACCTCTCGACATGCATTACAGTAGGACAACAATAGCAAATAACCATCACATGCAATCTGCCCTACATAAAGTGCTTACACGAGGTTGATACTATTATGATGATTAATTCACTTTGAATAAGCTCGAAATTATAACTTTATACTTATGTTATGTTTAAATTTCAATTTCCCATGTAATTTCTATTACCTTGAAGATATGTTTGAGAAAGACATCACTTGAAACGAGAAATTCTCATTATTACTGCATGGGTATTATTTGGGAGGACTATACAGGCTGGAAGGAACTGCTTGAACCATACGTTAATCATGGATTCTATACAATGAATAGTGCAAATATGTCCAATACAATTTTTGTCATTAAACCTACATAAATGAAACATAGTGATGTTTCTTGTGCCTGTGTCTATTAGCCATTTTATTAAAGTTAAAGCAATACCTTTCACCCTGTTTAAGAAAACATTTAGAAGATGGTGGAGTTTGCATATACATAAAACATTATAACAAATAAAACTGGAATGCAACAGATCCATCTATCCCATTGACATTTTTTGTGTAGCCCATTTTCCTCTGTTGCTTAAATTTACCAGTTACACAAAATTATACAAAATTCCTTCCGAATGAAGAGGGCTTCACAAGCTATTCCCAGAAAATTAAAAATAAACATTTTATTTTTCATGTAAATATCTTGAATATAATGGCATTTTAATCAAAATCGTTATGAGTCTTTTTTCAGGAAAAAAAAAATTGAGACTTCTTGCGTGTAAAGGGTTATTTTGGGTGGGGAATTTTCTTGAAAATCTTTGTGTCGCATCTTTGGAAGGTACTGAACTTAAACCGATTTGTACTATGTATGTACAAATTCCTGCTTTGAAACCCATGGCTTTATGCATTCACTTTAAATTGCCAGTCGAAATGCGCGCGCCAACGTTCCACGTTACGTATTTGACCACAGCCAATGGGAGCAAAATGTGCCGGAATGGTCTACTTTCCCCCTTGCACTGGAATATTTTAAGATCGTTGGCTTTCGTTCATTTTCGGCATTCGCTCGAACTTCGTCGGACAACTTCGATGAGCTATCTCCAAGCGCTTATTTTTCCTCTACATCCAATTTAGCCAACATAATGTGGGTCATCCAACGTCAAAATTGGTTATTCATTTTCTAAATACATATCCATTACATTTCCGATCCCTCTAGTTGCACTAGGCAACTTTCCTTTATTTAATGACATTTTAAGGTTGTTTATTGTTAATTTACACCGGTTTTTGCTGTTCTTTGTAGCTTTTGCCAGTGTTTTTAAGGCAATAGCCAGTTTTGAATTGATATAATCAAACTAGATGACACTTTCACCAGAGGAACCAAAACTCAATGGATCTGCGGGTGTGAGAATCTGAGGTTAGAGAGTACATTTGGTGTTCTGTGGAGTACATATACTACGAATTTCTTTCAGTTTCATGTTTCCAACTTGCGACTATAGAGAGCATTATCGGCTGTTTAATGCAGGGCCTCCTAAAATAACCTCTACAGTGAGGAGTCTAATCTAACCAATATGGATCTAATATACCGTATCCCGGGAATGAGAACGAGAAAGGTAAAAAAAAAAAAAAAATTGAGTTTTATTTATGGACGCTCTTTAACTACTATGGTTCTTAGCGTCCCATTCTATATTGGGCGCGAAACACCTGTAATTTTGCTCAGAGGCCTCTTTATCAGGCTTGAGGTTCTTTTACGTGCCGTAAATCTACGACACGGGACCACCGGCTTTACTTCCCTTCCGAAGGAAGCCGTGCTAACGATTTTTACGCCCGAAAAAATCCATCGCCCTCCGCCGGGTTTGAACCCGCGACCTCGGGAACCAGAGGCTAGCACGGTACCACTAGTCCACGGAGGACGACACGAGAAAGGTAAAACCACAGATACAGTAGATTGGCAATCTCCTCACTATGCATTGTCAGTGATGAAACCGGCTTTGCGCACGGCCGCCATGGTTTATCACTATGCTTTTGAAGGAGTAACCTCGCATGGATTAAATGCGAACAAAAAAGCAAGCTTTTGTGGTGTAAAGTGTTGGATTAATCAGTAAATTTATACATTATCTTCAAAACAACATATCGGTCAACACGTATGTGGTGTTTGGATGCAATTTCCCTTATAGAAAGAGGAAAAACAAATAAAATGAGATGTTTCAGTACATAGTTAGTGTACGTATTTAAGGCCCTTTTCGGTGGTAAACTTCATGAAATATGTTATGTACTATCAACAGAATGATTCTGTATTGTTTATTAATTTTAGGTATCCAACTCGGGAAATAACTAAGAGAACATGTGTAAAGGCAACACGTAGAAAGAATTCAAACCCACTCCGGCTTCTTGTACGTACTCACAGCACTTTGGGCCCAACGATTCGAACCTAACACATTTTATATAAGGTTTTCTTAGTAATTGCTTCATTCTTGAGCTCAAAATAAATATAAGCATGATTTTAAATATGGTGTCAGAATGGCGCATTATATTATAAAGTTATCTTGCGTGTACGTAATATCTGTACACGTTTCTCAAAAAAAAGTCTTGCTAATCAGTTCATGAGCGCGAAAGAATTGTAATCAAGTTATGTGGTTGTGATACCAGACCCTTGAGGATAGGAGACGTATTCCTAGGACTCTGGAATGGACATTATTATTATCACAGCATTCCATGACGAAGTTCCTAATTAATAGTATCACACATTCTCCGAAATATTTAAGCCTGTGCTGTAAGATACGTTATAAATTTTTGTTACAGTTACAGTGGTTTTAGGTCAAGGAATAGCAGTAAAATTTAGCTATAACTTTGCGGCGGTGTTTGGTGTAGTAATACCAGTTTGTCAATAATGTTTGACAGGCCCAAAAACGTGGATGTATAAAATATTCGTTTAACTAGCAATATCTCTACTTCCATTTTTATTGTTCTTTACTCGAAAAAATTGGGAAAACAATGCGTTTGATAGAGTGATCAATGCAGGGCATTGTGACACAAGATGGCGGCTCTGGCTTCAGCGAAGCAGCTATCATTGTCGCCCTGTGATTAAAACGTGGGCAAGTCTTCTTTCAAGTTCCCGGGGCCCGGAAAGGCTTCTCGTCGATCACAAACGCTCGAATTTGAATACTTGTGTTTCAATTTACTCGTTCTCGTTGGTTGTGAACCAGCCTTAGCCTCTTCGGGCCTCGCGTGTCGTACACGACACAAAAATTTCATCATGTTTAGGTTCATTTAGGCCTCGAATGCCATTAGTGACACACTTTGTAGTAGTTTCATAGTAACCGCTAGATGTCAGTAAAGCCACAGAAACCATTGGACATCTTCCGCGTGATTCCCGGCCAATTTGTGGATCATTTTCTGAGCACGTGTTGACGGAAGAAGGCGCAAGAATGGCAAAGGCATGTAAGTAACATTGTTTTGCTTCTAATATCGTACTTATTTCTGTTCTACTGATATATATATGTGTCTGTAAAGGTATGTAGATATAGTATACATAAATATAACACAATGTCTATACTGCACCCACCTTTTTTGCCTCCACTTACTCTTATGTGTCGCATACGACACGTTGGGTCTTTTTGGCGTATCGTAGTACCTGTGTGGGGGGGGGGCTAGCACGCCTGTTTCTCTAAGAAGCAGTCCAGATTCAATTCAGGGACTGGGATTTGCAGGTTTTGTAATGGACAAAGTAATACTTGGGTGGGTTTTCTCTGAGATCCCTGTTTGGTAGAATTTTTTTTTGCATTATAGGAAATCAAAACACTTTCTATCTTTGTTTCAGCATCTCAATCTGAAATGGAGGCAGAATTGCAGCGATTTTAGTCGTTGATGGTGACGTGTCAGAATTAGAAGGTTTCTGAAGTGATGACGATGGCGATATTACATATATTCCACAGAGTGACATGGGAGGAGAGTCATCAAATGAATCCGTTGTATCAGAGGACGAAAATGATCTAAGAGAAAACAACTTTGTTCCGGTCAGTAGAAGTGAGCCACCTTGGCGCCATACCGAGATTTTTGAGCCTCTTCCACCTTCACCATGATTTGAAGAAGAACCTTGGGAAGGAAAAGAAGCTGAACCACAGACTTATTTTCTTAGGTATATTCCTGAGAGTACATTTGAACTGATTTCATCTTGTGCAAACCAGACATCACTTTCTCGAAAGGGAAAGTCTCTAAACACAGCTCCTGAAGAAATCAGAATGTTTTTTGGAATATCTATGATGATGTCATACTTAGGTTTTCTAGGATACGAATGTATTGGGCAACAGGTACAAAGGTATCAAAAATTGCTGACAGGATGTCTAGAACCCGCTTCATCTCCATAAGAAGCTGCTTAAAATTAACAGTGGATGAAACAGTGCCTGCTGAAGTTAGAAGAATGGACAAATATTGGAAAATTCGACGTTTGTTGGAGAAAGTGAGAGCTGGCTGCCTTCAGAATCCCAGGTCAACCAGAGTATCAATTGATGAACAAATGATAACTTTTTGGGGATCAACGAAAATGAGGCAGTACGTAAGAGGTAAGCCAAATCCATGTGGGCTGAAAAACAAGGTATGCACTTCGCCCACTGGATTGCCTCTTGACTTCTTTGTGTATGAGGGGAAAGGGGACACAATTGTAGAAGGTTATGATTTCCTTGATATAGGTGGAAAGGTTGTAATGAAGCTTGTAAAGTCTCTACCACAAGGATGTATAGTGTACACAGATAGATATTTCACTTCAGAGGGATTACTTGATTCTCTCCATGCAGATGCATGCTGTCAGGGAAGAGGAACTATACAAACCTGCCGGGTGCCCAAAAAATGTGGACTTCAGACGAGGAGCTGCAAAGAATCGGCCGAGGTGTCATTGATCAGTCTGTACGAGGTGATGGGCAAATAGCTCTCGTCAAATGGTATGATAAGCCTGTTATTCTCGCATCATCGGCAGAAGGGAAAATACCCACAGGAGATTGTAAACGATGGTCAAAGCAGTCTCAAGAATATATTCGTGTAAGCATGCCAGACATCATTAATAAATACAATGAAAATATGGTCGGTGTGGACCTGCTCGACAGAATTATTGCATCCTATCGCCAACATGCTAAAACTAGAAAATGGACTGAGAATGGTTCTACGTTTTTTGACTTTGCCCATGCTGCATCTTGGATAGAATACAGAAAAGATTGTGAAGTTCTCAAAAAGAAAAGTAAAGACATTTTGGATTATCTAAATTTTAAAACAGAACTTTCAGAGTGGCTTCTCTTTTTTTGCCCCAAATGAAGAAGATGAACAGGATGAACCAGATGAGAGACCTTCTAGCTCATCTAAAAAAAGGAAGTCTATGACGCCGCACCCTTCCCAAAGCAAGAGGAAATTTGGAACAGTACATATGCCTGAAGTGATGAGTGATGGTAAAAATCATCGCTGTAGAATTCCAGGATGCAAAAGTGTTAGAGCTAGGGTATTTTGTACCCAGTGCAAAATTCATTTGTGCCTAGTGGCAAATAGAAATTGCTTCAAATCCTATCCTGAGATGTAGATTTTAATTACATGGTAGTATGTCAAACAAGTTACTCAAAAAGAGTAAAATGTATTGCCAAATAAATAAAATATATTCAAGATGATTTACTCTCTGTTGGTGGAAACATTGTACTCCCTGGAACCCAGTGTGTCTTATACGACACATCAAATTTTGAAAATATCAGTTTCAAAAATTAAAAAAAACAGTAAAATGTCAATAAACTTATCCTAATTAACAAGTTCAAATAGAAAAATTGCACAATATTACAGTTTTAGGTGTAGTGGATCTGAAGAGGTTAGAGTGGGTTAGTAGAAAAACTATGAGTTCATAATGTCAGCGATCCAGTTGTTAAATACATCCATGATCGCCCCGGCCGCTTTTACTACTAATGTGGAAAGCGTTCCTTTGAAGTGGCTGCGAGTAAGGTCGCATCACTTATAGTCGTTTCCAAATTAAAATTCTGGCGCTTTCGGCCTTGTGAAGGGCTCTAACATGAACCTTGGACCATGAACCAAAACGCATAAAACCTATATATGTATAGATTTTTAATCCTATACAGCTAAAAATCATACATCGGTTAAAATTGTTGCCAACCATTGCAAAGGAAATGTATGTGCCACTTGAACTTCACGGCAAGGCCATCCAGGTACAACTGCCCTACTCTTTGCTTGCTTATTAAAATAATATGTCACCTCTCTCCGTGTGTGTAGTATTTGAATGCAAGTGCAGATTTAACCACGGTTATGCCATAAAGAATAAAATAAAAATAATTATTGAGCAGCTCACCAGTACCATTGAACAAAGCTTTGGCATTAAAAAGAAAGTTACTTTTTTCATTTTTAGCATCTCAATTGATAAGTTTGCTTCTTTTGTCATAGATTTTCTTACTTTGCATAACTTTTTCACAAATGTATACGCGTGCGTTACTTACAGAATGTGTTCCGTGAATGGCGGGAATATCCGTTTGCAACTAGAACATGAAAATTGATTCCTTTACAGTTTATATTTTTACATTACGTAAGAAAACCCTGTAAAGGAAACAAATGCATTGTTTAAAAACGTTTTATTTAATAAGTTTTTTAACGGTATGTGTAAAATGTTAGAATTTCAGTGTGCGGTGGCTCTACCTTCCTCCCCTATGATATTGCAATTGTGGTACGTCCCAAAACGCGCGCTTACGAACGACGCAAGCACATTGGCTTATTAGAAGCCAGAAGCCCGCCGAAATGCAAAGGCAAAATGTAACGCGGTAAGAATTTACTTGGTAAATTCTCTTGGTTTGGAATCATTAACGTGCTGTTATCTATTTTGTTGGACATCATTCATGTTTTTCTATTAATTTTTGAATATCAGCATTCGTTCTAAATTTACTAATAAGTTTTATAAGGAATTAAATTACAAATTTATTTCTTTGCTTTGCTTGATAAGGCAACTAAATTCCAATATGTATTAACAGTTAAAAATTAGTTACATTTTAAAATCTATTAATTTGTGTGCTTATTGAAACAGCTACATTTTACTTGCTTTAGCTGCCATTTGTCATTATTGCATTGACCTGCAGAAGATTTACAGATTTTACAAATTATCCTGGTGCACACTTTCAGGTATTACCTGCTTTATCTTATGGAATTTACAACTTGTTTGCAATCGGTGCTTCTCTCCAACAATAAGAAGTTTAATTTCAAATTTGTTAGGTATTCTTGAGCTTGTGGTTATTGAAAATGCTGAACCATGGAAGAATTAAGGTTTTCCTGATGTTATCTATTGCTTTCACATTTTATAGGTATTGCACCAAATTGTTGCTCTATATTTCAGTATTTTCATTAGGTCTTGATCTTCTGAAGCATGTCAATAGCTGCTTAGTGGCAGTAAAACTGTCTCACTTCTCACTGCAAGAGGTGATTCTGTTTCTTCTTGCCTCATTTATATGAATGCACAGTTATAACATCAGAAAATTCTAATTCAAAAGATTTGAAATTGGCCTTCTGTTTCTGTTATTTCTGTAACCGCTGGTGTCAGTCTTCTAGCAAGCAATTACATAATTCTTTGTGCCAATTGTTTTATGGACTAAGCTGCCAAACTATCGTTCCTCATTAATGGACTTGACAGCTTCTATGCTGCAGTATTTTATGATTGGGGCACTCGCTGTTTATTTGAAATGTTGTTTTCTTTTCTATTTATTTCTTCCATGTAAAACTTGTTCATTTAATCCTGTTAAAAATTTGTGTGCTAGTATTTTTATTGGCTATGAACATAATTTTAAGACATTCACATGGAGCCCATTAGCTCTTGTATCTCTCCTCTGCACACCATGTTTGTACTGTAACCCTAGTGCTGTCATCATTTTGCTCATTTCTCCAGTTCCCTAGTCCATATAGCAATTGTTCTATGAAGTTTTTTCTAAGAATCTTCAATGATCACAATGTTGTTCATGTAGAACAAAAGCTAGGATTACTTCCGTCCATTTTGTTTTAATCGTTGCACACTTTAGCTTTCTTTTTTCCTTTACTGTCCCTCATGAGTGATATATCTGATTAGTTTTGCAAGGTTAGAGCTGTCCTAAGGAGTCTTATTTGAGTTTATGCCAGCCACATCTTTACTACCATGATAAGTGCTGATCTATCAAAGAGATCACAAGGTTTTCTACAACTTTGAACACAGTTTTGATCCTGATTCTTTTATGGTACAGAGCTTCAAGAATGCATATTTTTGTTATGCCACAAACATACGAACTGCAATGCCTTGTTTATTTATTTATTTATTTTGTAATTTTGTTTAAGAGGCTTCTGTGTGTGGTTTGTGTATACTAGAAGTAGTATTAATTGTAGTGGTAGTAGTAGTAGTTGTTGTAGCAGTAGTAACAGCATTAAGAAGTAATATTAGAAGAAACACACACACAGAGACTCCCTTATTTACCTTAGTTTCTTTTTCATTTTGTGTTTCTTTGGCAGACATTGCAGTGGTGTTCTTGTAGCATACCAACAGGCTGCATATCAGGCAGTGGCTTTGAATTAAATAATGTCTGTCTGGTTTTAGAGGAATGTATTTGCTCAGTGTATTTTGTTTTCTTTAGCAAACAAAATGGGGACAGCATCCCAGAATTTAATATAAGAAGACTAATTTTTTGGCATTGTTCAAATAGACATTATCCTCTTTAGCATTTCATTATAACCTACATGATTTCTGCTGAAGTGTTTGCTGGCTTCATGAACATTTTTGCTTGTACGAGGGTCAGTCCAAAAGTTTTGGGAATGGAAACAATAAAATATTAAAAATTTAGATCTGATCATTACATCTTTTCAAAATATTCTCCATTGCATTCTTTGCACTGTTTGATCCTTTCAAACATTTTTCAAATGCTGAACACCATTCTTCTTTGGAGTGACTGCAAATACATTCTTCGTAAGCAGCTACTGCGGCTTCAGGTGACTCAAATCATTGACCTCAAAGTGTTTCTTTCATTTTGGGGAATACAAAAAAGTTACATGGGCCAAATATAAACTGTAGGGATGGTGGTACAAATCTCTGACTCCTGCAGAAATTGGGTTGTTTCTTGTGCAATGTGGCATTGTCATGATGCAACAAAATTCCACGTACAGCAGTCTTAGGACGCTTTTTTCTCAGTTCATTGAGCACTTGTGGCAGACATTTTATCGTGTAACATCTAGAAGTAACAGTCTTTTGTCCTGCAAGTGGAATCGTCACAATATGGCCACTTGTTGAGAAGGAACAGATCATCTTCTTGCCAACACTTCTCGTTCGCTTTGCTTTTGTTGGGGGACCTTCTCCTGGCAAGACCATGGCCGATGACTGTCATTTAGCTTCTGGATCATACTGGTAACTCCAGCTTTCATCGCCTGCTACAATGTTGAATGTTTTTGGAACTTCCTCCATTGAATTTTTCAATAATTTCCTGGCAACATTGCACACGTGCTTGTTTCTGCTCATTTGCGAGGTGGTGGGGGATCCGCAACTGCACTGATGTCAAGCTTTTCTTTCAGGGTTGTTTTCACTGCTGCCGATCAAAGCAATTAGACCTTCTTGAATCTGACCATATGTGCAACAATGATCTTCCCACAACAAGCGCTCTGCTGTCATCATCTACAAATTTTGAGGAAAGTCTTCAAGGTATATATTGCATTTTCTTCGAAATAGTCCCCACATTGTCTGTTTTTAGAACACTGCATCTCAAGATGCCTTCAGTCAGACTGCTTGTATTATTTTTTGAAGACAGTCACTTGATTGTTCATTCCTACATGATGTATAGCACAACAGACCATGGTCAACCAAACCACCTATCAGCCTCATATGAGGGTGAATGATTATCAAAATTATACCTCGGAACATGTTGTATTACTTAGATATGGCTACCCAGTCTTCTGTTTTTAAACTGTTATATCTGCAAATGTTTTCAGGTGTATTTTTTCCTGTTTTTCTTTTAGAGATTTTTATTCTATCAGCTGTTTGTTTAAACATCAAGATGATTACAAATATTGCTGTAGTAGTTTCAGTGTGTACCAAGTATGACTACACCCACACTTCATCTCTGTTCTCTGAACTCAAATTGTCTATTATTCAAAAGTCTGAACCTGAATCCTCAGCAATTTTTTTGGTTTTCTTCCCTTGCTTTTCCAGCTGCAAGTATTTTATTGCTGTATCGCATCTATGCATCAGTGTATCTACCTCTTTTTATATTTATTATCAGTTTTATTAATATTCCAATTTGATAAAATGCATTGAATTGTTAGGCATTTTTCCTTCCTTTTCCGAGTAGAACTGATGGCAAGGACAGTTAAATTCATCAATATGGTTAGCTGCAATATTTCATAGTACATTTAAATACAGTGTTTCATATTTGACGACCTGGGTTCAAACATTATTTGTGACCAATCTGCAGCCCAAAGCTGTAAACTACAGTGCTCTTCTATTAGATCTTACAAATATTAGATCTTTTACAACACCTCAGAGCTGTTTTCATTTGTCCTGGAGCACTGAAACTTGAAGATTTTCCTGATAGATCTCTCTACATGTTATCTTTCATTTTTGAATGACCTATAATCAATTTCTATTGCATCTCTTCAATTTTGTGTTTTACCTGTTGTAATTCATATAATGGAGTTATTCGACTACGTCTGATTCTGCTTTCAAATAAAAGATGGCTGTAATTTCAATAACATTTCAAAATTATATTTTTAATTTTCATACTAAGAATGAGTATTAGTATTTTAAGGATTCCAAACCTTGTCGGAGTGTGTTGTGTTTGGTACAAGCAGCGACTCTGCAAGATATCTGGTGGAGAAGGATCCATCGCCACATCAGTAAGGTACAGAATAATTTATTTATTTAAATTATCTACTTAGTATTTAGCATTATGCATAATGGAATAGACATCAAAGTAGTGAAAGTACAAAAGTACAGAAAATTTAGAAAACTCTAAAGATTTGTAAAATAGGAAAGAAAGCAGAATAGTAATTTACAATACGTGTATCGTACAATGTTTTATCTACTTTAGTTACGTAATGTCAAGCTTTTTTGTTTACTTTGGTAAATTATATTTTTATTTCAGATGTAGTATTGCCAATCACTGAAACATTGATACATAGTTTATACGTGTGTGTAGTGGGTCATGTATGATTTGATAAACGATTTGTTTGTTAGTTTTTGTTTAAAACTGAAGAACATGAGTACTAGGTGATTTAAATACACTTTGAAAAATGAATTCTGATGAAGATATTGCAGACACAGCTGATTCTGTTATAGATAGTTTAATTCCTAATAAATCCCAACTCTGTATTATTTATGTATGGTTCACAATGTGCAACCAGTTTCATGATAAGAGTTACATTATGAACACTATTGTGTAATAGATGCTTCATTATGAAACTAGTTGCATAATGAGGTACCATCACAAAACTAGTTAGGTAGTGAATAGGCTTATGTTTTTTTTTAGTATTGTAAAATCTATATTATGTAATAAAGTAGACAAAGTAAGTTATATACCTATATGATTTGTTCACATGATTACTGATGAAACTTCATTATTTTATTACAGGTTCTCTCTGGGAGTTTGTCATCAGGACTTGAAGACACTGAAAGGTAGGAGAAGAGTTGCCAGTTACCCACATGTACAGTCGCTGTATCATTAATCTGGCTTCGCTGTAGGACCTCCACATGCCTGATGCGACCAAGTTTAAAGATGCACTTCCCTTGAGTGATATGTTTGTATTAGCAGATGTGCTCATAGGAATGTATCTGGGGGCCACAGGTGACTATCTCCCCGGGATCCTGCACCCGACTTGGGGGCTGCGGAGAGTATGTTAGGGAGTAGAGTAGACAGCCAATGGGGGCCTGCGGGGTGGGTGCTGTCACTAACCCAGTCCTCCCATTTGCCATGGTTAGGACGCGGTAATAACAATATTTTGTAAGTGCGCCAGGACGGGCGAAACCTGGAACCAGCTACCTTCGCGTCCCGCTTGATTCCTCCATTGGCTGGGCGATGCCAGACACATGAACAAGGGCCATACATGCATTGAGAGAAATGTGCTGCCATGTTGTGTTGTTTTCTTCTGTTTCAGCTTTCAGGTTATAACAAGGTGAGGTATCTGATATGTTGTATTTGTGTGTTTGTTTCTTTGGTGGCATACTCCTCTCAGCAACTAACAGCAAAAGTGAAAGCGTATCTTTGGCTGTTCTTATAACCTTAGGTTCAGAGCTTGTAAATATTAAGCATTTTTGTTTGCAGCAATTACCTTTCCAGACATGCCCTCCAGGAAGACATAGTCTGATGACACCAGCTACTGAATTGTTGGTTATGTGAGTATGGTATGTGGCTCTAGGGGCAGTGTGAGGTTAGCTAACCATTAGGTAGGGTTTAGTTAGGCGAAGCTCCAGAGCTCACATAGCACCAACATACACAACAAAACCCCCATTTTGTAAACTTAATAATGTTTTCTAAATTTTCCTGGAGTGGAACAGAGTTCCCACATTTTTCCCCCTTCTTGCCCCTATACCTCACCATGGTTTGGGGGTGGCAACAAGCAAATATTCACTTGTGTCTTATTTTTACAGAGCAATAAGTTTATATGTGTGAATGTTCTACACTTTTACTTGCTTCATACACACAGTGAACACACGTACATAAAAATGTATTCTTTATTCTTATTCTTAGTATTCTTTATTCAGGATTTGAAAAAATTATATTTATCTACTAATATAATAATTAGCAATGCTTTAGTTCGTAGTTACTAGACAACAAAACCTATACTTTATATTCTAACATAACGTAAAGTACTCTTAATGATGATCATCTATATCTTATTTTCCTTGATAATACAGGGTTATTCAAAAAGAAGGAACAGACTTTAAATATTTATTTCTAATGAACGACAACAGATGGCAACACATGCGATACATAACTGAATAGAGAAAAGTTAAAAATTTTATTTTATGTGTTCAGAATGAGCACCATTTGTTATGCGAGAATGACCAGTGCTTTTCCGCTTGCTTATGCAACCATCATCTACGAATTTATTGTATCAGTTGTAAATGTTTTATAATGAGGCGGCTCGTTGCTGAACTTACAACGAAATACATGCTGCAATGAAACAATGGATTCACTCTTTGCATAATGCAGCACTCAAAACGACTTTTCCTGTGGCGTTGCCATTTTCTCGTAAACAAACACAGTGCCGCTGTAGGCACTGAATGGAACTAATAGGTGGGGGCTTAAAACTTTGAACTTTCCTCTATTCAATGATGTGTTGCTATCTATTGTTGTTCATTAAAAATGAATATTTAAAATCTATTCCTTCTTTTTGAATAACCCTGTAATATGCATTAAAACAAAAACGTTCTCCCCTAATTGATAGTTATTGTATTATTACAATCATTTACTTATTGGAGGCACATTTTCTCTATTATCTGAAGTATCGTTTTTCACAACTCTGCCTGTAATTGAACTTCCTTCCCTAAGTAATATATCAGCAATTTTCTTCTTACCCTCCACACTTTCTTCTGCAACAGTATATTATTTCCACTCTTTTAAAATGTTTCCCTGATGAACTGTAAAAAATTACCTCCTTCGCTCTGCTTTAAATTCACATATGAAACTAGCATCCAAAATTGCAGAATATAACAACAAAGTTTGTTTTTTATCGTGTCTTTTTTTTCTCCAAAGCACACATTACTCTTTCTCTAAACATATCTTTTCCACAATAAATAAATTTCATTAAAAATACTAAATATACAACATATACTCTGAACATAGATAAAATATTGTAGACAACGTGTTACAAATTATGTTTAGTAACTAGTCCTCTGAATAACTATTTCACAGCCTTGTCAGTATGAAAACAAATACATATAATGAGACATAGGAATCTCTAAGAACTAAAGCCAGGACAAAAACAAATAAAGCTAAACTGTTACTGGACTTTAGGCAGGGACATTGCAGGTAACAAACCATCTCCCATTCCTCCTACAGTCCTTTGGCATTTGTAGAGAGCATTCAGTGACACTTGATCACCGTTGTTTACATTCTTTGTTAAATTAAATTAAATTGAGTTTTATTTATGGACGCTCTTTAACTACTATGGTCCTTAGCGTCCCATTCTATATTGAGCGTGAAAGACTGGTAATTTTGCTCAGAGGCCTCTTTATCAGGCTTGAGGTTCTTTTACGCGCCGTAAATCTACGACACGGGACCATCGGCTTTACTTCCCTTCCAAAGGAAGCCATGCTAAGAATTTTTACACCTGAAAAAATCCATCGCTCTCTGCCGGGTTTGAAACTGCGACCTTGGGAACTAGAGGCTAGCATGGTACCACTATCCACGGAGGACGTCACATTCTTTGTATTGGCATACCATTTGAGTATAGATAACTTGAAACCGACTGCTTAAGCACACCTACAATATAATACTTAAATAGATGAAGAAAAAAAGAACATTAAAAGTAAGATTCCTAACAACTAAAGGTGTACGGCATCCAGCTATTTACATGATCACATATAGATTAAACATCAAAAATAGGTAGAGAAACTAAGAATTAATTACTTATGTGATCATATCAAATATCATTACTAAAGACGAGAATTCCATGCAAATGCATGCTTTTATAAGATCATTGGACATAGCTCAAACTTAGTGCTCATTATTTCATTACTTTCTGATTCAAATATGTATACTTTTCTACACATATTTTGGCCTTTTTGGGGATAAAAACATGCATAATGCATATATAAGGCATTTTTAGTTTAATTATACATATAATATACATCATTCTGAGTTTAAATGCATGCTTTAATGGTTTTGAGTAGACACCTCAGTTTTTCGATTTTATAATCCTTACTTTTGCTTAAGGAATCAGGATTGAAAAAAGAAGAAAAGGGGGGATAACAGAAATAGTTAAGATTCTCACAATAGGATGACTTTCCCAGAATTTTAGCAACAGCCCTCTGCAGACCGCCTGTCATAAACAGATTTATTTATCCACAACAATCACCAGCAAGCCTTTGATTTTGCACAACGGACATTTAACCTTCTATGTCAGATTCCGAGACAAACACACAGCTGCAGAGCAGTCTTGTGGAATTTGAACAAACCTTACTAGCAATTTCAAATTTTTCTAAAACTGAAATCTTTCACTAAACTGTCTTCTCAGTGTGTATGTATGAACCTCGTAAGTGATAAACGTATGTGTTATTTATTCTGTTTGCATGTGTTAATGTGCCTCCCATTAAAAGTTCCAGAAGTGTAGTCCTTGCACAGTGGATAAAAGGAAAGGGTTTTATTAAATCAGATGGGGATATTGTATTCTGTGATTATTGCAGTAAAGAGGTAAGCTATCCCTTCTCCGAAAATTTTCTATGGCACTTGTTCTTTGTAAAGCATTACAAAATTTATTTTAAATAATTAAATAAGAATGCCAGTTTTTTAAAAAGAACGTCCATATAACTGGAAACCTTTTATGATTTCAGATTAAATTTACTAAAAATTTCAAATCAAACAGCATGTCGCATCTGCGTCACGTATTGCAAGAATGCAAAAAACAAAAGAATCTGCAACACACCAAATCCAGTCATTTATTACTGCTCCCACATCTAAGGCATCACAAAATAATTTTTATGTGGATTTGTGCGATGATTCTGTAGGGGCAAATATACCACTTGAGAAACCCTTAGGGTTTTTTGGAGAAGTGTACATCAAAAGATCCTTCAACATTTTTCGACATATTTGCCAAAATAAATTTAATTTTGTGTAAAAATAAATGCAAACTATTTTCAGACACATATAAATACTTTGTTGTTTTGCTAACCAGGTATTGGATAAAATTCTCAAGGATTTGGAAACTTCAAGCATATGGACGTTTGCAGATGAAGCAACTATCCTATGGGGCGATATGTTATTAACCTAATTGTAGGAAAATTAACTGAAGATGGGCCTGGTCAACTCCATCTAGTATGCTGTAAAGTCTTGCAAAAAGCAAATAACTCCACAATTACTAGTTTCTGTGATGGAATGCTGCCTCAAAAATATTTTGACTAATAAGCTAGGGAACCTCAAAGGAAAAACTTTAGAAATGCTATTAGTTGTTAACTGCGCAAAAATGATAGTGCATATTTTAATGTATTTTTCACTTGATCGAGCACAAATGCATGCATATTTTGGGGTTTTATAGTGCATGGAATTCTCGTCTTTAATCATTACATATCAAGAGTTCTGCAACTGAATAAAATGAGTTAACTAATAAGAATGACCTAAGCTTCTTTTTAAACAATTGAAGTTCTTTCATGTTTTTAATACTCATAGGTAATTTGTTGCATTAACTTTACCAACATCATGTGAAATATCCCCAAGGCCCAATGTCATCCTCCGTGGTGTAGTAGTTACCTTGTTCTATTTCTCGAGGTTGTGAATTTTTTGGGGCGTAAAAATCCTTAGTATGGCTTCCTTCGGAAGGGAAGTAAAGCTGGTGGTCCCCTGTCATAGATTTATGGCATGTAAAAGAAGCTCAAGCCTAATAAAGAGGCCTCTGAGCAAAATTACTGGTCTTTCACGCCCAATATAGAATGGGACGCTCAGGACCATAGTAGTTAAAGAGCATCCATGAATAAAAAATAAACAGTGAGGCAGATGTGTATATATATAAAACATTGGCATCTTCCTCAGATACACTACCAACCCAATATAATGTGAAATACAAAATAAAACTCAAAACTCTCTGTGACTGTATGAAGCAAGAATAGCTGAAAGTTTTCCATTGTTAATATGCAGTGGACACAAGTGAACATTTGCTTGGTGAAAGCAGGGGCACAAACATAATATACATTTCTCTGAGCTTGTTGCAGGAATCCACAAGAAGATGAAGTTAAATTTGCAGAACAGGAAGAGAAAGCTACACTAGCCTCAATTTGCTTTTGCACATTCAGTCACTTCAGCAACTTCATGTAACCATCAGAGTATTTAGTAACTAACATTAGATTACTGCTGTGTTACATTCACATGACTGTCTGTACACAATATCGTTTATTTTTATATAGCTTCTACAAACTATTCCTATGTAAGCTTATTTTTCTATCTGCTTCACGTTAATCAAGATAAACATTTGCAGATATAATTTCATTACACATTTTGTTGTGGGTAGAAGAGAAATAGAAGAAGCCGAATAGATAGCCAGGAGTTTAGCTATGCTTTCCACGTCCTTGCCAGAAACAACTGAATAGTGACAGGACTTTAAAAAAATTGCAAAGTATTGAACAACTGAAAACAATATTAGCAGATATCTTGGAAGTAGCCAATGCCACAAAAATAAATTATTTGAGATAAATTTTGTGTTTTAAAGAGATCTACTTTTTTGACTTGCTTATGCTTTCCCTGTTATACAAAATTACTTCTGAATGAAGAGGATTTCACAGGCTATTCCCAGGAAGTTTAAGATATACCTTTTATTTGTCATTAAATACCTTATATATGTTGTATTTGAATCAAAATCATTTCAGCTATTTTTGAAACAATTAAAAATTTTGAAAATTTTTCCATATAAAGGGTAGTTTAGGGTGGGGGTAATTTTCTTTAACATACTCTGAAGTGTGTTTGGAGGATACTGAACTTAAGAACTCCAAGTTTGTTGTATATCGTAATTTTGTTTTAGAGTTATGCTGTTCAAACACAAACACGCCATTTTCTAAAAATAATTGTTTGATTAAGGGGTCTCAAAATGTGTATTTCTGGTGAAATCTCAACACAAAATTTTTGGATGGAATACAATACTTCCTCTTATTAAAGGTAGGTGACAAACGTAAAAATTAATTTACATATATATTAGGCATTTGAATTAACACTTTCTTAAATTGTAGGTGTTTACAGCCAGTTATATTCAAAGAGGAAACAATAACAACAATAATACAACATTTTTAAGATGCAACTACGAAACACTTGTTTTCTGACACTATGACTTTCTTACTACATTTATTAAGTAAGGAAAGTATTGCATTCCAATTTGATACCAAGATTTCACCAGAAATACATGCTTGCCCTGAATCCAAATAAAACATTTTTGGAAATGTGTTTGTCTATGAACAGCATAACTCAAAAACGAAAAGTCGGATAAATACCAAACTTTGTATTTGAGTTTAGTATCTTTCAAAGATACGACACAAAGATTTTCAAGAAAATCCCCCATCCTAGATTACGTTTTACATGGAACATTTTTTGAAAATTTTTATTTTCTCAAAATTGCTAAGCACACAATTCATATATTTTTTTTTCTAGAGTGAACCATTTCCAAGATGTTCCTTGTTATTTGCTTAAAATTTCCAATATTTATACCTTTTCTCATATGGGAATTTGTTATTCGTTTTTTTTATGTCCTGGTAATGCAATGACAATGGAATGCTCCACATAGCAACCAGCTCTTAAAAGATTTGACTATGGCTTAAACCCTATCACATTCCGCCTGCAGCACCTACAAGAAAATTAGCAATAAGATAATTTCGGCAAATGTTTATCTCGATTAACATTAATTAGATGGAAAACAAGCATTTGTAGCAATATTTTGTACAAGAGTAGAGGAAGTCATGTGAATGCAACACATTAGACTTTTTCATCTACAAGCGCTTGCAGATAGCTCAGCCGAAGTTGCCCGATGAAGTTCGAGCGAATGCTGAAAATGAACGAAAGCGAACGATCTTAAGGGAGCATTCCAGTGCACGGGGGAAGGTATTCCATTCCGGCACATTTTGCACCCATTGGCTGTGGTCAAATACGTAACGTGGAATGTTGGCGCGCGCATTTCGACTGGCAATTGAAAGTGAATACATAAAGCCATGCACTTCAAAGCAGGAATTTGTACATACATAGTGCAAATCAGTTTAAGTTCAGTACCTTCCAAAGATGCGACACAAAGATATTCTAGAAAGAAGAATTCTCGAACCTTTTTTTTTTTCTGAAAAATGACTCAAACGATTTTGATTAAAATGCCATTGTATTCAAGATATTTACGTGAAAAATAAAATGTTTATTTTTAATTTTCTGGGAATAGCTTGTGAAGTTCTCTTCATTCGGAAGGAATTTTGTATAATCTTGTGTAACTGGTAAATTTAAGCAACAGAGGAAAATGGGCTATACAAAAAATGTCAGTGGGATAGATGGATCTGTTGCATTCCAGTTTTATATGTTATAATGTTTTATGTATATGCAAGCTCACCATCTTCTATATGGTTTCTTATAAGGATGAAGATATTGCTTGAACTGTAATAAAATGGCTAATAGACACAGGCACAAGGAACATCACTGTTTCATTTTTATAGGTTTAATGACAATAATTGTATTTACACTACTCATTATATAGAATCCATGATTAACGTACGGTTCAAGCAGTACCTTCCACCCTGTATACTGTCCTCCCAAATAATACCCATGCAGTAATAATGAGAATTTCTCGTTTCAAGTGATGTCTTTCTCAAACATGTCTTCAAGATAATAGAAATTACATGGGAAATTGAAATCTAAGCATAACATAAGTATAAAGTTATAATTTCGAGCTTATTCAAAGTGAATTAATCATCATAATAGTATCAACCTCATGTAAGCACTTTATGTAGGGCAGATTACATGTGATGGTGATTAACACTTATTTGCTATTGTTGTCCTACTGTAATGCGTGTCGAGAAGTTTACTGTTGAAATGGTGATGGTTTACAAATTTTTCTCTCTTAGATAATGCATGATGGGGAGGGGAGCATCACTCCCCAAAGGCTGTTCTTGGCGTTGGGTATATTCCTACTTACTCTGCATACTTCATAATTGTATGATGTGTTCAATTTCCCTGAGCATTGCTCACAGTGGAGCCAAATGAACGAACACAAACAAACATCACTGTATGGGCTCAATTTGTTTTTTTTCCCATATGACCTGTCAATAAATTTAAGGTTCCCATGTGCTGTAGGACCTCCACTGTGTTATATCAAATGTTACATATAGAACCTTTCCCAGGAAAAGGAATTTCAAAGTGTATTTTCTATTCAATAACTGTAAGTTTTATTAACTAGAACTGACTTTGTGTATGCATAAGTGACTAAGTGCAATTACAATTACCTATAAGATAATTCCAATAGATTGTAATAACAGACATTCAAGAGGTTAGAATTTAATGGACATTTTAATTGGGTAGGCCATTCAAATGTATATTAATGTAGGCACATGTTCCTTAAAATACCATACAAATGCATTATACAGTATTATTAAATGTGAATGCAATGTCTCTAAATAATAACAATGTCTCTTTGTGTTTGATATCACCCCACCCTTCATAATTGTCAATCACTTTAACATGTAGTTTAGTGTGCCAGTATTGTTTTTTCATATGTTGACTGCAGAAAGAATGTAACAGCATTTTATATGACTTTCATACTATTGTTTTTTAAGTAATTACAGAATTTATATTTGCTTAAAATGCAATATTTCATTATTACCTACTTACCTCCTTACCCAATTTTATTATCACTTAAGTATAGTTATGTAGTTGTTTCTGCAGGTTAATAAATTTGGGTGACTGGATGAGACACTCATTCATTAGTATTGCTCTCTGTCCTCCATAGTATTTTTAATTTTAATGCCCCTTTTAACTTCACAGGTTTACAGAGATTGGAGACAGGTGGGAGGGGGGATGACAATGATGAAGATGGTGCAATTGATGGAATTATGGTGGGGAAAACCAGAGAACACTCATTCTAAGTGCCATTTTATCTACCACAAAATCCAACCTCTGATCCCTAGGATTGAATCCAGGCTTTTTTTGTGAGAGGCCATAGTGCTGCCCAATTAGAAGTGTGAATATGAGACAACATTTAAAACAGGGATAGTATTACTCAATACTATCAAGTAATGAAACCAAGAAGTTGTTTTACAAGGCAGCTCCCACTATGACTTCACAAATGAGGTGTATGTAAATAAAGTATATAGATACTTAAAAAAGAATAACTGTTTCAGCAGATATTTTGCCATGCAATACACATTATACATAATTTAAGTTGGGTGTTTTGTCATAAATATGGTAGCTGAAATTTCGATATGTAGAAATCATTCAGCAATAATGTGGTAATACACAAGTTTTATGTAACTATTTGTGCTTCCAAGGCCAGCGGTTAACCGAGCTACCCAGATTGACAAAAAATTCCCAAAGATATACAGTACATATGGAGAATTTCTGTTTATGAAATGCTTTAAGTTATTTTGCAATGAAAAGAGCATTATGTCCTAATTTATTTATTTGGTATAACAGCAGGAAACAGTGTTTGAGCACAACACTAATACACATCCAAAATCAAACTATTATCATTACATCACACTCAAAATTGAAATAGGTATCAGACATAACCTTTGAGCATGACTTCTCATTTTCGTTTTACGATATTAGTGTGCAATCCACAAAAACAAACTTTTCGAAATACAGTCCCTAATTCGAACACATTTCAACACTAAATAGCACAAACACACATTTTAACACCTTAACATACTCAGTATAGTTTATATTTAAGGTTAGCTTGTTTTCGCTATATATATTTCAATTCTTCATTAAAACCAACTAACGTTGTGACTTTCGATTCATAACCTGTCTTCTACCTTACTAGGTTTTCAGGTCATGTTCCAGTTTTAAACATCGAAAGCGCGTTATTTGGTACTCAATATTAAATAAGGTATTACTATAAACTCCTACATTTACACAATTACTCGTTGATACGAAAATTCTGCTTTATTTTTATATTTTCGGCATTGCTATTTTATCAGCTGACTTCCATCTTAGTTTAGTTTCAAACTTTCAAGCCTCAGCAATCAGCATGGCAGAGTCGCGACATTCGCTTTGGAAGCGTAGTGTTCGTACACCTTCGGGTAGCTTTCTGCAAGCGCTAGTGGCTCAGTTGACTTCAGTGCTTCCAACGCATATATAGTAGCCGAAAAAAACCCTCCAAAATAGCAAAGCAACAAAGCACATACTGCTGAGTACAGGGGTGAAGGTTAGATATGAAAACGGAAAACACAAGGTACTAACTCTCCACATGAACACGGCATGTCACTAGTAGTAGTTTTGCGGGAAAGGCGATATTTCTGATTGGCTGTTTCAAGTTTTGAAGTTCGTAACTAAAATGGCTAGCAAGAGCACAGAACACCAAAGTAAGAGAAAAGGCAAGAGAAAAAGAGACCATCTTGGTTTTTTATAGCAGAAAGTTTTCTTCCGATGTTTTTCCACCAGGAACAAAGCAGAGACGGTAATCATACATTTACGTTATTTCTGATTGAATGTATATTTTCCATTAACTTCAGTGAAATTCCTAGAAAACTTTGAAAGGTTGTGTGTTACAGCATTTTTATATAATGAATTAATTTTCAGATACATTTTGCCGTCCAGACAGAGTGGGATATGCCTATGATCTACATTCCTTCCAGTGTTGTAGTTCGAGTCCCGAATGGTGACTTATAATCTGAAGGTATGTTGTGAAGTTTGTGCAACATAAAATGATATTGCTGGATGAAAGGTTAAGTTTTTAAGAGCTTCTTAGTGTTGCTGAATTTTATATTGTCTTGATTTACTTTTCAGATATAGTGAATCATTCGGATAGTGGAATATACAATTAATTTTCTTGTTTGCACTTCATAACTGATGGGTGGAGATCGCAGCCAAAGTGGGTAAGGTAAAAATCAACCTTTAATGCAAATTAAATAGTATGTTACAGTGCCAATATTCAAATTAAATAGCATGTTACAGTGCCAATATTCAAACACATAGATGCATATCATGCGAGTGATACTCGTGTATAATTTAAAAATGTAGGATTATTGGTGGACTCGACAATCTGCTCTTAGTTCTCTTCCTGAGTGAGGAAAATGATGTGTTATATGTCCAACAGAGGTCACTCTGTCATACAGTAGCTCAACAGATGTCACTCTATGTCATAGGCTAGCTCTAAGGCAATGCTGACAATATATGAATAACTAATGCTGCCAAAGCCTGTAAGATACTCAGCCTCAAGGCATAGCTGAGAGATTGAGGGCTCTCAGCCTCAAAGCATAGCCGAGGGTTGCTTTTTAGAAGGAGAGGAGTGTAGCAGTTGCATTTCTAAGCTTAGAATTCTGATTCATGGGAGGTTAGGTTTAGTTTTTTTTTATATAAGCTTACGTTTCTGACTTCACGGAAAGTTTGCCTTAGGTTAGGTTTTTTTATGTAAGTTTGCGTTAACTATCTACCATTGTTACAGTAAAGGAACTTCTCTATTTAATGGAAATAACATATTAATATAACAAACTTTCACAAGAAGAGTACAAAAACTACAATTTTGGTGCATAGTCTTTCTTACCACGAGTGTGTTGCGTTTTTGTCAGCGGCAATACTAAACAAAGAAGAAGAAGAAATTCTAGTAACAACAACACATTGCATATTTAGCAGATTTCACCTCTTCATTTAGGTTGACAGTTCCCACTTTGCATGTGATTTAGGGAAAAAATGGCTATGGTTGTTGTGTTCATAAGGCGAATTGTCTATAAAAGTAAAACACTTAATAGGGGCGGGCAGATGGACACCAGCTATTGAAGAGATCACATCCACTTCTAAACTTACTCCTAAGGTAATTTTTATTCACTTTCCTATTGCTTTTGTAACCATTTTCCAGGATGAGGACTAAGAGCAGATTTGTCGGTGGACTGACACACTAACTGTCAAGGATAGCATGCCAATGAGGTAATTCTGTGTGACGACTGTATATACTATGGCAAACACGCGCATTGCCTTATTGAAGTGCCAACATCAGAACATATTATTTGCAGCATGCCAGCCGCTAGCAACGTAATATTTAACATTGCTAGACGTTAAACGTGGAACACACACAGTTATGTTGAAATGTCCATGTTATTTTGAAATGCGCATTTCGAATAAGAGAAAACCTGCATAACCAATGGATGTCACACGCAATGAAGATACACGTAAAGTAACTAATGCTTGTTTTCTGTAAGGGGAAATAAAAAGTGGAATCTGCATAAACTTGGGTATAATGCACATAAATATGCGCGGATTGTGTGCAAAAACACAAAAATGAAAAGCAATGACGTCGTAAAACAGAACACGTAGATGGAGGCAAACAAATAATGTTTAAGCAAAGTATACGTAAACTATACAATAAATTTGCATGAAATTTTGGGAAAGCCTGCAATATATGAAATTTAGAATTGTCAATATTTTAAAATTCATTTGTACTTATTCGTTTTCTCATTCATTATTCTACCATGTACCTAGTAGATAGAGAAGGTATTGCATTCCACACAAAAATTCTTTACAGAGATTTCACCGAAAATTCATGTTTTGAGGTCCCTTGGATGAAAAGAAAAAGAACTTTTACTTATTCTACCATGTACCTAGCATGCAGAGAAGGTATTGCATTACACACAAAAAATTCGAGGGCCTACTTCCACATACGGACCCCAGTGCAGGAAAAAAAATTGTCACAAAATATACACAATACCCAAAATATACACAATACCCATGTAAATATGCAACCAAAATTCCAGCTCCCCAAAATGGCTCAAAGAGCCCCAAAAAATTCATAAAGTTAAAAAAAAAACCACGAAACTCTCTGAACAACTAGAAGCAAAATACATACCCCAAGCAAAATATCTTTACTTTCCACCTCCGTTTGTACTCCTCTACACCACTCTTTGTCTTCCTGTATCTCAACTTCTACCCCTAAACCGCCTGCCTCTGTCCACGCACCACTCCCATTTATTCACCAATTCTGTAGCCTTGTTTGTATAGATTCCTTGTTTAATTTTTTTATGTCCTTTTATTTCCACTGGCAGAGATTCGATCCCACGACGTTCCATAGTCTTTGGCATAGCAGCCATTCGTTTTTTCCACTGAGCTATGATACTACCAACAACACTCTGACACTACTTACATAGCTCTTTCACTGAATATCACCACGTCCTCTATGACATCAGTATAACGTCGTCAATAACATAAACTTGCTCTTCACATTGCACCACATGGTCTGTTGCATCATTCCGGAACTTCGACACTTGCGCTACCTCATGCCCACTGCTAGCAATCTACCTTACACTGCCTGTCATTTCATGTTCCACAAGGAACCCAACACGATACCTGCTTTACCAGGACAGACGTCACTGATCAGCCTGACCATGACTGTATTAAAAGACCGACAGACAACTACACAATACGCCAAACAGAATGGACTTATTAAAACAAAAAAAGTACTGCCCATCCTGCAAGCAGCCGATGCAATTGAAGCCCACCACAAAGGTATATATACATATATATATATTTTAAATCTGAACACATGATTGCTAATTAAGCGACCAATTGGTAAAACTCTGCCAAAATGATCAAAACCTATCTACATAGGAGGATTTGAAATGTATTATTTTCAATTCTCTAACAACGTTTTCGTGTAAATGTATTTATTATGAGAGTAAAAATAAAAGTTCCGGTGTAATTCATCCTCAACGGACCACATAGTTGCACATTTGACGCTTTTTCTTATAATCCTCACATGTTTTCCACAATTCTTAGAGCTGAGTTTGCAAACTTTGTTGAACATAAGTTAAAGAATTTGCAAATTATATATTTTAAATCAAAATATACACTTTTTAACATAACTAGGTATAGCCAGAATTTCAGGCCAGATTTTATGTGTAAATATACCTGTACATATTTATCAATAGTAATAAACTAAACATTTTTCAGCATTTAAACTCCTTAGGATACAAATTTTAAGTTATCTCATTAAAACTTCGTTAACAGTTTCCGCAATATATGCTAATGAAAACTTGCAATAAAATTAGCTACAGTAAACAAATCAAAACGCTGATTAAAATACTTTCAGTTGTGAAAAATCCACACATCGGTCCCTTAAAGAGAAACACCGTTAATGCTTTCTGTTTTATTTTTAGGACATCAATGTAGGTGTGGCATTTCAATGCAGAAAATAAAAATGCAAAAAGACTTTCAGCTGCAGGACGGGGACGTGGACAGAAAGAGTGAACATCCCACTGGAGAAAATTATAGCACTAATATATTGTTTTGAGAACAGCATACAATGACATATACGATAAAAGAGTCATCCTAATTCGGAGGAAAGACTTCAACTGAGACTGTAGCCGACTGGTTCTCATACGGTAGGGAAGTGTGCATCCATTATATGGAACAGTAATGACTTCCAGATCGGTGGACCTGGACTAACTGTGGAAATAGACGAATCTCTAGTGGGTAAACGAAAATACAACAGAGGACGTCTAACTGAGGGGAAATGGGTAAATATTCTTGAGATTCACTTATGTAGAACTATTTTTAAATCCTCTTTTATAACACAGCTAACGCTTTCCTACGATTCATAAAAACTTACAGGCACTAGGAGGTTACTGCAGGGAAACCTCTGAAGTTTTCCTCGAGCTCTGCCCAAACAAGAAGTGATCCAGGGCAGAGCTCATACCAGTCATCGAACAGAGGGTTAAGCAGGGCTCCCTCATCATAATGGATGAGTGGAAGGCGTATCAAAGCCTTCCACCTTAGGTGTACACTCACCAGACGGTGAACCATTCCAAAAAGTTCGTTGGTAAGTAAATCAATTCAACTATACTTCTACTGTGCATTCTTACAATCACTCTTATTATTGTGCAAAAACCTTACTGTCGATAAGTGTCATTACTTTCTATTATCAATTTCCAACTGTATATTGAAACTTCACATCTACTGTTAAATTATTTCACACATACACCCGTTTCCTATTCAAATGCCCATTACTTCCAACCACTTCATATATACACACTAACTCTTACCTAACCTCGCACAAATATCGAAACCACAGGACCTCGTTCGTTGCGGCTTGGTATGGCCTGGCGGCCTCCGCTTGCCTCATACTCTTTTTAAACCACATAGGCTCATACCCATTATTTCGATCTAATTTATTTACACAAACTAACTCTAACCTAACCTCGTGCAAACCTCGAAACCACAGGACCCCGTCGTTCACTATGGCCTGACGGCCTCCGCTCACCTCATACTCAACTTAAATCAAATCAGTAGCAAAGCTATCACTTATCGGCCGTTATACTACTAACACTAAATGAGTTAATGCTACGGTAATCCTTCATGGAAATTTCTGAAAATTGCACCGCATCCCTTTATTTTTCTAATCTTTTCAACATAATTATACAGTTCAGATCCTGAAACTGGGGCTCATACACAAACTGTCAAGGGCCTATGGTCACACCTGAAAAAGTCCCTACGCCGCCGGTACAGAGGAATGAAGCATTTAGCTGACCATCTCTGTGAGTTTCTCTGGCGCCAGCATTTAAAGAAACAACAAGCCGCCGATGCCTACGCTGCACTGCTGAGTGTACGCAAGGCACAGTTAGGCGGCGAGCCCTCAACAGCAGCGACCACCACAACAACAACAACCACCATGGAACCACAACCCTCGACATCTCGGAATACAACACCATAAATGTAAGTACACATAAAATACATTACAAGATCAACAAATAATGAATAAATATTCCAGAATACAAACTCTAAGCACCCATACTCGTGCATCATCGTATATAGAATATAACTGCCCAGTAGACAACATAGAGGTTAGAACCTTCTCGGATTGTTACATAACCACTCTTGTAGTAAACGTAACCAAAATCAACAATCAATATGTTGTGCTAATGCAATAATGGTGACATTATCAACTATGGCGAATATGCTAAACACACTTTCAAGGCCATTTAACTCACTTTTTGTGGGGTTCGTAAATGGAAGTTTGGCCAAATTCGATACTGAGATTTCACTAAAAATACATGTTTTGAGGCCCAATGAATCCAAGAAATACATTTTTAGAAAGCAAAAGTGATGAATACCTTCTCTCTACCTACAGGTATGAAGGTAAACATGCTTTTAGGGTGCCTCAAAACATGCATTTCCGGTGAAATCGGTATCAAATTTTTGTGTGGTATACAATACCTCCTCTAGCTTTTTAGGTGTGTGGTAGAATAAGTAAAAGTGCTTTATTATTCAGGGACCTCAAAACATGTATTTCTGTTGTAATCTGTTTCGCATTTTTATGTGGAATGCAATATCTCCTCTATCTACTAGGTACGTGGCAGAATAAGTAAAATTTATGTTTCTTTTCATTCAGGGGGCCTCAAAACATGTATTTCCGGTGAAATCTTGGTATCAAATTTTTGCGTGGAATGCAATACCTTCTCTACCTTTTTAGGTACGTGGTAGAATAAGTAAAAGTGGGTTTTTTTTTTTAGGGTCCCAAAACATTTATTTATGTGAAATGCAATACTTCTACCTCAGTCGAATGCAGTAGAATAAGTAAACATTAATGAAAAAAATAGAACATTTTCGATTTTTCTTGCCAGAGTTTACGTATGCTTTGCTTTAAACATTATATATCTTTGGCTTCATCTACATGTTTTATTTTACGGGTTATTGTGTTTCATTTTTTGTTTTTGAACATAATCCATGCATATTTCTGTGCATTATACCCATGTTTATGCATATTTCACTCTTTGTTTACCCTTATGGAAAACATGCATTATTTATTTTACCGTGTACAAAACATCAAATACATCATATGCACATTTCAACATCACCTGTGTGTTCTCTGCTTGTTTAACGAGGTAGAGAAGGCATTCGTCATTTTGTTTTTTTAAAAATGGATTTTTTTTTATTCATAGGGCCTCAAAACGTGTATTTCCAGTGAAATCTTGCTATCCAATATTTTGTATGGAATGAAATACCTCCTATGCCTACTAGGTAGGTGGTAGACTGAGTGAAGTCCTTTTTCTTTTCATTCAAGGTGCCTCAAAACACGTATTTCCGGTGAAATCTCGGTATTGAATTTTTGTGTGGAAGCAATACTTCCTCTCCCTACTACGTATGTGGCGGAATAATGAATGAGAAAAAGAATAAATGAAAATAAATTTTAAAATATTGACAAAATTTCTGAAAATTTCATGCATATTTATTGTGTAGTTTACGTATACTTTGCTTTAAACTTTATTTATGTTTAGCTTCATCTACGTGTTTTGTTTTACGGTGTCATTGCGTTTTTCATTTTTGTGTTTTTGCACACAATCTGTGCATATTTATGTGCATTATACCCATATTTATGCAGATTTCACTTTTTATTTCCCCTTACAGAAAACACGCATTAGTTACTTTACGTGTGACATCCATTGGATATGCAGGTTTTCTCTTATTCGAAATGCGCATTTCAAAATATCATGGACATTTCAACAAAAGTGTGTGTGTTCCACGTTTGTTTAACGTCTAGCAATGTTAAATATTATGTTGGTAGTGGTTGGCGTGCCGCGAATAATATGTTCTGATGTTGTTGTTCATCAATGGCACTGGGGAGTAATTGATCTGCATCATTTTCCCTCTGGCTTCCCAATATAAAGTCTGTAAGTTATCACTTTTAAGGCCTTTGCATTTGGCGTTGGCGAGATGTTGTTTGTTCAGGATGACATCTTCTTCACAGAGAGTGCACTTGGGTGTAGGTAGGCATCGTATCTTATAGAGATGTTTTGCGAGGCAATCGTGGCCAGTTGCCATCCTAAATAAGGCCACTGCAGTCTTCCTTGGTATTTTTTGTATATCAACTCTATCTTTAATATTCTTATAATCTCTATCCTTTAATTTATCTTCTTCATCAAGTCTCTGCTGTCTTTTGAAATGTTGTTTAATGTTATTTAATTGTTTATTTATTTCTATTTGTTCTACAGGTTTTATTTGTTGTTCTGATGTTGGCATTTCAATAAGGCTCTTAGCACGATCGCCATAGTAAATAGAGTCGTTGCACAGAATTACCACCAATATACTTAAATTCTCTTAAGGCAGTGTCCAACTGAAATTTTCTAATACAGAAGGAGGAAAGATATTTGTTATCATTCACGTATATTTCAGTAATTCACTTGCTTTTGGGCATTTTTATCTAATTGTCATTATAATATCCTTTTTTGAACTGGGCATGGTGTATGAAAATAGAAATTCTGATAGCTTTTTTGACAATTAACATCCTTGTAATCTGTTAGTACAAGTGCTCAAAAGCATTTGTTTCCAAGAAAAACCTGAAGTGTTTGTTTTAAGTGAAATTAGCAGTTTCAGTATGTTTTCTGAGGCTTTGAAATTTCAAAGTGGTTTCAATCTTTCGTGTCTGTTTTCTACCATTTAAACTTTGTAGCAATTTTGATGATACAAAATCCTTCCCTTAGAAGATACATTATGCAATAGTAATTAAGTTTCAGGGTATTATAAGAAATGTATAGGCATTTAAATAATGTGTTGTTTTTTTGTGCAAAAACCAAAGGTTTTGAAGTAATGGCCATGTAATATTTTTTAAATGTATGAAGTTAATCACGATATATGATGAATCATTTGTAGAATACTTATGAAAATAACTTACTGTGAGTAGAGAAAGTCTTAAATGGCAGATCAGTGGTATGCGAGTCAGAGTTTGGTGGTTTGAAACCCAGGCATGGCATTGAATTTGTCTGATTGTATATACTCTTTGCTATTCTGTATATGCTGATTGTATATACTCTTCGCTATTCTGCATATGCAAAAATCCATGGATCTTTTCAGTGAAGGTTCCATGAATCTTTTCAATGAATTGGATATTTTGAATGACCCTTTGATCTGTTATTTATAGTGAACATTTTAACACACTAAGCATTTAAACACTTTTCATATACAACGCATTGCATCCGAGGTTAGGTTTTTTTACTTTCTCTACTACGTATAATAAGAAGGGGAAGTATTGTATTCCACCCAAAAATTCGATACCGAGATTACACCAGAAATACATGTTTTGAGACCCCCTGAATCCAAAACAAGCATTTTTGGAAACGTGTGTGTGTATGTGTGTGTATGTGTCTGTGAACAGCATAACTCAAAAACGAACAGTCGGATAAACACCAAACTTGGTATTTAGGTTCAGTATCTTCCAGATATGCGACACGAAGGTTTTCAAGAAAATCCCCCCACCCCAGACTACCCTTTACATGGAACATTTTTCGAAAATTTTAATTTTCTCAAAAATGGCAGTAACGATTTTGATTAAAATATCATATGTTTAAGATATTGTCATGACAAATAAAATGTATATCTCGAATTTTCTGGGAATGTCTCCAAAAGTATTCATTGTGAACGACTTTTTCATAACTGGTAAACCGTAAGAGATAGACAAAATTTTACTACACGAAAAATGTAGATCGCGTTAAAATACACAATTTATGCCATATACATTTCTTTTGTTGAGTGAACCGTTTTCGAGATATTGCTTGTTATTCCCTTAAATTTTCAAATACTTATACTTTTTCTCAAATTTGTTATTAATTTTTTTTATGTCCTGGACATGCAAAGAGAATGGAATGCGCCACATACAACCAGCGTTAAAATATTTGACTATCGCTTAAAACCTACCATATTCCCCTTGCATCTACAAGAAAATTATCAATAAGATTGACATTTCGATATCTCGATTAACAGGAAGCATATGGAGAATAAGCATTTGTAAAAATAGTTTGTACAAGAGTAGAGAAAGTCATGTGAGTGTAACACATCAGATTTTTTATATAAGCTCAGGTTTCAGAATTCACGAAAGGTTAGCATTAGGTTAGTTTATATATAAGCTTAGTTTTCTGAATTCACGGAAGGTTAGCATTAGTTGGTTTTGTTTTATGAAAAGTATTTAAAATTTCACTGTAAATAACAGATTGAAGGATCACTCAAAAGATCTGATTCATTGAACTTTCAATGAAAAGATCCATGGATCCTTTATGTATACTGAATTTTGTCCAAGTAACACAAAGTGGTGATGGTTTTACAATAAAAGTGTTATTTCCTTCTCATTTAATTCTGGTTTCTTTGCACTTCAGGTATTTGTTATATGTTTCATTTCATTAGCCAACTAGTTAATTCACTCATATCAATATTTGCACATTGAAACTTGTATGTGTTTTTTGTAAATGTAAGCAGGAAATGGCCTAGCTTTTCTTCATCCCAAAGCACTCTCATTACTTAAGTTGCTGGTTGCATAAAAATTCTGCTAGATACTAGCAATTACTAACTGATATGTTAAAATTCCTTTAGGTATAGTGGCAATAGTGGACCCACTTTCCATTCCAAACTAGAGTGCCTCTCACTGTAAACGAACTCTTTGTATTATCCGCCCGAAAATAGTTTGCAATCCCTGCCCCTTACGGCTGCTTCTTCTTCTTACACATACTTGCTACATATTACAGCTGAACATAGTTTAAGTCTATAAAAAGGTGCCCTGTGTGAAAATCATAATTAAAAATGCAACCTGAAGTAACAGTTTATTTTATAAGCATGTGGAAAATTAACATTTTACTTACATTAATCAAAATCCTCAGGCGAAGGTGCAGTATCCTAATCCAAATCCTCCAAAGATGCCATATTGGAATCAGAACTATCCTCGAAGTTAATGACAAGCCATCCACAACACTTGTATATAAAACAAGTTCCCACATTTTAGTCTCCTATTATGTCTTTATATTCCCTGCGTGCTTTGGTTACACTTTTTGCTGAAACGCCTGTAAACTCGGATGTTAGTGTCGTAATATCTACTATTGCAAGTGTCAGGTGTTTTTGTTATAGTGAGTTGAACACATTAAGTATTATTTCTTTTTCGCCACTTTTTAACAGTTTCCCACTTTTGTGTTTTAACAGTTTATTCGTACTACACGCTTCTTCCTCTGTCATGGCAACTGAAACACTAACTGATAAAATCACAAGATTTGACGTGAGCTGAGCATATTATGAATGTTCACTTATCATATTTCCTGTGTTATGCAAAGAGTTTATTTGGTACTCAGATAGCACTTCTGTGAAGTCATTACTGCATTTCTTATATAGGCAAGAGAATAGCTGTCATTCCATAGAGTTGGTAATTAACAAACAGATATTATTGAGTGTTACTGCAATAGCAGGTAGAATTAAGAAAATCATATTTTGTAATCTCTCAATAGTCCCTCAGCGCTCTGGCCGGGAATTGCACGGCAGTCTTGTGCGACATGTCTGAATGAACTCAAGGCCAGTGCTCTTCCACTTATCGGACATGTGGCAGCGGGCTTCAGTCAGCTGTTATTGCTTCTTGTGTATAGATGCGAGATGCGTGTGTATTTGTGTATAATTGAATTATCGGATTATTAGAACCCACAAATGGTACTCAAATTTTCGTTTGAACAAAGACTTTTTGTATTTGTGTATAATTGAATTATCGGATTATTACAACCCACAAATGGTATTAAAATTTTTGTTTGAACAAAGACTTTTTATGTATGACACGTATGTGAAAACCGACTCATGTAGACAGGTGTGTAGGCAATTTCACGATAAATTTCCGGGTGTTCCAGTTCTGAGTAGAGAAACAGATATCTAGCAAATAAAGTGAAGAGAACGGGATCATTTAATGTTGTAAGTTGTAAAAAGAAACAAAGGGTTCTAATGGAAGAAAAACGTGATGAAATTGGCGAAGCATTTGAATGGTCTCTGAATAAATCTTTACGACGTGTAGCCAACAAGCAGTGTTTCAAAAACCTCAGTACATAGGTCTATGAAACTGTTGAAATTAAAACCATACAGAGTGACTATTGTCCATCAATTACGACCACGTGATGATGAAGCCCGTGTAATGTTCTGTAACTGGATGTTACAAAATATTGCTGGCAGCACTGTTGACCCACATCTGATAAAACAAAACGTAATTATGTTTGTTCAATAGGTAATCAATATATCATAATAATCATAAAGTCAGTAATAATATGGTATCAGTATCAATAATGAGAATAATAAATAGATACACTGAATATAGTGCGTGGAACATGCATCGCAACTACCGGCCAGATGGCTGAGGGAACGCACTATATATATCCATTACCTTTAACAATGAGTTCTTACAATATCCGCAATAAAATGTGTAGTTCTATACCTTTCCTATTCCAATATTTCATGATACAATACATTTATTTAGGAACTATTTACATTGGCATAAGCGTAGTGCTTAGTTTAAGACAAGCAGAAGCATATGCTTTGGTTTACATCAAAGAGAACTCTAGTTTACAATGGCCAGTATGTAATATAATCACAAGGTATTTGTAACCACAAATTTTTCCTTAATGCAAGCAATTTCTCTCTTCAGAAACCTACTTTTAAGGTTAGTTTAAACATGTGTTTCTATTTACTTCTAGGATATACACCATGGAAAGTTGGAGTTAAGTTGTGCCTATTTGTGTCCAGTGATGGTGCTTCAAGTCAGAGCACAGAGAGTGACAATGACATTAATACTGTTAAATGGTGTGGTGAAACTGTTTAAAGACATTTACTGCACTGCTAATAGCGATTTAGTGAATGATAAACAATAGCTACACTATTGCATATAGTGTATGCAGAAGTTTGGGTTATTATGCAGAACTAGGGTTGCTCGAAAAAATAAACGAATTCCTGTGTTAATGATAGAGTCTTTTATGCTGATTACGTTTTTATTCAATTTTGTTTGTCAGTGAGGTTCTGTAATGGAGTTAGATGCTAATTTATTACACGTGTGTAGCGACGCTTATTTGCGGATATTTATTAAGAATGCTGTCTATAAGGAGCAGGATATGGATAAAGAAGCTTTATGGCACATTTGAGATGTAAACATATAGTAAATATTAATTTGAAGTACATAAAACCTGGGTTTCATTGTCAGAGGAATTCACGGAAGGTTAGCCTTAGGTTAGCTTTATATATATATAAAAGCTTAGGTTTCTGAATTCACAGAAGGTTAGCTTTTTTTTTTGTTATATAAGCTTAGGTTTCTGAATTTACGGAAGGTTAGCGTTAAGTTAGTTTTTTTATATATATATAAGCTTAGGTTTCTGAATTCACAGAAGGTTAGCTTTTTTTTTTTTTTATATATATAAGCTTAGGTTTCTGAATTCACAGAAGGTTAGCTTTTTTTTTTTATATATATAAGCTTAGGTTTCTGAATTCACAGAAGGTTAGCTTTTTTTTTTTTATATATATAAGCTTAGGTTTCTGAATTCACAGAAGGTTAGCTTTTTTTTTTTTTATATATATAAGCTTAGGTTTCTGAATTCACAGAAGGTTAGCTTTTTTTTTTTTTTTTTTTTTATATAAGCTTAAACTGTATTCACTCTTAGGTTGATCCGCACCAAAACAAAACCTAGGTATATCCCTCCGCCATTCGCGCCAGAAATACTGTCATACTTTCACGACCATGTGACGAGTACAGGCGGCACGTAATGCTAAGAGAACAGGGTCCGACAACTTAAACGATGACTAGCATACTCTGTTAGGGTTGAAGGTGATTGGTAGTTGCAACAAAATAAATGTTTGCACATATGATTATAGTTAATTCTAAAAGAAACGAGCGAAAAAGAAAGTAACAGATATGCCTTATCCAGTATTTATTCGCTCTCTGGAGGAGGCACTTTATCATCTGGTGGCGGTTCATTTTTAAAAAACAGATTTATATTGTTACGTGAATTACATTCTTGCCTCGCGTATTTCAAAATGCTTTCTGTTTTTCCCGCGTGTAAACACTTTCCCGTTTCAGATTTTTCTTAACGAGCACTGTTTATACTTGTACTCGAAACACCAATGAACTCAGAAGTTAATTTCGCCATTTCTTTCAGGGAAGTATTAGATATTTCTCATATAACTAATAATAAACTTTCAACCCTATTGTTTTTTCACCACTAGTCAATGGTTTGCCCGTTTATGCTTTATGTGAGTCGACGAAAACGCAAGAGCAAATCACCGTCCGCCATGATATTAAACAGAAACTGCTGGTTTCTGGCTACAAACAATATTCTGCGCATACCCGTTTATCAGGTCTTATAAATGAATTGCATTTTGGCACTTTTAACTCTGTTTAAAGGTACAAATTAGCATTAAATAGACTTTTAGGAATTTGCGTAGAATATTATAGCATTTAAGGATAAATTCATTCCAAAATTTAGATTATTAGCATGGGACTACTTTCCTGCACGCATTGCTACTATGTTGCACTGGTCACATGCGTTTGTTTTGGCGCGGATCAACGTAAGAGTGAATGCAGTTTAGGTTTCTGAATTCACGGAAGGTTAGCCTTAGGTTAGTTTTTTATATATATATAAGCTTATGTTTCTGAATTCACAGAAGGTTAGCTTTTTTTTTATATAAGCTTAGATTTCTGAATTCACAGAAGGTTAGCTTTTTTTTTTTATCATAAGGTTAGGTTTCTGAATTCACGGAAGGTTAGCCTTAGGTTAGTTTTTTTTTTTATATATATTATTATATAAGCTTAGGTTTCTGAATTCACAGGTTAGCTTTTTTTTTTTTTATATAAGCTTAGGTTTCTGAATTCACAGAAGGTTAGCCTTAGGTTAGTTTTTTTTTTTTTTTTTTAATATAAGCTTAGGTTTCTGAATTCACGGAAGGTTAGCCTTAGCTTAGTTTTTTTTTTTTTTTTTTGATATAAGCTTAGGTTTCTGAATTCATGGAAGGTTAGCCTTAGGTTAGTTTTTTTTTTAAATATAAGCTTAGGTTTCTGAATTCACAGAAGGTTAGCTTTTTTTTTTTTTATATATAAGCTTAGGTTTCTGAAGTCACGGAAGGTTAGCCTTAGGTTAGCTTTTTTTTTATATAAGCTTAGGTTTCTGAATTCACAGAAGGTTTGCCTTAGGTTAAGGTTTTTATACTAATAGTGTTGAAAATGTTTAAAGTGCATTAAAATGTTCACTATAAATAACAGATTGAAGGATCATTCAGAAGATCAGATTCATTGAAAAGTTTTGTTAAGTCTTGGACTTAGTTGGCAAAAATATTCGCTGTGTTTTCTAGATTTAATGCAAGGTTAGCCTTAAGGTTAGTGTGTGTATATGCCCTGCTGGTAACAAGGGTGTTTGTAAGAAGTTTGAAAAATCGTTATTTTCACAGGTTTCGCTAGTATTAATGGGTTGGCACTTTCTTCTGCGCATCCATGGTTGTAACAAACATTGACATTTAGTAATTTATTTCTTATATAAGAATGTATTGTAAAAGTGGAGGGTGGGTGGTTTACAGGCTTTGTAATTATCATGCCTACGTTTAAACTGTGTAACATATGCTTCGGGCCTTCTGCCAAAAACCTACCTTTTACAAATGGTATGGAGGATACAGCTGTCCAGCCACTTTGAAGAACGTATGGAGGTGGTGGCGGTCCTGATAGGCTTGTTTGAACATAAATTCAGCGAGATACCTGCTGTAGTGCGCCTTTTTAGGCCATACCTCCCTCCAGGCACGTTCAATGTTTTGTGTGTGTGCTCCGGTATCATGATCCACAAAATTAACACTGATTAACTGTGTAGTGCAGAAAACTTTTGTCTGTAAGGCAGTTAAAAGCTTTCCAGCAATCGCTTACTATTGTGTTGCCTGGAAGAGTGTATTCATTAATTGCAGTTAAAAGAGAGGCGCTGTCACGTTTTTCTACGGGCACCACAAAGATGTTTAGTGGATTTTCACATTCTACCCCTCCAAAAATCCACTGCCCCTCAATTACACGGCCACAACTGTATTTCCTTTTGCCCACCTTTGCTTCATCGATTTCCACAGTAATACCGACTCCCCAATTTGCTTTTTGTTTCGGAAGCACCAGTTTAGGCAAACTTCCCTGGAGAATGAAGACCAGTCCACCACGGTGTGTGCAGATACACCTAATTCATGCTCCAAATAAGTTTGTTGTGGTGGATCTCGAGATAGCCAATATACTACGAACAAACACACTGTTTAAGTGTTAAATGTACGTGGGAGAAGAAGGTGGTGTCACAGAGACCTTGAAGTTGCACTCTGAGGCAGTATTTTAATGCATGAATAAATTTAATTTTATTTTAATATAATTAAATTCAATAACAGCCCACCTTGAAAAACAATATGTATATAATTATTATTTAAATTGCATGTAAGTCATTGCAAATACTTATTTTATTGTAAAACATATTTTATTAATGTTATGTAAATGTTTATATACTCTAATAGTACAAAATCTGTGAGAATAATATGTTTTAGGTTGTTAACAATGCGGTAATAATGTAATTTTGTGACAATGTGTCTGGAATTTTCGAAAGTACTGGTCATGAAAAGATCAGTAATGACGTAGTTTCGCTTACAGTTTTGAATTAGCCAATTAACAGTAAAGAAAAGTTTTAGTTTGAATGCTTAAATTCTATTAGACTAGAATTAGCCAATAAGAGACTGGCAATACCAAAGCTTTAAGGTTTTTACCATTGGAATTAGTCAGTCGCAGACATTATGTGATAGAGTGCAGATGGAAAGTCACGAGCAAGATTTTATAGTAAATACATTAAGAATGTGTAAAGTTTCTCACAGTTTTCTTTTATAAAGTGCAGTGTTTTATATATGTGCAAGCATAAAGAAATAAAAAGAAGTGAAATTTAAAAGTAATTCTGTGACGTCTTTAATTTTTGTGTCATACCACGACCTGAACAAGACCTTATGTGTCTATAGTTCGACTGAAGCAGCTGAGGAAAAATTTAAATAATATTACATAAGCATAATTAATTGAAACCAACGCACAAAGCAAGACATTACATACAAATTCTTCAAGTTTCTGCGTAAAAATTACATTATGCAACATTGTGTAACATTACGTAACACAAACATCATCTCTACTAATACAAAGTGTGGCGTCCCAAGCATCTAAAACCAACTCCAAAGTAACTTTCATACGTGGGGCAAACTCCACCAAACCACAATATACAACTACAAAGTGGCGCCAAAATGTGGGGCTAACTACTACTTCAACTCTTTGCTCTTCTTTTTGCCGGCGCTAACTTTCTTTCTGCATCTGAAACTTTTTGTGTTCCAGTTTATACTTAAAGGAGCACCACAGTTTTTACAACTACGAGTATTTGATGATACTCCGTGATTAATAAAAAACGACCGCGGTTTTTCTGTGTTCGGTATGGTTTGTAAAAATGTAGTTGCTGTAACTACACACCCATTACAGGAATTGAAGCCCAGTCCTTCCGAAGTGCTTGGTTCCATTTTACAAATGCAACTGGCATGTGTCTTCTGTCAGGGAGTTTCACGTTTGGTCAATCACATGTTGCTCTTTGACCTTGTGATGTATGAAGTTGTCATGAATATGGAGAGTTAGCGAACAGAGGGTAAAATAAATAGACAATTTCAGTAACTCCTCATCAAAGCTAAAAGAAAGTAAAATTACGATTTTATGGTCTGAAATTTCGTGAATAAAGAAAAGGAAGTGAAAATTTATGTTGGAAGTAAAATACAATTTTATTATTTCGTAGTTGTCATGTATACTATTGAATGAGCAACTTGACATGAAGCCTTCACAGCACAGTGGATAACGTGTTGGATTGTAGAATTGGAGTCTCGGATCGAGTCCTCTATAGCTAAGCTGAATTGTAAAATAATGTATGTGCATGTGTAATTGTGTAAGATAGTGTGTCAAAGGGTAAGAAAGGAGAGATCAATGAGGAGGAAAGAAGATGATGAAGGGAGAAAACGAGAAAGTAAGAGTTAAGCTCAATTTTTGAAGATTTAGAAGCTTGTAACAGTGATGTGTCATAATTTAAAATAGAGAGTTGAGGGTTGTTACACTACATCACTATGATAAACTTACTTGAACGCGTTTCGGGAGACGGCTTGTCCCCATCGTCAGCATTCTCTCTCAACTGATATTTGCCGGTCATCGTCTGGGGGATGTGTGTGGTTTGTGGTGTTCTCTGGTGCTGGGCTGATGAACCTCCAAAGGCTGTTGGGTGGCGGCAGTTCAAAATTCATTAGGTGATTCCTGTGTTTGACAATATGCAACAGAACAAAAGATCCTATCCCCAACGATAAATCAGCTGGTATATATCAAATTGATTGTAATGAATGTAACCTGGTATATATAGGAAGAACAAAAAGAAATCTTGAAATAAGACTTAAAGAGCATATGAGATGCATTTACCAAAAGCAGCAAGATAAATCAGCAGTAGCACATCATTTCTGGTCTTCAAACCATGATATCACTCCAAACATAAAACTCTTAAAACCGATCAACAGCAGCAATGAATTGGACATCTGGGAGAAAATACATATTGTCAAACACAGGAATCACCTAATGAATTTTGAACTGCCGCCACCCAACAGCCTTTGGAGGTTCATCAGCCCAGCACCAGAGAACACCACAAACCACACACATCCCCCAGACGATGACCGGCAAATATCAGTTGAGAGAGAATGCTGACGATGGGGACAAGCCGTCTCCCGAAACGCGTTCAAGTAAGTTTATCATAGTGATGTAGTGTAACAACCCTCAACTCTCTATTTTAAATTTAAAAAAGTAAGAGTTACATTTTGTTATGACAGTTACCCACCCAAAACCTCTAATTCCCACGATTGTCCTGTTAGTGTGCAAAACAGACGTAAGTCACGGTAGAAAATCCTGGCGGCCCTAGTTCTGCATAATTACCGAAGTTTGTAGGAAATGGAATGAAATTATTCATGTTATGCAAATATGTCAAATTGTGTTGCATTATCTGGAGAGTAGAATAAAATAACAAGTGTCAAACATGTGTTATTCTTCCAATTTTCCTGCCAAATTCCACATCCTACTATTGGTTGGTTGGTTGGTTGGTTGGTTGGTTGGTTGGTTGGAAGTTCAAACAAAACATGGAGGCAGTTTAAGTGCAAAAGATTTTACTATGAAGCATGCAGAAAAATTATTGCAAGGTACTTGTTCTTCTCATTCAACCTCAAAAATTAAATGTGATCATTATGTATTATGGCATAGAAACATACAGCAACCACTATTAACCCCAATAATATTATATAAAAGCAATGTATGTACCGATTTCGATAATTTAAATAAAAAGAGTTACACAGGAATAAACAGTTGTTTTTTTCATACTAGCCTAGTTGTCAGGCGTTCAGCTGATCATAATTGTGTTGTAATATTGTATTGCTACAGATGATAATGACAAATTATTTTATGTGAGCTTTAATCAATTCCTTTATAAAGAAATTTGAATAACTCAGAGTGCAATCACAATTACTAAAGCTCAATTAACTTTGTACATCGTCAGTAGCGATACAGTATTAGAGCATATGATCACCTGAGCCAGACAGCTAGCAGGTATGAAAAATACAGCTGTAGCAGCTACGAGTCACGCCAGCTTCTGAGAGCATGATTTTTCATAGTTTAGTTCCATCCCCGATCACTACTCACGCTGCGATCGCCTTCATGTTTCCATTGTTTAACACTAGGGTTGCACTTCTAATGCTTTGGTGTTTTGTGCTACTCAGGTCATATGTAAAGTGGTCATGTTAGGAAAATGTTTTTACAGCGGGGAGACTTTTTTGTTTCAGTCAAAATATATGATAAAGCAAATTATACTAAATACAAGAACCTGCTCTTGAACGGAAGCACTACTATTGAATGATCGTTTCATTTGAAATGTATTGTTTGGTATTAAAGAAATAGGCTTGGTAATTATAGAAACCACAGGGAAGGCTGAATTGGGAAACTGACAACACGAGGTATAATCGCATGAAGATGGTATGTCGATAAATGTACTTGTGAATTGTACATGTAAGGCAATATTCAAATTGGTTGTTTTATGTTATGAAATGTGTAACAGACCATTTTGAATTGTGGTAGCAAGATTTTCGTCCGATAGATTTTCCCAGGGACAAAACTGTGTTATTTATGGATGCTCTTTAACTGCTATGGTCTTAACGTCCCTTCAATATTGGGCGTGAAAGATCAGAAATTTTGCTCAGATGCCTCTTTATCAGGCTTGAGGTTCTTTTACGTGCCATAAATCCGCGACACGGACCAGTGACTTTACTTCCCTTCCGAAGGAAGCCATGCTAAGGCGCCTGAAAAATCCATCACCCTCCGCCGGGTTTGAATCCGCGACCTCGGGAACTAGAGGCTAGTATGGTAAGCATTACATTACAGAGGACGACATATATACAGCGTGGGGTATCACATACAAACACACACATACACTGCACTAATTTTATTTCTTTAATACCATCATTACACATAATAAACAGCAATGAACTTAGTGCTTAGGTATTTTCATGAATTTATGGCATATTTTATTACTTTTGTTCCATACATAATTCATTTTGAGCAACATAAAATGATAGTGCTGGATAATTAAGTTTTTAGAGCTTCTTAGTGTTACAGTATTTTATATTGTCCTGATTTACTTTTCAAAGATAGTGAGCGAGACACTGGAATATACCATTGATTTTGTTTGCACTTCATTATTGACAGGTGAAGAACACAGCCAAAATAGGTAAGGTAAAAATCAACCTTTAATGCAAATTAAATAGCCTTTTGTAGTACTACTCCTGTATTTATCAATTACGGGTTTACAGCAAAAATACGTATTATGTTAAAGGGAATGAAATGATGTGGCCCACCCACCCATTTTCATTACTGCACGGTGGAGCAAGGTCAACTTTACTCGTGAAGTGCCTCATTTTTTAACTTTCCTACCCAACGAGGTGGACAGGCCGGAAAATCATTTTTGGGTTAACAAAATTGGAAACAGAAGTTTGTAACAATGAAACCTGTGTTGCACAGATGCCTGTACAAGCATTCTGCTGTGCACATGTGTCTGGGATGTTTGGGGTTTAATGCTGGCAGCTTTGAAAGGGTAGGGAATGGTTGCACATGCGCATTTGCACTGATATTGAACTTAGAAAATACCCAGAGCTGGTTGGCAAGTTTGAAAGAAGAGCTAGAGATATCTGTTGTTATATGAGTACTGATTCTGAGCCCTTGATAGATACGGGAGTATCGCCCATGTTGTAGTGCCAGTATTCAAACCTGTAGATGCAGATCATGCAAGCGATACTTGTATGTAGTGTAAAAGTGTAGGATTGTTGGCAAAATGTTTGACATTAACTGTCAAATAATAGTCATTAAAGCTATGCCAATAAATCATTCTTCAATGGCAGTGCACAACTGAAATTTTCTAATACCAAAGGAAGAAAGATATTTGATATCATTCACATAAATTTCAGTAATCCACTTGCTTTTGGACATTTTTATCTAACTGCCATTATAATGTCCTTTTATGAACTGGGCATGGGATAAAAATAAAAATTCTGGCAGCTTTTTTGACAATTAGTAGGCAATATTTGGACCCAGTGCTTACCTGTCATTTTTAGCTTCCCTCTCCAAACAAGAAGGTGCACCCACCATCATCACAGTTGCTGTCTCGTGGCACTCTGGGAAAAGCAAATACGTAGGTCAGGTGGTCAGAGAGGAGATGGAGGAGGGTCTTGGGATTTATTTTGAAGGAAAGGGTAGTTTGCACATTAAAGGTATACATTGTAATTCATTTATTATTTATTTTAAAGGAATGGGTCAAGGAAAGGACAGTTTGCACATGAAAGGAATATATTTTGTTAAGGTAGTGGGGCAAAGAAAGGAATACATTTTTTTTTTTTTGTTTTTTAAGGGAATGGGGCAAGGAAAGGATAGTTTGCATGTGAAATGAATACAGTTTATTTATTTTAAAAGACAAGGAATGTCACATCAAGGGTTCATTTTGCTGCTGTCTCTAACAAGAAAAGCCTCAAAGAATGAGGCACTCGCATGAAAGATTTCAACATGGAGGCGTAGGGAAATGGTGGGGGCCATCACATGGTTGGAAATGAAACGGTGGTGGGGCAACCTTGTTAGGAGGAGGGATGGAAAATGGCAGGTGAGGGCTGGGTCCCATTTCTTTGGAATCTGGTAGTACAAATGCTCAAAAGAATTTGTTCTGAGTGAAATTAGCAGCTTCAGTACATGTTCTGAGGCTTTGAAATTCCAAAGTGATTACGATGTTTCGTGGCTGTTTTCTACCATTTACAATTTGTAGCAATTTTGATGATGCAAAAACTTTCCCTTAGAAGATACATTGTGCAATATTAATCAATTTGAAGAAAATTTAAAGAAATGTATAGGCATTTAAAAAATAATGTGTTTGTTTTTGTGAAAAACCCTATGGTTTGGAAATAATAGGCATATAATATTTTTTAAATGCATTGAAGCCGCTTAAGTCAACATATATCAGAATAAAAGTGAAGTGTAGAAAAAATTGAGTTTTTATGAATCATTTGTAGAATACTTATGAAAATAAGTCACAGTAAATAGATAAAATTTTGGATGGCTGAACAGTGGTATGGAAGTAAAAGATTGATGGTTTGAATCCCAGGCATGTCATCAAATTTTTTGTCTGACTCTACAGAACCTTCAAATGTTTGTATTGTATCTCTAGTAATGAAATTTTGTGAAAAACATGAAAAAGATGTAGGTGTTACCATCACACTTCTTTCTCTACCCACTCATTTATTTTCATATTAACCTTCATGTTGTCGATAAAAGTTTATATTCCCAGCTGCTCATCTTAACCCCGATGAATGTTGTCAAATGATTTCGATACACAAGGGCACAATGTATGTGCACATGTCTGGAACTGTTCCTTCCTGAGAACTGTTTGTTGGTTTGGAACAGCATCCGTTTTCTCCAGACAGTTCCAAACTGGTTCCAAAAGCTTGTTGAGACAGACAGGCTAACACTGAGCATGCATCAGTAGTTTTAAATGATCTGATCCTTTTGTACCTAAAATTGTTCTTTGAAGCAACACAAAAAGATGGTTGTTTTATAATAAAACTGCTTTTTCCTTCTCACCTAACATGAGCACAGAATTCCAGTTTGCTCCAGTGTTTCTTTACACTTCAGGGTATATGTGATGTATTTCACTCAAATGGCCAACTAGTTAACTCATTCTTTTAATATTTGCTCATTCAAACTTTGTTGTGACAAATATAACACCCTTTTGTTTTAAATTCTTCAGTTCCATTCTATTATCACTTCACATTAATAGCAAACACAGCAATATTACAGCCACATCAGAGAGGATGAAGAGATGCAACAAGCTGCAGATTACTTGTGGATAACAGAAATGATGCTCATCATAACTTCTTTCTTTCAGTGAATTGCAATATGCAACACAGCTGTTTCATAAGTAAGCCATCAATATTGCTTTCAAGAGTTCAGCTATCTGTATTTGCAGAACCAAACCAAATTTACACACTTAGGGCCACATTACAATCTTCGGTTAAGGCTCTGATTAGTTATTAACTGGGAGTCAGGGCAAACTTTCATATTATGACCTTCAGTTAACAGCTAACCAGGGGTTATTCTTAGCGATGAACGAACCACCATCTTGGGTAGTGGTTAGGGTACTAACAGAGGTAACCATACAAAAACAGCATACCTCCGGCCTCGAGTGATAGTCTATACCGATTCCATGGCAAATATTACAGCAATATTTATATAACAGGAGAAAAGCCAAAATAATTAAGACTTCTGAAAGAGTAATTTCCAGATTTGTGTTGAGGGTGAATTTTGTGAACGTTATTATATTGTCGAAAGTAGCACAGTTTCTTTCAGTTCTATTACATTTCTGCTGCATAGTACCTCCAGTATTATTCTTAGACATAGTTTGCATATTGTTTTATTTTCTTTTTCTTAGCATGAATGACAGTAATCTTTCCTTAAATATATAATGTAACTGATATTAACTGAATATTCATGTGTTTAATCTATTTTGCAAAGTAACTTTTACAGATTAACAGCAAAACTTAACCTTATATTCTAAAAGGTTCTATTTTCCTGCTAACCTATAGGAAGCCAAAAACAAAAATCTATTTAAGTTAATACTCCAAAATCGTTCAACATATTTCCACACTAATCTATAAGGGTATATTAATGGTGAAATCTACTTCACATAGGCTTTCCACTTTTCATTTATTTGAGGGGGTTTTCTTCTAAATGTAAGCATTTATTAATAACTTCATTCACTCTACACAGAGTGTAATGACAGCAAAACCTATATAAGTTAATTTTCAGAAATATTTTGATCTAGTGGAAGCCCTACATTCCTTTTGTAGCAATGCAGAATGCTCAGGCATTATTTATAAATAGGAATAACATCTCAGAAAAATAATTTCGAGGAGAGGGATGAGGAAGTTGGAGAAATGATTCAGATTAATGAAAATTACACTATGGCTCTATTTTCTATCGCACTTATACTCTGTAATAATTTGTAGCAGCATCACAACCTCTTCCTGAGTTTATGGTCTTTTTTAATTCAACACACTTGTCAAAATTGTTTCTTAAGTGTAACCGTCACAAATTTCAATGTAGGGGAGTAAGCCTTATGGCTAATACCTCTGTGCTGTCAAGCACCTGGCACAAATAAAATAAGTAGATAGTAAAGTACATCAGGTAAACTGTTTCATTCCTGCTGTAATCAGTTTTGAATGTTTTAACAGCACACACTAATACAATAAGTGTTACTGTATGTTAGATTCAGAGAGACTACAGCATTCTCTGCTACCAACACATTCTTATATGCGAAATATATGTTTCCATTAGCTTAAATAATGTTGAGAGTGAATCCCACACAACCTAATACTGCAAAATGCTCCAAGTTATTTTCCAACTACGCTACACATATAACTATCCTATTTTACACTACCTGCAAGAACTATATTAACGGCAACTCATTCTATTTTAAACATACTAAAACGCACATAACCTATTCCAATGCAAACTAACGGCATAACCCTTAGAAGTGTGCTGCTACCTAACCTATACAAATCGCAATATTAACAAGTATGCTTCATTGCGTTCCTGAATGCATCCAGCCATCAGACCACATGTTCGTTAATGTTAATGAATGTAATTAAAAAACAAAACAGTCGTTTAAACTCTAAGCCTTGTATTTAAAATTCAGTATCTTCCAAGGTTGCAAAACAAAGATTTTTAAGCAAATCTCCAGTGCAAACTACCCTTGGAAAATTTTTCATTATTCTTGATTTGTGTAAAAATGGCTAACAATTTTGATTAAAATTCCGCATGTTTAAGTTAGTTGCATGACAAAATAAAATATGTATCTTAGATTGTCTGCAAATAACCTATAAAGTCCTAAATCATTCCGAATGAATTTTGTATAACTTAAACACTTACTATACAAAAGTGTACATCTCTATAAAACATGCAGTTTATGTTGAATAGATTATTGCAGTGTCATACATTTCCAAGATATAATTGAGACGTTGCATCAGAGATAGTCATAAGCCACAAAATCACAATTTTACAGGAAAACGTTTTAAACCTTTGAAGAAATCCTAAAATCAGAAGTGTCTAAAACATGAAACAATGTTAAGACATTATATTCTCTTATATTTTATGAAACATTTTACACAAGAAAATGTTATTTTATCCAATCCATTTTTTATTGTTTATGTAAAAATGTTAAAAGCATGTAAGTAATTTTAGTCTCTCTGGAAGTACACAATTATTGGATTTTCAACTCTTTATTAGTTTCTTTTCATCTAATATCACAAGAATAAAGTATAAGTATTAAAAATTGTTCATCATTTCTTCCTAATCAACATCTTCAGCCTCCAAGTCCGTCTTATCAACTACAAGGGCACGAAAGAATGTCTGATTTACCATTGGGACATAATCCATTAGTGACAGTACATCTTGGAGTTTATTTTCAAGGATTCTTTGTATTTTTCGGGCAGACTAAATGGATTGGAAGGGGCAGATCTGTCTTTTCTATGAATGGAAACTTCATGATAGCATCTTGACTGTAGTACTGAGAAGTCTGGAAGTTGCTATTATTCTCTTCAAACTTGAAGCTCACAGCATCTGCAAAATGAATGGATCCGTTATTGTTATTGTACACTACCTTTTTCACTATGTCAGAATGCAGACTTTCCACGTCCTTGAAATCTTCTCTCTGCATCATACTAACAATAAAAGGTATTTTAACAGATGATTTATCATAACAGTTCTTCGGACATGTACGTTTTTGTCCCATGGTGACAGCTTCAATTTTCTGCTTGGTTTTATCTGAAATATAAGACCTTCCTTCATTTCTCCTCCTTTTGCATTTTGATCTAGACCATGGTTTCTTTACTCCATTTCTCTTCCTTGATTTTGTGGTTTTACAAGGGCTACTTTCATTACTTCTAGATTTTGGTGTCAACTGAAAAAATTACAACAGAGATAAACATAAGCCACATATAGCACGTTGTAATAACTTAAATATTTTAATATCTACAATAATATATAATGCATAAAGGAAACAATATAACTGAAGTCGATTTTGTTTACTGTATGTTTTATGTCATTGGTAATAAAAATCACAATATTTTCCTAAGAGAAAACCCATGCTATATAAGTTTACCATTTAGGAATGTTTACTTCTCTTACCTGTTCATTTTCTGAGTCAGATTTAGAGGAGAATCCATTAGAAGTTAAATTACTTTCATCTTCATCACTTTCTACAGATATCTCTGCAAGTTTGTCATTCTTCTCATGCAGAAAATCAAGTTTTCTTTTCACTGGTGCCATAATGTCTCAGGGAAAATATGAAGTCAAAGAATGAAGGAGAGAACAACACCTCCTTGTAATTCTGAATACAGCTGGCAGAGGCAGCAAGTTATGACTGTTTAGAGACATCTTTTGGTGGAGTGTAGAATTTTAGTAAAATGTTGATTTGTCTTAAAAGTGTGGCTTGTAACTATCTCTGATGCAACACCTCAATTGGATTGTGAAGTATTTACCTTATCAAATGCTAAGTTGCTTTTGTTTTGTTTTCTTTCTTTCTTGTAGGCAAGCAAAGAAAATGAATTTCATTCATCACATAGCGACTCGGTTTTAAAAGATTTGACTATTGCTTAAGCCACTGTATCCCCCTTGTACTTACAATGAAATGTGTAATAAAAACAATTTCTGCAAATGTTTATCTCGATTAAAGGTAAAGCATTTTTAAGAATAGTTTGTAGAAGAGTGGGTAGTGTCATGTGAATGTAATACACCATAATTTTTTTATTTTATGCTTGGATGCCGCCTTGACTGCCAGCTTTTGGGGGAAAGCAATTAAAATGCTCTACAACCTGTTATGTACCATATGACCATCCCTAAATAGCTTTGATGGAGAGCTTAAGTGTTTTCACTTTAAGTTTAAAGGAGTTGTAAACAAAACCACGTGACAAGAGAGCACCTCATTGGCTGGGCAAACTACAGCTTTTTCCGCTTAGCATGTCATCTCTACCTCAGCATAAAACAATTTGGTTCAGATCGTAACATTTTGTGCAGAGAAATTTAAAAAAAACCCTTATTGTAACAGTTTCATTTATGGAAGTAAATGTATTTGTTCAGATTTACCTTTAACTAAATAAAGCATTGTAGCAGAGGGTTCAAGAGGCTATTCACAGGCACTACAGTTCATTTCTGGTTTCCAGATATGCCACCAGTGTATTCTTTGCCATGTATTGAGAAAATATTACTTTTGAGAGTCTCATGGCTAAAAATCCTCTGGCATTGTGAAAAATATAAATGCGTAAAATGGAAAGAAGACAATTGTGTAAAAGGTTTTTAAAAATTCTGTGAAAAGTACCCACCTTTATTTTTTATTTAATATAGAGTCAACTGAAAAATTCAATGCCACAGCCGGGATTTGAACACAGTTCTCCCGCTCTGGTGCGGTTGCTCTAACCATTGAGCTACCGTGACAACATGCTGGTGGGACATTGAATTCCTCAATTGGCTCCAGTTGTTTCCCACACAGACCACTAAGGCATCTTACTCGAGATGACAATCTTAGAGGCATTCTGCTTATCGTAAGTACTTCAGTGCTGGGTAAATGGGTTTTTAATTGACAATGAATAGGGTTGGCTGTTGTTTAGCAATATTTAACTTCTTTGTTAGTGATGCAAAACTGTTGCTCGGATTGCTTCGGTCCCTTTGTTTTCAGTTATTTTTTCTGACTATAGTGCTAATCATTTTCTTCACGTTGACTCATAAAAGGTTAAAGCAAAGGTAGTATATTGGTATTAGTCATTAAATGAATGATTTCTAAAACCTGAAATTAAGAACAGTTTAATCCAGTACCTTTAATCACAGATACCAAACTGTTCAGGTACCACTTTTATTTGTCTACTCTTAGTATTGTGTCAGAAGTTTAGGATGTAAGGCAAAATATAGGAACAAGACATAAAATGTTTAAATGCTAATGATCTCCAACCTGCACAATGTACCGTATTCACATTCTGTCATACAATTTCCCTCTTGGTGGAGTGCTACATTACGCTTTGCTTACTTCTACTTTAAACTTAATTATGACATAATATGAAGGTTTATAATAGATTTATTCAATTTGAGCGATGTTGAATAAATTATGATTTTGAGTTTCTCGGAGGCTCAAAATACCATTTTCACGACTTCCAAAAATCTCGCTTTCTTTGTGTTGTTAGAGTGAAAAAGGTACAGTGGCAATGGAAAATGTAACATACTAAACGAGCTACCTAGCTGCATAAAGAAAAGCAGTAACTACACTCACAAGCACTAATAGAAACAGCAATCCTAACTGCAGGTACATATTTGCTAGATCATCTTCAGCAGCAAGGCTACACATATCTGCAGAAATAAACATGTTAAAAAATCTCATTTACATTCACATAACTTTCTCTACCCACTCTCATTTTTGTATAGCTTCTACAAATTACTGTAATGAATGTTTATTTTTCTATGCATTTTCATGTTTATTTGGGATGTCTTTACAGAAATAGTTTCATTACACATTTTGTCGTACATACAAGGGTGATAGAAGAAACCAAATCAATAGTCATTGTTTAAAAGCTCATTTCTATACACTGGACTTTGACTTCCATACTCTTTCTATGACAATGTGAGAAACAACTGAATAGCAACAGCACTTTATAAAAATTTATAAGAATTGAAAACCAATAACGAATATCTCCGAAATTGTTGATACCACAAAAACCGTTACCATTTGAAATAAATTGTGTTTTGAAGAGTTTTACATTCTTTATGTAGTACGTTTTTCTCTATTTGTTAGGTTTGCCCATTAAGTAAAATTATACAAAATTTAAAGAGAACTTCTTTCTACAAAATGTACATTTTATTTGTCATGTAAATGTCTTAAAAAGTATGATATTTTAATAAAAATTGTTATAGCTGTTTTAGAAAAAATGAAACATTTAAAAAAATTGACTAATTTTGAAGATTTAGAAGCTAGTAACAGTGATGTGTCATAATTTAAAATAAAGAGAGTTGAGGGTCGTTAAAAAAATATTACATGTAAAAAGTAGTTTGGAATGGAGGATTTTCTTGAAAATGTTTGTATCACAGTATATCTTTGCTTACTTTGTATAATCTGAAACAGGAAAGTTACTTTTACTATAATTTACATAGGAGTAACATTGTGATGAGACTACATCATAAACTTGCAACCAAGATTTTTGCTTTCTCTACTACGTATAGTAAGTAGGGGAAGTATTGTATTCCACCCAAAAATTTGATACCGAGATTTCACTGGAAATACATGTTTTGAAACCTCCTGAATCCAAAAAAAGCATTTTTGGAAACATGTCCGTGTGTGTGTCTGTGAACAACATAACTCAGAAACGAACAGTCGGATAAACACCAAACTTGGTATTAAGGTTCAGTATCTTCCAGAGATGCGACACAATTACCCTTTACATGGAACATTTTTCAAAAATTTTAATTTTCTCAAAAATGGCTCTAACGATTTTGATTAAAATATCATATGTTTAGATATTTTCGTGAAAAATAAAATGTATATCTCAAATTTTCTGGTAATGTCTCCAAAAGTATTCTTCATTGTGACCGACTTTTGCATAACTGGTAAACCATAAGAGATAGACAAAATTTTACTACACAAAAAGTGTAGATCGCGTTAAAATACACAATTTATGCCATATACATTTTTTTTGTTGAGTGAACCATTTTCAAGATTTTGTTTTTTATTCCCTTAAATTTTCCAATATTTATACTTTTTCTCAAATGGGAATTCGTTATTCATTTTTTTGTCTTGGATATGCAAAGAATATTAATCTGTGGCAAAGGGAATGGTGCTGCACCTAGCAACCAGCTATTAAGAGATATGTATATGCTTAAAGGCTACTATATTTCTATATTGCCCTTGCAAATACAAAACAAGGGGAACATAGTAGCGATAGTCAAATATTTTTTATACTGAGAAATAAACGAACTGCTATGATTTTGTGAATCTTCTATCGGCTTTTGCTTCAAAGGAATGCTGATTTTAACTAATTTCGTAAAATCGTTTCATTTTATTAATTCATATCTTATTGTTCGTTATAGTAGCATTTTAAATGTTCCTATTTTAGTTTATGTTTTTTGTTTCCACAGTTTAAGGGCTTTTCATTTTATTTATTCGTATATTATTTGTTATAGTACCATTTTCAGGTGTTTCTGTTCTTTGTGTACTGGTTTACGTTTTAAGACCTTTCATAATGCCTAGTAAGAAACAAACCAGTTTTAATTTTAATGTTAAGAAGCTGTTTTCCGTGAAAGTAGCCAAAGTAATTGCTGGCACCTTGAGCCAAAATAACGACATATTTGGTGAGGTTAAAAACAACAGTGCACAAGCAACTCGGTTATGGCGTTATGTTTTTCAACTGTAATAAACATTGATGCTTGGAGTTCTGAAGTAATTGATAAAATTCTTCATTTAGGCAATGATTTGCACTTAAAATCAATTTCAAATTATGATGGTGTTATGTCATATCCGCCTTATTTGTGCGCTGATGAGTTTGGCTGCAGGATATTGTAATTGATTATGTAAAAGTAATCTGCAATGCAGTGACAAATAATTTTGCATTACAAGGGATCATACCGAGGGATTTAGGCAGTGTGTTAAAAACATTTTTCCAGTGCTATCACTATGGTGTGTTTACTCACAGTTAAAATCTATAGCTCTTATTTTTTTTTTTGTCCTGGCAATGCAAAGAGAATGGAATACTCCACATAGCAACCAGCTCTTGAAATATTTGACTATCGCTTAAAGCCTACCATATTCCCCTTGCATCTACAAGAAAATTAGCAATAAGATTAACATCTCGATTAACATGAAGCATATGGAGAATAATCGTTTGTAAAAATAGTTTGTACAAGTGTAGAGAAAGTCATGTGAGTGTAACACATCAGATTTTTTCTTTTGGAAGACTAATTTATCCTTTAGAGAATAAGAATGTGGGATCCATATTTCTTCCATCAAAGAGAGAGGGGAAGGGGGAGAGAGAGAGAGGAAGGGATGTTTGTAATGAAACACAAAGTTAAAGAGTTAATTAAAGATATTTAGCAAAAGTTTATAACTTAAGAAGTTAGTCCATCTTTTTATACATTGGGCTTAGTTATCAACAACAACAACAACAACAATAATAATAATAATAATAATAATAATAATAATAATAATAATAATAATAAAACAACTATATTTTCCAATAGACTTGTTTACAAATTTTGATACACTTCAAATTACAGTTAAAAACAAAATTAAAACATTAAAAAACTAAAGAAAAAAAATCCTGAAGAATATTTAGCAGTCATCTAAATTATAAAAACATCTACTGTTAAGGACAATTTTTAATTTTATTTTAAACTGAGATCCAGTTAGTTGTTTGTCATCTTACACTTTATTGTATAAAATTAAATCTTGGACTTTTACATTTTTTCTGATAGTTTCATACTGAAACCTCTTATAAAATAATCTGTATTGTGTCTGCTATAACAATAGTACATGTATTGTTTTTTTCCAGTTACATTTTTCACTGCAAATATAATTGCCTTATACGACATTTACCTTCTGAGGATAAGCTCACACTAATTGGGATTCAAACTCAGGCCTCGAATATGAGGAAAACATGCTGACTTCACACCACTGAGATGATTATCCGTTACTGCTGTTTGTGAACATGAACAGCTAGTTTGACACATCGGTCTGGAATTTAAATTATTATTTTCTGGTCAGCATGGAGAACATCTCTGAATGATGCATAAGAAGCAATTCTGTGGACTTTAAAACTGCTTACTATGTTTTAACCAGAGTTGGGTCATTACATGTAGAATATTATTCTCTACTTCAACAAAGAAAATAGTGAGACATAGAAAATCACACAATTTACATTTAAAAATGCATAATAAGGGTTATATGAATATTTAGTTATTTATTTAAACACTACAGCGTATAGTCTGTACATATTGCATTATTACCATTATATATTCTGTTTTAATATACTATAAACAGTTTTCATGACTTAAAATACACATAAATATTCTCTAAATGAAACAAATGAAGGTTAAAATGTATACTTTATGCAATTCAATCTTTATCAGCCTTAATTCAGTGGCTCTATGGAAGGAAATATGTTACTTAAATTAAGGGGCGATTAAAGGCACAGGAAGACTATAAGCTCTATGCCACCAATGTTAAATCTGTTAAATTCATGACCCATTACCTCAGAAACCATTTAGTATATTAGACTGAAATTTTTCAGGATGTAGATGCAGTTTTCTTCTAAGTTTACTGATCTACTTTTATATAGTAAGTTTGTTTATTAAGGAATATAGATTATTTCCTTAATTATACCATCTTTAATTAGAATTTATCAGCATTTATATGTTTTAAAAATAACCAACTATGTTATTAGCACCAAAGTAGATCTACATTAGGAATTAGTGATTGTTTTTATGATCCTAAAATTTGGTTTAATATCTTCAACAGTTTCTGAGAAAAGGAGTCATTTATATCATAAAATGTCATTCACAGAAAAAACTTTTCAAAGCATCTATTTCAAGAAAGAAATCACATGACTTGAACATGCAGAAGCTGTCATACTTGTCTTGTTTGATACAGATTTCTGTCATTGCTCTGGATGCATTTCAGCCTTGGGCTTATTGTGCTACCTGTATTGCTTTAAAGCCAATTCATTATGCCTGCATTCTTTACCAAGGAATAGTTTCATAATAGATATGGTTTCAAATTCTTCTGGTTCTAAAAACATTTTTCCAAAAGTAATATATCTCCTGTAAGCCAAGTTCTCACAGGAGCATATAATGTGTGGGCTGTTTTAGTTCCTTTCTTGTACAAACTGCAAATCTTAGTTACCCTGAAACTCTCCCATTGTGTTAAGATGCTTTTTTTGCAGGAGCATGTCCTGTGAGAAATGCAATAGTTGTTCTCAGCTGAAGTCTCTTACATTTAAGTAAGCGTTCAGCCCTTTTCTTACATGGTTTTCTAATAAATAGTTTACCGTGTTTGTTTCCTGGAGTTTTAAGGCAGCTTCTAGGATGTTCTACTTTGGACAGTTCTTAATAGCTTCTCTTACCAAACATCAAGGTGTTCCTAGAGCTGGTTCTGGCCCAATAAAATGTGAAGCTGCTCCTTGTCTTGCAAGTTAATCAAAACATGTCTTAAAAGCATTATTTCCTGTTTAATGTTGTGTTCTGTTGACCAAAAATATTGAGCTACTGCAGATTTTAAAACTGCCAAAATGCAGCAGAAGTCACGGTATGGGGGAAAAAAATACAACACCAAAAATGCACATAAGGTAAATTAAATTAATTTTTGAAATTCTGCCAGTAGATAACATAGTGAAGTCCTTCACTAGACAGCTAAGAATAAGAATAAGAATAAGAATAAGAATAATTTTATTGTCATTGAACTTTTACAGTAATAGACAACGTCAGATAATATAATGCTAGTATAGGCTATTTACAAAATTATATTTACATTATTATTGGTACTAAGATGTACCTACTCATCAAAAAATTCTTGTAGTGAATAAAAAGGTTTAGTAACAAGCCAGTCATACAATTTATTCTTAAAACTAGGTATGGGACTTTGTTTTAACTTTACTGGTAGCTTATTATACAATTTAGAGCCAAGTATTTCGAAACTCTTCTGTGTTGTAGTCAATCTACAATATGGTATATCAATCAGTTGACATGATCTAGTATTATAAGAATGAATGTCTTGTCTGTTTTGTAATTCTGATATGTGTTGTTTTATAAACAATATCACTGTGTAGATGTACAAATTAATTACTGTCAAAATTTTTAATTTCTTAAATAATGGTTTACAATGAGCTAATTTTGATTCATAAGACATTATGCGAATAGCTTTTTTCTGTAATACAAGAATATCATGAATGTGAGTACTGTTGCCCCAAAGTAAAATGCCATAAGAAATAATACTGTGGAAGAAGGCGAAATATGCAGATCTAATGTATACTTCAGGAACATGCATTTTCAATTTCCTAATCAAATGTATTACTCTAGAGAGTTTAGTTGTTATAAACTCTATATGCGGTGCCCAGGTTAATTTATTATCTATTATAACGCCTAAGAATTTTACTTTATCCGTGTAATTTGTACTATGAGTATCTCTACAGTTAAAAATCATGTGTTGTGTCTTTTGTTTATTAAGTAGAAAGCCATTAGCTCTGAACCATTTGTCTGCTTGGGTCAGTGTGATTTCTGTTGTGGATTTGAGTGTCTGTAAATCTTTACTCATATTAAAAAATGTAGTGTCATCTGCATACAAAGTAGAGTGAGAGTCTACAAAACATGGTAGATCATTAATCATTACTAAAAATAATAAAGGTCCCAGAATTGAACCTTGTGGGACACCATATTTAGTTTCTGCTATTTTTGACTTCTTACTGCCTATGCAAACTTTCTGTTTTCGCTTTACTAGGTATGATCTAAGTAGTTCAATTGCTGGGTTTTTTAATCCATAGAATATTAATTTGTTAAGTAGATAATTGTGGTCCACGCAATCAAAAGCCTTGCTTAAGTCACAGAAAGAGGCCTGCGCACAATTTTTGTTTTCAAATGCTGTGAGTACTTCTCTTGTTAATGAAACTATTGCATCACAGGTAGATTTCCCTTTCCTGAATCCATATTGCGATTTGGTAATAATGGCAGATGGCTAGATGGCAGTACAACCAACACTAAATTAGGGGATCTCCTTCCAGATGCCAGAGAACATACTGCTGATGATGGAGACCAACATCTTCAAAACATGTTCTGAGTGAAAACTTAGTAAGTGAAACTAGTGTCACCAATCCACTCACAATTTCAATTATGTTAATAAATTTCACTGTTTATAATCACTTGTAATAACTTAGCAATTGGTAAGCTACATGATTCAGGATCATAATCAGAGCCATCATCAACTTTACTTGAGGCACTTTCTTCTTCCTCACTGTCAGATAAGTCTACATCACTGAAACCTTCATCAAATTCCTGGAGCAACTAAACCCTCTCTTCACCAGCAGATCCTTGTGTTGCTATTTTCATAAAAACCACAAATATGTACACAATATTACAGAGACAAAAACTGAATGACGTACACTGAATAATACTGCAAAAACAAACCCATAAATGGTCTTTTCTCAATAATAGTTTATGTTTAATATATTAAATTCCGCTTACAAGAGTTAAGTTTTCAAAACAGGATACTACAAAAGTGTAATGGATCTGACTTAAGGGGGCACTTAAAGGAAAAAATTACATTTTTTTTTTTATTTTGTTTTCAGTTTTATTAATTAGAATTTCCTCTTTAATTTTACGATATTTTATGGCACAATACTTATATTTTTAAAAATGGTACTGTTGCTGTCATTTTGTACTGCAAATTCTGCACCACTTCACAGATAAAAATCATAATGCCGACACATTTTGGAGAGTATAAAATTTGGCCCATCTTTTAGGGGAAGTTTTGCTCCAGTAATTGCTACTACTGTTAACAAGGCATCTTCTATGTGCTCGTCATGTGGTTTCTTTCTTTGCAAATATATGCAAATTTTTTCAAGCCTGATAAAGAGGCCTCTGAACAAAATTACCAATCTTTCACGCCCAATATAGAATGGGACGATAAGGACCACAGCAGTTAAAGAGTGTCCATAAATAAAACCCAATTTAATTTAATTTATGCAAATTTGTTTTCTCCTGTTTTGCTTTGAACAGCTTTTTCTGTGAATGGCATTTTCTGGTAAACTGACCACTTTTCTCAGAAACTATTGAAGATAGCTAAATTAAATTTTGAGATGATAAAAACAATGTCTCTATGTGCTCTTCTGAATCTATGTTAATAACATGGTTGGTTATTTTCTAAAAAGTAATTGTTGATAAATTTTAATCAAAAGATGGTATAATTGAGAAAACAATTCTATCCTCCTTAATAATAATAATAATAATAATAATAATAATAATAATAATAATAATAATAATAATAATAATAATAATAATAATAATAATAATAATAATAATAATAATAATAATAATAATTAATAATTAATAATAAAACTTATTGGATAAAAGTAGAATGGCGAATGCATGTACATCCTGTAAAAGATTTCAGTCTGATATCTTCAATAGTTCCATAGATATTTAGATATTTATTTTATCTTGTAGAGCTAGTAAGCCATAAGACAAGTCATAAAATTACAACTTATAATTAGGTTCATGCAAATCATAAGGGCACATTTGAATTAAAATTTTCTTAAGACTACTTTTAAAATACTTAAAATTAGTTGTAGATTTAATATCAAGAGCCAAGGAATTAAACAATTTCAAACTATAAACCATAAGAGATCTATTAAATTTCGTTGAGTGTTGCATTGGAATGTTAAAATTATGTCTTATACGTGTATCATGCGTATGAACATCGACATTTCTAAGAAAGTAATCTCGGTTAATAAATATCAACTCCATTAATTTAAAAATATATAATCCGTAGACAGTCAATATATTAAAACTAATAAAATAATCCTTATAGGATACCCTACTATCAATGCCAGCAGTACATTATATTATACGCTTTTGGGCAATAAAAACCTGTTGCATCATGGATCCTGACCCCCAAAAACAAACACCATATGCCAACCGAGATTCAACATGTGCAAAATAAAACAAGAGTACAGCCTTAACATTAAGGCAGGATCTCAAAACCCGTAATTGGTAACAACAAACATTTAATTTTTTAATTAATTCAGTACAATGGGGTTGCCAAAATAGATGTTCATCAAAAATAATTCCTAAAAATTTAGTATGCTGAAGACAGCACAGATTCTGACCAAATATATTAATACTTATAATGGGTCATGGATTTAGAATAATTAACAATGGCGGGATAGGGCTGTTAATCTTCACTTAAAGTTTCTCTTCTGATAGTGGAACATGTAGAGTTTCCAATAGGTTATTACAGCTCTGCTAAACTATAGCCAGTGATTATTTTCTTATAACTACAGCCAGAATCCCCACTAGTACTTTACTTATCATTTATAAAAATTATAACCATACAGTGCTGTTAATTATTGTCTGTTTGCTAGACAGAGGAATAAGACACTGCACCAACAAAGGAAAATACTCATGCTACATAATTCATGAACCAGTTAGCTCAAAACCTATACATATGATAGAGTTTTTCTCAAATCATATATACTTCATTTCTAGACTAGAAAATCTGATGAATCTAACTGGCATGCATTCTCAATTAGGCAAGAGACCAAGCCTATCCTTCAAGAATCAGTGTTGTGTTTTTGCCTTTGGCAAAAAATTGCTAAGAAGGTACTCCCAGACAGAGGAAGGTAATGTGGGAGTAACAATGGTGCAGTAAACGTGTCATATATTATATATATTTTATATAATTATATGATGATTAATTCAAAATGTATTATTTATTGTCATTAATATTTTTAACTTATTAAGTTTTTTTATTAGTAATTTCTGTTTTAACAATATTTATATCAGGATTAAGCTGGAAATGCTTTCCGCAAAGATCTCTGGTGGTAGTGGTAGTCATCGGGGTGGGGGTAGGTGAGAGTATGGGCAAGTTTTTTAAATGGGGATATTAACAAATCAGCTACATAACCTGATTTACTGGAGTTATGAAAATGAAGAATGTTTGACATCTTGATTTCGAAGAAGCCATTTTGTAACCTTTTTGTGACCATGCACATCTGCCATTTCAAATGGCGTAAGGTACATCTCACCACCACAAATGTTTGTATCTGCTTCGTGAGATACAAGCATTATTACAGCATTTAAATGCCCCTTCATTGTGGCTAAGTGAAGGGGAGTATTGCCCTCTATATCAGCAACATTCAAAGGAACATTGGCAAGTATCAACACCTCACACACCTTATGGTGGCCTTCAAATGCTGCATGATGTAGCGCTGTTCGATTATTTGAGTCTGATACATCTAGATTAGTACCTCTTTTTATCAGCAGCTCCACCACTTTAACATGACCAGCCATACTCGCCAGAATAAGTGGTGTTGCAGAGTTAAGATTGCGACTGTTTGGGTTTGCCCCTTGATCCAAAAGGTACTCAGAAAGGGATAAGTGACCAGCAAATGCTGCATTATGCAACGGGGTGTTGCCCTCTAAGTTATGGAACTCCACTGGAGCACGAGAGATTAGTGTTTCTGCCACAACAAGATGTCCCTGAAGGCAAGCTATGTGCAGGGGCGTGTTGTTTTGGTTGTCGCGGGCATGCACATGTGCTCCCCTATAAATAAGAAGTTCTGCAATTGCTCTGTATCCGTGTTGTGCAGCGTAATGCAGTGGAGTCTTGCGTTTATCATCTACAACATTCACATCTGCACCCAATGCTACGATGGACATTGCTGCTTCTTCGTTCCCATTCTTGCAATAGATGAAGAGTTGCTCATCTTTGGGAGCTACGTGCACCTAAAGCATCATAGGGATAAAATGTATTTTTTTATGCTCACATTCAAATATCCAATACCAGCACCAACAAAAGCAAAAAGCATCTAAACAGTAAAACTTTGTGTTTATAAAGACACTGCCCAAACTTTTTATTTTGATTATTTCTTTTGTATATGGAGTGACCAATCCAGGAGAAAAATGCTTTCAATTTGGAACCACAAGTGTCTATCCTGCCACTTTTATCAGTTATTTTAATCATATACATTTTCACTTTGATATGGAGCTATTTTTATTTTATCTATCATGCGCCTTGTAGGTAGAGGAAATATTGCAGTCTAACCAGAAATTGTATGTCAAGATTTCATTGGAAATACTTGTTTTGAGGGCACCTAAATTAAACATTTAAAAGTGTGTCTTGTTAACAGCTTAACTCAAAAACGAAACGCTGGATAAACACCACATTTGGTATTTAAGTTATGTATCTTCCTAAAGTTGTGACACAAAGATTTTCAAGAAAATCCCCATACCCTAAGTTACCCTTTACATGGAAAATTTTCAACATTTTTGATTTTCTCAAAAATGGCTCAAACAATTTGGATTAAAACACCATATATTTAAGATATTTACATGACAAAATGTATAATTTGAAATTTCTGGGAATAGTCTGTGAAGCAATTTTCATTCGGAAGGGATTTTATATAACTGGTAAACTACACAAAAAGTGTAAATCTCTTTAAAACTAAACAAATTAATTTGAAATAACTTCTTTTGTGTCATAAGCCACTTAGTGCTGTTGTTATTCAGTTGTCTCTTGCAATGTCATAGAAAGAGTATGAAATTTCAAGGCCAGCATATGGTGTACAGCTTTTTAACAGTTGACTATCAATTGGGTTTCCTCTATTCCTCTTGATGAAATGTGTAATGAAATTATTTTTGCAAAGCTTTATCTTAATCAACACGAAGTGGATAGAAAAATAAGTTTTTGTGAGAATAGTTTGTGGAAGTTATATGAAAATACATAACGAAAGGTAGGAAAGTCATGTGAATGTTATAAATCAGACATTTTTTTTATTAATGTGACAATCGTGATTTTGCAGAAATGTTTACATCCATTTGTTCCCTGTTTAGAAACATTAAAATGCTGGACTGGACATTTATTATTTTTTGTAAATGTTATTAATATTTTATACTAGTTGGCTAACTGGCATAATACAGGGTGAGCCAAAAGACTCTGAACCACCTGCACAGTGTTTTTCCTGTCTGCGTCCATCTGCTGCTATGATAGAAAGGTGCGGATGAAACCATACAACATATTTAAAACTACTTTTAAAGGCTCTACTTACCAACTTTATGAAAGGAAATGCTGAAACTGGCCACCGTCGTCCACGCATTTTTGGCACCTCTTTAGGAATCTATCCATCATGGAATTTTTGGGGGGAGTTTTCCAAACGATGACTGATGTAGTCTAATGTTTCTTCGGTAAGAACCGAATGCCGTCTTTTGGATTTCTTAGCCTGAACACTTCCTGTGGCCTGAAATGTACTGTAAAGTTCATGGATTGTTGTACGGCCTGGAACTTTTACACCTGGAAATCTTTTTGCAAATCGTATTTTTGCTTGGCAAGCTGACCGAGTTAACACATATGAGTCATAAATAAATACACGCTGTGCAGTAGAAAACATACTGAGCCATAATATACTTTGTGGCTAAGTACAGGACAAAATAATAAATAACTCATAATAACTGAACTACATCACATCAGCGTCAACTCCAAACTGCACAACAAAACCATAACAGCGTGACTTTGTTTTTAGCAGAAGTGCGTTATCATGTTTTTATCATATTTCCACACACCCAGTGGAAAAACACTGCGCAACCGGTTATATTGTTCGTAAAATACCTCCAGGGTAACTTAAAACATAAAGTGTACAAGACAAACCCACACACCCTGGAAGTAGTAAAACAAAATATTTTTCAGCGTGAACTATGGCGAGTGATAGATAGTTTCCTAAAGAGGTGCCAAAAATGTATGGACAACAACGGTGGACAGTTTCAGCATCTCCTTTTGTAAAGTTGGTAAGTAAAGCCTTTAAAAGTAGTTTTAAATATGTTGTATGGTTTCATCCGCGCCTTTCTATGATAGCGGCAGACAGCAACGAGCGCTGAGGACGTGGACAGGAAAAACACCGCGCAGGCGGTTCGGAGTTTTTTGGCTCACTCTGTACATAAAAGCCTTTATGCTTTTCCTCCCTTAGAACTGAAGTTTCATACTGTCCTAGTATATTTGTAAACATGAACAAAAAATCCTATAGTAGTCAAGAAAATGGGAGTGAAATATCGGTAAATGCTCTATTTTTAAACACAACCTCCCTGCAACAATTATCCAAATTCTGGAAATGTTGTATTGTTTAATGGTGAAAGAATTATCTAAATTGTGGAATAAGTAATGTGTTTATTTTAATTTCTCTTCCATTTCACACTCTCTCTCTGATTAATGAAAAAAAGATGTCTCTAAAAAGTTTACATTGGTGTATAAAAAGTTTCAGAAGATTAAACATTTTAAAATTTTAACTTTCATTTAGTAGCTATATATAGATATGATTTATTGAAAACATCTGCCTGACAGTACAGTGACCATAAAACAGAATAATTGAAGAAGTTTAACTAAACAATTACATATAAAAAGAATTACTTCTGCGACAACAGTGATGATAATAGTAGTAATAATAATCATGATAATGAAGATAACAACAAGATCAAAAATGGAAATTCATTAAAGGAAAGAAGAAAGTGATTACATGTGTTTAACATTTAAGATTTTAAGTATAAATGATTATTTAATATTGTCACAGAATTCTTTCAAGTTGTTTGATGGGCACACCAAGCAGTTTTAGGTAGTCACTGGTAAATTTATAACAGTAAAGAAGACCTTTAACCTCCCATGGTATATTATATCTCTCACTGAGGTGAGGAATGCATGGCCTTCTCATTGCTCACCACTATTGCCTGCTGAATGTTGTTTTCGCACGAACTTAGGACTGAATGTTGTTTTCACACGAACTTAGGATCCAGCACCAATTCTCTTCCTGTTTCTCTGTCAATGGCCACAATGTCTGCTCTATGGTTACTTCCATCCTCGGATATACGATGGACCTCAACCTCCCACTTGACCTTATGGATATTGATGAGCAAACCCAGTGATGAGTATTTCTTAGCAACTCTCCCTTTGCGCAGTATCCTAAAGTGTGGCCGAGAGTTTCAACTTCTGTACATCTGTGATGTCGACAAAGTGTTGTCCTCTGCCTTCTACTAAATACTGATCTTACTGTTGAAGTGTTGCAAGACATCTTAATAGGATTTATCCGTTCTGAACAAAATGTTTTCCTGTAACTTATTTTAGGGTTATCTTTGTAGACTTCCACCCCATTTTCCTTATAGGTAGTTTGCACCATGCCTCATATGACCTTAAATTCATGTTTTTATGGAGCCAGCATCCTAATTTCAACATAGTATCTTCATAGGTGTGAAAGCACATCTTTCTTCTCTTTATCTAGATCCCTACACAAGTGCAGATTTTCATCTTATGAAGGCTTCCCAAGAGGCTCTTAAAAGTGTGGTGTTTTTGGTGCATATACAATATTATGCAAATCATGAGGTAGGCCAATGATTTCTCTAACAGTTGTTCAAATATTTATGCAGAACTTCAGGAATGAGATTGGTATCTTATCCAACAGTGTGCTCTGAAGGGAAATATATTAAGCCTGGCCACACATACTGATTAATGATGTTTAATTTCTGATCTGCCTTAAGCAAGTTATTGATAGTGAATTTAAATTTAGGTCCTTTTCTAAAGTTTTACTTCTGTTATTTCTATAATATGAGGGATATTTTTTTTTCAACCTTCGATCGTGCAGGGGCACAACCACACAAGCGGTGGAAACTGATAAGGATTTGCAAAGCCAGTGTATTAGAATATGAATACAATGGAGTTATAAAACTTTCAATGTCTCTTGGGTGAGAGGTTAAGGAAGTCAAGACTTTCAGCTTGCATGAATATTGGATTTCTCATCCATTATTAGGGATAGCTGGGATTGTACAAAGTTACAACTATAAGGGGTAAAGGGGGTCCATAAAATCCTCTAGATAAAAAATTAAATAGAATTTTATTTATGGACACTCTTTAACTGCTGTGGTCCTTAGCGTCCCTTTCTATATTGGGCGTGAAAGATCGGTAATTTTGCTCAGAGGCCTCTTTATCGGGCTTGAGGTTCTTTTATGTGCCATAAATCTATGACATGGGACCACCGGCTTTACTTCCCTTCCAAAGGAAGCCATGCTAAGGATTTTTATGCCTGAAAAAATCCATCACCCTCCGCCGGGTTTGAACACACGACCTTGGGAACTAGAGGCTAGCATGGTAACCACTACACCATGGAGGATGACAAATCCTCTAGATGATTTAACAGTAAATGCATAAAGAATGGCGGGAGGCATATGAAATTAATTAAAACGTCATTCGAGTTTAAAAAGCTACCTGTGAAACGTCACTTAAACCAGTTCATGTTTCATACAAGCAAGCTTATAAATTAGTCTTCGTCCAATATTTGGAAATAATTTTGTCTCTCTCTTATGGCCTTAGACTTTTTCCTGTTATGCAGAAACATTATTATTTCTTCATCTGATAAATACAACTCTGCCATGATCACTACTGCTGGTGGTAAGAATTGTGTCAGCCCTGAATGTGAAAACTTATTTTTCACATAATGGATGTATTGGCTACTCCAACTATCTGAAAACTTATCGACAAAGATATCTTTTGAGTGGTGCTATCCAGAGATTATAGAATGGCAATCACTATGAAATCTGGCAAATAGCTTTATCAGCAATTTATTGGCAGATTGTAGATGTGGCCTTAAGCAAACTTATTAGTTATTTTCGAGAAAATAAAAAAATCCAAAAAAATCTTCCATGTAAAGGGTAGTTTGGGGTGGGGGAGGTTTAATTGAAAATTTTCATGTAGCAGTTTTAGAAGATACTGGACTTATATACCAAGTTTGATATTTAATCAGACTTTTCATTTTTGAGTTATGCCGAATACAGTCGTTTTTCTATAAATGCTTTTTTTTTTGTATTAAGGGAGCCTCAAAACATGTATTTCCACAGAAATCTTAATATAACATTTTTGGGTGCTCTACTTACTGTGAGTATGTAGTAGAGAAACTAAAAAAGACAAATGAATTCCTATGGCTAGCAAAAATGCTCTCAATGAGAATTAACCTTATGTTAATGCATACCTTATTAGATGGTTGGACTTCTGCACTTAAGAGAGTTTCTTCATCACCAGCACTACGATGTGCAGCTTTCATCTGGTTTCCCAACTCCTTGTAGTTTCTTTCCAAATCCTTGTATCTTATCTCTAAGTCTCGATACATCTTTTGACTGTCTTCCAGTTTCTCTTCTAAATCATCATTACTTTCCTTCTTGTGCTTTGCCTCAAGCTTTTTATTACGTTTCTCTATAACAGTAATTTTACGTGTATATTCGTTTATTTTTTCTTCAAATTCAGCGATTTTCGCTTGCAATTGTTTATTATACTTCTCTTCAGTGCTCCATTTCTGGGTAAGCTCTTGGATTTTATTCTCAAACTGACCATTCTTTGACTTCAGGAGTTTCCTATACTTCTGTTCAGCAATCAGTTGTTGTGATAATTCCTTTACTTTCTCTTCAAACTGTGCAATCTTCACCTCTAAAACTTTCTTACCCTTTTCTTCCATGGTGAGGTTTTGTAGAAGGTCCTTGGTTGTTTCTTCATACTTATTAACCTTGGTCTCCATGAATTCAGCAATTCGCATTTCCAGGGATCTCTTGGAGGTCTCTTTTTCTTCAATAAGCTGCATAATTTTTTCTTTCAATTCAGCAATCTCCAGTTCCAGGAGTTTCTTACAATCCTCTTCATCGGCCAATTTTTGCGTCAACTGCTTTATTTTTTGTTCACATTCCATGTCCTTCACATCTACATGCTCCTCATTATCGATCTCCTGTTGCTTATTCTGTAATTCTCCACTATTTTGCTCAAATTTAATGCTCATCTCCAATTTATCTTCATCAGTCAGCTTTTGTTTATTCTCTGTGTCAGCATCCTTTTGCTTTTCAAAGTGAATAGCACATTCTTTATCAGCCATCATGCTGAATATACTTTCATAGAACTGATATTCTTGAAGCTCTGCTTTTGGGAGGTAGCAGTTTTAGTTTCTCAATAATTACAAGTGTTGAAAAAAGTATACTGTTTTGTAAATTAAGGTGTCAATTTAACCTGCAAACAAAGAACAAAACAACAAGGAGTACGAATACTAGAATGAAGTGGTGCACTTTAATAAAGGTATACAAACTGTTCACAACAAGCTTGTCTCAGTTCATGGTCGAGTCACCTGTTTTTGCATTTACACATCCTAATCTGTATTGTTTTGAATTACAATGCCTGCAGAGGTGGATCCAGGATTCCTTTACTGTGAGGCTAACAAATTTTGAAACATAGGTATCTTACCAGCGAGCAAAATACAGTCAATAGTCAAGTATTTTACCCTTTTATATTTTCAAACATATAAATGATTCCATGGATCATCCTTTAGATGCAAACATTAAACTTTTGAAAAGAATTATAAAAAGATTTATTAAATAAACATGCCTTTAAATGTAACATTTAAGTATTTGATTACTCAGTTTCAACACTGGCTGAGTGGCCAGACTGCCTGCATCCCACCAAGGCAGCTTGGGTTCAATTCCAGGGAACTGTATGTGGAATTTTTGGTGGATGAAGCAGTGTCTGGGAGGATTTTCTCCAGGTTTGGTATCCCCTGCCATTCATTCTACTATCTGCTCCATCACATTTCCTTTCATCCATTTCACTGTTATTTCAAATCATCTCCTTCCTACCCCTCATATCGGGCTTTGGACTTATCACCCACCCTGGTTTTTCTATGCAATCCAAAAGTCTGTCTGTTCCCCAACAGTGTCTGACCACTGTTTGTAAGTCCTGGGGGTTTAAGTCCCCCAAATGGGGAGGGTAAACAGAGGAAGAGGGTTATTCAGTTTTAGCTTAAGCTATTGCAGTTACTGTTTTATATCTTAATTTTTATTTAGATTTTATTTAGTACCAAATGTAAAGCATATTGTTTTAGCCAATATGATTTTTCCCCCCCTTTCTTTCTTCTGAGCTAGTGCAACATTTTTTGAGATATATTCCACCGCAAAGATAAATTCACTCCTGACACTGAATGAATAGATGCTTATCTGGTTTAAGTAAATATGTTAGAAATAAAAGTATTAGTTTTGATTGTACCAAAGCAAAAGCAACACTATAACAAATACCATATTTTTTCTTTAATTAAGAGGAGGGGGACTATAGTCGCTCTCAGCCCCTCCTTGGGTCTGCTTGTCCTTCCTAGAATATGGAAACGGGAACAGATGACACATCGCACTGAACATGCAAAAAATGCATCACATACAAATAAACTATCTGAACCAGAACAAGATGCTTCCATAAAGACAATATTCACAGAGAAATTAATGCTATTCCAGTTGAAATCTTACAAAAATATTTGACAATATGCATGGTAGGCTGGTAGATTGCCATCACAGACATGGAGGCCACTCATGGAACATTCATTCATTCATTATCTGTTTACCCTCCTCTTATGTAGGACTTACACCCCCCAGGACTTACAAGCGGGTGCCTGGGGTCAGAGGCCCGTCGAGGAGCAGACACTCATGGATCAGATAGAACAACCAGGATGAGTGATCAGCCTGATGCCTGGTATGGGATGAAGGAAGTAGGTGAAAATGGATGAAAGGAAAGGTGATGATGGAGCAGTTGGTGGAATGAATGGCGGGGGAAACCGGAGAACCCAGAGAAAACCCGCCCAGATGCCACTTCCCACCACAAATCCCACATGCAGGTCCCTGGGATTGAACCCGGATTGCCTCGGTGGGAGGCGAGCGGTCTAACCACTCGGCCATGGCGCCGTCGTGGAACATAACTTTCAAAAAATAAAATGTTTTCTTATGTGGCATAAAGGCATTAATCTCAAATATTTGTTAATTTACTTAAGTAATACAGTAGACAGAACCTCCCCAAAAGAATGGACGGAGGTACCAAATATATGGATAATTTGATATTGAAGTTTCAATAACAATGAAGTATTTATTGTACATAGTAGTGTTGACACATTAAAAATTTAGTTTTGTGGTGATTTCTGCAATAATGGTTTTCACAACACAGGTGTTTATTGTGAAATATTATTTCCAGTCATGCAGAGTAGGATATCAAAATGAACTGAGTTTGCTTCGTGCTAAGAGCAGTATGAGGAGAGATTTAACAAGAGGCACCAGAAAACAAAAGAATATTAGCTGCCGCTGCCAAGTTCCATTGTAGGGGGTCAATTCTATGTCAATGAATGGGAACAACAGGTCATTCAAGAAATGTTGCCATAAACAAGAATCTGAGACTACTACTCCAACAGTGTTAAAGCGTAGTCTACAATGCCATCAATGTAACTTGGTTTGAGTGATAGGTCTGTTTGGCAGATGTTTAAGAACTGAAATAATAATTTGCAGACCACCTAATTTCTTATGGAATTTGAGATATACATTTCATTTGTCATGAAAATATCTTAAACATATGATATTTTAATCAAAATCGTTAGAGCCATTTTTGAGAAAATTAAAATTTTCGAAAAATGTTCCATGTAAAGGGTAATCTGGGTTGGGAGGGATTTTCTTGAAAAACTTTTTGTCTCATCTCTGGAAGATACTGAATCTAAATACCAAGTGTGGTGTTTATCCGACTGTTCGTTTCTGAGTTATGCTGTACACACACGCACACACCCACCCACACACACACACACACACACACACACACACACACACACACACACACACACGGACATGTTTCCAAAAATTCTTTTTTTTGGATTCAGGGGATCTCAAAACATATATTTCCGGTGAAATCTCGGTATCGAATTTTTGGGTGGAATACAATACTTCCCCTACTTACTATACGTAGTAGAGAAAGTAAAAAAAAATTCTGTGATACTTTCTCTATGGTCTATCACTTATTAGTGGGTAGACAAATTATTCTTTTAAAGTTTATTTTCATTTTAATGAAGATAATCCTTCCCTAAAACAGCTGCATTACACATTTTGTTATAGATACAAAGGGAATAGCGATAGTCAAATGTTTAAGAACTGGACGCTATATACTGGCATTAAAATTCCATGCTCTGCATGCAACTGTGATAAATAACTGAATGTTGAAAGGACTTGAAAAGAATGACAAATAATTGAACAATTTGAACCATTAATAACAGATATCTCAGAAATGGCTGATGCTGCATAAAAAAAATTATTTGAAATAAATTGTATACTTTAAAGAGATCTACATCTTTGTGTAATACGTTCTCATCTATCACTTAATGTTTACCATTTTATACAAGATTATACAGAATTTCTTCTGAATGAAGTGGACTTCACAGGCTATTCTCAGAAAATCCAAGATATACATGTTATTGGTAATACAAATATCTTAATATATGACATTTTAATAAAAAGTGTTAAGTCATTTTTGAGGAAATAAAAAACAAAATTGAAAAATGTTCCATGTAGTTTGGGATGGCGGATTTTTGTGTTGCACATTTGAAAGATGCTGAACCTAAATACCAAGTTTGGTATTTATCCTACTTTTTATTTTTGAGTTATGCTGTTCACCTGTAGATGCAAGCATGCACACACACCTTTGTTCCCTCCCCCATCCATCTTCTCACAGACCTATTTCTAAAAATGCTTTTCTTTGGATACAGGGAGCCTCAAAGCATGTATTTCTAATAAAATCTCGGTATCAAATTTTTGGTGGAATGCAATACCTTCTCTACCTATTACGTGCATGTGTGTGTCTGTGAACAACATAACTCAAAAACAAAAAGTCCGTTAAACACCAAACTTGGTGCTGAAGTTCAGCATCTTCCAAGAAAATCCCACACCCTGGTGTATTTGTTTATTTAAGGCCTTTTTTCCCCCAAGCTTAAATGCTTTTACAGCAAACTACTCCTTTAACCTTCTTGCTGCTGCAAACTAGCAAAACCTGTTCACCCTCACTACCTACTACTGAATGATTTGGCTTCTCATAGGTGAATCTTGAAGGCATTTAGTACAGTCAGAGCTGGTTAAGTCAGTTTTGAACACTATACAGAATGAGTCACCTAAAGCTTCCATTACAAATATCTCTGAAACAAAAATACGAATTGAAAAGACTTTCACTCGTGAAGGTATGGGAGGGGCTCATTTAAGTAGATATAGGCCATTCAAAAACTGTAAGCAAAATATGATTTTGTACAAAAACTTGTGATTTTTTTAAATAGAAACCCTGTATTATTTTTGAAGCAATTGATAATAGGAAAATAACATTAAGAAAGGTTTTGTTACATTGCAATAGGCCAATTACATCCCGAGAAATTGTAATGTGAAGCTGCTGTATGAGATACAACAAAAGCAACAAACCTTCGTAATTTTCTTTTTGTGGCTGGAAACCTGTGTTATTTCCAGCACAATTAATAACAGTGAAAATAACATTAAGAACAGCTTTCATCACATTGTAACAAGTCAAGCACTCTGCAACATGAAGTCTGCAATTAAGACTCAGCAATACAGTTGAACCTCAGAATGCGTGACATATGCGTTTTGTTGTATTCTCAAGAGTCAACTTAACATTACAATTTCTTGAGTTGTAATTAGTCTATTGCGATGCAACGAACACCATGTTATTTTGCATATTATCATTTGCATAAAAAATAATACAGGGTTTCCAATTAAATAATCACAAGTTTATGTTGAAAATCATATCTACTTACAATTTTGAATGGCCTATTTTTGATATACTGAGATCTTTGTAACAATGTTCCTCATGTTGGTAATACTGCAAATATCATGTTAGTTGTGTGTATAATACATGTCAACTGTTGGTACCATTGCATTAAAAATAAAAAATACAAAAAAGAAATATGGCTGAATAACAAAATACTGTGTGTTAATGAATCCTTGCTCAGTCCATCCTGAAATTGTCAATAACATAAGACAAGCAGCTATGAATAATAGCAGGTTAGGGTCCATTAAGTGCATCATAAATCTGTGAAATCCTGGAAAGACTTGTCAAAATATTGAACTGTGAACTGTTAGTTAACAATGAGAAAGAATGACATCGGAAAGTGAGGAACTGAAAAATATACAAATGCTGAGACCTACCAAATGTGGGAGTTTGAAACATGAGTCATTTTTTGTTTGCACATGCTGCTAATGGGCATTGTCAATGGTTCGGACACATTGCCAACTACTGGTGAGGTCTGCAGCCTGGGGCTTCTGGAGTGACCTACCAGCCCATAAGCCCTAAAGCTGGACATTGAGTGGGTACCGGATGCCATCGGCAGGTATTGGATACTTGGGACCTAGCCAGCAGTGTCAGTTGATTACTGATACACTGAATCAGGCCTGTCTCTGAATAACAAATAGGAGACCGTGAACCAACTCCTCAACCCTAAGCCATTAAGCAATCCATGCCAATGGAGCGCCTGGCACATGGGAAGGTATGTCGCTAATGGATACTCTGAGATACTTAATGACCTCTCAAAGTACATAGTCTTACCCAAGTATGCAGAACTCTGTCTGAAAGACCTGAGTTATCCCTAGCTAATTATGGGAACTATAGGTATCACCAGTCCCGTTAAACTGGAGGGCTCCTTACTAGGGAACTCCGAGAGACTAAACATTAAAGTTGCAGTGGCTGGGGGCTCAAAAGGGGACCCTGCCACCAAGACTAAATCAAAGTTGACAGGAAGTGTGACTCCCAGAGATGTGGAGAAGCAGGCCCTGCATCCAAAACTGGAAGTCCCTACATTAAAAGTGCAGTGGCTGGGGCCCAAATAGGGAACCCCACTCCACAAAGTGAACAAATCTGGAAACTACAAATCCTGAATATGAGGAGATGCAGGCCCCACATCCTAAAAAAGATAGTAAAATTGACATTTTTGGGAAACTGACCAAGGAGATCGGTACCCAAAACCTGAAGTCAAAGCATTTTAATGGTGTGGAGAAGAGGGGGAAAGGCTAGGCTACTGGCCAGGACTATGGAGGAGGAAGGTGTATCCCTAGTAATAGGGATCAGCAAAGTCATGGCTAGGCCAGAGCCTGGTCATTTTGGAACCTCTAAAAGAAATCAGGTGGAGGAAACTCTGCCTAAAGAAGGTTAGGTGGGCAGGTTAACCCCTGGTGATTTCATTCATTCAGGCTAACCTGCAACACAGCGTTACCACCTTGCAAGTTCTTTCTAGCAACATAATGAGACATGACTTAAATGTCGCCATGATACAAAAACTCTGGCTTTGGCAGGATCTTATTATGGGGCTAAATATAAAATGTTTTACAATTTTCAGTGCTTTGTCTATGTTAAACCTAGAGTGTGTGTCTTGACGAGACTCAGTAACACTGGGCATTCTTTTGAAAAATCTGGTGGCTGTCCTATGAGGTATGGGAGGGTGGAGTGTCACATCAGGTTTTAGTCTGCTCTGCCTGTTTACCATATGACTCCCCTCCTCAGAAGTTCAGAGATCTCATGCTTTATTGCAGAGATAGAAACCTCAACCTGATGATTGGCTGTGACTCCAGTGCTCATCATTGGACATTGATGGGAGGGGAGAGAAAATGCTCAAGAATATGTGTTCAACAGATCTTGAGATTTTGAATCAAGGGAACATTCTGACTTTGTGAATTATCAAAGGGAGAAGGTCCAGATCTGACACTAGCATCCTTTGGGATTCTAGAGGAGATTAAGCACTGGGGAGTCTGCTTAGAATTTCCTTGTCCGACCATAGATATATTGACTTTGTCTTGAGGGAAAAGGAAATTACTGCCTGTACAGGAACCCTAGGAGGACCAATTGGGGCTCCTTTAGAAGGGATCTGGATGGTGGGCTTAAGAAAAAACCCCAGACCAAGCTAAGAAATATAGGGGACCTGGAGGGGTATAAGCAGTTCTTCCCAAACACCCTGGTGTCTTCCTATGAAAGAAACTGCCCCTCCCCCCATTCATAAGGTTCAGGCAAAAGATAAGACTTGGATGGAACAAAAAGACATGTAGGCTATACAATGCATATAAGGTCAATAGATGTCAGGCAACCTGATACTCCTATAAGGAATTCCGAAGAATATAAAAGAAATAGGAAGATCTCCGAGGAATCTTGGAAGCACTTCTGTGATAATATGCAGAAGCAGTCGAGTGTTACTCGATTGCAGAAATTGTTTGTCTCTGGAGGTAAAGACAGGTTGGCCTCTTTATTAGAGGACCCCTCCTGTAATATGACACAGTTAGAGGGGGAGACCTTGAGGCTGTTGCTTGAGACCCACTTTCCAGAGACCTGCATTACAAATCAAGAACCAAGCTTGGTTAGGGCATGCCACCTTCACGATATTGTTGCCTTTAAAAGCGTTAAATGGGCCATTCATACTTTTGAGCTCTATTAAAGCATGGGTGAGGATGGGATCCTCCTTGCTCTCCTAAAGGGGGGCTGGGAGATTGTTTCATCCCACCTAATGAGAATAATTACGGCCTCTCTGGGTATGAGGCAGACCAAAATGTGTCCATACCTAAGCCAGGTAGGTAATCCTACCACGGACCTAGGGATTTTCACCCTACCAGTCTAACATCCTGGAAAGACTGATAGATGCTTGAGAGATGGGGTACTGGTTGTCAGTGACAAAACTCCCTCTCGTGAGCAGCTGCAGGTCACTTTTGTACCTCATGGATTCACTTCCCAGGCTTGTCGTTGCCCAATGGCCTTCCAAGGAGGTCATAATCTAGTCTGTGACTACTGGACTGACTCCCCTGTTCTCCAGAAATTTCTGAATGGTACCTAAAGTATATGATTAAAGGCACCTTCAATGTCCCGGTAAACTGTCATGGCGAGTTCTCCACAGTCCAGCATCCTCCCCAAGTGCACTTTTTAATAATTTGTTTGTCTACTTGACGTTTTATATATAGTTGAAAACACAAGTTAGTATATGAACATAATAAAACAGAACACCTCAACTCACTGCAAATTTAAGAACAACATCTCTATGTACACAATATTTAGAATGCTCCATAAAACTTATAACCGTAAGTCCAATTTCTATGATGAAATGCCTTAATTCCACTGTACTTCAGGTTATCTGAATTATTACGAGAAGTTAAGGCTCTTTAAATTAGAAATAATGTAAAAGCTCTGGAGATACGCCAAAATTAATTTCAGTATAGGGCAGTAAAATGAATGCAGTATTTTTACCCTGGAATATGACGTATAAGTCTTCTGAATGAAGAAAATCACCTTTTGCTTTATGAGGGCAGTACTGCTTCATCTTGCTACATTGCAAGGGGAAATTTTTCTCGCTGTGTATTTTAACTTACATGATAGAATAAGACGTTCACATTATTGGAGTGTTTTCACTAAAAGATGCTATAAAAATGTGAGTTTGAATTTTCTATATCAGTGTTGCTGATTTAATCTTTCAAATGGTTTATTTGCATGTGTTAGGCTATATGTTTATGGCAGTTGTGTCATCAATGTTCAGAGACAGATCAAGCATTACTCTTGAGAGGGGCTAGCATATTTTGAGACATACCTTACCAGTGAGCAAAATGCTGTCAGTATTAGACTATTTACATTCTACATTTTCAAACATCATATAACTGCTCCACATATTACTCTTTGGATGCAAATATTAATTTAAGCTTTGAAAGAACTTATACTATTATTTATTAAATAAGGATGCTTTTTGAATGCAATATTTAAGTAGTTTTATTACTCAGTTTTACTATGTTATTCATCCTCATTGTTTGAGAGCGTAATATTCAGAAGCTATATAATAGTAAATGGAAACTGTATTTGATTTGGCCTATCTGATCTTTTTTCCTTTCAAATTAGTGGAACATCTTTTGAATTACAGTTCACTGCCATGATAAATTCATTTATTGACTGTTATCAGATAGGTGGTTTAAGTAAATAAAATAGGGGGGAAAAAAGACCCTTGGTTTTGATTTTACCAAACTAAATCAATGTCATAGACCTAAGGATGATAACTGTTAAGGGGACGGGCTGTAGCACACCACTTAATCCTTACCTGGGTCCATCTGTGTCGGTATTTGCTCCTCATGCTAACCAGAGCACATTTGGGTCACAGAACCTGTGTTTGGTAAGAAAGTGGCACAAAACTATGGGGGAGGGGAGCAATGTTCCTATGGTTTTGAGATAGCCTATATAGTGTATGGGCTGCTATGATCTGTAGATAAACAGCAAGTGTTTCTTACCTTTTGGTCCTTATACCTTGATCATTCCCACATTGACATTAATCCCACATAAACGGATTCTTTACTTTGGTGAAACTAAATGCCAGGCTACTTGTTCAAATTTCACATATGTGTTGTAGAAGAATGCAGAGTTAGAATGAAATTAACATTATCATCTGCTTTAATACTGTATTTAACTGTGAAACTAATATCATCTGCTTTAAACTGATATCATCATCGGCTTTAATATTGTTACTTAAAAGTCAAATTAATATTAACATCTGCTTTAATATTTTATTTAACCATCAAATTAATATTAACATCTGCTTTAATATTGTATTTAACCATCAAATTAATATTAACATCTGCTTTAATATTGTATTTAACCATCAAATTAATATTAACATCTGCTTTAATATTGTACTCAACATCAAATTAATATTAACATCTGCTTTAATATTGTACTTAACAGTCAAATTGATATTAACATCTGCTTTAATATTGTACTTAACAGTCAAATTAATATTAACATCTGCTTTAATATTGTACTTAACAGTCAAATTAATATTAACATCTGTTTTAATATTGTACTTAACAGTCAAATTGATATTAACATCTGCTTTAATATTGTATTTAACCATCAAATTAATATTATCATCTGCTTTAATATTGTATTTAACTATGAAATTAATATTAACATCTGCATTAATATTGTATTTGAGATTCAAATGAATATTTACGTCTGTTTTAATATTATATTTTCATACAAAAACAATTGTTCTTTACTGGAGGTGACTTTGCAAACAGAATCCTTTTGAAAATAGTATGAAGTTTAGTGAAATTTTTATATGACAGTCACTTGGTGTATCGCATGTTTATTTGGCGCGGCAAAATATAGTAGCTTCGTGCAAACACGAGCATTTGCAAACTGCAGAAAATTATTTGTTCTAATTTTTCCCTAACAGGTTTGATCAAAGTGAAATTAGATGCTAGTCTCTTAATCCATTTAAACCTTATTCAAAATTTTCCCGAGTGCATTTGTTAGAAAGTTAAGCAAATATTTTTAAACATCAAGATTTGTGGTTGTGGAAATGTGAACTAATAATGGTTGCGCGCGCGTTTGTGTCCCTTGACTTTTCTTCATTACAACTAAATTTTGGTCACAGGAATTTTTGACGTGACACTTCAAAATATCAAACTCTACCGCAACATAAATACTTATGTATAGCCACGCTGAACTCCAAGAAGCCAAATGCGAAAAAAAAAAACGGTAGAAATATTTGCTGTTGGAGAGTTTATCCATACAGTATGTATTCTTAACTATGAAATTAATACTTCACACAAAGACCTAAGGTACGTATTGCTATATTTCAAAACAATTTTATTGTGTAAATACACACTTCACACGATATCTTACTTTTCGTAAATATGTAACTCACTTGATTGAATATTTTCAGGTTCCTTTGATGGTTTTTTCCTACTACAGAACACCAAACTCAACTCTTCAACTATATATGAATCTCAAAACTACTATACAATACAATGATGTAATGCTGATCTCTCCTTACAATTCAATATGATGATGTAATGCTGATCTGACACAATTCAATATGATATGTAATGGTTAGTGCTTCCCAAACAGGGAAGCCAACATCGAAGCTGTTAATACCATTCATACCAATACAGGAAACTGAGCCGAAAAAAAGAAGAATAGAAATGGAACACTAGCGCTCCTAGCGCAGTGATCTGGAGGATTTGAATCAGCTATGAAGGGGATATGGGGAATTAGGTGTTAAGATTTCCTTTATTGAGTTTTAAGCAAAGACAACTTTCAAGGACGGGAAAATGGGTGCGGTATTTTATTGCCAGTACTATAGTTAGCAAAATAATGCCGAAATAGGCAATGGCAGCTCCAGATATTCGTATTTTCGGCACAAAATAATTGTGTTGAAATTAAATTTTATTCGGCAGCACCGCAAAACATATGAATGATCATGCATTGCGCTTCAATGCATATCTTATAACTACATAACAGGCCGGAGGGCGTAATATTTATGAGGAGGAAGAAGGTACTCTTACCACTAATGTCGGTCTAAATGAAGGCTAATATAAACAATTATATTGAGACCCGTAAAAGTTAACTGAATTCACACTTGTATTATAAAGGTTTGCATCCGTGTTTGTGACTGCATTCAAAGGAAAATGAATAAATTGGCGTATTTATTCCGCTTTTAATAGAAATCGCGACCTGTGTCTCAGCAACATTTCCATTGAGCTAAATCAACCGATGTGTGTAGTCCAGACCGCTACGCTAGCTGGCGACTCCGTCGCGTGTCGCTAGCTATTCCCATGTTTTGTCGCCCGAGTTTCCTGTATTGCTACTGAATGATATTTGCTGCAAATTATTTTCCAAGAAATTATTAACAAGCTCCATAATGCTAGGTATTTACACCCACTACAGACGAAATTATTTTCATAATATGATTATGTTGTTGTACACTGTAATACATAATCGCCTGTTCTTCTGGTTTTCTGCGTTACATTCTAACCTCCTCTTCGCTAGCGTCTATACCAACTGAGAGTAGAGCAAAAGCAACCCCCTCCACTAGCTATTCTTGGTAGCAGAGCAAATGAATGGGACTTCTAAGGGTGTTACAAAATTAGTACAACATCAAAGGTTCATTATTGAATTCGGCTGACTACGAAGACATACTATTTTCTCTGGAAGCAAATTACATTGCAATAAATTAATAGCATGAAATACAATACAGGACAATCCGGCTTAATGCCGTGGGTAAGGGAAAAATCACTAGCGCCATCTCTCGTACAGGCCCGATAAACTGCCTTACGTGTTCTGCTACAAACTATAATTAAATTGAGTTTTATTTATGGACGCTCTTTAAGTGTTGTGGTCCTTAGCGTCCCATTCTATACTGGGCGTGAAAGACCGATATTTTTGCTCAGAGGCTTCATTATCAGGCTTGAGGTTCTTTTACGTGCCGTAAATCTACGACACGGGACCACCGGCTTTACTTCCCTTCCGAAGAAAGCCATGCTAAGAATTTTTATGCCCGAAAAAATCCATCGCCCTCCCCCGGGTTTGAACCCGCAACTCCGGGAACTAGAGACATTTAGCATGGTAACCACTACACCACGGAGGTGTTATACTACGCTGCATATTAAAAGACAGCTGTGATCTATATTAACGTGCACTTTATCTTTATACGGATAATAAATAGAGTACTACAAGATGCTAGGTCCATTTACATAACTATATAAAACACATTTGCATTCATAAATCTTCGTCCACTGCAGCTTTATTTCAGCTTATTTAGACTAATTCAATTCATAGTACCGTATCTAAAAAACTGCAAATTCCACAAATTTAGTAGCAATCTGGTAATAAGTACTTTGATTTAAACAAATAACTATATGCTAGGTATTACAAGCATAGGCAAGAAGAGTAATTGTTAACATTTTAAACCACACAGTTTGCTGCTGTCTATTTATAAGTTAAATTACAGCATTGGATTCCCCTGATGCTTGAAGCAAAATTCTATCTTTGTCCTTTTGTAGAACCGGTCGAGGTATGAAGATTTTCATTAATGATATAGGAATAATTTTTCTACCGATATTATGGCCAATGCAGAAAGATGTTCTTCTCATTGAGTGTTCCTCTGGAAAGTTTTTATTCCTTTCACTGCCGAAAACAACAATGAACTCACTATGCAGCAGAAGGAATTATCGTGACTATCGCACACAATTTGAGTTCTTGAAAACCTCGTGAAGTCCATTTCAAGTTAAAATCCTGTGGATACCTTTAAGATTCTTTCTTTAAAATGATTCGCAGTATAAAGGCCCCTGAGTTCAGCTTTCAGTCTCTCAAAATCAAAACAATTGCTTGGAATTGCAAAAACTCTGGAAACTCTTGGGAAAACTTTGAAAATTCATTGCAGTCCAAAAGTTCTAAAAATGATAATTCTGGCAGTGAAACAAAACGCAATTGAAGCTGCCTACGAGGGCGATAGTGGAAAGGTTTAGAGAATCAAAAAATGAGTAGTTTTCAAAAATTTAAATGATTTTATTGTTTTTCAAAATATTCCCCTTTAACATAAATATTTGCATTCAACGAAACCAGTACTTAAAACAATGACGCCACTCTTACTGAGGCACTTTAGAAACCGGGTTTTTATAATGTTTCGTTTAATGACGAAAAAGTGATTTAGCAGCTTATCTTTAATTTTTGGGAACAAAAACAAACACGAACTTTTCCAAAAATGTGCAGTAAACGCATTTGTGTACCAATCGGAAGTAACGGTACGTCTATCTTCTAATGCTATAGTATATATATATGGCCCGTTTTAGGATTAAAAAAGTTAGCAACCATCTTCTTACCAGCACTGAGAATTCGTCGGACTTTTGTAGGTTTAAGTTCTATTCGAAAGACCCACAGAGCCGAGTAGTGGTCTTTTTTTTCATAATCATAACAATAAATTCAAGATTCATCATCTGTAAGGGTATTCCAAACCGAGTTTGAAGTGCGGCTGTAGAATCTTTCCAGAGGTTTTCTGCACCAATCAATGCGGGATTGTTTTTGATCGGGAGTTAGTGTATGTGGAATCCATCGACAACGAACCTTCCTCACATCAAACTGTTGATGTAAAATGTTTGTGATTTGACTCGTGCCAATGCCCAATGTCGCCCGAACAAATTCATAAGATGTCCGTCGACCTTTATCAAGCATTGCTCAAGTAGAGGCAATATTTTCACCTGTAACAGCAGTTCTTGGTATCCTTCACGAAATCCATCACTAAGAAAAAGATGATTCCTTTTGAATTGCTGTACTAAATATAAATTGTTGCCTTAAATGGGGCTTCTTCGCCAAATGATTTCTAAGCCGATATTTACATTCTATAGGCGTTAATGACGATAAAAATTCTAATAAGACCATAGCAGGAAATGTTCTATTGTCAAATCATTTTTGGGTGAACACAAAATCTTTAAATGATGATAATTAAGAAATTATTATAGTAAAATGAAACAAACTACACGGCAATCAACTAGCAAAACATTAGAAAGGATCTGTCAAATATGAAGAAATTTAATTTGTTTGTAGAAACATGGCATTCTAAAAAAATCCAGTATCGTTCACGTAATCACTGTATCGTAAATGTAACAATAAAGTCTTCTAAACTCGTCCTGTATTGCTTTCGTCTTTTCTTCAGTGGAACATATGATTGATGCGTGTCCTGTCAAAGCTTCTAAGTCACTGTTACATTTTGATAACGCAATGCCTTGCAACTTGAGGATTTCCTTTGAACAATACGTGATGTCCAGGTGCTTTGATTGTAAAATGCTATAAACTACATCTATGTACGAACTGTGCTGTTATGTGTTCCTTTTATGTTTTGTATCGGTGTTATACATCCAGCCAGTCACTTTACGTTGCTTGTCCCCTTGCTTAACGCACTCTTTGGTGCTCTCTTTTTTTTTTCTCCTCTCTGGTTTGCTTACGTGGCATGTGGTTTGGCCGTACGCGGTGAGTGGTGGGATTTCTGTTGGATTGCAGGGATAGCTCCCTGCCCGGCAACTACTCATCCGGATTGTGGAAGTTTTTGTAATGAATTTAAGGAACGTCCTTTGTGATTTTCTGTGGATCGGCCTTATGTAAAGGTAGGCTTTGTTATCAGTTTCATATCTTGGTAATGGTGAGTGAATTTTGGGGCGGAAAGCGTAATGTGTGTTTTAAAATACGAATTCGTAAAGTGACTGGCTCTTGGAATTGTTCATATGTTTAGTGTGTTTTGGTTCTTTTCTAGCTGAGTTATATTTTCAGTACGTGATTTTCAGTGCATAGTTAGTTTAAAATTACAGAAATTCTGTTGTGTTAATTATGAGAGCAGTAATTGCAGTTGAGTTATATTTTCAGTACGTGATTTTCAGTGTATAGTTAGTTTAAAATTACAGAAATTCGGAGAGCAGTAATTGCAGTTGAGTTATATTTTCAGTACGTGATTTTCAGTGCATAGTTAGTTTAAAATTACAGAAATTCTGTTGTGTTAATTGTGAGAGCAGTAATTGCAGCTGAGGTATATTTTCAGTACGTGATGTTCAGTGTATAGTTAGTTTAAAATTACAGAAATTCTGTTGTGTAAATTATGAGAGCAGTAATTGCAGTTAAAACCCTATCATGCTGAACCCAATCATGCTGAACTTTTGTAACTGAATTCGGTTGGGTTGTAAAGTACATCTAGCTCAACTAGACCTTGAAGCTCACTGTTACTAGAATTTCATAAAAGTCTGTTTCGGTCTTGATCAACATACTTAGCTAGTCTTTGACTAGATAAACATAATTAAATATATTGGTCTGCTGTTTATAGTGACTTGTTTTATAAAGTTTCTAAATTGATTTTGTTTGTTGAATTTTTGTTTGACTTAATTTTGCTGTATTTAAAACTTGCCTTACTGCTCTGCTCAATTGGTTTTGGTTTGTTTACTATTTAAGCCATCTTTGTTTTACAGTTATTCTTTTAAGGTTGCTTTACGGTTCTGGTTATTAATGTTTGTTTATTATTATCATCATTAAAGTACGCAAAAAAACTTATCAATAGGAGTATATTTTTGAGAGTTCTGGTTTCCATTTTGTTTTCCCCTACGGCACTCGTTAGGGCTTCCCTTTTCGCTTGGCCGGGGTTTCCTAACTCAGTCAAACCTTTCTTAAGCGTCTGCATGGTTTCGCTGCCTTGCTCCAGTGTTGTGTTTTGGGAGAAACAGCGGAACCATTGCAAATTACTGGTAGCAGAGCGTGGTTAATTGATTTGTCTGTGTTGGTTAGGGAATATTTTTGGGTTTGTTGTTTGCTCTGTATTCTCCGGATCTCATTTTCTTACTTGTACCATATCCATAGTATCAAGATGGCGGTATCGGTTACTAATGTGGACAGATTACGGAAAGGTGAATTGTGGGTAGAGTTGGTTGTACGTGGAGGTCAATGTTCTATGACAACTGAAGTGGCTATTATGTTGGATGTTTTTCGACAAATTAAGGATGCTCCAATAATTACTGTTTCTATTGATCACGTGGTAGTGACTAAGTGTGAGTCCACTTGCTCGTTGGCCTTAGCAGAGATTCAGGATAATTTAATGGATTTTGGGCGCGAGGATTCTCCCTCTAAGGCACAGTTGCTCCGGTGGCTAGTTAGAATTCGACATTATTTGTTTTACTTAGATTATGTCCTACAGGGATACCCTACCTTGCAGTCTTGTTCAGCGTTGCAAAAGTTAAAGGATCAGTTTAAGGAATTAGCCCGTAAAGTGGAGGAAGATTTTGGGACTTCACAGGAGGATACTGGGTCGTCCCCCTTGTATGCTCAAGGATTGCCAGATGTGGTTCAGCCTGCGATTGCGGTGTCTGCGTTTCGGCCACTTAGACCCGCTCATCCCCTCCAGCAATTCGTGGAGGGCTTTCAGTTAAACGACATTGTTGATGTACCATCGGCTTTACAGTTTCTCTATTTTCTTGTTCGATTGTCGCTAATGGCTAAGCGTTATTCGGTACCCACGGCTCAAGTGATAGAATTATTATTTGTCAAGGTGTCTGGGATAGTTTTGGACCAGTTAATGCGGTGTGCTGGTTTGGCCGAGCCTGTGACTCGCTTTCATTTGGCCCTATTAGACATGTTCATTCCACGTAGGGAATGCACGAGGATAATGCAAGACGCATATTTTCGTCCTCAGGGTCTAACAGAATCGTTTTCAGAATATATGCTTCGGGTTAAGGAAATTGCTTTAGTGTTGGTGCTCCCTGATACAGAAGCGGAAATTTGTGATGTCATTTTATCAGGACTCAATCCAGTCGTCAGGTCGGCTTTGGTTTTAGGACCTCGGCTGTCAAATTTGCAGCAGTTGGAAGCATTGGTACCTAAACTCAATGAAGTTATGCTTGTTGATAGGCTGCGTCTGTCAGAGCCTCCGGGCTCATTAGCAACTTCTAATACCACTGTATCAGCTCCTTCTTCGGGCATTGTTCCGGTTTCGGGTCGTCTGGCCACTATTAAATGCTTTCAGTGTGGTCAGGAAGGCCATGTTTGACGAAATTGTCGCAATAGGAGGACTGTGAATCGGGGTTTTCTTCGTGTTTCTAGTCAGGGGCGACAGTTTCGACCTTTGTGACGCCAGAAGGTTAAGTCGACCATTTGTTTGTCTCGGCGTATTTGTGGTTATCCGTTTTCGGGTAAACCCTTTGTTCAAGTTTCTCTTGAAAAGTTGCCTTTATTGGCGTTATTAGATTCCGGAAGTTCTGTCTCTTTGATTCAGCTTGATTGGCTTAGGTTAAATTTACCATGTATTATGTCGCGTGCAACCACGTGTCAGTTGGTTTGTTTTAATGGTCAATGGTCAGGCCTTTCAAGTTACTCAAACAGTATCATGTACTATACGTTTCCCACGTTTTACGTGGAAACATAGTTTTTTTGTCGTTCCCAAGCGTCCTTATGCATGTGTCCTAGGTGCCGATTTTATGTCAAGGACTGGGATGCCTATTGATTTTTCCACTAGGCAGATCGCTTTTCAATTTGCTCCCCGGATAAAGTTGGACTTTGTTAGGGATTTTAAACCATCTGGGCCCCCTCTAACCTTGGGAGATATTAATTTGGTAACCCAAAATTGCGCTACTTCTCTGTCTCATTTGTCCCATGCACAGGCAAAGCAAATAGAGCATTTAGTTGGGGAATTTGATTCATTGTTTACAGATGTTTTAGGGGCCACTCATTTGACTCAATATGAAATTCAGTTAACTGATTCTACTCCGGTCAAGCTATCTCCATATAAGCTCACACCACCGAAGATGGCTATATTAAAAGAGAAAATACAGAAGATGCTTGACCAAGGGGTTATTAGACCGTCTACTTCAAATTACAGCAGCCCCATATTTCTAGTACCGAAGGGAGATCAGGATTTTAGACCGGTCATAGATTATCGTCTCTTGAACAAAAGAATACTTATTGAAAGTACCCCTTTGCCCGATTTGCATACAGCTGCTCATCATTTTTCGAAGGCTCGCGTTTTTACGACCCTGGATTTAAACAATGCTTATCATCAGATTCCTTTGGCTGAACATTCCAAGCATCTAACAGCTTTCGCTACCCCCTGGCGCCTTTATGAATTCAATAGGGTCCCATTTGGTTTGGCTACGGGCGCGCAAGTTCTCACTCGTTTGCTGGATAATTTGTTTTCGGACATAAAATTTAAATATTTGTACCATTACTTAGATGATCTTGTAGTATATTCCGAGGATTTTGACTCACATCTTGTTCATTTACGTGAGGTCTTTCGTCGCCTACAGAGCGACGGGTTATCAGTTAAGTAGTCTAAAGTTCATTTTGCCACCTCTCAAATATCATTTTTGGGCCATATGGTTTCCCCTTCTGGTATTACCATAGATCCAGATCGCACTAAGGCTATTAGAAATTTTCCGGCACCCAAGAATAAGCGTGAGGTGGCTTGATTTTTGGGAATGGTTAACTTCTTCTCTAAATTTATTTCAAATTTTTCTACTCGGGCGGAACCTCTTAATTGCTTACGTAGGAAAGGGGTTACTTTTGCGTGGGCCGAGGAGCAGGAAGCGGCATTTGTTGATCTAAAAGAGGCTATTTCAAACCCTCCTGTCTTGGCTTTTCCAGATTTTGCTATGCCCTTTATTTTACAGACGGATGCTAGTGCTAGCGCGCTAGCGGCTGTTTTGTTGCAGGAATTTCCTGAGGGTCGTCGTCCCATTCATTATAGCTCGCGTACTTTATCTCCTGAAGAACGTAAATACTCTACATATGAATTAGAAACCTTAGCGGTGCTTTTTGGATTGGAGAAGTATAGGGTGTACTTAGAACATGTGCATTTCTTTTTAGAGTGCGACAATCAGGCTTTAACGTGGGCGTTAGCTGTTCCAAGGAAGACAGGTCGTCTTGCGCGTTGGGGTGTCCGGATAGGTGCCCTTAAGTTTACTCCTTCCTTTATCTGAGGTTCAGAAAATTGTATTGCGGATGCTCTTACCCGGGTATTTTCCGAACCTACTGAGGAGTGTGTTTATTCCGAGACTTTGGATGCTCCTGCGGATTCTCAGATTGTGACCTTCTCATTTTCGGCATTTCCTGAAATGTTTGTCAGTATACCTGAACTTCAACTTACCGATTCTGGGTTGGCTTCAATTATTGAGCAAATTAAAGCAGGAGTTTCACTGCAGGATTATAAGATTCATGAGGGTGTTTTGATGGGAAGAGCTAGTTTTGATCGGCGTTATAAAGTCATAGTTCCGAAGGCAGCTATTCCCATGATTCTTAGTTATTTTCACGATTCTCCTTTCGGGGGTCATTTAGGCATTGCCAAAACCAGAAACCGAATTCGTGAACAGTTTATGTGGCGGGGCATGGATTTCGATGTAAGAAAGCATGTTAAGGCTTGCCGCATTTGCGCATTGTCCAAACTCGCGCAGGCTACAAATTGGGGATATTTGGCTTCGGAGGTTCCCTCCGCGCCCATGGAGAAACTATTTGTAGATTTTATCGGACCGTTCCCTCGTTCTATTCAGGGAAATATTTTTGCATTGGTGCTTACTGATGCTTTCTCAAAGTTCGTATGGATTTCACCTCTGAGTGCTGCTACTGCTCGCCTTGCTATTCGGGAACTTGGAACAATATTTGGATCTTTTGGTGCTCCGCAATATCTGGTCTCTGATAACGGTTCGCAATTTAAGTCGCGTCTCTTTCGTTCCTTTTGTTTTGATTGGGGTATTAAGCATTTTACTACTACCCCTTATTACCCTAACCCCTCATTAGCGGAACGGGTCAACCGTAACCTTAAGTCCGCTTTAATTGCTTATCATCACCAGCAGCACAATTGCTGGGATAAATACTTGAAGCAACTTCAGTTTGCTTTCAATTCTGCGAGACATGAGGTTCATAAGACGACGCCATTTTCTTTGTTATTTGCATACCAACCTTCGTCTCCTTTGGCTAATTTGTGGCGTTAAATGATTTATTACCGGCTGACAATTCTCCGCATACCATTCGTACTAACTGGAAGGTTGCCTTGAATAATCTGCGTAGAGGCCACTCTATGAGAAAGCAGCGATACGATGCGTCCCGTCGTCCCTCCCCATTCAAAGTGGGAGATGTTGTTATGTGCCGTAACTATCCTCAGTCCTCGAAGGCAGATGCGTTTGCCGCCAAGTTAGCTCCTCGCTATCTTGGCCCGTTTAAGATTCTCAGAATTTATAAGGGGGTGTCTGTTCTTTTGCAAGAATTGTCTTCCTCCTGCAGGCGCCGCGCTCACCTGTCGCAGCTTAAATTGTATAACTCGGGGTAGTTTGTGTCTAGGTTAACTACGGGTTTTGTTTCTAGTTTTCATTCTGTTGGTTCATTGGGGGATGGTTATGTCCGTGTGCTAGGGCTTTTCAAGAGTCAGTCACTTGCGAGTTCCTGAATATTTTGGAGGAATTTATGATTTCCTTTTCAAGTTAGTGTGCAAGATAAATATGGTAACATGTATGGTTACCTAATTCTGAAAGTTTTGCCTCATTTCCATTCGCCCTTGCTGGGGTATTTGGCTGTTGCGCAGAGCCTACCTTTGCTGTTGTTCCTGTTATTTTGAGTGACCTTTTGTGTTTCTATAAATTTGGCTCGAATTTAATATCCTTTGTTTTCTATTGTTAATCTTTGGGGGTAATATTTTAAATTATAATTATATATATATATATATACATATTTATAAGGTCACTTAATTTCAGTGGGTGTCAGCTTAATTAAATTGTTCTTATTGGGAAAATTTTCATGGTTCCACACCGGTGATGCCTTGCCGGTATGCCCTGTTCACCTGCCTCTCCCCAGTTATAGTTTGCGTGGGGTCTGGGCAAGTGAATTATTATTTTAGTTGTACATCATTGTTATATTGTGCATTAAGTCTCATAGTTGTCTCCTTTTATACCATGTTTATTTCATTTTCTATAATTGTAATGCTATACTTGTCTAATTTAAAAAGAACATGGTTTATTATGAAATTCAATATTTATAGGTATATAAAATTATAATTGATTGAAGATGATTTAGTTTGTATATGTAAGTTTATGTTTTGCTTTGTGAGCCCCCTCTGCTGCTTTGTTTTATTATGTTTCAGATTCTTATCCTTCTCGGCTACCACCCTTTTTTCCTTCCTCGTGCTACTCTGTGTGGACACGTTCTGGACCTTCTGAGTTGTGATGTGCTGACTGCTGTGCAAGTTTCTTCTGCTCCTGTGGCGTGTGCTACCGGGTGGTCCTACGTGGGAATTTCACCGTCGGACGCTATTTGGTTGTTTAAAATACTGAAGCCTGTGCCTCCTCTTCCGGATCCTGACAACTTTATACATGTTTTGGCCCGCTACAGTTTCTGCCTTAGCGTTATCCGTCTGCAGTGTCGGCGTTATAAGTAAAGGAAAATCTGTACTCCTGGTTAGCGGCATGTCCGCTGAATGTTGCTACCAAACTTATGATGCAACTTTTCGCCTACTGTTCCTGGGAGTTATATACTTAAGCTTTTATCATCACCTTGGATGGCTGCCCGGTTGCTACGTCGTGAGATATATGCTGTTGGGGTTTGTTTGCCTCATTATGGTCTTCTCCTTGTGTGTTCAGTGTCAGCTACTGAAGTTTGCGGACTGTATGTGTGGAGTTACCTTCTTCGTCTACTTACAGTGTAGCATGTTTCTTCTGTTTTCCTAGTTGTTTCCCCTTTTGGCTCTTTATTGTTCCCTTTCCTCGAGTTCCTATAAATGGTTTTTTTTCTTTCTTCTCGCAAGCTCGCAGATTGGGGGGGGGCTATTGTGCTGTTATGTGTTCCTTTTATGTTTTGTATCGGTGTTATACATCCAGCCAGTCACTTTATGTTGCTTGTCCCCTTGCTTAACGCACTCTTTGGTGCTCTCTTTTTTTTCTCCTCTCTGGTTTGCTTACGTGGCATGTGGTTTGGCCGTACGCGGTGAGTGGTGGGATTTCTGTTGGATTGCAGGGATAGCTCCCTGCCCGGCAACTACTCATCCGGATTGTGGAAGTTTTTGTAATGAATTTAAGGAACGTCCTTTGTGATTTTCTGTGGATCGGCCTTATGTAAAGGTAGGCTTTGTTATCAGTTTTATATCTTGGTAATGGTGAGTGAATTTTGGGGCGGAAAGCGTAATATGTGTTTTAAAATACGAATTCGTAAAGTGACTGGCTCTTGGAATTGTTCATATGTTTAGTGTGTTTTGGTTCTTTTCTAGCTGAGTTATATTTTCAGTACGTGATTTTCAGTGCATAGTTAGTTTAAAATTACAGAAATTCTGTTGTGTTAATTATGAGAGCAGTAATTGCAGTTGAGTTATATTTTCAGTACGTGATTTTCAGTGTATAGTTAGTTTAAAATTACAGAAATTCGGAGAGCAGTAATTGCAGTTGAGTTATATTTTCAGTACGTGATTTTCAGTGCATAGTTAGTTTAAAATTACAGAAATTCTGTTGTGTTAATTGTGAGAGCAGTAATTGCAGCTGAGTTATATTTTCAGTACGTGATGTTCAGTGTATAGTTAGTTTAAAATTACAGAAATTCTGTTGTGTAAATTATGAGAGCAGTAATTGCAGTTAAAACCCTATCATGCTGAACCCAATCATGCTGAACTTTTGTAACTGAATTCGGTTGGGTTGTAAAGTACATCTAGCTCAACTAGACCTTGAAGCTCACTGTTACTAGAATTTCATAAAAGTCTGTTTCGGTCTTGATCAACATACTTAGCTAGTCTTTGACTAGATAAACATAATTAAATATATTGGTCTGCTGTTTATAGTGACCTTGTTTTATAAAGTTTCTAAATTGATTTTGTTTGTTGAATTTTTGTTTGACTTAATTTTGCTGTATTTAAAACTTGCCTTACTGCTCTGCTCAATTGGTTTTGGTTTGTTTACTATTTAAGCCATCTTTGTTTTACAGTTATTCTTTTAAGGTTGCTTTACGGTTCTGGTTATTAATGTTTGTTTATTATTATCATTAAAGTACGCAAAAAAACTTATCAATAGTAGTATATTTTTGAGAGTTCTGGTTTCGCTGCCTTGCTCCAGTGTTGTGTTTTGGGAGAAACAGCGGAAACATTGCAGAACACATGTGTTCAAATAATTTCAAAAAGAAACAAATTCTTCTTCTTTCTTTATTCCTTCTTTTTCTTCACCTTCGCCTGCTGCCTTTCTGCATCAGACCTATTAAACATAAATTGAAAGTGACGTAATTTCTCTAGAAATCCATATTCTTATCTTACCGTACTGTCCCATTCCCCTGGCGATTCTAATTTTACTTCAAATAAAACACTCCAGTTGGTCATAATAACGGGCAGCAGTTTGTATTAAACGGCTGGAAAAGTTCCTTCTTATGGGAGCAAAATATGTTTCACCCCCTCCCCCAGGAATTTATCCAAATTAGTGCGCTTTGTTGGAGCTCTAAAAATTGTAGCAAAACCGCTAAGTGAAACGAAAAATATGCGACAAATACTAATATGAATTACAGATTGGGGCAGTATTAGGATTAGCTTATGAGCAAAACAAGTATGAAAGATGCCACCTGTATCTTGTGTTTCACTCTCGATTGGACACCATTTAATTCACTTGACATCACTGCAGCACCGTCGTATGTCTGGGCGAAGAGCTCACCCCTGCATTCAAATCGGTCCAAAACTTCCATAAGCAGATTTGTGAGGGCACTTGCAGTTCTGTCTGAGCTGACGGCAGTAAACCCCAAAACCTTTTGACAAGTTGATGATTACATACCGCAACACGTTTATAATTGTGATAAGTTGGTAATATATGAGGTATCGTCTATCAATATTGAAACGACTTTTGTTCACTTAATCTGTCACTTTATTTCGTTTATCATAACTGCATTAATGCTCCGGATTATGTCATTCTGTATCACAGGTGAGGTACCAGAGAACACCGTTGACGTTGTTTCAGCTCTTCTTCGTACTTTGAAATTAGCTTCCGACTTCCACGTAATTGGCAAGATTGTTAAATTTTTGCTCTCGTCATGCCCGCGGAAAGTCAGGCCTTGGTTACCTGAAAATCATGTCACCAAGGTTAGTATTTCCAAAACTTCTCAATTTTACTTTCCGGTCTCATTATGTTAAATAATGTTATATTTTCAATGTTGTTTCTTTGTATGGAAGATATAATACCGACTCGGTAATAATTCAACTGAAATTAAAAGAAGCTTGTGTCAGAATTAATCCCAGAGTACCACAATAATTCTGCATGTAACTTTGTCCAGTCTTCACTTTCACTTCACTAATGTGATCTAGTTGAATTTTCCCAGTCCCTTCACTTGTCTTCGTGACGTAGTCGCGTAATGAAATGTATACGCACAAAACAGCCACTGTTTCGGATGATTCACTCGCTGGGGAATCGACACGAGACGTCTCTAAACTCTCGCAGAAGCAGCATTCACTGTACGTCACAACCCCACTTGTAGAAACGGACTCACAAGCTCGCTTACTAACTGGCTTACTTTTTTTTTTAATTTTTTTTAGGAAAGGGGGGAAAACAGGAATAAAGGTCTAAGGAAAAACATATATATATATATATATATATATATATATATATATAAAGGTTGTAGAAAGGAAAAAGGAAGAGGAAAAGAAGGATCTTGTACTGTGGTGGCGCTATTTATTGGGGGCATAATTGGCATCGTGGTGGCTGGTACCGCCGAAGCAAACCTGCGGTTCGTGGGTAATTACTAGAAAACGGAGAGTTCCAAAGTGGGCACGCTCCTCAGTGGGGAATAGGTAAAAGTCATGGCCGAGGCCCTGACAGTAACCTAGAAAACAGTGGTGGCTTAACAGTTGATGATGGTACCGAACCCGGGCCTGTTACCTCCGGGCATCGGAGTGTGGGTGGTGTAGAGTCGTCCCGCGTCGGTGGTTGCGCACCCGGGCTTTACCTCCGGGCACGCTGATGAGGTGATCCTGCGTGAGGTGATGCTGCGAGTGGAGGGGGATTGTCAATGTGATGGTGCAGGTTCCCCTCCATGCGTTTGCTGAGATCCTGAAGCCGATCAAAGCCGTCAGCCGTCTGGTTGCGGCTTTCCTCCATGTAGTCGAGTGCGTCTAGGTGTTGCTGTTGAATCTTGGAGAGTGCCTCTTTGTGGTGCTGCGTGAGTTGTTTTGTGATCTCTGCGTAGTGATGTTCTAGGTTCTTCATAGATTCTGCGTGTTCGGCGAAGTGGCTGTTGACGTTGTTGACGAGGCGTCTCTTGGTGTCGTCGTGTGATTCGTCTATGATGCTGACGACCTCCGTGAACTGTGCGCTGAGGTGCTCTTCCAGGGCAGAGAGCCTGCTGGCAAGGTTTAGTACCTCAGCGTGAAGGTCCTGTATGGCGTCGATGATGTTGGTAGTCTTGGTTGATTGGTGCTTTAGTAACTCGTTGGCGTCTGCTATGTGTTGTTGAATCTGCGGTGAGTCGTTGTGAGATGTTGGCGTGATGTTCTGCGTTGGCTCTGTGGTGTGCGGCGATGGTCTGCGTGGATAGAGTGGGCACGTGGCCTGACCAGTGAAATGCCCCTTGCCCCCGCAGGAGGCGCAGAAGCGGCGTCGTTGAATCAGGTCGTGTGCCCGACATTCTGCGGTGAGTGTCCCGCTACCACAGTAATGGCAGCGGGGCGCGGCGTCGCATGTTGTTTCAGTGTGCCCGTACAGGCAGCAGCGGCGGCATGGCGTTGGGCGAACACTACGGCTGGCCTCGAGCTGCAGGGTTTGCCCTAACAAGGGCAGTCCTGCGCCGAGAGCCGCCAAGTAATCGTCCTCTTCCAAGAAGATGAGTCTGACGAGTGGCGTAGGACCTCTGCTGTTCCTAATTCGCGTCGCCCTGGCCGCAGACGGCCAAAAGCGCTGCGCGGCGGTGAAGAGTAAGGTCTCCGGTAGTTGTCTATGAACTCCCCGGACGACAGCGGAGTGGCGTGCGTGCACGCGGTTCTGCGGTGAGTGGTTGGCTGCGCTGATAGGAGAGGAGGCGCTGGATGCTTCAGCTGGCGGCGGCGAGGAGGCGGGAAGCTGGTCTTCTTCTTCGTCGGCGTCGGCGATGGCGATGGTTGCCTCGCAAGGAGCAGGCTTTGCGGCTGCGGCGGTTTTCTTCTTTCTTCCCATGTTGTCTCGATGAGAGCACGAAGCGAAGTCCCCCTCCGGCTCACCAGGAGCCAGGAGCAAGAGCAAGAACAGGTCGCCCGAGTTTACTCGGGCGGAAGGTTAATCGCCACGGTACCTATCCGTTTAGTTACGGATTTACCCGTGCGGTGATATAGATTTGTCTAGTAGCAAGCGTTTTGTCAATGTCTACATGATGATGGCGGTTACTGGCCCCTCCTGTTGCTATTGGCTCGGGTCGGTGATACCCCTGGGCGGACAAGCGACCAGACGGTGACCGATCTCGATGCTGCTTAACTTGGCGGCCGCTTGCTGGACCGTCAGTTAAGCAGTGCCATCTAGCGGGGGCCGATGGGAATGGGTATTTTGGTGTGAGGGTACCAAGGAAAGCAGTTGAGTGGTGCGGCTGAGTGGTCACCCAACCAGTCGTGGCCAGTCTCAATGCTGCTTAACTTGGGGTGAGTGTGGTAGACAGGATGAAGTGGCAGTTATGAACCAAGGGCATCCTTGGGGAGGCGGTAGCTTTTTCGTCGCCTCGGTTGGCGTTGGTCGTATTGGCCAAGTACATTAACCAGTCGGTTGGGATGAGGTGCAAGCTTTGTGTAAATTGTACGAGCTCTTTCTCGTACAACATCCACAATGTAAGGGAGTCCTGATTGGGAGTGAAGGATGTGTGACGGGAATCTGCGATCTGTGCCGTAGATCATCCTTAGTGTCCTGTTCTGCACGGTCTGGAGTCTGCGCATAGTGGACGGGGCCACTGAGCCCCAGACCTCGCAGCCGTAAGAATTAGTGGCGGGATGATCGGCCGATACAGGCGCAGTTTAAGGTGGGTAGGCATTGTAGAGTGGAAGACGGGGTACAACTGCCGAAGGGCGGCGTGACCTAGGCTGGCCTTAGCCTTGACATGAGGAGTGAATGTGAGGCCGCGGTCGAGCAGAACCCCTAGGTATTTGGCGGATCGGACCCAAGGGATCCTTCTCCGCCTCAACCTCAGGGATCTCTCGGGCCGCCAGCCATGAACCTTAGCGAGCAGAAGGGCTGAGCTCTTCTGCGGGCTAATGAACATTCTCCACTTTTCACTCCATCTGCCGATGGCCTGGAGCTGTCTCTGTAGTGGAGGGAAGCAGTAACGGACATTCTTGTTCTGTGCCAATATGAGGACGTCGTCGGCATATTGGCACGTAACAGTGCTGGGTTCCATGGGGAAGTCAGACATGTAGGCAGCAAAGAGTAACGGCGACAATACACTGCCTTCCGGTACCCCGGCCGCTATGGGTCTGACTGAGGATAGCCGCCCCTCCACCCGCACCCTGAAAGTGGGATCCCGTAGGAAGCTGCCAATCGGGGTGAGGTAGGGGGGAGGGAGGTTTGCTTCCTTGAGCTTGTACAATAGCCCCTGGTGCCACGTTGTGGAGAAGGCCTTTTCCACGTCTAACAGCACTGCCATGGTTTTGAAGTTTTCCTGGAAGCCCAGGGCAGCCTTCTCGGCCAATCGCAGTAGCTGCAGGATCGTGGAATGTCCCCGACGAAAACCGAACTGATGATCCGGGAGGAGATGCCTATCCTCGAAAAGAGGTGTAAGGCGGGGGAGGAGCAATCGCTCAAAAACTTTAGAGACGATCGGGAGCAAGCTGATGGAGCGGTAGCTGGAAGGGAATACCGGGTCCTTGCCGGGCTTCAGAATGCAGACCACCCTCGCCTCCTTCCAACTAGTTGGAAAGTGACGGAGGTGTAGGCATGCATTATAAATCCGCGTCAAATGGATGACGGCCTTCTTGGGAAGGTGCTGTAGCATGGACGCCGTGACGCCGTCATGCCCAGGGGATTTGTTGGGATTGAGATTTTGGATTCGGGAGGCCACCGCTCGTGGGGGGGGGGGAGGTGGGTCCTCATAGAGGTAGTCCACCGTCGCCTCCACGAGTTCAGTGAAGTCCTTGTCTTGGGGGTCTTCCCTAGGCTCGAATTGAGACTCTAGATGGTCTGCGAAATCCGTGGCTTTCTCTTGGGGCTCGAAAGCGAGTCTCCCTCGAGTGCCGTGCAGTGGATGCTGATACTGCGTTTTGTCCCTTCTCAGGGATCTGATTATCCGCCAGGGTTGTTTCTCTTCCAGGTTAACGTTTCTCAATGTATTTTCCCAGGCCGCAGAGCGGTGCGCGCGAAGCAGTCGCCTAGCCAGGGTTTTGAACCGCTGGTAAACTGCTTGGATCCTGGGATGGCGGAAGCGCTGCCATAGCTTCCGAACAGTGGCCTTGGCCTTTAGCAACTGTCGGAGTTCATTGGGTATGGTCCTCGGGTTGGGGTTGTCAGACGGGATGCGGTATGTGTGCGCGCGTACCACAGTCAGGATGTGTTGGGAGAAAGCCGCGGCTGCCGCTTCTAGCGCATCGATAGAATCGATGCGAGGACGCGGGTCCACGGTTTGGGTTAAGTCAAAGACTGCTGCATCCCAGTCGACCTCGTTGGTCCAGTCTGGTGTGACCAGGGCTGGTATGTCAATGTTGGAGTCCACCAAGACCGGGTTGGTCGGAGTCCAGCTCGTTGACAGCCGAGAGGTCTAGATGAAATGGAATGTTCTTGGTGATCATGATGTCGAGTACGTCCGGCCTGCCGCGGGCCGGGTGGGACGTAGGCCCTCTCGGGCCGTGCGCGATAAGGCTCGGGTTGCCGCTCCGGCTCACTCATGAACACGCTGGCTTATATAGCCGCTGGAATTTTCCAGAGGAAGAGGGGGAGGGAGAAGGAGGGAGGGGGAGGGAGAGGGGGAGAGGGAGAGGGAGAGTTCTGGAGGCGGAGGATGGGCACCTTGCAGAACAATCCCCTTACCTCTTGATAACGATTCTGGTGTTCTTGTCAGGTTATCTCCTCCCTTCTATTGATAAGGGGGCCCATAGCTGCGTCACAATATTGTTTAACTGGATTGCAATCCAGAGTATGTAACTGGTTTCAGCTTCAATTCTTACAGAGAAATTCCTCTGGTTAGCTGCCTGAACAATGATGAAAACATCAAAACAGTTTGCTTGTCTTACTTTATTTCCTGTATGTATGACTTTCCTTGTCGCTATGTACCTAGTGCAGTCAGGGACTGTAGTGACTCAAGCCATGTTGAATACATTCTGTGTGAGTGCACAATTTGATACATACTTAGGTCACTTGTTTCATTCATATTTGGGTGTATGGTGCATGTATTTTTCTCTGCCCATTACAAATTCACATGTATCCCTTACAGGGCTTTCTCTACTCACTCTTTTGCAAACTATTCATAAAAATCTTAAATATTCTTCATCTTCTTGTTAATTGAGATAAACTTTCATTACACATTTTGTTGTAGGTATAGGAAGTGGGCTAAACAATTGTTTGATTTTTAAACGGGTTGCTATGTGTTTGGTTTGAAATTCCATGCTCTTTGCATGACTACAAGAGAAAATGAAGTGTTTTACCACTGGAAAAAAGTGTAAGCATATAAAAATTCAAACCAATAACAAAGAATATTGAAAATGGTTAATGCCAAAAAAGTATATAGGTATATGACATAAATTTACTGCTTCAATGATACATACAGTTTTTGTGAGCTATGATTTTGTCTATATCTTATGGTTTATCAATTAAACAAAAGTCACTCAAAATGAAGAGAGCTTCACAGGCTATTCCCAGAAATTCAACATGCCATTTTGTCATAGAAATATCTTAGATATATAATATTTTGATCAATATGGTTAGAGCCATTTTTGGGAAAATAAAATGTAACAAAAAATGTTCCATGTAAACAGTAATTTGGGGTACTTTCTTGAAAATTTTTGTCTCATCCTTGGAAGAGGCTGAAATTAAATACCAACTAACAACAATAATTATTATGCCACCTTGCTCATATTACAATCTACAGTAAGCATCTATTAAATTACCCATCTCTATCCAAGTATAGCTTACAATGACTTCTGGTTAATGTTTGTTAAAGTTAGGAAAAACTACACAAAAATACAGGACAATATGAACAAAATGCGGAATTTGCATTCTACATGCATTATGGAAAAATTATTTTTGTAACAATAATCTTTACTCCTTTTATGAGCAATATTCCTCTTGAAGACAGACTGCTCCATCAGTTATTTGTGAGTAATATTTTCCAGTTCTGTATTAACTGGACAGTTACTCCTCTTTAGGAGTATTAAATTGCTCTCTGTTTTATAAAGCAAGATTAAAGCATGATGGCTGAATATATGACAGTGTTATGTAGCATGAAACAAAATCTTGCAGAGACTCATCATCAGTTGCAAGGAGCATTTGAAAAGTTCTCAGATTCACATTTGAAAAGAAAAATTTTTGTTCCAATGGTATTTTTATTTTTTAACATTATCACCTTTAAGAGCAATGCACTTATTTAAGCAATGCTTTAGCATCATTATTGCATCTTGAAGCTCTGCAAAATTGATATCTACAACTGCAATTGCCTTCTGGTCCTAAAAAGAAATGCCATCCAATGAGGAAATCTTTGAGCTATGGGAAGAATTGGGAGTTGAAGGGAATAGGGTTGATATTCTAACAATTTGTAGTGCAAATCCTTCAGTTCGCCATTACAAGAGCACTTTTGTGGGTAGTTGCATTGTCCTGGTGAAGGATTTTTTTTCTCTGCAAACCAGGCCACTTTCTCTCAAATGGTAACATTTAGCCTGGTTAAAAGATAAGAATAATACTCTCTAGTTGTTGTGGCCTTTTTAAGACAATGAACCAGAAAGATGCCCTTAGTATCCCAAAATACAGATGTCATGAGATTTCCTGCTGATGGAACAAATTTTACCTTCTTTGGCACAACATCCAGCTTCTATCCTCTGTTTTAAATGGTGTTTGGATTCTGGTGTGTGATGATGAATCCAAGTTCATTCACTGTAACAAATCAGCAAATAAATCCGGCTTTGTTCCTCTCACTTCCTGTAAACACTGCTCAGAGCTTCTCATATACATCTTCCGAGAGTAAATGTGGCATTAATCTTGTGCAAAGCCTTCTTATTCTCAAATCTTAACAGGATATAATCCACGATATGCCTACAGCCTCAGGAATTTCAAACACCATGAATCCACAATAGTCCAGCACATATCGTGTATTTTTCCAACCATTTCCAGTGTTGTTGCACATTTTGGGTACCTATCTTCCAGGTTGGTGCATTCACGTAAAACTCTGCAGCCCACTCTTTTAACATTGAAAATGAAGCCAAATCTGCACTGTACATTTTAATAAATTTGGTATGGATTTCATTCGGCTTCAAACCTTCTTTTCTGAAGAATTTTATAACTACACAGTAGTCAATTTCATCTTTATCAACAAATAGAAATAAATATCTTACTTCAGGTAGCTGTAAACCACAAACAATGCAATAGAAAGGCTTGAAAATTTTCAGTAGAACTTATGACACATGCAGTTACTTAATAGAAAAACATCACAATAGCACTATCATTTCTGTTTGAGGCTGAGGACTTTTCAGAAGGCTCTCATAATTATAATAATCTTTATATCAATACGTGAATAAGTGCAGTTTGGCAGGACATTTTCTGGAGAAAATTCCACAGAAACATCTAATGATGATAAATCTGACAAGTTACATTCACATGACTTTCTCTACTCTTACAAAAGCTTATTCTTCTATGTACTTCTTGTTAACAGAGACAAGTTTTCAATACACATTTTTTTTTGTAGGTAGAAAGATGGATACAGTAGGCTAAAGGAATAGTCATACTTTTAGAAAGCAAATTGCTATAGCATTGCTTTGATATGCCTTGCTCTTTGCAAGAAGAGAAGAATAGCTGTTTATCACTTCATAAAATTATAAGTATTTAAACACTAATTAAAAACAATATGTTGAAAATGATTATAACCACAAAAGATTTTATTTGACAAACTGTGTGCTTTCACAGCATCTGCATTTTTTTGTATAGTAAGATTTTGTCTATCTCTTATGGTTTACAGTTGTGCAATAGTAATTCAGAATATGGAGTACTTTACAGACTATTCCCAGAAAATTCAAGATATATAATTTATTTAAAGGTGAGTCGGAATTGTTACACTAACATCACTTAAGTTTACTCACTTAACATGTTTCGGGAAACCGTTGTTCCCATCCTCAGAAGGTTAGTTCGAATTAACCTTCTGAGGATGGGAACAACGGTTTCCCGAAACATGTTAAGTGAGTAAACTTAAGTGATGTTAGTGTAACAATTCCGACTCACCTTTAAATAAATTCAATACACATCACTGTTTCTAGCTTCTTTTCATTACAATATCAAGATATATATTTTATTGTCATGCAAATACCTTAAACATGGTATATTTTAATCAAAAGCCTTAGAGGAATTTTAGAGAAAATAAAAAGTGATAATACATTTTTCATGTAAAGGTTAGTTTGAGGTGATTTTCTTGAAAGTCTTTGTGTTGCATCCTTGCAAGATGTTGAGCTTAAATATCAAGTCCTAAAGAGGGGTTTCCTGTACACAATGTGGATTTTTGGCACATCAGTAGTGCATGTTTTGATTGTTCATATGGCCATTCAGGTAAAACCAGGCCTTGTCTGAAAAGAGCAGCAATGTTGGGTACAATAAACCTGCATTCACAGCTGATGATAAAAGAACACCCACATTATTGTACTCCTGCTATTAAATCACCTTGTTTTAAACAATGGACACATATACACTTGTACATTTTTAGGTGTGGTATTTTTGTTGTTTTTGTGCAGAACGCCTTGATAGGGATTTTGTTGATGAATGTTCAAGGTTTGCACCAATTTCTTCTAGTTTATCCTCATTAACACTATAATTCTATATGGGCTTTTTTTTTGTACCCTCAATGCCATAGAATGGAATTTATTCAGTGTCATAAATTGCTTTACTGGAAAAACTAAATGACCAGGGAACTGCAAATTCTGCATGAACATGACAAGTTGACTTGTATTTGTTTTAACATATTGACATGAAAATACTCCACTCTGGAGTCAACTGCCCCTTCTGGCACAGCTCAAATATTGCGCTGCTTTGAAGTTAATTCAAGGACAGGAGGAGAAACTCATTGGCAAAAGAGTGGGGAGTGCTGCTTGCAGTTGTTGAGATTCAAAACACTGTGAGTGTGGGATAGTTTTTATACGAAAGCTCTGTACAAAGAAAATAGGACACAAAATAAAGCAAAAATGATACATGTCATAAAGAATATAGTACAATACATACATGAATAATAATACTGTCTTTGTTGCAAATTTCTGATATATCCAATATCATAAAATTAATCTCCAGTAATATCTTCTGTAAACTAGGCATTAAACACAATTATGCAGTTATCTCTTCTTAATTTGCACTATACTGTTTTATAATCTGGTATTGGCTTGGATAAAAGCATATTCATAAAAGCAAATATTAAATTTATAACTGATAAAGCATTCTTTCTTTTATTATTGTGTGTGTGCATACTATAGAGCTCTTGTTTGAATGCATGGTCAGCCTAACAAGAATTTTCTTGGCACAGGGAGATACATGTTTGCCTGTGAAGTCAAATATGCATAGCCCCTTAAATTCAAGCACAGAGATTTCTAATGTAAATTATAACTACAGTAACTGCATAGCTTTGTTGTAGATGATGTTAGAAATTATATTCTCATGCTGGCACACATTGGTAACACTCATTAATTCTTTATGGCTATGTAAATAAAACTATTCTTTGCATATAAAAATAATAAAATGCTGGTCAACAGAGTGATTATTAACATTATCCAACATCCATTTCAGAAGTTAATTTTAAGTTTAGTAACTTCCAAGCCAAGGTTTAGAAAATTCCTGCTTTCTGTGCAAGTTTTCTCAGAGATTTCTTTGGACTTTGTTCTAACTTTTCCCTGATATAGAGTTTTTCTTCTGTATGAACATGGTAATATAATTTTGGTTTCTTATTAAGAATAGATCCCGCTTCTCCAAATATATTCACAAGATTGTGAACTATTACTCTGTGGGGTGCATAAACAGCACGGAATCAGTCTATAAATTGCCATCTCAGTAAGAGTTTGTCACATAGGAATAATACATGAAGATTCTGTGTACTAAAGTATACAGACTTACCTTTTATTATACAAACTTGTTAGCATTATAATGGGACTAACATTAACATTAAAACAAGTGGTCTCAAGGTGTATCAACCTCTTAGAGACTTTGGTCGGTATGCACAGTCATTACCTTGAGGATTTCTTAAGGTTTCCTTAGCAGTTTGCATGAATTTCATATTCAGAGTTAAAATCCTTAAGAAGGTCTAGAGGCTTCCTCAAAGAACAGCAAAGGCTGGCCGAAAACAACCTTGTAGTCTCCTTAAGGATTTCTTCCCTTGTATTTTGCACAATGGCATGTATACTTAACCACAAATTGATCGAGTTTCGTGATTTTATGGAAAATGTAGATTTGGAACATGAGCCACCATTGCAAAGGATATATTTGCAAGACCACAAAAATCCTCTAGAGCATTATAGTGATTTACAGTTTTTTAAATGCTACAGATTCTCAAAGAATACTGTAACAGAAGCTATTTTGCCACTAGTGCATTTTCAAGAACAGAGGACACAACGAGGCCTACCACTTCCTCCAATTCATCAAATTCTCTGTGCACTCAGATTTTATGCCACTGCAGATTTCCAGGTAAATATAAGTGTAATTAAAAACCTATTTGTAAAGCTAATTCAGTTATATGTACTCAAAACATTGGGCGGTATGCACAGATTGTGTCTGTTATTTCAGAATAACGTGCATAAAATGTGCATCAATTTGATATCTGAGAATGTGATTTTTAGCCCCTTGCATAGTATATACGTAGTAAAATGTATAGCGTACGAGTGTTAGTGTTAAAATTTATTATTTATGTTCATAAAAGGTTTGATCAACTGTAAATTATTTCTACATCTTTTCAGGCGTAATAGACTGCACCCACATTCCTATTCAAAGTTCCGCGGATAGTTTGCTGAGTTGTACAGGAATAGGAAGGGTTGGATATCTCTTAACGTTCAGCTAATTTGTGGACCTCAGATGGAGATCATGGACATTGTTTCACATTGGCCAGGATCAACACATGATAGCAGAATTTTTGACAACTCTGATATTTGTCAGAAATTTATTGATGGCAGAGTACATGGAATTCTGCTTGGAGACAATGGTTATCCACAGCTGCCCTACCTTTACACTCCTATACTGGATCATCACGTAAGGATCCCAGCAGAACGAAGGTAATTTCCAGTTGAATACTTACGTTACGTGTCATGAGAATGATACCGGGGGGGGGGGGGGGGAGATAATAAGTGTGAATTATAGATGCACATAATTAAGGGATTACAGGCTGTACAATAAAAACAAATAATTTTAATTATATGTTTATTATTGTATTAGTAAGGGAGCAGAACATTTTCAACTTATCTAAATTTTAAGAAAGAACATTACATTGGTTGGTATACCAGCAGATACCATATTTAAAAAAAAATAGATACATATTGTTCAATTATTTATACCTCTCTGTGCTTCAAAAAGCATAACAAAAATGTAAATTTGCTAGATCCAAATTTTTACAAGAATAGACACTGAAATATAATAATTTGTGCCTTTAATTTCAGATACAACAGAGTTCACAAATCTACTAGAAATATAATAGAACGACTAAATGGGGTATGGAAACAAAGATCTCCTTGTCTAAGGAGGAAATTACTTACAAAAGAATTACCATACAAGCAATAATTGTTACATGTGCTATTTTACACAACATTGGCATTCTGAGGCGAGATTACTTCAAGAATGTGGAAGAAGATCCGGTTGAGGGTGTACCTGTGGCCAATGCCAATGCTGTACAGAACCCACAAGCACGTATTCTCAGGCAACAATTCATATAAAGACATTTCAACTGAGCATTTGTATGTAATAAGGACCACGGGCAGATCCATATTTCTGAACCATATAAAAATGTACTTTTAACAACAGAGTTGCAATTTTTCTGTTTTGGTTTCTCTTGTTATCTGGGAGTGTATATAGTGTGAATACGTTCTGTGAACCAGATTTACCCAAGATTTTGACAGCGGAAATTCTTCCTGCTTTTAAACACGCCTGGATAAAGTGTGAAGGAAAGCTATTACATGTTACATTTTTGGTAAATCAGCAGGTATTTATATCATATCAGCTTTAGGAGAGATAATTTTGTGTGCTCTTTAGTATGCTAGTATTCTGTAATTACACAAGCTATGTTTTTGCAACAATAAAAAATAATGTTTTATATTATTCCTTTCATTTCAGATACAATAGAGTTCACTAATCAATAAGGAACATAATAGAGCGTGGAAGCAAAGATTCGCATGCCTAAAAAGGAAACCACTCACAAAAGTACTGACAACAAAAGGAAGGTTATCATAACAATATAAAATAAAAACTATTAAAATGTCAGTTACCCAATATTGTTTATTCAGTAATGGTATGTAAAACGGGGTATTCTGTTTCTAACTAGTGTCCATCTCAGCAATGCGATTAACTATCGAGACAAAGGGATGGCTTATAACCTACCAATCAACCAGACAGACACTGCAAAAATATTAGGAGTGTATCTAAATAAACAATTAAAATGGGACGATCATATTCATTACATTAACAAAAAATTAAACATAGCTTGCTTCAACATGCGTTGCATAGCCCAGGTTACTAACTTAGAAACTAGAAAAATTGTTTATTTTAGTTATTTTCACTCTATAATGACATATGGAATCATACTCTGGGGTAACGCAGTGGGATGGAACACCATTTTCAAATGCCAAAAAAGAATCATACGTATAATGTCTCAAGTTGGATCAAAAGAACCATGTAGAAAGCTATTTAAAAAGCTTAAAATACTAACACTACCATCTCAATATTTATGTGAATTAAACAAATATATCCATACTAATTATGATAACTTGCACAACTTACAATATCAACATAATTATGGAACCAGAACAAAAAACAATTTAAAACCATCCATGCATAGGCTTAAACTGTATGAAAATAGCCCACTTTATGCAGGTGTAAAAGCGTATAACAAACTACCAAACCAAATTAAAGCCATAAAGGACCAAGGTTTATTTAACAGATTGAAAAGCTTCTTAATAGATAAGGCTTACTATTCAGTAACTGAATACATAACCATGTAAATAGTAGAATGTAACAATAGAATTAGTTTTATAAATAGTACTCTCTAAGGTTTGTAATGTTTATTTAATTAATGTATTTATTATACTTGACGAGTTACCTGTTTACTGAGCTTTGCTCATCTGATATGTAAGCGTTTTGTGACAATAAAGCATCTTATCTTATCTTATCTAACTAGATATTTTAAATATGCAAACAATTATTAATCCCAGAAATGTGTATAAACTTGAGCATCATTTATATTTCATATATTTATCATCTGAAATGACCTACATACCAGGTTAAAGAATGTTAAACCTCAACAATACATAGTAACCAATTTTGCAATACTGAAAATTAGAGTGTATAAAACATGATAATAAACTATTTTGTTACACATTTCTGGTGTATCTATGTTTAACATTTTGTCTTGAAGTAAATGAATTAGTTACACTATAATTGGATATTACATCAAAACTGTAATTAAATTAATAACAATAATAAGTTTGAAACAGTTCTTGGTTTAAAAATTATAATTCACACGTTAACATTATTAATATTTTTTTTAGTTTGAATTTGCAAGCAACTAATTTTTATTAAAGAAGTAACGAAATGAGTTATTTGTTATCATTATAAGTTTCACCATTCTATTAGCTTATAATTAAACCCATTCTAGACGATGGAATGGAAAATATTATAAATACTTAATTTTAATGTTATTTGCGTTGATAAATGTTAAAGGCTAAAGCTTGTGGAAGTTGTAGCACATTTCTTACAGTATTCCTTCAACAAAGCAATTCCAAAGGTAATGAACTTCAAGCTAAACAAGCCTGTGAATACATAATTTGCTTACAAGATTGTACATAAGTAATATCCGTATTGCTTTATGTATTATATGAGGTCAGTATGATATAATGTAGCTTTTTTTATCCAACTACTGACATGTCAACCAATCAGAGATAAGAAAAAAAGCATTATTGGGGACCGGAAGGAGGGGCTTACACGTCATCGTAAGTTGCGGGAAAACCGTGAACAGAAGAGGTTCTAACATCGCGGACGGTAGAGTTCCATAATTTAGATGGCAATAATGGTTAATTGAATATAATGCAACTATTCAAGAAAGTATTAATAGTAGAGCATATTGCAAAAGAAACGTAATATTTTTAATACTTGGTAGCATTTACAAAATAATATTTGCTATGAATAAGTGAAGTAAAGTAAAATTATGGGGTACATAAAATTGAGTTTTATTTATGGATGCTCTTTAACTACTATGGTCCTTAGCATACCATTTTATACTGGGCGTGAAAGACCGGTAATTTTGTTCAGAGGCCTCTTTATCGGCTTGAGGTTCTTTTACATGCCGTAAATCTACGACACGGGATCACCGGCTTTACTTCCCTTCTGAAGGAAGCTGTGCTAAGGATTTTTATGACCGAAAAAATCCATCGCCCTCTGCCGGGTTTGAACCTGCGACCTTGGGAACTAGAGGCTAGCATGGTACCACTAGTCCACTGAGGACGACTGTATGAGGTACAGGTTATATTAAAAGGTCAGCATAAAACATGATACGTTCATAGTGACAAAACAAGCCATCGTTTTGGAAATAATTTTAGGAGTATTTTGAAAACAAAATTGGTTATTAATGTTTAAATGCCAAAATTATTTAAGTATTATTGCTGGGTCTGATTTTTGTTTATTGTAGGAGAGACCAAATTTTGAAAACATTGGAAAAGACCATAATAGAATGATAACAGTTTAGATATTTGTAAGAATAATCTTTTAGACACTTCAGCTTCACCTTCAGCCTAACATATCGCCCCTCCGCTGACAAATTAACGAAACCGATAGACGATGGATAAGCAACAAGAAAACTAATTTTACACTTTAAACAATATCCCAATGGTAAAGAAGGGCTTCTGCAGCTGATGTGGTACAGACCAGTTGCATGAAAAAGATCATACAATATTTGACTTTTCACACAGTAGCTATTAATTCAGTTCTTTTAGTGTATATATTGTGGTTTCATTACTTTGCCAAAGGTGGGACGATGTACAACACAGTTTTCTGCCCTAATTAACACTTTTCTTTTTCAGTTCCAATTCTAGCACATGCATTTCTTCCTTTCTTCTCTCCTCTGACTCAAATGCCTTTTTCTTCCTTTCTTCCTCCCATTCAAAAGCTTGTCTCTTCCGCTCTTCTTCCTTCCTGGCATTTTCTACAAGAAGTTGGAGCTCTTTCTCCCGGAGACACTGCAGCTTTAAATCATACTCCATCTGGAGCCTATGCCTTTTCATGCATTGTTCTAATTCATCCTCCACAAGGCTCTCCCTCAAAAAGTGTTTTTTTGGATGTGGATTTGATAGTGATGGATGATTTTGACCTATCAAGAAGAAGATTCATTAAATTATTATTTAATGCTTTATAAATAAACAATTACTGTTACAATAAACTGTTATTTGCAGTGGAGCAGACCCACTGCAGTATCATTGTTTAAATTATTGTTACCTTCTTCTACTCTGTCAGTTGATGCATCACATGACTGATCCGTAACATATCAATATAAAATAATCAATGCTGTTTTTGAAACAATAATAAACAGTAGATAATAATAAAACCACATTACTTATTATATATAATAAATAGAAAATTAGTGTTTCAAATAATACAGTGAATATATATTTTATTAGTTTCTTAAATCACCTTGTGAAGAAGAACCAGCAGTAATGCTTTTGGTGGCAACAGGAGTACACTGCGAGTCTGAAATAATAAAATAATAATAATAATAATAATAATAATAATAATAATAATAATAATAATAGTTTCTACTATAAATTAATAAAAATTGTTATATATATATATATATATATATATATATATATATATATATATATATTGTTCACTTAAGAAAATCTAATTCAATACTTGAATTATGAGATTTTATTTGAGATATACAGCTCCATAAGAATGAGTAATGGTAACGTGAACACATTAAAGTTACACAAGGTTAACATTTTAAAAAATTATGATTGGGAATAATAAAATCTCTTAGCTAAAGTGGATTTTTCTCATTAGATTAAAACGTTATATTAACAACTTCAAAATAATTATCATTTATTTTAAAAGCAAGTAATAAATAGCTATCATGGAATTATGAGTTCTATAACTTGACAGTTTATATTCACATAACATACTTACATTACTTACCTTGTGCATTAAAACTGCTACCCGCAGCTGCAGTGTCAAGCTGGATACAGGTTGGTGCCGATAAGACTGAAAAATATCAAGTAATAAATATTTAATACATCGAAATAGAGCACATTTTCCCTAATAGTTAATATTTAAAAAAACAAGCATTATTTGCTTTACAAGAATGTGTTGTAAGTGCATGATTAGGTACCTGGAGGTGATCTGATAGCACCAGCATCAGAGTCGAACCAGAACCCCACATTGTGACCCAAATGGGGCACTGCCAGCTCAAGTTCTGGTGTTGCTGATGCGGTAGGAGGTGGTGGATCACCACCAGTCTTCATGATTAACCTGGACTCGGTTGCCATGTCCCTCTTCCTTTTTGTTTTTATATTATCCCAGCATATTTTTAGCTGGGCCAAAGTTTGCTGAAATAAACAAAAGCAATTGCATAACTATTACCATAAATACACCATTGTTTAATTTGTATCAAATATTGCAATAGAACAATGTATAATTAATTCAAGTAATAGGGCTGCATTAAGGATACCCATTTGTGAAATTTCTAAAATCCACAATTTTAATTGGATTTATTTGAATTTTTAGCACAACAACTAGGACTTAATGAACAGTATGCATACCAAATTTCATGCATCTGTTCAAATTATTTCCAGAATTATTAATAATTTTATTGAATTTTATAGCATTTCGAGGAATTGCTCAACATGATGCAGTTATTTTTTTTAAAAAATTATATTTTTATTTACACTCTTTAATAGTATTGCAATTAATTGTAAAGATGAATTTTTTATTAGCCTGCTAGTTTACCATATTTTCATGGAGTATTCAAAGGAGTAGCTTTGCCATATTGAGTATTATACTTTCAATCCATGTTTTAAATGAGAGATCAAATTTGGGCTCTCCACATTACAAACATAGACGCCATCAATGTTCTAGGTGGGCTCAATACATATTGAAATGATTTCTTAATCAGTTATTTTTGGCCAACGGTGTATCGACATAGTTTTGAATTCGATGCATATTTTTATAAGACCAATCCATATTGAATGGCAGATGCATTAACCTTCACTGACAAATCGTGTTGAGCTTCCATTTAATATAGTAAGCATATTTAAAAAATTAGAGTACACCATGAAACTGTAGTAATTATATTTGAATAAATTATACCACAACTGCGATTTGATTTTGCAGTCTTGTAATACATACTTAACCAAACTTAGTTTCTTACCCTGGACACGGCATTGTGGCTATTAAATTGGTGTTCGATTTCCTCCCATGCTGCCTTCTTAGCAACACTTACAATATCCGTTCTTTTATCTTCAATAATTCTCTTCTCTTTGATTAGGTCAATTGACTTTTCCTCTGGAGAAAATAGCTTGTGTGGAGTTTCACCCGCCATGCTGATTGATGTGCGTATTGTTATGAATATTTCCTATTGGCTGAATGTGACGTATTTGTATGAGAATTATGAACACTCAAATAATTTCACGAACATTTTCCGAGTATTTCCGAAGTGTTCCTCAAGGCTAAGGAGTCCTTAAGAATCGTCTCTGCATACGAAATGATACCTTTGCCTATCGTTTTCCTTTCCTTAAGGTATCCTCAAGGTAATGACTGTGCATACCTTAAGGAAAGGAAAAGGATAGGCGAAGGTATGATTTCGTATGCAGAGACAATTCTAAGGACTCCTTAGCCTTGAGGAACGCCTTCAGAAATACTCGGAAAATGTTCGTGAAATTATTTGAGAGTTCATAATTCTCATACGAATACGTCACTTTCAGCCAATAGGAAATATTCATAACAATACGCACATCAATCAGCATGGCGGGTGAAACTCCACACAAGCTATTTTCTCCAGAGGAAAAGTCAATTGACCTAATCAAAGAGAAGAGAATTATTGAAGATAAAAGAATGGATATTGTAAGTGTTGCTAAGAAGGCAGCATGGGAGGAAATCGAACACCAGTTAATAGCAACAATGCTGTGTCCAAGGTAAGAAAATAAGTTTGGTTAAGTATGTATTACAACAACTGCAAATATCAAACCACATTTGTGGTATAATTTATTCAAATGTAATTACTACAGCTTCATGGAGTATTCTAATTTTTTAAATACACTTACTATATTAAATGGGAGCTCAACACGATTTGTCAGTGAAGGTTAATGCATGTGCCATTCAATATGGATTGGTGTTATAAAAATATGCATCGAATTCAAAACTATTTCAATACACCAAGTAATTTATATTTTAACTTTTTCCAAAAATATCTGATTAGGAACCTTAAGTTCCGTATTGAAATCATTTCAATATGTATTGAGCCCATCTTCCTAGAACATTGATGGTGTGTATGTTTGTAATGCGGAGAGCCCAAATTTGATTTGTCATTTAAAACACGGATCAAAAGTATAATACTTAATATGGCAAAGCTACTCATTTGACTATTCCATGAAAACATGTTAAATGCATATTCACTTCTTAAGGATACCCATCTGTAACAATAGGCCAAAATTCACAAAAATTCATTTTCGTGTTATTAAATACTATAATTACAAAAATCTTGCCAGTTTATCAAAGACTTGCCAATGATGAGTTTAAAAGATGCAGATCAGGCAAGACACAAAATGCTAATGAGTAGCTTATTATGTCATCTGGGCAAAGTGCCCCAAGAAATATTTGTTTCCAAAAAGAAATAGGAATTTTGTGTAACTTCTGCTGTGTCTCAGTTCAACATGGGGATTAGAGCCACTTAAGAACTAAAAGTTCATTTAATGTATAAAAAATTCATAGTTCAGAAACACTGCTATTTTTATGATGAAATTTTGAAACCTCTTTTCTCATTTTTTTAGGTTTTTCTGCACTTATTTCAAATGCAAATTGTTCCACACAATTTTTCATGATAAATGTATGCACTTTGCTGTAAATGCTAAGATATAACACACAAGATAATGATGAGATGAATTTTTTATAAAGTGAATAGTTCTGATGTAATTAAATAATAATTATGTTTTGACAATTGTTAAGAAAAATATTCAAATGACATTTTAAATATTTTTTTCTTCCAAACTAGCAGGGTAATAAAAAATTCATCTTTACAATTAATTGCAATACTATTAAAGAGTGTAAATAAAAATATGATTTTTTTGAAAAAAAAATAACTGCATCGTGTTGAGCAATTCCTCAAAATGGTATAATATTCAATAAAATTATTAATAACTCTGAAAATAAATTGAACAGATGCATGAAATTTGGTGTATATACTTTTCATTAAGTCCTAGTTGTTATGTTAAAATTTCAAATAAATCCAATTAAAATTGTGGGTTTTAGAAATTTCACAAATGGGTAACCTTAAAGCAGCTTTATTACTTGAATTAATTATGCATTGTTGTATTACAATATTTCATACAAATTAAACAATGGTGTATATATGGTATAGTTACACAATTGCTTTTGTTTATTTCAGCAAACTTTGGCCCAGCTAAAAAATGCTGGGATAATATAAAAACAAAAAGGAAGAGGGACATGGCAACCGAATCCAGGTTAATCATGAAGATGATTATTTATTTATTTTAGTAGCATTATTAAACACTCTTTCAAATTCATTATTGCCTCAAGGTTACCTCATTGTTAGCACTTTTTAATCTATTATTCTCACAGCTCCTACATTATTAAATTATATAATACATTCACTTAACATTACTGAACATGTATACAATAATATAAACATATACGACTGTAATATACACTTTTTATATATTGTTACATACACATATTGCTTTAAGGCGGGCTCTTATTGAATTTATATATTATATAATTAGACTGAAATCATTTAAGTGTTAAAAATACTGCCTCAATTGTTACAAAAATGTAGCTTGTGTAATTACAGAATACTAGCATACCAAAGAGCACACAAAATTATCTCCTAAAGCTGATATGATATAGACAACCTGCTGATTTACCAAAAATGTAACATGTAATAGCTTTCCTCCACAGTTTATCCAGGCTTAGGACTGGCAGCAAATATACTGGCATGTTTAAAAGCTGGAAGAGTTTCCGCTGTCAAAATCTTACGCTAAATCTGGTTCACAGAACGTATTTACACCATGCACACTCCCAGATAACAAGATAAACAAAAACAGAAAAATTGCAACTCTGTTGTTAAAAGTAAATTTTTATATGGTTCAGAAATATGGATCTGCCCATGGTCCTTGTTACATACAAATGCTGAGTTGAAATGTCTTTATATGAATTGTTGTCTGAGAATGCGTGCTCGTGGGTTCTGTACAGCATTGGCCACAGGTACACCCTCAACTGGATCTTCTTCCACATTCTTGAAGTAATCTCGCCTCAGAATGCCAATGTTGTTTAAAATAGCACATGTAACAATTATTGCTTGTGTGGTAATTGCTTTTGTAAGTAATTTCCTCCTTAGACATGGAAATCTTTGTTTCCATACCCTGTTTAGTCATTCTATTATATTTCTAGTGGATTTGTGAGCTCTGTTGTATCTGAAATTAAAGGCACAAATTATTGTATTTCAGTGTCTATTCTTGTAAAAATTTAGATCTAGCAAATTTACATTTTTGTTATGCTTTTTGAAGCACAGAGAGGTATAAATAATTGAACAATATGTATCTTTTTTTTTTTTAAATATGGTATCTGCTGGTATACCAAACAATATAATGTTCTTTCTTAAAATTTAGATAAGTTGAAAATGTCTGCTCCCTTACTAATACAATAATAAACATATAATTAAAATTATTTGTTTTTATTATACAGCCTCTAATCCCTTAATTATGTACATGTATATTTCACACTTATTTTCTCCGACCCCCCCGGTATCATTCTCATGACACGTAAGTATTGAAATGATTACCTTCGTTTTGCTGGGGTTCTCACGTGATGATCCAATATAGGAGTGTAAAGGTAGGGCAGCTGTGGATAACCATTGTCTCCAAGCAGAATTCCATGTACTCTGCCATCAATAAATTTCTGACAATTATCAGTGTTGTCAAAAATTCTGCTATCATGCATTGATCCTGACCAACATGAAACAATGTCCATGATCTCCATCTGAGGTCTACAAATTAGCTGAACATTAAGAGACATCCAACCCATCCTATTCCTGTACAACTCGGCAAACTGTCCTCCGGGAATTTGAATAGGAATATGGGTGCAGTCTATTACACCTGAAAAGATGTAGAAATAATTTACAGTTGATCAAACCTTTTATGAACATAAATAAAAAATGCAGTATTTGAAATTACTATTGGCTTTCATTCACATTGCAACTGATTTTATGAGACTCCTTCAATATAGAATTTTGATCACCTATGCTTAAGAAAATGTTAAAAATGTTATACTATCCCCCTTCATTTGTATCCATATTTTCAAATTTGGTATCTACTATCATGAGTGTCTCATGCTTTAATAAAGCTTAATGATAGGTAATAAACCACTACCCTGTTTTAGTCATTAGTAAATACTACTATTACCTGTTACACCTGGAAACTGAGCAGCTTCATAGAAGTTTCTATTATTGCCGTACTGTTGTTCCGTTAATGGAAATTTCACAAATTGGCTTAAGTTCTGTGCAATACCAATAGACACTCGCTTGATAATGCGACTCACTGTGCTCTGGTTTACCTTTATAACATCTCCATTAACAATCTGAAAATATAAATAATGAAACTGAAACATAAGTTTATCTTAAGTATAAACAAAATGAAACTGTAGCTATTACTATCATTAAAACATTAGGGGCATATTTCAGAATAAATTAAAACTTATTTATTAACAGAGCGATGCCAAAAATATACTAATCAATTAAAATCACATTAAAGAAGGCTTTTTAAGATAAAAGGAAAGCTTTTACAGCACTACAATTTTAGGAATATATTTTTATATCTAAACTAAAACCGGCTGAACCAGGCTAGAAGCATGCATTTTAGCCAAACAGCTCGTGAGCAGTAAACATATACACTTATATTTACCTGGAAATCTCCAGTTGCATAAAATCTGAGTGCCCAGAGAATTTGATGAATTGGAGGAAGTGGTAGGCCTCGTGTCCTCTGTTCTTGAAAATGTACTAGTGGCAAAACAGCTTCTGTTACAGTATACTTTGAGAATCTGTTATGTCTAAAAAACTGTAAATTGCTATAAAGCTCTAGAAGGTTTTCGTGGTCTTGCAAATACCTCCCTTGCAATGGTGGCTCATGTTCCAAATCTACATTTTCCATAAAATCGAAAAACTCTATCAATTCGTGGTTAAGTATAGATGCCATTGTGCAAAATACAAGGGAAGGAATCCTTAAGGAGACGACAAGGTTGCTTTTGGCCAGCCTTTGCTGTTCCTTGAGGAAGCCTCAAGGCCTCCTTAAGGATTTTAACTCTGAATACGAAATTTGTGCAAACCGCTAAGGAAACCTTAAGGAATCCTCAAGGTAATGACTGTGCATACCACCCTTGGATTATCAAGGAAATATCTACCTACTCCTTCCCCAAACCACACTTTACAAGGAAAAACTTTCAAAGTTATGATTAGAATAGCATACATTTGAAGATATTTTACATGACATAAAATATATACCTTGAATTTCCCAGGAATAGCCTGTGAAGTCCTTTTAATTCAGAAAGAATTTTATATAAGTTTGTGTAACTGGTAAACCATAAAAGACAGAAACTCAGTACACAGAAAATGTAGAACTATTTAAAACACACAATTTATTTCAAATAACTTATTTTGTGGCATCAGCCATTTCCGGATATCCATTATTATTGGCTTGTATTTTTCAATACCTAAGTGATATTGCTGTTGCATGCAGGATCTGCTGTTAAGTATTTCACTATTTCTATTTCATATGTACTGATAGCAAATATGTAATTAAACTATTTGTGCAAATGTTTATCTCTAACTTGAGATAGAAAAACAGCTTTTGCAAGAAAGTTTGCAAAAGGTATACAAAATTAATGGTAGTGAATAGAGAAAATTATGTGAGTGCAACACATCCTATTTTTAAAATTTATTGTTTAATAATGCTTTAACTTCTTGGTATAATTGTGACGGTTATTGTAGATTCATTGGTTCACTTGAGTCAGTATATCTTGACAATGGTCTTAGCTGAATGTTGCCTTCCTGAATCATCTACTTAGGTAACTTGTTGATAGATGCTCTCAATCTCAGGATGTGAAAGAATGGCTATTAATGTGCCTCCATAGACTTTACTTGAAATTAAAAATAAGACCCCCTCCAAAAAAAGCTGGAAATTTAACCTTGGCCACAATTTAATAACTGTGCTTTATGAAATCAACACTATATAATCCTTCAAAACAAGCAAATAGCATGCTTGTTTCTGAAACCCTTCCTTGCATGCAACACAAAGTAGGTTCAGTACCAAATAGGGGCAACATTTAGGAGGGGAAGGGGTCAATTCCCCCCCCCCCCTTCCCAGGCTACCAGCTATTACTGCTCTACACCCCCCAAAAAATGACAAATGTAATTTTAATACAAATGTTTCACATTTGGGAAGTAAAAAGGTGATTTTCTTTTAGGTTAAATGTATAATTAAATTCACATGAAAATTCGAGAAACTGAAATGACATTTCTGGTATCAAAGAAATTTTACCCTCGATTCTAGACTTCATTTGCAATCATCCCTACTGTTTTTCTTTTTTTTATTAGAAAAAAAAAAAAAAAAAAAAACATAGCAACAGTACTATGGATTCATGGCCATATATCAAGCATCCAAATGCAAATTACTAGACTACCCATTGTGGATAGGTGGGGTGTCAAAGTCAATGCTATGAATAAACTGTAGTGGCTTTTGTAGCATGGAAAAATTTCATCCCTCCAACAGCGCACCAAGTGCCTTTCAATTTGCTTACATGCTATGCTGCTGTCACCAGTATGCAACCTTAATACCTGCTATAGATCTAAAAGAATTGTACCTCTTGGATAAGGAATGATTATCTACAGCAAAGCTCTAAGCAATAACTTGTCCCGAAAAAGACATGTTGCATGTTAATCTTAAGTACAAGTGAGAGAGATGTTATCTCAAGATGTGAAACTTTTAAATGAATAAAGCCAGTTGTCTATTTCTTCATCTGTGACAAGTCAAAATGGAAGTATTAAGCTTGTATTATATACACCAGTCTGGTCTGGATTTTCATATACAAAAAGCTGAGCGAGATTACATAATTAAAATAATATTAATTGCACTTTCAAGTATGAAGATCAAGTCACAAAAATCAAATGACAGGGTTTATAAATGTCATACTAAGAACAAAATATATATTAAAAAGAGGCAGTGGCATTTATATTTATTAATTTATTACACATAAGTTTACTATATTATTTTCTTCTATGACTGTATACTTATATGAAGCAGATAGCAAACTTCTGAAGGATTAGCTCCACCTTGCATCTTAGCAGCTGTTTTTCCAAACTTTTTTTTTTATTATTGTATGACTGATTTGTTTAGGGCAAATGTTTGTGATACTCTTTCATTTTGTATCACCACACTGTGTTACTAGTGTAATGCCAATCATAACCTTTTATTTTTGATAACAGAAGTTTGGAAAAAGCTACAAAAGAAGTTTCATATCACTGCTAACAAGAACTGATCTCTTGACTTTCTTCATGCACAATATTAAGGTGTAAATCAATCTACAATTACATAGGAATGGTTTTTATTTGTGAATGGACGAACTAAGGAAATAAAAACATTAAGTACATTCTACAGGTTCTGCTAATGGTACAGAGTCTTGTTTTATATAAAAAAATATGTGTTGAAAACATATTTGTACCACAAAAATTAACTTTAGAGTTCATATGACTTTCTCTACCAATGATAAATTCACATTTATCTGTTATATATTACAGTATTCAACCAAAAAATTGATTCTTCCATACATATTGTTACTGAAAATATATTGTTATTTAGGAATGATTTCAAATTAAACAGGACACACTTAATTACATTTGGAATCAGATGTTAATTTATGGTAACAAACTCATGTGATGAAAAGAAAGACGAAAAACAAGAATCACAAACCTTCAAGCATGTTCATTAGATGACCTCTGGAAAGGTTCTAAACTTGCAACATGGAATATTGTAGCACACTCGGCTGCTAACAGAGGGGGTGGTAGTCTCAGAAGTAAGGAGTACTTGATACAGTGGTTACAAGTAGCATGGGAAAGCTAGATTGCCAAATAAACACTATGCCAGATTCTATAAAGACAAACTAGTCGTTACACCATTTTATTAAGCAAGTTATGAGTTGTGGACCCTCTACTGGATCCCAAAATGCAAGAGATTAAATGCACAGCATTAGCATTTACCTGAAATAGTTCTAGCAGGGCTTCAGGCCTACTAAAAGTTGACTTTATTAGGGCGGGATTTTGAGACACTATGTAAACATGAGGGGTCTTCATTTCAGCATGATGGCGACAAGATTTTGTGACAATTGTCCAGTTCACATAAAACGTGACCAATAAGTATGTTTTGTTATGTAACGTCAGCAATGTGCTATCCTGGTTACACAATTTCTTCCAGTTATGTCACTTTATGAAATCTGATGCAACTTCCCAGTTGTGGATTGAATCCTACTAAGGTTCGTTACAATATTTTGAAAATGGGTAAAACTACAAAACATTTTACACTAGTTGCATATGTAGCTGAGCTATGCATTCTTTCTGTATTAAGCTTTTGTCTATCTTCTAAGGTTAATTAATTATACAAAATTGAATTACAGCAAGGGAGGTGGGAGTTCATGGACTATTTAAAGAAATTTAACATTACACATTTTATTAGTCATGCAAATATCTTCAACAAATAAAAAGAAAATTGAGTTTTATGTATGGACGCTCTTTAACTGCTGTGGTGTATGTTACTTTAATCAAAATTGTTAAGATTGTTTTTAGAAAATAAAAGATAGGTAATGAACAGTTTTTCACATGGGGAAATTTTCATGTCACATCTTTGGCAGATACTGAAATTAAATACCAAGTTTGGTATTCATAAAAACATTAATTTTGCTGTTCACACATACATGTGCACACACTGACTTCTTCTACCATGGATTTGGTAGAGGAAACACTGCATTCCAATCAAAAACCTGATATTCAGATGTCACTGGAAATGTTTTGAGGCCCTCTGAATAAAAAAAAAAAGAAATTAAAAAAAAGATACATGTGTGTCTATGAACAGCATAGGTCAGTAGATTTAAGGTCAAGATCTTCCAAAGAGGTAACAGAAAGATTTGTAAGAAAATCCCCCCACCTCTAGCATCCTTTACATGGAAATTTTTTTCTTCTCAAAAGCAGCTGTAACAATTTTAAAATGGCTTACATTCATAATATTTACATGGCAAATAAAATGTGTATCTTAAGTTCTCTTCACCATAAAGGGTTTTGTATAATTCTGTATAACCGTTATACTATGTGAGAAAGACAAAAACTAACTATACAAAAGATGTAGATCTCTTTAACACCACAATTTATTTCAAATAACTTTTACTGTGGCATCAGCCATTTCCAAGATATTCATTGTTATTGGTTTGAATTTTTGTATTTGTCATTTTTTTGAAGCACTGTTGCCTTTCAGCTGTTCCATGCATAGTTTTCATATCACTTCGATTTCCTGCATCCTCTTTGTACCTACAACTAAATGTGTAATGAAACTCTTTTTACAAATGTTTTTCTTGATAATATGATACTTAGAAAAATAAAGTTTTGTGAGAATAGTTTGTAGATGCTATATAGCAGTAGATGACAGTGGGCAGAAAAGTCCTATGGGTGTAACCCATCAGATGTTTCTAAAAATGTTTTATTTGATTAGTGGACTACAAAATATATAATTCTGGTGAGATCCTGAAATTTAATTTTTGGGTCGAATATAGTGCTTCCTCTATCATAGGTATGTTGCAGATTAAGGAAAAAACAAAAGGTGACAGTAAATCCAAACTTGTTGGGCACAAGCTACTCTATGCAAGGCAGGATAGTGCCAATCATATGATTGTTTACAAAGCACGTTTCCAAGCTAAAAACTAACTGAAGTGATTGTTATTAGAAAATCAATTTAAGAACTTGGTTTAGGTACACATCTTTAAATTAAATGCTGCATCAGCAAGGAAAACATAATATAAAACCTCCTGTGATGACTTGAAAGAGTGACTACCACCTGCGATGCTGCAATTTTTATGTATTTTTGGTATAAATTCTGAGAAATCTTTGCTCACAAGAAAAATCTCAGGCATGCTTGTTATGAGGCCCTTAGATGCAAAACCCGACATTCAATTTTTGGCAAAAAATGAGTTTATGGCATATATGCATTCTCCATGTACAAAACTGTCGATAATTTGCTAAATAAGATGCATAGGTATATCAACATTTGCCACTGTTATAACAGTAAGAACACGGTGAGATTAAAATCCTGACATTTCCTCATGGCTGCAAAATGCATATCGCCACATTTCCTTGTAGCCAATCAATGACCATAGACATAAGGATGCAATTATCATGTGAGCAAGCAGTTAACATGCCAAAGAATGCTTCAATGTGAGTAATTTATTGTTTGTATGGCCTGCTACATTGTATCATATATTAGGAAAACTAATAACAATGGAAACTGCTGTTATCCCAAATACAAAATAAATTGAGTTTTACTTATGGATGCTCTTTAACTACTATGGTCCTTAGCATCCCATTTTGTATTGGGCGTGAAAGACCGGAAATTTTGCACAGAGGCCTCTTTCTCAGACTTGAGGTTCTTTCATTTGTCATAAATCTATGACACGGGACCACCAGCTTTACTGCCCTTTCAAAGTAAGCCATGCTAAGGATTTTTACGCCCAAAAAAATTCATTGCCCTCCGCTAGCTTTGAACTTGTACCCTTGGGAACCAAAAGGAACATGATACCCCTAGACCACGGAGGATGACTATCCCAGCTGTGCCAGGATGAGGGAGGAAGAGGGTGAGAAATAGAGAAAATTGGAAGCAATTTGGAGAAAAATCCAAAAGGTGAGATGTAATTTCATTGCTACTGTTTTGATAAATAAGGGTATTAGTGTATTCCAGAGGCAAAATTAATATTTCCCAAAACTATTATATTTAAAATTACTACTATACAATAGAAATTATATTTACAGATATCCGCCATGCCATTACTACAAGCAAGTTCAGCCTTTCATTGTCATATGTTAACAATGGTCACATTCATCCTTAAATATTGCGGTCACCCCTCCGAATAGGCACAATATGTTCCAAGCCATGAGAGGAATGTGCAACTTCACATTTTTTGCAGTTGCAAATTTTTATGACAAAGCAGTGCATGTAAGTGGAAAACATGTGCACATGCTTAAGCCACACCGAATTTGTATTGCTCCTCTTTTTCCTCATATCCTGAAGACTTTCCCATGGTTGTACTGCTATACCTGTTATTGTGTCTTGGGAAAATGTTGCATTCAATATGTAAAACGCAATGCAGTACACAATAGTGTATTTCATAGTGAAATAGTTCAATTGATATTACACTCAAATTTCAATACAAAAAATACTGGATACGATGACGTCATCTAAATATGGTAAGAGAAGCTTATTGGATTCATTTTTAAGGACCTTTGGATTAACCACTGTTTTGATTTATCCATGAAACTTCTGACTACCATTAGTACGGATAATTGCGAATATTCTGTATAGTGTTTAGTGCAACAGTATTTTAAAGGTAATTCTTAATATCAAATCAAAATAATTATTTCTGTTGTGTAATAATTTAACTTTAAGCAATCCTGCATAGTAGTAATTGCAACAGAAGAAAAAATATCCCATTCTAATATTGTTACTAACATTAATGAATACATTTCATCCAACATGAAAATATCCGCTAAATGTGAAATATTATTAGGGTATACAATTGTTAAACGTCATAAATAATTACAACTTTTACTGCAATTATTTCAGTAGAACCTACATATAACTTACTATTCTATTGTTGGTAAAAATTCAAATACAGATTTCCAAATTTTAAGTGCATTTTCTAGAAAAGAATAGCTAGGTCTCGGAAACAACTAATGTATTGCAAAACCATCATGTATATGTAAGTGGTATTGACATTAGTTTGTCTGCTAAACAGTGTGTGCTAAACAATTTTTTTCTCATCTCCTGAAAATTTACTGTAAGTAGAAATGTCAGGGTTTGCAACTAGGCGCTTCATATAATCCCTCATTTTTTTACATATCACTTGCAGGACAAATGCAAAGCAGAAAATCTGCAAACATAAATTCCAGGCATCTATGAAACAAACTGCAGTTATTGTGATAAAGGATAATTTGGAAAAACAAAAGGAATTATTGCCTTGAAAATCACCAGTGGAACATAGAGAACAAATAAATAGAAAAATCAACAATAGTATATACTTTATGGGATGTGGCAACATTGTCACTAAAATATACTTAAATGCAATTTGTCATATTCATAATACTCAGCTCCTGCACAGAATCTGTTTCATCCCACTGTTTGTAAAATTATTAATTTCTGAAGTGTATTTTTATACTGATGTGACTATGGTAAGTTTTTCAGTTTATTGCTTGGAAACTTGACTACAGTTATAGCATATTGACAAATGTGAAAACAAATCAATTAAAAATCCTAAAAAGTTTAAGTTCACATTACCTGAAGCTTTGCTGAAAAGTGCAAGCAAACTGAGCACTTTATAAACACTGAAATATACATAACATATTTTAGTAAAAGTAAGGTTACAAATTCAAATCTGAATTTCAATAAGTGGAACAAGAGCATTCAAATGGCTTTAAGTGTCTGAATTCAGTACAAAACTAGGGGGAAGAAAGACTCAGTATGGAAGCATATGACATAAGCATAATAAAATATATGGCTTAAGTAATCTGAATTCTGTACAAAACTTAGGGAAAGAAAAGTTCAATATGGAGGCATATGCCATAAACAGAATAAAATATTTGGCAGTAAAATTTTATTTTTAAAATAACTCTTAAGTACATTTCACAAATGTTGCTGTTTGTTGCCATCATCAAAACTAGCGTTTTGACTTTTCTTTCTAATGAATCACATTTGTGACTCCTCACTCTCATGTTTTCGACTATGCCTTTTCAAACTTTGCTGATGAATAAAGCTCTTGTCACAAATATCACATTTGTGTATTCTTTTACCTTCATGTGTCAGAAGATGAGCTCTTAAGTGTCTCATTTCAATAAAACCCTTCTCACAAATTTCACACCTATGTGGCCTTTTACCCTCATGATACAAATTATGTCTTTTTAACTGTGACATCTTAATAAAGCTCTTTTCACAAATATCACACTTGTATGGCTTTTGGTCCTGGTGATACATTATATGTGCTTTTAAGTATGATATTTTAATAAAGCTCTTTCCACAAATGTGACACTTATGTGGTTTTTTGCCCTCATGAATCATATTATGAGCCTTGAGATGTCTTTTCTCAGTGAAGCTCTTTTCACAAATATTGCATTTATATGGCTTTATGCCCTCATGGAGCAAAATATGTGTTTTTAAATGTTGTACTCTAGTAAATCTCTTGTGACAAATATCACACTTGTAAGGCTTTTCATATTCTTCACACAAATGGGGCTTTTTGTCCAGATGCTGCAACATATGTGATTTTAAATGTGATGTTCGAGTAAAACTCTTCTCACAAATATCACACTTGTGGGGCCTTATTCCCTGGTGAATCAACATGTGAGAATTCAAGTGCTTCCTCTGGGTAAAGCATTTATCACAAATTTCACATTTATATGGCCTTTTACCCTCATGACACATATGATGTTTTTTTAATATTGACATTGTATCAAAGCTCTTTTCGCAAAGTTCACACTTAAACCGCTTTTGGTTACTGTGGTTTAAACTCATTGCTTTCAGGTTAGACTTATTAATGAAACTGCTTTTGCAAGTGTTACAGCTGATTTCTGTGATATCATTTCCATGAACTTCACACAACTTACGTTTTTCACTCTTAGTGCTCCCATTTCTCACTTTTATGCTGTTACTTTTCTCTACATCTCCAGAAGTGAATAAAGTTGATGCAGCACTACTGTCACCAAAAACTGCTTCAACATACAATCTGAAATGTTGTAAGACACATCACTAATAGCTAGAAGAAATGGAATGAAATAATTTAACAAGATTATAAGTATACGCATAAATTTATATTACAGATATATCTATATAGTACCACTGATGAAGTTTATTATATAAATTTTGGTAAATAATCCTAAATTGCATTTCATAGCATGGAAGAGGTACAGGTATCCATACATAGCTTAAGCGCAATTATTCATGGTATATGGAATGAAATACAGTGGTAATTTTTTTTCTTTGAGCACTAAACCCTAAGATTGGGATATTTATCATGTCATTACTTTGTGATATGTTTCAGTATAAAAGCATGATTTAGGCAACAGACAGTCTTAAAAAGACTGAATTAATTGTTCATCACATTTGTAAATACAACATGTTTCACGCAATTTACTATTTAACTTTCTATGGAACCATAGTTTTTGTGGTATACTATGCCAGACATTTGTTTATTTTATTTGTCCTGCTCATGACAAGTCATGCTGCATGTTGGTGAAGATGTGATTATGGTAGATAGCAGCATAGTAGTACTTTGCACTGAGTTGAAACTATGTGTACGAGACAGTGCGGCAGAAAAAAGTCTGTTTTAAAATCTTTTGCAAAGTGATTATGCAATCTATATGAAGTAAAATGTAGAAGATGCAGCTAGTGTTCAAGTTAAATATATTCTAGCAGAAAGTCTATTGACCACATTCAGCAGTAGCAATAGTAATATAAGAGTTTTAGGATACATCTACAATTACAACCCTAAATAACCGAAACCTACCACATTACGGATAAATGTGTTAAAATCTACCACATCCCATGTAAGACATTAATCCTACGAATTAAAATTTTAAACAGTGTCAAAACTATACAATGTTAAGATAAAACAAATAAGACAAATATCAGACACACAAACACACATGGAAGAAAAAATTAAACTGAGTATTATTTATGATGCTCTTAACTACTATAGTTCTTAGCATCCCATTCCAACGGAAGAGCCAAGAAACTACGAACCGGCTGCATGGTATTTTTCCACTAAGTGTGTGGAAACATGTTAACGCACTGCTGCTATAAACAAGGTCATGCTGTTGATGTGGTTTTGCTCTGCAGTGTGAAGTGCAGTATTGAATTGACATGATGTGATGTAGTTCAGTTATTACAAGTTATTTATTATTTTGTCCTGTACTTAGTCACAAAGTATATTATGGCTCAGTATATGGTTTCTACTGCACAGTGTGTATTTATTTATGATTTGCAGAAAGATTTACAGGTGTAAAAGTTTCAGGCTGTAAAACAATCCATGAACTTTACAATAAATTTCAGGCCACAGCAAGTGTTCACGCTAAGAAATCTAAAAGACAGTGTATGGTTCTTACCAAAGAAACATTAGATGACATCGATCATCATTTGGAGAATTTCTCTAAAAAATCACTTAGGCATCTTTCACAACATGCAGGCATTTCTTATGGCTCTGCGTGAAGAGCTTCCAAATTGCTGAAGTTAAAACCATATAAAATAACTCGGCACATGCTCTTCAACCAGGTGATCCTGTAATTACACCCATATTTAATATTTTTCATGGACAAGGCTTGGTTCCACCTTCATGGATATGTGTATATGCAAAATGATTGTTACTGGAGCTCTGACAAACCTAATATTGTTTATGAAGTACCCCTTCATGATGAAAAAATTGGTGTATGGTGCGCCATGAGCGGAGAAAGAGTTATAGGGCCAATTTTTTTCAGGTCAACAGTTGACATCCGTACATACAATTTTGTCCCCTTTTTTAGAGAATTAACAGACAGGGAGTACAATTTTCCCTTTTTAATAAGACTCTGCAACAGCACATAGGCCCAATATTTTGATGAGAACAGTTGAAAGAGTGTTTGGACAGAATTATTAGTAAAGATTTGTGGCCCCCTCGTTCCCCGACCTAACCCCCCGCAATTTCTATCTCTGGGGTAACTTAAAACATAAAGTGTACAAGACAATCCCACACGCGCTGGAAGAATTAAAACAAAATATCCACCAGGAAATTGCCAGCATTTCTCAACGTGAACTACGGTGAGTGATGGATAGTTTCCTAAAGAGGTGCCAAAAATGTATGGACGATGGTGGCCAGTTTCAGCATCTCCTTTCATAAAATTGGTAAGTAAAGCCTTTAAAAGTAGTTTTAAAAATGTTGTATGGTTTCATACGTGCCTTCCTATGATAGTGGCAGACAGCAACAAGCACCGAGGACACAGACAGAAAAAACACAGCGCAGACAGTTCATAGTTTTTTGGCTCTCTCAGTATATTTGGCATGAAAGACCACAAATTTTGTGCAGAGGCCTCTTTATTAGGCTTGAGGTTCCTTTCCGTGCCATAAATCTATGGCATGGGACCACTGCTTTATTTCCCTTCCAAAGTAAGCCATGCTAAGGATTTTTCTATCCAAAAAAAATTCATCTTCCTCCACTGGCTTTGAACCCATGACCCTGGAAACTAGAGGCTAGCATGGTTCTCCAAGACCACGGAGGATGACACATATGGAAGAGAGAGTATGCAGAGATACTATCATAATACAATCTTAAAGGTAAAACAGGGCAAATTATACTCAGCAGCCCATACACATGACAGTGAGCACAAAGAGGTAGGTGCAGGGTAGAACAAAATGACCATGGCTAAACTGCAGTGCCCAAGATGTAGTCTGACTAAACTCAATTTCTCACAATGGGATACATGTGAACAAGTGCTCCAGGCTATAGAGAGGGTCTTAACCTCCTGAAGTTTATTTGCTCCAACAGCAGCCCATTCGTCATGCCAGCCCAATACTGTAAAACAGAACTAAAATGATCAGAAGCAATGCAATAGCTAAAACACCTGAGAAATACAATTGCAGTCTTGGTAGTGGCATTCGTAGCCTCATTCCCTGGTAGGCCAATGTGTCTAGGCAAAAAGATGCTTTCTGCAGCTGAGATAGTAAGGTTTAAAAACCACATACAGAAATAACTTGTCTGCTTGAAGCTTCCTAATAGTTTTTAAATATATCATAATTAAAATGATACAAACCATGACCTTACCTTAAAATTACATTTACCCACATAAAAATCATGTTTGTATCAAACTTGAACATTCGTTTGTCTTACAGCATGATTGTTTGCAATTCCTTGCTATCAGAACCCTTAAGCTAAGAGAGAAGAAGGTATTTTGCATCAGCATTTCATTTACGTATCTTGTAAGCTTTTCATTAACAGCAAGCCTGAAGATTTACTTTTTGTTTTAAATCACGATGGTTTTCTTGTATTATTCCTTAATTTACTTCTTTAAATTTCAGAGTGTACAATTAAAATTTGTTATACAGTAATACAATATCATATTTCTGTTACCTAATATACAATCCTTTATCCTGCTTTTAGAAATCATGTCACTCTACAATGGATCCTAGCTCATGTTGGACTTTTGGGCAATGAACATGCGGATCAATTAACAAAGAAAGGTGCAATACAACAAATAAAACCTGTAGGATAAATAGAAATAAAGAAACAATTAAATAACATTAGACAACATTTCAAAAGACAGCAGAAACTTGATGAAGAAGATAAAGTATAAAGATTATAAGAATATTAAAGATAGAGTTGATATACAAAAAATGCCAAGGAAGACTGCAGTGGCCCTTATTTAGGATGGCAACTGGCCATGATTGCCTTGCAGAACACCTCTACAAGATAGGATGCCTACCTGCACTCAAGTGCACTCTCTGTGAAGAAGATGTCATCCTGAACAACATCTCGCCAAATGCAAAGGTCTTAAAAGTGATAACCTACAGACTTTATATTGGGAAGCCAGAGGGAAAATAATGCAGATAAATTAATCCCCAGTGCCTTGGTGAACGACAACTTTATCCTGCTTTACTGGGTGAAGCTGGTGTCTGAGTGAAGCTATTTACTTTGCAACTGACCCATGATACATGTCTATTTTGGTAGGGGATGTGGCTGAAGCTCTGCATCTGCTTAGGTCACATAGTATTGTCAGATACTGCATTGCAAATGATTTAATTCAGGAAAAATTACAAAGAAAATGTAGAATTTTTCATTCTTTTGAACAGGTTCTGTTTGTGGTTTAAGAGTGGATGTCTATTTCTTCTATTCTGTATTAATTAATTTTGAAAGAGTATCCATATAAATTAATCTTTTTGCAACAACTCTTCCGAGAAGTATAGCAGTAACAAAAAGCATCTTCAGAAAAAGAGTGTTTTTCAAGAGGTTTCAGAAAATTGTCATTTTAATAGAATAACCTTAAAATTGATGTCTGCTTGCTAGAACACAAGCATATAACTTACATATGAATGTTCTGAGAATAATTGGAACTGTGAATTGACCAAAACTTTATCTTGATAAGAACAGTTTATTCTTCATCTGATGAGTATTCCTGGCTTCATATGCACATTATGCCTCATTCAAAATAAACAAATAATCACTGACACAGCTATAAATCCAATGGACTATAATTACATTCATCAGCTGTTAACATACACTTCTTGTATGCATGCATGAATGATTTATTTATTTCTATACATTTACATTGCAGCTTTACAATAAGTTTCACTATTCTTGGAGCATTTGTTATTTTTAGATCCTGTAAAACTAACACCCTGGTTGTTGTGTACAATGGATTCTGCTTCACTGAAACCATATATTTTTATTTAAAACAGACATTAATATTTCAGTTTTCCTACAAAAGGTCATCTTTCCATCCTTTTTTCTTTGCTTTCTTCATAATCTCTATCATTACATTCTTCCTTTGCCTTAATCTCTTACTTTCCCAATATAGTTGCCAAACTGTTATAAAAATTCCTTTCTACTAATTCCAAAATATGCAAATTATCCCAATTCTTGTTCCATGCTTCCTCTTTTCACATTTTAGCTTCTAGACAATCTGCTAACCATTGAAGATCTATACTTTCACATAATGGACATACTTGTTCTGTTTCATGCAAATCCTTCCCATTCCCTTTTATTGCAAACATCCACATATATTTCCCGGCACCATCCTTTCTTAACCTTCCTATAATATTCCAAACTATTCTTATCGCCTAAACTACTTCATATTTCATGCATTTCTATTTTGTCAATCCTTAATTTCACCTTATTCCATAATCCTCAACATTTCTTGTATGCAATTTTCTGTCTATAGAAAGGTTTGTAATGCAATATTTATTGGTTTCTATCATGTTTGGAAGTATTTGAATGATAACTCCTTTTTACAACTAGGAAGTTCTCGAAACTTTCATAGAAAGTTATGGCTTGACTTCTGAACGAGACTTCTGTAATGCACTATGATTAATGAAGTTTTCCTATAATCGTCTTCTACTGTTGCATTATTCAAGGACTATTAACTAAGACAAATGTTTCCTTCAACTATCTGTAATTATTAATATTTTTAAACAGACCCCCAGAAAGAAATACCTAAAAACAAAAAAACCTTCACACAATTATGAAGTGTATGACCATAAACAGTGAACAATAATGATGCAAGATATGAAAGTAAATTATCCAGAAACATTAATCTAGGTTTCTGATAACCTCAACACATTCCAGCTGCTTTAGTGATATTTTAGTAACCACTTTAAGCTTGCATAAACTGTATGGTGGCCAAGATCATCCATATATACTTCACAGTTCTCATACTAACCATTTTTTAGAGATTGTATACAGAGGTTGTAAATAGTTAAAATTCCTTACATAGTTCTCAACAATGTTTGGTAAAAATTTTTGTTAAACCCTTTTTCCTGAATCAAGTTCAATGTCCCTATGAATGACTTGAAAATTAATGTGCATATGTGATATATGTTAGAAATAATTCTAAATGATTTCTATCGGAAATCAGTGATGAGTTGAGTGGGTTCCTTTACTGGAACCACTTCCACTCCTTTCCTTTGGAATGGAAGTAATGCCAGTGGTCCCATGTCATAGATTTATGGCACTAAAGGAACCTCAAGCCTGATAAAGGGGCCTCTACAAAATTTCCAGTCTTTCATGCTCAATATACACAGAACAGGATGCTAAGAGACACAGTAGTTAAAGGGCATCCATAAATAAAACTCAATTTAATTTACTTCCACTCAGCAGTTGTTTCAAGGAGGTAATTCCAGTTCCACTTGGAGAAAGTAGTTCTGGCCTTTGGTGGAACTAGTTTCATTATAAGTACTTCCACTTTTCCACTCCAGAGTATTGGTGAAAGTACTTCCACTGTTTAACTCCAGTGCTAGTGGAATGACTTCCTCTCCTCTATAAGCAGGAGGTATTGTAGTGGCATTGCCATTTGCCAGTAAGCAAACAATATCCAATGGCATGCCACATTTTGTTAACAAATGTTTCCTGTCACATAAACAAGTGTTTGTGATTTCCTAGCTTGCAGTTCTACGCTAGTATGCTATGCATTTATTTCCATTGAATAATAAACTACAAAATAATATTATTTATCACATGTAATGTATATGCTACGTAGTCATAACAATCACATGGATGAGTTGTAATTTAATTTTACTGTAAAGCAAACAAATATAAACAATGGAATGCAATACTTCGGATTTAAGACTAAAGGTTATACATATTTCATAAAATATTGTTTTATTGTAGGTTATAAACAGTGTAGAGGTAAATTGCTTTACATTAAATGTGGTTTAACAAATGTAAAACATTCCTTTGGGAAATGAACTTGAATATACTCTTAGCCTCTCAGAGCTGCTTTTTATGTTGCTGTGAGGTGGAACATTTTGAGAATTTAGTAAAAAAGGAATGGCATACTCTGATTTACTTTTACTTTAATGACCCTTCTGAACCACAAGTCTATGGGACAAAATTTGCTGCCTTTGGGCAATTCTCAAGGTATTACTCAAACTGTATGAAAAAAGCAGGTCAGCAGATACAGAATAATGTGAATTATAAGCAGTTCATCTTAAACTACATCTACATATGCAGAATTAACAGCTATTTTGCTGTTGACGACTACTTATCTACCTCTTGGTGGATAGACAACAAAGCGGATAAAGAAAATGTGCAATGTAAAGTTCCAAAATTTTCAACAGAAAAGAGGTTGAAGAAACTGGAAGTAACATTTATCAGCGCCAGTGATTTAAAATGAGGATATGTGAAGTATGACAATTTATTTATTTACTTTTCATTTGCTGCTGCAGAGCATCAGTCCAATTGTGACAGCATATGCAGTTAATTACACTGAACACATACATTAAAAGATATGTAAATATATAAAATAGAAAGTACAAAAAGTAAATAACAGAAAAATAGGATAACTATTACAATAAATAATAATTCATATATGTTTACAATATTTAAGTGATGCAAGATTAATGTTTATATAAAAAAGAAAAATAATTGATATAGAATTGGTATTAAAATATATTTTAACAAATGAGACCACCAGTTCTGTGAAAATGCTTTTTTAATCACTAGTCATTCAACGTAACACAAACGTTACACTTGAGTCACTTTGGCATGTACTCAGAATACAACACAACTGATCCACCAAATCAAATCACAATTAAATTGTACAACTCAGAACTGACTGCAGAGTTAAAACTCTTAATTAAAATAACATACTGAAACGAAGGTTCCGGAACAAGTAAGTGATACATAAAAGGCTTTTTAATCCACATTTGCTATTGTTCTATTATTTCTATGCTAGCTATTGTTCCAACAAGCCGTTGTAGGACATGCCCAGGTATTGGGCTGAGACTGCCTCACTTTTCATATGCGCATCACACTATATTCATAAAGTGTTATTGTAGCTTAGGTTGCTTACAATAGCAGTTTAACATTTTTGATTGGGTAATTGTTCATAAGTTGCACTGCTAACATAAAGGACTCATCTACCACTTTTAAGGTTAAAACTTGCAGCTAACATAAAATGTTGCATTAGGGAGTTAAAAAATACATATTTGCCATACAGGCATAGTGCAATATTCCCTTATTAATATCACTACAACATGATGTAGGAAATAGCAGATGGAAATATAACTTGAAATTGGATTTTCTCATACAAGCATAATTGGCATTAAACCATTACATCAGAAAAAACCAAGCTTCTGCATATTTTTGGAATTATGTATGTAATGTTCAACTTACTGTGATATTCCTTTATAAACATGCTACATGACATGGGAAGTACGAGTGACGAAATATGACTAAAAGTTTGGCTTTTCTCTCAGAAAAAAAAAAAAAAAAAAGACAAAAAACAAGATTCTGCTTATCTTTGGAATTCTGTGTGTGGCGTTCAACTGAAACATTAATTGCATTTGTTGCATTATTTTATAGAACATTTAACCTCAATTTTCCATAAATGATACAAACTTGAATTCATTAGTATTTGAGTCAGAATTATTGACTGAATTTATTTTAACACTCTTTTTCAAATTTCAAATGACATGCAGGCTGCAGTAATATAATATTTAGCATAAAGGAAATAAATCCAATGTTTGGTGACATCTAAATAATAAGCATAACATGGTACTGATTAGGTGTTGGAATGGCAATGGAATTGATGGAATGTGGCAATTGAAAGTTGAAGTAATTCCGATGGAGTTGGAAGTAAATGCCTTGGAAGTACTGTGGTGGAGTAGAGGTAAATTTGTTGTGGAAGTAATTCCAACAAAGTTCAAAGTAAATGCCTTGGAAGTACTCCAGCGGAGTGAAAGTAAAACTTGTGGAAGTATTCCAGTGGAAAAATTAAATTGAGTTTTATTTATGGATGCTCTTTAACTACTGTGGTCCTTAGCATCCCATTCTATATTGAGCATGAAAGACCGCTAATTTTGCTCAGAGGCCTCTTTATTAGGCTTGAGCTTCTTTTATGCGACATAAATCTATGACACGGGACCACTGGCTTTTCTTCCCTTACAAAGGAAGCCATGCTAAGGATTTTTACGCTCAAAAAAATCTACTGCCCTCCGCTGGGTTTGAACCTGCAACCCGGGAACTAGGGCTAGCATGGTAACCACTACACCATGGAGGATGACTACTCCAGTGGAGTGGAAGTAAGGAAGTGCTAGTTTCGAATAATGGAATAACCACACACTTCACACTTCCAAAGGAGGAAGCGTTCCTTTGAAACAAATCCGACTCATCACTATTGGAAATAATTGTATTTAACAGATTTAGGTTTCATTAGCAAAATCTCTCAAAAAGGATAATTATATGTAATCTCCACATGACCTCATTCATTTAGAGAAAAGCATTTCTTAACCAGCAATTGCATGTGTAGGTTATAACACAGTTATAAGGAAAAACAGTTGAACAAAAACTGAGTTGTAGCACAACTGATTTTATGCTTACCTTGGCAATTCTGCTGGTGGGCAATCCTCATTCATCTCCTCCTGTAACAAAATACCTCATAACACAACAGTCTAGAAGTTGAAATATTATTGCAGTTGATTGATATGACTGACATAAGGACAGCTTTATGTTTAGTTTTTTCAACTTACTGTTCAAAAACTGGAAATATATTGCACTTTGCTTTTATTTGACCATTAATGTTGGTTCACAGTAACTGGGAATGGGAATCAGAATGTGTTGGCAGAGTCAAAATATGCATATTAAAATGTAAGAATTCACAATGAATGGGAAACATACTGAACGTGGGAAAAGAAACAGGAGACTTGGTCGAGTTTTAAGTTTTCCATTCCTGATCCTGGGAATGCTGTATTTGATTAATATTGAGTAGTTATCTTCATGGTACAAATCGTTCAAGGAGGCCCTGAACAAAAACTGCCACAAGAGCTCAGTGTAATTGAAGCTTAGGGAGCAAAACCAGAGCAACCAAAAGCAGTATTAAGCAGACTTTGAGGTATGGAATTTACTAAAACATATTAGGATGAAACATTTGCAAGAGAAATAAAAAATAGTAATGGTGAAGGTTTTAGAAAATGGTTATTGTCTTAAATTTCAAACTTAGTCAACCTCCATTATGGCCAATGAATTGCAAGCAGATGAAAAAGCATCATTGGTCAATCATAAATAAATGACATTCCAAAGCTCATAATCGACTTTGCGCATTGTTACCAATTACAATTCTGTTTCTGCCCCTAGTGTATTGTGAGCCAAACTTGGTATCTTCGCTTTCTGTTCTCTTTTAGATTCTTGTTCCCAGTTTATTCTGAACCAGCCTTTAAAGGGACCTGAAAAGAGTGTGCAGACTTAACCCTTCATGCCAAACTACTACTACTTAAACTACCAGCTCTAAGCAAGGTGAAGCATAAGGTTTTAATGAAGGTTTCCACTCTTCAATTTTGAAGCTGCCGAGTTCAGATATTTGGCTCTTGATATATTATTTCACATTTCCATCCACTTTTAAGGATGTTACTTGAGTCCTCATGTATTAAAGAAATTAAAATTTTTAATTCCAAATTTTTACTGTTATCGTCGCTAATATAAATGTCACTATAACTATCACTTTCCAGCAATACTGCTTCAATTTCCTCCACTGTCAATGATTTCTTGTTTGAACATTCCATTCTGTGATGTACAGTAAGCAAAAATCACAAGAAACCACGGTAACCACATGAAACTAAACACCACCATGAGATATTCTGCTTTCAGCAAGCTACAATGGCTGACATGTGGCAAATTCACAAAGAAAAACAGAAAAAATGCTTCCAACACGCAGTTTAAATATCATCGATTAGCTACAGATATGCACTTATGTAATCTGCTGCACGAATTGTAAATTATTTGAATGCAAAAAGCAACCTCCGTGGATGGGATCGCTTGTTGGCAGTTTACATGCACAAATATCATCGGCACGCATCAGATCTTGGTACCCAAAGGGTTAAACATTTATTATCTGTATTAACAAAATTAGAAGCACTAATAACTGTGAAGAGACTTTCAAGTTAAAACTGCTTAGTCACCTTTTTACTGAGTGAAGTAACCTTTTAAAAAAAGTGATAAGCACAGTTTTAATACTTATTTGTATTTAATTTTTTTTGAAATCCAAATGAATTACCTATGGAATTATTATGTAGAAGTATTTTTGTCTCTGAAGATGACAGTGCAAACAATTCCTAAGGAAATCAAGTGAAATGGTGAGTGTCAACAAACCACACAAAATGAACAGTGTAATGTAGTTATAAAATGGTATTGCAAATTTGAGGTGTATAAATGGCAGCAACAATGGTGATGTGAATTTGTTACAGAGCAACATCAGTATCCGAGTCTCAAACTTGGGATAAATTTAAACTCAATGGCACCATGTGTGAACTGCACAAGGGAAGGAGATGCACATCTTTGGATCTGATATAAAAATCTGATGCATTGTGTTCACAGAATTTCTCTATTAACTCTTCTGCAAACCTTACAAGCTTATTATTCAGTGTAATTCTTGTTAATCGAGATAAACTTCCATTACAAATTTTTTTGTAAGCATAAAGAGGATACAGTAACCTAAAGCAATGGTCAGATTTTTAGAAAAAGGATCGCTATGTGATGGCTTTGAAATTTCATGCTTCTTGCATGGCCACGACAAAAACAAATCATGACTTAACACTAGCAAAAAATATGAATATTTCAAAATTCAAACTAATAACATAGAATATTTCAGAAATGGTTAATGCAACAAAAAATTTTATTTGACATAAACTGTGCACCTTAACGAGAGCTATATTTTTTTGTGTATTAAAATTTTGTCTTTTTTTGTTTGTTGCTTTCAGAGTGCCTCAAAACATGTATTTTTGGTGAAATCTCATTGAAGTTTTGGGTGAAATTCAATACTTCTCTACTTAATATAGATTAGTAGAAAAAGTAAAAATTTGCTAAAAATGATGCAGTATAACATAATATATCTGGTAGACTACATAAAGAAATTGAAATGTGCAAAGCAATCTTTATGGTATGGTCTATGTTGCCAATAGAATTTAGAAATTCTTTGCCAAAATCAGGTGACATACTGCAGATGCTTAAGGGGAGGCATCTGTGAAAATTGCTAAAATCCATAGTTTTGGTCATAATGATGTGAAATTTTGTATGTATTTGTGCCAAAGGGTATCTAGTAGATGTACTAAATTTCACATTTCTATCTAAGATAGTTTTGCAAAAAGAAAATAATTACTGTTTTTTTGCCACAGTTTTAGTGTAGTATAACAAATGCTCCATGCAAAGCATTATTAGTTGTAAATAAACTAAACTATGAATGTATGTTTCTTTTGATTATGTCTACAAAACTTGGTATTCTTTTACAGATATGTGAAATAGTTTTGGAGAAAAAAATTAATGAATACATATATTACCTTTTTTTTCCAAATTATTAATAATTTTCAAATTAAAAATGCAATAACAATTAAACTGTTCCATATAGATCATTTAAAATACCAAGTTTTATGTAGCAGTTATCTAAAAACATTTGTGCAAAATTTCAAAGAAATCTATTTAAAACTGCATTGCAAGGAGCATTTTGAACATTAACAAATTTAGAAAAACAAAAAGTGAAGAAAAATGACTTTAAAGCTTTAAATGTATAACAACACATATTTATTGCTTTAGAATTCCCCTGAACCATATGAAGGTCTTTGAGATAACTGTTTAGCTTCCTCTTCTTTAAGTTTTAATACTTTTAACTGTTTCTTTGCTGATTTGAATGTATTTAGCCTTGTCACAAATTATTTGAGATATAAACATGACAGAAGCTTGTATAAAAAAAACCTAACCTAAGGCTAACCTTGCGTGAATTGATTCACGGAGGTTAGGTTAAGTTTAGTTTTTTTTATATAAGCCGGTTTCTGATTCATGGGAGGATAGGCTAGGTTAGGTTTAGTTCTTTTTTATAGAAGAACCCTTAGGTCTGTCTTCATATTTTGACCAGTTTTGATACCCATTTTTTTCATAACCTTAAGCCTACCACTACATCCTTCAATAATACCCAATGAGATGAGGTAAATTCTTCTCGGAGTAAGAATAAAAATAAAATAAAAAAAATTGTTTTTTGGGGCGCAAACCTCTGATTATGCAACGTAACCATATCATCACAATGCCTTAACACGTTTGGACACCTGAGCATATGATAGCTGCAGCATTGTCTGACCTCATTAATACTGTCTGCCTAATATTGTGTGTGTGTGTTTTTTTTTAAATTTAAAATGCATATCTGCATCCAATTGAAACCTGTCAGCATCCAACCATGCCATCACACCGCTTGCTTTAGTTGAGCCCTCCCCATCCTTTACCACAGTTTCAATTGAATGCAGAATATGCATTTTACCAGGTTTCGATCTTGCGATCCTTGGTTTGATAGGTTAGCTACTCCTATCGTGCCTTAGACCGCATGGCCATAAATCCTGATGTCGAGCTTGTGCCGCCATATTTAAAGGGTTTACTAATCGTGTAGCATACCATGTTATATATAACATTTTAAAGCCAAGTTGTACAAAAATAGGTGTGGCAGGCATTTAAATTTCCGTGCATGGTTTTTAAAAACGCCTGCCAAATCCTTAAAAAAGGTTTTTTATCACCATCAAACTCATTTAAATGTTTGACTAACATTATAAAGTGTTTATTTTTGCAGACATCAAAAAACTGAAAATGTTGGCCATTTTGACTAATAAATCTCTCCTAGGTCCCCTTAAACTTCAAATTTGTATGCGATTTTGCTGCAATGGGGTAATGAGTGCTTTTCAGGAGCCACGCCCACCCGCACATGGGCATTTAAATCATGACGTAATGGCCTTTGAAATGGTGATGCGGCATAAACTACAATAGATTCTGAAAGTACAAAGTATAAACATAATTTTAAGGCAAAAAACGTAAAATAGGATTTTTCATCATTTTTGCCCCAATTTCACCGATGCCTCCCCTTAAGGTGACTATTTTGAGCATCTTAAGTGACTACAGAGGTCGAACATGACTTAAAGAAACCTGAAAATGCATTTGCATATCTGCTAAGAAAGCTTTAAAGTAGATAGGGCATGATAAAACAAATAAACATATAATATCTGTATTTATAAAACCAGAAAAAAATCTCCCACTGGAGGTGCCCATAATATTAGAGTGATAAATGCCCTATATATTTCTATCTTCATTGCACAGCATTAAAATTCCTATTTCTTACTAATCTGTACTCCGAATTTTACTGTATGGCCAATAATTACTACAATTTGGATCATAATTTCTGCAAAACTTACCTCCCTTTCACTTTTTATAAAGATATTTGATACTGCAGATACTTCTGATTGTAATTCACTTTCTGTTAGTGTCTTCTCCATCCACAACGGTTCTTCTTTAATTTCTACTTTGGCAGTCACTTCACAAGCATTGCTGCTGCATGCAAAAGAGTTATTCTGGTCTATCATTGCAGGATATAGTGTAAAATCCTTTCCACTCTTTAGGTCAATGCCTAAGCTCTGATTCTCTCCTTTAATTTTTATTTTGGTATCCATTTCACAATACCTGCCATCTGTTAGAGAGTTATTTTGTACTATCACTACAGGATATGGTGACAAATCACTTTCATTCTCTTGATGATTACTTAAGATCTGATCCATTCCTTCAATTTTTGTTTTGGCATCTATTTCAGTATCATTGCTACATGTGTCCATGTCATTCTGAAAGGGGAAATAAAAAACAATGGATAAAAACAATGACCACCTAGCAAAGAAAACATGTAGTTTTATTAAAGTTTTGGCTGAAACCCTCAGTTCTCACGACTGCTCCACCCGCCTGATAAACACACTCTATCATATATTTTAATACAACTTCTTTTTAGGAAAGGTTACTTTTCTATCTACTTCATTATAATCATGATAAACCTTTACAGAAATAGTTTCATTTCACATTTTGTTGAAGGAGCACAGATAAGGGGAATGGAGGAAACCAAATTGGTAGTCAGATGTTTGAAAACCAGATTGCTCTATGCTACAAATTCCATACTCTTTCCATCACTTAATGAGGAACAACTGAAGCAACGCTTTAAAAAAAAATTAAGAACTGAATAATTCAAATCAATAACGGATATAATGGAAATGACTGATGCCATGAAGTAATTTTAAATAAATTGTGTTTTAAAGAGATCTTATATTTTGTGCAGTACATTTTTGTCTATCTCTTATGGTTTACCAGTTCTAAAAAATAATACAAAATTCCTTCAAATGAAGATGGCTTCACAACAGACTACATACAGAAAATTCAAGACGTATGTTTTATTTGTCATACATGCATGCTGCATTAAGTTTTTTTTTTAAAATTTATTTATGCACGCTCTTTAACTGTGGTACTTAGCGTCCCATTCTATATTGGGCGTGAAAGACTGGAAATTTTGCTCAGAGGCCTCTTTATTAGGCTTGAGGTTCTTTTATGTGCTGTAAATCTATGACAGAGGACCACCAGCTTTACTTTCCTTCCAAAGGAAGCCATTCTAAGGATTTTTACGCCTGAAAAAATCCATGCCCTCTGCCAGGTTTGAATCCGCGACCTTGGGAACTAGAGGCTAGCATGATAACCCTATACCATGGAGGACGATATGCTCCATATTAATCAGAATAAACAGTTGCACACAGTTTTACACATTTTGTTGTAGATACAAAGGGGATACAGAGACTTGATAGCAAATCTTTAAAAAGTGGGTTGCTATACGTTGGTCTTGAGATTCCATACTCTTTTTGTGACTTGCAAGAAAGAACTCGGTGGTGACAGCATTAAAAAAATGATAAAGATATTGAAAAATTAAAACTAGGTATATTGTTTGTTAAAAAATGATTGGCAATCCCCCTATAACTCTGGTAAAGTGGAAGTGGAAGTTGGCAAAGTGTTCTGGTGTATCATCAAGACAGGCTATAGTACCACCTATAACCACCAGATGGTGTTGGTGCATTCCAAAGCTAGACCAGTGCAATGTCGGTTGCTGCAGCATGCCAATGAGATCAGGGACAGCACATAGACACATGGAAGCAGACAATCATGCACAACAATGGACAGTGTGGTTTCTCTGGAGATAAGGACTGACTGCTTCATTCACATGAGGTCAGCCACTATATGTGGGGAAGTTGCATCAAATCACAGATATGGGTTTTGTTGGATTTCCGGTTCAAAGATAGCAAGGACTGTGCTGAAGATTGCAAAAGCATTGAAGTCCAGCACAAACACGCAACCCAGGAAATATCCTAAGCATGTTTGATTTGATAATGAAGAACAGATGTATCACATACATTTGATGAACTGGAGACCACAACTGGACTATCATGGAGAACTCTTCACACTATCATATATGAGGAGTTGAAGATGACAAAGGTGTCTGCACAATGGGTACCCCATAACCTCAACAAAGTGTAGAAACAGAAGTGTGTTGGGAAATGCCAGCAGTTATTGCAACTGTACAGCAGTTTTTTTTTGAGCATCTGGTATCACTGTTGACGAGCCCTGCTTCGTGCATGACACTCCAGAAAAGTCTATGGAGAGGAAGCATGCTTGGAGCCCTTGTCCTAAGAAGCCACAACCAGGACTATTGTCCTCAAGCAAATGGTCACTGTGTTCTGGGATCAGAAAGGGATCATTCTGGTGGATTGACTTCCACTCAATACGACCATAAATAGCAGTCCAGGGCACTGCACAGGGTAAGAGCTTTAAGCAGTTGTCCACCAATGGTGCTGGAATACCCCTAAAGCATGGTTTGCTATGCAAATAAGGAAACTTCCAGAACGATCACATTGGCAGAGAATAACGATAATTTTCTGCATTCATTTTATGTCAATAAATGCTTACTATATATAAAAAAAATTGTAGTGCCAGTAATTTTTTAACATCCCTAGTAATACTGATATCTTGGAAATGGCTAATGTGACAAAAGCATTTATTTGAAATTTTAGTGTTTTATAAGATATTTAACATTTTTTGAAGTAGATTTTTATGTATTTTTGTATGCTTTGCCAGTTATAAAAAATCCATTTTTATAAATAGCAGTTTGCAGGCTTTTGCTAGAAAAATCATGATATGCATTTCATTTGGCATGTAAATATCTTGATGGTATTTTCATCAACATTTTTGAGAAAAAAAGTAAAGAATAAATCTGCACGCAAATTGTAATTTTTGTTGGGGATGAGGTTCTTGAAAATCATTGTCCCATTTTTGGAAGATACTGAATATAAATACAATTGGCATTTATCTGACATTTCGTTTTTTGTGTTATGACGCATGCATGCACACACCGCCCCCCCCCCCGAGTACTTTTTTCTAAAAATAGTTATTTCCTTTTAGTAATGTTGCTGTCAGCCTCTCCCTGTCTTACGTCACATCACTAAACCATACCAACTTTGTAATGTTGAAAAATGCGAGAGGGATGTGTTGGTTGGCAGGAAGGTGAGTCTGCTGGAGTTTTATACAGGAATGGAAGCAATGTATGAAGGAGGTAGTGTTTGTGGAAAGGACCGCAAGTGGAACTGAAATGGATTGTAGAAAATGCAAATGTGTAGATAAAAGGGGGCATACGTTGCGGAACACACCCATTACCTAACGTGCATTTGCATGATACATGCATTAGTTTAAGTTTATTTAATTGGAAATGTCATAATCCTGTTACAAAATGTATTTATTTACCTATTCGGGAATTGTGCATGGTTATGATTTAATAATTATCTTGAGGTTACGTGGTACATAACTTAGCCAAAGGTTATTTCATCACAATATGATGAGGCCCTTCATTTATTCTGCAACTGTACTGCTTAATCTTATATTGTGTAAATTATATTTTTGATAGAATTAAGGAACGTAATGCATAGGCAACATGCCACTATCAAATAATAGCTGGTGTGTTGCTAGCAGTTAATACATATGGCAGTAAAATTCATCATTAAAGTAAATAATAATCATAACTTTAAGAATAAGTGTTAGTCCAACCACCAGATCTTCACGTTATTAAGCAGCCAATTGAAATGCGGAGATAAGTGAAAGCAAATAATACCCATTAGTAGTAATAGTAAACAAATAATAATCATAACTTTAAGAATAATTGTCAGTCCAACCAGCTCTATTTGCTCTTTTATGATGCAAATGTTAGTCTTAAAAGAGGCTGTTTTTCATCGATTTGATTAAAGAAAATGCACAATCGTAAATTTACCCCAGTTGGCCATTTTAAACAGGAATGACTTTTCCCTCTCGGCGCCGGCGGCATGGATTACCTACTGCCAACAACACTGGTATTCTGCAGTACTACTTGCGTATTTTTAGCGATTTTATAAGTATATAGGTTGACAACATACGGTGACGTAGCACAGAGAGAGGCTGGCAGCAACATTACCTTCCTTTTTATATTCAGGGAACCTCAAAATGTTTTTTATGGTGAAAACACGATAGGTATCGAATTTTTGGGCGGAAAGCAATGTTTTCTTTACCTACTAGATACTGGCCGAGATTGTAAAACAACTTCGGTTGTAGTTTGCCATTAAAGTCCTTTTTCGCAAAACTCGTGGAATGGTAGCAGCATCGAGAATTCTGAAATAGTTATGATATATTCTCTATAAAAGGATTATGGTTTGGAACTAAGATTAGCTTACCATAACTACAGTGATACAGAATTGACAAATCTTGGCCTCCTCCGTAAAAACTACAAACGATAACCAGAACGAAACATGGAAAAACAAAAAGTTATTATATACTCTGTAGTATTCACTATCCCGAGTCTCGAGAATGAAAACATCCAAACGTTTGATAGCACGATTTTTCTGTATTGATCTTTGCCTATCACAGAAAAAAAAAGTATCCTACTTTATGTAAAGTAGGTTATGTCACTTCTGTGAACCAGTCACCAATTCGCTCTCAAGTGACTGCCCACTGAAACAGCCTTCGTGATCCTACACCATAGGTACAACCAATAGCATTTAGCAGTGCCACATGCTGCTACGAAGGTAGTACTGCTGAACGTAACCTTTAGTAATTATTTTATTAGTATAGTCACTGTCAAAATAAAGGCAAATTTGAGGATCAACAGAAGTTTTGTAAACGCATAAATGTCCTATGGTGGACAAAATTAACCTTGGTTAGAAATAAAGGTAGCTGTTTCTTCAATACCTGTCCTGTAATTGAAATGCAGAAAAAAGATAATTTAGAGAATGAAAATTCATATATTGCACATTTAACAGCAGATGTGAACAGTTATAGAACCTGTCGCTCACCCTCATGCCCTATTAGTCACTTATATACGAAATAAATGGCTAAATATCAGCGAAGTATGCCATTTGGTTACTACAGGTCGATTTTTTCGTCGTGAAAAGGCAGAAACGCAGAGGAGGAGTAGGTAGTCTATGGTGAACGACTGGCAGTATTCACTCGGAACCGTGGTGATGTCACTTTATTAATATGTACGCGCCTGCTGCTCTTTTACAACTGATCCAACATCCCTTCCAGAAGTTAACTGGACTTGTCCACTACTGCGCATACAGATAAGCATCTCACGACGAAACAATCGTACTGTACTACGCATGCGCGGAAGAAAATACCTACCCATGAGTACTAACGAAATCCGCGAAAACAGCGATATGTTTAGTTCTTCCAAACACACTCGTTACCTACCGTATCTATCTCACTAAATAACGCGTCATAATTCTTCATTGAGTTTAACCTCACAGAACCTATGGCTATGCACTGTCATGGTTTCAATTCGGCCACGACTGCTTCATAGTAAAATATTTCATTTATTTTATGATTAAGCACAGCAATCGGGATCGCCCCTACATGTTTAGCTTTTGTAATAGGTACTTTAGACAAACAGCCAACAATCATCGACAATGTGTAGGTCCAAACATTGCCTCATTGTGGAACCAGACATGCTAAAAGCTTGTATTTGTAATTACATTCTTATTTAGGCAGCATTTATCTAAAATGTTGTTCCCATCTTTGAGGCAGCTGAATGATGCAAAATTAGGAGTTCTCAAATGTTAATTTTGCACCATTCAGCTACTCTGAAGATGGGAACGATGTACATTCCTGAAACATCAGTTTCTAGCCAACTCTACACCTGGCTGAAAGCCCGAGAAAATCTGGAGTATAGATTTTATGTGCTTTACTTGAAAGTACACATGATGAACTAGAAATTGATCTATAAAACTCGGGTTGTAAATTTGTGTTGAAAGTTAGTGTGATGATGTTGAAAAGGCAGAATCAGACTGAAAAATTCAATGCCATTGCCGGTATTTGAACCATGGATCTTCCAGTTTCCGTCTGGTTGCTCTAATGCCATAGTGGGATTTGAAATTTTCAGCCTGATTGTACCTATCTTTCCAACCTTGCCCCACACATGGCTTGTGTGAAAGAACAAATTTACCAGTAGTGTGCTAATGTTAGGATAATTTGTTATTAGAAGAGGAAATGAGTATTAGTGTCTCTCATCCACTGCCTTACTCAGCAAGTCCATGTTATGTTAGATTTCTTGTTGGGTTAGTAGGTATCCAACCTGGCATTATGTTCATCAGGAAGGTGGACTGTTGCAAGTTTCACATAAGAATGGGGAGGTCCCATTACATATGCTTTCCTATGAATAGATGATTCACACATTAGTGTTTGTGGGAGTGGCAGCCACTGAGATATTCTAGTGGCAGTGCCCCCCCCCAAAAAAAAATCCCTCAAATAATATAAGTTTATCAACTTTGTGCACTGACATTGAACATATTAGGCAATTGACAAGAATTGAATGTGCTTTCATTTTAGACCATTTATGCCCAATATCAGTTATATCCTGCTCTTATACAATGGCAGTGGTGGCTGAAACACGAATGCAGTGGTAGTGCCAGGAATACCTCCCCAAATTGTTATATGATGCAATACATATAATATTCCTACTCCTATCACCTCCACTGCCACTGCCTCGTGATTAACAACTTCAGAAGATTTATGTTTGTCGGAAAGTATCACATAAATCTTTAGTCTGCATAAACAAGAGTAATGGTACAGCTCCAGTGACAGCGCATTTCTGGCCTTGGAAAGCAAACCTGCAGTTCATTTTTCAATCTGCTTTCTTCAAAGAATGATATACTTTCACTAGTTCCTTGAGATATATTTCAGGGAAAGTTCTTTGATACAAACCATTCAGATTTTATTGACTTATTTCCTCAAACAGAAGTCCCTTATGGAACTTAAAGAAGCACTGTTTCAGGCTGAAATGCCTTCTAAAGAGTTTGCAACATACAGTGTGATTTAGTGGTAGAGGCATTAATTATTATAGAGCTCAGGTATACACACTAATGAAACTAAGCCAAACATTACAGTTCCGTTCAACTCATGCACACAAATTCACAGCTGGCCAGGGGCAGGTGCTGTCTGTAGAGTTTTTACTTCTCTTTTTATTGTCTGCTGGACTGCAGACAGCAGCATTATAAAAATGATGAATTTAATTTTAAGTATAAATAATGGAACATTAATTATGAATACGGTATAACAAAGCATGATTTTATGTTAACTTTTACACTGCAAGTGGTTGGTACCTTATTTATAACTTTTCAGTATAGCACACCTTGTCATAGGTACACAATAAAGTTGGCACTTGTGATTTGCATGTGCTGCTAAGATAAGCCATGACAGGTAACTGGCATGCATATAGGCTATTCTCTCATCCCTCCATTGCTCTCTAGAGCCTAGACTAAAAGTCCAGAGTGGTATGAATTCATGCCAGGACAGAAATGGCATAGATCAATAGAATAATTATAATATAATAAGGTTGCAAACTTGCAATTTACAATAGAGCTTCCTTCAGCTTCTATGGTTTTCTATTGCCAGACAAGCCAATTCATTGCGCCTTTAAGAATGATAAGCTAACTGTATTGTTGATGTAATCGTGGAGTATAGAAATTATTTCAAATACATATTTCTTTTATTTAAAGGTGAGTCGGAATTGTTACACTAACATCACTTAAGTTTACTCACTTAACATAACTTAACTTAACTCACTTAACTTAAGTGATGTTAGTGTAACAATTCCGACTCACCTTTAAATAAATTCAATACACATCACTGTTTCTAGCTTCTTTTCATTACAATATCAACATATTTCTTTATTTTTTTAAGGTAGTGCCATGGCATGAAGACACTACCTCCAGCCACCCCTGTATAATGGACATCTCCCCCAAATAACATGGAAGGAAAACTAAAAATAATAGTGCTGTTTTCCTCCCAGCCACAAATCCATTTGTTCTTTTGATAAATTTTTGGACTGAATTTATGACATCGATTTTTGTTTGCTGCTGCAGATTCAAATTTGGGAGTGGCCTACCATGTTTTCTTCTGAATATGTTCACTAAGGGCCTGGTTGTTAAATGGATTTTTTTAATATTTTACTTGCTTTGCTCATGTTTATAACTAAATATTTACTTAAAAAAGCATTTGACACTGTTTTAGTTACCTGACTTCATGGTGAACTACAACGTCTTTGGACTGACTATTACTACATGAACATAGACAGAAATACTTGACAATTATTTTGAAAACAGATGATCAGCACAGGGTGAATACATTAGTTTTTGTTCTGTGGTGCTTAGGATACCACATATTCAAGCATAATCAAAAACCTTGCTGATATGAAGTAATACAAATATTGAAATAATGCCTCTTAGTTTCAAAAGCATAATTATGTTCAAAACCATACATTTTTATTTATAAGGAAATTTTGGTGTATTATTTCTGTATTCAATTTAATTAAACATTAATTTGCACTTCCAAATGCAATAGCATTAACTTGCAATAAGATGGTAATGCTGCATTAAAGGAAGGTTGACCACATAATATGTATTCCACCACTGTGCTAGGTCTTGTGCTTTACTGTGCTCTAGTGGGAGGAATGCAAGCTTTAAGCCAGAGAAATCTTGACTCCACCTCCCCTATAAGAACCGTGTAGAAACGTACACCTTAAACTTATACATTCTGCTTATGAGTATAGACAGTGCCAATATGAAATTGGCTCCAAGCTTCAGAAAACTACTGGCAGGGTGTGCACTGCTTAAAGCGCCAGCTCAAATGAGAGAATACATACTTGAAAACAAAGCTTTGTGCGCAATTCCTATACGCTTTTTTCCTTTTGGCACAAATAGTGCCATGGCACCGAGGCACTACCCTAGCAGCTGTTCCTGATTTATGATCTATTCCTCCTGTCATGATGAGGCACACAAAATCCAATGTTCACATGGAATACCAGTAAAATATCTACAGGCGAGGAGCTGGAGAAGATGATAAACACTTTGTATGCCTGTATAAAATCTGTACTTATAAAAGTAGATGATTTTGGCTACATTCATGGGGATGAAGAATATTATTGAGCACACAATGCCATGGGGTAGGTTTCAGGAATGGTCCAGTTTGAGGAGAAATCAGCACGGGTTGAAAGACTGCTAACTGATAACTTCACTCATATCTGAAATTTGATATAAGTTTCTGGAAAACTATCTCCATTGTTATTATCCAAGAAAAAATATAAGCTGCTCATGAGTAGTTACATACTTCCAAGCAAAATGAGATATAAGCTTATCTAATTTATGGCCAACAAACCTGATTAATATATCCTGAAATTTTGAATTATTGCAGATACAAGTAACATGAAAGTAAGTACCTACATTAGTAATGCTGTTCTGTATCTTGATAAATACAATGCCTGTCCACATAATAAAACTCTTAGTGGTATTCTAAAACTCATGGAATCATATTTAAATCAGGAAAGATATGTGGTGATAGGCACATGGTTCAGTGGTGAATAAAATTTATAGTTGAGTCCCTTCCTGATGAGTTAAAGAAGATGAATACACAATTGCAATCCTTCATCTCAGTATCCATTAATATCAGATATTTGTCTTCTTTTTCAATGGATTACCTTCCTCTGTATAGGACTAACAAACCAATGCCTTGGGTCAGTAGTCTGTCGAGGAGTAAGCAAACTGGATCACAACATATCCAGAATGGGTGATCAGCCCAATGCCTGGTATAGTGGTGAATAAGAAAGAAATGAAATGAAATGTAATGATGAAAGGGACGAGGGATGATAGGAAAATTCATGGATCAAATTGTTCAATCTAGCATTTTCCTAGTAACTGTAGAAAACGTGAAAAAACCTTTGGTCAGATTCATCAGCCCTGAACCTCCTGAATGTGGGCCACAGACATTATTGCCTGAGCCATCCCGCCCAGTTACTGTTTAACAAGCAAAAAAAACAATGTTCACTCCTCAGTACAATACATGGTGACATACAGTGAGCAAAGAAAAAAAAAGCTATATCCTTCTACAATAACAGCAAATATAAGGTAAATATCAACAACCAGATGACCTGCAAATAAGCAACATGCAGGAGATGGCTAATGCACATCATCTGTAATATCCTGGAGATGGCAGTAATTAGTGCATAGGTCAAAACTTCGTCTTCTTCTTCTGTACTTCATGGCATGGGCATAATGCCTGTTCTGTCTCACAGTTGTTCCCTCCACCTCTTTCTGGGTCGGCCGACATCTCTCCTTCCTTTTGGTTGATAATGAAATGCAACTTTAGGCAATCTTGAATCTGCCATTCTTTGGACATGCTGCATCCATTTGTTCCCATATTTTTCAATGTTGCTATTTATTAATACACATTAAAACAGCTGCATAAATTTGTGGGTAAAAACATTGAGGTAAAACAAAAATTTGAAAAGGAAGAAATTCATTCTTTAGCTTGTGAAAGAATTGAACAAAGAAGAACAGCACCAAAAGAAAGAGGATACAGAATGTAGGCTACCAAACAGCAAAGAAGTGACAAATCTGTCTGTGGAAAATGAATACTAAAGTACAGACCACCTGCACAAAAGGCATATAGACCATTTGGAAGGAGAGAAAGTGTAGTTATAATCTTTGAAATGAAAGGAGTTACAACTATTGTATTACAAATTTAATGCATACTTTTTTTTCAAGCCAGATATTTAAACATATTTAAATATGAAATTCTGAGCTGTACTAAATGCATTTGTAATTCAACTAATGTATCATCAGCTTTCTTATTCACCTGTTGTTTATTTGCATCATTAAGGGTACTGCTGCTTGGTGATTAATTGTGATGAATTTTTAAATACTGCCAATTGGTTATATTAACAAATCTGCTTTACTTATAGTAGATGGGAATACTATGGTGACAGTAAATTTAATGGTGCAAGTAAACAAGGAGGTTGATGATGTAATTAAGTGATCATAAAACATGTTTTTCATAGTTCTATTATATATAAAATTCTATTTTATATATATACACATATGAGGCAACACTGAAAACTTAGAAAACCAAACAAGGATTATTTTTAAAAAAATTAAATGATTTTATTGCTTTTAAAAATATTCTTCTTTAACATTAATACATTTTTTGCATTCAATAAAACCATTGGTTAAAGCAATGATGCCACCCTTCGCACTTCAGAAACCAAGTTTTTATAATGTTCCACTGCTTCATCTACTAATGAAAAAGTGATTCCATGCATTTTATCTTTAATTTTTGAAAACAAAAACAAATCACCAGGTGCTAGGTGAAGTAGTATTATTGACCCGTATGAAAGCCAATTTGAAATTTAAGTTTTAGCTTTAGGAGGAGTTGTATTGTATTGCTGCAGTTGGAGAGCCAAACTTGATGAAGTAGTAACCATGTACGGTAAAAAGTTTCTGGTAGCCTTTGCCCCAATGTTCACTTTCCGGTGGCCTTCGCCCCAATTTTTAAGAATCAACTTTGTATTTTTATGTTTTCTTTAAATATTATAATATATATTTATGTTTGCCTCGGCTGCGTCAGTATTAATTTTTAGAAACATGTATCTCTGAACAAGGTGTGATGCGGCTAAAGAATGTAGGCTTACACAAATTATAATTTTTACTTCACTCCATTTTATTAATCCTTCACACGATTAAATAACACTTCACTGATATAGAGAGCTGTGAGATTATTTATTAATTACTTGCATCTTTTACCACGTAAACTTTATAATATACTCACTGTAATGAATTTCCGTCTCACACTGAATACGTATTAAATTTCTCAAGGACGCGTCTCACGTCCAGTTAGGAACGCTGTCTACTAGCAACTGGTGCCTGAATTTGTACAACTGGCTCTATTTAAGTTTCTGATTGGCTAATCCTACTCTAATAGAATACTTTTATTTAACTTAAGCTTTTTCTGGTTGTTGATTGGCTATTTTATAAACTATCTCTAAAATTACATTATTGTTGCTCCAAGAATTACTAGTAGCATTATTAAACTTTCCAATTCATGATTGCCTCAAGGTTACCTCATTGTTAGCAACTTTTGACCTATATTCTCACAGCTCCTGCATTATTAAATTACATAATACATTGACATAACATTATTAAACATGTACACAATAATATGAACACTAATACAATGACTTACATACATTTTATATGTTATTTTATACACATATTGCTTTAAGGCAGCTGTTATTGAATTTTATATTTTATAATTAAACTGAAATCATTTAAATGTTAAAAATACTGCCTCATAGGTCAGGGCTATATGGTAAAGGGTCCATGGTACTGACCTTTAAAGCATCCACATACTCAGTTGTTAGTTTTGCTGTATATGATGACAGATTGTCATGATGTATGATTATTTTTCCTTTTGGGTGTTTTTCAAGAACTTTTTCAACAATCTGCAGTAAACAAACATATGTGTACCAATCAGCAGCAATGGTACATTTATCTTGTAATGCTATAGTAGCAATATGGCTCATTTTAGAAAAACAACTAGCAACCATCTTCTTACCAGCACTGCAAATTCATTGGACTTTATGTAGGCTTAGGTTCTGTTCGAAAGACCCATTGACTCAACTGGCTTTTCTTTTCAGGATCATAACAATAAATCCAAGATTCATCACCAGTAACGATATTCTAAACTAAATATGAAGTGCCACCTTGGACTTTTTCAAGAGTTTTTTTGCACTAATCAATGTATTTTTTTTTTTTTTACAGGGAGTCAGTTTATATGGAATGCATAGACAACAAAGTTTTCTCACGTCTAACTGTCGATGCAAAATATTTTGGATTTGACTCATACCAATGCCCAATGTTGCCTGATTAAATTCATAAGATGTCTGTTGATCTTCTTTAAGCATTGCTTGAACAGCGGCAATATTTTCATGAGTAACAGCAGTTCTTGGGCGTTCTTCATGAAATTCATCACTAAGAAGAAATCCATCGTTTTTGAATTTGCTGTACCAATTATAAATTGTTGCCTTAGTTGGAACTTCTCTGCTAAATGCATTTCTAAGCTAATTTTCACATTGTTTAGGCATTAATGATGATTTAAAATCACAAAAGGTCATAGCCCAAAAATATTCTCTAGTCTAATTCAGTTTTGGGTGAACACAAAATCCTTAAATTAACAAACTATTAGAGAAATTGTGAGAAATTACTACACAGCAATAAACTCACAAAACATTATAAAGTAGCTGTTAAGTATAAAGAAATTTCATTTGTTTTTAGAAATATGACATTCTAAAAATTTTCAGTATTGCCCTGATATATAATTTATAACTTATGTATTTGCTTTGTTGTGCCTAGCTTCAGTTTTTACTTATATGGTTGTGAATAAATCATTATCCTCTAGTAGCCAATCAGTTTAAATCTATAAAGATAAGGGGGATTGATCTTTAATCTCTATTTATTTTATGTTACTTTAACTACATGGTCACATCATGATGGATCTGTTAAGAGATACCGCATGGCTCAGTCTGTGGAGAACAGTTAGCCTCCTAGGTCGCATCCCTGTACTATACCACCTTGCTTCATCATGTGTCCATAGAGGAGGCCTTAGTGCTAGGCAACTGTAACTCTGCTTTTATGATGGGAAGATGGCAGCTTTGACACATGTCCAAAGAGACCTTAGTGCTAGGCAACTGCACCTCTACTTCTACATGTCCAAGCAGATAGCATTAGGTTGTCTACAGTCTACCTGCTTTCATTACCTGTGGATAAATCACAGAGCATTCACTATTACCATCTATTTTTCATTTTTACTATTGTTTTACAATTAAGGTGGGACTTTGAGTCCTGGTATTAAATATCCAATTTAATATTTACCTTGGCAAGTGAAGGAGACCACAAAAAAAAAAAAAACCCAATCAGATTGGTCAGCCAGCAGAATTTGAAACCAGGAGCTCATGAATGCAGACCACAGATTTTACTGCCTGAGCCATCCTGCTTGGTGATACTGATCTTGTATGTGCTGCAAAAGAAGCAAAATTTGTCTATCATTCTACAGTGTGACTGCACATCCAAATTAGTTAAAGAGTTATTTGAACCAAAATATTCTACTATTTGAACAAATATTAGAGGAATTATAATCAATGTAATATCTTCTTTAATTCTTTCTGAAACCTAAACAATTATAATAATAGTTCCATGATGTACTGCCTCAGTACAAAAGCCAGGCTTTCTGCATTCCTATCATAGTAATTATAAAGTCCTCATCTATGTCCTTAAAATCTAGTTTTGATTTATGGCATTGCATCATTTGAATCAGTGGGTGTGTATAGCAGTTTTTAAAATATAAACAGAATTGATGCCCAAATATAACAGGTCTGCAACATACCCTAGAATTCTCAACATTGTAGAAAAGACAATATACCTTAACTTTTGCCAATTCCAAAACCAAGAAATCTATCTACACTGGGTTATTTAGAAAAATGATGTTGTTCTGGATTTTATCAATCTGCAATATAAAACAATCCTTATGCCCATATGTAATGTCACTATTCATCTTGTAAACAGTAAACTTTTTATATGTAGAAGAGTTTTCTAGGGTCTTATTATAGGCCTTATTGACTTAACTGTCATGATATCTGAAAGGTTTCCTATAATTCACTTTTACAAATTTCTACTGTATATATACAAATTTAAACATGTATACATTATGAAAATTGCTTAACAATATTCTTGGACTTATTGAAAACAGATATGCATCCAGACCTTTTAAGAATTCAATCAGAGCATAATATCAACTGAGGAATGGAATACTTTGAAAATAGGAATGATGTCATATACATTTTTCCTGAACATTTCAAACACATCTAAGAAATCAGTACTTGTAACTTTACACTGTTATATTCTTTGAATAATAGCATGTTTTTCCAAGTTGTTTTTGTAAATTATTTGTCTTTGGACGTCTGCATTAACTTTGAAGATTATGCATATTCCTTCTAGGGCAGCATATCATTTAATTTAGAAGGGGATCAAGTCATTGTTAAGAAAAAGGAGCCTTAGGGTTCACTTTTGGGCACAGTACACTTACATATCATAATGATCTATGACTGGAAGATAAAATGCTGTAACTGTCCACATAACTGAACCTCACACTCTCCAGCAACATGGAAATTATGGATGCCAGTGTATGAGAGAATATAAGATAAAATGTTAATCATAGCTTTTAAAATTATTAAATGTTATAAGAATTAAATTTTAAATGGTACACCAATATATAAGGTGATATAAACTGGTAGTTTCATATGTAGGGGATGTATATCCTGACCACAAATTTTGCATCTGAAGCTGCAATCAGTGCATAGCTAGACCAATCCATGCACCAGTAAGCAACAGTATTAACAAAAGTGGTCACATCATCCAAACTTTTTAATTCTCTATAGATTTAATCAAGTATATGTTAGTGTCAAACTACTGATTTAAAAGCTAGTAATGTGAAGGAACAGGTAAATTTATACAAACTTGATTTTGTGACACTAACTTCACGTACTTATTCAAAGACTAGGACATAATGAATCTGGCATCTATCAAATAAATTACCTAGATTGTAACCAAATATATACTGGAAAAATCAAAATAAATTTGGAAGCAAGGAGTAAAGAATATTTCTAAAACATAAGCTTATTAAAACTCCTCCAGAAAGTAGAACTTCCAATCTGGGAACAAATTTTTATTTTAATACACAAGAAAAATAGTTATGAGTTTCAAGATGTCCCAGACAGAAACAAGAAGCAGCTGAAAGAGCTTCTATCAGTCAGTCTACAGCTTATGACGAGGCAACCACCCTCAAAACATGTCCTAATTGTTAAACAAGTAACTGAAGTTAATGTCACAAAATCAAGCTCGTATAAATTTGTTATTAATCCTTTCACTGCAGATGTTAGAACAGTTCTGTCAGCGCAAATCACCTCTCTCCTTGTGAATGGTGTAGCATTGCTGACACATTGATTTCGACAACAAAACAACTCATTGTGCATAAATAGGAAGAGATCTAACATAGTTTTCTTTAAACAGTGTTGGCTTGCCATTGATTGGGGCTGTATTTACTCAAGCTGCAACTCTTTTCCTGCCGTGTGGTGCAATCTATAGCAGAAAATCTAAATCTCTGTATGGTAACCTTCTTCCCAACATTTGCATGGCATAGAAGTCCATCATGTGACTCTGGGAATCATGGGTGTACAAAATGATGGCTTTTTCCATGAAGCAGACGTATGTTGTGCAGGATGCAAATTTACTGGTGGAATTTGAAGTGTTATCAACTGATATTTCGAACTTTGGGTTTGATAAACAGTAGAAGTGAAATTGTATTAGAGATAATGTTATAAATAGTGGGAGTGATGGCACTGATGTACAATCAGAACTCACGCAACATGCTAAAAGAAGAAGCATTGATACTTCCTTCCAGTGGCAACAGGGTATATTCAGGCCAGTAATTCATACTTTAGATTATCATAATTCAGGTATGCAAGCAGATCTGAATGAAAATTTCACAGTGGCTGATATTTTCAAATTATTCTTTCCATTGCATATTATCATCATATTGCAGAAGGCCTGTAGGAAATAATGTCAAGATACAGCACTCAGCAAATGTAAAGAATTAATATACATGAAAACTATTGCTATTAACCATGACAAGATACTTTCAAGCATATGTCCTATCATTTCGAGTATTTATCAACTAGGTTTCATGTATATTGAGCATTATATTAGACTAGGTTTCATGTACATTGAGCATTATATTAGAGGCAAGTTATTTTTTTATTGAATCTTTGGTTCTAACAGATAGCAACAACAATATTAAATCATTCATAGCCATAGACACTGCACCAATTGAGGTATACTGATATGATATGTCAGTAAAGTACTGCTCTTGAGCAAAATTTAGATATTTGCATTTCAATATATCAGAAGTTTTACAAGTCTGTAATTCAGGCTTTGTAGCTAATTGGTTCAAGCTTAAAATTTCTGCAAAACTTACCCCCTTTTCCAATTTTTACCATAAGATTTGAAACAGAAGCCACCTCTGATTCGGTCGTCCTCCATGGTCTAGGGGTACCACACTAGCCTCTAGTTCCTGAGGTCACAGATTTAGATCCAGTGGGAGGCAATGGATTCCTTTCGGGTGTAAAAGTCCTTAGTCTGGCTTCCTTTGCAAGGGAAGTAAAGCCGGTGATCCCATGTCATAGATTTATGGCATGTAAAAGAACCTGATAAAGAGGCCTCTGAGCAAAATTTCTGGTCTTTCATGGCTAACATAAAAGGGGATGCTAAGGACCATAGTCAATAAAGAGCACCCATAAATAAACTCATTAAAAAAAAACTCTGATTGGGTTCAAATTCTATTGAAGTTTCTCCTGCCAGCAAGGTTCTTCTTAATTTTTATTTAATACCGATTTCACAATCATCACTGCATGTGAGAGTATTATTCTGGATCATCATTACTGTATATGGTGAAAAATTTCTCTGACTCTCTTGTTCAATTCCAAGTTCCGAGCTTTCAAATCAAATTTTATTTCTGCATTCATTTTATAACTGCTGCATGCAGCCATATTATCCTGGAAAAATAAAGCAACAGCTAAAAACTACTAACATTCAACAACTGATACTTCAGTTTTGCAACAAATTTTTTATACTATACCTGCACATACAAAACTGAAACAAGTCACATATTCAAAAAAGCAATAATCTTGCACACAATTCAAATTAAAAATGTGAAAGCACATAAAGAATGAACATAGATTTAATGGTTCCCCTATATTGCTTAAAAAAAGGCTTATACAGAGTTTTTACCCCACACTGTGGCCATCGCACGGCTACTCAAGCACCAGCTGCTGCAGCTTGGACTCCTGCTGAAACAGTTTGAATAAGCTTTCAACTGCCTCACGTTCTCATAATTATAAATACAATGATAATAAAAACATATGTTATCATAAGAGATATTGGAAATGTTGTCCCTCTCTATTCACATATTTCTGGCACCTTATCAGGAAATTTTCATTCACACTGGAGAGTTTAATATCCTAAATTGAGTGAATTTCTCGCCTGATGCTTACCTTTAGATCTTACAATGTATGGGGATTTGTGTAATTGGATTTTACAAAATGATAAAGTAACAGAGCCATGCTTAATATCCTTCTGTGATGAAGCATGGTTCCATTTATATGGCTATGTTTTTTTGCAAAATAACAATTATTGGAATACAGAGAAACCCGATTTTACACACAAGATTCTCTTGCATGATGCGAAAATTAGTGTGCAGTAAACCATACAGAATAATAGACATATTTTTTCAACAAACAAACAAACAATAAATGCAGAGAGATACAGGATTGACTCACACATTTTTTTGAATAGCTTACTGATGTTGTATGCCAGTCTGGATTTTTCCCAGAAAGACTTTGCTATCATGCATACCACTGATGAGTCATTAAATTTAATCCAGAAAATGTTTAAAGATGGGGTAATAATAAAGAATTATGGCCCTCCTGATCCTCTGATCTAACTGTATATGATTTTTATCTATGAGGGAACTTGAAAATTAAGGTGTGAGCAACAAATGCTACACATTGAAAGAACAAAGAGGAAACATTCACTCCAGTTTGGATACTGAACTCTCCAGTGTGAATGAAAATTTCCTGAGAATATGCAAGAAATATGCGAATAGAGAACATTTCCAATATCTTTTGTGATAAGGTATGTGCTTATTATCACTATAATTGTAACTATGAGAATGTGAGGTGCTTGCAGGAATATTGTAACTGTATTGGTGGGAGTTCGAGTTGTGACAGCAGGCATGCAAGTAGCTGCACAGTGGCCACAGTGTGGAAGAAAAGCCCTGTTATTATTTCACTGTGTCATACAATAATGTATACATCAGGAATAAAACTGTCTTCGGTCTATTTATTTATTCTCATAAAAATCCATAAACAATTTTTGGTTCATCAGCTAATATAAAGCATTATAAACATTTATAATGAAATATAAATAATAAATACATATGTGCATAGAATAAAATAGACACCTAATGCTTTAATTTACATGGTAACTAAAAATGTTTATGATGGTATAAAATAATGTACACGAAAGGAAAGGAAAAATATCTATATATGTATTCAATAGAATCCTTAATTGTGAAGGGCATGTGTTTTAGTAAAACTGATTCTTATACTTCTTGTATGACAATTTATCTTCCTTATTCAGGTTAGAATGCTTTTATCAGTAATCTTAGCAAAATACATTAATAGAGTATATTCAAATTCACAATGTGTTTTAACCCACAAATTAGAAAAACAAACAGTTTTTGAAAAAGATCTATGTATGTCTGTGAACAGATAGCTAAAAAATGAAATGTTCGATAAATACCAAACTTGGTATTTAAGTTCAGTATATTTCAAGGATGTGACTCAAATACTTTAAAAAAAATTCACCAAATTCAAACTACCTTTACATAGAGAAATTTGTTATATTCTTAATTTTTCTAAAAACCTAAAAAATCGGAAGTTTTTTATTAAAGTACCATGTTTAACAATATTTACATGAGAAATAAAATGTATATGTTGAATTTACTGCAAATAGTCTGTGAAGTCATCTTTATTCCTAAGGAATTTTATACACTTTTGAATGGTAGGTAAACAGTAAGAGAGACAAAACACACTACACAAAAAATGTAATCTCTTTACTGCAATTTATTTCAAATAACTTTTTTGTGGCATCAGCCATTTTGAGATATCCGTGTTTTTTTTTCTCTTTAATTATTCCATTTGCTACCTTTAACTGCAATTTTCATATTGGCAGCCTTTTACCTTTGGAACATACTGCCTATCGGCTATGGTGTTTAACTCATATACAGTTGTCATTGAATTTTTGGTTTTTCTTTGGGCTTTATACATTAGATCACACACATACATTTACGCTCTCATTCATACTTCCTGACTCTGGGTAGGACAGAGAATAATCTTGGCTAGAGAAAAATTCCTACCCCCAGCAAGCAACCCAACCTGGAACCCCTTGCAGGTGTTCTACTGACTGACTTATGGGACCAGCCCTCTCTTGTTATTGGTTTGAAATTTGTAATGCTTTTGTCATATTTGAAAAGCTGTTGCTATTCAATTGTTTCTCGTGATGCAATTGAAAAAAATATGGAATTTTAAGGCCAGCATATAAGGTCCTGCCTTCCCCCTTGTATCCACAATCAAATGTACAAATGAAACTATTTCTGCATGGATGTACCTTGATTAACATGAAGTAGATACAAAAATAAGCTTTTGTGAGAATAGCCTGTACAAGTTGTATAAAAACAAACAATAGTCTTTAGAGAAAGTAATGTGAATATAACAATTAGGTAATGCAAAACTTACCTGAAGACGACAAAGGTATAAGTAAAAATGCAACAAAAATGACAGCAGGAAAACATGCTTTAAATTTTGAGCATTAAGAATAATGGGAAGATTACCTACCAGAGTTCTGCATATAACCTAAAAAGTTATGGTAAGATATGTGCATGGCTATCTTGATGTAATTTGAGTGCTCATGCTGTGACATATCCCTTTATATGCAATCATGAAGGCAGTGGTGACTGTGACCAGGGGCCAGGGAACAGAAGGGACACCTCGCACCTCAACCCAAAATGGATCTGTTAGGCTTACCAGCCCCAGGAGGAATGGATGAGGTGAAGGAACTGCAGGCGGCAATAGGCAATGGGCTCTGGCCAACAGAGATGCACAGGGATCCCTAATGACCCAGTCATACTAATGGCTGCTCAGACAAGGCTTCCATCTGGTGGAACCGGGGAGAACTCGATGCACCTGAGGTGGCTCAGAAAAGAATGCCATCTGGCAGAGCTGAGAACTTTCCAATGAGCAAACATTTGCACCATCTGTGCGACACTGCACAGCCCCAAAGCCTACCTGAAATATGAAAGGAGAAAAAAAATGAGGGAAAGGAAATTTTTGGTAGAAGATAAACCACATCAACATTCACCTTACGAACCAGAGAAAACCACAAAAAACCCAGGGTATCAGAGTGGCCAGCCCCAGGACCTCCTGAATGCAAGTTTCTCACATTACTGTGGAGCTATCTCGCTCGGTGGTAAGAACCTATGTGTTATTTTGCACCAAGACCAGAGGGATGGATAGAACCAAATACCATACAGAGCACAGAGCACCCCCTCCAGCTATCTACTGAAAGTTTGCTTTACTGCTTGAAAGCAACCAGAAGCATTTCTTTCCAAGCAGATACTTACATGCACTTGTATGATGAGGTTCTCATTGTTCAACTTTCATTTGCCAATTGTCACATTTTTTGCACGATAAAGAAAGTAAGAAACATTGTGAATACTGCTATCTTGTTCAAAAATTCACAAGAATGTATAGATAGGTTAATAGCAATACAGCATATCAGAAAGCATAACCATGAATTAATAATAATAATAATATATATATATTTTTTTATTATAAATGTACCATATGAGGGACAAAGATATTCTTAAGTGCTATCTTTTATTTTTTGCTTCCAGACAATGTTGACTTCTGAGAAACTAAGGGTGACCATGGTGCTAGAGACAAACTCGATCACCTGGAGGTGTCACATACTTCATGGAACAGAATGCAGGACAATGAAAACAGCATCAATAAAAATGATGATAACACTGTTGTAGAGTTTCAGAAAGGGAAGATAAGATCAGTTTGGATCAAGAGGTGGAATTGGTTATGCCTAGTGATAGTGAAGCCAAATGTGCTGACCATGTTACACATTTCAAGAAGATGCCAACTCTGAATGAAAGAGCAGCTGTGAAGTGCAACCTAGGTGAGGCAGCTAAAGGAATAGATTACTTCCTCTCCATCTTTACTAAGGAGATGCTTAGTGTAATATGAGATGAGACAAATTTGAATGCAACACAGGCCTGTGAAAGATATACCACAGTCCAAAGAGTAAGAATGGCAAGTTGTAACTGGAAACTGATGCATACTGAGAAATTAAAATACTTTATATCTGTGCTTATGAGGATATATAACCTGCCAGAATATAATTACTGGTCTAGTAACCCACTTCTTGGTGTTCCATTGGTGTATGGATGAATAACAAAAACCAGATTTAAAAAATCGGAGTAAACCATCACTGCAATGATAACCTATTAAGCAGTGCCAAAGGGTGAAATTGGCCATGACAGGCGTCACAAATTGTGACCTAACATTGATGCTTACAATTGTAATTTCAAATGGTTTATGTTGCATCGAGCCATATGCATGTTGATGAGTATATCGTGGCATTCAATGGCTGATCATCAATAAAGAAATAGATGCCAACGAAACCAGCAAAACATAGATACAAGGTTATCTGGCTGATTCCAAAACTGGATTTATAAGCCATTTTGAAATTTACATCACTAGGAAGGAAAGCTAAGATTCCTCTTTCACTCTGGGTAAAATGTGATGCTCTCTCTCTGAAGCACTTCCTATGATCTGACGAAAACATTGAACTAAAGAGGGCTCTTTGGGCTTGGCATTGTTATCAGTAAAGCCTACCAGATATATGAGGCAAAAAGAGAATTTCAAATGTGGGGAATTCTTGTTCAGCATAAATGATTGTGTTGCAGCAGTAAAGTGGCAAGGCAATAAACCTGTGACTCTTGTAAACACATATCACAATCCAAAGGACATGAATGTCAAAAGAAAGAACAAGGACGCCACATAATTTTTTTTATATTCTGTCCTGCAACAGTGGGAGAGTGCAATGCCTTTATGAGAGGAGTGGACAGATTCAACAAGAGATGAGCAATAGGAAGACAATCTCTGAAATGGTGCTAGCGCTTGCTTTACTTCTTATTGGATTATTAAGCTATTATTATAAATAGCTTTATAATAAGGAACTGCGCCCATCAAGAGTGCCATAACCAATTGCACTTTTGATTGAAACATTTTCCAAAAAAGCACCAGAAAATGCTGCACATTTTGATGTACTAAGAAAACAAAAGAAGAATAAATATGATGCAATGTGCCATTATGTGTACATTGGTAGTGGCTATTCTGATGATAGACATTAAATGCCAATTCATCTGTTTTCTATCAGACACATTATCAGCATTAGCATTTTTGATAATTTTATGAATATCCTGCTGTTGTTGGCTTTTTTCAGTGTGCTATTCAAGTGTCTCTAAGAGTTGACTTTCTGTCCACTAGAGTGCTATGTCTGCAATGAATGAAATCACAATTTTAAATAAGGGTTAGTATCTTTGATGATGAACTGCTTTGGTACATTATTTCCTGTTCTTCATGGTTGCTATGACAGCAGTGATGTAGTCTAGTGAGATACTATTTTTAGAAAAACCCTGGTATACACAAAATGCAACTGAGATGAAGAGTAACTGAGAGTTTCTCTTTAACACGCCGACTCCCTTGAGAGAGTTGGCAGAACATAAGTAATTTAATGTATTTTGTATGTTTGGTTCCTTGATATGTTATAACAAATGCCATAATTTTAAATTTGGTATCAGTTTGATTTAATGGTGTAAAGCTATTTAGAAGTATAGCTTTTCTTGCGCTGAGAAAGGTGCAAGGACGAAGACAAGAAAGACCTTTTAAACTGTGGAGGATAAAACAGATCTAAATGTTAGAAGGGAAATTGGGGGGCGGGGGATTGGAAATCATACAACCTTCATTTTAAGCACTCATGGTTTCAACAATACTCATGGTTATACAGTAGTGAGGTGTTACAAAAGCTCTTCTGTTGGCCATGCATGCCTTTAATTCAGTAATTTTGGTGTGCGGTTTACACAAGGATTTTGTGACTTCCAAAATGTGATTCTGAGGAGCATTTAAAGTGTCAATTGCAATTGAAAGTTTTCGAACAAAAATCCTAGCACAATCACAGATACTCCAAAGGGAAATGCAAGAATGTGCATCCTTTGATTTAATGAACATGTTTCTTTAAATCGACAAATCTTCAGACTAATCATTAGGGCGTGTTATACTTTAAGTGTTCAATAACTTCTGATTAGAGGTGTAGTGTCAAACTACAAAAACTGTAGAATTTTACATCCTACTCTTTCAGGTTAGTTAGCATTTAAAGTTCTGTCTAGCTTAACACTATCTAGATGATGTTTAGTATAATATTAAGTTCCTTAAGAACATACCATTTTTGGAAATGATTCTCCATGTTGTAAAACACACATAACAATGAGTCAAAATGACAGCTACACAAAGAAAATGCCAGCTATTGCTCTTGGAAGTGAATGCTCTTTTAAGAAACATGCAAGCATTTAATGAAATTCTATATGTAATAAGGGTTAATGTCACCAACATGTCAAGAGTGCCTTTTCTCTACAGGCTTGAAGCATCTACTAAGGCACCTCCACTTTCTGATAGAAGTTCTTTGAAATAAGAGAGAACACTATTCAATTAATATGAAATGTGAGTGTATTCATGATGGTTGAATTTTTCCTCAAGGACACAGTAAATTGTTCGTGTTTTCTCAGATTTGTTAATTGCTCTCAAACATGGAGGAAGCTCTCAAACATCACTCCACTTTATTCATACTACCCTTAGCCAGAGCTGAAAAACCACAATTACCATAATGCAGGAATTTTAAGGACACAGTACACAACTTAAAACAAAAATATTTTTAAAATAATTTTTCACCATATTGTGCTGATGTTTAGTTTCAAGTAACACTCTTTTGCATGCTGTCTATCACCTGTTTCTTAAAGTATGGGAGGGCCTTAGCTTCAGTAGTGCTAGATTCTAAATTTTTAATTACATTGATATGCATTGTCCAAATGTTGAAGTTATAAATAAATTCAATTCAATGTTGTCCCTCTGAGGCCATCAACAAAAACCTTTTAAAGTTGCCATTAGAGAAAAAATATTTCTTGTTAGGTTCATACTTGTAGCTCTTTGTTCTTATGCTTCAGATTATGCCTTTTCAAACTTTGGTGATAAATAAAACCCTTCTCACAAATTTCACAATAGTATGGCATTTTACCCTCATGACAGAAATTGTGTGCCTTCAAATGTCTTATTTCAGTAAAGCTCTTCTCACAAACCCCGCATTTATGGGGTTTTTTCCCCTTATGAATCAGACGATGAACTCTGAGATGCTTCATTTTAATAAAGCATTTCTCACAACTTTCACATTTGTATGGCTTTTTGCCTTGATGAAGTAAAATATGTGCTTTTAAAGCTGGCATACGAGTAAAACTGTTATCACAAATGTCGCATTTGAATATTTTTTTACCTTCATGATTAAAATAATGCCTTTTTAAGTCATGCATTCGAGTAAAACTCTTTTCACAGCTTTCACACTTATATGGCTTCTTATCCTCATGATGCAAATTATGGTTTTTTAACAGTGAAATATAACTAAAAGTCTTTTCACAAATGTCACACTTGTATGGTTGTTTACCCTCATGATACAAATTATGGCTTCTTAGACTTGAATTGTAAACAAAAGTTTTTCCACAAATTTCACACTTGTATGGTTTCTTACCCTCATGACATAAATTATGCTTCTTTAAGTTTGACTTATGAGCAAATCTTTTTTCACATATTTCACACTTGTAAGGCTTTTTACTATCATCATTTAAATTACACACCTTCAAAAATGATTTGTGAATAAAACCAGAGCTGCAAGTGTTACAGCTGTCTTTTGCGTCATTTCCATGAACATCACACACTGTAGTTGCTTCATTCTCATTGCTGTTCTTTCTTCCTAAATCTCTGTTAGTGGATAAAGTTGATATAGCACTGCTATCGCTGAGATCTGGTTCTGCATACAATCTGAAATATTGAAATATAAGCAATCAGAGATAATGGAGGGGAAAAAAAGAGTAACAAGAAGTTTAGGCCCTTGTCAATCCTCCAGCTGCTGCACACATGTTCAATTGATTTCTGTTAGTCCAACCTGTAATGCCAAGCCCCAACTCTGTACAACCAGTCAAGAATGAAATGCCTATGTTTAGCAAAAATGTCTGCCATGGAACTTTTGCACTTTTCTAAATGCATACTGAAAGTTGGCCTACATAGTTTGCCATAAATAACAGCTTAGGATTCTATTTCACGCTAAATCAAATAATTTTTTTTGAAAGTGTTAAATCTCTATTGATAGCTTAATAACCAAACAGAATATTTAAAAAATATAAATTGCATTCTTATTAAATACTGCACAAGACGGCAGTATGTAAAGTAGTAAAGGTGCAGCATGGTACAGAAAAAGTGTGAGTACAGTGGAAAAAGCAGAGGAAAGGTGTTAAATGTAGAGAGAAGTTCATCAGTTTGTGATTCAGGAAGCTGTATAAATGAAGACAAAGAAAACAGAAGCCCTGAAGTAGAGAATAACAAAAATAATTTACTACACAAACAACGTATATAGCATCACACAAGTCACAGGTGATAACCATGTTTCAAATAATCATTGATATGCTGAACAAAGACTTAAAACAAGCACAAGAAGAAAATGTATTACTGCAACAAGAGAGAAAACAAGTACAAGAAGAAATCATATCACTGAAACAAGTGAATGTAAAGTTAAGAAACGAAATCCAACATGAGACCGAAAAAGAATTTTACACTACCGTTACAAGAAGGAAGACAAACAAAACTGCCCATCTATAAGATGATCCACATGGTAACGCAGTAACTACCATGAAGCTATTTAACATGTTGTATGAAAAATGAAGCCACCATCGAACGACAGAAGGGAAATCAGGATCAACAAGAGATGAGAAACCAAACAAAATAATGGAACAAAGGTTATGGTGTTTGGGGACTCTCTCCTAGAATTTGTTGGGAATAAATGCAGAAATGCAGGCTACAATATATGCTGCTACCCAGGGATTTGAGGGGAGGAATTAAGCTGTGGAACTAAATGAAGTTAAACTACACATTGTTGCTATTCACATGGGAACAAACAACATCCAGAAAGAGGATTAATGGCTGAAGAAATTATGGATGATACCATGGACCTAATATGGCAAATCAAAACTCAAAGCCCAGAAACCGAAATGATGACAAATTGAATATTATGCAGGTGAGATGTGACCAGACAAAAAGTGAGAAGAATTAATGCAGAACTAGATTGGCTGTGTTATGCTTGAAGGTGATTGATCCATATGGGACGAGGATCTGGGTAGAGATGGTGTCATCTCAACAGAAGAGAAGCAATTAAATTTGGAAGGTTCTTATGTGAGGGGATCAGCAAATGCCAGGAACAGGGAAACTAATAAACCATGTGGTGGATCTGTATTCATAGAAACCTAAAGTTTCTCAACACCAGAGGACTGTAGCAATAAACATTTTCCTTGCATACTAAAAAAGTAAGATTTTAATGCAGTGTATCAAAATTAGCAATTACCTCTTAGATGTAGAAGTATTTGTAAATTCTCTTAAAACATACTGGTTTGCTGCTTCACTGGCATTCACTAAAGAATACACACAAGAGTGCAGAGTCAGTCATCCGTAAACTCTATCAATAGGAAACGTTATCTCCTAGAAATAAATAAAACTAACAAAACTGAACAGTTAAAAAAATCTCTCAAACAATATAGGCAAATTTATGATAATGTAATAAAGATTGCAAAAAAAACAGTACATTGATGCATGCAATAGTAACTTGTCAAGTAAAAACAAAATATTATGGAATGTAATAAAAGGAGCAACTGTCAGTTCTAGAGCATAAAACCTCATTAAAAATAACTAATACCATTATTAAGAATCCAACAGAAGTTACTAACATCTTAAACAACCATTTTATCACTGTTGCTGATAGACTGCCATTACTAGAGCAAAATAATAGTAATAATCCATGTGCTATACTAAACACAGATGAGAGAACATAAGACTTTCACAGCCGAAGTTATAAATATAATTGCAAGTATCATGTTATTGCATGGTCTGCTGGAGACAGGTGTTTCAGATGTTTCATCCACAACTGCAGTGGACATCTTCAGTGGCACAGTCAATGTCTTCTTGGAGAAGGTATCACTGTATGATACTTTACGCATTGCTGCTACATTTATACTATGAGTGCCCTCTGCTGATTGGTCCAGGGTGGGCGTAGGCTGGGTGGCTGGAGGGAGTGGCCCGGACCTCTTCTATGCTACTGCTCTCTTCTGATTGCCTCACTTTGTTTTCTAGTGTTGTAATATAGCAGCTCTGATGGCTAATGCATCAGATGCAGCAATACCTTCTCCAAGGAGACTTCTATCATGCCACTTAAGATGTCCACCTCAATTGTGGACGAAACATCTGGAACACCTGTCTCCAGCAGACCATGGCATAACAGCCCATACAATACTTCCAATTATAAACAGAAATGAATAAAATCTAGTATTTTACATTCACACCACTTTCTCTATGCATTCTTCAACAAATATTCTACAAAAGCTTATTACTTCATGTTACCTTGTAGGTACAATGGCAACAGGGGGATATGGTAGGTTTAAGCGAGTCAAATCTTTTAAGAGCTGGTTGCTATGTAATGAAATTAAATTCTTCAGGAGAGAAATTAATGTATTCTACATTCACATGACTTTCTCTACCCCTATGATTTATTAGTGGGTATGCCAACTATTCTTATGAAAGATTATTTTTCTGCTTACATCATTATAATCAAGATAAACCTTTGCAGAAATAACTACATAAAACATTTCATTACAAATACAACCATAGTCAGGTGTTTAAGAACTGGAGGCTATTATCTTCTTTCTCTTTTACCCTCCTCGTATGTTGGACCTACATCCCCTGGGTTTGAAGCCTGTTAAAGAACAGACACTTTGGATTAGACAGAATATCCAGGAGGGTGATCAACCTAATGCCTGGTACGAGAGTGAGGAAGTAGATGATGTGAAATGGATGAAAGTAAAGGTAATGATGGAACAGTTGGTGGAATGAATGGTGGGGGAAACTGGAGAACCCAGAGAAAACACACCCAGATGCTGCTTCGTCTACCACAAATCCCAAATGTGGGTCCCTGGATCGAAACCTTGGTAAGAGGTGAGCAGTGTAACCACTAGGCCGCAGCACTATCTAGAGGCTTTAAAATTCCATACTCTTCCCATGCAATCATGAGAAACAACACAACTTGAAAAAAATGACTAACTACTGAACAATTCAAACCATTAATAACGGATATCTCAGAAATGGTTTATGCTAAAAAAAAAGGTTATTTGAAGTAAATTGTATGTTTTAAAGAGAGTATATTTTAGTCTATGCTTAACATTTACCAGTTATACAAAATTCCTTCTGAATAAAGAGGCCTATCAGGCTATTCCCAGAAAATTCAATATAATGTATTGTCAGTAAATATCTTTAATATTAGGCATTTTAATCAAAATCATTAGAGCCATTTTTGAGAAAATAAAAAAGTTTTGAAAAATGTTCCATGTAAAGGGTAGTTGGGGCTAGTGGAATCTTCTTGAAAATATCATGGACAATACTGTAATTAAATACCAACTTTGGCATTTATCCTACTTTTCCTTTTCGAGTTTACAGAGAAAAAAAAAAAAACACACGCACGCACGCATGCGCGCGCGAACAGCAGAGACCTTTTCCTAAAAATGACTTCTTTGTATTCAGGGGATCTCAAAACATGTATTTCTGGTGAAATTTCAGTATCAAATTTTTGGGGGAATGCAATACCTTCTCTGCATACTACGTGCATGATAGAGAAAGTAAAAACTATTTTTTTTAGACCAGTTACATTTGAGAAATAAGCAAAATAATTAACTCAAAGAAGGACAACCATTCTGCAGGATTTGACAAGGTATCTGAGTGCATAATTAAATGAGGAGGTTGCAAAGAAAACCAGTCATTTCTAAAATAGCATTTTCTCCACAAAGTAAAAAAACTATAATGAGACTTTGCTTACTCAACAGTGTCAGATATTTTCATGCTTAATGCAAGTTAGATCCGTAGATGTCATGATGTCAATAATACTTTATTCATACTTTCTGTTTACAGTTTACAAGAAAAAATACTTTTGGAAATGTCCAACATTTCAATGCAGTTGCATGAATTTTGCTTCTTATTGTTATAAAAATTAATATTTTTACACTATAAAACAGCTATAAACATCTGTATTATACAGTTGAATGTTAACATAATATGAAATTAGAAAAAAAGGCCATTAAAAACATAAAACCTTTGTATCAAATATGGTACACCAGGCTATAGGGGTTAAATATACCCTAGATGTTAAAAACTACCAATAAAATACAACCTGATATAGGAAATTGTGATAATGTGTGCACAACATAATATTATTTATTCACCTTTTTAAATAAATACCGACTTTGGCCCATAGAACATATTTGGTATTCCTAAATCCATGTAAAATAACTGGTCCGATGACACGTTTGAATGTTGATAGGGTTACATTGAAATATAATTAACAACTGATTCATCATGTTTGTTTTCATTACTGAATCTATTGTTAGGAGTCGCACAAGTAAAAGCAGTGAGGTCTGCTGATAATATTTGGATGTCTCTACAGTAACAATAGCAGTAAGAAACTAAACTTTTACACGCACATGGAAATGACCATTTTGAATGGAAACATTGTATGAAACAGTATGGAACTGTCTGGTTTTGATACAAAACAAATAAATAGAGAACTATTACCTGTTTACTATGCAATTATCTGGTTTTAACTGAAAATACTACTTTTACACTACTATTTCTCAGTACTTCTCAGTTACAAATTCTGATTGCTGTCTATCTAAAGCTACTGAAATCATAAAAAAGACTGAATTTTTGTGGCAATGACTGGTTTTGTTCATGACCTCCACAGAACATATAAGGATAGTATCATTAATCCCATATAGGATATATGCAATATCCCACTGCCAACTGGAGTATTTCCTAATAAATTGCAAATGGCCAAAATTGTTCTTGTATATAGGGTGGACCATTTAAGTTGAGACTGTACAACATCTCCAAAACTAAGTGTTGTAGAAAGAAATGTCTTTAATAAAAGTTGCTTCATATTATGGGGGAAAGTAAAGCCATTAGTCATGTTTTGTTTGATTATGATGGTCACTTTAGGATCAATTTAATTGTTTTAAATGGGAACCCACATTTTGTATGACACTAAAATGACCATCATAATGTCCTCCAAACAAGAGATGACTAAAAGCATTTACTTTCCCCCATAATATCAAGCAACTTTTATTAAAGCATTACTTTCTACAATGCTTAGTTTTGGAGATGTACAGTTTCAACTTAAATGGTCCACCCTGTATAAAACAGATAAGTGAATTTTGTTGATAATTATAGACCTACTGATATCCAGACTGGGTTTTCTAAAATTCTGGAAACAGTTATGTACAACAGAATTGCTTCTTTCTTGGAAAAGTATGCATTGGTGATAACAAAATGGCTGCAGAGAAAACAAATCCATATTACATGCGTTTTATGCTTCATAAACGGAACACTGGGAGGAATTAATGCTCCAAACACTACAACTGGTATATTCATGGACTTGAGAAAGGCATTTGATTTAGTTGACCATGCTATATTACTGTTAAAATTAGAAACCTGTGGAGTATGTGTGGTAGCTTATAAGTGGTTCGAATCCTACTTAGCTGACAGATGACAAGTTACTCTAATAACTAGTGGTATCAACAATGTAAATTCTGATATAAATATAGTCAGCTATGAAATTCCCAAGGCTTTAATTTTAGACCTTTACTTTTCTTAGTATACATTAATGATCTGTTTATAAATATAGGTACCACACTGAGACCTGTCATATGCTGTCTCAATAGTAATAGTTGCACAGACTTGCAAAGTCAAGCCAATAATGTAATGATAAGTATGTCAAAATGGTTAACCCTAAATAAACAAATATTAAATGGAAAAAAAATCTTACTGCATGTGCATTACATGCTTCAACAGAGGTATTAAATCACTAGGATAAAAAAATTATATACAATAATGGAACCATAAACAAAACTAAGCAAATTTTTTTGGAAACAACTGATAAACTATTAAATCGAAAAAGCCATATTAAAAATGTCACAACAAGAATAAATAGTGCCCATTATGTAATATCTGTTTTAAAAAGCATCTGTAACCTAAAAACACTAAAAATGATATACTACTTCTTCTATGTACAATCTGACTCACTTATGTTATATTTATCTGAGGATCTGTCATGAAATAAGCACTGTGTTCATAATGCATGAGAAAATAATTAGACTAATGCTATAACTGGCGCAACAGTTCTAGACATGTGAAAATCTTAATGGCAGCTATGAAGCGAGTTACATACCAGATCAAGAGGAGACCGGTCGTCTGCAAGCTGCAGGAGTGCGTGGGACAGTCATTGTCAAATATTCACACACCGCTTATGCACTGCACTACACGATAAACTTATAGTTATATACAGTATATTTAAATCCACTGCTGTAAAATGCCCTTAATATAAAAACACTGTCAACCATCTGCCTCCAGTTCTTCCACACCTGACAGCCCTTCCTCTTCTGTGGAATCACTCATGGCATTGCCGCTGTCGCTACTTTCTGCACCATTATCTTGGATGAGAATTTTTACTAATTGATTTTCTGCAATTCCGTATTTTTTGAAATAATGATTCTCAATTTATTCAACATGTCGATATACATTTTCCCATTCTGGCCTTCCAATTTCTGCAAATCGCTGGCGACATAACTGCCCCACATCTTTTAGTTTAAAAGTGATATTTCTGCAGGCCACCCAGTTTTTGACATCAGCCCAGATTAATTCGATTGGGTTTAGATCTGGGTGATACGGTGGCAGTACATTATGGTGATGTTGTATTAATATCTGGCCAAGTATTATGAGTTATGACTTCTGAAGGGATTTCTTGGCTTTAACTAAGTTATATTTGTTTTATTCATGTTTTCATCAAAAGTTATATTATGCCTAAGCAACCAGGTTTTTATTTCTTCTTTCAAGGAATTTGAGGTAGGTTGTTTGTCAATTTGAGTGTTACCACCTTGTGAAGCATTGTCGATAACCAGAATAGACCCAGCAGGCATATTAGGTATCAACATGGTGTTGATCCACTTCATATAATTTTCTGTATTCATTTCTTGATGAAAATCTCCTGTTTTTTGTTGCGACTTGTAAAACAAGGGCATTTGGAATGAACAGCATGAACGATAACAAGTATTTGCCCTTTGGCAACAGGTGCCTGAAAACCTAATTCGCTATCATCACTTCAGCTTTTAGATGTATGACTGCCGTGTATGTATGACTCATCTTCATACACTATAGTTTGACCCTCTAATTTGTACCTCTGAGTAAGGTACTCTTCCAGCTGAGATCGTATGTCATGCTTTTCTATTAGAGCTCTCCTATTTGGTTTCATTTTCTTCCACTTAAACCCTAAATCTTTTATAATTTTTCTGAGATTTTTAGCAGCATCTTGAAAATTTATGCTGATATAAGTGCATATAAAAGTATAGTCATTTGGAAAGTTAGTATCAGACTGCAAAATTCACCAAAGTCGGGATTTGAGACTTGTAGAACCACCTTGAACATTTATGACATCTTTCAGATTGATGAGCAATCTGCTTATTGTTGGCACAGTTTTTTCTTCCACATAGAAATTGTGAATCGTGCACCAAATGACGCATTTGTCCAAATCGTCTATTTCTGTAATACGTTTAGGGACCTTATGTTTCTTCACAGGTGTGTCAAATGGTACTCTTTCATCCATATGGTTTTTCTTGTCTTTGAGAAATCTGGAAACGGAACTCAGTGAAACAACAGTTGCTTTGGCTACTCTTTCTTTCACTCTCTTAAGGCTTTTGTGGAACTCGGGTAAACATATATTTTCTTCCTTCAACTCTGCTTCTTGCTTCATGAAGTCGAGGATATTTGCAATTATTCCCCTGCTTTGAATACGTAATACCTTACCATTTAACTTTGAAAATGTAGGAACCATGGTTACAAATATCACAAATATAAAATAAGCACTATTTACGTACTGCTCTCTTTGAAATTACAAGATGCGGACACTTTCTACGCAGACTGTATGTGTTACACACTATGAGTAAGCAAAGGTATTATATCGCTTTTGTTGATTAAGCTAGACATTAACCATTCCTAGGCTCGGCAGCTGGGTTGGCCATCAAGGTCACGATTCCAGAAGTTTTGCGCGAGTAATACACCTGAGTAGGAAGACATCACGTAATCTGTGCTTCTATCAAAACAATATTCTTACTCTACCAAGCGTGTATACAGGGTGCACCATTTAAGTTGAGACTATATAATATCTCCAAAACTAAGCATTGTAGAAAGAAATTTCTTCAATAAAAGTTGCTTGATATTATAGGGGAAAGTAAATGCCATTAGTCGTGTTTTGTGGAGGATGTTATGATGGTCATTTTAGGGTCAATTTAAATTGACTCTAAAATGACAATCACAACGTCCTCCAAATAAGTATTGCATTCCTCCCAAACTTCTATATCAAGATTTCACCAAAAAGACACATTTTGAGGTTCTCTGAATTAAGTAAAAGACATTTTTAGGGTGTGTATGTGTGTCTGTGAACAGCATAACTAAAAAATGAGGTGGATTAAAGACCAAAATTGGTATCAAGTTAAGCATCTTTTAAGGTTGCAACACAAAGATTTTCAAGAAAATACCCCATAACAAAACAATCCCTTACGTGGTAACATTTTTGTTATTTTTTATTTCTTCAGAAATGGCTAAATGATTTGGATTAAAATATCATATATTTAAGATATTTGCATGACAATTAAAATGTATATCTTGAATGTTTTGGTAATAGCCATAAAGTCATGTTCATACTGAATGACTTTTGTATAACTAATAAATTGTAAGAGACAAACAAAATCTTGCTGCACAAAAAATGCAGGTCTCATTAAGGCACACAGTAAAAGTCAAATACAAGTGTTTGTGGTGCAAACCATTTATGAGATATTCTATGTTATTGGTTTGAATTTTCCAATATTTCTACTTTTTTGTGTGGTAAGTTGCCATTAGTTTTTTCTTGTAGTCAAGCAAAGAGAACAGATTTTCAAAGCCATCATTTTTTAAAAATCTGACTATCACTTTAGCCTACTTTATTCCTCTTACACGTGTAATGAAAATGTATCTTGATTAACAAGAAGTAGCTAGAAGAATAAGCTTTTATAAGAATAGTTTGCAGAAGAGTGAGGTATGTGTGAATGTAACACATTAGACCTTTTATTATTATCACAACTGTAGATATTCAATTGCTTTTGTATTTAATTAAGATTGTAAAATTTAAATAATACAAAGTAGTATTTACTGAATTTATAAATACTACATATCATTATACAAGTGTTATCATTTTGGTATGCTGTAAAACAACCTTTATTACACAATATAGGTATCTGGTTAGACTTGTACTTAACATTGTCATTCCTAATTAAAAAAATGGGTGGTGTAGGTTTTCCACTGAAATATCGATATTGACATTTTGAACCTGAATACACCCAAAAGAGAATAAAAACAATCCTAACCAGCAGCAAGAAATACCTGTAGCAGGAATGTAGGTGAAATAGTTACAAGGACATGAAACAGATGATCTAGTTGTGGGGTGTTACACAACTGATCTCACAGCCTTACCTTGGTGATTCCTCTGATAGACAATTCACATTCATCTCATCCTGTAACAAAATATTTCAAATCAACATCACAGTTTACAGTTAACTTAAGTAGAGAAGTTAAGAATAATTAACCCGATATTTAAAACTAAATTTGATCTCTACATTAGAAAAAAAAAAACTGTAGAAATACACAGCTGTAGCACACATTTAGAACCAAAGGTAAAATTACTAGAACAAGCCAAATTATTCTCCTTTCTAATTTGTGTTAATCAAGATAACTGTTTGAAGAAATGGTTTCATTACACATTTCGTTTTACATACAAAGGGGATACCAGTGGCTGAAGTAATACTCAAATCTTAAAATGTGGGTTGCTATGAGGGCAGTCCCAGAAGTACCCGACCTGACGTATAGATAGTGGTTGTTGTTTCAAACAAATGAAATGGTAGAAAGCTTAAGTTTGAAGTTTGATGATGCTACATTGTTTAGTAATTGTTTGGCATACATTAATGGTGAACTCTCTCAGGGAGTTTGTAAACATGGATAAAACCGGCCATAGTTATGTGATACAACACTTTCATTTGAAAGGTCTTAGTCCAACTAATATTAAAGCTGAGCTAGATTCTACTCTGAGGGAGTCTGCTCCTTCGTTTACAACAGTAAAATATTGGGTGGCAGTGTTTAAGAGAGGCCATATGAGCCCCCAAGACAAACATCGCTGTGGTCGACCAAATGAGGTGACCACGCCAGAAATTGTAAAGAAAATCCACAAAATGACTGTCGACTGAAAGTGTGTGAGCTAGCAGACATCGTAGGCATTTCAAAAAAAGCTGTACATTGCATACTGACTAAAAATTTAGACATGAGAAAGCTGTGCACAAGATCGGTGCCACGTTTACTTACAATGGAACAAAACCAGCATCATGAGGATGTTTCAGTTGAGTATTTGGCAATGTTTTGCTGCAATAATGCTGATTTTTTGCCTTGATTCATAACCACGGATGAAACATGGGTCCATCACTTCAACCTGAGATAAAAGAACAGTAAAAACAGTGGATTGAAAGGGAAGAATCGGCTCCAAAGAAGGGGAAGAAAGTTCCATCTGCAGGCAAGGTCATGGGGTCAGTTTTTTGAGATGCACATGGGATAATTTTCATTGAATATCTTCAAAAAGGAAAAGCAATAACGACGAGTATTATGCAAACCTATTGCAGCATTTGAATGATGGAATCAAGCAAAAATGGCCACATTTAGCAGAAAAGAAGTTCTGTTTCATCAAGGAGATGCACCAGTTCACACATGCATTTATGCCATGGCCAAAATCAATGAGTTAAAGTTCGAATTGCTCTCATGCCACTGATTATTTTCTATCTCCAAAGTTGTTGGCTAGAAACGAAACGAAACGAAACGAAACGAAACGAAACGAAACGAAACGAAACGAAACGAAACGAAACGAAACGAAACGAAACGAAACGAAACGAAACGAAACGAAACGAAACGAAACGAAACGAAACGAAACGAAACGAAACGAAACGAAACGAAACGAAACGAAACGAAACGAAACGAAACGAAACGAAACGAAACGAAACGAAACGAAACGAAACGAAACGAAACGAAACGAAACGAAACGAAACGAAACGAAACGAAACGAAACGAAACGAAACGAAACGAAACGAAACGAAACGAAACGAAACGAAACGAAACGAAACGAAACGAAACGAAACGAAACGAAACGAAACGAAACGAAACGAAACGAAACGAAACGAAACGAAACGAAACGAAACGAAACGAAACGAAACGAAACGAAACGAAACGAAACGAAACGAAACGAAACGAAACGAAACGAAACGAAACGAAACGAAACGAAACGAAACGAAACGAAACGAAACGAAACGAAACGAAACGAAACGAAACGAAACGAAACGAAACGAAACGAAACGAAACGAAACGAAACGAAACGAAACGAAACGAAACGAAACGAAACGAAACGAAACGAAACGAAACGAAACGAAACGAAACGAAACGAAACGAAACGAAACGAAACGAAACGAAACGAAACGAAACGAAACGAAACGAAACGAAACGAAACGAAACGAAACGAAACGAAACGAAACGAAACGAAACGAAACGAAACGAAACGAAACGAAACGAAACGAAACGAAACGAAACGAAACGAAACGAAACGAAACGAAACGAAACGAAACGAAACGAAACGAAACGAAACGAAACGAAACGAAACGAAACGAAACGAAACGAAACGAAACGAAACGAAACGAAACGAAACGAAACGAAACGAAACGAAACGAAACGAAACGAAACGAAACGAAACGAAACGAAACGAAACGAAACGAAACGAAACGAAACGAAACGAAACGAAACGAAACGAAACGAAACGAAACGAAACGAAACGAAACGAAACGAAACGAAACGAAACGAAACGAAACGAAACGAAACGAAACGAAACGAAACGAAACGAAACGAAACGAAACGAAACGAAACGAAACGAAACGAAACGAAACGAAACGAAACGAAACGAAACGAAACGAAACGAAACGAAACGAAACGAAACGAAACGAAACGAAACGAAACGAAACGAAACGAAACGAAACGAAACGAAACGAAACGAAACGAAACGAAACGAAACGAAACGAAACGAAACGAAACGAAACGAAACGAAACGAAACGAAACGAAACGAAACGAAACGAAACGAAACGAAACGAAACGAAACGAAACGAAACGAAACGAAACGAAACGAAACGAAACGAAACGAAACGAAACGAAACGAAACGAAACGAAACGAAACGAAACGAAACGAAACGAAACGAAACGAAACGAAACGAAACGAAACGAAACGAAACGAAACGAAACGAAACGAAACGAAACGAAACGAAACGAAACGAAACGAAACGAAACGAAACGAAACGAAACGAAACGAAACGAAACGAAACGAAACGAAACGAAACGAAACGAAACGAAACGAAACGAAACGAAACGAAACGAAACGAAACGAAACGAAACGAAACGAAACGAAACGAAACGAAACGAAACGAAACGAAACGAAACGAAACGAAACGAAACGAAACGAAACGAAACGAAACGAAACGAAACGAAACGAAACGAAACGAAACGAAACGAAACGAAACGAAACGAAACGAAACGAAACGAAACGAAACGAAACGAAACGAAACGAAACGAAACGAAACGAAACGAAACGAAACGAAACGAAACGAAACGAAACGAAACGAAACGAAACGAAACGAAACGAAACGAAACGAAACGAAACGAAACGAAACGAAACGAAACGAAACGAAACGAAACGAAACGAAACGAAACGAAACGAAACGAAACGAAACGAAACGAAACGAAACGAAACGAAACGAAACGAAACGAAACGAAACGAAACGAAACGAAACGAAACGAAACGAAACGGAACGGAACGAAACGGAACGAAACGGAACGGAACGGAACGGAACGGAACGGAACGGAACGGAACGGAACGGAACGGAACGGAACGGAACGGAACGGAACGGAACGGAACGGAACGGAACGGAACGGAACGGAACGGAACGGAACGGAACGGAACGGAACGGAACGGAACGGAACGGAACGGAACGGAACGGAACGGAACGGAACGGAACGGAACGGAACGGAACGGAACGGAACGGAACGGAACGGAACGGAACGGAACGGAACGGAACGGAACGGAACGGAACGGAACGGAACGGAACGGAACGGAACGGAACGGAACGGAACGGAACGGAACGGAACGGAACGGAACGGAACGGAACGGAACGGAACGGAACGGAACGGAACCGACGCCCCGTTTCGTTTTGTTTCGCGTCTCGCCTCGCCTCTTGTGTCTCTGTTTCGTTTCGCGTCTCGCCTCGCCTCTTGTGTCTCTGTTTCGTTTCGCGTCTCGCCTCGCCTCGCCTCTTGTGTCTCTGTTTCGTTTCGCGTCTCGCCTCGCCTCGCCTCTTGTGTCTCTGTTTCGTTTCGCGTCTCGCCTCGCCTCGCCTCTTGTGTCTCTGTTTCGTTTCGCGTCTCGCCTCGCCTGTCTCGAAACGAAATGGAACGGAACCGGAAACGTCTCGTGTCTCGTTTCGCGTCGTCTTGTCTCTATTCGCGTCTCGGCTCGTCCCGTCTCGCCTCGTGTCTCGTCAACTCTCGTTTCGCCTCTCGTGTCTGGTCGCGTTTCGCGTCGTCTCGTCTCGCCTCGTTTCATTTCGCGTCTCGCCTCGTCTTGTTTCGTTTCATTTCGCGTCTCGACTCGGCTCTAGTGTCTCGTCTCTCGTCTCATTTCGCGTATCGTCGCGTTTCACGTTGTCTCGTTTCGGCTCTCTCATGTCTCGTTTCGCATCGTCTCGTCTCGCCTTGCCTTGTCCCGTCTCGTTTCGCGTCGTCTCGTCTCGTCTCGCCTTGCCTCGTCCCGTCCCGTCTCGCCTCTCGTGTCGTCTTGTCTCGTTTCGTTTCGCGTCTCGTCTCGTCTTGCCTCGTTTGGTTTCGTCTCGCCGCTCGTGTCTCGTCTCGTTTCTTTTCGCGTATCGTCTCGTCTCGTTTCTATTCGCGTATCGTCTCGTCTCGCGTCTCGTCCCGTCTTTTCTATTCGCGTATCGTCTCGTCTCGCGTCTCGTCCCGTCTCCTCTCGCCTCGTTTCGTTTCGCGTCTCGTCTCGCCTCGCGTCGTCTCGTCTCGTCTGGTGTCGGGTCTCGTCTCGTATCGCGTCGTCTCCTCTCGCCTCGTTTCGTTTCGTCTCGCCTCGTCTCGCCTTTCGTGTCTCGTCGCGTTTCGCGTCGTCTCGTCTCGTTTCTTTTCGCGTATCGTCTCGTCTCGCGTCCTCTCGCCTCGTTTTGTTTCGATTCGTTTCGTCTCGCCTCTCGTCGCGTTGTCTCGCCTCTCGTGTCGTTTCGCATCTCCTCTCGTCTCGCGTCGTCTCGTCTCGTCTCGTTTCGTTTCGCGTCTCGTCTCTTCTCGCCTCGCCTCTCGTGTCTGTTGTCTCGTCGCGTTTCGCGTCGTCTCGCCTCGTTTCGTTTGCTTTCACGTCTCGTCTCGCCGCTCGTGTCTCGTCTCTCGTCTCGTTTCGCGTCGTCTCGTCTCGCGTCTCGTCCCGTCTCCTCTCGCCTCGTTTCGATTCGTTTCGCCTCGCCTTTCGTGTCTCGTTTCGTTTCGCGTCGTCTCGTCTCGCCTCGTTTCGTTTCGCGTCTCGTCTCGCCTCTTTTGTCTCGTCGTCTCGTCTCGTTTTGTTTTGTCTCGCCTCTCGTGTCTCGTCTCGTCCCGTCCCGTCTCCTCTCGCCTCATTTCGTTTCGTCTCGCCTCGTTTCGTTTTGTTTCGCGTCTCGTCTCGTTTCGCGTCTCGCCTCTCATGTCTCGTGTCTCGTCTCGTTTCGTTTCGCGTCGTCTCGTCTCTGCTTCTCTCGTCTCGGCTCCCGTGTCTCGTCTCTCGTCTCGTTTCGTGTCGTCTCGTCTCACGTCTCGTCTAGTCCCGTCTCGTCTCGTTTCATTTCGTCTCGCGTCTCGTTCCATCTCGCCTCGTCTCGTCCCGTCTCGTCTCTCGCCTCTCGTGTCTCGTCTCGTTTCGTTCCGTTTCGAGTCTTGGCTCGTCTCGTCTCGCTTCGTTTCGCGTCTCGCCTCGTTTCGTTTTGTCTCGCCTCGGGTCTCTTCGTCTCGTCTCGTCTCGTCGTCTTGTCTCGTGTCGCCACGCCTCGCCTCGCCGTCTCGTCACGTCTCGTTTCGCGTCTCGTCTCGTCTCCTCTCGCCTCATTTCGTTTCGTTTCGTCCCGTCTCGCCTTATCTCGTCTCGTCCCGTCCCGCCTCCCGTGTCTCGTCGCGTTTCCCGTCGTCTCGTCTCGCCTCGTTTCGTTTCGTCTCGCGTCGTATCGTCTAGTCTCGGGTCTCGTCTCGTATCGCGTCGTCTCGCCTCGCGTCTCGTCGTCTCGTATCGCGTCGTCTGGTCTCCTCGTCTCGCGTCTCCTCCTCTCGTCTCTCGTGTCTCGTCGCGTTTCGCGTCGTCTCGCCTCTCGTGTCTGGTGTCTCGTCGCGTTTCGCGTCGTGTCGTCTCGCCCCGTTTCGTTTCGTGTGGTTTCACGTCTCGTCTCGTCTCGCCGCTCGTGTCTCGTCTCGTTTCTATTCGCGTATCGTCTCGTCTCGCGTCTCGTCCCGTCTGCTCTCGCCTCGTTTCGTTTCGCGTCTCGTCTCGCCTGGTGTCGGGTCTCGTCTCGTATCGCGTCGTCTCGTCGTCTCCTCTCGCCTCGCGTCTCGTCTCGCCTTTCGTGTCTCGTCGCGTTTCGCGTCGTCTCGTCTCGTTTCTTTTCGCGTATCGTCTCGTCTCGCGTCTCGTCCCGTCTCCTCTCGCCTCGTTTTGTTTCGATTCGTTTCGTCTCGCCTCTCGTCGCGTTGTCTCGCCTCTCGTGTCGTTTCGCGTCTCCTCTCGTCTCGCGTCGTCTCGTCTCGTCCCGTCTCCTCTCGTCTCGTTTCGTTTCGCGTCTCGTCTCGCGTCATCTCGTCTCGTCTCTTCTCGCCTCGCTCATCGCGTCGTCTTGCCTCTCGTGTCTGTTGTCTCGTCGCGTTTCGCGTCGTCTCGTCTCGCCTCGCCTCGTTTCGTTTGGTTTCACGTCTCGTCTCGCCGCTCGTGTCTCGTCTCGTTTCGCGTCGTCTCGTCTCGTTTCTTTTCGCTTATTGTCTCGTCTCGCGTCTCGTCCCGTCTCCTCTCGCCTCGTTTCGATTCGTTTCGCCTCGCCTTTCGTGTCTCGTTTCGTTTCGCGTCGTCTCGTCTCGCCTCGTTTCGCGTCTCGTCTCGTCGCGTCTCGCCTCGCCTGGTGTCGGGTCTCGTCTCGTCCCGTCTCCTCTCGCCTCGTTTCGTTTCGTCTCGCCTCGTCTCCTCTCGCCTCTCGTTGCGTTTCGCATCGTCTCGTCTCGTTTCGTTTCGCGTCTCGTCTCGTCTCGCCTCTCGTCTCATCTCGTTTCGCGTCGTCTCGTCTCGCCTCGTTTCGTTTCGTTTCACGTCTCGTCTCGTCGCCGCTCGTGTCTCGTCTCGTTTCTTTTCGCGTATCGTCTCGTCTCGTCCCGTCTCCTCTCGCCTCGTTTCGTTTCGATTCGTTTCGTCTCGTTTCGCGTCATCTCGTCTCGTTCTCACATGCATACGTGCGCGCGAACGTTTTCCTAAAAATGCCGTTGTTTTTATTCATAGAACCTCAAAAGAAATATTTCTGCTGAAATATAATACTTCTACTTACTATACTTAAGTGGTAGAGAAAGCAAAAACCATTAGAATAGCACATAACAAAATTTATACATTTAAACAAGGAGCACATAATGAACTTCCATGTCCTCTCAACAGACTTCCACAAGACAATGGATGGTACCAACAGAAGCCACTATGTAGAAACTGTCTCCAGCTGAGGATAGGAGAAAATACTCCTGAAACTAGTTGGAATAATTATTAAATGTAGAGTTTGTAAACATGTGGCTCTTTCTAATTAATTATGAATGCAAATATTGTCATGCAGCAGCTATGACCCAAGGTTATCAGAAGGTCAGCATTAGATAGTTGGAGATAAATATGAGTAATGCTTGCCAGCGTAAACACTAGAAGCACTATCGGCATATAACTGGAGGAAGTTTCTTTCTCCCTGCCTCCAGTACCTGGTCCAAATAGTTCTGAAATGTCTGTGGAAGATTCCATTGGATGTTAAGTGAGAGTTCTCGTAAGAGGAACCAGTTAATTAGCGAATGGAATTTGGTGCAAAATCAAGTGCAGTTCTACAAGTGAGTTTGTGATGACAACTTGACATGCATGGTTGCTGCTGCTGCAGGAGAGATTGAGGAAGTCTTGTTTTCAACTCCCCAGCAATGAACTGTTTGGAAGAATTGGCTATGTCATGCATATTGCATTATACTGCTACTTTAAGAAGGAAAGTGAAGCGATGGGGAAATTGAACTAGTTCACAGTAGTGAAGTGACAGAATGAACTAAAAACTCCCAGTGAAGTAACAGTAAGAAAAACTGGACAAAGTCACAATATCATAAAGGAGCGACTGGCAGTAAATAATGACAAATCAGTATAGGCATTCATTGATACTTCATATTGACACTGTGCTGCACTCCAGAAGTGTTGTCTGTTAATTGAAGTGGTGCCTCTAAAAACATTGGAACAAACATTTTAGAGGCATTGAACAATTTGTCTGTGTTACATTTTGCTTATTTGTAGAAAAATGGCAACAAAGTTGATTTTTGCCCAAAGAGTAAGGTTACATAGACCTTTATTCCATAAATCCAATGGAATGTTTAATCTCTCATTTTCTCAAACAAACAAATATACATATATAGGAAATAACTGGAAGTTAATATTTTCCAACCTAACTATAGTTTATTCTGTAAAAAAATCTGATGTGTTACACTCACATGACTTTCTCTACTCTTGTACAAACTATTTTTACAAACGCTTATTCTCCATATGCTTCATGTTAATTGAGATATTGAGATGTTACTCTTATTGCTAATTTTCTTGTAGATGCAAGGGGAATTGGTAGGCTTTAAGCGATAGTCATATATTTTAAGAGCTGGTTGTTATGTGGAGCTTTCCATTCTCTTTGCATTACCAGGACAAAAAAAAATTAATAACGAATTCCCATTTGAGAAAAAGTAACAGTATTAGAAAATTTAAGGGGATAACAAATTTTAACACGATCTACTTTTTTTTGTGTAGTATAATTTTGTCAATCTCTTATGTTTTACCAGTTATGCAAAAGTCGTTCACAATGAAGAATGCATTTCTAGACATTCCCAGAAAATTCAAGATATACATTTTATTTGCCATAAAAATGTATTTAACATATGATACTTTAATCAAAATCCTTAGAGCTGTTTTTGAGAAATAAACATTTTCGAAAAATGTTCCATGTAAAGGGTAATATGGGGGGATTTTCTTGAAAACCTTCATGTCGCATCTATGGAAGATACTGAACCTAAATACCAAGTTTGGTGTTTATCCGACTGTTCGTTTCTGAGTTATGCTGTTCACATACAGACACACAGATATGTTTCCAAAAATCTGATGTGCTACACTCACATGACTTTCTCTACTGTTGTACAAACTATTTTTATAAACTCTTATGCTCCATCTATTTCATATTAGTCAAGATAAACATTTACAGAAATGATCTTTTGACATGCAAAGAGAATTACATTTTACACATAGCGACCAGTTCTAAAAATACTTGACTATCACTTAAGGCGTACTATGTTCCCCTTGTTTTGTATTTGCAAGGGCAATATAGAAATACAGTAGGCTTTAAGCATAGATATATCTCTTAATAGCTGGTTGCTAGGTGCAGCACCATTCTCTTTGCCACAGATTAATACTCTTTGCATATCCAAGACAAAAAAAATGAATAACGAATTCCCATTTAAGAAAAGTATTGAAAAATTTAAGGGAATAACAAGCAATATCTCGAAAATGGTTCACTCAACAAAAAAAAATGTATATGACATAAACTGTGCATTTTAACACAACCTACATTTTTTGTGTAGTAAAAGTTTGTCTATCTCTTATGGTTTACCAGTTATGCAAAAGTCATTCACAATGAAGAATACTTTTGGAGACATTCCCAGAAAATTTAAGATATACATTTTATTTGTTATGAAAATATCTTAAACATATGATACTTTAATCAAAATCGTTAGAGCCATTTTTGAGAAAATTAAAATTTTGAAAAATGTTCCATGTAAAGGGTACTTTGGGGTGGGGGGATTTTCTTGAAAACCTTTGTGTCGCATCTCTGGAAGATACTGAACCTAAATACCAAGATTGGCATTTATCTGACTGTTCGTTTCTGAGTTATGCTGTTCACAGACACACACATGGACATGTTTCCAAAATTGTTTTTTTTTTGGATTCAGGGGGTCTCAAAACATATTTCTGGTGAAATCTCGGTATTGAATTTTTGGGTGGAATACAATACTTCCCCTACTTACTATACGTAGTAGAGAAAATAAAAATTATGTTGTTTTAAATATTGTTGATGTAGCTTGTGTGAAGAGTATATGTAACATGCAGTTTTGTTCCAAGCTTTTTTACAATGAGAATGCAGGCATAACCACAAGTGTCCAGAAATGAGGTAATCTTAGTTGCTAACTGAACATTTTTTGCTGGATCTATCTAATGCTATGCTCAACCATTCTCAGAAGTTTAAGGGGAATTCCCAGCTATTATGTTTATGAGATTGTACATGTTTGTGTGAGAGTAGTTCTGCTTTCGTACACCTTTTTGCATGATATCCAAAGATGGCACAGAAACAAACACTGACAGACAATGAAATAATGTCAGCATTCAATGAATTCAGCAACAACTCTTCTTAATCCCCTGGAGCTGCAGCCCAAATGAGGCCTGGGTTGACCAACCCAACTGTTGGCCTCACTCCCACTTATGCACGGCAGAGGTGAACAATCATCCAACCAATACAGAGAGATGATTTGGCCAACATCATCTTCCAACTGGATGTTAGCTTTCATTGCTTGGATTGCTGCCTATCACAGCTCCTCAAATTCCTCATGATTCTGCCATAAATTAGCATTTACACACTAAAAACTCATTTCATTTTTCCTATGGTTTTAAATGGACTTTTGTTCAGCAATGCTAGTGAATGTTGAAATAGCGTGGTTGTTACAACTCCTCTCCCCTCTGAGCTAATTGTTTCCACTGCATACAGCAGAGTGGCAGGTCTCGGAAAACAATACATTTCCTTAGTTAAGAGCTCAAATGAGAATCTTTATAACCCACATTTCTACATGGATGCCCACATATTTTTATGGCATAATTTTAGATTTACTAAAAGAAGCTCTAATAATATTCATCAGTTACTACACAAGATTACAGGAATCTCAAAGTTTATTTTCTTCATTTTTAGTAAAAAATGACTATTGAAACATTACAAGAAGTCGAATAATGTATGTAGTATGTACTAAGTTTTATTTATGGCTCTTTAACTACTATGGTTTTTAGCACCCCATTCTATACTGGGTGTGAAAGACTGGGAATTTTGCTCACAGGCCTCTTTATCGGGCTTGAGGTTTGGCCACAAATCTATGACACAGAACCACCGGCTTTACTTACCTTTCAGAGAAAGCCATGCTAAGGATTTTTATGCCTGAAAAAATCCATCACCCTCTGCTAGGTTTGAATCTGCAACCTTGGGAATTAGAGGCTAGCATGGTACCCCTAAACCATGGAGGATGACTCCGATGGAAGGGTGGTAAAAGGAGTGAATTAAGAAGAAAACATAAATTAATCCTCCATTAGTCATACACAGTGCAGCAAAAGCCATGTCTTTGTTTATGCTTCTACCTTGTGACTGCCCAGCTTTTCTGCAGTAACTCTTTTGGTTTTCCTTGTGTACAACATTGCAATAAACCACTCATGTAGTAGCATTTTCTCTCTTGAAATCACTCAATAGGGTGTTGCATGCAGGAGTCCTGCTCTCCCTTCAGTTGCTCATGGAATTAGAACACAAGACTGCTCTTCTCTCATCTGGTCACTGTGTAACTGCCAAACATAGGACTCCCGTTCTCTTGCTCTATCACTCAGAAGAACTTGCTGGGTAACAGTACTCACTGCACATCACACCAACAGCCTCATTGACTGACTGACTAACTGTAACAAGCTCACTTGCCTATATATAGCTGCCAGAGAGTTTGAGGATGTTCGCTACATTGGGAAAAACACAGATGGCCTCTAGAAATTCCCATCCAGCAGGAGAGGAAATATCCAGATATCCCTCCTTGCATCTTGATGCTCTTTGTGGAAGTTCCATTGGCCTGAAGAACCTCTCTCTGTTCCTCTCCAACCAATCATGTTGCGACTAGCACTGAAGGACTGCCTATTATACATGAAGCAAAGGTCTAGCTTCATCACAATGATATCTAAAAGTGGGTTAAATAGATGCCAGCCAAGGAAATCATCAAGGTTTGTTGCTTCACAATTTAAACCTGATCAATCTAATAATAAGTTTCTTAACATTGCAGATATCAACTGATGTTGCAAGTAGGCACAGTAAACCAATGAAATAGTACTATATCATCAGTGTAGGGCCTTTGTTTAATGTTGGTTATTAGATTATCTTGCACGTAGAGCTTTTATTATCTATTATTATGTGTTGGAATCACAGGATTCAGGACAATGAAGATTTCTAAGAAATGAATTGCATTATTATTATTATTATTATTATTATTATTATTATTGGTGATGTTGTCATGCTATCACCATTAGTGAAGCAGGAGATTTTGATATTAAAAACATCTTGAACACTCATTGTCAAAGAAAATCCTTTAATGCACTTTTACTCCTTTGATGACAGTATCTGAGACTAGAGTAATAAAAATGGTGAATTGATGGCTATGGGCTGTACACTCACAATTTGTTAGTGTCTACAAAGTTCACTGTTATTTCACACACGAATATCAAAGCATAAAATGGCGAATGAAGCTTTCATCAATTAATTATATAAAAATGAGGTAACTACATGAAGAAGTGAATTTTATGACTAGAAGTGGTTCTGCGGCATAACGCAGAGAAGCAACTGAAATATAATAATGATTTTTGATTCATCAAAATTTGCACTGAATAGCTCTTTTAGACTAATTTTGAAGATTTAGAAGCTAGTAACAGTGATGTGTCATAATTTAAAATAGAGAGTTGAGGGTATTATAGTGATGTAGTGTAACAACCCTCAACTCTCTATTTTAAAAAAAAAGCTCTTTTAGATATTAGGTGCCAAGCTTTTATCATTAATATAAGAAAACAATTTGCTATAGACAAAATCCGTATAAAAAACTAAAATGAAACCTGTGATTTTCAAATCCTCTAGATAAACTTTCAAGCCCCTTTCTTACTCCAGGATTTATAAATAATTTGAAAATCATTCTTGGCTCTGCTTATGATAATTAGCAAAATAACAAACCTGTTACTGCCAACATAAGGATACATGCAAGCATACATTGCAACATATGTAGGTGTTGAAATGTAGCATTCTTTCTGCTAACTGGGTAGGTTGTGATCATATTATTTTTAAAATGTTAAATTCTGCATAAAATCTGATATTAAGAGATTATTAGTAATTATTTTATAGATATAGACACTCAGCCTAACAATGCATACAGTTTTTCAGCATGACAAAGCTTAATCAAGTCCTGCATACCCTGCCTCTGTGGTCTGATGGTTAGCTTGTTAGTTTCCAAATACAGAATTCCTGAGTTTGATTCCTGGCCAGAGGACGTGAATGTTTCTATAGTCAGGATTATTTCCCATCCTCCCTAGAATTTGGAAGTATGAATGAGAGTGTAAATGCATGTGTGAATTTAATGTTTATAAAAAATGTAAACAAACACAAATATATGCAATAGTAAATGAATGAACATCATTGCTGGCGAGCAACTGTGCCAAGGCAAAGCCAGGTAATATGATCTTAGATGCTGAAGGCGGCATATAAAATGGAACCCCCACCAAAAAAAAAGCTCTGCATAATAGCAAAAGATGATTATTTGCATTTCTTCACAGGCTGTTAAACAATATTTTATTTCTTCAGAAATGACGTTTTATTGTCTTATGAATGATCACTAATAAGTACCAGATTACTTTAATCCTAATAACTTTTGCAAAACTTACCTCTTTTTCATTCTCCACCATATGATTTAAACCAGGACTTGTTTCTGACTGACTTTCAATTTCTGTTGATGTTTTCTGCAGAGAGCATGGCTCCTCTTTAATTTCCATTTTGATATCAATTTTAGCAATTTCACTGCATTTGAGTGTGTTATTCTGCACTATCATTACTGGGTATGGCGAAAACTCCCTTTCATTCTCATGGTCAACATCTGAGATCAAAGTCTCCTCTTTTATTTTAATTTTGGCATCCACTTCATATCTGTCGCTGCATTTGAGTGCGTTATTCTGAACTGTCTCTACTGGATTTGGTGAAAAATCCCTTTCATTTTCTTGGTTAATGCCAAATATCAGTGCCTCTGTTTTGACTTTTGTTTCAGCATCTGTTTCACAGCCATCATGGCATCTGAAATAATTATTCTGAACCATTATTACTGTGCTTGGTAAAAGCTGCTTTTTGTTTTCTTCCCCAATGGAAATCCAAGACTCTTCTTCAACTTTTATTTTGGCATCTATTTCACGATCTTTGCTGAATGTGGCCATGCTATGCTGAAGGAAAGAAATTACAGACATAAGCAATCAAAACACAAAAGACATGTGTATTCAGTTTTACAACAAATTTGATTTGCGCTATACATGAATGTTTTTGCACAGCAACAATGCCATCAAATTCAACTGACATCATTGCATTAAATAGCAATTGTTACGTCTGAGTGAGTATTGGTTAAAGATATTCATATTCAAACATATTTATTTCAAAACTAATATTTACACATTTCATTACATTAATTACAATGTTAATCAAAAAGGCTTAAAACAGTTTTAATGATAATCCACATTTCAGGCAAAGTACATATAACTATACTAAGCTGCCAATTTCACATACAGGCCCAATAGTCCCAAAACACTGTGGGTTGTCTACAACTTTCTCTTTAAATCTAGTGTCTAATAGTCCTTATTACTTTCATTGCTGTCTTGCTCATTTATTTTCCTGAGTAATTTAGTTCTTACTTTACATTAATAACTTCTTATTTCCTTTAAGTTTTTTCCTCCCTTTCTTTTTTTTTTATACTAATCACGTCTTCCCCCATAATTCCTCTTGGTAAATTGCACCACTTTTTCATTTGTAGTTTATTTTTAAGAATTTTCATTTATATTCTAACAATGTAAGCCAATTATTGTCCTTTTGGATGCAAAGTGTACATCTTTTTTAAATCTGCCTTTACTTTTACCCTTTTCATTTCATAACTTCTGATCTAGCACATTAAAAACCTTCTGTTGCTACTTTGTCACACCGTTCAACATAATCTTCCCTTCTCAACAATGTTTTCAATTCTCTGTATATATTCAATGAAGTTTTTAAATTAAAACTAGGAAATACCACTTGCTTACAAAATCTTCAATTCTTAGTTTTAATTTCTTCAGAAATCAATTTCTAGTATTCCCTAGCATTCCAAAACCAATTACTTCCGTTTCCTCAGTGCTACTGAATAAAATTTCTTCTTTATTTAGGATTTTCCAGAGTTTTAGACACTGATATAAGATACAGTCCCGTATGAATTAATCAGAACAGAACAATAACACAACATTTTACATGCTTTCATGAATTTAATCATAAGGTACTTCCAATTTACATTTCTTAATACTTAATATGTCCTCCTTTCTGTTTTATAAGTTCCATTACACGATTAGGCATTGACTCCACAAGATTGGAACATGTATTTTTGAGATCATCATGAAACCACACTTGAATTAAAGCTAATATCAGATGTTCTTTTGTGGAACAGTCAAAGTTTGCAAATAGCCCATAAATGTTCTATGAGGTTAATGTCAGGTGAACTCCCTGGCCAGTCAAGCACACGAACACTGTTATCTTTGAAGAATTTCTTTACTTTCTTAGAAGTGTGGCAGGTAGCTAAATCTTGCTGAAAAATTCCATCACCTTCCAGAAACCTTTTCTGGAGTTCACGAACAACTCTCACCAGTACTGTGATGTACTGATCACTTTTCATCATGCCTTCAACTGGAATTAAAGGTCCTAGTTCTTCATAGGTGAAACAGCTCCAAAACACTTTCTTCTCAGGGTGTTTTACAGTCTGTTGAAAATGTGCTGAATTTGCAGGTTCATTATTTGCTCTGCGCTACTGAACCCTTTGACCTTGCACTTCAAAACGAGTCTTGTCAGAGAAAAGAACTTTTTTCCAGTCTTGCAGTGTCCAATTCTGATAGCACACACCCATAAGAGGCGTTTCTTACGCATTGCTTGTGTAAGAAGTTGTTTCTTCACAGGCTTTCGCGCTTTTCTTCCAGCTGCTAAAAGTCTATGACAGATATTAAATGCATCTAGATTCACTCCCCTGTACCTCAGGTTATGAGTCAATTCCACAGTAGTGAGCCTAGGGTTTGGTTTGGTTTTCCTAAGGAGAAAGCGGTCATCAGTTAAGTTTTCTTTTTCCAACCACATTTCGCATTTTTCTTTTGTGTAATGGAGCCAGTCTGTTTGTGCTGATGAATAGTTCTATGTACAATGGCTGCACCATCACCGAACTTTGTAGCTGTCTCTCTTTGCATCATATAAGTATTTTGTGCTAATGCCAGAATAGCACTTCACTTCCTGGGAGTCATAGCCATTGAAGACCGAAATTTACAAATATTACAAGAGAACTATAAAGCTTGACCACATCCAAATAAATGTACATTTGAACTGGAAGCCAACTAACACACAATTGACATATGAAACAACAAGCAACAATAGCCACAGAGCATTTGATTTCATTATAAGCAGAGTGTTGACAATTGTTTGGGAAAATGCAGCAAAATTTACCTTGTTCCAATTGATTTGCATCGGACTGTATAAACTGAGGGTGCCTGTTCAAACCAGTGGAGGCAATGGATGTTTTTGGGCGTAAAAGTCCTTAGCATGACTTTCTTTGGAAAGGAAGTACAGCCAGTGGTCCTGTGTTATAGATTTGTGGCATGTAAAAGAACCTCAAGCCTGATAAAGAGGCTATGAGCAAAATTTTCGGTCTTCCACACCCAATATAGAATGGGATACTAAGAACCTTAGTAGTTAAAGAGCATCCATAAATAAAACTCAATTTAATTTATAAGATATTTTGCTCATGTAATTTTAAACTAATATTTCAATACTCTTTCCAGAAGTTTCCCTTCAATAACAGCTCTTAATTTTGATTCTGCTTATGCCATGCTACTGGGTGAAGCTCTGGGCAAGGCAAAAATCTATTTATAAAAGTTACTATGAATCATATTTAATTTGTTCATTCCTCCTCCAGACCCCCAATCTCTACTCTATCCTAAGCTCAACTACTACAAACATACTCTCTTCAAGCATTTTATTTGCATCCTGTATTTTAATTATACAGATGTTTAGCTTAAAAAAAAAGATTAGAGTTTTATTTACGGATGTTCTTTAACTGCTGTGGTCCTTAGCATCCTATTCTATATTGGACATGGAAGACTGGTAATTTTGCTCAGAGGCCACTTTATCTGGCTTGAGGTTCTTTTATGTGCTGTAAATCTATGACACGGGACCACTGGCTTTACATCTTTCTCGAAGGAAGCCATGCTAAGGATTTTTATCCCCCCCCCCAAAAAAAATCCATTGCCCTCCACCGGATTTGAACTGTGACCTCGGGAACTAGAGGCTAGCATGGTAACCACTATACCACGGAGGATGGCTATAGGTTCCAAGGATAGTTTTCATTCATTTAGTTAGTGTCATTTCTGTTTGTTCACTCCATCCACCATTATTATTATTTAATCTTACTCCAATGTAATCAAGTTTATTAAACACCTGAATTCCTCCTCCTTGCAAAACCACTTGTTATTTTTAACTTGTTGTCCTTCTTAAACACCATAATTTTTTATTTAGTTAACTAATTAATTTTTTAAACTCCATTTCCTATGAAAATTGTTCAATACTTTCAATTGTTTTCATTAATCCAACATTGCTTATTGATCCTTCTATGAGATCATCAGCAAATAGAAAACCAGGTATTTATATGCTGTTAGTTAGTGGAACAATCTATAAGCCCATTAATTGGCTCTTAGAATATCATAAATGAACAAATTAGACAGTACAGAGCTTAGCTTAAAGCCTTGATTTGCCTTATATTATTTTCAATAGTTTTTTTTGTTAATTTATTATTTGAAACATTTATGTAAAAAAATTTATCTGCATATATTCTTTGTAATATTCTCATGAAACTATTGCTTATTCCCCCAATGCTTACCAATTTATTGTGTCGAAAGCCTTTTCTAATCTACAAAGAACATATATAACCTCTCTCATTTGGTAGCCAAATATTTGTTTACCATTGTTGCTATTACAAAAATATCATCTACTGTTCTTCTATTTTTTTAAAACCTACTTAAAATTCTGATAACTTGCCCTCTTCTTCTGTCCAATTTTGCACACCTTCAGCCAAGACCCCAATGTATATTTTAACTAGTACGACAACCTAATGCTGGCAGTTTACTAGATTGTACTCTGCTCCTTTGTTTTTAAATATTGGAGTCATTATTGCTGTTCTCCAACTCTTTGAGATAATTACCTCCTTGAAATAGGGAGTTTAATATTGTAACTAATAAAATTAGTCTGTTCTAATATAAACTCCTTGCTTACCAAAATTCTCCTGTTATTCCATCAACACCACTTGCTTTATTCCTTTTTGGTCTTGTAATTTGCTCTCAAACTTTATTTATTTCTATCTGGCTATTCATATGCTCAATATAGTCTGGCCATATATTTTGACTAGTCTTGTGTCCAGTTCCTAAGAGATTTTTAAAAGCTCTTTAATGATGGCTACACCATCTCTTTAAAAATGGCTATACCATATTTCAGAGCTTATACTACTTTCCCTTGCTTTAATATTGTACACTCTTTACAAAATACCTTTTCATTTACTCTTTCTGCCTCGTGCAGTTTCTGACTCATTTGTTCTCCCAATTCTTTGATTTTTACTTCCATGATGCATTTTTATCCCCATATTTTAATAATAAATTATTTATTTCCTGCTATTTGCCTGTTTTCCCCCAATTTCTCAACTAACTTCAAATTCTTCCCTTTGCATTCTTCACACCATCCCTCTTGCTTATCAACTGAATATGTATTCTTTTATCCTCATTTTTGTTCCAGCCAGCTTCACCATTTCCACCAGTCTTATGACAACTTCCTGAATTCTGTTTTCTTTTATAAGTTTCTCTATAGGCATTTCCCTGAGCCTTCCTGTTCATAACCCCAATGTTTTAAGATATGTTTTTTCTAATTCATCTCTCCATTTATATTTCTGAATTTTAGCTCCTCTTTGTTCAGAAACATTTGTCTCTGTCTTACATGCACCATAGAATTTAGCCCTTATTGAGAAATGACTACTTTAACATATTATATTCAAACCTTTAAAAGTCATCCTCCATGGTGTAGTGGTTATCATGCTAGTCTCTAGTTCCCGAGGTCATGGGTTCAAACCCGGCGGAGAGCGATGGCTTCCTTCGGAAGGGAAGTAAAGCTGGTGGTCCCATGTGGTAGATTTATGGCATGTAAAAGAACCTCAAGCCTGATAAAGAGGCCTCTGAGCAAAATTAGCGGTCTTTCATGCCCAACATAGAATTGTACACTAAGGACCATACCAGTTAAAGGGTCCATAAATAAAACTCAATTTAATTTAAACCTTAAAAATCAATGAGGTACATATCTAACTCTGCTATATACAACCTAAGATATTCTGGCCATTTTTATTTACAAACAAACTCTCTTATGTGGTCTTTCCCATTTGCACCATTACATATTACCAAATTAAACTCCTTACAGAATTCTGTCAGCTTCATGTCTACTAAACCTTCTTCTCATATCTCTTACTTCCTCTATCTCACTTTCAGGATCTATTATCTTAATTTGGCTTTATCCTACTCTTGGGACTAAAATCTCCCAATATAATAAACTCTTTATGTATATATCTGTTTTGTAAATCTTCCATATCTTGTTTTAGTTTTTCAAATAAATATGAATCATAAACTTTCAAGAAGCTTGGTGGATTCTCAGAACTGCAACACACAGCTTTTGACCTTTCTTTACACCACTTACAAGACACCAAGACTGGATTTTCATCTAATTCATTAAAAAATTTCAGAAACATTTTCAAACCTTTTCGAACGAAGAAAGCTATTTTACCTGACACATGACCTGTGTCCTTCCTTCCTTCCTTCCTTTTTTTTTTTTTTTTTTTTTTTTTTACTTTTTCCAAATATCTCATATTTGTCCAAATTAATAGGAATATCTTTTGCCAACCAAGTCTCTGTAACACTTATCACATCTACCAACTTCAAAATTTGTATAAATTCTCCATTCCTCAATTTTCACACAACCCTTCTATATTTCAGGATATAACCCCAATGCCTTTCTCTAAACTGCTCCAGTTTAGCCCGGCTCATTATCCTTGTCAGAGGCTTCTGATCAGTCCTCCATTTGCATGATGCTTTCCCCAAGTGACAATATGATGCTGATCCTTTCATTCCTCCATATGTCAATTCCTACAACTACTCCTAAGCCATTCTACATATGTTTTCAGTCAACTCTTTATCCAGCATGATCTGTTTGGTTGGTTGAATATATGGCAACCCTTTCCTCCTTGCTTTTAATGTATGATCATCATCCCTCTTCTTCTTTTCTATTCTACTGACTCCCAAGTTGGAATTGCGCTTCTTCCTTCATTCTCCAATGCCACATAATCTTCTTTTCTGATAGTCTCATATTTAGCTGACGAATATCCAGTTTCTTCTTCTTTCAATTTCCAATGAAGCAGGTGTCTTGTTTTCTGATTCTAATGTACGTCTCATATTTAGCTCATGAATTTCCTGTTTTCTCTTCTTTCTTCATTCTCTGATAATGCATATGTCCTGTTTTCTGATTCGAACATAGATCTCATATTTAGCTCATGAATATCCTATTTCCGCTTCTATCTTTCACCTCCTAATTGCAACATGTATATCATATTTAGCTGACAATTTCTATTTTTTATCCACAAGTCTAACCCTAAAACAAAAGCTGTTTCTCCTCTGGTTGTTTATTTTCCATAGTGACAACTTCTTTCTCTTTGTTTCTCCCTGTAATCTTGTTCAACTAGTACTGCAATTCTTTGTAACTGTTTGTATTTGAGGAAATTATCCATTTTACTTTCATTGATGCAAGCTTAACTATTACTGCCTTGGGTTTGAAACCTTTCTGCTTACTCTAGGCATAAATTATTTCACATCCAACTAGTTGTAAGCCTAACTTATGTTAACAGACTTCGTTGAATTGTTCCCATACTGGGCTTTCTTTTGCTTCTTCAACTCAATATATTATAACCAGCTGTAAGAATTCTAAGCAGTTGGCCTCAAGTTATCTACACTCAAACCATTATCACTACAAAGAATTCAAAACAGAGGACAATGGTCACTGACAGACAGGTAAAAACTCTTCCGATGTCTGCAAACCCTAAAGACTGCCTGGGAGTGGTTTGTTACATGTAGCATTCCCACCTGTAGTCCAGTGACATTTTAACTTTATTTCCTTGCATTCGGGCTTTAATGCTTAAAAATTCCTATGCTCGAACTGCATTTTGCCAATTCTCTGTTGACTTTTCCTTTGAATTATCCAGATATTGAATTAATCTTTTCACGTCTGCCACTTAAATTATCCTTAATTCTACTCTCCATTTCTATTAAATTTGTTTGTCTTCATTATTACACTTCAGCATATGCAAAATTTGCTGCATTTTTGGAATGGGTTGAGTTTTACTCCTCCATTAATAGCAGCACCATTAACACCAACACATGTCTTGACATCAAATTATCTGCTTGTGTGATCTTCCACCATACAAAATACAAATGAATCTATGAAAGAGGATAATTCTGGTCCTATAAGTTGGATACCCATTTTTAAGTCTAAACAAACATGTGTACAACAAGTCTGTCTCAGACTATAAACAATCAGCAACTTCCCTAGAGATTATTCAAATAATGCACCTGCATTTTACCCTAGATACATGGAGAGAAGTATACCCATGAAAGAAATGTTATCTTAATAGGCAGCAATACTTCGTTAACACCAGGTAAATACTGCCAGATTTTAAAACTGCCATTATATATTGGTATATAATGGTAATTTTAAAGATAATCAAGGATATATATTTTTTTTTTCCTAAAACAAACAAATATATCCCTGATTATTTTAGTACCTGCACTAAGAATCAAGTTGTAGAGATAATTACAACCAAAATGTATTACTACACATAACATTTCTAATGCTTTATAACAAATTATATTTAAAAACCTTAAGAGGTAAAACTATCATTTAACTATTTTTTCCTGAAGTTTGTATAGCTGTACCAAAGTGTGCACCTTCATTACTTATATTCATCTTAAAATTTCATACTATTTTAGGTTTTACTTTCATATGTTCAACTTCTTATTTCTAGTAATTGTTTTCTGTTGTCAATACTCATGCTGTGAAAGGTTTTATGTGGCAAAGCAGGAGGGTTGCTATGCATCTTAGTTATAGCAGATGTCCAAATTGGTTATTTATTAACTGCCATTAGGATTACACAATAAGTGACATCATGGTGCAAAGCTGCTTTCAAGTTATGTTGAAGCAGCAGCTATCGTGGCTACATATTTATTTTACTTGATGATACCCAGTTAGGGTTATATTTTAAAAGTGAAATTTTAAACACTTTTAACAAACTTAAAAGGCAAAAATACATAAAGTAGACTTAAAAATTCGTATTAAAATTATATAAAAATGGAAATAATAAGTCTCTCCAAGGAGAATTTTGGAGGCTTTAACACTGCAAACTGGGAAAGTATTACACTTTAGATGTACCAATATTTTTATTTAAAATTAAACATAAATAAATGCATAAAAAAAAAGGAAAAGAAAGAAACAAAAGCTCACGTTAAGATTTCCTATTTCATTTTAGTCATTAAGGCCTCAAATTGGAATAATTCTTGAAACTATGGATTTGTTCAAGCAATATTTTGTCTTTTGAACATTCTCTGGTGAAAAGGGGACACTCATTTATTGTTACATATAGATTTGGGGCAAAACTGGAAAACCGAAAGTACCTAATAAAATATGATGGTGACTTGAATGCAACTGATACCTATGTAGTTTCCTCTCACTTGGTTGGAAACAGATCAAGTGAATAAGGAATTGAGTTACAAGCAAGATAGTGAAAGAGTACCTTACTGAAAATGTAAGAAAAAACAGTCAACACAAATTTAGTTTCAAATCAAGCGAGATGAGTGCCCAAACTTTTAAAGGAAACGAAGGTGTCTTTCGTACTTTTAGTTACTTCGATACTGCTCTCTTGTATTTTTATACCTACTTCGTAAACGGAAAATTTCAAAATTGGTTTGCCAGTTAAAATAGAGACAACATTTATAACAATATAATTTGACTTTAATGATTATCGATTCCGGAACATCAGTCGAACACCAATTTTGGTGAGTGTAACAAGCGTTTACCCAGAAAACGAAAAAACAAACATTGCAATTCTACACAGTAGTTATGGCATGTAGTCAGTAATAAGCATGCCTTCCCTCGTTTTTCGGACGAACGTCCTGTTAACAATCAGGGGAAAGAAAAGGGGGGAGGGATATAAATTCGTGATTTAAAACGCGACGTTTTACAATTAAAGGGAAACTTACCTGATAGAATCGTGCAGTTGAACCTAATCTTCAATAAGGCGGAATTGTAAACACAGGAAAAATCATTATTGAGGATAGCTACCACAAAAAATGGGAAAATATGCAGGTTTTAAGATGTAAGGGATTGCAATTTGCTGGGAATTACTATTGGAGCCCCAAAGGGTAGATAAACACATACGCATATCTTTATCCCAACACGGCCCTCTAGACTACAGCAGGTGCAATGCAGAAGCTCTCGAGCATTGGCAAAAAGCATCAACGAAGACTTTATAAATATATAACTAACATTTTATTTAACTGAAGTATGCATAGGCGATGACCTAAATGCACAAAAGAACTCGGGGTATCACTGCTGAGCGTTACTACATATTTTATAAGGGAAAACCCTGGTCTTTCAGGTTAAAGTAAGACACGCTTAAACTTTACAAAGGAGACGGCGTGTCTAGCGTTAGTAAAGTGCATTCTGGATTGTATACGATTTTGATATAAATGATGGGGCTGCGGTAATTCTGTGCGACGACTTCAAATCGAAAACTCGGTATAGAATTGTTGTGTCGAATGCCATACCTCATCTACCTACTAGGTACGTAAGTAAACGTTCCTTTTATTTTCATTCAGGGGTCTCAAAACATGTATTTCCGGTGAAATCTAAACATCGAATTTTTAGGTGGAAATATTTCCTCTCCCTACTATGTACGCGGTAGAATAATAAACGAGAAAAAGAATAAGTAAAAATGAATTTTAAAAAAAGTCTAAACTTCATATATTGCAGACTTTCCCAAAATTTCATTTATTGTGTAGTTTATGTATGCTTTGCTTTAAACATTATTTATGTTTGCCTCATCTACGTGTTTTGTTTTACGGCGTCATTGCCTTTTATTTTGTTTTCGCACACAATCCGCGCATATTTATGTGCATTATACTCCTGTTTATGCACATTTCACGGTTTACTTCCCTCTAAAGAAAACACGAATTAGATTTTACGCGTGTGACATCCATTGGTTATCCAGGTTCTTTTCTTATTCGAAGTGCGCATTTCAAATTTCGGGGTTGGGTTTTCTATAACTAGATCTAAACTTAACAGTACCCCACACAGTTAGCATGTACGTACTCTAGTATATAGACGTTACGTGGATAAGAAAATTGCTTGGAGACATTATATAGACAGGAAAAACTCACCAGAATGAAGATATTCTACCTTACAGCACAAAACATCAAGACTGCTTCGAAAACCGGGATGTATGGTCATCTTACATTACCTATGTAAAGTGACAATGTCATGTTTCCCTTTTTCTTGTAAATGTGCTACTAACAGTGCACCTCTGTTATTTAATGACATTTTTTCATATTGGTTTGATACGAATTTAAATAAAACTGTCAGAAGTTTCAAAGGGAGGTTTGAACCCTAAAACCCCTCTCTGAATATGGCCCTTATTTCAAAATATCATGAAACTATGTACCTGTGACTAAACGTGTGCAAATGGTAAAATTAGTGGCGTGAGCTGTTTAATAAATTGTGCCAACAAACAATTACCTACTATTAAAATTAAAAAATAATTTTCCAAAAGAACCTGTCATCCTCTTAATATTTACCACTGCTTTAGTGTACCTATATAGTATGTTTATTTACTTGTTTATTAACAAGTACAACATGGTATACTAAGCATATAAGTATAAAATTGCAGGGAACAAAAATGAGACTGCAGTACTTGAATATTATGATTTTGGGTATCTTAGATGGGTCTTAGTGCCTGAGCCTCCCTCCCCATATGCCCTGAATTCCTACTTTCTTTTCAAAGTTATCAGCACAGTTCTTAAAAGGCAAGCATAATTATTTCTAGTATTTCTTTAGTTGAAATTCATTTGTTCCTTGGAAAGGCATTACATTTCTGCTGCTTTCTGTAACTTTTGATTAACACAACAAGATGATAATTTACTGCTTGCCTCCAATTTCATATAAGCAAATAAGTATTAAAAGAAAGAAAGAAAAACCCTGAAAATGTAGGAATGAAGTAACACCATATAACCTTCTGAGAATACACATTGTAGTCCTTATTCTTCCTTTAGTTTCAAACTCCATTTTTGTTAATTATCATCACTATTTCAACTCCTAGATAAAGCTTCTATAACATTTAGCCACTAATGACTGATCCCTAGCGAATTTGGTATCAGGTTCCAACTTCAATCTGTTTCACTGTGTACAGTGAACTCATACACAGTGCAAAAATGCCAGCATCCATTTTTCCATTTCCAAGTCATGCACATCACATTGGCACAGCATTCCCAGCTGCTACAAACAGTGATACTGCCAGATGTCCTGCATTCCAATTACTTTTTATGTCCTGCATGCTTGACTTTTATTTTTTAAATTTGTTTGAGAAGATTCCCTGGGTCACAGGCTCATTTTGGGAACATTACATTACAAGTGGATGATGTATTACAATTTTTAAACATTCCACATCAACCAAATGAATGCAAGAAAAATGTTCATCAATTATTCATGTATCGCATTAAAACTAAGAGACAGCATAAACATGACGACACTAATTATAATGAATAAATTATATAACTTACTAACAAAGCAAGAGTAGAACTCATTATACATAAATGGTTATATTACTTAAACACTGCGCCTTACATAATGAGATCTGTTTAATGATAATGCCTTTTCCTTTCAGAAGATTTTGATAACAAGCACAGCAGGTAATATAAAAAAAATAGCAATTCCAGGGATTTTTATACATGGTCTTCTATTACTATCTTTTACTTGCTTTTATAACACTCGTAATTTTTAAAATCTTTTGAAGGCTTCATTTTCTCTATATTCAATGCTTGTGGTACCATATTTTATGGAATTCTTCCAGGGGCATGTAGATGATGACTTTGTCTTGTTCTGTGGTGGTGTACTTGGGTGAATTTCTTGTGTATGTTAGATTTATTAAGCCCATATTTGATTTTGTATGCGAAACATAGAAGTGAGTGTGAAATGCACAGTGGATTAATTTTGGTATGGCCTTAATTTGCAGAGGATCTTCCCACTCTCTTAGCTCAACCCCTTCTTGACTCTTGGTGAATTCCACTGCATCTAACAGCTCTAGTAAACATTGTTCCTCAGAGAATGATTTTCCAATCGATGTAGTTCCTGCTTCCACTAGGCTTAAGAGGGCACATTCACCAGTTGCTTTTTTCTCAGGTTGGTACTATATCAGTCATCTGCAGATAAACCAGACTGCTATGACATGCCCAATTTCACTTTGGTGCAGCAGCCGCACAAAGAGTCACAATGAAGTGGCTTCTGCTCTGACAAGAAACTACACTTTTCTTTGCATTCAATAAACTGTCTAGTCTTTTAGGCCCTTGTAGCTCAACAACCAGTGGAGGGCAGAATTGTACTCCATAGATGCAATGAGAGACCATTCAAGTAGTTGTGGAGATGGTTCAAGGTCTTTACTAAGGCCATAAGATCCCACTGAGTATCACAGCAATTCTTTCCTCTCATTGCTCTTGTCAATGCTAGTATTGCTGACTTCAGTATACACAATACAAGTCCACTATCAGCCAGTAGCCTTCCTTAGGGGAGGTGAGTGACTTCATTTATCTTCACTGAGTCCATGCAACACCTGATAGTCGATATCCTTGCAAAAAAGTAATGCACTTCTTTGTATTCAATTTCAGGCTGGCAGCGGGATTTGCTCATGTCTTTCCTATGATTGCTGCTATCTATGGAAAAAGACAGGTGCCATAGGTTACACCCCATGACTGATTCCAAAACCTTTTGAACAGCTTAGGCTTTGTAGAGACCACAGTAATATTGCATTTCTGTTAAAAATATACTTTTCTCCTTCTCAGAAGGTCTAAGTTGTCAGCATTCTCACTTCAGGTCCAATGTTGTGAACCATTGTGTAGTCACTTCTCAGTCCAGGATGTGTTCAAACCCAGGATAGAGGAAGTAGTTCAATCTGGTGAGTGCACATCTCACACAGAAATATAGCTGGTTCATTCTTCTCCAACAGGACTACAGGCCAATACTTAGGGATGTCAATACCTTTTGATAATCTTCCTTTACCACATGTCCTCAATCATATACTGCATATGTCTATTTTAACAGCCTACAGCACAAATGATCTAACTATTGACCATGAACAGCAAGCAAAGCACAACACTTATTCCATTTAATAAATCTAACAACCTTGCTGGTTTAGTATACCAACATACTAGAATTTTGCCCTGTATGAAATCTTTTACCTACGGTAAATCTACAAACATGATGTTGTCACATCCAAACACACTTAAATATCAGCATCCTGGACAACTGAACCTGCAACTTTGGGCAGAGAAAGCCAGTGCACCCGTGCCATGCATAAAGGTTTAAGTATAGTCCGATCTTACTCAAGAGTTTGGCAAAACTCATTTAATCACAACTTTCTTATGGAGCACCACTATGTGCTCTTAAGTCATTTATCATAAGCTATTGGACACACAACTGCCTAATCTGATGATGGTACATTGTTTCTGAAACAGTGATAATTGGAGAGATGCTTCATCAGCATCAAATTTTATTTTTGACCACTGACAGTCTGGGGCACTGAGCGAGGTGTCACTGCAGTAACATGTGTGACTTGCATTCTGAAGGTCCAGGGCCAAGTAACCTGACCGAAGGTTTTTTTGAGGTTTTCCTTAGTTGCCAGGTGAATGCTGGGTTGATGATTAATTGATCCACAAAATCTCCTATTAGCCTGTTGATCACTACATTTCATTTTCTTCATCTTCACCACCGTACCAGGCATTGGGCTGATCACCCATCCTGGATATGTTATGATCCAAAACTTTGCTTGCTCCTTGACAGGATACTAATACAAGGCATTGGTTTGTAAATCCTACTTAGAGGAGGGTAATACATTGAAGAAGAAGCAGCAAAAAATTGGCTACACAAGTGCAATGAACAGAATTAACATAGTTTCAGTGACAGATGTTGATATCTATATGTATACAGTGACCTTCTGGGTTATGTACACAGTGAGCCAAAAACAGCCTTACTTGTTTCAGCATTTGTTTCTAGATTTTGATTAATTTCTCAAAAAATAATTCAAAACAGTATTCTATATAATTTATCTATGTTTTAGCAGTGCTATAAATGTGCATAAATAATACTGAACAGATATTACTGTAACAAATACATTTAAATGTACAGTACAAGGCTACTTTTGGTCCACGCTGTATAGTAGGGGCTGACATGGTCCAGTTACTAACTATGAATTACTATAATGCTTATTTTTTCTAGGACATATAAGCTGTCACCTAAAAGCAAACAAGCCATGGATTGTTGCAAAATTATATATAATTTTATTAAACTTAAGAAAAGAATAGCTCTCTGGTGGGTCCATCACATTGTTAATTACTCTAAGAATAGCATATCTTCTCTTGGCCCTGTAGGTCTGCTTTCTGTTGCTGTTGATGGCTAGATATGAGAAGAATGGAGCTGCAGATATAATGCAAGACTTAAGACTATTTTTCAAGGTGGATCATCAAAACAAAGTATTAAACCAAACAGCACATGCTGCATGTCTTAACATAAGGGGTCTCTAAGGGAAGATTAATGCTTTTTGTCATAGGTTTCGTCTTATAAACTTTTTCACATATTAACACGACAGGATAAATGTTTTATTTAATGTGGAATTTATTGTGCTTTATTTTCTTAATTATGTTCCCCCAAATCTCCAAATGTATGACAATACTGCAATATACATATACGTATTCCTGTTTCAATATGAGAATGATTGTTTCATGTGTTATCAGCTAAATATAATAATTAATTTTTCCTGCAAAGCTTTCAACCAACTTGAATCTGTGCCAAGATAGCCAGGAAAACACTGAAACACTCTTTTAATATTATTCTAAAATATTTAAATATATAGTAAAGAATAATTAATAATTTCCTGCTGATGTGCTATGTTGTGGAGTTACATTTTCACTGCACGAGTTGTAATGAAAATTAAAATAAATTATACTAATGAAGAAAGTCTTATAACACTAGTGAAGATTTGCCAAGTTATTATTTACAATAATGTATGAGAAACATCCAGTAAAAGTATCTCCGTATTATGATGACACAGTATAGTGATTTAGTTTTGCTAAATTTCCTGCACAGTAACTGGTATTTCAGTACTTTTATAATTCTCCATTGTTACACAAATGAACAGTTATTTTTACTTCAAAGGAAACGGCATTCAGTAGGCAATACCTTGACCTTCAAGGGTAAGAAACAATTAATTTACATTTATGTATTTTCGCAATCTTATAACCTTCTATTGAAGGAAATAAATTTGCAATGTGAACTTTAACAAAATACTTATAATTAAAATATATAATAAATGTGTATTTCCATAATTTTATTATCACCATACCAAGAAGAAGTTATTACAAGATAAATTATTCACAATTGAGAAGCTGGAAGCCTATTCAGATCAGATTCTAAATTACTGAGGTGAACTTTTTTTATTTATTTATTTATTTATGGACGCTTCTCAACTACTGTGGTCCTTAGCGTCCCATTCTATATTGGGCGTGAAAGACCAGTAATTTTGCTCAGAGGCCTCTTTAACACAACATGGCACAATTGGCTTTACTTTCCTTCCAAAGGAAGCCATGCTAAGGATTTTTACATCTGAAAAAATCCATTGCCCTCCGCTGGGTTTGAACCCGCGACCTTGGGAACTAGAGGCTAGCACGGTACCACTAGTTCACGGAGGACGACACTGAGGTGAATATGTGGAAAATGCAAAGCTAATCATTCATCCACCTGACAACATAGAGGAGTTAACTGATTACATAACAGGGGAACATTAAGTTAGTAACATTTTGGGTAAATTACAGCTACAGTGTAATATAAGAAGTAAGACTGACGTACTGCATCAGCTATGAAGCAATAAATACAAGAAATTCTACAGCCAAAATGGATAAAGATGGAATTTCTGCAGTCAATACAATAATGCAAGTAGGGTCATGGTTCTACTACTAGTATCACTATAACTCAGTGAACAAGTTTTCAAACCTGACTCATCCTCAGCTTAAATTGAAGTGTGCATCTAATGCTCAGGAGTGGACAATGAACTTTTCAATATTTGGAGGTGATATTTTGATAATTTTGAGGGGTTTCACATTTTGGTAGGCATTTCAATCATGCAAGTAATGCTATGCAAATAATTCAGATACTTCATTTGGATGAATGGCCAACCTAATGGGAATTTTCTTGGCCTTAAGAAGCATGCTGTTTACTGGCAGAGTCGAATATTCATAACCCCTTAAACTCAAGCACATAGATTTCTTAAGCATATTATGATGTCCTTGTGCCTTAACACATCTCTCACAGCTTTTAAGAATATTTGCATTAACACTCATTGATTATTGATCATGTAAAAGAACCATGCTTCATCCATAATAAAGAATAATAATGATGAAACGGAATAGAGTAATCATCAACATTAACCCACTCGCAGAAATTATCTCTATTGACTTCATATGGTTGCAATTCCTGAACTACAGTTATCTTATGGGGTTTTAATAATCCAGCTAACTTAAGGGGTTAAGTCTTCTATTTTAGGAAAGTGCTTTACTAGAATTCTAGTCAATAGACTGCAGAAATGGGTAGAGATGACTAAGAAATTATCTGACTTTCAAACTGGATTCAGAGCAGGAAAGAGGACTTTTACATTTTTGTAATAAAGACAATTGTACACAAATACTTGAGCAATAAAAGGAGAACAGTTTACATGGCATTCATTGATTTAGAAAAAGCATTTGACACCATAAATAAAGAAATGTCATGGGTAAAATTAAAAAAGTAAAGGGATCAGTAGTGTGTGTAGAATTATTGCAAAAGATACATTAAGAAAACATGTTCCGTATTAAGTTTTCAGGGGATAAAATAACAGACTATATGCAGAGTAAAGCTGGGGTATGACAAGGTTGTAAATTAAGTCCAGTGATTTTTAATCTCCTTATTAATGGCATTATGGAGGATATTGTAAGAGAAAGAGTGCACCCATTGTAATTAATAATAAAGGAATACCAAAAATAAATTGAGTTTAACTGCTGTGGTTTTTAGTGTCTCATTGTATATTGGGCGTGAAAGACCAGTAATTTTGCTCAGAGGTCTCTTTATCAAGGCTTGAGGTTTTTTCTATGTGCTGTAAATGTATGACACAGGACCACTGGCTTTACTTTCCTTTTGAAGGAAGGCCTTCTAAGGATTTTTACACCTGAAAAAAATCCATCGCCCTATGCTGGGTGTAAACCTGCGACTCGGGAACTAGAGGCTAGCATGGTAACCACTGCACCATGGAGGATGGCAATAAAGGAACACCAGACTTATTTTTTGCACATGATTTAGTGATTGCATCTCTATCAAGCAGAGATTTAAAAAAGACAAGTAGTTAATAAATTCTGCAAATTAGGTATTGGAAATAAATGAAAATAAATAAGATAATGGTGTTCAAAAGAGGGTGCCAAATGTAAAAGGATGAGAAATGGTAGATGAATGAGAAAGAAATTCAGGTGGTAATGAAATTTTATTATCTAAGGACAAGATTAAGTTTGAATGAAAGTTTGAATGAACAGAAAGAAATGGCAATAGCCAAAGGAAAAACAGCTATGAGTGTTATAACAGCATACTTAGGGAAAATACAAAATATAAGAGTTAATTAATTAGAAAGAATTTTCACAGCCACAGCTGAGGCTGGAATGCTATATGGGGTGGAAATTTAGGGTGTAGACAATGCTTGGAAAGATGTGGATACAATCAACAGAGCTTTTAGTAATCAAGTTTGGGGTTTACCAACAGCATCATCAAATGGGGTAGCGCAACTAGAGCTGGGCAGATATTCCAGTAAGAGCAAAATGATCACAAGATTATTATTAAATACCTATATAAAATTTCCATATTGGAGGACAGTGATATTATTATTATTATTATTATTATTATTATTATTATTATTATTATTATTATTAAAGAATGCTTTGTATTCAAGGATTATGGTGGAAAGGATTATTGCTACTCAAAATTCAGGAAGTTATTCAACAGATAGGAATGAGAGGGCCATGAATTAATAGGGAGTATCAAAATAAAAGGGTTTTGGAAAGAAGTAACTCTGAGACAAAAGGATTTATAATAAAGCAGGTAGAGAAGGGTTTGTGTGGACAAGAACTGGAGTCAAGAATTGAAAAGGTCTAAGATCTGACAAAGATTTGTTGAAATGACGAATGTGTGGAGAAGTAGGTATAGCTTTTCACTGTGTAATTAAATGAAGGCATGCAGAGAAAAAGTATGGCAACAAAAATGGAATAATTTAAAACAGGAAATTTTAACTATAAAAAGAAAAAAAAAATATAAAGAGTGTAGGTAACTATTTAGGTAAGGTGAGAGAGAAATGTTCAAGAATGGTAAAGAGGAAGCATGAGGGAGGGGTAGTATTAGAAGAATAGGGTGGTTAATACAAATAGGGACACATGTAATATGATTGTGATGCTTGTCAATACACAAATGACCTGGAGTGGGTGTGCTCCAACTAAATATGTTTAGGCACTTAGACTGCACTTAGTTGGAAAATAGATTCAAATACAGGTTTTTAATGCTAAAAGTTTAATGGCATTCTTTTCCTATACAAGAACACAGCTATTTATGACTTTCGGTATCATACTAGAATAGATTCTATTTCCTTAAACTAATTTACCAGATTACAAATCATTTCTCTGCAAGTTGCACAAACAGCAAGGATTCTGTCTGTAAACTGCCGTCTTCTCTAGAAGAGTTTGTCACATAGGAATCACACATGAAGATTTTGTGTGCTAAAGTAGACAGATATACTGGCATTATAACAACCCTAGCACATTATAACACTGAAACACGTGATCTCACAATGTATTAACCTCTGTACAAAGACTTAATGTCAACTGATTAGCCAGCACACAGAGAGGAAGGAAAATGGAGGGGGAACACATCTGGTTTACAAACAGTGAAATGCAGGGCAGGGAATTCTCATAGTATGGCCACACAACCAAACAAAGGCTCTGTAGATTAACTGCAATCTATATAGTATGGTTAACTAGAAGCTTGGAATCAGAAGTACTTGTAACATTGCATGTTACTTCCAAGGGGAGACTTAGTTTTTGTTCCAAACCAATTTATAAGGTCCTGAAGATTTGCCCAGATTGCATTAATCACTTTCAATGTGCATTTGTGGGTTTTATTGCAATAGTTCAGCGACAGATCATAGTAGGAAAAGTTTGATTATTATGATTTGAATCCTAACCATGTCACTGAAAATCTCGAATTTAATTCAAGATTCTAATCTTTTTTCACAAAGTTCATAACAAACACCAGGTTTAATATATATTACAAACATTTACATCTGACCTTATATAATGAAAATAAAAAATGAAAGGCAGCATTTATATAAATTTAACTATCTAAACACTCAAATCTTTCCAATGTAAAGAGAAAAAAACTAAATTATACTTAAACAGCAACTGATGACACAGGCAGCAGCCTACAATAGTATTCCTGGGGTAAACTGTGATGAGTGAAACCTGTGGGGTGTTTAGTCAACTCTAAGCTCATCACAATTAATTTAATGGACCAAAACTTTGAACAATAATAAGGTTTCAGATTCAAATCTGGATTTGTACAGTGCATAGAAAAAGTCACCATATGGAAAATAAAATGCATAATGAAATATTTATTTTATAAATGATTTTTCACCGTATTTCACTGCTGCATACTGTTACATATAACATTTCTTGTACTTTAGACGTTTGCTGCCATTAACAAAGTGATATTTTTGAAGCTGTCACAAATTTTGCACTTTGCACATTATGGATATCATACTTGTGAGCTTTTTAACCTGTCATATTTAAAAATGCATATATTCAAGAGTTGCATAATAAACCTTCCTCATACATTTTACATTTGTATCACTTCTCCTGTCAATTCCTCTCCTTAAATTCTCCTACGTAACTACCAAAAAAAAAAAAAAAAAAAAAAAAAAAAAAAAAAAAAAAAAAAAAATCGCCTCTTCAAGACACAAATGATGCCTTTTTTTATGCACCGTATTTTACTAAAGGTTTCTTAATAAATACTTGACTTTCTGACTTCATGAATCACACTATCAACTCTGAGGTGTCTTTAGTATAGCCCTTTTCACAAATAACAGGCTTATATGATATTTTTTATGCCATTCATTTTCATTCTATGCCTTTTGAAGCCAAACACTTAAATTTTATGGCATTTTAATGGCCTTTTGATTTCATCGTTCAAACTATACCTTTTTAAATTTTCTATTTGAAAACAAAACTTTTTCACAAATTTCATATCTCTATGGCTTTTTACTCTCATGATATAATTTTTGCCTATTTGAGTAAAACTCTTTTCACAGATGTCACACTTGTATGACCTGTTAAAATCATGAATAATACTATTGCCATATCTTAATAAAGCTTCTGAGGTCAGGGTTCAAACCTGGTGGAGGACGATGGATTTTTTCGGGTGTAAAAATTCTTAACATGGCTTACTTTGGAAGGGAAGTAAAGCCAGTGGTCCCGTGTCGTAGATTTACGGCACATAAAAGAACCTCAAGCCTGATAAAGGGGCCTCTGAGCAAAATTACCGATCTTTCACGTCCAATATAGAATGGGATGCTAAGGACCATATCAGTTAAAGAGCGTCCATAAACAACACTCAATTCAATCCAAAAAAAAAGATCTTTTCACAAATATAACACTTAAATAGCTTTTTGTCTCGATGAAGCAAAATACGTTTTTTCAAAGATGATCCTCAGCTAAAGCTCCTATTGCAAATATCACACGTATATGGTGAAGATCTTGTTACAAATGTCACATTTATGTGGTTTTTAACCTTGATGAATCAAAATATGGTTTTTCAGTGTTTTCCTCTTAATAAAGCAGTTACCACAAACTTCACATTTGTATGGCCTTTTATTCTCATGATACAAATTATGCCGTTTTTAAGCATGACATGTGAGTGAAACTCTTGTCACAGAATTTGCACTTACATGCTTTTTACTCCCATGATGTAAAATATGGCTTTTTAAGTTATACATTTCAGCAAAGTTCTTTTCATAAACTTCACATTTGTACAGCTTTTTTATCATCATGATGCAAATTATGCCTCTTTAAATAAGACATTTGGGTAAAGCGCTTTTCACAAATTTTGCACTTGTATTGTTTTTCACCCTGATTATGTAAATTATGCCTATTTAAATTTGACATCTGGGTAAAGTTCTTCTTACAAACTTTGCACTTGTATGACTTTGTGCCCTCATGAATCATTTTATGGGAAATAAAACATAAAAATTAAGCTATTAACAGTGAAGTAAATGCAAATTAATATAATAACCATTGGTGACAATCTTCACTTATCTTGTACAATAAATGAACAGCAGGACATGTTTCAAAATCTCTTGATTTCATTATCAGCTTTGTTTTTCTCTCTCATTCTTTATTTACATTGTTGTAGGTACTGTTGCTAGGTGATGGATTGTCACCTACAGTAATGCCATCTATTGGAAGTAAAACAAATTTGATAATAGAATCAATAGGCGGAATTTCAAAACTCATAACACAATCTTCATTCTTTAAAATAAATACTTTTTCCCACATCGTTAAATCTATGGGTTTTAATGTTTTAATAATTTAACTTTGGGATTTATTTCATGATTAAATGACCAAAAATGGTCTCCTACAGCTGATTTATCAGTTTGTTTGTATTTAATATTTCTAAAATGTTTTTTTACTCTGGTTTCAAAATGACATTTAGTTTTTCCAATATAAATGTGGTGACAATCCAAACAGCTTAATTGATAAATACCAGAGTTTTTATTTTTTGAAATGTTATCTTTTTTAGAGAAACCTAGCAAATTTTTTGTTGTATTTATTTTGAAGGACTAAAATTATACCATGTTCTTTAAAAATGTTTATGAACTTTTTATTTGCGCAAGGATGATAAATAAATTCTTTAAAAACATTATCATAATTTATTTTTTTAAGAGTGGAAACACCTTTACCAGCTTTCTGAAACTTAAATTTCTCAATTTTTTATTTATAAATTCAATATTAAAACCATTCATTAAAGCAGTGTTAATTATATGCTTATATTCTTTATTGAATTAATCCTTATTGAGGGAAATATTTATCAACCTATAAATTAAACTATTAAAAACAGCAAATTTATGTGAGAGAGTTAAAACTTTTATTTTTATGTAATTATCAGTTTGAGTTGATTTTCTATAAATACCAAAATTCAATTTATTGTTATTTTTAATTATCTTTAAATCCAGGAAAGGGAGGTAACCATTATTTTCAATTTCTAATGTGAACTTCATTTTATAAATTTAAAAGTTTTAAAGCATCATTTACTTTTTTATCAGGAACAATAGCAAAAACATCATCTACATATCTATAGCAAATTTTAAAAAATAGCAAGAAAAGGTGAAAGAGGACTGCCCATAGCTAAGCCAGTAGTTTACCGATAGAATTTTCCATTAAAACTGAAAAAAGTTTGATTCAAGTAAAGATTAGTAAGTTTAACAAAATCATTACTTAATTCATGATTTAATTCTATAGATTTTAACAATTTTTTTAAAAACGTTACATCAAAGGAAATTAATTTATCATTAACAGACAATACTACAACCAACCAACTCTTTTCAACCAACTTAAAACAATTTTTAATACTTTTAATACTTATTAATCTCAAATTTATCAAAACCACTGAATTTTCTATTTAACCATTTAGCCAAATTGTAGGTAGGTGAATTTACACAATTTACAATAATCTCATTTCATCCAGGTTTATGAATTTTGGGAAGACCATAAATTCTAGACAAATTCTTTTTTCTTTGTTTGACATAATTCTCACTTCATTGAGAGTTTTATTAAAATTAGAAAATGCATGAATTTAATGGGTCATTATTAATGCTTTTGTATGCTTTACCTTGAAGTAAGAGTTCTACCCAATTAATATAATCACTTTCATCCAAAATAACAACCTATTACCTTTATCAGCTTTAGTATAAATTATATCTTTTTCATACAAAGATTTAATAATATGTTTATCATTATTTCCTTTAGGGTGGTTTTTATTCAAATTTTGTAAAATGCTACTGCATGTAGTTTTAATGGTTTATCAGTTTCATTTAAATCTTGACAGGCAATTTCATAATCATCTACATTTTTTAAAAATCTACACAGGCTTTTAAACCTTCATTCAAAAAATTAAATTTTTTTTCACTGAAATTACAATTTGAAAGATTATCTTTTGGAATATTCTGTTTATTTGGCTTCAATTCATTTTGTTTTAAGCATAATTTCTTTATTTTATTTTTCAACTCATTTGTTTTATTTCTCATACTGAAATTAAGATGTACATCATATAATTTTAGTTCAATATTATCCAAGTTTTTAGAATGCAAATTTGTTTCAACTTCATTACTTTTTTCTCTGCCAATTTTTGATGAGCACTATTATTATCAAATTTAACTGTTTTTCTAACAAAAATAGGAGTAACTTTATGTTTTAAACAAAGATTTAAGAAATGGCTATCTGCAGGAATGTCTTCTTTTCTCTTGTAGTTTTAAATACAATTAAATTTCAGGTTTTTTTATTAACCCTTTGTTGCGCATAGAGTATTAGCTAGTTGTTCTCCAAGCAGAATTGTGTCCATTTAAATTCTGAGCTGCTAATACAGATGTTAAACTAAAAGTGACCTATATATGTACATGCATAATTATATCTTTTAGTTGCTAAATTAAAATTATTAATTATTAACTCATTTAAAATTGGTTTGAAGTAAATAAGATTAACTATTATTTCAATAATTTATAACCGCAAACATCAACCCCTTTGTAGACAAACAACACTTATATACATGCACCCCTTTGCAATGCATCTTTATAACTCCGCAATATTAATGGCAATGGAATTCGTTACTTTAGAATATTAAAAATTGGAATAAAATCTGCTATACTTAAGTAAAATAAATACAATAATTTGTGCAAAATTATTATGGTACTCACCCTTAAAATGTTTACATCCCTGCCATTATTGCAGCGAAGATATTGCAGCATGTCCATAACATGTTAGCTAGACTATTCTCTTGCACCATACAAATGTTATATATACACTAAGACTATTAATGGTTTTGTATGTACACCCTTGTATTAGTTTTGAATTTCCACCCCCTTTGCCTCATGATAATTGAGGAAGCACCCAATTCTACACAACGCAATGTCACACTGTTTGCACTTGTATTGTGACTGTATGCCACGACCTGATGGTGTTTTCCTTTTCTTCACTATGCACTGAGCACACGATTTCACCCGGCCTTGAATTTTTACGAGGGTGTGAAGAGAACTTGGTGCAGGAGTAGCAGAAAGTAGGCTATGCTGAAATCCTACTCGCTTACGTGACGTGAAGTCTGCAATTAACTGTTGCACTAAATTTTGCCTGTAGTAAAGAAGCCTATTGCCATGAGCTGTAGAAGTAGGTCTATTTGAAATATCATATATAATAAAACTATTAACAATAGCAACATTCACTACGAAATGGAACAAGTATTTCCACCATTTTTTTGAGGGTCGGCCGACACCGTAATACTCCCTCCTTTGGTCTGCCAGATCAATCCCTGCCATATTACGAGTATAGTTTATCACTGCATTAGGACAAGGTATCTTTATTTGTTCTTTTCCCTTGCCACTCTTCCTTTCTACTTCTCCATCAGTTCTAGGATCGGAGTTTGTAGATAATAAAAGAACGTCCCTGTTATCATGCCAAACAACTGCAGTTACACCTTCATGTTGCAGTTTGCGAGATTCGCCCCTTTTCAATTTCAGTTGTTTTGGCTTTGAAAATTGTTTTGGCCAGTCTTTCCTTACAGTACAAGTTGTACCACATGCATACATTTTCCTGTCCAAAAGTAATTTCATTAGCCGTGTGGAAGTAAAAAAATTATCAAAATATACGTGATGCCAAAACCCCATATATTTTTCACACATGTCTAAAACAACCTGTTCCCCAAGTAGAAAATCGCTGTTTCTCGCCTCTTTTTTTCCCAGATAGATTTTACATTCCAATAAATACCCATTTTTACTGTCTGCAATACCCCATGCCTTTATCCCACCTTTTGTTGATTTAGCAGGCATATATTGTTTTAAAAAGAAGAGTCCTTTGAAGCCTATCATCGCTTCATCAACAGAAAGTTCACGATTTGGTTTGTAGACACTTGCAAACTTTTTGATTATGTCTAAAGCAGGTCGTACTTTATACAGATAATCATAAGATTCTACCCCTAATCTTGGCCTTGCAGATTCATCATTCAGGTGAAGGTACTGCGAAATCTTTTGAAAGCGGAGCAACGTCATTGCTTGTCTTACAATTGGACAAATGCAAAAGTCCCCCAAAAAGTAATCTCTGGTTTCAGGTAAGTCCACCATCCCCATATATATCAAAATACCCAAATAGGCCTGTATCTCCCTTGAATTTGTAACTTCCCATTTTGGATCTGCCTTTTTAGCTTGAATATGAGCTGCATATTTGTTGGTTTCCTCCGCGATTTTTCCGCAAAAATTGGAATCTATAAAAAGTTTAAGATAATCTATTTCTGGACTTCCAGTAGGAATAGAATGATTTGCACCTGTAGGGGATGAAAATGTTTCCAACTTATTGAAAGTCAAGTTGGAGGTCCACTGTGCCGGTACTGCTTTAGTTTTAATTTGTCTTTCACTAGCTTTAGCCCCCTGTTCTGCTACCTGTATCTCAGCACTCTCACTGTCACTTTGTTCCTTATCACTGTCTTCCACTAACTCACCAAACCAAGATTCATCGGAGCTACTTTCGCAATCTAATTCCTTGTAAACTGCTGCAAGTATTTCCTTGTATTTTACCAATACCTTTTCACTACAACGTTTTCTAGACCGTGATGTACTTGGAACAGCCTCCATGATACTAATATGGCTATAAATGCGACAGGAAATTGCTTACGTACACAACTGCACCTGGCTGTAAACAATGCTATTTATGGTTTGCTATTACATTCTGGCTTGCGAAATCACTGGAACAATGCAGCAGGAGTACGTTTACATCAACACAGCTCCTAAAAGCTGAGGTCAGCATAAGCAGAACCTATATGAAACGATAAACACATTTACTACGTTCTACTACGCTATGCACAGCAGGGCATTTATCATTTCACTGCGCTTTACTATGCTATGCATTGCAAAGGGTCAATGAAATTCAAATTAAACATATAATTATTAAAATTATAAAACTGTCCATCACAAGCCAAAACCCCAAATGCGACGTAACTAAAAGTAATGCTTCAAAACCAAATGATAAATAAAACGTAAAAATGAAGCTATTAATAGTGAAGTAAATGCACATTAATGTAACAATAACTATTGCTGACAAATCTTCACTTATCTTGTACATGTTTCAACTAACTTCTGTGAGATTATTATCATGAACATCACATAACCTAGATATTCACTCTCAAAGTTCATGCTTCTCACTTCTATGCGTTCCTTTTTTTCCAAGCTTCCATTGCTGCAGGAAACTGATACAGTGCCATTATCACTGAAAACTGCTTCTGCATAGAATCTGAAATGTTGCAAGATATGGAAATGAGTACCAAAAAAATTAAAAGAGAAATATTAGCTAAAAGTGAAAAGGAACTTATGCAGGAAACCAAATTAAATTAAATTTCATTGAGGCTGAAGCAGATTAAGTACTCAAATAATTTCATTCACCAAACTTGTATGCAGGAATATGTTTGCATAAACTCTTGTCTACATTGTCAACTTTGTTGACTAGTTTGGACATCTGAATCCCTTGTAGCTGACGAAGTTTACCTAGTGCAAGGTTTAAACCATTACATATTATTGAGGATTTCAAAATTCATCACTCATTCTTGTTTGTTTAAAAATATATTCTTCTACTCATCTGATTCTTTCATTTTCCTTATTTCTTCAACAGTTTGAGTTTTTTAGGTATATCATTATTTCTAGAAATAATTGGCTATAACTGATTTGTGTGTTTGTATGTAATAATCATTCAATATCACAGCTATTATTTAAAAAGAATTTTATATAACTTTGGTTCCTCAAAACATGTGGTCAGGAAAATGGAGTACAACTATATGTATACAAAAAGAAGCAGGTAAGGGTTGTTTATCCTGATCTGTATTTACAGAAATCCAACAGAATCTCATGTCAATGAATAATGATTTCCAAATACGAACTTAACATGCCAAATTGGCAAACGTAAATGTAAATTGCTTTATGTGCAATCACTTGTTTTTATGTAATTCATATGGTTATTTTGTGAACTAAACATTTTCTGTGGAACTTTCAATTTCAAGGCAACATTTATTAATAGGAAAAGAACAAAAATAATTGCATTTTTCTGATGGAAAACAAAATCTGCTAATGCAAAAATATCAATAAGTTAAAAGCAACAGTGCTGCCTCAAACTGCAATGTGCTAATTATCTGTTAGAACTTTTGCATTTCTGTTAAGTGTTCTGGATTCTAAATAGGTAAATTCAATATTGTTATAACATTACAGTTTAATAATTATTAAATTAGCATTAGAATCCTTTACATTATAGTCCAATGAAGATGCATGACCTAAGAGGTTATGCCTAATTCAGCATTTCTGTGAATCAAAGCTTTTGCAGCCCAAATGGTAACAGAGTGTCCATTATCATTGATTTTAAATAATTTTTGGTTTGAACAATTTAAAGCCTCAAAACGAGTATAGTTGCACTTGATCATTGACAGAGTAAGTTATAGTGTTAACCCCCAAGGGTCAGAATACATGCAAGTATATATATCCTAAAGTATGTCAGAGTTGAAATAATATCCATGGGTTAGATTTATGTTAGTAATGGAACTATGACTTATATTTTATTACGTCCTGTAATACAGGTTTATGGCAACATGTAGAGTGCTATTACTAGCTGCAATGCTTTATCTACAAGGCTGAATGTATATTTCTCAAGGTCAGTTTCCATAGGAGTTAAATATATGCGCTTCATTTGTAGGCAGAAAAATAATACAGTTTTATCTGAAATTGTTATACAATGAGTTGTATATGGCCTATTAAGAAGTTTTATCCTAATAATATCCATAAAACTTACCTCCTCTTCATTTTGCACCATAAGAACTTGAACGAGAAAATGCTTCTGTCTGGCATTCAATTCCTGTGGATGTTTTCTACAGCCTGCAAGGTTCTTCTTTAAGTTTTATTTTGGCATCGAGTTTATTACCAATGATATGTGTAACAGAGTTGTTATGGAATATCATTAGCTTATTTTGTGAAAACCCCCTCTCATTCTCTTGCCTAGAATCTGAAATGTTTATCTTTGTATCCATTTCACTACTGTCACTGACAGTGAGAGTGTTATTCTGAATCATATTGCTGGCTTTGATAAAAAAAATGCCTTTCAACCAGAGCATCTGCTTAAGTTTAATTTTGGCATCCACTTCACAATCACTGAGTGATGTAGTCATGTCATTCTGGAAGAAACATACAACAAGCAGAAACTATTAACATGCAGCAACTCAAATATATAAGAGCTGCAATATTCAATTCCACAGCAACTTTTATTTATGCTAAACATAAAATTTTTTAAATAAAATGACATACCCAATAAAGGTAGTAAGCAAACAATACACAGGTAAAAATTAAAGATGAGAAAACATTTTTCTCTCATATCTAAAGAATTACTAGAATCCTCCCATGGTTTTAACCAGAACAGTCTTAAAGTCCTTGATAAACGCAATGAGAATGACAACAGCAAATATATATTATATATAAGTAAACAGTTATGTGTTTCAAACTTTGAAGATTTACAAGTGTATGACTGAAAGAAGCATTGTACTTTTTAGTCATTTTCAATTCTCAGTATATTGAAAATATCTAAAGTATTTTCTATATATACTTAACAAAATCTCACTTCTAATTACTGGTTAGGAAACAAGGCTTTATTTAAAAGCATTGCTATAAAATCTTGCGCAAGAATGCAAAATGGGGTCATTCCAATCTATGTATTGTTGAAATGGATAGACAATCTACTATTAGTTGCAATAAAATGAAAGATGAGAATTATGTGAGATAGGTTGAGCCTACCACATGTTTCAGAATTTTGTGCATTTCTGCTGTCACAAGCAGATTTACATTTTATACAAAGAAAATAAGGGAGCACTTTTGCTCTGGAGAACTTTTTTCAAAAAGGTGTATTAACCTCAGCATTTTACCACATTTATTATTATTATTATTATTATTATTATTATTATTATTATTATTATTATTATTATGTAATCATTATTTGTTTATACATATTGACACAATGAGCAAAACGTTTTCTTTGGGGAAAATGTCTGCATGTTGGCAACCCTTCACTACTGAAGTGCATCAACAGTTCATCGGCCACGTGAGACACAAAGTTCCCATAATGGCAGAAGCTCAAACTAATCAGAGGGGCTGGATAAGGAAAATTGTCATTACTGTCTTATCTATTTTCTTTCATCTGTGTACAAATTAATTTATATGGGTAAACATTGTATATCTTAGACTGGGCCAAGTGTACTTTTAATAATTAGCTCAGTCTTTGGCACGTAGCAGACACTTTATGGCTGTGCTGTTTATGCAGAAGAGCCGCCAACATCTGAACTAGAAAACATACAGCAATTTGACAGGTTTCTCTGGTTTGTGTGTGTATATATAAATTGGTTTAAAATATCATTATTTCCATGGATTGTGCTAGTATACCTAGGTTGTCACTTTCTGCACATGTGCAGTATTGACAGAGTACCTACTTTGTTGACAGTTAATGATGAACTTTGAATATGGGAAAGTGAGTATATATATATATATATAGTCTCTTTTTAAGCCACTTATATCTTCTGGGGTAATCAATAAATAAAATTGAAAAAGAGATATATATATATATATATATATATATATATATATATATATATATATATATGTGAAAGAACCAGATTGTTCTGAGTGAAAGTTAAAACATGCAAAGTCACACAATAAAAAGCTGAATACTTCAGTTTACCCCTTCATTGGAAGATTAAAACCATACACAAAATAAAAACACACTTGACAGTCGACTGTACTTGTTAATAATCCACAACATATTTTGGTCTGGGCTTGTTTTAATTTATGAGTAACAGAAGTAAATAAGTTCCCCTATTTCATTGTAATGTTACATGCCATATTATGGTGAGTGATTTATATTATATTATTGTTTATAAGTTCTGTTTATGGATGCTCTTTAACTGCTGTGGTCCTGTCTCATTCTATATTGGGCGTGAAAAACTGGTAATTTTGCTCAGAGGCCTCTTTATCAGGCTTAAGGTTCTTTTACGTGTCATAAATCTACGACATGGGACCACCGGCTTCACGTTCCTTCTGAAGGAAGCCATGCTAAGTATTTTTACACCTGAAAAAAATCCATCCCACTCCGCTGGGTTTGAACCTGCAACATTGGGAACTAGAGGTAAGCATGGTAAGCACTACACCACGGAGGACAACATGGCGAGTGAGCTGCTCTACTATTTGTACTTTAGTGTTACTGTTAGTGTAAGCTAACGTATTTGCCCTATGTGGTATGGGTATTGTCCTTAACAACAACACAGGATGTTAAGGACTATGATCCTTAAACCATCTGTAGAAATGGTCAAAATTAATGTCTTCATGGTAGTCCCCCAAATCTTCTCGAAATGTAGGTAGCCATAAAAAAATGAGATGTTTCAGCATGAGCAATAATAAAGTCCTATGGGCAACTTCATGGAGCTTTCAATGCTGTCATCAGTCCAGTCCTTTGATATAATACGGCTGGCATTTAACCATGTTTCAGTCAACCATACTATTTCTCTCAAATTCTTATTTTGTATTTATCTTAATAACAATTGTCTTAGGGCACGGAGGAGGACCTTGCTAAAATAGCTAAGGATTCTCTGAAACAGGTCTGCTTATTTAAGTGGAGAAACAAGTTTGTGTGTGGTAGGATGCTTATTTTGGGCATAATAGCTGTAGACATGCCTTCTTATTGTCCAATTAAGTTATTCTGGAGTTAAAAGCAGTATTTACTAACAAAGCAGACTGGCAACACAGAAGTAACTGAAAACATAAATGCTGGAGTTTCAGGATACCACTAGGGAGATAACTCACTTGAAAGGTTCATGAATCACCTATATAAGCAAATAAACTAAAGCTATACAGCATACGATATTAGAAGGCATATGAGGCAGTAATAGCAGAGGCTCACTTAGAGTGACTAGCCTATCATAGGCATGCAGTGTTGCCTAGTTCAGACACTCACGGTATGAGCAACAGTTTCTTCTTTTTCATGCACCCAAATTACTACTGGAAATTCAATATTGCAAAGTGCCTAGGTATATGTAGAAAAAAATTTGAAGCAGCCTGTTCAAAGGTTATGTTTCTACAATGTATATTTCTTGAGTTATCATTCTAGGAATAAATATTGCTTACTGTCATGTTTTTGTTTATGATATGTTGCAGCTTCCAATCTTGTGCATGTGTTATTTCTTTTCAGTAAGCAGTAGTCAGTGAGACATTTATGAAGTGTTGTTTTCTACTGTAGTATTGCTTTTATAAATTAACTAAACACAGTTTACTGCAGTCTGGAAGCGCATGCATGTGTTCGTTGAAGTTTGGTTCAATGCCACTTCATAAGGCAAATTCATTTTTAAGTGATTTGAGTAACTGTGACAATAAGCATAGTTTTTAATTTACATTCTGTGTTTTTTGAAGGGTTAATAATGTCACTTTCAAAACCAGGTACTAAGGGCAAAGTACTCTGCTCCAAGACTATAAATTTTATTTTTAAACTGTATTCTTTCTTTAAGGAATTGCCATCTAAGGAAGTGCATGATCAAATAAATTTTTCACAAATCCAGTAATTCATGGCCAAGCATGCAATGTGAGAGTATATACTGTGTGGTGCATTGTGAAAGAGGGCAAAACATCTAGCACACAAATTGGTGAACCTTTATTTATATGTCAGGAAAGCATACCAGAAAGCAAAAAGTGGTTCCAATTTAGATGATATTGAAAAAAGATGTACTTCACTGCACAATATATGAAATAAATGACAATGGTGAATACCCCACTATTAAAATGCTGGTTCATATTATGAGAGAAAAAATAGAGTATACAGGTTTCCCTACTTCAATGGGAGATTAATGCTGAAAAAATTGGGCTTCAGATAATAAACAAAAAAAAAACTAATGATGGGCATAAATTTTTGCTAGAAAGAGGTGATATTGTTGCTGCGAGAATACAATTTTTAAGAACCATTCACATTCTGAGATACCCACCCCAGTTTTTATCTTGATGAGATGTAATTAAATCAGAACCATTCCAAGCAAAACATAGATTCGATGGGAGGAGGGGGACTCAAGATACCTGTAGGAATAGGAAACAGACTTATAATTTGTCAGGCAGGCTCTGTACAAACAGGATTCATTCCCGAAAGCATGTGGGTTTTCTGTTCCAGACAAGGGAATAAGAATGTTGATTATCATTCTGAATAGATTCTTACACAGAATGGTTCATAAATTTTTTTTTAAATTTTTTACAAGAGGGGTCGATCATCATCACTGATAATGCAGGGTACCATTCTCAGATAAAGCTCCCTCTACCAATTCCAAAAAGCAAGCTATCAGGATTGGCTGGCATTTAATAACATAGCATTCCACCCTCTAGAAACTACAGCAGAATTGTTACAAAAAGTAAATAAATAAAAATCCAAGAAAAAAGTATGAGCTAGATCAAATTGCATTAGATAAGGGACATCAAATTATTCATTTACCTCCTTATCCTGCCAGTTCAATTCCATAGAGTTTATTTGGGCTACTGTAAAGGGGGAAGTTGTTAAACAAAACATTAATTTTCATCTTGTGGATGTTGAAAGGATTATACATGCTGCACTTGACAGAGTGACAAAACAAGACCAGGCTAGTTGTGTTGCAAACTGTAAAACTCCAGGAAGAGGATTTTCATAAAGAAGTAGCTCGATATAACACCGTGCAAAAATTGTTATTAATCTGCAGGAATATTCTGAATTAAGTGATAGGGAAGAAGATGATAAGCAAGATGATGAGTTAGAAACTCATCCACAATAAGTCCTTCAGAAACTCAGGTATGCTATTTTCAGTAAATAAACACATTTATATTGAATGTTACAGGTTATAATGATATGAAGAAGCATCCTTTGCTGTGTAAGTTTACATTCTGATAGTTTGGGGCACAATGAATGTTGGTTTCCTCTTTCTCTCTCTCCATCTTCCTTGCTCTGGCACATCACCTGGCAACTTACAAACTGATGCCATCCTATGACTTCGGGTCTCTGAACAAATCTGAATGGTTATGATGCAGAGTACCCTTTCTCTGTTGGGCCCATAGCGTTAATATTACTTTCAGGAACCACTGCTCCAAACTTATAGATTAAATGTATGTAACTGAATATACATCCATAATTTGAAGCTCATAGGAAGATATGCATATGACTATTTAGTTGTATCAATAAATGGCTGCAAGTGAGCTAAGTGCCAATAAGTGGTAATGCAAACTTTAATTTTGTACATGGTCTAATTTAAGTGAACAAATTGCACTTACAGTACCTAAGAATGACTGCTTAACCTGAGAATAGACAGGTAGAAAATGGTTCATTGAAGTTAATATTATTTACAAAAATAAGAATATAAACACACACATTCCTTTTTAAACTCATCAATTTGCTCTTGATTTGACAATTATTCACAACTAGTTGCTGCTGCTTTGTCTCTCTCTCTCTCTCTCTCTTGCAGCAAAGCAACTGACTTTAGCAGCAATTGGGAATCAAAATGAACACATGCCCAAAACCGAAGACATGTAAAAAAATCTAAAAATTGTGCTGCAGAAAAGACCCTTTTCTACCAAAAAATAAGAGAATTTCTCATTGCATTCCTCCTGCAAAACGATATGGTAGAAGCTCAGAACATTGCATTTCTTTGCTGCAAGCAACAACTAGTTGTGAATAATTATCAAATCAAGAGCAAAATTATGAGTTTAGGGAAGTGTGTGTGTGTGTGTTTATATTTTTATTTTTGTAAACAATATTAATTTCAGTGAACTATTATTCTCAAACTTAAACTAATGTACATCCATAATTTGAGGCTCATAGGAAGATATCCATACCATTATTTTCTTGTGTCGACTGCAAGAGAAAGAAGCTACAGTAAGTGGTAGTGCAAGCTTTAATTTTGTGAATAGTCTAATTTAAGCGAACAATTGCACTTACAGTACCTGAGTGTGACTGTTTAACTGAAATTATGGATGCATATTCAGTTATATACATTCAGTTTCAGTCTTTTTCAGTATGAGAGCAAACGAGGCTAAGGTCTATTAAAAGTATAATTAATGTATACAATAAAAACGACAACAAAAAAAATTAAAACCCTTAATAATAATCTATGCACCCAGCACTTAAGTACTTACAATAAGCAGGTCGCCGCTAAGTTTGTCATCTCGAGGGAGATGCCTTAATAAGTATGTCTGGGAAACACCGGCATGTTGTCACAGTAGCTCAATGGTTAGAGCGGGAGCGGGAGAACCGTGTTCAAATCCCGGCTGTGGCGTTGAATTTTTCAGTTGACTCTATATTAAAAACTTGCCTAAGGTACATTAAAGGTATAATTAATTTATACAATAACAACAAAATATTAACGCTACGGGCCCGACGGAAGGTTACTGTGCATCGTAGCCATTCCGGTTTTTTCGGAGGTCCGAAGCCATAGGACGGCATCGGTTTGTAACGTCACTTGGCAGCAGTGCAGCCACAGGCAGGCTTAGCCCATATGCCTTCTAAAACAGTTCGCCGTATAGTGGTTAAAAACACTGATGCTTATTGTTGCACTTGTTGCGCACAGAATTTTTAACATGATCACCAATGAGGGTCGCTTCCAAATCACTCTGGCACTTCATTTGTCACCAATTTCGCAACAAAAGATCTCCAGAAAGTCGCATGATGTATAATTCCGTTTTAAGATTTTGCCGGCCTGTGCGGTGGCCCTGCCCCCATGTGAATGATACATGTTAATACCCTCTCTTTAACTCTGTGATATATGCAACTTCGTTACTTAAAATATTCTTTCAGCATTTCATTAGAAAAGTATATACGGAAACGTTAACCTTAAGTATTTATTATCTACACAAATACTAGTTATGCTGTAGATATTTATATTACATTGACTACGCTAAACAGCAGCAAACTGCTGCTCAGTGATGATTTGAAATGTAATACCAATAAGTATGTTTTGGTTACCTACGTTTCCTTTGTTTAGATGATGACATCACTACTCACAGACATTATTTTGTATGCGGGTAGGGAGCACCTTCGCTACCAACACGGAGCACGCGCACTTAGTCATCTATATTAATTTAATGGGCAAGTGGGCTGGGTACCGTGTTCTATTATATTTGTAGAGCATGTTTTAGTTTTATTTTCATACGTCACTGCCTACTGAATTGGAATTAGATTTATTCTATAGAAAAGTGTAGAACGTTTTCATCACTAGGAGAAGAGTTATTTTTTTTTTGTCGCTGTCTTGGATGCAAACGTTCTCATTGTATTTGAATGACATATGGTGAAAATATGATCAGCGGTAAAGTTGCTGAAATGTGCAGTGTATATAGCGAATGTGCCCCACATCCATATACCAAATATTAGCAGCCAAAATGGAACTATCTGGTGAGATTCCATACGGAATTCAAACTTATAATACATTTTTTTCTTAAGCAGTAATACTCGAACTCTTTACACTTAAAGTGAATTTTTAAAAATGCACAAGGACTTAAAATATCTGGAAATTCAGAGAAATAAAGAAAAGCTAGCAACAAGAATTTAAGTACAAATATATTTTACAAGGCTGTCACTAAGCACTTTGGCAATACTTTCAAATAAGCAAACATTCCTGTCCTGAGCCAGAATTGAGGGGACCCTTCATATGCTCTTCCAGCAGTTGAGAAAACCACTATTCCTTGTAGCTTAAATCTGACAAATGGTACTTACCTAACTAGGTATACAGGCATATCTCTGTAATCAGCACAAATCATACTGCAGTTCATCATACATTTCTGAAATGATAATGTTTTATCTGTAAGCAATATCACTTCATATTTTTCCATAAGATTTTCTACTATCTGAATTAGAAGCCTGCATTTATATCATAAGGTATTGATACACTGATGTAGGTATGCCATTTTATGTGAGTTTAAATCTTCCAGATTACCAAACATATATGTGTCAATGTCCAAAATGTGTAACAGTATTATTTCTCTACCATGCTATAGCTTTTGATAAACAGGATTTTCCAGTTATATAATGGGTTCAGTATCCTCGAAATTCTGCTTAGTATGGAATTTGAAGAACAAAACAAACAAATCCTGAATAAATAGGATAATTTTTAAAGCCCATATGCCATTTATAATTGAAGTTTTGTAGTAGGGACTATTTCATAATAAAAATTGAGTATAGGTATATCTGGAAATTAAACAAGGGTATGTTGAATCCATGTCAGAGATATCAGCAAACTTGCATTGAAGTTATTTAATCTGATTCATATCAGATCTCAATGATTTAAGGCCTGATACCTTTAATGCAAATTGTTCTTAATTTCTGGTTTTTGAGCTAACCCCCTATTACAGCTTATTTTTGAAATTGACTCTTTCACACTAGCCGTGTGTAAGCTAAAGTTGGAAAGGAGAATAACATCTTGAATACTTTTTCTGGTTGTAAGATTTTTTTTTAGATTGTTTAGGCACAGTACAGTGAAAATTAAGCATAAAATTGAACTTGTGAAGCTCCAGGTATCATTTGTTTCACATTGATAAATTTACTTGTTTATTTCTTCCAGATAACATGAGTACATGCACCAATGATTGGAAAACTAATGCTGAAATAAACATGAAAGAGAAACTGCTTAAAGTATTAATGGATTTTTGCATATCTGATAACATTGGTTTAAATTAACATGCAAATAATGACATTTTGTGAAATGGATGTCAAAATAAAAATAGAAGAGGAAAAACAGTTTACAGACATTAACCAAGAAAGTAAGAGGAATTTTTCAAATAATCCAGTAAAGATGACTCAAGATAACCATGTCATAATATGCAGTGATAGTTATGAAATGGGTAACAGAATAAAAATTGAAGAAGTGCCTCAAATAAGAGGCTTTGATCAAAAGAAGAAGAGGGATTTTTTCATAAGCTCAATAACAATGGTTCAGAATAACAATCTTCCAACATGCAATGAGGACTGTGAAATGCATGCCGAATTAAAAATTGAAGGGGAAACTCAGATCAGAGGCACTGACAAAGAAACTGGGAAGGATTCACCAAACCCAGTAATGGTTGTTTGGAATAAAAATCTCACATTCCCTGTTGTTTGTGAAATGGATTCTAAAATAGAAGTCAAAGAAGAGCCTTGGTGGCTGGAGAAAACATCAGCAGAAACTGAATGCCAATCAGAAGCACATTGTGATTCAAATCTTAGTGTGAAGATTGAAAAAGGGGTAAGTTATCAGAAATTATATAAAAACAATGCAGATCTACCTATTATAGTTTATGATATCCAAAATGTCCTGTGTTAGCAGAAACACCAATGGCAGAATTTTAGATTAAATGCCTTTGCTTGATGAACTCACTGATGTGTTTGCATCTCAGTTTCTTTGATAAAAATATTTGTAATTGCAGTATTTATGTACTTATTTTTTGGCATCGAGATGTTCCCATAGTCTAAGAACAATTTTACTGTGATATACTTCAGGCGAAAGAAACTTGCTTCCAATCAAGCTATAACATATGCTCCTTCCTTTTATTATTTTCTATTATTTACAGCTCGGTAGTTATGAAAAAACTTATGAACTTATCAATTGTGACCTAACATTCATATCATGCAAACATTACCTGAAACTGTTGTTTTTTTTCCTTCTTTTAATTAATGGATGCTCTTTAACTGCTGTGGTTCTTAGTGTCCCATTCTATGTTGGGAGTGAAAGATCGGATATTTTGCTCAGAGGCCTCTTCATCAGGCTTGAGGTTCTTTTATGTACCATAAATCTATGACATGGGACCACCGGCTTTACTTCCCTTCCAAAGGAAGGATTTTTATGCCTGAAAAAGTCCATTGCTCTCAGTCAGGTTTGAACCTACAATGTCAGGAACCAGAGGCTAGCATGGTAACCATTACACCATGGAGGACAACCCAAACTGCTGTGTGCCTTAACTTAGCATATATTTAATTGTGTATCATGTCTCAAATGATCTCCATTGCATGGTACATGTGAGTTAATAGTTGCAAGAGTTGCATGTGAGAGCTGAGGACAGATGTACATACATGCGCTCTGATTGTAATTGCAAATGCAAGAATGGGGTTATGGTGGAAGTTTACTCAGCCAAAATTGGATTATTTAATAGAACAGATATAAAATGTAATGAAAATGTACCAAAGGATTGGGTGATTATGATATAGTACTCCTTAGTGTTGAAAATACTATTCGTCATATTCAGTATAGAACTCAGCCCTGTCCCAACACAGAGCAGATAATTACAATGTTGAGAGGTATATCAGAAGAGATTGAGTTTAAAAAGATGGAAAAAAGACTTGAAATGAGAATAAGTAAAATCTCTGAGGAGAAGAAAGAGGCTGTTACACATTATCAACAAAGAGTAGAAAAATATCTTGCAAATCATAATGAAAGATTAGCAAGGCTAGAAAACTTGGAGGCAAGTGGCAGAAAATTTAACATTGTTATCTTTGGAGTCCAGGAAAGCAGAGAGAAGAGAATGTGGCAAGAGATAGAAGACAGTTTTAGAAGTAATAGGCACATTTTGTAAGAAATGGAGATTCAAGATAAATAAAACAAAATCCAAGATCATGGTAGTAAAGAAAGGTTACAAATTAAAAAAACAAGAGATGTGGTGGTGGGAGGCCTCAGAAATTGAGATTGTCGGGAAAATTGGTTACCTGGGGGTTAGATTGTCAAGTAATGGAAAATGGAGCGATAAACAAAGGAAGGCACTAGCAGAAGGAAAAATGGTTATGAATACAGTTAGATCTTGTGTAAACAAAATATCAAACATGCAAGTAAAATGGTTGGAAAGAGTATATGTTTCAGTAGTAGAGAGTAGAATGATGTATGGAGTAGAAATTTAGGGACCAGATGAGCTGGAAAACAATAAATGTGATAAATAGACTATTTTGTAGACTTGTATTAGGATTGCGTAGATCTTCACGAAGTGAGGTTGCTCTAATGGGACTAGGAAGATTAGGCTATAAAAGTAAGGTAGTGTTTGGTAATGCAAGTGAGAATTAAGGGGAAAGAAACATGGACATGTAAAACCAAGATATCCTAGAGGAAGCTGGCTTGGGAGCAATGTGGTTTGATAGGGAAAGAATGGAAAAGGGATTTTGGAAAGAGGTAAAAATCAGAATAGAGGATGTTGAGAAACAGAAATTAAGGGCTAATCTTAACAACAAAAGATCTTTGAAACTATACAGATCATTGAAAATTGATTGGGGAAGAGAAAAATATATAAAAATTTGTGACATAACAGGAAGGGAAGGGTTGGCATGATTCAGAATGGGGGTAACATACTTAAGTGGAATAAGATATGGACCTATTAAAGGAAAGCGTCCAATGTGTGTAGAAGCAGATAACATGTGGCATTGTATTCTGGAATAACTTAGGATCAAAGAAAAACAAAACAAAAAAAGAAAAGAAAAAGAACCTGGGAAAATACATAGGTAAAGTGAGACAAAAATAGTAGGTAGGTTACATTAACGGAAAGGACAATGGACATAATCTTAATTGAGGTATACAAGAAAATTTTAAGTTTTTGGATGATTGATATAATATATAATCCCACTATATAGATAACCTGGTGTTATATATATAGGGGGATGGAAGCAATGCAACTCTTTAAATCAAATAAATTTAATACTTGCATTTATATTCAAATTGTTCTAGCTTTATAGTGTATACATTTACTGTAGAATGATGGAACATGTATAATCTATTAACTAAAAGAAAGCTTTAATGGTAGGGTTTTGCTGCAGCAAATTTAATCATAACATGCTGTCTTACAGATTTTTAAATTCTATAAGATCAAGGTATCAAGCTGTTAACCTATGATAACTAGCACTGTTAGATACAACTGCTTATGTTTTGTAGTGAATTGTTTATTTTTGAAGATATAGATGGAAGCCAATAACACCTACATTTATATTTTTTTTTCTGCCTACTTATTATGTTGCATTCAGATACTAAATAGAAAGCAAGCATTGAAGGGAACTTTAGTATTTCAAGTGGGGTGACCAGACATCCTGTTTTTAATAGCATTGTTCCTTTTTTTTATTGTATGTTCCACTGCCACATCAAATGTCATTTTTTTGCATATTTGATCACCTGATAATTTTCTTCACACATTTTCTTTGTGTTTTCTGCTAGCTCTCACATTTCAGATAATTACCACCATGGAGATGCTTTAATGCTTGGCAAGTTGAGCTTATTCCATTGTTGTTCACTTTATTTGAGATATACTGCATATTCATACTGGCAAAAAGAAGTTTAATTTCTTCAAAACTCAGAAAAAAATATTCCTTCCTTGAAGGAAGAGACAACATCTATGTAGATCAAATATACTCTATATTGTACACTTTGTACACTAAAGATTAAGGACGTGCCAATATTACACAGCACACTAAGAAGAAGCTCATTTTTGGTAGTTTCTCCAAGAACTTCCAGTTGCATAACTTCCTTTTTAAGAAGGAGCGGACTACAAACTGAGGAAGACAAACATATTGCTGCTGAAGAAGGGCTGTTTGAATTTCATACTGCAAGACGCAATCATTCCTTCTGTTAAGTGGACTGCACAGCTCTTTATCATGTGTTTCACGACAAAGTGTGAGTCGATTTCAATGAACATGAATGAAGCTCCATCGGAACTTTAAGAAGTTAAGTATCTGATCTGTAATCAAATAACAAAAGCTTAAAATTTGTATCAATTCTAGATAGGTATTAGTGGAGACGCAAGCTGCATTACTAACTAATTATGTTCTGAATGTCTTAAAGAAACATCATTTACATGACAAGATCATCATGGTTTGTGTAGAAACCCTGGTTGGTTTGTATTAAGAACGGGCATAAAACACTTATAAAGCAAAAATTATGAGTACAGGAAGGCTGAAACTAAACTGAACAGTGTGCTCTTTTCATTCAAGACATTGGCTGTGCAGCTCATGTGATATACAATGATGTGCAGACGTTCTTCCTCTTGACAAAGAAGCAGTAATGAATAAAATATTTCATATTTTCACATTTATAACATGCTTGTGGAGGAATTGAAATTATTTTGTGATTTTGTTGGTGATGAATATAAGAAGGTTCTGGGTAGCGTTAAAACTGTGTGATTGTCATTGTTGCCAGGAGCTACATGGGTTATTGTTATGTATGAACCCTTAAAGTCTTATTTCATGTCTCAGGACAGGTATCCTATATTGCTGAAACAACTTTTGGAAACCACAGTTATTTCTTTGGCTCCATTACGTACAAAGTCACATGAAAATGTTTTCAAATTCAATCAAAAAGTTGGAAGTAAGCAACATTTTAGGCACTGGAGTAACTGAGGAATTAGATCGGCTTAAAAAATAATCAATAACAGGAAATGTAATTTTTAAACTTCTATTATTAATTCAGTTTTAATTAACTTAGAAAACAAAGGTCTTTTTATCCAATTCAATATGAAATGAATACCAGTTTATTTTATGACACTTTTTTGAGTCATGTAGAAAAGTGCGCTGCTCCATATTAGATTCTGAAATCATTACATTACATAGCATTAAAAGCCTCCATGTTCTGAAATGGAAATTAACGCAGTAGATTTTGGTTCAACAATTCAGATAGATGTAGATGAATTGATGAGATCGGACATGTGAAGAATATTTTATTTGGAAAATTTGAGGAATAGGAAAAAAGTTAATTTGGGAATATATAAGAAATGGTGCGATGTCTTCCACATACTTACAAGTGTAGACATGCATGTAAGAAATTACAGGTAGCTGTGAATTTGTTCTGGCTGGATTAAGCACAAATGTTGCTATGGGAAAGAGCTTTTGTAACTGTGAATTCTCTTTAGATTGGTGAAAACAGCTTTACTATGAAAACTATTCAGGACATATTTTCAAGATCTTAATTGCGAGGAATTCTATGGCATGCTATTAAGCAATTCAAAACTCTTTGGAGAAATTGAGTTTTCTGATAAGTACTAGATAAAATAAGATTAGATTAACATATCAATGGAGTTGGAATATATGCCCTAACACTGAAACTTGGAGATTTGTTATAGTAAGATGTTTATTGTTTCTAGTTAAATACATTAGTACCTTTAACAAAACGGACTGTGGACTATTAACTAGACTCTTTCCTGGGAGGTCTCCTGTTAGCCAGTCACTCCCAGGTGTTCATATCTTCATATGGCTAGTGCTTTGCAGTCAAAGAATATACGAGAGGTAGTTACCTCCTTACCACGTAATTTAAGAAATCTGTAGTAAGTGATAGAGTTGGTCTTGATAACATTCTGTTAGTATTCAATGTTCTTCCACTTGTGCCCTTTGCTGCTGGTGGTTATTTGTAATCTACTCTGAGATGGTTCTCTTTAAAATGGTTAAGGGAATGCCAAATACTGGCTTATGGCCAGTAAACTTTTGAGCAGAACCTTTTTTTGCTAGGGTATCTGCTTTTTGATTGTCTGTTACCTCTTTATGACCTGGCACCCATCCAAGTGTTACCTTATTATGTTTTTCCAGTTTCATAAGGTTTTGTGGTCAATTCCATACTATCTGTAATTGCTTTAAGAGGAGATTGGCAGTCAGAGAAAATTCATATGCCGCTAGATAAGTGCTAAGTTAGTAGTGTTGTTCCTGAATCAAAGGCCCTAAGTGCATTCTCAACAGGTTGTCTTTACTGGTTAAGAATTATTAAATTATGAATAAAGTTTCTGGCTCAATTTCTGAGAAACTTGAGTAATTATAATGTGTTGCAGTATTATGTAATGTATGGTTTTAAGTATATTGCTAAAGTAAATGTCTTTTTTGTGTAAATATTAGTTTTTATTTGACTCATTGAAGGAGTGCAATTGTATGTGGAGAACGCTTTCTTTGCAATCTGTGTCCTTTCTTGTCCTGTGTTTTTATTTCTATATATCAAAAATGTCTTGCTTTTTGTCATAAAAAATCTGGTCATAATTTGCAGTGATGAGCTGACACTGCACTTTAGATGGAAACTCTGGTTGCTTTTCTGTGTATTTTTTAAAATGAAGATGACAGGTGTATAGGTGGTTTCTTCAGTCAAAGGTGGACAAATAAACATCATTTTGGATTTGGACAGAAGCCAAATTAATTGTCTTCTCTGATCTTATGTGCACAAGAGTAAGATTGAAAAGGAATGTACCATGTTATCTACATGTATAGTAACTCTTTGATCTTTGGAGTAGCAAGACAAACAAACCTGTAGCAATCATCTCAAAGAAAATGTGTGACAGAGGTGAGGATGATGCATAAACAACCACATTTTGAGAAAAAAAATGTCTGCTTCAAGATTACAGCTAGGTATAGAGGAAATGACAGGAACTGTTGCTGATATTTGTGCGACTTCCAACAATTGAAAGAATAAAAAGATTATGAACAAAAAAATAGTCAGGATGTGTTTTATCTGAAAAGGAAATTACAATAAACACATTATTGTAACAAGTATTCTGTAAAGAACACATCACAAAGACAGTTCACGTTTGCAGTTGGTGTTACAACTCTTGAAGTGATATTTTTTAAAATTCAGATTGTTTTATTTTACCAAAAAGTAACTTAAATGGAGTAATAATAAAACAAATGCAGTTTGTGTAATAATTCTTGCAATATTTATAAAAATAAGGATGTAAATTAAGATTGTCAAAGGAGTGATGGTTTCGTGAAACAGATGTGCAAGTGAATGATCTCCAGTTAAGGAACTTTCTAGATTTTATGATTGTAATGCATGTTTTGAGTAAGATTGTACTAAGTTTCCTAGCAAGCAGCAACAAAAATGGAACATTGTCATAAGTACATTGAAAACTCAAGTTTATTAGCATGATCTTAAGTTGACATAAAAATTTAGTTTGTAAATTGTGATATTTATATAGATTACCTGTTACAGGATGGGATGAATGATGGCTGTTCAGCAGCAGAATCACTAAGGTAAGGTTATGAGATCAGTTGTTACACCTCACTTTTTTAGCTCAGCTATAAGCTAATGTTTCACTGAAGAGTACCGATTAATCCCTTGTCTTTAATGTCTCACATTTGAATATTACTCGCAGAAGCACAAAGGAAGGCATTCGCATATGGCTACATAGTCATGTGCTTTCTAGGCAAATCAGCAGAAGTCTATCTCAGAGTGTTGCTTTTGGTGAGCTTGCTTCCTGTTTAACAGTGAAATTTCTTAATTCTGAGCTACAAATTGACTATTTGTCAGCCAGTCATTGGGATTTGGGTTCTGAAGAAGAAACCAGCATTGAAGTAGCTAAATAACTGTATTGCATTAAAGTTTAACAACAAAGTTATATTAATCCAGTTCTGCCAAACTGCCATGAGTTTGTAATCAATCCTTTCCCCTTCTGCTTGTTTCTCTCTTTCTAAGAGTGCAACTGTCTGTTCTGCAATTTTCATGCACTGCCTTCATTCATGACAGAGATTATAATACTCATGTAATTTACATTTTAATGAGCAAGGCTTTTTAAAACTTTATGTATTTTGAGTTTAGCACAACTTACTTCAGCAATCATGTTATAGTATAAACAAGTGTAAGCATATACTGTAGTTTAGTACTTTAGGACAAAGATTGATATCTTACTCTGGAACTTTTTAAGCATATCTGGGGTGGTAACAAGTTTTCAACTTTTGAAAGCATTGTGTGAGTAGGTGCTTAAGAAGACATGCTATGGAAGCTTTTGCTTCCATTCTCAACCAAAATCTGAGAACTGGAGCAGAAGCTCCCACATGTTCTAGTGAGGTGTTGCAAAGATCAGTTATTGCTAGTTATTTACTAATACAATTTATTCGTTTCACCATAAATGACTTTGATTGTGTAACACATTAAGAAAACATCGAGACAAAATGATTAGTTCTGAACTTGACTAACACAGTCTCAATTAAAGATTAATTCTAGACACTGATAAATTGCATTGCAGCTTAGATATATGGACACTTTATAAGAAACAGTAACAACATTGTAATATTTTACTGATCTACAGACCTGTTTCAAGTTTTGTTGTAAACAACATATACAGTGCCTTGATCATGTGTTGTACTAATTGTACATCCCTGCACCTCTAATGGTAGGAGCAAGCACATCCAGAAAGTTAATTGATTTCACAAAATCTTGCTAGAGGTCATCCCTCTACCCTAGATGGGGCAACAGGTGAAACAACATACATCAGTGAATAAGAGAACATAAATCATCTCAGGTATTATACTTACAACGTATATCAACAATTCTGCTGTATAACTGCAATTATATATGCTAATCATACTCATTAAAAGTCTAAGGTAAACGTTTCTAAGATAATTTTTTTTAACCCCAGTTTTAATATATGTGCACATTTGTTAATTGATAATTTGTTACAAAAGCTATGGCACTGTAGTAGCATATTGTACATTGGCTTTCTCATTTACAATTCTATAAAAATTATGTCTCTCTCTGGTGCTAATGTTCCTTGTTATAACTATTAATGTATAACTTAAAGGATAAAGATGGAGAAAAACTAAATTGAATTTTGTTTATGGATGATCTTTAACTGCTATAGTTCTTAGTGTACCATTCTATATTGGGCATGAAAGACTGGAAATTTTGCTGAGAGGCCACTTCGGGCTTGAGGTTCTTTTACATAATGTACTTCTGAGACATGGGATCACCAGCTTTACTTCCCTTCCAAAAGAGGTCATGCTAAGGATTTTTATGCCCAAAAACATCTATCGGCCACCCTGGGTTTGAATCTGTGACCTCTGGATCTAGAACCTAGCATAGTACCACTAGACCATGGATGACGACAGATAAGGATGGAAGTGCTTAAAAGATTATACATGTATGATTTTATTTGTGTCTTTTAATAGATGCAAGAGCAGGCTGGGAGAAGCAAAAGGGATCGATTAGTCCTTTAAAAATGAAAGAGTGCTTATAATAGAGCCTGTTCATATAAGACTGAAAATATTGGGGTTAAGTGTTTAGAAAGAAGTTACATTGTGTTAGTGGATGCATAATTTTCTATGGCGTAGAAATGTAGGGATATAAAGATGGATGGGAAATAACTGATTTGATGCATAGGAACTTCTGTAAAATAATAATGGGATTGCTGTTGTTTAGAGTTAGAGGTGGCTCAAAAATGGGACAGATACATAGAAAAGCTTTCACCATGGAAGGAGCATTAAATCATTGCTACAAAATCCTGAAATTGTTAGAGGAACTATGTTAAAACAATGCTTGAAATATCAAGAGAAACCCCATACCAAAAATGGATCGGTAAATGCACTATGGAGTAACTTAGAAACACTGTGCTTTAGGAGATATATGGTTGCTGATGAATAATGTTTACCTTCTTGCAGTTGAGCCTTTTAAATTGTTTTTACTGTCAAACATTGAGAGTCGATACAATCGACTGTACTATACTGAATGAAAAATGCCAGCATCGATCTTATCAACACAGTGTTAGTAAGACTGTAAACCTATTTTTGTAACACCTTATAGGGATGCACTTTATGTCACTGAAAAGAGGAAACTTTCCACTTTGTAACATTATGTTTCAAGGAATTTTAAAGTAATCTTATGTTATTAGAAGGACAGTATTTCCAACCCTCGTCAATTGTCTTTGACCTTGTCCAGTTTAGTTGGCTTTTTACTGTGTAAAACTGAACATGGCAAGTTGTTCCAGGAATGCTTTTATGTCAGGGAGGGATGAAGCTAAAATCCTTGCACATTATGATGATATAATGAGCATGATATTGATCCAAATACTGTAAGCAACAGTGACAGTGATGATTGTGTACCTGAGACATCTCTGGGGTCACAACATGCAAAGAGGAGGTGTGTCAATTTAAAATGGCTAGAGATACAATTAATAATTCTCCTTCTCCATCATATGGTGTAAAATTATTGCCAAAGAAGTAGGAACGTCAGTGTACTATGTGTTACATGCCAGGGCAAAGATAAAGAGCATGTATGGTGTGCATAAAATATGAAAAGGGATTACATCCTAAGTGTGTCAATTTACATAAGTGCTTTAAATAAAGACAAAATTAGTGTTCACAACCAAATAATATCAGTATAATTAATTCAATTTTGAATAAATGTAATGTGTTTTACTGCATCGAAACTTACTTTTGTTAATTACAGTTTCATTTTTAATTTTTCTGACAACCAGAAGTGGTCAATTATAATTAATTTTTTGTGTGTATGTGTAAACTGAGAACTGCAAGATCAAGGTATAGTGTTAAAACTGGTGTGGGAAAATCATGACTATAACTGAAGAGTTTATAATCTTGATGTAAAAAACAATGAAAACATTGATACTGGTGAGTTATATTTCATATATTTTCATAAAGCATAACATAGCTTTAAAGGTATGTTTGTACTTATTTTATTTGTAATTGAATGCATATTTTATTGCACTAAATTTCATTCCTGCTATTTTGATATAAATGTGTGATATTTCATCTCAAATTACAATACAAAAATTAGCATTCCTTGTTGTAATTAAATTTGTGCAAGATATTGGTTTGCTATCTTATGATTCTTGTAGTTAATAAACTTGCCTGGGAAAATCCATTTTATAGGTTACTCTAGCTTTAAAATTGCTTTTTTTGTGAATCCAGAATTTCAAAGTGTAGAAGTCGCATTTTTCACCTCTACTGCAATATTTGAACTTGGCATTTAAATGCCGGGCAAGCACCACCGATATGATTGTCGCACAGCAGTAAAAGGTTTAAGGATTTGTGGGGTGAAGAAAGCAAGCATTTTGAAGATACAAAAATCCAAGTTAATAGTTAACCTAACAGGAAAATTTCATCAGTTTTCTATATATTAGTGAAACAAAATGGGGGAGGAAGAATACATAGATAAAATTAACAAAGAAGAAACGAAGGACTAGTATGGATAAGGAAGGTGTGTGGAAACTGAAAGTGTTAAATACTTTTAAACACAGTGTTTGTCCTGTTTAATTGGGGGAAAGAGGATGTAGAGCACATCATTTTGAATGCAATGGAATGAAGGATGAGAAGGACAAAGGGCAAATATAGGTACTGCAGCTGCAATAAGAGGGATATTCATTTTGGCAATTACTATAGAAGTTAAAAATGAGTGAATACAGAACGTTTATAGAAAAAGTGCAGAAGTGAGCATAAGGCCTGGTGACATTGGTTAAAGTAGTGCTTGAATGGACTACTATTATAAATGATGTGACATTTGTGTAGAATTCTAGATGTGAAAAGTTTTCAAAATAAACTACATTTAAACTTTAATTAATTTTTGAGATTGAGAAGCTAGTAACAGTGATGTGTCATACATTTAAACTACTGCTTTGTGGTGTTTTGATGATTAAGTATTTTAAGAAAGTATTTATATTTGCATTAGTAATAATAGCTTGGGTTTTAGAAACTGTTGCACAAAACTCAAAAATTTCAGTATATGATCAATGTATATGATATACAATGAGACAAAGTTAAAGAAAATTAACATGCATAAAACATTAATTTAATTCATTATGTTTGAAACTTTTGGGAGCTAGGCTTTTCAGATAATCTGTGATTTCATTGGCTGATTCAGCATGAATATTTATAGCTGAGCATTTTTAGCATTGTGTATAATGAATATTCAGTCTGTAACAGAGAAGCTAAATGAATATTTATTTCTAAACACTCACAATTACAGAAATTACATACATTTTAGACTACAATAACATTTGAAAATGTTTGGCTATTTATACTAAACATTCACTTCTTGGTTGCCTGCCTATGCTTATTTATGGTCTCAATACATACATTTCTTGGTTTGCTATGTATTGATGACCCACTGTCTACTTGCTTACATTCTTTGTATATTTTGTCTGCCTTTATCCCCATATTTGTTGTCATTCTTAACCATTTCTCTTTGACTTTTCCCTAACAGTCTCCCATAGCTTTTTAGAAGTTTAATCTAAGTGCTGTAACCATTCAAATGTTAAACGCTATCATTACCCAAAAACAGGCATGCTTCAGTCTTCCACTGCCTTAAATTGAAGATCTGACCTTGACTAACAATATTTCATTGTTTAAGGAGATACTTCCTTTAATTAGCCCCTTCAGGGCACAAACTTTTTGATACAATCCTTTATTTATTATTGCCACATATTCATTATATTATGTACTTACTTATGCTGTTTTGGAAAGAGGGTTGGTTGAATCTGTGTGTCAAATATGAATTGCATATTTTCATACCATAAAGCTTTACTGATCCTATTTATACCTGAAGGCATCTAAAAATAAAGTATTACAAAACCGGACATGATTTAATATGCTGCATTGGCTCTGAATCAGATCACATTATTTTTTGAAAATACACCATTTCATCTTGCAAACGAGTCCTGCTCAAAGACTGAATGTGCTGCTAAACAAACTTAACATATACACTTATGTGATCTGAGTTTTGCTGGATCAGCTTTAGGTGTAGCTAGAAAATATGTTAAATGTACACAAATGTTTCAACATATCCCTAACGAGGTTAAAAACAATATTTGCAGTTAACTTTCTCAGTACAATTCCTCCCCTATTTCCTCTGACTACTGAAGTGTGTTCCAATATTTCAGATTGCAACCAGAAGCAGTTGGTGATAGCAGTGGTATATCAGGTTTATTCACCAACAGAGATTTAGAAAAAAAGAAGTGCATAGATCTGGAAAAGGAGAGTATGGGTAATAAAAGTTCTACACCATGTGATGTCATGGAAATAAGCTGTAACACTTCCAACAGCAGCTTTTTTAACAAGTCAAACATGAAGACTGGAATTGGTGAAAAACCATACAAGTGTGAAATCTGTCAGAAGAGCTTTACTCGAATGTCAAACCTAAAGACTCATTCTTTGTATCATGAGGGTAAAAAGCCACATGAGTGTGAGATTTGTCAGAAAAGCTTTACTCAGATAGGAGCCTTGACAACCCATAGAATGATTCATGAGGGTAAACGACCTTACAAGTGCAGTGTTTGTGAAAAGAGCTTTATTCAGCTGTCACATTTAAAAAGACACATGTTGTATCATGAAGGTAAAAAGCCATACAAATGTGAAATTTGTGAAAAAAACTTTAGTCAGATTTCAAACTTAAAGAGGCACAGTTTATATCATGAGGGTAAAAAGCCATACAAATGTGAAGTTTGTGATAAAACATTTACTCAGCTGTCAAACTTAAAGAGACATACTTTACAGCATGAAGATAAAAAGCCATACAAATGTGAAATTTGTGATAAAACATTTACTCAGATTTCAAACTTAAAGAGGCATACTTCACAACATGAGGGTAAAAAGCCATACAGATGTGAAATTTGTGAAACAAACTTTATTCAACTGTCACACTTGAAACGGCATAATTTATGTCATGAAGATAAAGGACCATTTAGATGTGATATTTGTGATACAAGCTTTATTGAAAAGTCACACTTGAAAACCCATATTTTGATCCATGAAGTCAAAAGGCCGTACAAGTGTGACATTTGTCACAAGAGCTTCAGTCGAATGTTATATTTAAAAACACATATTTTGCTTCATCAGGGTGAAAGGCCATATGGATGTAGTATCTGTCACAAGAACTTTACTGCAAATTCTTCTTTAAAAGCCCACATTTTGCTTCACGAGAGTAAAAAGCCGCAAAAGTGCGATGTTTGTGAAAAGAGTATTCCTAATAGGCTGCAATTAAAAAGGCATAAATTTTACCACATGCTTAAAAAGCCATATAAATGTGAAATTTGTGAAAAAATCTTTGATGAGATAGACCATTTTGAAGCTCATAAATTGAATCACGAAAGTGCTAAGCCTTACAGGTGTGAAAGTTGTGATAAATGTTTTACTAAAACGAAGCTGCTCAGAGCCCATATGCATATTCATGAAGGCAGAGAAAAGCTCTTTAAGTGTGACATATGTGAAAAGAGCTTTTATAATAAATCACACTTAAGACAGCATAATTTGTGTCATGAGAGTACAAAGCCTTATAGGTGTGAAATTTGTGATAAGGGTTTTAATGCTATGAGACTTTTGAGAACTCATAGTATGATACACGAGGGTAAAAAACCACACAAGTGTGACATTTGTGACAAGAGCTTCATTCATAAGCACAGCTTGAAAGCACATACCCTGAAGCACGAGATATAGTATGGTACAAACTTTAATGTCCTCATTCCCCTCCAAATGCCAAGTATATACATTATCACTTATGTCTAAATAATAACACACTGCCAAAGTGCATGTTGACTTTCCAGGTTTGTCACTGTAAATTTTGTATTGTCATAAAACATTCAAGATTGAAAGAAACTGTGAATATTTTCTGTTTCCCATACTAAGAAGAGTAAATGAAAGGTGATTAGTTACTAAGAAAAGATTAATAAATTCATATAAATTCATAAAAATAAGGATGCTTAAGGTTTTGTAATACTGAAGATGATTGCAAAGATGTAAGAATGTATATTTTTGAAACAACACTAAATCTTCTTCCTTTAACCATTATATCAAGCAGCCACTTAGCACAACCAATGTTCAAGGAAAATAAAAAGGAATTAAGGTTTGGATTGTATTTTATAGGCATGAAATGTATGAAAAAAATTCTATCATCACAACTACAAAATGGATGGCAGTGAACTGATGAAATTCCTGAAATGTAGGTATTTAACTGGCTGTCCTTATTTTGCTTTTAAAGTTTCAAAAGAAAGATAATCTTATCATTGATTTCTAAAATGAATATTTTATTATGGCTGACATTTTAAACAATATAGTTTCATTTGTATTCTGTGTGAAACTATTTTACAGTGATCTGGAAATCTTTTATGGTCCAAAATTCCCTTTACCATGTAATTTTGTAGTCCTAGCCCCATGATATTGTCAAAACCACCCTGGATGTGACTTGGAGGTATAGTAAAAGAAGGTAAGAGATACATCAACAGCAAATAACTATCTTACCATATTATATTTGACTGATTCGGTAGAATGTTAGTGAGGTGCTTGGTGTACAATTATTAAGGACATTCTAATTAGGTTTACAATAAAGGAGGTATCTTTGAATATTCTCCATCTGGGCTTACCTTAAGGAAATGTCACGATGCGGTCTCAGAGGAGCTGTGTCCCGCAGCAAGCAGACCGATGTTACATACGTTCCACGTCGAGTGACCAACGGATAAGTGACCGGCCGAGCTCAAGCGCTCGCTTATATCTTTTCTAGTTCCGGGGTCTCCGATTATGACGGCGGCATTTATCATGTATTGTGTGCACCACCCAGGATTTGCGGGTATTTCCAGGATTTTCCTAGAGACGGGAGACCTCTTTGAATTTGCATGATGCAACATTATGAAACATTCTCTGAGTTTCTATCCGGGATGTGATTTCACGGTAAAGTCCACTGGGACTACCATAGGATGAGGTAAACCACTTATATCCTGTCACGTACACAGCTTGACAAAAGTTTCAGTAAATTCAGAAAAGTATAAAACTATAATTCTGTATAAAATTAGAAAATTGTGGCAGGTTCAAGAAGCGATATGCATTAATATAGAATAATAAACACAATATTTATAAGCCTGTCGCAGACGTATCGTGACATATCCCCCGAATTTAATAAAAGCGTCCCCTGGCGCTTGGTGAAAGAAATAAAAACAAAGCATAGCAGTAGCAAAACAGCACACGTTCACCAGGGGGGTTACCAAACACCTCAATGATGAGAATACATACGATTTCGTGAAAGGTATATATAGATAAAATTCCTTGGTTACCGACGTGAGCAGGCACCCAAGCAAATAACGATATACTTCTACAAAACCACCAGAAATGATATCTATGTATCAGAATAGTATAAAAGGTAGACCGTAGCAACTGAAAAATGAAGAGAAAACAAATGAAATAAGAAAGAGGGGTATAAGGAGAGAAGGAAATGGAAAAGTCCCAGCGCCCATCCCACGGCGAGGAAAGAGAAAGTTCATCATATGCCGAATAAATCAGCAATACCAAATTGTTCAATGAAGAACACACGAGACAAGCTTAATATGTTGCAAGTCTATCCCTGTGACACACAGTAGTGAAGAAGAGTTGGTGCTACCCAGCGCTATAATTTCACAACACATACATGCAGCTGTAGAGAGATTTAAATCAGATTTCTGAGTAGCTCTTGTGGCTATTTAAATAATATGATAAAGGGTTAATAGCAATCATGGAGTTTAAATGATACTAGTTTGATTATATCAATTCATTTAATTCTTCCTGGTGAACAAAACATTCACAATTGTCTGAGGAAGACAGTCTAAAAGGCATAGCAATCTCAGTTCTTGCATTTATCACCATTTCAGGTATTGTACGTTCTAATCACCTCTTAGAATGATTTCATTGAATATTTCTTAATGTATAATCAATGTATTTTCAATAATTTGCAAACAAAACTATTAATCTACCCAGATCTGTAGTTATATATTAAGATTCAATAGTAATTTATACACAATTTTAAAATTCTTTTTTATCTTCTTCTGTAATACAAATACTACTGAGCAGGATACCCCAAATGGTTACATCTTTGGCCAGCATTCTGGATGTCATGGGTTCGATTCCCGTGGCCGACCTTCCTGACCCAGGATTTTTTAGGAGTTTTCCTGGGTTGCCAGGTAAATGCTGGGATGAATTCTCACATCCCCCAAATTTCCTGTCCCTCCATTTCATCTTCATTCTCCTTTCACTTCATTGGTCTCTTCAGGGTTGGAAGTGTTGGCAAGGGTATTTGGTGCAGTGTGGTAGGGGAAAATGTAGCTCTTTGTGATTCTCTCCATCCCTCGGCTTTAGGCTGGCTGCTGGGGGTATCCAAACCCCCTTGAGGGGCGTTAGACCCCTCTGTGCAGGGTAGGGTGCTCGGTCTGCCGGAAAGTCTCTATCTGGAAACTTAGAGACCATGCCATTCCTGGTTCCGGTCGCCTGGGGACGCCCTCTTGTGGGGCATAGGTACAATATCCTCTATGTGGATCAGTGCCAAGTCCCCTCCGTAGCCAATCCAATCCAAATAATCCTCTCCTATATAAAAGTATGTCTATATTTAAATCCTATGTTGTGAGCTGAGTCTGCTTTATAACAATCCCATACAAATACTCCTCTATTACATAAAATAAGTTTATTTAAATGCTACATTAGGTATCTGTATTTCTATACTTTCTGGAGAAATGTCCCTTTTCAAGCTAGAAATGGTTCTTGAAATACTGCTGTAAAAGATGGCATTTACACCAGGTTGATTTAAAATGGTATGCTGACATGAATTATGATGATGTTCAATCCTGAATAATCTCAGAAGTTGAAATTTCTGTATTTTTTAATCTTGAAAGCAACATATGAGACAATGCTGGAAGTATGTATACATAAGTGAAAATTAAACTTAAAACTAGATACCACAATAACTATCATTTATGCTCTTTTTAAGACAAAGTTTAGTATATTTTATTAATTTTAAACGTCTGTACTCTACTAGAAGTTTCACTAACACAAACCTCAACACCATTACAGTAAAAAGCTAAAGAACTTTGGGCTTATTGCAGAAGTGATTGAAACAACATTCAAAGCTAAAAGTATATCTACTATGCTGTAAAGACGATAATTATTGTTAAATAGTGCCTAAACTCAAAATATAACAACCAGTGTTTGAATTTAACATGATCACTGTTTAACCTGAATTGACTCACCTTTCAGCATGGAATTTTTAAAAGAGTAATGATTACTGGGAAATACTAGAAAATACGAAAGATGGCAGCAGTGCAACACAAACAGTCTGCATAAAGTTATTCAAAGAAGTACAAAGTTTCACAAGCAAGAAAGACTGCACCTGCACAAGGAATGTGACACTCATTATACCATGAACATAAATGGGTTTTTATGTGGCTCATATCATTACATTGTTCCATACTGCAGAGTACCTTTTTTACTTTATGTACAAAAGTTCTGCTCTGACTTGGTAGGCCTGTGCAAAATTCAAAACTTCTGCTTCCTTTATTATTTTACATCCTACTCCAACATATTACTATTATTACTTTCCATTATGATGTAATCCTTAGATGTCAAATAATGTGGTCTTTTCTTTATAGAAAACCAGCAAAGAGAGTAATGCAATTAATTCAATACCTCATTTTCTTTAATGTTATAATTCAAACAATGTTTAGGTAAACACTAGCTAAATAGATAAATTCTGTTGATTAAATAATTTAAAAGTGATTTAACTAAACAGTGGCTAAAGATTAAAACAAGTTACTGTATCTGACATTTATTCATTGTGATAAAACTTCTGTTTTGCTTTTTTTAAAGATTAATATTGCAACTTTGTTCAGTTTTTATCCAAAGTCTGATCAGCCATAATGATAATTCCATAATTAATAGATAAATATATTTACTTTTAAACAATATATCTGAAAAAATATCATAATCCATATGCTTTGTTAGAACGCAAAAGTATACAATTTTTAGAATTACATGCACCAATTTAATTTTGTTTACAACCTATATAAAATTTATAGCTAATCTAAAGCCTCCCTACAAAAAATATTTAAATTATCTTAATAAAAGTATTTTTCTGTATAAAGTTTAGCACCTTGCAGTAAATAATAAGGGGTTCTATGAAGTTTGTGGTTGGGTGTTAGAAAGGAAAGATTTCATTTTTAATACTAAATTTTTCAATTTTATGCTTAGCAAATTATGGAACTTTAATTAAAAGGCTACAAGAAATCTTAATTATAAAAACAACACAAAACTGAAAAAATAACTTAAATATTGTCAATTTATTCTTATCAAATTTCTACGTAATATACAGTATGCTGTACAACATTTCACAAACTTCCTAAAGTTATTTGAATTTAACAGAGAAAAGCCTATCTTACAAATTACATTCTTGTTGCTCTTTGCTCTCATGTTTCACACGATGCCTTTTTAAACTATGATGAAGGAGAAAACTCTTGTCACATACATCACACTTGTATGGTTTTTTACCCTCATGTTTCAAAATATGACTTTTCAAGTATTTCATTTCACTAAAGCCCTTCTCACAAATTTCACACTTGTAAGGTTTTATACCCTCATGATACCATGTATGTTTTTTTAACTGTGACATTTTAATAAAGCTCTTTTCACAAATAGTGCATTTATATGGCTTTACACTTTCATGAATCATACGATGACCTTTGAGTTGCTTCATCTCAATAAAGCCCTTCTCACAAATGTCACATTTGAATGGCTTTATACCTTCATGATACATATTGTGCTTTTTCAACTCTGACTTATGAATGAAGCTTCTTTCACAAATATTACACTTATGTGGCTTTTTGCCATTGTGAATGAAGCTATGTGTCTTCAAATGTCCAAATTCAGTAAAGCGCCTGTCACAAATTTCACATTTAAATGGTTTTATACCCTCATGATACAAATTATGCCTCTTCAGGTCTGACTTATGAGCAAAGCACTTTCCACAAACATCACACTTGTGGGGCTTTTTGCCCTGATGAATCAAAATATGCGTCTTTAAAGTCGACATTCGAGTGAAGCTCTTATGACATATGTCACAAGTGCAAGTCTTTTTGTCCTCATGAATGAGTTTATGGGTTCTCAAATGTCTCACTTCAGTGAAATCCTTATCACAAATTTCACATTTATGTGGCTTTTTGCCCTCATGAATCAATCTATGAGTTTTTAAATGTCCCATCTCAGTAAAACCCTTCTCACAAATTTCACACTTATATGCCTTTGTGTCCTCATGATACAGTTTATGCCTTTTTAGGTGTGACATAGTTGTATAGGTCTGTTCACATAGATTACAATTATATGGCCTTTTCTCCTGATGTAACAAAATGTGTGTTTTTAAAGATGAATTTGCAGTAAATGTTTTATCACAAATACCACATTTGAAAAGCTTTTTGCCCTGATGATGCAGTAGATGAGTATTTAAATTTGAGATTCGAGTGAAGCTTTTGTCACATATATCACACTGGTATGGCTTTTTGCCTTCATGTATTAAAATATGAGTTTTTAATTGCAAAATATCAGTAAAACACTTGTCACAAATTTCACACCTGAATGGTCTTTCAAGCTCATGTTCCAAAGTATGCCTTTTTAAACTTGAAATATGGGTAAAGCTTCGGTCACAGATATCACATTTATGTGGTTTTTTGCCCTGATGAAGTAGCATATGTGGTTTCAAGGATGACAGTTTCATAAAGGTCTTTTCACAAATCTCACATTTATATGGCTTTTTACCCTCATGATATAAACCATGCTTTTTTAAGTTTGCCATTTGTGTAAAGCTTTTTTCACAAAGTTCACACTTGTACGGCTTTTTCCCCTCATGAGATAACCGATGCCTTTTTAGATTGAAGATATTTGCAAAACTCTTTTCACACATATCACACTTGTGTGGTTTCTTGCCTTCATGGATAATTTTGTGTGTTTTCAATTTTGACATATAACTAAAGCTCTTTTCACATATTTCACACTTGTGTGGCCTTTCCTGGCTTTGAGTCCTCACGTTTAACTTGTTAACAAAGCTGCTGTTGCTAATATTACCACTGACTTCTGTAACATCATACAATGTAGGATTTTCACTCCCCTTGTTCCCATCTTTTTTTCCTGAATCTTCCCTGGTGAGTACAGTTGATATACCACTGCTATCACCAAAAACTGCTTCTACATACAATCTGAAATGTTGAAAGACATGTCATTTTTAGTGCAAAGGAAATGAAGAAGAAAATGAATCAGAGTATTAATTTTTAATTATATGCTCAAACCTGCCAATTTCTGATAGCAGAAATCAGAAGAAATAGTTTAATACATAAACATAGTCAGTAGCCAGAACACCAAGCACTTAGGAGCAAGTTCTATAAAAGCTTAAATAAATGCAGCTTCATTTCACTTTAAATTTCTGAAGGTTTTTATGAGCACAAAGTGATCACTTATGGCCTCAGTAAAAGTTCAAAACACATAATTTGTGTTATTTATTCTGCCTTTTGCTAGTTTTTGGTGTAATAATCTATATTTTATGTAAAATAATAATTATTAATGAAATTCTGTATGTTTTCAAAATGCCTCCGCTCACTTGCATGTCAATAAATACATTCTTGTTATACTGGCTTCCTCTCACAGTCCTGGTTGAGATGTAAAACACACAATAGTAGCTATTTACATAATGTTACCAACTAGCTTCATAAATTTATATGGGTTGGGAAGATCAACACTAAATAAATGAAAAACAGTCATAACAGAAAGGAAGATTCTGTAATTGGCAAACATTCAATGTCTTTAATAAAAATTGCTAGATATTATGGTAGAAAGAAAATGCCATTGTGTTTTATTTGGCGTCCATTTTATGGTCATTTTAGGGTCAATTTAATTTTTTAAATCAAAAGCTAACTTTTTATGTTGCTTTCTCACTCCTCAAAAAACCTAAACAACATTTGTATAAAGCACTTTGCAATTGTTCTTACACCAACGTAAATAACATTAAAAATTCTGAATGGCTGTGTATGGAGAGCATAATGATGGTTGAACCATTCATGGATGGTCAAGTTACGTTTCGTAATTGGGAACCAACATTTTTTATTTTGTTTCCTTATTCCTAATCGCAAAATAAACAGCTTCTTATAAACAATTTTCTAATGAGAAAACAACATATAAAATATAGGTTCCCATTTAAAAAATTTAAATTGACCCTAAAATGACCATCATAACATCCTCCAAACAGAAAACACCACTACTGGCATTTACTTTCCCCCATAATATCAAGCAACTTTTATTGAAGACATTTCTTTTTATAATGCTTATCATTGGAGATATTGTACTGTCTCAATTTAAATGGTCCACTCTGTATATATTTTTTATAGTATTATTATACTTTTACCACAAAAAACTTTTAAAAGCTTTAATAAAGCAATATTGTTTGGAAAACACATAGTACATAAAAAAATGTAGACACATCACAGAAGCAGCCCACAAGAATGGCTTCCAGAAAAATCTAATTCACAGAGAAGTCCAGAAGTTTACCAATATGAAACTTGCAAGACACTCTAGAAAATCAAAGAGAAAGAAACATTTATAAGGTTCACACTGGACACACCATTAATTTTAAATATTTTATTACAAAAAACAAAAAGGACAAAATTTGCATTAAAAATGCCAGGCATATATGAGATGAACTGTGGAGACTGTGAAAGAAAACAAAATCAGACATTGGCTTGAGCACCAAAAACACATTAAATCTAAAGAAATAGAGAAATCTGCAGATAATTTCTGGGAAAAAACCTCAAAATAAAAAATCAGACAGAATTAATAAAACGATCCACAATACAATTTACCTTTTATTGTTACATTTGCATAACATTAACTTCTATAAAATAATTCTTGACATAACCGTCTGAGTGCCACAATCCCATATGACCGACTTCCTGAAAATGGCTGGAGAAAGCCAGATATCTGCCATGCACATCCAGCATTAAGCGCCTCAGCTTGTTAAGTGAGAAGTAGCTATGATGAAAAATCATATAAAAATATTTATATTTAATATACAGAATGACAGAAAGTTTTCAAGTATAAGGCCCTAACAAATGTACGAATCATAAATGTAAAAAATTGAGTTTTATTTATGGATGCTCTTTAACTTCTATGGTCCTTAGCATCCCATTCTATACTGAGCGTGAAAGACTGGTAATTTTGCTCAGAGGCCTCTTTATCAGGCTTAAGGTTCTTTCTCGTGCCATAAATCTACAACACAGGACCACCGGCTTTACTCCCTTTCTGAAGGAAGCCATGCTAAGGATTTTTATGCCCGAAAAAAGTCCATCACCCTCTGCCGGGTCTGAACCCGCAACCTCGGTAACTAGAGACTAGCAGGTAACTGCTACACCACGGAGAACAACAATCATAAATATGTAAACTATGGTAAATGAAATAGCACAAAAATTTGGTGAAAAAAGTAACAGCAGCAGTTCTATGTTATATTCCTACAGCTTTCAATTGTGTAAGCCACGAAATGCTTATTGAAAAATTAGAATATTATAATAACCAAACCACCTGCCTTGACTGGTTTCAATCATACCTTATAAATCGGAAACAGTGTGTGAGTACTGTGGCCAACTCAGGGACATTTAAATCAACATAGAAAACAAATATTGAGTCCCAAGAGAATCAGTATTTAGCCCCTGCTATATATTCTCTACGCTAATGATATGCCATAGTATATTACCATTAAGTTTATATGTTTGCAAACGATACTTCAGTGATACTTCAAAATACAAACTTCCACAATTTGCAGACTGACATAAATGATATGCTAAATAAGATAAAAAGATGGTTTAACTGTAATAGAATAAAGTTAAATACAGCAAACACAAACATAATTCACTTTAAAATCATACCAAACAAAATTTCACATCAGAACACGCTCAGTGGTAACAGGTTAGTGAAGTACTGTGAGTATAATATGTAGATGAGCACCTAAAATGGAATATTGATATGGAGCACATAAAGAAATGACTAAATTCAGCATGCTTTAATATGCTGAGCACATCAGAAATAACAACCCCAAACAATTTGTCATCATAGCTACTTCCATTAGTTTTAGCATATGGAGTAATTCTGTTGGGAAATGCACTTGGGTGGGACATATTCTAGGAATTATGCAAATCATTGCTTTAAATATACTGATTTCACTGTTCATGTACATTTTGTATTATATATATTATTATTTATTATTATATTATATATTATTATTATTATAGTAATTACTCAATTTTTAGATAAAAAACACCAATATAACAGATGAAAGAAAAATAATATTATAACATTCATTTTCGAATGCACAGGCTAACATTACTGGAAAGAACTCCCCACTATATGAGTATAAAGCTATACTGCAAGCTACCCATCAGTAAGAGACATTAAAGATCCAAACATCTTTAGCAAAAAAATAAAAAGAACCTACTTGCAAATAAATGTAACTACACAGTGAAAGAATATTTGGAAGATAAACTTAAGTAATGCAGTAAGAATTGTATGGACTAGTCATATGTAATACAATAAACATATTGAATGCACATAACATTAAATTAAATTAATAAGAATGTATCAAAATAGACAAACCTAAAAATTGTTACATGGATGTTCTGCTTTAGTGATGTACTTAATTACTATTATTAATATATAATACTTTTGTAAATTTTGTATATAAATATAGTGCTTTATTATAGTAGTAATTAAGACTTAGCCTTGATGAGTCACCAGTTTGTGAGCTTAAGCTAACTTCTGCAAATGTTTTCTGACAAGAAAGCTATTAGTAGTATACCACCCACATATAGCAGTAATAATGTATATATTAATTTTATATGAGGTGCAATATGTTCCATTAAAATATATTTTTGTAGAATAAATAACCTTTTTCAGAATATATGTTTAAAAAATCCACCATAAAAATCCACTCAAAACTATATCAAATGAAAGAGTGAAGTTTTGTAAACAAAGAGACATGTATTTGTATTCAAAATTATTTGACAGTTTTAAAATTTAGGCCAGAAACAATGCAGCTGTGAAGATTAAACCAGTTATATTTGATTGTGTATCCATCAATAAATCACCTTGGTTACAAGTTCACGTACATGTTGTGATTAAATGCACACTCAGTAATGCAATTATTCCTTATCTTTATACTGTCACTTTTCAAACATTAAAATAATGCTAATGACACTAATATTAATATTGCTAAGAATGAATAACATATGTTATGAGAAATATCCAAACTACCAGCACAAAAGTGGCTTAGAAAATTAGTATATAATTATTATATACACTTATGAGTAGCTGCACACCTATTGCGCACTGTTCTTTAATGCCACCTTTGTTGTGGTGAATGACACACAACACTCTGCCTTTTCTTTTTTCCAAGTAACAACCTGACACCACAGACTTGTATGCTGGCACTATCCCATTTTCTTTACATTGCTATTTTTCTGGCATAAGAAATAAGGATTCGGTCCATTCTTAAAATGATATTGAAAGCAACCTTTTTTGAATATCTCAGGATTCTAAATTCATCTAAATAAAAATACATATCATACTATTTAAATGAATTTCCCCCATATAGCAATCATGAGTATAATCCAAGGTTACGTCTGGCGTACCTCTGTTTCTTGCAGCAGAAGTCAATTTGGATTCTGTTGCAGTTCCATTTGTTGTTAGAATACAACCTAATTCTTTTGCAACATTTTTGTTTTGATGCCACAAGTAATAGGGGCTCTTGCTCGAAATATTTGTCAATGATGCTCTAAAACTGATTTTTTACAGCTCTTGGAATTCCCATTCTGTTATATTCTATAGAGCCAGTAAGAAATGTACTGAAGCATATAGGTACTTGGTGAGGATGCATGTAAAGAAATTATTTATATGCACATAGTAACCTTTCCTATGGTAATCCGCTAGAGAAAGCAGCTTGTTTACAATGATGTATACTAATCCATTAGCTCTTGTATCATTCTAGTCCTTGCAAGAGTTTATTCCCAGACAAGTGTAAAATATTAAACAGTATTTACTTACTGTATCACACACCATCCAGAATTTGATTCCCCACTTATGGTGGCATTCATTTGGCATACATTGCATCAGCTGAGTGTGACATTTGGTACCAACTAAGCTTTCGCCAATGGACAATTATTGATGAGCAGTATAAGCTGAAAAATTCTGTTTTGCATATTCACAATAGGCTGGAAATGAGCACAGGGATCATAACTGGAAAAGAAGAGGAAAAAGCTTGGTGTTGACAGTCAATAGGAAAAACTTTAGAAAACCTGAAGCCTATTTTTTGAAAACATTTTGCCAAACCAGGAAGTATACAAATAGTCTGTTGTACTCCAGCAGGAATAAATAGTTGGTTTTTTTGACAAGACCCATATGTTCAGAATAATGGCAATAAAGGTTCTCATCTCCTCTGCTGTTGTTTTTATGCAGGTTCTAGATCTTCAACTGGGTGATAACTCTGCAGCTGATCTGCACAATGATTTGTTTCATTAACTAATTAGCTTCAGGAATGCAGAGGTAAAGAAAAGATTGAAATAGAACACAAGAGGAGGATCATCTGCAGGCACATGTTTTGGTCCAGGCAATTGCAAAAAGGAAAATGAAGGCAAACAGGCGTGACAAGTATTGCTGGATGAGATTTCTGTGATATTTTCTTGTGCATCATAATTTTCATTGTTGTTGCTGTCATCATCAATAAAATCATCTTCACATTCTGTAGGGTCTGCACTGTTTTAATGATGTTGGCATTATCTCTAGGCGAGTTGCTGAAATGCCTACTTTGTCATGATGGAGAACCGTGGGGTGTGTCTGGTATGTCACCATTATCAGAAACACTATCACTGTCTGACATAAACTTGTCTGCATTAATCTTGCACTGCTCAAAATAATGCAAAAGCTTCTTGTCATCAACAGCAGCTGTAAAAATATCATGAGAACTGCTGGCCATTTTACAAACAAAGTGCAGAACATACAATTGTAAACTGAGGAGCTGTACTATTGTGAAACCTAGGCATACCATTATAAACCAACCAGTCAAAGAAAACAGTGTGAACATTTCCAAGGACGTGGATTCCATCAGCATAGGTTTTCACAAAAATAGTTTAATATTAAGGCTTTCGTAAGCTGATGTGATTGCTTCTGGTACTCAGTGGGGTAGATTTTCCAAACCAATCTGCTCATATCTGGGATTTAAGGGCTGGGACCATTCTACCATGCAACACTAGTTAATGTATTAATAATGTATCCAATGAGATATTCTGCAATGTGACACTGCATAATTCTTCCTGGGTTTCATGAAGCAATGTAATGTATATATACACTTGAAATGCATCTGCTTTGGACTGAATGTGAATAGCATGGAGAAGTTGAAAAGAAAATAACATTTTCTGATGTATTGCAGATTCAAAGCTAAATTTAGTTTTTTGTTTGTAAAATAAACATAAAATGTTCTACCGATTTTCATCCATTTTTGTGCCCAATAATTTTGTTAAATTTATTAATATGTTTAGTCTTTAGAAGAACTAAAATCTATTTACTGCTACTAGCATCAGTTTAAACTAAGAATGTAGTTGCATATTCCCCACATGCTAATGCAAAATAACTTTGTATAGATATTTTAACCTTATCTCATCACAGTTTTTCGAGAATTATTTTTTTACCAAGAAATGGAATATTCTTCTTTGAAAGAATAATTACAACTTATTACACAAATATTCAATAATTACAGAAAACCAATCTAAAGAATAGTTCCATTTTTTAAAATTTATTTATGGACACTCTTTAACTGCTATGGTTCTTAGAGTCCCATTTTATACTGGGTGTGAAGGACCAGAAAGTTTGCTTAGAGGCCTCTTTATCAGGCTTGAGGTTCTTTTATGTGCCATAAATCTATGACATGGGACCACTGGTCCCTTCCAAAGGAATCCATGCTAAGGACTTTTACGCCTGAAAAAATTGATTGCCCCTGCTGGGTTTGAACCTGCAATTTCGGAGACTAGAGTACCACTGACCAGGAGGATGACTTTAGATACCAAGTATATAGGGCATATGCACCAGTGAATGCACTTGAAAAAAACAATTTTTTGTTTTATGCTAAACAATTTCCTGAAGTTTTATCCACACATTGATATATATAGAATGTATTTAAAAATTACTCTGTGCAGCTGACACACTCTCTCCAAATGTCAATCATTACAGAATTAACTGTGATTTATTTTGATAGTAATTTTTGTTTTGTGAAGTGTAAAACCCTCATTAAGAGTAAATAAACTTCAGGATGAATATGGAGCTGGAACATATTAATCTCTCACAAGTTGGGAACAAATTTCTTGATGAAATGCAATTTGTCAAAACTTATGTTTTTAAAAAAATATCTTTCCATAATTCAAAATCTCTTAAAGTTAAAAAACTGAAACTTGATATTGTGTTTCTGTACATGACAACGTAAAACACAGATTAAAATCAATTACATATCTTTGAAATTAAGCAAACTGTTGATATTTCTTGAGAAAATTTATTGATTTTCTTATGCAAAGTTGAGGAAAAGGTCATGTTGAAAGCATATTTTTATTTATAGATAGTAGCCTAATTTATGAAGTGATATATTCTCTACAATACTGCTAGAAGTTATGGAAATTATTAATAATTGCAAACATTATGCTCATTTATACTTGCAGTAACATGTAGCATTTTTGTTTTCATATGTTGAAAGAATATTTCTTTAATAGAAAACAAAAGCATGAAATGCAATTCTGTATTTTTATTTATACTGCATATATCATTATTAATCCACTGTAAAATTGTTGTTGCATTCTGAGTAATGCTGGACATTCAAGTAGTTTTTTTTTTTTTTTTAAATAATGCTGTACTTCTTCATATATACCTACCCTTAATAATAAACTGTACCTTTTAAAGATGGGTGTTAAATCAGCTGATAAGAGCAAAGGTGGGGCTTCAAACCTTCACAATAAGAATAATTTTTCATATTGTTAACTTTTGACAAAATAACTAAATCTGAAATTTTGTCCAGAATGACCAATTTTTCTGATCAGTCTCCCTTTAATGTTTTGTTTAAAATTGATAAGTTGTAAGCACACGAAGTTAATTAGCTTGTGAAGGAACTTGGTGAGTAATGTGTTTGAACTAATTTTTGCAATATACTATTTTTTTTTTTTCTGTAATCCAAGCACAAGTTTACTGCACTTGAGAAATTAAGAATATTTGGAACATTGTATCACTTTTGTTTCTGTGGATCTTTTTTCTAAAATTCATTGTTCTTTCACCTTAGTAAAATGACAGGTTATTATTGTGATTATTTATTATTAATACTACAATGAATACCTTTAAATCTGTAAACTAAAAAACAAAATTATTTGTATTAATTTTATTTTAAATTTACCTACTAAGTAATTTAAAATAAAATTGTGATTTATGGTATCATCAATACAGAATATTAACTCACTGGTTGTCATTTAAATACTAACTATGAAAAAGCAGCCATATGTAGATATGTGGTTGCATATGCCCTGTTATATAGATTAAAAAGCAGAGTATTCTCCATTCAAAGGGTTTAGCTTTTCTTATGTTGTGCACTACCTAAAAAACAGAAGACATTCTGAAAAATCTTGTTTTGTGGGTCATCAAAACTAGTAGTAAAATAACCATTATGTTTCAAAAGTAATTTATGTGGGGAATTTTCACACAGCAAAGCTATTAAGATTCTGGAAAATAAAAGATTGAGTTTTATCCACCTCACCTTACTTTATCCACATGTTTTGGCGGCAACAACTTCCTCGGGGCTAAGAAATTCTGCTCAATGGACATGAATTGTTACTGGAAAACTAAAACTAATCCTAATCCTATGGAACCAGAATTTTAAAAGGAGGATGAGTAAGTTTTATATCTGTGGACTCTAGGAACTGTTAGTTGTGTTGTTGGCTTTTGTAGTAATGGAGGGAAATTTCACTGTTGCTGCTGCTCAGTTATAATAGACAATCTCTGATGTCCAATTGTGAAGTTAAAATGGTTTGTTCCTCCAGTCTGTGATTTAATTAGCAACCCATAATTATGACTGTTTCTCCAATGTATTGTGCAAAGTATAATTTTAGTGACCATTTTCCACTGTTTCATTATTCAAGTACTATCAGAGAAGATAAATGTTTCTCCTTATGAGGTGCAGGGGCTGTAAGTGAATTATCTCACCCTGCTCTATGTACTGAGGCAAGTAATATAAATGCAAATTATGTGAAACACAGGAATATGAAAACAGTAAGGCACTGATTAAGACTCCAATACAGAAATATTCATTTGTGCTTCTGATCTATTTTTTTAGCATCCCAACCACTACTGGTGATAGTTTTGTGTTTACTTCAAGCTTTTATTGATAGTGCTCTTAATATGAAAAAAGTACTGCACATCTCTCAATCTGTAAGCCTGTATATTTGAGACAATGTAAAGGGATTGTAAATGCAAAAATTTTAAATTTGTGACTAATATATAACACAGCACATAACGTTGCTCCTAATATCATATTTACTTGAAATAAAAAATTTTCTAGTCGCACTTAACTATCCCTTAAAGTGAATTATAAATTGAGTGCATATTTCACAGCCATATTAGTTGGCAATTTGCAATTGTGACAAACAAGTTAAGGCTGGTTCACAATAACCAAGAATGGAAACCAGAACAAGAAGGATAAAGCTAAATACATGTATTATAATATGATCATTTAGAACTGGCTATTGCTTCAAAAAATAATCATAAGAAAAACTAAAAAGAACAGCAAAAATTGATAGAAGTTAACAGAGAACATACAGATCAACAAGTAACTTTAATAGACACCACCACCGCCACCCTTAATATAAATGCTCATGAACTACAGTTCTTCTCTTTTAACAGCCCATTTCCATTTATTTTTAACTTTTTTAAATATTGTCAAATGTTTTTGCAGTTTTGTTCTATAATTTTACTTACATCAGATTCCCTATTCATTCTTGACCACATAGCCTCTTTTCTCCATTTATCAGTTTTCCTACATTCAAACACTACATGTTGTACATCTTCTATTCTCCCACATAATGGACATTCACCTTGTGAATGCCCCTTTCATTGTCCTTTAAGCCTCCATATTCCTGCTCATAACCATGCTATCCCTCTCCTTTCTTCCTAGCTACTGTTATCTATATAGATTTCTCTTTCCCAGCTGTTTTTCATAGCTACATAGCACACAAGTGATCCCTTCTCTGATAGCTGACTGAACAATTTTTTAATCTCTATATCTTCAAATCTTTTGCTTATTCCCTTCCATTACAATTTGTTTCTCTTGTCCTCCAAATATCACCTACATCATTATTTTCTAAGTTATTTCTTATAATTATTTACCCAATTTGTTTCTTGGTACTTTAAACATTGTTTCAGCAAATTACCATCTTCTAAATTCATGATCCTATACCAATATTTTAAAGTTCTCTCCATAAATAATCCCTTTCTTGTTATTCTTCCCATTTCAATTTGGGCTACTTCATTTGGCGTTGCTCTTGGCAACAAAACTTCCTTAAAAACATGCTGTAGACAAAATCTACAACTTCCCACCCATTTTTGAGACCCTATATTTCAATACCATATAGCATTCTAGCTTTAACCACTGAAATATGTACCCTTTCCAACCATTTCACTTCCATCTCTGGCACTTTTTATAAACATCCTCTCACTCCATCATTGCTGGTTTTCATTTTGCTAATGCTGATCTGTTTGGTTTCTCCCATGAGCTCCTGCATCTATTTTTATTCCTAAGTAGGTGTAGTCATGCACCACTTTGTATTCTTTACCTCCTTTCTTCATTTCTCATGTTTGCTCAATTGAGAACTTTTCTTAAATGCCACAACTTGTTTTTTTTCCTGTTCACATTTAGTCCCTATTCTATGCAGTAATTATCTATTTCTTGTAAAGACAGTTTTAGACAGTTAAGTAATGGAACCCACTACCAAATTATCTGCAAAGAGGAGACCAGGGATTTGTATATTATAGGCAAAATGTTATTACTACTACTCATGTTCTGTAGTATGTCATCAATAAACAGATTGAATAAAATTGAACTTAACTTGCATCCGTGGCATAGCCCTTTATCTTGGGACATTTCTAGTTATTGCCCCCTTCATCATATTTTATGCAGAAAGCATTATCTTTATATAATCCTTTCAAAACAGTCACAATTTGATTGCTAACCCCATTCTTTAATAGTTTGTACCATAATAGCTTTAGTTCTATTCAGTCAAATGTTTTCTCTAATATATATATATATATTATTTCTTAAGTATTTGTTGATTACAGTTCTTATAATGAATAGTTTAACAATAGTTTGCTTCTCTTTCCTAAAGCCCATTTGATATTCTGAGAGAATGTTAAACTCTTCTACCCATGCTTGCGGGTGCTATTAGTAATGGAAGGATATGTAGTACAACTAAAGGAATAGGAAATAGTAATAGATCTGTATTTACAAAATGTTTATTCTATTGCACTTATATATTGGCTAACCTGCATGTTGGCTGAATTTACAGCCAGTGAAAGAAATATCATTGGCCAGTTACAAACAAGTCATGCCCTAATTCTCAAAATCAATTTTACACCTTGTTATCAGTTTGGTTATCGATATGGATTCCTATTCTCATGGTACTGTAAACCAAAATCTTGTATTCTGTTTTACTTCCTGTTCTTGGGTTATTGTGAGCCAGATTTTGTATTTCATTACATCTATCAGATACTAAGACACATGTACACTGTACATGACCTCATTCGTTCCAGAAAAGGAGAGATCTTACCAGAAGCAAGAAATATTTTAACAGTTATTAGGAGTATTCAGAGGTGAAACACTGTTAAAGGACAGGAAATAGAAAGACGGATATAGCTCAAATGATCTCAAAGCCTTACCTTGGTGATTCTGCAGGTTGGGAGCCTTCATTTGTCTGATCCTGTAACAAAATAACCCAAATGAATATCAAATTTTGCAAGTATAAATACCATCATAAATAGCAAGCAATGTAGCTATATGAGTAGTCTTATGTTTTGACAAGTTCCTTATACAGTAAACAAAGTCAATATCAGTATTTAACTTCATCCCTACATTTAAATGCCTCAATCACATTAACAATGAGTTGACAATGAGCAGATAAGTAATTTTAATGTATTCTGTTATGCTCCACATTTTTGCTTCATATAAAATCACATTAGTATGGAACAAAAACCACAATTCTTATAACTTCTTTCATCATTCTTGAAGTCATCCTTTACAGTGCAGTGGTTACCATGCTAGCCTCTAGTTCCTGAGGTTGCAGGTTCAAATCTGGTGGAGGGTGATGGATTTTTTTGGGCATAAAAATCCTTAGCATGGCTTCCTTTGGAAGGGAATTAAAGACAGCAGTTCCGTTTTGTACATTTACGGCATGTAAAAGAACCTCAAACCTGTTAGAGAGGCCTCTGAGAAAAATTACTGGCCTTTCACACCCAATATAGAATGGGACACTAAGGACCATAGCAGTTAAAGAGTGTCCATAAATAAAACCCAATTTAATTTTATCATTCTAGAAAATCACAATGAGTAGCAATTTTGCATTGGCTTGCTCCATGAAATAAAATGTTCACCTTGAACAATTCACTAAAAAGCTAAATAGATACTATTGCTATTAAAATTAAGTAATAAATACAGTAAAGTAATTTAAGTTTGAATTTAGAAATCCAAAATGCTTTTCTGCTGAAATTAACCCCATTAGTTGCCATTGACTACCAAATCATAATGGCGACAATTCTCTCAAAAACATGTTTTGGATTTTTAAACCTGATGTAAGTGAAGCACATGTGTCTACTGTTAACCTAATCATATATTTAAATGCCTACTCAACTAACCAAGAAGTCAGATTTATATCCCCTGGCAGTAGGGTTGTAACAGCTTAATGCTTAAAAAATAATTTAAAATCAGCCAATAAGATATTTTTTGCTGAAGATTTGTGTGCACAATATTAAAAACATAAACTCACGATACTGTTGCGCTAGCACTGTTTTTGTGTATGTGAGATAGACCTCAAAACAATCCTTTAAATGAAGAGTAACATCATCTCTTTTATTTACAGTTGGGGTGTCAAGGCATATGTTTTTGCTCCAGTACAATTAAATACAAGATTTTCGCACTTGAGACATCAAAATAACAATAGTGATACACCATTTTTCATCTTTCAACATTTTTCTGTTGGACTGTTCAACTGGCTTATTGCATAAGCATTAGTTTCACAACATGTTTTGTCAATGGTTTTCATTTAGGAAGCACAAGAGACATGCCAAAGAAATGCAAAATTTTGAATCCTAAAACTGACTGCAAAGCTTACCTCCTTTTCATTCTTCACTATAAGATTTGAAACAGTAAGTGTTCCTGAATGGCATTCACCTTCTGTTGATATTTTCTGTGGCCAATGAGGTTCTTCTTTAATTATAATTTTAGCATCCATTTCACAATCATCATTGCAGGCAAGTAAGTTATTCTGAATCATCATCACTGGATATGGTGGAATATCTTTCTCATCCCCTTGATCAATGCCTGGGGCCTGAGCTCCTATTTCAAATTTTATTTTGGTGGCAATTTCACAACCATCACCAGATATGAGAGGATTATTCTTAATCATCATTATTGAATTATTCTCTTGTTCAATGCTGAAGATCACAGTCTCTCCTTCAAGTTTTATTTTTGTATCCATTTCAAAATCACTGCTGCACATGGCCATATTTTTCTGCAAGATAAAAAGCAATATACAAAACTCACAAATATGTAACAACTGAAACATTGGTTCCAAATACATATCCAAATTTTTCAGTAAATTTTGCATCTGAACCATCTTAGCTCATTTATACAGAAAGTGTTATGTACTGAAAATTAATAAGTTAAATGATTCTGTTTGAAGTAAATGTGAGCAGCTTGAAGGCTGATTGAAAATGTTTAGTACACTTACAAAATACCTTCATTAACAGTTTATGAAAACAACACACAGGTCAATTGGATACCATTTGCAAAGCTAACTGTATGCTCAAAAGATCAACTTAGATGATATGAAATATGTATACTCTTTATTTTGTAACCTAAAACATCATAATTTATCTGTTATTTACATATATACACACACTGTTTGACTGTCTTACACTTACGATTTAGGTCCAACAAACTTTGTATTGAAATGATGAACTGGATCATTAAACAGTAATACTAAATTGCATTGTGAGTTGAATGCACACTTCAGTAATAATTAATGACCTGAAAATGTTTCGTAGATGATGTTAACTACATCAGCGGCAGATTTCAACCATTGAACAAACAGAAAAAAAAAGGTTGTTTAAAAACTTACCTAGATAATAAAATCTACTGAGAATAACAGCTTCAACAAAATACTAATAAAAAAACCTCAAAAGAATAGAAAGAGAGAGGAAAATATCAGCCATAATCTCCAACATAGCAGGAAAAACTAAGAATATTTTCAGGAAATTCACATACCCGGCCTGTCAGACCTTCCAAAAAGTTTTAAAAGATTTTCAGAGAACACAACATAATCTTAGATCCACCAAACAAATACCTAGAAATCTCATAAAAACCAATAAGTTAGAAAACATACCCCCATTCAAGAAGTCGGATTTTACAGAATCAATTGTGAAGACTGTGAGGAAAGATAGATAAGGAAGCACCAAAAGAAAAATAGGAAACAAACTGACAGAACATGTGAGACACACAAAAGACAACCAAATAGAGAAATCTGCAGTAGCTTCACACCTCTGGAACAGAAGCCACAAAATATAAAATAATGAATACCTATTAAGATCAGTACAAAGACCAATAGAACAGGACAACTGGAAATTGTTTTACGTCATATAAAGCTAATGGGCGGCGCCGTGGCCGAGTGGTTAGACCGCTCGCCTCCCACCGAGGCGGCCCGGGTTCAATCCCAGGGACCTGCATGTGGACGAAGCGGCGTCTGGGCGGGTTTTCTCCGGGTTCTCCGGTTTCCCCCGCCATTCATTCCACCAACTGCTCCATCATCACCTTTCCTTTCATCCATTTCACCAACATTTCGTTTCATCTACTTCCTTCATCCCATACCAGGCATTGGGCTGATCACCCATCCTGGGTGCTGTCTGATCCATGAGTGTCTGCTCCTCGACGGGCCTCTGACCCCAGGCACCCGCTTGTAAGTCCTGGGGGGTGTAAGTCCTACATAAGAGGAGGGTAAACAGATAATGAATGAATGAATGATGAATAAAGCTAATGAATTTTTAAATTTCCACTGAGGAGCACCAGTGATGTAAGCTCATCAAACAACCAACAGAGGGATCCAAACCCAGTGGAGGATGATGGATTTTTCAGGCGTAAAAATCCTTAGCATGGCTTCCTTCAGAAGGGAAGTAAAGCCGGTGGTCCCATGTCATAGATTTACAGCAAATAAAAGAACCTCATAAAGAGGCCTCTGAGCAAAATTTCCAGTCTTTCACGCCCAATATAGGATGGTATACTAAGGACCTAGCAGTTAAAGAGTGTCCACAAAACTCAATTTAAATTTTAATTTTAGTAAGTCCATGGAAGCTATCACCAACAAGTCTAAAATCTACAGATAATGAAGACAACATCACATATGAAACATGTTCAGGTAATTAATTGTTAGCGAAGGAACTAGTGCAATTTTCACTACCATTGCAATTTAGTATTATAATTTGCACGTTACTGTGTACCACTTCCAGATGATGACCATTATCTTTGTTGAAGTTAACATCACTGTTGTTGTCATCATCATTATTTGCAAACAAGCTAGATTATCGTAATAATTTTGAATGTTAATTGGGTTGGTAAACAAGGTCTTCAGACTGGCTTTTCTTTTGTGATTTGTTGCCTAACATTTCACTGATTATAGATTTTAATATTCCTATGTTTTACCATGTAATTTTAAAATTCACTTTTTACTTGATTAAGCAAAATAAATTTATAATATTGTTCCGAAACAAAAATTTTATTTTTATTTATTTTGGCTTTCCTGGACAGAATATAATTCATATGTTTAAAACAACAATACCAGGTTTTGAAAACCATTCTAAGGTACAACAGTTCAGCATAAAAATCCAAAAAATAATCATTGCTGAATAAAAGTATTAACTTTCTATGCATTTCCTAGATTCCTGTGAAATAATGAAACTAGGAGATATTGAAAATTTACAGCTAAATCTTTAGAGGGTCATGATGTGGACAGAGAAATATTTCCCAAGCTGAAGAAATATAAAAGTAGCTAAGTAATAAATCTGGGGATGGGAAACATAGTTACACAACTAACATTGAGATAATTTATTTTGGGCCAATTTTGTACTTGCTTTTAAACTTCAGTCACTAATCTCAAAACTAATTAATACATATAAAAGAATTTGCTTTTCTATCCCTCCCAATCAGTCACACAAATTGGTTTGCGAAGTTCAGGTATGCTGCACTCACGCAATATGGAACAAATAGATACATACAAATGACATACGCAATACACACACACACACACACACACACAATGACAACAGGCACCAAATTAGTGATATGTGTCTCATTCTTTTCTTTGAAATACCAAGGAAAAAAAGAAACCATATGGGCGTTATTCGTAACACCCAACAGTAATGAATAATCTCGTAAATAAGCCGTGGAATCCTTGACGTCAATGTTTGTGTCAACACACACTTTAACTTCGGTTCCGTATTTGTGTTCGTTGGTTTATTTTATCAATATTCAATATATCAATATTCGTGTAAGCTAAATTATTACAAATTCTCGCATGAGTTTAATAAAAAATTAATATTTTTAGGAGTAGCAATGTACATTTTAACTACAATTAAATAATGCATCAAATAGGAAGTATAAGAAACTTTATTTACATTCTAATAAACAGTCTCCAAATTATTTTCATATCTAAGCATTCTTCAATGTGTACACGATAAACTAGCTGAAAGCTTACCAGGGTCCGAGAGATGCGATAATTGTGATAGAAAATAAACAACTAATGACAGCAGAAATAGAAGCTTTAATATGACAGAATGCAAAATTAACAGAAAGATTAAGGAATAGGAAAACATTTTACTACTAAACACGTATCGAAATTATATGCACGGCCCCATTGATTTAATTACAGGTCGTAATGACGTAATATTCCAACTGAATATAACAATAGCAATCAAGTAAACAAAGGATTTATAGAAAATTACAAGAAGTTGTAAAACGCAAACATAATGTATCACTCTTTCGGTCCAACGAACAACTAATACATAGTTATTATAATTATAGCATTCATTTAAAACACGATTCTTGTAACCATGTTACGCCAAGATTTATTTTTACTTAGGAATTTTTCAAAGGAAGCAAGAAATGTTTACTTCCAGAATGCGGAAAGGTATTTAAATGTTCATTCGTAATAACAAGCTCTTGACCCGGAATGGAAAATAAAAATCTGATGTGTAATTCGTATTACTAACTCTACCCACTATCGTATAGTTTTATATAGATTAAATATATGGTAGTTTAATCGTTAGAGCCTTTTAAAGAAAATAAAAAATATCAAAAAATATTTCCATATATATATATATATTTAATTAACTAGAGGCTAGCATTGTAACTACTATACCATGGAGGACGACTTTCCACGTAATGGGTAATCTGGAGTGAAGAATATTCAAAAAAATATTTATCACATTTGGAAGATACTATCAAGTTTAATATTTACCTTACTTCAGTTTTGGATATATTGTTTACACACACATGCGCACATCTGTTTTTTTTTAATTCTTGGAACCTCAGAACATCCATTTCCGGTGTAATCTGGGTATGAAGTTTTTTGGTGGAACAGAATACCTACCAAGTATGTGGTGAAGAAAATAAAAAGTAGGGCTTTATATGTTGGTTTTGAAACTCTATACTGTTCACGATTGCCTCTCACTGCTGAACCTCATTAACATCAAGCACAGAAACAAGTAGTGATTCTTCAAAAAAATGAAAAAATATTAACAAGTTCAAAGTAATAATAACGATTATATAGCAAACTCCTGAGCCACAAAAAGTTATCTGAAATAAATTGTTTTTAATGAGATCCACATATTATACTGCGGAGTAAGTACTTACTTCTGTTTACCAGTTAACAAAATTAATTCAAAATGAAATGGAGTTCATAGGCTATTTCCAGAAAATTCAAGATCTATACTTTAAATGAGTTATGTAAATATTTTAAAAAATAGTTATTTTGATAAACTTTTAGTGGCATATTGAACTTGAATATCATGTGTTTTACAGACATTTTGTTTTTGAGTTATTCATTCATTCATTCATTATCTGTTTACCCTCCTCTTATGTAGGACTTACACCCCCCAGGACTTACAAAGTTATGCTGTTAAAAGGCAGACCAAAAAGACACAAACACATTCATGTTTTTTTAAAATTACTTTTCAGGGAATCAGGAATCCTAAAATGTGCATTTTTGGTTAGAATCATTTACTGATTTTGTTCCAGATAGAATAATGATAGTTTTAATTGTCCATTGAATTATTATAATTAAACTGAGTAAAATATTATGTGTGATACAATCAAAAGCATTTGGTTAACCTATCAGAATGGCTTTAGGTCTCTGGTTGTTCTCAAAAGTTATTTAATACATCAATGATTATTTACTTAATTGATTATTTGGCCATCAGTCATGCTTTTAAAACCAATGACTTTTTTATGAAACACTGATAAAGAATCCAGTAAGTATCAAAATGTTATCATAAATATGAACGTTTACAGATGTAGGTTTTAAGATAATTTTTAAATTATGTAATGGCACAATACATTTTTTGGCATGTCCCATACACAATTAATAACTATCCTGTAACTCTTCTTTCTATCATTTCCTCTGAATATTAATATTACATCTTTCAACTTTCCAGATTTTATGTAGTTTTTGGTGATGAGAGGCCTATATCAATTTCGTTCAACAGCAGGGATATATGTATAAAAAAAAAAGACTGCATAAATGTGAGACAGAAGAACCATGGGAATGAAAGACAACATTGTGTGATGTTCATAGAAGTACTGTCCTAGAATTTAGCTACTACCCTTGCAATGCCAGCTTTATTAAGTAGTCACATAATTTGACTCCTGGTAGCAAATGGACATGAAATTTGTCACAAGAGCTTTATTAAAATGCTTACAATGCATAATTAGACTCATGTTAGCAAATGCCATACAAATCTGAAAATTGTCAAAAGAGCTTTATTAAAGTGTCCAGCATAAAATACATAATATGACTCATTAGGGTAAAATGTCAAACAAATGCAAAATCTGTCAGAAGAGCTTTTACTCAGTTAGCAAGCTTCAAATATGCACAATTTGACTCATGAGGATATAAAACTATACAAATGTGAAACCTGCCAGTAAAGCTTTTCACAAATGCCAAACTTAAGATGTGAGTTCAAAAAGCCATTATTTTACATGTAAAGGTATAAAGCCACATGAGTGCAAAATCATCTTTGGAAGAGGTCTTACTCAAAAGTAAAACTTAAAAATTTATACTTTGGTTCATGGTTGCCAAAAGCCACACTACTATCAACTATATCAGAAAAGTTTATACATGTGTTTCTTGAAGAGAAATAAATTGTGTCATGATGGCTAAAACCACATAAATGAAATATTCATGAGACAAGCTTTGTAATGGTTTCAGAGTTAAATAGGCATAATTTTTGCCATGAGAATAAACGGCCATACAAGTGTGAAGTTTGTGAGAAAAGCTTTATTTAGATGCAAAATCTAAAAAAAGATAATACAAATAATCAGAATATGAAACTATGTAAGTTCAGGATGTGTGAAGAAAGCTTCACTCAAATGCCAAGCTTCTAAATACATACTTTGTGTCATAACCTCACAAAGCAACAAAAGGAGCTTCACCGAGATCACAAAATCAAAAGTATATATCTTTTATCCTAATGCAAAGCTATACAATGTGAGATTTGTAAGAAAGATACTGTTGTGTATTTTAAAGCCTCAGGGTGAATAAAAAATAAATTATATTTGTGACAAAACCTCTTTTCATCAGCATAGTTTGAAAAAGCCTGAATTATACCATAAAAGCAAAGAGCCATAAATAGATGCTTATTAGAATTTCTTGTATATGATGGAAATGGCTTTGTGAAATGTTGTTAATACACAAAAATTCATAAATTTGATGAAGAATGATTTATCATGGAGAAGAAGAGAGATTTTAAGATTTCAACATATAATACAATGTGGAAGCTTTCTGGTTATTGTGTTTTTTTTCACTATTGCCCATTATTAAGAGAAGGTACACTCATCAAAATATTGTTCTGTGCAGTAATGAACTTCGTACCTATTTCAATCTTGAATCCTAATGTTCTTAAAATTTTATTGTTCTTCTCTTTTTCTTTCTTCAGTGCGTTTTCTGTAACCCTAAGTTTTATGTAGTTCAAGCAATAAGCTGAGCTTAAATGTTGCTTGGCTTAAGCCATACTCAGCTATGGTTTACACTAAGGAGTTGCCATGTTATCTGAAGATGATGATATTAGTGACGAAGAAATGTAAATTATTTTAATCCAGATGCAAAATAGAAGATGGTTTACAATGCATCCAAACCTTTCTCACAATTGGAATGAAGAATTCTATGAGATATTTTGATTAAATAACCAGTGGGCAAGGATAGTACCAGAAATTATTGATTATACAATTTAACACAAAACCGACCATTAAACAAAACTTAATTTCAGATTTATACTACATACTTTTAATGCATACATTGTAGCACTCGTTAACACCACATGTATGGTGTATTACCTTATAATTCAATAAAAAAGACCTCTCATCAGAAACAAAGCTTCTCTTGAAATTGAGGTTATACGCAAAACAAAGCATACTAATTGAAACTGGATATTTTTCACATATTTCAAAATCTACAGCATGCAGAGCTGTTAAAATTGTTTTACATCAATCTAATCCAGCCTTTGTATCGCAATTTATTCCCATGTTTGGTTTTTCTTACTCCATAGTAATTTTTTTGATTGCTTGCAATGCTGCTTCCCAATTTCTAGGAGAACACCAACTTCTTCAGAGGTAAAATTTGCAATACATTTTAATTCTGATTTTGTGGCCATTTTAACTATATGAATATCCTGCAAAAGCTTACTTTAGAAACTGCATGAATGGGGGGGGAGAGAAAAAGAAACTAACAATGGAGAATTCACTCAATGCGCATGCGCAAGCGTTATTAATTTTACAGTTCTGTGAAGTTGTTCAGCTTAATAAAGCCGAACATGGATGCCCTACTATGAAACGTGCACAGCTTAAACCAAAGCTTAAACTTTGCTTAAGCAGCAGCTTACTAAGGCTTTGGCTTAAGCTTAAACTGTGAAACTGCCTCTTATGCAGCAAGGAATAAGAGCATTACCAGCTCAATAATGAATTTTGTAAAGAAACCTAAAACAATGTAGAATTATGATTCTATTGTGGCTTTGCCATTTAAATGCTGAAATGGTCATTGTAGGTATGCACAATTAGCACTGCTTTCTTACAGTTTTACCACATTAACCCTTTATGACATGAATTATTTTAGTATACGTGCTGCTGTTCCTCTACTTCCTAAACTGGTTCTTATTCCCTATCACAGGCACCTTAATGTAAACTATTCAAATAGTCTTGATCACTATGGCGAGATGAAATTGACTGGAAATCCTTTCAAAGCTTAACATTGAGAGTTCCAGTCCTTGCAACTGTAGTCAAATGGCCCCGTGATAAAGAATGGGGAGGGCCCATATAAAATAACAGGTGTGATGAAATGCATGGATGACAGTGTGTCCAAAATGCAATAATATGCAATAAAGGACTTAAATAGTCATGATGCAGTTTTTGTTTTCATATTTTCAGCACACATTCTTTGAAGTTTAATGAAGATATCTAAGGAGGCTTTTGTACATATTAATACTAGGTGAGGTTTATGATTTCAATAATTTAATACATGATTGAGCTTTACACAAATGTGTTACAGGCTTATTACAGATTTTCAACATTTTAATGTTACACAATTAAATCTGATTGCAATTTGAGGAGTACTATGTAAGTTTAACTGTTTAAACATTCCAAATTTTTATGTGTGGAGCATTTCACATTTCATTTGGGAAATTACTATGTAGCAAGGTTAGGTACATAGAACCATTAAATCAATTTAAAATTATAATAATTATGTTGAAATAATTGTTGTGATAGAAATTTCATTTATATTGGCTGAAATTTATAGAAATTAGCAATATCAATATTGGGCATCCTTTGATATTGCAACTTAATGTTGATGCATCTGAAAACCTTATACTTATATATCTGAAAACTGATACATTTTTGTAGTGTATTTTCCCCTTATTCATTCAACATAATTTTAAGTTAAAACAACTTTCTTTATTGCTATAAATGAAACCATTTTATATGCTGACAATCAGAATAAGTTATCAAAATTCAGTTTAATTACAAATAAAAGTTTTTTTGTTGTGAATTAAATGTAAACATACAACACATTGGAATAGTGTGATACTGACTTTCTCTTTGTATATTTTCCTAGATGTTAAAAAGGATAAACAGTAGGGGTGGGGGAATACACACACATTAAAACTAATACAGATTAACTTCCTGGGCCTTTTTATATTAAGGATAAATATATACATGACCAGGGGATAGTATATTTTAATTGCAACACAAAATCTACAGTAAAACCTTAACAAACATGCAAGATTTGTACATAAAGTGTTAAAATTAGTGAAGAGGATTTGGAAAATAAAAATTGAATTTTATTTATGGACGCTCTTTAACTGCTGTGGTCCATAGCATCCCATTCTATATTGGGCATGAGACTGGTAATTTTGCTCACAGGCAAAAGAGAGACACGACATGAGACCACCAGCTTTACTTCTCTTCTGATGGAGGCCGTGCTAAGGATTTTAAACAATAGTTTCTGATAAGTTGAAGAACAGGGAAATGCGCTCCTCTTAGTTCATGTACAGGTTTGCATATCACATTATGCACATGCATTGAGTTACATTTGTTGCCAAGTCAACAATTTGTTATATAGCCTTTACTCATTCTGACTTGGAAGTGTGTTGGAATGTCTGACTGAGAACATGGACAGGGTCATATTCATTTCTTGCACATTTGATACCCCAGTCTGACATATCTGAAAAGTATATCTAAGCAGGCACATTAAGACATCCCAGTATTTCTGCATTCGGATTGTAGCTGTAAATGTCAAACTATATTGACCTTTGAGATATTTATTCCATGGTAGCATCAAATTTTACTTCATAATGTAGTTGGAAATAAGTCTTGATGATCCTCTTTCTTGGAACTGAATTGATCCCTTGTTTTTTTGTAATAGAATCACAGCCAGCCTGGAGGAGGTTAGGATCAATACGGCATGTCTCTCAAGTATACAGTTATTATGAAAACAAACTTTCTGAAATGCCTCAATGTGGCAGAGAGGTGTTACTATGTTCTGACCTTCACAAATTGTTACAAGAAACAAAGGTTAAGCTGCAGGTTTAACAATCTGTCTTCTCTCATTTTTGCTCATATTCTTCATCATCTTCCCCAATATCTTTTAAAACTAGATGATGTTCCTGATTTTGGAAGGAATCCCTTTCTATCCTAAAAGTATGTAATCAGAAATTAAAATGATTCGTAGAAATACAATGTATTCTCATGTTGTCATAACAAATGAAGTTAGTTTTTCTGTTGTACCTTCCAGCATAAAATTGCATACATATTGATGGATTGTTGTTTTTAACCCTCAGGAATTAAAAGAAAAGCATGCTGCTGCTGAGGGGTGAAAGTACCCCAAACTTCACTTCTGTTCAACTAATTGGTACACTTATACATACATTGCACAGTACATTTTAGTTTACCACTACTCAAAATTATATCATAATGAACAGGACCTTATAGGCAGAAAACTTAATATATAAATTTTTTTAACCAATATTTTAAATGTATACTAATTTAATCAAAATTGTTTCAGCTATATTTAATAAAATAAAAAGCAAAAAAATTCTCCTGCTTTGGGTGCAGGAAATTTTATGAAAATCATGTTGCATCCTTGTAAGAAGCCAATTCTAAATACAAAGTTTAGTATTCGTTCATGCTTCTAAGTGATCTGGTTCTGTTATACACCAACCTATTCCTAAAAAGGCTATTTTTGGGATACAAGGGACCACTAAATGAAGTTCTAGTCCGAGTTGAGTTGGCAGGCTAATGGAGTTTTATGAAAATTATTTACCCACAATGGGTTTAAACAATTATAGAAAGGATCAGGATTGTAGGGTGTTGGGTGAGTGAAAGGGGGTAGCAAGATGGCTTCTTGATGGCCGCTGGTCACGTCTCTGTCACTGGTGTTATGTGTTTTCCAACTTTATTTATTGGGGATGCTACTGTAAATTTTGTGTCAAAGCAAACTCTTGGAAGGAATGTTGAGGAACTCAGCTTTAACGACCTCCTCTGTTACCAGGGTGACCACATGTCATACAGGGAACCCAATGTCATTCTAGTGATGGAAAGAAAGAGAAAAGGACAAAGATGAGGGCCAGAGTTTTGAGAGAAGAGGAAGAGAAATAGAAAAGTATAGACCGTGAGGAGGTAACAGAGGCAGAGTACAATCTCCACTTTTAACACAACTAGTGCAGATTTGTGGTTGTGCATTAAGTATGGCATAAATAAAAAGAGAACCAAATTTGCTATTTCATTTTATAATCAAATTTCACAATTTCTAGTCTCAAATACAGCATATTTCATATAATTTCATTGTTTACTGCTATATACAAAATCACATTTTAAAGATCAGAGCAAAACACCTCTCAGAACTTACATTTGTGAATCTTTGGTCTCATGCTTCTGATTATGCCTTTTCAAACTTTGATGATAAATAAAGTTCTTGTCGCAAATATCACATCTGTAAGGTTTTTTACCTTCATGTTTCAAAATATGGCTTTTTAACAGTGATCGAGAAGTAAAACTTTTGTTACAAAATTCACATGTGTGTGGCTTTTTACCCTCATGATAAAAATTGTGCTTTTTCAAACTCTGCTGATGCATAAAACTCTTTTCACAACTATTACACTTGTGTGGCTTTTTTCCTACATGTTTATAAACGTGGGTTTTTAATTGTGACATTTCAGTAAAACTTTTTTCACAAGTATCACATTTGTATGGCTTTTTACCCTCATGGTGCAGATTATGACGTTTCAAGTTTGACATCTGAGTAAAGCTCCTTCCACAAATTTCACATCTGTATGGTTTTATACCCTCATGGGACAAATTATGTCGTTTTAAATCTGATATTGTAGTAAAGCGCTTTTCACAATTTTCACATTTATATGGTTTTGTACCCTCATGACACCAATTATGCCTTTTTAAGTCTGACACTTTAGTAAAGCTTCTCTCACAAACTTCACACTTGTATGGTTTTTTACCCTCATGAAAGAGCTTATGCCTTTTTAAGTCTGACATTATTGTAAAACGCTTTTCACAAATTTCACAACTGTAAGGCTTTCTGCCCTCATGACATAAACTGTGTCTTTTCAAGACTGACATTGTAGTAAAGTGTTTTTCACAAATTTTACAATTGTATGGCTTTTTACCCACATGGCAAAAATTATGCCTTTTTAAGTCTGACATTGTAATAAAAGATTTTTCACAAATTTCAGACTTGTATGGCTTTTTACCCTCATGATACAGAGTATGCGTTTTTAAGTGCATTGATGTTTTAAACCTCTTTTCACATATTTCACACCTGTATGGCCTTTTGGTATCATCAGTCAAGTTATCTGTCCTTAGGTTTGACTCGGTAATACAGCTGTCTTCTGTGACATCACTTCTATGGACATCACACAACTTATGTCTATTTGTCGTGCTTCCATATCTTGAATTCACACACACGGTTTTTACTAAATCTCCATTGTTTAATGAACCTGCTATAACTTTGGTATCACTAGCAACTGCCTCTGCATTCAATCTGAAATGTTGCAAGTTACATTGTTAGCATGGAGTGGAAGATTCCCAAAAAATTTGAATTGTAATACAGCTACATGCTTTTATTGGTAGAGGTAAGATCTTCAGCTCTAAATTCTAAGCTGAATCTCAAATGAAGTTCATAAACATGAACTCACTGTTCTTGAACACAGGTCACACCTAACACATTGGCAGCTACAAAATTTTCATTAAAATCCTCAAACTCTCTGCTTCAGACTAAATGTTGATGGTATTGATGATGCAGTATACAATGTATATATCCATACATATTTACAAAATGAACTTTAAACATTAAAGCATATTCACTTTATAGAGGAATTTACACAGAATCACCTCCTTAATGTCTTCATGTAACGAGAAGTATATTTCGAAAATGGTCAAAATAGCGCAAAAGTCAGATTGCTTATTTTTTTTTAAATTCTTACCTGGTGCATTTCAAACACATTACAAAAAATAGCTTCTGCTCTCCTAATTCTATTGCACTGCCTAAAAGGTACATTGTTTGTGAAAGTTCTGTAAATATATTCAGAATATTGTAAACATTTAAATCCATCCCTACAATAACATTTAGTAGTACTTTTAAATCTTTCTTCCAATGTCAAAGCATTTTGATTTCTGTATGAATAAACACATGTTTACGTTTTCAGAAATAAATGGTAACACAGTATTTTAAAACATGCAATGGTCTGTAAACCAGGATGTTTCCAATAAATTATGTTCAGAAGTCTGTACCACTCTGATGACTCATTACCTTCAATCTATGTGATGTTATTATAGATGTACCAATAACTTGGGTACACGTAAGAAAAGTAACACACTGTTAAGATTATCAGATTCTTTTGGGAATCAAAACACTGCACGCCTAAAGAAATCTATGTCAAAAGGTTGTACCTTCACACATGGTAAAACTGTGTATTGGAAACTAGGCTTTCCTGTAAATAGAACAATTTTCTATTTAGGAATTATTAACCGAAATATGTTAAGTTAATGAAGTCTACTTTTATGGCAAAAGATGAAGTAGATGTGCTTTATCACTGTGTAACATTTTTTTTTGAAATGCAGAAATATGCAGAATTGCACATAAAATCACTGATCTTATGATTTCGTTTTCATCAGAATAAATTCTGCAAAGATAACTTCTTTCCACTGGCCAGTATTTAAAATGATTTGTCTCAAGATGTGAAATCTGAGTTGCAGCTCCTGAAGACCTTCCATGGTGAGATGTTGAATAAATTAGATTCAAATTAGTACTTTCAATACACGTTTTCTTATCAGCACTACTGTAAACTCCTTATGATAGAGCTTTGCCCCAAACAAACTATAAATATTACTAAGAACTCATTACTGATGAGTTAGACCATGCATTAATTCTGAAGGCAGAAATCTCATACCTGAATTGGGTTAACATCTTTTATAGTCTTACTTAATTTTGGTTACATATTATTAATTATGTGCTCATTGTGACTGATCAGACTATGAGCTACAACTTTTTTTGGATCCCTAAACTACTACTAATTTAAATTCTACCTCTTTTTTCTGACTTACCATATTTTTATACTTTTCTTTTACCTTTCTTCTGCAAATTCTTCGGGTTTATGCAAACCTGAATCATTTGTTACCAGGACTCTTCCATCAGCTTCCATAAACAAATTAAATTTTTTGTTCCTAATTGACATTATAAATTTAATTGTTTATACTGTATCATTGCTTTGGAATTTATCACAAGGAAAATAAACACATTAATTGCTTAGTTAACATAAGATGCTGCTAGACTTGAAGCAGATCCATTCCAATGATCCGTGCATTTGGAATTAGTAGAACCAGTTGTGCAGTTAATAATGAGTGACCATAAAATTGAGCTTGGAGAGGTCTGGCCAATGTGCTAACCACAAGTGTTGGCACACCCTCAATTCTCAGAATAATATATTGGCTGCTGGTTCAATAAAGGTTAATCCTTGTTAGTAAAGGAGAAAGTGACTTTGAGAAGACTTCATGGAAATTACATTTCTGATAACCAACCAAAGAAGTAATCTTGAGTTATTAAAACTTGCATCTCATCAAACAAAACCACTAGAATACTCAGCACTTGCATGGTATTTCTGTATATATTTAGCATATCTCAAATTGAACTGCATGAATCAAAATTATTATAACACTGTGTGGTATTCATATTTACTGTGTCATTAGCATTCCAAGTAACTGATGTTTCTTGTCAAGAATTATATAACTTTAATGGTTCTTTTCCTTCCTTCATACTTTGAAATACAAAGGTGCTTGCCTTTTATCAAATATTATATTTTTGCAAAGACTCCAATGATTAGAAAGTGCCTCACTTACATAATGAATCTGCGCTCAACATTACTTCATTTAGTTCCAGTACACTATCTCCTAATCATAGGCAGGAAATATTTTAAAAACTTGGTTGAAAGAGATACAAGGACAAAATACTGATAAGAATAAAGTGTAGCTTTAACAGAACTGATCCCCTGCTTACCTCAGTGATATTGTTAATGCACAGTCCTCATTCATTTCATCCTGTAATAAAAAAGCAATTCAAATGAATATCAAGGTATGAATTTTCACATAAATTCTCATAGACTGGAACTGTACAAAGGAAACCTACTGTAACTACATTTATACTATATGACAAATTACCACCATAAAAATAAAGTGTAAAATTAGCTTTAAAAATGAACTATAAAAATATTGTATTCAAGAGTACTTTTATTCTATAGATGAATTTGTAAATAATTAAAAGTAAATATGTAAATATATATTGGTGACAGAAATAGTTGTATTTTGCAGCTTTTAGTTATAAAAAGGTTTGAAAAGGATAGAGAAGTGCAAACACATAACCTCTCCTATCCAAATTGCACTCTCAAGCTGCTTGTGGTGCAACCTGCTTTTACAAATGAGGCTCTGTGAACTGAGTAATGATGGAATAACCATATCATCAGAAAAAAGACATGCTATTTCAGCACTTTATGCTGGCCTGTCACGTCATAAGTATGATTCACAATTGGCACTTGTGAAAATGACTGGTGGATTCAAGAAGATCCTCCCACTTAGGTCTGCAGGATCCAATGACAAACAACAGGTGTGGCCCTCCTCTCATACTGGGGATTCTGTCTGAGTGGGCAATATAACTAACATAAGAAATAAAAAAGCTGGTACCCACTTAAAAAATGGTTTTATATATATTCTCAAAATAACATCAGATTACTCATTTAGATAAATTTTCCAGAGTAACTAAAGTCCCCCTTTTGGATCCCTAAGTGGGGACATCTACAGGACGATATCATCTGTATGCTAAGCATAGTTTAAAAATGCTCCAGTGGAATGCAGGAGGGCTTTTGAAAAGTAAAATAACTGAACTACAAAAAAATAATAGGAGAAAAAGAGATAGAGGTATACATTATACAAGCAGCTAATATGTCAACAGATCAATTAAAATATTTTCAAATGCCAGAATTCAATATACACAGAGTGGACCATTTAATTTGAGACTGTACATCTCCAAAACTAAGCATAGAAAATAATGTCTTTAATAAAAGCTGCTGGATATTATGGGGGAAAGTAAAGGCCATTAATCGTGTTTTGTTGGAGGATGTTATGATGGTCACTTTAGGGTCAATTTAATTATTTTAAATGGGAACCTACATTATATATGCTGCTTTCTCATTAGAAAATAGTTTACAGGAAGCTGTTTATTTTATGATGAGGAATAAGGAAAGAAAATAAAAAATATTGGTTCCCAATTATGAAACATAATTTGAACCTCAAAGGACCATTCATTGCACTCTTTGTATACCATTCAGAATTTTCGTTGTTATTTACATTGGTGTAAGAACAACTGCAAAGTACTTTATACAAATGTTGTTTAGTTTTTTATGCGAAGTGAGAAAACAACATAAAAAAAGGTATGTTCTCATTTAAAATAATTAAATTGACCCTAAAATGACCATCACAATGTCCTCCAAATAAAATATGATTAATGGCATTAACTTTCCCCCATAATACCAAACAACTTTTATTCAAGACATTTCTTTCTACAACACTTTGTTTTGATATTGTACAGTCTCAACTTAATTAAATCTAAAAAAAAAAAAAATAATAATAATAATAATAATAATAATAATAATAATAATAATAATAGCTGGAGCAAAATGAGATAGTTCATGACAGACTTTAAATACCACATTCGAAACCTTTATTAAACCACTACTTCTCTATAACAGAGATGCAGTAATTACAGCAACTAACTCAAACTTAAATAAACTAGGAGTATGACAAATTCAGGCAATACAGTTAATAACTGGCAGAGCAAAATCAACTCCACTAACGGCAATGCGCTGTAACACAAAACCCCCCTCCCCCAATATGAATCTATGTTAACAAAAAAATGGGAAAAAATAGAGTTACAACAAACCAAATTGAAAAGACAAGAAAGTTTCTTATCAAATGTTACAAGAATAAAAACCAAAAATAATTTTCTAAATTAACAGAACATATTTTGATCACAGAAAATCCTTTAACTTTCCAACCAATTAACATTCAGTTAGACTTTAGCATTTGAAGCTGTGAATAAGAGGTATCCACCGGCAGAATGATTGCACATATATACTAATGGGTCAATAATTAACAACAGTTCAGGAGTAGGTCTGACTTGTACATTATTTTTATTCTACCAACCAATTGGGCATTATACAACAACTTTTATGCAGAAATAAAGGCTATACATTTTCACTTCAAGAACCTTTATGCAGAATAGATAAGTTTCAAGAAGTTGTTATTCTTTCAGACTATAAAGTAGCAATTTATGCTATAAAATCAAATAAAAAGATGTCCATCAAAATTAAAGAAGGTCATTAAATGATCCAACAACTCCAAAAGTGAAACTGCCGATCTTCTTGCAACGAAAGGTTGTAAATTAATCCAACACACCAATATAAACTTTTCTTTTACATCTGTAAAAAGAATCATACAAAATAAATATAAAGAAACACATATGTAAGAATTACATAACAAAGTCAAAGACAGAAAATGGAGTATTATCTTAAACAAATGAGAAATCATTCTTCAAATGCCATGTAAAACTGCAGTAGCAAAATTTACACTTATCACAGAACATGACTATTTAGTAAACTACTTAACTAAAATGTGCTTATATGAATTTATACCAATCCAAATTACCCTCTATGCAATAATGAAAAAGAAATGACTTGAGAACATCTTCAAGCTTGCAAAGTGCTACCTGCTGGATCTATCATAGAAAAATACTGGAGTGCATGAGTGTTAATGGCTTCATTGTCAAACAATACCGCTTGTAAAAGGTTAATTGCATACATTTACCACTCAGACTTGTAAATGATAAAAATTTATGTATAATGTTAAGACCAAATGTAACTGAGTTCTATTTATGGATGCTCTTTAACTGCTGTGGTCCTTAGCATCCCATTCTACATTGGGCGTGAAGGACAGGTAATTTTGCTCAGAGGCCTCTTTTATCAGGCTTGAGGTTCTTTTACATGCCGTAAATCTATGACACGGGACCACCAGCTTTGCTTCCCTTCTGAAGGAAGCCATGCTAAGGATTTTTATACCCGAAAAAATCCATCACCCTCTGCCGGGTTTGAACCTGCAACCTTGGGAACTAGAGACTAGCATGGTAACCGATACACCATGGAGGAGGACATAATGTTAAGACATATTGTGTATATTGAACTAAGCCTACACTGCCTTTAAATTATATACAAGATTTATTTAAAGGTGAGTCGGAATTGTAACACTAACATCACTTAAGTGATGTTAGTGTTACAATTCCGACTCACCTTTAAATAAATTCAATACACATCACTGTTTCTAGCTTCTTTTCATTACAATATATACAAGATGTTAATATAGTTAACCTATTTCTGTATATTTTGAATTATATACCTATTTCTTAATGTTATCGATCAGCATATACATTTTACTTAGTTAAATGTCTTCTATTATATCTCTTTTATATCTTATGTACCTAATTGTTGATACTGCTATGAATTATATTGCAATTTTTAAAGCCGATAAATGAATGAAAGTTTAAATGCTATCAGAGATAATGAATGTGGCTTGACATTGGTGTAGCTACAGATTAATAATCATTTAGCATTCATTGCTTTTTAGGTGAATTTGTTACTGTATAACAGACAAGTAAACACATTCATTTACAAATATTCACCTCAGGTTGTCATAAAACACAGAATTATCCATTTTGCAGCACTTCCACAATATAGTATGTATATACAGACTACTAGCTCACAAACTAGTATTGTGTGGGTAGCCTTTTGAAACCTTTGATAATTTGTTTCATTTACCCCCTCTTATTTGCACTCTGAATAACATTATGTACAATAATCTAGAAATGTTTTTATGCTAAATCTCCTCTTCAAACCTTAGAATTCTAATTTTTGTAAAGCCTGTTGATATAATAATGGGTCAAACATCCCTTGATATGTATGGAAATGGGAATCATTTGTATGGATATATTTCTGAACTCTTTAATCCCCCCCAATAAATTTCCAATTCTAGAAATATTTTATTCTATATTATTTATTGGTGAAGGAATTAACTCAATGTGAAAGTAACCTTTAAATAAGGAGAGTAGATGACGTTTTAAACTTTTGAACTTTTTCCTAGGACCCACACTTATTTATTAATTCAGTTTCCATATTAAAGGTAAACATAATACCCTGACATCGATATTCAATGAAATAGAAGTGAAATTGGCAGATAAGATTCTTACATTCACGACACCAATGAGAAACTTTTGGATTGACAAGAGGTGTGTAACCATCAAGAATAATCTTCTCAGCTGTTAATTATAAGTTTGGGTTGAGTATTATTGATGTCTGGACACAATCTCCTTATACATATAATTATTATACATTGATAATGAACTTTATTTCAGCATTCAGAGGAAATACAGCAAAACCTATTACATAAAGTCATTAAAAGGTTGGGTATTCAGGGACATGACTACTTATATTTACAAAATTAAAATAAAGGTTTTATCAAATATTTTATACTTATTGCTGCACAAATCTGCAGTGTTTAAATAAAATAACAATTAAATAAATGTCATATATGTTGTATTATAATAGGCAGGATCCAATCTTTTTTTCCTCTTTAACTTTTTCTTAACATTCTCCACCTTGACTATTTTTGTATATTTTTTAGAATAAATTACATTCAGGTTTCATTTTATACACATTCTATATGAATTAATAACAATAAAAAGTTACAGCCATCTTAATATATTTGCTCTATAAGATTCCAATATGCTCTATGATAATATTCTTGCCTTATATATCCTGTTCAGACTTTTAGTCATTTAAAGGTTGATATTATAAGCAGTATTTCAATCTATGTCCATTGAGAAGGTAGTTTTCAGTGGTGAGAGCATTGTTTTAATTGGTTAAGTGGTTTACAACATTATCCTGAACATGAATGCACACACACAAACTTTCTCTATTTATAATATTCATATAGATTATGTATAAATAAAGCTCTATAAACACATGCCATGATATCAAATGTTTAAGGTTTTTTTTTTTTTTGTTTTGTTTTTTTATTTTATTTATGGGTACTCTTTAATTGTTATGGTTGTTAGTGTCCCATTCTATATTGGGCATGAAAGACTGAAAATTTTGCTCAGAGGCCTCCTTATCAGGCTTGAGGTTCTTTAACTTGCCGTAAATCTATGACATGGGACCTTCGGCTTTACTTCCTTTCTGAAGGAAGCCATGCTAAGAATTTTTACAACTGAAAAAAACCCATTGCCCTCCATTGGGTTTGATGCCACAACCTCAGGGATATCCACTGTGAGATCATCATTCCTGCACAAGAGTTTATGGACCCAGATTATAAATTAAAATCAACATTTGATATGTTATAGAGATATGATTCATGCATTGAGACTGTGATATTTACATGCTACTGTGAAAAGGTTTTCACCATCATGTGTGGCAGCAGAAAACACATTGATGATGACAGGTCTCAAAGTGGTGTCAGTTGTTACTATTTGATCATTGGTTGTTAGTATAGGCAAACAATTATTATGTCAGCTGAAAAATTGGCACTAAAATGTTCAAACTAAAAATGTTTATGTCACTATATGGACGGAAGCCAGAAACTCAAAACAAATATTCTTGGAGTTCAAGAATCAGTTGCTCAGCAAAAATTTACTTGAAACCCATTGCAGCATATCACCAATACTCAAAAAATTTCTCTTCTCTCTTTCTATATTTTTTCACCACTTATTCCATATGGACTTCAGGCTATAGGCTTACGACACTTTTTATATTGCTTTAATACAAACTCATTATGCCTGCATCCTTTACCAAGGAATTTAGTCTCATAACAGAAATTGATTAAAAACCTTCTGGTTCTAAAAATATTTCTCCAAAAGTAAATATATCTTCTGTGAGCTAAGGCCTCACAGGAGTAGATATTGTAATGGCTGTTTCATAATTGACAACCTTAAGTTACCCTGCTTCAGGACCAGAAAATATCTTAGACTACTCAGAGCCTTAATGTGGTCTGGCTATCTGAGAAAATAAGAGTATGTTTGCCAATGTGGCCTCTCCTTATATTTTCATGTATGCATTAAATAATAGCATAAATTCTTATTTAAAACAGTAACATTCACCCAAAGGGAAAGGCTTCCTGCACTTATCTTATGGCACATAATCTAAGAGAGACTTGGCCAACTCTTTAAAAGTCTTATGATATGAACAGCACTTCTTTTAGCTAATAAGGGATCTTTTTTTAAATAAGCAGAATTATGCATATCCATTGTGGAATACCTGGTGAAAATCCTTCATTACTGAAGCTGTTGGTCATGAAAAGTGATGCAAACCAGACAGTCACACAAGTATGTATGAGAGACTGTTCACTGAATCAGACCTCAAAAAAAAACAGCCAAAGGTTTAACAACACTAAAGCTGCTATTTCAGAGGATGAAGGGGACAATTGAAGGATGAGTCACATTATTAGCAATAACTTGCTTTCCAACTGAAATAAATCAATCACGAATATTGTTTCCAGTGGCTTCACAGAGCCGTGCTGTTGCAACCAGTAGAAAAAAAGAGATCAAAGAGCACAAGTACACTAAGAAAGTGATGTAAACTGTAAAGCCAAATGGGCATGTTTTGACAGAACCCTGATCTCTCATGCCAATATAGAATGGGATGCTAAGAAACATAGTAGTTAAAGAGCGTCCATAAGTCAAACTGAATATAATTTTCCTAGATTAAGATTTATTTATCCAGTTGGATTACTAGTTATACTCATTATGTTTAGTGAACCCTATATCGCACACTTCAAGCAGCAGATACATGTGTTGTTATTATTGTTGTTGTAGTTGTATCTATAGAAGCTTTAGCTGTGAAGATGCACAGATGATTCACAATGTCAATGCAAATTAAATACTGCATATGGGCAAAAGTCAGAACTTTATATTCTATTTGCTGCTACAAATAAATTTTTATAATGAAACTGTGATTCAGTGATTGTAAGTTATTGTGTATTAAAAAAAAATTAATAATAATTGTTATAAAGCTTACCTCATTTTCTTTCTTCACCATAAGCTTTGTAATGGATGGTGCTTCTGACCAACACTCAGTTTCAGTTGTTCTCTTCTGTAAGCAAGGTTCTTCTTTAATTTGTATTTTAATATACTTCTTACTATCCTCACTACATACAACAGTGTTATTCTGAACCAAGATTACTGGATATGGCATAAAATTCCTGTCATTATCTTGGTCAGTGACTGATATCAGATCATCCTCTTCAAGTTTTATTTTGGAATCTATTTCATAATCATTCCTGCATAAGAGACTATTATTGTGAACCATCATTACTGATTTTGTTGAAACATTCATCTCGTCTTGGTCAAATTCTGATATCAGAGCTTCTGTTTCAAGTTTTATTTTGCAATCCATTTCAGATACATCACTGGATACAAAAGCATTGCTGTGAACTATCATTACTGGATTTGGTGAAAAATTCTTCTCATTCTGTTGGCCAATGCCAGTGCCTGAGAATACAGCTGCTCCTTCAGGTTTTATTTTACAATCCATATCACAGTCAATGTTGTCATTAAAAATGTTATTCTGGAAGAAACAAAGCAAAATTGAGAAAATAAGAACAAACCACAAATGCACTGTCACATGTCAAATCAAATTTACAGCAAATTTTATACATGCTCTATCCATACATCAAAAAGGTAATGCTGTATCCAAAAGATACTCTAAAAATTTCACTAGAAACCGAGAATGGTGGACCTGATGAAAAAGTGATGTGCAATAAACAATATATGGCAACAGTAATATGTGGTCCTCCATGGTGTATTGGTTACCATGCAAGTCTCTAGTTCCCCAGGTCACGGGTTCAAACCCGGCAGAGGTTGATGGATTTTTTCAGGCATAAAAATCCTTAGCATGGCTTCCTTCAGAAGGGAAGTAAAGCCAGTGGTTCCCTGTTATAGATTTTTGGCATGTAAAAGAACTTCAAGCGTGATAAAGAGGCCTCTGAGCAAAATTACTGGTCTTTCATGTCCAATATAGACCACAGCAGTCCATAAGAAAGAAAAGAAAAAAAAGTCAACATAATATCTGTTTTAGGATGTGAACATTTATAAAACAGCGAGCTCATTGGATTTCAAAACATATGCTTCTCTACTCTAGTTTGCTAAAACAAAGGACCTGTGCAAAGCCCAAATTAAGCAAGTAAACTCTTTTCATCTTTAGAAAACTATATCAATACCATCTTCACTGTACTATTTATTTTGCTATAAACATTTAAAACTTTTATAAACAATATACTAGAATGCTCAATAGCTACCAGTTCACATTATGCAGACTTGTTATAAACCAGTAATTCACTCTACATTGCATTCAGGAAGAGCCTGAAAATTCAATTTAGCTGCCTTGATATTCTATTCATGCAACTGCAAAGGATTCTTGGCTGTGAACATTTTTAAACTTTATCACACTTGGTAGTTTATAACATTGGAGAAAAGATAAATTCACGTTCAATGATAATTGTCCAATTTATCACTGCAAAACATTACAATTAAAATTAACTTTGAATAATGCCAATACTTGTTGATTGTTATTTGCCATTTACAATCACTCCTATAATGGCTGCTAATGACCTAGAAGTTGAGCGCCCTTAAACAAAACCAAAAAGTCTATCAATGGCATATATTGAGGACTATCAAGACCACCAGTAAAGCCCAGACCTAAAATGGGAACAAAATATATACTAAATCATCTAATTTGAGCATTTTCTCTATTTCAAAACATGAAGACCAATAGGAACAATGATTCAAACAACTTCTCTCACTTTTAAATGCTGAGCTTTGGAGGGTGATAAAGGAGACCAGCCACAGTGTTCCCACCCCTAATGCCTGTTGTTTGATGGATGTAAATAGATACAATGTAATAGGGAAGAGCTACATAAGGCTCTCGTAACCCTAGTTGCCACACAAACCAAGCCTCTACAAAAATCTTCAAATTGACACAAATGACTCCTCATTTATTATGATGAGAACAATATGTATTTTCATCAGTTATTTACATTTTGTAGCACTGATTGTTGATAATTGAATTACAATTTAATTCCTTAATTTGTCTTGTAATTATGTTAATCCTTTGTGTTTAATTGTCACATGTAATTTGACTTTAGTATAATGTGACATTTTATGAAATGGCTGAACATGTGCAATTAAATGCTTAGTGGATAAACCTTTTATGAAGATATAATGATTATTCAAAATGGTAAGCATATTCCTACTATTCCACAGCTACAATATAAAGAGAAGGAGAAAAACAAGAATCTGTACAAATATTATTTTAGTGTAAATATTATAAAAAGTCTTCTGGGTTGTGTGGTTCACGTGAACTTTATTGTTGGCTATGCTTGTTATTTGCAACCAAGAAAATGCTGTGAAATACAACAGGTTTCACAAACTTAGCACATTTATTTAAAGCTTGGTATAAAAATAATATAATAAAGACTTACCAACACAGGGTGCTTCCTGGAGTTCTCCTCCATGGTGTAGTGGTTATCATGCTAGCCTCTAGTTCCCGAGGTTGTGGGTTCAAACCAGACGGAGGGCGATGGATTTTTTTTCAGTGAAAAAATCCTTAGCATGGCTTCCTTCGAAGGGAAGTAAGGCCAGTGATCCTATGTCATAGATTTATGGCACGTAAAAGAACCTCAAGCCTAATAAAGAGGCCTCTGAGCAAAATTACCCATCTTTCACACCCAATATAGAATGGGATGCTGAGGAGGACAGCCACTAAAGAGCACCCATAAATAAAACTCTATTTAAGTTTTTGTGCTTCCTGCAGAACAAGAATTTTCTTTTACATGCCATGATGAAATAGGTGAATAACAAAATAAAGGATTATATAGAGCTTTTACAGTTTTTTACTATGATCAAATCCTAATTCATTATTTAAACATCAGCCACAGTTTTAAAAAGGTACTGCAGCTCTTATACGGAACCACTTAATTGATGCAGTGGTTAGTGTTATAAGTGATTTAAATCAGAGGTTGCTAAGCAATGTTTGCTTGAATTATGGTTGGTCAAGGTAATGATGTGACAAACAAAAGTCAGATGTCAACTGTTGTACGCTATGTTGACAAAAGACTTAGCCAAGAAGTATATTTTATTAACCCAATGGCATTTTATTTAAACATCTGAACAACTAATGGGCAACATTGGTTCTCAGGTCTGTGTACTTGGTCTTTTCCTTACTGGTCATCTTATGAAACAATTGAATATGCACGTGTCTAGCAGATAAAAGGTATTTCTGTGTAACCTTTAGCTGTGCATCATATTACAGGAAAGAAATTGAGTTTTATGGACGCTCTTTAACTACGATGGTTCTTAGTGTCCAATTCTATATTGAATATTAAAAGACTGGCAAATTTTGCTCAGAGGCCTCTTTATCAGGCTTAAGGTTCTTTTACGTGCAGTATATTTGTGACACGGTACAACCAGCTTTACTTTGCTTCTGAAAGAAACAAGCTAAGCATTTATACACTTGAAAAAATCCACTGCTCTCTGCCAAGTTTGAACCTGTGACCTCAGGAACTAGAGCCTTGCATGGTACCCCTAGATCAAAGAGGATATTAGTAAACAAAGCTGTTATGTGATCTTGCAAACTCAAAATACCCATTTGCTTCTGATACCCAAAGGCACACTTTGGTTTCTTCACCTCCTTTTTGAGTGTCTGAACTTCCCCTCTTCTCAGCTTGCCTGTTCCTGCATGTCAGCAACTTTGTGTTTCAGTGATAGGAAATAAATATCTTTGTTTTGCTACCACTTCACACATGGCACATTCTTTGCAGACCATGATTCTTATTTTACATTTCAGTTTAATAGAGAGATATTAGGTAGCATATCCTTCTGATTTGCTCTGACAGTATCGACAGCTCTTTTTTTTTTTTTTTGTCTATTTGCCTTCTAGTGAGATCAGGAGATCCCTTGAATGTTCCCTGTGAGGTGAAAATGCAAATGATGTAGTTTTATTTGCCAGCACCTACTTGGGAGCTCTGCTCTTCATACGCTTTAAACATCATTACTAACTTATGTGAGTACAGCTTGTCATATGATGAATGGGTTAATTCCATTGATGTATACTGTGAGTTAACAACTCATGGCTCCTTTGAACATATGAACAAAACTGCAGACTTTGGGAGCTCAGAAAAGATTTTGCACAAACATTTGATGGTGCTACATTGATGAAAGGTCAGATTTCAGGACTCAAGGCATTAATGAAAGCTCAGTAATCTGCTGCTATATTTATTCATTACAACATAATAGGCTTAATCTAACACCTTCACAATCTATGATCTATATTAAAGAAATGAGTGCAGTTATTTGTTTCTCTTAATGGAGTATCTGTTTATTTCCCACATTTTAACTCACATACGGATGCTCTAAAGAACTTAAATTAAAGGAAAATGGCTAGCATTGCTCCTACATATTAAAATGTCACATCTAAGCTTATAAGTACTGTTCATGATTACGGAAGCAATTTTCTTGATTTCTTTGTATCCATTAAAAGTGAATTAGGAGATTGGTCCACCAAAGAAGCCAATATAGCTTCAGGCTTTGTACAATTTCTCCCTCAGAGTACAAACAATTTTTTTCTTGATTTTGTTCAATGAAATCTTTGCTTTCTCTGATGCTCTATTTCATATTTTACAAAATCAGAGCATGGTATTTCTTATTGACTAGAAGAAGTATATGAACTTGTTAACATGCTGTAAAAGATCAGACACAGAGATTAAAGAAATGTGGTATATGGCTGTACTTTATTATGGAAAAGAAGCAGCCTATATTCAAAAGGTGAAGCTGTAATGAAAATTAAATATATTCAAGGATACTTTTTATGAAATTCATCATACTCTCATGTCTCCAACCAAGTTAAGATTTAAATCACAAAAGGAGTTTTGACAACAACCATATAAACTTTCTTAAAGAACCCTGTACTTCATATTTTGATTTAGTGGGCTTGGTGAATAGACTCAAAGTGTTTTGTTCCCTGCACAACTTTTCTGAAAAAGTGATACAAGGAATTGAAAGATAGTGATATGAAATTAATGATCCCCATAAAGCATATACTGAAGTGTACAGGTTGACTATATTCTTTTTAAACTCCCCATCGACTATTGCAAGTTTTAAAAGAAGTTTTTCCACCCTATCGAGAATAAAAACCTACCTTCGGGCAACACAAGGGCAACTTCGTCTCAGCAATTTGGGCGCTCATTCGGTATGTGAGCATGGACAATGTCGAGTTAAGACGCGGAAATCCTAGGCTATGCCCTGTCGTCGCATCACTGCTCTACTTATGAAAGCATCTCTCGGCTACGCTTTGCGGCTTAGGACCTCAACGTTGGGCTGCGCCTTGTGGCTTAGGACAACATTGGGCTACGCCTTGCGGTTTAAGACTCTCCCCGCATTGTTTATCGCGTCTCATACATCGAATCCTATCGTCACAAAATTTACATGCAAGGAAAGACAGATGGAATTAACGTATAGATAAAAAGGTAAATTTGAATTAATATTAATGTTATAAATTGTTATTAAGCAGCACACCTATTATTTATTTAATTGAAAAACATTACCTTTTTTATTTACTTTTTAAAATTTGGTAATTACTAAAAGATTGAAATCCGTAATATAAGCTTATTGGAAGTCCATGTCTTCATTGAAGCATACACCACTGAGTGCTAAGACTGTTAAAAAGAACTTTTTAAAAAGTGGTACGCTTACTAATTGATCCATACTTTCGCGTGTCTTCACTGCCTTCGCGATCAGCGTTTCAACGGAAAGAAGATGATTGAGCGATCGTTTGTGGCTATACTAGGGCGGAACTGATGGGTGGAATGTATCAAAGCTTTAGAAATTTCGATTTACATTTTTGGACTCTTTAAACGATACAGTTTAAAGATGCGTCCTTTCGTTTCAACCAATGTCGTTCTCTTATCCGTTGAATAATTAGGCATCTGACTTATAGTTTCCCGATCACGGGGCCGGTAAGTTTTGTTGTTTAATTGAATTTTATTTATGGGCGCTCTTTAATCTCATTGGTTGTTAATGTCCCGTTCTAATTGCACGTGAAAGACAGGACATTTTGCACAGAGGCCTCTATCAGGCTTATCTGCGGCATGGGACCACCGGCTTTATTTCCCTTCCGAAGGAAGCCATGCTAAGGATCTTTACACCCGAAAAAATCCACCGCCCTCCGCCGGATTTGAACCCGCGATCTTGGGAACTAGAGGCTGGCATGGAGGAGTTTCTGTTAATGGCATACCTTCGGATTTCAGAAAACGGCATTAGCATTCTTAGTTTATGCTAATTATGGACATGTTGCATAATGGTTTGTTGAAATTTATTTTTACCTTTAGTATTCAATCAAATGTAACGCTCCATGGTATCCTACAGAAGTAGTGCATGTTGAACAGCATATTCTTTTACAAAAATTATCAGTTACTTGGTATTCTCCAATAATTCTAAGCAACATAGCAGCTCTATGAACTGTACTTAAGAGTAAAAACATCCTTTCCTTTTGAAATACATATATCACTGCAGTGGAGTCAAAGTGCTGCTACTACTATGTAATATGTCAATGCAATTAAACATGTTGAAATAAAAAAAAAATGCATTTTTCTCATGCAGAATTTCATTCTTCCTTTACTCAGTTTTTGATGTTTTCTAGTTTTCATAGCAAAACATGCTTTAGATTGTGTTTATAATCAAGAATATCCTGTAACCTCTTTTCGATACAGTGGAACTTGATCCTATTTGGCAGAGTGTGATTAAAGATATTGACCTATTCAAATTACCTGCTTGCAAACTACAACTGCACTTTTTTTGTATCACCAGAATTCTTATTTCACTTTCTTACAATGTTCTTACTTTATCATATTTGTTTTATCTTTCTTATGTTCTTATTCTTTTGTTTGTTTTGTTAAACTTTATCAAGTTGCGCAAGCTCATAATTGGGCAAGTTAAATTGTAGAGTACTATTAGTGGTAAAGTAAGCCATATGCAAAACATCTGGTTGCACAGTAGGCTAGTTAGTTGGTGGCGAGTGGTGTGGTATGCTTCCATGAAATAACAGCTTTTGGCTATACTGAGTTAAATGCTGTGTTATATTGAAATCAAGTTATACCTGATACAAGGCATTCAAAGTAGAGTTTTCCCCTTATCATCCTCCGTGGTGTAGTGGTTACCATGCTAGTCTCTAGTTCCTGAGGTCGTGGGTTCATACTCAGCGGAGGGCAATGATTTTTTCAGGCGTAAATCCTTAGCATGGCTTCCTTCAGAAGGGAAGTCCTCTGAGCAAAATTTCCGGTCTTTCATGCCCAATATAGTAAAACACTAAGGACCACAGCAGTTAAAGAGCATTCTTAAATAAAACTCAATTTAATTCCCCCCCCCCCCAGAGTATATTGTTGTAAGAGAAGGAAGCTTGGCTATAGCTCTATGCCTGTTGTGTTTATATCTGTCATAACTTCTCAATATACCATACAGAATTACCACTACCACCACTACTACTACTGAAAATCACCTTGGTAAATAACACTATATTAGTGCAAAATGTTCAATGTAATGAAAGGAAAAGGAAGCATTCATGATGAATTCTTATCATTAATGAACTGATTTCACCTTTCTCCAATGTAAAACTTCATGAAAGTAGGTAGTTATAAGAAAAATCTGATGTGTTACATTCACATGACTTTCATACCCATATCTTTTATTTTTAGTTCCACTGCAGATTAGTTCCATTAAGCATTTCATTGTACATGCGGGGTATACACAAACCCAAGCAATGTTTAACAGCAGGATGCTATCTGTTGGCCTTGAAAGTCCATACTCTTTTCAATATATTGTAAGAAACAACTGGGTACAGACAGCACTTGAAAAAGATGACAAAAGTATTGGCAAATTCCAACCAATAATAATGGATATCTCAGTAATGTCTGATGTCACAAAGAAAGTTATTCAAAATAAACTGTGTCTGTTAAAGAGATCTACATTTTCTGTATAGTATGGTTTTGTCTATCTGTTATGGTTTACCCATTATACAAAATCCCATTAAATGAACAGGACTTCACAAACTATTTCTAGAAAATTCAAGATATGAACTGTATTTATCATGTAAATGCCGTAAATATAAGGTATTCTAATCATTTTCATTTGCATTTTTCCATGCAAACGGAGTTTGAGGTGGAAGGAGTTTGTTGCAAACCTTCATTTTGCATTTTTGGAAATAATAAACTGAGTTTTAAGGACGCTGTTTAACTATGATGGTTCTTAGCGTCTCATTCTGTATTGGGCTTGAAAGACTGGAAATTTTGCTCCGAGGGCTCTTTATCAGGCTTGAGGTTCTTTTATATGCCATAAATCTATGAAATGGTACCATTGGCTTAACGCATCTTTGAAGATACTGAACCTAAATACCAGGATTGGTGTTTGTAGAAATTTCATGTTCAGGGGGAGAGACAGAGAGAGTGCGTATGTGTGTTTTAAAAGATGCCTTTCTTTTTACTTCATTTTATTCAAGAGGCCCCAAAACAACTATTCCAGAGAAAGCTCGACATCAATTTTTTGGGTGGAATACAGTACGTTCTCTTGTCTACTATAAATAGGTGACAGGGAAAGTAAAAATGTTAGAACTGAAATGTAATCAATACCCTCTTTGCTTTTGTGCATTCTTTCACCATCATATCTTTTCATCATGGACTTAGTTTTCTGCAAGTTTATAGCTTTCTCTCTTAATAAGTATTACATAAAGTGAGTAAATTGTTGAAACTTAATAGTTTTCTCTTATCAGTGTGCTTCATCTGTGTAACCATAATGAAAAAGGGCTTGTTAGTTAGTTTAAAGTGTGCAAGTTGCAAGGTAGACTCAGTCTGAAACTATCATGTGCTTCAGTCCTTTTATGAAGGTATACATGAAGGAGATGTAGAACAGTACACAGACTACACAGAAATTACCTTTGTACATACTTTGGAATTTGAAAAGTTACAAATTAACCCAAAGAGATCACTATATATCTAAAGGAACTGCTAAGCAGCTTTTATTTCATATATGTTATAGAGCAGCAGGCAGTATCATAGCAGATGCTCTAACTTAAACACCTCAACACCAATGGTGCATACTACGATTCAAGGTCAGTAGTGTGGACTGCTTATCAGGAATTGTTGCTGATGTTTAGGAGTTTATTTCTTAATGTTATCAGAAAAGTGTTGCGCTGTATGTAATGAAAATTATTTGCACTAATAAGTTCTAACTAATGATTTGTGGATACCATATAGCATATCATGTCATTTTATTTTATTGTATTCAAACTGATCTCATGTAAGATATAGGTCATGTCATTTTTAACAAAAGTTACAAGTACAACAAAGATTACATGTTAAATAATGTAACTTATCATTCTGTACAACTTATAAGTGAAATAAAGAATATAAACGTTAAAGTATGATACAAATACTTTTTATTTCCTTATTAACATAAAAAGGAGAATGAATATACAATAATGAACATTGGTCACTTATTTAGTTAAATAAAGAATATTAGGATTCATGTTAGATTAAATACATTGTAAAGATAGTTAAATATTAATTGATTTTAGTTAATGTCTCTAAAAATTTCTCAATACTATAAAACGATATAATAACATTAGTCACTGCGCAAGTGTCCCAAGGCATTAGCATACCATTATTGTGTAAAGAACTAAACGATTCAAGTGAGGTTTTGTTTATTAGTGGTAATTTGAGTTGAGGTGTATATGGGGGATTGATTGCAATATCTGGAAATGATTTCAAGGGTGTCTTGGGTAAAATCAGTATGTCCATTGCTGATTATGTTCAATCTGATGTCCTTTCATGTAAGCTATAACTCTGCATCTCAGTTTCCACTTTTTTAGTTGTTTTATTGTCAAATTAGAACTAAGCATCAATCTGGTGATTTTCCTTTTACATCTAAGTTCACTTTTGTTCAGCAAGCCTTGCAAATCATTACACACTAGTTCTTCTACTCGCATGTTAACTGTAATGGTTTAGTTCCTTTCATTCATCATGCTTCACACTTACTTAGCCCTTTCAAATTTCAGTGCTTAATTATGAACAATGTTTTTCCAACATTGCTTTGCAGTGTTTTTTATTTCTCCTTCAACTACATAATAGTGCATCAACTATTGTTTTTAGAACTTTATTTTACAAAGTTTGTATGTGCTTGATACTGTTGGATATTTATAATTTCCAGTTATTGCTTTCTTTTTTCTAGTGTAAAAGACTACCTGCAATAATGTTTGTGAAATGAATGCCAACATAAGCAAAAAAATTGAAGGAGAGACTGACATCTCAGGCATTGACCAAACTAACAGTGAGAGGTGAAATAAACAACCAGAATAACAATTAAGAATGGGAATGATTTTTCACCTAATCCAATAAAAGCTGGTCAGAAGAATACTCTCATATTGGATGATGGTGGTGAAATGCAATCCAAAATGAACATAACAATACAAGCTCAAATGTTTGGCACAGACCAAGGGAATAAGATAAACTATTCATCGAAACCATTCATGAATGTGCAAAATAATATTCTCACTTGTATTGACGGTTCTGGTAGAGGTAACAAGGCAAAAGTGAGGATTTATCACCATATCCTGTAATAACTATTCAGAGTAACTGAAGCTCAAAATGGTAGCTCTAACTTCCCAATGACCAGGAGAAAGAAAGGGATTTTTTCACATACTCTGTGAGGACGGTTCAGAATAACATGTCCATGTACAATGGTAATCGTGAAATGGATATCAAAATAGAAATTAAAGAAGATTCTTGCTGGCTGGAAAAAAGATCAACAGAAATTTCCTGCCAGCCAGAACCATCTTGTATTTCAGATTTTGTGGTGAAGAATAAAAAGGAGGTAAGTTTTTAAGAAATTATTATGAGTCAATAGTTTTGCATTTTTTGACCATGATCCACAAGGTGTTGAATTATAGTTTCAGAACAAAGTAGTTGCTTTCATTATCTTGCCTACAAATGCAGATATCTAACATTTCATTAAATGTAAGATTTGACTCAACCTTGATTGTGTTGAAAGCCCATGCACAGTTTATATATTTTAATATTAATGCTATTATAGGCAGCAGAAATGTGCATTAAATGATACACCAACCACAAGTATAAGGTTTTAGTATCCACTGAGTTTCTTCAGATAAGCATTCCTTATTTCAGAATAGAATAAAAATCTAGGAAATAAACTATTAAAAGCTTCTGTTGTATGGAATTACTAAGGTGCTTAAATGTAGGTTTGAAGATAACTATGCAGTGTATGCTTCCCATATTAAGTGCATATGTAATTGTATATAGGGGCTTAGCACCATCAGCTTTTTTGATATCTTTTTCCTCACACATGATTAAATCTTGGAACACATGAGTAAGAAACTTCATTACATTTGTTTTAATATCCTTCAGTTTATATACCCTTTTGCCATTATGGATGGAGTTCTGCAACATGCAGATGCGCTTCAACTGTTATGGACAGATGGTTCTGCATGCGGATTATAGCTATGTTAGTTTAAGAAGGAAAAAAAGTTGTTTTGCAGTTAAGTTGCGCACAGCATCATTTGCTTTACATGTATTGTAACAATTGAAGCATGCTGTGAAGGAGTTTTACCCCTGTAGGTATAATGTTTCATGTAATTTTATGACTTATGTGCATATGAACATTTTTTGCTCATGCTGATTATATTGCAGTCACTTATTGTAATCTATTACAAGATAAACCCCATTATAAAATAAGTTTCAGCTGTGTGAGGCCCCTGTAAGGCCCCAATTTTAATCGTATCACAGCAAAAGGAGGTTCCAAAAATCATACATGTAAATGTTACATTGACTTTGCACTACATCAAACTTCACTGTTCCTGCATGTATTGAGTGCTAAGTTTATGAAGATCATTTATCATGTCTTTACTTATGTTTGTGTGTAGCAAGGCATTTTTTATGGTTTGTGAAAGTTAATACAAGAAGGTTTAAACAAAGACAAGTAATGCCACTTCAAGAAATTCTTGCTACCTTGTTTGGATCATCAGACACTACCTGTTGATTTTGTCTTCAGCTAGCCTGTACAAACACAGTCCAAGAAAAACTGGAGTATGCAACAAGCTTCTCTGCATACTTTGCCCAAATTAGCTACCTAAGAATTGCAAGAAAGAAAGAAAAAAATACCTTTTGCCAATATCAAATATGACAGTTGATGCTTGTCGTTAGTAGGTTGATCCTTATTGGTTACAATTTCAGTAAATAGGTGTCTTTTGTTTCATTCAAATATCTAAATATAACAATAATTTTTGTTTTAACCAACTCATGTGGAGTTAAATTACCAGATCGGATTTAAACCTATATTGAATTGACATACAGGAGTCAGGCATGCTCTAAATGGCTGACTGTGAACAGGTTCAATGTTCTGTATAATTATGACCTGTGTTGTATGCAACCAAATCATTAAGTTCAAGCGCCTTGTATAGAAATACATCTTTGAACATTGTATAAATGTATTCAACCTTTTTGAACCAATCACTTTGAAGTTCATAGACACAAGGTGTCAGAAACAAATGATGGTATAGTATACAGAGATGAGGATAACATTTTCTGTACTCAGATATGGGAATGGAGAGCAAATCAAACGTGTAACATTTCAGTTCACAATATATAAAAAATAGAATCGTAACACATTTTGATGGCATTGTCAGTACCACAGTGGAAAATCAATTTTTCACATTGTTGCTAACATACCAATGATTTTCACCTGCTTCCAATTCATAATTATTCATTAATATAATGCTGGTTAACCATCAAAATTCAATATACCAAACATTTACTAGATGCAGAGATACTACTATTTCCAGTTCGTCAAGCAGGTGTCTTGCCAAGCATAATTCCTTTGTTAAGGGACACATTCAAGTTATTTATTGTTCTCCACTGTTCACCAAAATATGAATCTGAAGGTATCTGGATGCACATTAACTGGTCTTCTCCACATAGAACTAGAGAAGAGCTCTAGCAACTATTTTAGGTCATGGTCACCTTGAATAATTTTTACAGTGAAGAGTTTAATATGAACATATGGATATAATATCCCAATCGCAGGAATGGGAATGAAAAAATTAAAACTTGACCCTTACCCTCTTCTTACCCATTTCCAAGACTCAATAAAGCTTACTGTTAGTTGTAATACATGTATTTTTACTTTGGTGCTCTTGTTCTGGTTTCTATTCCCAGTTTTTGTGAATCAGTATCTATAGAAAATAATTGATGTACAAAGACATTAATTAAGCATTAAGTTATTCATTAAATAACATATTATTTAACTAACAAAAAGAGTATATGTAAAAGGAGTTTTATTATTTTTTGTTATCTTATATACACTACTCAGGTACATAGTTATTATTTTTAAATTTCCTTAATTGTATAGTAGTCTTCTGTAAAATGGCTCTTTATTGATGGAAAAAATTAAGGTCTCTGAATTACAATTCAGAGTTAACTGTATTTGTATGTGAACATAAGATGAGCTTATTCTTTTCATTGCCTATAAAAAAGGGTTTTATTTGTCTTCATCATTAAATGAATGGCTACCAATGAAAGTAATCATGAAGCTTTATTCCAATTTGAGATAGATTTCATAAAACAGGCCTAGGAGTGAGACAGCTCTTTATACCATTCAATCTCTTTTCATGCTGTATTTTATTTTGCTGCATTTTTTTGGAAAAAAATCTCTTTATGTACTTCAATTACAACAAATATATATTATTTAACTACCTTCACAGCAATTCTTGTGACATCTACAATAAATACATTCTTCTGTATATTGGATTCCTGCTGTTCTGAAAAAACTAAGCTGTCATCGTCTTCCATTACCCTTTCCAACCTCTGCTTTCATTATTGCTAATTGTTGTGTATCTTTTGCCTGGCTTTCATTTTTACAAAATCACTTGTATGGATTGCAAAAAGTATAACAACAATGAAAAAATAAAGCCTTGAGGTCAGTTGAAGGACATTTTAGATATACAAAATTCAGATAGAGAAATCAACTTTGCAAGATATTTCTTGCAGAACATGACAGAAAAGATGCAAAATTAATAATGTGTGTTGAGATAGGCAGCTCTGTTAGCTTAGATGAAGCTTTCTATGCATGAACACATAAAGATTTAATTAATCTTGATACATTCATTGAAGAAAGCCTAACCATAAAATATACATATCAGCCACTGGGGAATGAGCGTTATAACAATCAGAGAAGACAGCTGATGATGTAGGGTGGACATTTTAAGACATGTTTTGGATTTAAGAAATATATGTGTTACATTCAAATTACTTTCCCACTGGCTCTTTTATAAACTATTCTTACCAAATCTTATTCTTCTATGTTTTTCTTGTAAATTGCAATAAACTTTCATGACACATTTACACTTTTGTTGATGTAGATATAAGAAGAATGTGCTAAGCTAAAGTGATACTCAAATCTTTTCAAAGCTAGTTGTTATATAATGGCTTTGAAATTCCATTTTCTTTTCCGTTCTCTTTGCATTAACACACCAAAACAACACAAAACAAATAAACAAACAAACAAAAAAAGGGGAGAGAGAGAGAGAGGAAAAAGAAAAGTGTTGTGCAATTGAGAAACGTATAAAGTATGTGAAAATTAAAACCAATAACAGAATATCTCAGAAATGGTTAATACCACAAAAAGTTTTATGTGACATAAAGTGTGTGCTATAAAGAGATCCACATTGTTTGTGCAGTAAGATTTGGTTTATCTCTTTTGGTTTAGAAATTATACAAAAGTCATTCAAAATGAGAGGACTTCAGAGACTCTTTCCAGAAAATTCAAGACATACATTTTATTTGTCATGTAAATATCTTAAACATATTATATTTTAATCAAAACTGTTATACCATTTTTGAAAAAATAAAAAGTAAGAAAATTTGTTTCATGTAAAGGATAACTCGGTGTAGGGGATTTTCTTAAAGATCTTCCTGCCGCATCCTTGGAAGATAAACTTAAATACCAAGTATGATATTTAACTGATGCTCGTTTTTCAATTATGGTGTTCACAGACACACATGGACATTTTTCTAATTCTCTTTTTTTATTATTATTCAGGGTGTCCCAAAATGGTATTTTGGATAAAAACCTTGATATAAAATTTATGGAAGTGCAATACTTCCTCTACTTTTTAGGTAAGGGATAGATAAAGTAAAAGCAGAAACAAAACAAGCAAACAAAAATGTGAAGTTATGTATAAACCCCATCTTCAGTTTATTTAAAGGTGAGTCGAAATTGTTACACTAACTTCACTTAAGTTTAATCACTTAAGTGATGTTAGTGTAACAATTTCGACTCACCTTTAAATAAATTCAATACACATCACTGTTTCTAGCTTCTTTTCATTACAATACATACCCATCTTCAGTAATTAACTTCAGTATAATTGTGCAAGAAGGAAAGGAGAAATGAAATTAAAAAGCAAATAGGTACTAATAGCATTACATTTTTGATGTGCATTTAAAACTGTGGAATATTTTAGCTTGGGGTGTCCTTCCCAACCCCTCTTTGTTTTTTCTCTTTTTGGGGCTGTCTTATCCCTATTAAACCATTTTAAGTAGGTTTTAAAGAATTATAGAAACTGTTGGGAGTTTCACTGACCTTTTGGCTATTTGGTTTGTCAGTGCTCCACCAGTAGTAAAATACTCAGTGCTGGGTAGTAATGATTTTAAGTACTCTTAAAGATCTTATATTGCTTATTATAGTTGCAATGGAAATCTTCACATAACAGGAGGAAGGAATAAAAGCAATGTATGCTGACTTTACATGGTTTTATTTCCACCATTCTTTACAACTAGTAAGTACTTGGTCACATTCCCCTTAACTTGTGTCACTTTCAGCTGTCCTCTAAGCATTGAGTCTGCCAGATTTTCAAAGTATTTTTTCTTGTTTTGTTGTTCTTTTCCACATATAACCTCAATACCTCTTGCAGCTCCTAAATATTTTATGATGCACTTCTTTCATTGTATGGGTTCAGGTGAAGGGAGTTATTCAGACCATTCATATATTTCAGGAACTTCTGAACTGCTTTTGTTCTATGGGTAGGGGCATCATTCTGCATAAAGTAATGCTGATGGATTGACTAAAATGTCAGCAAATGCTTCTGTAATACTTCTAAGTAGTTACTCTCCTTCTTTATGACATTAACAGGAGAAAATATAAGCCCCCTCTACCATAATTACCAGCACCACATACCATCACACTTTTTGTGCATTTAATGGTTTTAATTTAAACTTTGGATCACATTGTGACACATTTTTTGACCTTCTTACCAATGTGTACTATGCTCATTACCAGTTTGAAACATTACTTTATGCCAGTTCTCTGATGTTAATGCTTAAATGTGTTGCAGGAATTAAATCTTTTCTTCCTCATAGCTTCAGTTAGAAGAGGCTGCTAGCCAGCATGGCAAGTTAGTAAACATAAGTTGAAGTTGATGCTGAATGGTCCAATTTGCAGCACTGTTGTGCCGATCTGGATGTTTCTTCTTTAACCTTGATGCTGCAATCCATGGATTAGCCATCACTTCACGCTTCAAAAGCTATTCTTGGTGTGGTGTTGTTTATACCACTTAGGCTGCTGCTTTATTTATGTCATCAGTAGCCTGTCCTGAAAACCCTTAGAGTTATATATAGCTACACAAAACACATGTGTGCCTACCTCCAACAGAGTCAGAGCAGGAGTCTTCTCCTCAGCAGTGAGTTTCTTATGTCCCAATATTTGTATTAGAGGCAGATATACACAGCTTCAAAAACAGCACTCAGAATAAGAAAACCTGATGATTTGCAACAGTATTTAATTAAACTCTCTGTACCAACACCACAAACAGACTGAGAGCTGGCCTGCCAATGACAGCAAACTGCTGCTAAAGGGTCATGTGTTTTGTAGCTCCAAATGCTGCTTTGGATAATGGTGGGAGAAGGTCAAACCAAGCACATTATTCATGGAAAGATTTCAGTTGTGACAGGTGTGCATAAAGAATCTATCAAAAAAAGTATGTACCTAATTATTCAAATACACTATATTGCATACTATTCAAACTTGTAAACTATGATGTTCATTTGAAGTATTTTTTACAGGATATGAAGAATGAAGAGTGTCCGCTAGAAGAATTGCCAAGGTAAGTCAGTAAGATGAGTTTTGGTACATTATGCTTCTACTCAGCTTTTGGTTGATTATTTCATTGGAGGTTGGCAATGGTATTCATTTATGCCAAACTTGGACCTTCAGGCGATAGGTCATTATTTGCTGTAATACATCAGAATCTGTCCTGTCTAGTTGAAGGATAGGTTTAGCTTTATTTATACAAAATTATTCATTTTAAATATTGATGTCTCTTTATTTAAAGGTGAGTCGGAATTATTACACTAACATCACTTAAGTTTACTCACTTAACATGTTTCGGGAAACGGTTATTTCCCATCCTCAGAAGTTAATTTGAAAAGTCAAATTAACTTCTGAGGATGGGAACAACTGTTTCCCGAAACATGTTAAGTGAGTAAACTTAAGTGATGTTAGTGTAACAATTCCGACTCACCTTTAAATAAATTCAATACACATCACTGTTTCTAGCTTCTTTTCATTACAATATCAAATTAATATCTCTGTTTTGAAAAAGACAGGTTTTATGCAAAATATGTCACTGCTCATAAGTCATGCATTGGCAACAAGACAGATTTTATAGCATGTACTTAAATTTTGCCTTCAAATATGTGAAACCAAAAATCTGACCTCTACTGATGGCATTTCATTATCTGTTCAACTATGCCCATGGCTCTATTTTAACTTGCAGTACTCCTCTAATTTGATGTCTTCCATTGTTTCAGACTGCATGCAGAAGCAATTGTCAGTGATACCAGTGATTTTTCAGATTTATTTATCTGTAAAGATTTAGATAAAAAGGAGTGCATCAATTTTGTAAAAGTAAGCAATGTGAATGAAAATCTTAAAATTTGTGATCTTCATGAAAATGATGTTGCAGAGGTTGACTGTAACACTTTTAACAGCAGCTTGATTAGCAAGTCAACCTTGAAGACAGACAATGTAATTGTTGATAGCAAAAGACCACACAAATATGAAATTTGTGGAAAGGGATTTGCTCAGATTTCAAAATTGAAAAGGCCTTATTTGTTTCATTACTGTAAAGCATTATATAAGTGTGAAGTTTGCAAGAATAGCTTTACCCAGATAAAATCTTTGGGAATGCATAAACTTGTTAATGCGGGTGAAAGGAAATACAAATGTGACATTTGTGGAAAGAGCTTTATGAAGTTATCACACTTGCACAGGCATAATTTGTATCATGAAGGTAAAAAGCCATATAAATGTGAAATCTGTGAAAAAACCTTCACTGAACTTTCAAACTTAAAGCAGCATAATTTATATCATGAAGGTGTAAAGCCATATAAATGCGAAATTTGTGAAAAGAGCTTTACTCAGATGTCACATTTAAAAAAGCATAATTTATGCCATGAGGGTAAGAAACCATTCAAGTGTGAAATTTGTGAAAAGTGCTTTATTCATAAGTCACACTTGAAAGCCCATATTTTTGTCCATGAAGGTAAAAGACCACATAACTGTAATATTTGCCTTAAGAGCTTTACTCGAATATCACATTTAAAATCACACAACTTGGTCCACCATGGCCAAAGACCACATATTTGCAGTATTTGTCGCAAGAGTTTTGCTGAGATCTCAAACCTAAAAATACATATTTTGCTTCATCAGGGCAAAAAACCATATAGATCTGATGTTTGTGAAAAATGCTTTGCTAAAACATCACATCTAAAAAGGCATAAGATGTATCATGAGGGTAAAAAGCCATTTAAGTGTGAAACCTGTGAGAAGGCCTTCAGTGAAATGGGACACTTAAGAACTCATAACTTGATTCATGAGGGCAAAAGACCATTTAAGTGTGACATTTGTGAAAAGAACTTTACTCAAATGTCATCCTTAAAAAAGCATATTTTGCTTCATCAGAACAAAAAGCCTCATAACTGTGATATTTGTGAAATGAGTTTTGCTAAATGTTCAGACCTAAAAAGACATAAGTTGTTTCATGAGGGTATAAAGCTTCATAAGTGTGAAATTTGTGAGAAGGACTTTACTGAAGGCAGACAACTCAGAGCTCATAAGGTAATTCATGATGCTATAAAGCCACATAAATGTGATATTTGTAACAAGGGCTTTATTCAGAAGAGGCATCTAGGAACTTATATTCTAATGCATGAGGGTAAAAAACCACACAGATGTAATATTTGCGAAAAGAGTTTTATTCATCAGCAAAGTTTGAAAAATCATATTCTGAAGCATAAGTAAAGAATCACAATATTTAAACTTATGAGTTATGCTTTTCTGTAGTGATGACTTCAGAAGGCAACTATGCTGATGAAACAAATAGCCAAATGTGGAAAGTTTGTAAACCATATTATAAATAACATTATGCTGCAATGAGGTATTCATTACAAACAATTGAAAAAGCAAATTAATAATCAGAATGATTATCCCATGAGCTGTAGCTAAATGGGACCTGGGCTGACCAACCTGACTGCTGGTCTCACACCCAGTTATGCACAGCAGAGGTTGGCAATTAACCAACTGATAATGGCAAGATGAGGTGGCCAGTAGCATGAATCCTACAGCTAGAATATTGGCTGTTGTGGCTGGGATCACTGCCTATCACATTGCTTAAGACACCCAACCTAAAATCTCCACCCCAGTGGGTGAGATTGAACTCAGGTCATATTCTATGACTGGAAACCAAAGCTGTATGTTCTAGCCACTTACACAGGACTAAAATGTAAGTTATATTTTATATTTTCTGGCTCTGTTCTTCATTTCGGCCATAGTTAAACAGTTGAGCAGCCATTTAAGTATTCTTGTGCAAAGTATTGAAATCCACATCTCATACTTCACTTTCTTCCAACGTTTTTATTATTTTTGCCCTTAAATGTATTATAACTTTCATTAAAGTTTCATTTTAGCGTAGAGTAACATGCAAAAGAAATCTTCCTCACACTTTTAACATTACGTTGTAATAATATGATTGAAATTTCAATTGTATAAAATCAAAGTCTTAGGTATTAATAGTTTTGTAGATGAACGGCATTGAAAACTTGCCCTTTCATTCATGAAGCGAAAGCCATTTTGAAAATGTTAGTATGGAGTAAATATGAAATGTCAAAGCCTATGTTTGACAAAGTTTTAATGCATAGATTTGCTACAGCTACATGTCTCTCTTACAGTGGAGCAAAAATGAATTGAAATAAATTGAAGCAATGTTATAATAGTCTCCCTGGAACAATTCAGGAAAATGATTGTCACTCCTGTAAAAAAGCAGACCCTTTTGCATATAATTGGCTGTTGTAAAGGAGAGTTATCCAGAACTGAGATGCCATAAGGCCCTAGAACACTGAGCTTTACAAGCTGAGATGGTTTCTAAAGCTTTCAGTTGTAGTTGGGAGCTGCAAAGATTTATTATAAATGAATGCACTTAAGTATAGTTAACTCTACATCTAATGGGATATATGTATATATATCAAATGAGAATAACACCCCTCTCAGGCTTAATATTTATGAAAACCATTATTTATACATTCAGCATTTCTCTATATGTGTATAATATTGGTGTAATTTTTTATTTACTTTTTTAGTAGTATTTAATACATATTCTTAGTTGTTCTGGATGGCTCAATTGGTTAGACGTTGACCTTCCAAAACCAAGGTCGCAGGTTCAAACCAAACAGCCCAGATGGATGGTTTCTAAGTGTGCTTAAAAGTGACAGCCCTATATGAGTAGATTTACTAGCATGTAAACAAACTCCTGCAGGATGAAGTTCTGGTACACCAGCGATGCTGATGTCACTAGGCGATTGACTGTGGCATTAACAAAAAATGTATTTTTCTATCCATTCTTACTACATATAGCACCATAGGCAGTGGACGTTGATGATACATGAAATGAAATTTGGGAAGAAAATGTTCCGAGGCTAAAATTAAAGTATGTCCCTCCATTTCCTAATTATGAGAACTGATGAAAACTGGTAAAAACATAAATCAATGAAAATGCTGCTCACAGGATTTGAACTGTTAGTTCCCCATTTATGGTGGAAAAAGAACTGTAATAAAATAGTAACTCCATCCAAATACTGTTAAGACGCAAGTAAAGGACACCATACCCAAAAATAATAAAAGTCGCATATACCAAATAAACTGTTTAATGCAAAAATTGTATATTGGAAAATGAAAAGACTGTTAGAAATGCATATAAAGGAACATTTTTGTAACGTAAAATACAGACAATAAAATTAACAGTAGCAGTGGACTTTGACCAGAAAGTAGTTATATAAATCCTGAACTGCAACTACTACATAACATTATGAACAGCAGAAAATTTGCACCAAGACTAAACACATTTTAAAAACAATGCAGCTCTTTAATTTTGAGATACCTAAATATGGATAACTTCATTAGAAAGTTCATGAAACACCACCACAAGTCAGCATCTGCTTGGTGAAAACCATAGTTCTCAAAACATATCCTATTAATAATGTGGTATTGAATTGTGTATCTAATCTCGCTCAATTTTCATCAGTTATAATTTCAAAACTAGTATTTTGACAAAGTTAATAGGAGTATTCGTTAATATATCTGCATTAAACTGCATTCCTCCTCATCATTATTCAAAGGAAAGAATAATATTTTGTTATATGTATATTGAAAATACAATTATGTGCGTTTACATAATTTTCTGTTCAGTACTAAGGGAATGACTAGAAGTCATTGAGTTATACATATAACCCAGAAATGAGGATTATGGTATCATCAGCACACAGAAGTGCACAAACAGAAGATTACCTAAAACTAACAAAATTATGTCTGGACCAAAATTTCTTTTCATTCCATCACAAAATCTTTAAACAAACCTCAGGCCTAACTATGGGAAACCCCCTTTCACCATTTTTAGTAGAACTATATATGAGCCATTTTGAATGCCATATTACTAAATCTTTCCCACATCTATTCAAAACCTGGTATAGGTATGTAGATGATATTTTTGCTATTGTTCCAAAAAAACTTTCAGAAGATACTTTGAAATTATTAAATTTACAAAAAAGATCTATTAAATTCACAATAGAAAAAGAAGAAAATGGCCAATTACCTTACCTAGACATCAGAATCATCAGAAATAATGCACACAACAAACTAACATTCAGCATTTACAGAAAACCAACGCACACAGAAAATTATATTAAAACAATAGCTACAATCCTACAAGCCGCAAACATGAAATTTTAAATAGTATTACAAACAGGTTAGTACATATACCAATGGAGAAAGAGGAATACCAGAAAGAATACCAACACATTATCAACATAGCCACTATGAATGGATAACAGAAAAAAACAATAGATAAGAAGATAAAAAGGTTTGAAAGACAGAAATACATCCAACAAATGACTACGTTACTCAGACAACAAAAACCACAAGCATATAGAAAATTCACTTATCACCCTTGGACACATCATAAATTTCAAAGGATTTTCAAAAAATACAACATCACCCTGTCTCCACAGAATAACCACAACATACAGAAGCTACTATGCAACAGAACAAAAGATCCTATCCCCAACGATAAATCAGCTGGTATATATCAAATTGATTGTAATGAATGTAACCTGGTATATATAGGAAGAACAAAAAGAAATCTTGAAATAAGACTTAAAGAGCATATGAGATGCATTTACCAAAAGCAGCCAGATAAATCAGAATCAGAACTCCTTTAAATACGACCCTGCTCAGTGACGGCTGCTGATCACGTGAACATAGTAACTTTTGACTCCTTGCAGAATCAGCAGTAGCACATCATTTCTGGTATTCAAACCATGATATCACTCCAAACAAGTATCATGATGTTTTACATAAACTGTATCAGCCAGATACCACCTTACACTGGAGGTTATATAAGTTATTACATAGCTAAATTACAAATTGCACGCATACAATAAATATAGCAAATATTATGTTACCATAAATTCTTGAACTGAATTAAAGGGATGTTCTGTTAACTATTTAAATATATAAGCTTCAATATATTGTCAGGAAAGCATTTTTAGAAAAAGCTGTACATGTGGGTTTATGTGTGATATCTGTATGTCTGTGAAGAGAATGATTCAAAAATGAAAAGTCTAATGAACATCAAACTTGGTATTTGAATTTTGTACCTTCCACAGATGTGACACAAAAATTTTCAAGAAAATCCCCACACTCCAAACTACCTTTTGCATGGAACATTTTTCAGATTTTTTATTTTCTAAAAAATGGTTCTAATGATTTTGATTAAAATACCATATATTAGAGGTACTTACATAACAAATAAACTGTATATATTGAATTTTCTGATAATAGCCAAGTCCTCTTTATTTGGAAGGAATTTTGTATAATCTTTTATATCTGGTAAACTTTAAATGATAGATAAAAGCATACTACACATGAAATGCAGATCTCATTAAAACACACAATTTATTTCAAATGACTTTTTTTGTGACATCGGCGATTTCCAAGATATCTGTAATTAATGGTTCAAATTATTCAATACCCATTCTTTTAAAGTCCTGTCAATTTTCAATTCTAAAACATTTGACTATTGCTATTCCCTTTGTATCTATAAGGAGTGGTGTGTATTAAGACCATAAATTAGCACAGGCAAATAACCAAGAAGTGAATTTATAATATAAATACCCTAATATTTTCAAATGTTGTTATAGTGTAAAATGTATGTAATTTAACTATGTAAACGTGAGTGTTACAAATATTCATTCACACATTCATTTATCTGTAACAAAATGTGTAATGTAGCTATTTTCAGAAAGGTTTATCTTGTTTAAAATGAAGTAGATAGGAAAATAAACTTTTGTAAGAATAATTTGTATACCCATTAATAAATGATAGAGGGTAGAGAAAGTCATGTGAATGTAACACATCAGATTTTATTTAATAATCAATGGTTCCATAGTATGCTAGATTGTAGTAATTCCGGTTGTTGTAAATCAGAATAGCAAATTGTTAAAGCAGTATCATCAGCACACAAAATTGGGTTAGTAAACAAATTCACAGCTAAATCGTTTATCAGAATAACAAACAAAAATGGGCCAAGTATTAATCCTTGTCTAACACTTTATCCAAAGCTATCCCTTTAATACTAACCAATTGGTTTCCATCACTTAAATATGGTTTCATCAATTTCAACTTTTCAGACCTAATTCCGTAATGTACAAGCTTGTATAACAATAGGCCATGTGAAACACAGTTGCAAGGCTTTATTGTCTGTTGATAAGCAGCTAGTGCTTAGATTCCTGCACTGCCATTTGCTGAGATTTGGCTGACCCTAGGACAGTCAGTTAAGCAATATTGCTTACTTAAGTGTCTACTTGCATGGTCTAAAATTAACTCTCTTAGTGCTGTGAACCAATCTGATCATATTTCGAAGTCGCCTCTAGAGCCTGCCACTCTTTATTGGTGTAAAGTGTCAAAGATTTTTAAATGGAGAAAGACTTAATGCAATAAACTGCATATAACTATAAAGATTAAGTTGTTTAATTTTTTTTTATGAATAATGTCCATGTTATGTAACATACGTTTATAATATTTATAGATATGAAGACTTCATAACAGCTTCAAAATATAACTGCAAGTACAATATTTTTGCAATAATAAATAAATTTGTGTGCTTTAAGTTTAAAAGATTGGTGATAAAAATATACATAAAATTAAATAAAAACATTCTGCTAACAGGTGACATGTATTCATTTCCTTGGTTTGATAAATATTTTAATATTTTAGACTGCAAAACAACAAAGCCAAGAAGAGTAAACTAGGTAGACTTTTCTGGTATTCACCAAAAAGTTGAAGTGAAGATAAAACTCTTTTAGAATAAAATAGTTGTTTTTTCTAAAATGCTCTGTTAAAATGTAAAGGCTACATTTGTCCCCATTCAGCTGTATTAACATTTTTTTAATATCAAACATACTAGTATTCACTGTTAATAATAATTATAGTAACTAATGAAGTTGGTCTTATGTTTTAAAAAAGATCAATGTGTCTTCAGCAAATCAAAGTTATACGGTCAAGAGTCTGTGCATATGAACACTTAGGAAAAAACTGAAATATTGTGTATTTTGCACACATGTGAATGGTTGCACATTTCATATATAACCCTTTGTCACATTTGATTCACACAGTTCTTGATTACCATCTTTGCTTTGGAGAATGGCATACAGTGCAAGTGCATTCTCTTTGCTTTTTTCCAGGTAGCAGTGTCACATCACAAATTGGTTTGTTGTCATTTGTATTGCTCAGTAATAGCAAATAAATGACATTTCACATAATCACTCTGCACTTTACAAGTTTATAATGAAAGCACAAAACTGAAGTCTGCTCATTTGCTTTCCATTACACCTTTCCTGGTATAGCAGATATGCATTTAGCACCATTCTTGAAATAATACTGTGACTCTGTCCAGTTTAACTGTCATGTTTTGTTTTTATCTAGTTCAACTCCACTAGGAGTTCACTTCACTAACGTGAACTAGTTCAATTCTCTTTTTTCACTTCACTTCCTTTGTGATGTAGCCTCTTCTCATCGGATGGTTCACTTTACTTGGGAGTTGAACACAAGAACTACACAATCTGTTGCTCTGCAGTACCACTTGCTGCACGTCACAATAGGATCACCAACTCACTTGGAGAATCACTCTTGATGTTGCACCAAAGGCGCACGTGCTAACCCAATTGCTTACTGACTGACTCAACAACTGTACCTGCTCTCACAAGAACGCTTGCTTATGTATGCAGTGGAATTTTTCCTTAAGGTGTTCGATTATTCTAGAACTATGCTGACAAACTTTCTGGAGGGGGAGAAGAAGCTTCCGGAAGGTTCTAGTTATCGCTGATAGCATGCCCAGTATTTATGCTGGCAAGTGGCAGTTATTTTGTTTACTCTGACCTCCCAGACTTTGGGTCATAGCCGCAGAGTCACTGCTCCCTTCTACTCTGGAGAAGTAACTGTGTGAGGCACACAGAACAATACAACTGTATGTAATACCAGAACTGTAAACAGTCATTTGCTACTAATAATTGAAGAAAAGAAAAGAGTGAAAGTGTTAGCAATATCTTTTGAACAAAATTGAGAACTACAATGACCTAGTCTTATCTGTGAAGTTTCCATTTAATATACTAAATTCTACCTGACTAGGGTTAAAGAAAATCAAGTCCTGTTTCTGCTAAGCAGTAATTCTTTTCCATGTGTTACTAAGTAACACTATACCGAATGCATAAAATGTCAACATGAATGAAATCAATAGTAGTAACTTGCTGTTGTTAAGAAGCTGACCTTTCCATTCATATTAGCAAAGTGTTGGAACTTTTTGAACAGAAATTATTTACATTAATAATTTAAAATGTCTAATTTGTAAATTCCTTGTAACCACATTAATAAACTTAAGCAAATGCCTGCAAGTATTAATACTGTTGTTCCCAAATAAAGGAACAGATGATGAGTTAGAATTCCAAATTCAGCACAAACAAACTTTGGTTTAATTGGATTAACGCCATGTTTCAGTTGTAGATTTGTATTTTCTGACTATTGCTTTCCTTTTTCCAGAATAACATGGCTGTGTGCAGCAATGATTGTGAAATGGATATCAGAATAAAAGTCGAAGGGAAGGTTCAGGTTTTGGGCACTGACCAAAAGAGCAGTCTCATAGACAATGGCAGTTGTGAAATGATTACCAAAATGAAGAATGAGAATGAGAGAGACTTTTCACCTAATCCAATAACAACTACTGAGAATAACACCCTCATGTGCCAAAACAGTTGTGAAGTAGATTCCAAAATAAAAATTAAAGCAGAAGCTTTTATGCTAGGCACATATCAAGACAATGGCAGGAATTGTTTGTTAAATCCATTAATGATTGTTCAAAATAATGCTCCCACATGCAATGACAGTTGTGAAAGAGATGCCACAATAAAACTCAAGAATGAAAGGGATTTTTCACCATATCCAGTAATGACAGTTCAGAATAACTCACCCACAGATGCTGGTGAAATGAATGCCAACACAAAACTCAAAGTGGAAGTTTTGAACTTAGCCAATGACCAAGAAAATGAGAGGGATGCTTCAGCATATCCAATGATGATGGTTCAGAATAACAATTTTATGTGCAATGATAGTGAAACGGATATCAAAATAGAAATTAAAGAAGAGTCTTGCTGGCTGGAGAAAGCCTCTACAAAAGTTGAATGCCAGTCAGAAGTGTCTTGTGTTTCAGACTTTATGATGAAGAATGAAAGGAAGGTAAGTTCTACAGAAATTATTACAAGCCAAAGCTTTTCTATTGTTCTCTTTTAGAAAAAATCAATGAAGTCTCTTTTTACATTTACTTGCACAAATTAAAATTCTGATTACTCAAGATTCACTTTCTAAAAAAAAAATATATACTTTAATATGTTTTGGAGACTCACTGCTATGCTTCCTCCTTTGTCTTGTAGATGGAATTTCCTGATGGGACATACTGTGTGATAAGATCTAGTTCATATGGGACATCAAAATGTAATAAATTGTGTTTATGTATAAATAGCTTTACCCAAATGTAAGTTTTGCCTGTTTATTTAATGGTCTCTTAAAAGCTCAGGTTTCTCTTTTAATTAATGATGTGGAACAAAAATGCTCTGCAAATGCTGAGTTTGTTTACATTTCAGGTTTCTTGTGTATTCTTTAAAGCTTGTCTCCATGTTCTTCTTTGTCTTCTCAATGTATACCTTCCTGCAATCTTCACACCCAGTTTCATAAATACCTGAACATTTTCTTTGTATTGGTCCTGAGTATGTTTAGAAGCAATGCTTGTTGACTGGGGCTAGGTTTACAGCACATTCTTTGAATATTTTAATGGAGTTTTAAAAGGACCAAGGGTAGAAGTTAAGTTCTTTTAAATTGTTGACTCCTTTATCTTCCTTAGTGTGGTAATTTCTTAATTTGTTTATTGCTTTTAAATTTCCTTGTCTTCCTGTTCCCAATCTCTTTCATAAAGCCATTTTTATGTACAATTTCTAGGATCTCATATTTTTGTTGCATCTGGTGTTCTCAGGGTATTTTTATCAGTCTGAAAGTGAGACATTCATTTTGCATATCTGTGTTCCCCGGAGTTTAGCTATTATTTTTAATGTAGTTATCTCTATGTGTGCTGGGAATTTAAAGGATTTATAATGTGAGGACATGTGGCACTCAAGATACACATGTTACAGGTGAGATTGTTATTAATACATTGAAAAAGGAAAGCAAAGCACATATTAAATATTTTTTTGAAACTGAAACATAGAAAAGACACACTCATATTGTTTTGCATTTATGATAGAACATTCAGCTGTTTGAAAGGTACCATAATTGAGTGGTGTCTGTGTTTCTTGAAGTTTTAATAGTGTTCAACTTGGTTATAAAAATCCTTCATAATTTTTACCTGCATAGGAATTTAATCATTTTGAAACCTTCATATAATGCGTTTCACTCAATTCTGTTGCTTAGGCCAATACAATGTATCAGGGACTGATGTTAGTTTAACCAGAGTAATGAATTTACAAAATATGGTAATTAAATGTTATGGTACTGTTATTAGGTCATTCAGTATATAATATGCATGCTTATGTACATAGTAATGAAAATGCTGATTCATTAACTTCTACGGACAATTAAAATGAAATAATTAAACAAGCTTTATAATTTTTATCATACCAATATAATATAGACCGCACAAATGGATATTTGTTGCATTGCAAGGATTCATCAACCATATAGAAGCAGTGTTATACTAAAATGTCTGCAACTAGGTTGTAGTTTCCTGTAGCTTTAACGCATTCACATCTTATTTAAATACCCTTATGCCTATCTCAGAGATCTGATTAAATATCTGTATAACTTGTAAAGTTTAACAATGAATATAAAATCAATAAAATTATAATTTATTTCCTGAAAGTTTGCATGCATGACACTGGGAGCATATTACTTACCAATTTTGATGGTGTAATATGATTATTGGGTGTGATAAATCTCAAAACAATTCTCTAAATGAAGGGTGACCTTTTGCATTATCAAGAACTTTTAACTATTTTTCCCCTGTTGTAGTATACAACACATATAATTTTTTAATTTGTTTTTCTTTCTTGTTGTGGGTGGAATGGAATGTGCATTAGAGAAGGATGCATGTTTTAGTTTGCAGTCTCAATATGGTGCAGGTTAACCTCTGGTAGTGTTGCTGTGTCTGTGTAGCTTTTGCAGTCATCTTGTGAACACACAATAAAACAATTGAATATGTACATGTCTAGGAGGCAGAAAAACATTTACTATAAGCTTTAGCTGTACATCTCATAGGCAACAAATCTGATTTTACAAATTGACACCTCCCATTCGTTTCTAGTACTCAAGCAAGCTTTCACTTTTGTACTTTCTCTGTGGTTGTCTGGTATATCATTCTGTAATCCCAGAACTTTCATGCTTCACTAATAGCAAATAAAGCTTTTGTCATTCGTACATTTTATACACAGCTAATTGTACACATTCTTGCCATATGCCACTTTATTAGAGAAGCATCAGGCAACATGTCCACCTTATTTATTTGTCGTCCTCCATGGTGTAATGCTTACCATGCTAGCCTCTAGTTCCCAAGGTGGCGGGTTCAAACCTGTCGGAGGGTGATGGAATTTTTTCGGGTGTAAGCATCCTCAGCCTGGCTTCCTTCAGAAGGGAAGTAAAGCCGGTAGTCCTGTGTCATAGATTTACGGCACATAAAGGAACCTCAAGTCTGATAAAGAGGCCTCTGAGCAAAATTTCTGATCTTTCACGCCCAATATACAATGGGACACTAAGGACTACAGCAGTTAAAGAGTATTCATAAATAAACCTCAATTTCAATCCTCCTTATTTGCTATCATGGTACCAACAGCACTAGTTTTTTGGTTCTTTAGTCTTCTAAAGAAATATGGAGATCCTTTGGGTACCACCTGATAGTTAAAAATGAAAATATATGCAGTTCTTCGGCCAACACACACTTGCAAGCTGTGCTCATCAAGCAATTTAAATGCAATTACTGGACTATTGGAGCAGTTAGACATATGATGCAAATAGGATAATTGAAGTTTGGAGAGAATTACAGATGTATTTACTGAAATGCAGAACTCGTGCAAAGAATGTTCTGCATTTTTATTGGTTAGAAAACAACATATCTGTTACTTAGTAATAAACTCCACCATTAACAAGTGAAAAACCTCATAAAGAGAAGCACATTGGGAATCTTTTAAATAGTTATATAAACAAAATTTCCAGCAATTTCTTGTCGTTTTTGGGTTGTCAGACAGCTTTTAGTTAATAATGCAGTTAACATTCCTGGAGATTGCACAGCTTTATGGTAATAAACCACTGATAATCTGATTGTGTAATAGTTAAATAATATGTCAAAATATAGGACTACTCAAGCCACTGACATTCATATATCCAAAAGTACTTACATGATAAATTGTGATGTTCATTGAGGTATTCTGTTATAGGAAGGGATGAATGAGGGCAATCCATCACAAGAATCACTGAGGTAAGTCACATTTTAGCTAAACTTTCATTGGAAAGCCAAGATACTAAATTGTTATGCTTAATGAGATAGTTTATTTTAGCACAAGCTTGAACATTTTGCTCCTTATTCAATGTACTACATCAGCATATGATCTTTAGTACCTTCAGCGGATGAAGAGAGATTATTTCAAAGACAAGAAATGTTCAAACATATCACACAGATTTATAATGAAGCAGTATGTCTAACACTAATTAAACTAAATGAGAGTTTTATTTATGCATACTCTTTACTACTATGGTTCTTAACATTCTGGGCATGAAGGCCAGAAATTTTGCTCAGAGGCCTCTTTATCAGGCTTGAGATTATTTTACGTGTCATAAATCTTGACATGGGACCACCACTTTACTTCCCTTCCGAAGGAAGCCATGTTAAGGATTTCTGTGGCCAAAAAGTCCATTGCCCTCTGCCAGGTATGAACTCATGACCCTGAGAACTAGAGGCTAGCATGGTATCTAACAGTAATGCTCACAAGTCAGGCATTGTTGCATCAAGAATAAAGATACATTAATTGTTTTGCACTTAAATTTATCTAACACAAACTGAATGGAAATAAAAATCTGACTTGTGCTTAAACAGCAGACTTTTAATTGAAATGTAATACTGAAAATTTGTTCATGTAGCTTCCTCAGATTCCTAATGTATCTTGCAATATTGCAGATCATATGGAGAAGGAGTTATCAGCAGTAGCAGTATGTCAACTTTATTTACCTGTGCAGATTTAAAAAGAATAAAGGAGCATATAAATTTTAGAAAAGACAGTGAAAACCCTAATTTGTGTGAAGTTCATGGAAGTGATATAGAAGTTGGCTGTAACATTTGCAACACCAGCTTTACTAACAAGTCAAACTTTGAGGGAGATAATTTAGCTGGTGATATCAAAAAGCCACACAAGTGTTTAATTTGTGAAAAGAAGTTTGCACAACTTTCAAAATTAAAAAGGCATAATATGTTTCATGAGGGTAAAAAGCCATACATGTGTGAAATTTGTTAGAAGAGCTTTACTCAGATGGGACACTTGAAAACTCATAAAATTATTCACGAGGGAAAAAGGCCACACAAATGTGATATTTGTGATAAGAGTTTTATAAGAATATCACACCTACAAAGACATAATTTGTGTCATGAAAGTAAAACGCCATACAAATGTGAAATCTGTGGGAAAACTTTTACTCAAATGTCAAATTTAAAACGACATAATTTGCATCATGAAGGTATAAAGCAATACAAGTGTGAAATTTGTAAAAAGAGCTTTGCTCAAATGTCACACTTAAAAAGACATTATTTATATCATGAGGGTAAAAATCCCTACAAGTGTGAAATTTGTGGAAAGAGATTTACTCATGTCATACCTGAAAACCCATATTTTGATCCATGAAGGTAAAAGGCCACATAAATGTGACATATGTCATAAGACCTTTACTCGAATCTCACATTTAAGATCACACAGTTTGGCTCACCAGGGCAAAAAGCCACATAAATGTGATATTTGTGAAAAAAGCTTTACTAAAACATCACACCTAAAAAGGCATATGTTGTATCATGAGGGTAAAAAGCCATATAAATGCAAAATTTGTGAGAAAGCCTTTAGTGAGATGGGGCATTTGAAAACTCATAACTTCAGTCATGAGGGCAAAAAGCCATTTAAATGTTCTATTTGTGAAAAAAGCTTTACTCAGCTGTCATCCTTAAGAACTCACAGTTTACTTCATCAAAACATAAAGCCATGTAAGTGTGATGTTTGTGGAAAGAGATTTACTAAACGTTCAGACCTAAAAAGGCATAAGTTGTATCATGAGGGTATTAAGCCACACAAGTGTGAAGTCTGTAAGAAGGGTTTTACTCAGATCAGGTACCTCAAAGCTCACAATCTCATTCATGAGGGCAGAAAACCACACAAGTGTGATATTTGTGAAAAGGGCTTTATGGAGATGAAGCATTTGAGAGCTCATATGTTCAAACATGAAGGTAAAAAACCACATAGTTGTAATATTTGTGAAAAAAGCTTCATTCACCAGCAAAGTTTGAAAAGGCACAATCTGAAACACATTAGCAACGATCCACAATAATTATTATTATAAGATTAAGAGAAGCCCTTTCCTTTAATGATAACTTCTGCAATGGCAATAACCATCCAACATTTGGGCTGTTATAGTTAATCCTATGTGACCATAAAATGCTAAGAAAGTAAATTATTCTTTATTTTCCAGTAACCTATATCTCACATCACCTTCTTTTGGGTTTTTAGTTTACACATAACTAACAGTTTGTACAGCTCCATGTTGCAAAATAAGAAGTTGGTTTATCCTGCTCACTATCTACATTTAAAGGACAGCAGGTGGATTGAGGTGTATTTCAGTATGTGATGCTTTAAAGTGCAGTTGTGATCCGGTAAATCAAAATTATAGGTTTTGGTGACAACTTGGTCACTAAATCTAAATGTAAGGTTGATTTAAAACAATGAAGAATAAACTACAAATATACATCCTTTAATAATTTATGTAAGATTAGCTGACTTCTACAATACTCATGTTGAATGAAAAACTAACTTTTAAGGAACCTCAATCGTTCAAACAAAAATACATTATCATTGTAACTGACAAAATTACATGTTTCAGTAGAATTAATTTCATGTTTAAACGAATTTGAAAAATATATTTGTCTTAATAAAGCCAAAGTCTCTACATATTTGTTATTGAAAATACTTGCTTTATACATGCTATACACAGACAGATTGACAATTGCATTCTAAGGGTCATCACTTTCAATACTGCAAATCTGACTAAATTGCCAAACAAGACTATTGTAATGCACATATAAGAGATAAATATCTCACTAAAGCTACTAAAAAAGTAGGAAACAGTTCATCAATTTCATAGCAATCATTAACCACTGCTTACATTATTTAAAATCACTATCACAAAATTCAATATTTTCAGTCGCAATAAGTATTCTGTGGAATCCATGATACATTTACAGAAAATTATATTAAAAAAAATAGTTAAAATCCTACAAGCTACAAACATGCAATTTTAAATAGTATTACAAACAGGTGAGTACATATACCATTGGAGAAAGATGAATACCAGAAAGAATACCAACACATTATCCACATAGCCACTATGAATGGATACCAGAAAAAAAACAATAGATAAGAAGATAAAAAAGTTTGAAAGACAGATATACATACAACTACCTTATTTAGACAACAAAAACCACAAGCATATAGGAAATTCACTTATCACCCTTGGACACATCATAAATTTCAAAGGATTTTCAAGAAATACAACATCACCCTGTCTCCACAGAATAACCACAATATACAGAAACTACTATGCAACAGAACAAAAGATCCTATCCCCAACGATAATTCAGCTGGTATTTATCAAATTGTTTGTAATGACTGTAACCTGGTATACACGGAAGAACCAAAGGAAATCTTGAAATAAGACTTAAAGAGCATATGAGATGCATTTACCAAAAGCAGCCAGATAAATCAGCAGTAGCACATCATTTCTGGTCTTCAAACCATGATATGACTCCGAACATAAAATTCTTAAAACCGATCAACAGCAGCAATGAATTGGACATCTGGGAAAAAATACGTATCGTCAAACACAGGAATCACCTAATGAATTTCGAACTGCCGCCACCCAGCAGCCTTTGGAGGTTCATCAGCCCAGCACCAGAGAACACCACTAGCCACACACATTCCCCAGACAATAACCAGCAAAATTAGTTGAAAACATGCTGAAGATGGGAGCAAACCGTCTCCCAAAACGCATTCAAGTAAGAACGTTTTAGTGATGTAGTGTAACAACCTTCAACTCTCTTTATTTTAAATCACAAAATGGTTTCATCTTCTCTATATGGCAAGACAACCTGAAATACCAGTATTACATGATTGCTATAGTAAATAGATCATTGCTATTATTGGCAGGTGTGCCATAATGAGCCTCTTAAGCACGACATTCAATACAATAACAATCTATTTATAATAGTGAATGAATAAATGACTTTGAAATTAAACAAAGCAATAAAAGAACAACCATAAACACAATCCCTTATACGCACATTAAGGCTTTCACATCTGACATTAGTATTACAAGATGTGTGCGAACACACTAGCAGTTTATCAGATCATGTTTTAATATCATCTGATGTTTAAATAGGACTGTACTATGGAGCGACAGAGTATATGACTTGTAGCCTCATGCTGCATTAGACCACACCAAATTGACTAGCCTTTACTCTTTCATCCTAGCATATACCTAAGCTTTCCATCCCACTTATAGCAGATTCATAGATGTTTATGGCATCATAGTCCAGGAGACCATTTCTTTTATATAAATCACACTGAAAGATTTTCTCCCCAAATAAAAGAAACCAAGTTCTGTTAAACTTGTTTCTTTCTTCTTCTTCTTTCTTTATTGCAGTTGTTACTATATTCATGAATATAGCATGATACTGCTATCAGGTATGGTAGTCTGATGCTGTACTGGAAATCTCTACATCAAAACATAGGTCATGGTGATCTGAAGGGAATGTTGACCACAACTGATTTTTCTGCCTATTCCAGACTGCAGTTTATCTTGTTTCTTAATTGTGTCAATGCTTCCAACTGTGGTACAGATATAAACTGTGCCACAAGTTCACAAGTTTTCATTTTATATGAGATAGACCCTAGCCATAAAACAAAGTAAGATACTTACAATCATATGTAGTACAATCTCTTAATACTCTGTCTCCTCCATGGACTAGTGGTACCATGCCAGCCTCTAGTTCCCAAGGTTGCGGGTTCAAACCTGCAGGATGGCGATGAATTTTTTTGGGCATAAAAATCCTTAGCACGGCTTCCTTCGGAAGGGAAGTAAAGCCGGTAGTCCGTCATAGATTTATGGTACGTAAAAGAAACTCAAGCCTGATAGAGGCCACGCCCAAAACAGAATGGGACGCTAAGGACCATAGTAGTTAAAGAGTGTCCCTAAATAAAACTCAATTTAATTTTAATTTTCTTAATACTCCAAAAGAAATAAAATAATAAACAATGCTCTGAATGATTTCCCAATATAGTTTAAAATTTTATTTATGCCAATTGTTAGATAATACAAATAAAATCAGAACTTACCTTTTTTTCCCATAAATTTCAGTAATGTGTTCACCACAATATATGGTCAAGTCCAAAAGAGTTTGAGCTTCAACAGAAGCTACATGATATGCATCCAAAAATTAAATAATTTCTCTTTTTTACCATCTGAATCCTGAGGGGACATGACATACATGTGTCATGTATACCTCTAGAAAGAACATGTGCTTGATACTTGTGCACACTTGTCTACCTAATATCAGTCTCTTACGTATATAAACCCTTTCATAATTACTACTTGACAGAAAGATTATCTACATTTTTTGAGACATACAACATATTCATGCCAGTACTACCTGTGAATTTAGTATTGTGCACTCAGAACTTTTCAAACTCCAAAGCATCTACAAAATTAATATTGATGCACTCACTCTTCACATTGATTCCTTCTTTGCACAACTGTGTCTTAAAAATGATCAAATAGAAAAATGCTTTTGCTCTCATGAGCAGCTGCATAGATAAAAACAATTGATAGCATACAAAATAAGACTACTGCAGTTTGCATGATACATGTCATTCATACAAAGAAAACAGTGTCTAATCATAAAAAAATTGTGCAGTTAATGAAAGATGTGAGTCACATTTTCTAACCAAATATAATCCAGCACTTCAAACTGTAGAAAGGGATAATATTCCTATATTAATATATCATGAATGAGCCTATTTCTGATGAGTGATTTCATACTGTAAGAAAAATATTCAGATTTCTTTGATGATTAATAATATTATGTTTTATATTTCCTTCTTCCAATTCTGCAGCAAAAACATTGCACAAATTATAAAAATAATACTGAAACTCTACAGGAGAAAGACTCATTTACCAACTACATTAAACTTAGAATCACCACTCAAGCAATTAAGGAAGTTAATACAGGTGTCTTGTACATTGTGAAGATATTGCTATTCATCACATGTGAATTGCTTGCTGTGGTATAAATTTGGCAAAACTATCAGTAGTATCATGAATGGACATCATTCCGAGTTGACAAGATAGACTGATAACGAGCTGCTACTGTCGATTCTTGTAGGCAAGGCAAAACAAGCAAGTCACAGACAACAGTAGTGTGTCAGCTCAAGTAACAGAGTGAGGAGTACAAGACAATACCTTGGAGTAGTTATACATCAGCTATTAGAGCAGGAATGCTGGGGTGATGAGTGCCTTAGAAGTGTTCTAGAGGTGGGCACATATTTGTATTGCAGTAAAGTCATCAAATGAACAAAGTAAACATAGCTACTTGGCTGTGTTGGTATATCATAATTTACAATTATGGCAAGTTAAAAGTTGTTACATAAGGCTCTTTAAGTTTGGGAAGACCTGTCGATCTATCTTGTCGACTTGGAATGATGTCCATTTATGATACTTCTGATAGTTTTGCCAAATTTATGCCATAGCAAACAATTTACATGTGCGAATAGCAGTATCATCACAACATTACAATCCCAAAGCAAGTACTATGCAAATAAGATACTGAACTAATGCCTAAAAGCCTCCCAAGGTAAAGAAAACCACCAAGGTCATCTTCAGCAAATGTTTGTGTCAAGAAGCTATTCCTGAAACCCTGAACAGATCCACAGTAAAAATGTTACATTAGTGCAAAGGCAAAACAGCAGCTCTGAATACAAAACCATGTGTCTATACGTTTTAATACACATTTTGGAAAGTTGTCACATCAGTGGAATGTAAAAATCTGTTCCAACTTATAGACAGCAGAATACCAAACAGCCAGTTTGTTTTCAGAAGCAGGAGGTCATTAAAGAGAACTGTGTAATATCTACAGGAAGAGAGTGAACAGACTCTTAACAGGGCCAAGTTGCATGATACCATTTTTGTTGACCATTCCCTAGCTTTCAACATCATCACAAGGATGACTCATCTAAACAACTTAAAGCATCCCACTCTACCAGTAATTTTGCATAGAGGCCTCTTTATTAGGATTGAGGTTCTTTTATATGCCAAAAATCTATGACACAGGATTACCGGCATTACTTCTCTTCCAAAGCAAGTCATGCTAAGGAGTTTTAAGCCCAAAAAATCCACTGCCCTTCACTGGGTTTGAACCCATGACTAGGGGCTAGCATGGTAACCACTACACTACAGAGGATGACACATAGTATCTACAGTTCTATTCCTAGCAATGATGGTGTTCGTTACAATCAATACTCCTCTGCACATAACTGCTACATAACAATGTAACAGTTTATTAGTATGTAAAAGAGGAGAAACATTTGCACAGAGATAAGGAATGGTCTTGTCATGTGAAAAAGTTCTAATATAAGGTAAACTCTTGTTTCTAGACGGCAAAAGCAAGCATTGGAATTGCAAATGGGCCATAGTATTTTATAGAACGTTTCCTTATAACTTTGATGATAAGGATATCTACTATAAACCCTTTCATTTCTGCAAAGTAACATTCTTCTAGCCTCTGACTCTTGAAAATGGATTTTTTTTTTGGGGGGGGGGGTGAACTGCTTAGCATATCCCTTTATTTCAATGATAAAAAGCAATATGTGTAGCAGTGAAAAAGAGAAAAGCATACTGTATGGGAAAGGAATCTCCAGGTAGTATATGCTTTGGACCAGCAATTTCTTGAAATAAAAAGTGAGGTTAAATGGACTTTCTTGGAGGAAGAGAGAGAAAGAAATTCTCTCTCTCTCTTTTTTTAAGTTTAACATCTTTTAACCAGGAGACCATATCAGACAATGGCTGAAATGATGCTCAAATAAGCCGAGGTTTCATACAGCTTTGAGTTACTAAACATTCGTCCTTTCAGGATATGGGGAAAACTCCAGAAAAAAACCTTATCTGGGTAAGTCACCCTAACAGAGATTTTTAATTTAAGGCATCTTGAATGCAATGCAGACATACGCCAACACCACAGAGTTAGGAGTTAAGTGGACTGTCATTACTTACATCTTGCCAATTTGTATCCAGATCCCAATTTTTCTATCAGCTGTTGAAGTTAACAGGTATGCCACACCATTATTTCTTGTTTTACTATCAGTATTGCCACTTTCATTACCTTTAATGAATAAAATATGGCTATATTAATCAATTTCTAGTGATGCTGCTTCAATTATCTCATCAGTGATTGTCCTTCTGTACCAATGTGCCATGTGATGCACGATGTGTACTAAAGCAAAAGCTCAATACACTAATTCCCTTAAACCACAACAAAACAAGATGCTGCCAAGTGCTCCTCTATTCAATGCATACTTGCAGATGCACCTGCAAGTCAAACTCACAAAGAAACAAAATAAACAGGAAATGCTGACTCAGAGAGAAAAAGTTACGAATAAACAGTTTAGATACTGTAGATTACCTAGAAATGACCACTTATGGCATCTATTGCAAATACAAGTTAACTGTGTGCAAAAACTGGCCTATGCAAATCATATATTTGCATTTTATACACACACACACATCCTATCTTAGCACCGTAATGGTTGTGTGTATTGTAACTAGAAAGTAAGCAAGCCTAATTATACTTACAGGAGATAAGCAAGACTGTTTAACATAGTTATTATTTTGTTTTAGATTTTACTTGCAAACAAATTACATATTTAAATGTTTTTCCTGGGCCTATCTATAACTCGTTGCTTCTCCTTTAAATATTTCTATTGTATTTTAAAACCACTGTATTGTTGTTACAAATCTTTATTCACAATCAATATTATGTCCTTACTCTATTTTATTGCTTTAACAATTTGCATATTACACTCTGTCTGCATTTTTCTCATAGATATACTGGTGGCTCTTTGCTCTCATGTTTCAGAATATGTCTTTTCAAACTATGCACTTGAACAAAGCTCTTCTCACAAACATCACACTTATATGGCTGGAAGCCTTGATGATATAAAGTATTTTTGTGTTTTTAAGCATGATATTCGACTAACACTTTTGTTAAGTGTCACATTTGTTTGGTTTTTGGGCTTCATGAATCAAAATATGAGTTTTCAAGCATGATAATTGTGTGAAGTTTTTACCACAAGTTTCACGGGTGAATTGTTGCTTATCATCATGACACAAACTATGTCTTTTTAAGTGTGCCTTTTCTGTAAAACCCTTTCCACAAATTTCACATTTGTATGGCTTTTTATTTTCATGATATAAATTATGTCTTTTTAAGTTTGACATTTCAGTAAAGCTCTTTTCACAGATTTCACATTTGTATGGTTTTTTACCATCATGATAATATAAGTTATGTTTTTTTAAGTTTCCCATTTGAGTATAGCTTTTATCACAAATTCCACATTTGTAAGGCTTTTTACCCTCATGGCCCAAGTTATGCCTTTTTAAGTGTGACATCTGAGTAAAGCCCTTTCCACAAATTTCACATTTGTAATGCATTCTACCTTCATGATACAGAGTATGTCTCTTTAAGTTTGCCAATTCCACAAAGTTCTTATTACATACATCACACCTATATGGCTTTTCACCTTGATGGTACAAAATATGCTTTTTTAAATGTGAGATTCGACTAAAGCTTTTATTACAAGTAACACATTTATGTGGCTTTTGGTTGTCATGAATCAAAATATGAGTTTTCAAGTGTGACAACTGGTTGAACTTCTTATCACAAATTGCACATGTGAATGGGCGCTTATCCTCATGATACAAATTATGCCTTTTTAAGTTTGCCATTTCAGTAAAACTCTTTTCACAGATTTCACATTTATACAACTTTTTACCATCATGATGATATAAATTATGCTTTTTTAAGTTTCCCATTTGAGTAAAGCTTTTATCACAAATTTCACATTTGTATGGCTTTTTACCCTCATGGCACAAATTATGTGTTTTTAAGTGGGGCATTTGAGTAAAAGCCTTTCCACAAATTTCACATTTGTATGGTTTTTTACCTTCATGACATAAATTATGCCTTTTTAAGTGTGCCATTTGCATGAAGGTTTTTTCACAAATTTTGCATTTGTATGGTCTTTTACCTTCATGATATAAAGAATGTCTTTTTAAGTCTGACATTTTTTTATAACTCTTTTCACAAATTTTACACATGTATAGTTTTTTACTATCATCTGTCAATTTGTATGTCTTTATGTTTGACTTGATAATAATGCTGTTGCGAGTGTTATAGTTGTTTTCCATGACATTACTTCCATGAATGTCAGACAATCTAGCTATATCAGTCCCAGGGATCCCCTTTCTTGCATTTTTATCTGAAACTATGCCAGTGAATAATGTTGTTTCAGTATTGTTGTGATTGACAAGTGCTTCAACATATGATCTGAAATATTAAAGCAAATCATTAGTAGTTCCAAAAATCTGGGTAATGAGCAGTACATGAAATACAATACAGAATATTACTTTTTAGTTACATAGATATATCCTCAGACAAAGACTGAAATAACACAAGTACAGGTCAGATTTTTAGCTTTAGATAGTTGAATTGTAATGAACTCAAGTTAACTTTATACACTGAACAATTTTCTTCATATAGTATATAACCAAAGGGCATTTACAAGAGTTGTCTAGTGTAAATGAGTGATCCAGTAATAATTGAAATGTGTAGGAATATATATAATTAGGGGTCTGTAACTATTAAATGCATGTTTAAAGGGGAGTGGAAAGTGTTATAAGATCATCAAGCTAACCAAAGAAATAGAATATTTGGGTGTATTTGACAGATTAATGCAAAACAAATGACTGTATTGTCAGTATATTTGCCTATGTCTCTCTTTAAATTTTTAGTTTTATATACCTTGCAGTTTGTTTACCTGGAGGAAAGCTTTGCTAGCTAAAGTAATCTTTAGGTTCTTTTCAAAAATCATTTTAAGCAGAGAGCTGAAATGTTTAATACATAAAAGACATTCTGCCCTATGCCACTAAATTAAAGAAATTAATATATATTTATTTTATATTTCTCTGTGAAACAAAATAAACCAAAATTGTATACTTTTTAAAATGCATTACATCACAAAATGCAAATTTAATTCATTGCATGTTATTAATTATCTATCACAGATGTTGCAAATTTAGTTCATGGATCATTTATATCTTTTGAGAAAAAGGGATACATTGTTTGGAAAAATAGATTTTGAGATATTCACAGTTTAAATGTAAATTCACAATAATACTAACATTAGCTATGTGCTGATTTGCAATTTGTGCCTTTTGAACTGAGACTCCTTTGATGCCTTTTAAGCAGATAACATTTATTGAGATATTAGTAAAAGGGGGCGTAGAACTCGAAATTTAAAATTATTCATGGTCCATTTAAATGTTTTTTAAAGGGAGGTGTGTTTTAAATGACCAATAAACTATGCATATATGAATGAGGAAGAATCTTAAAATGTTCTTCCATTAAAAACAGAACATGCCAAATTTTGTGACTTTACGCTTCCCAGTCCTTTTAAATCTTTGCATTCAATCAACGTTTTACATTTATTCCAGATAATGGAACTACAGTGCTAATTGTTGGAGTTAGGGTATGACATAAGGGCTGCAGTCAGAAAAATGGTGACTGGGGAAAGCCTGTTGCTATCATAATTATGACCATGCTGCCAGCATTACCAATGCTTCATTACCCTGTCATCATTCATTGACTACATCCATTCTCTGTCATATCCTCTTAGCTTCAGTTTGCAGTTGTGTTTTATTTTTGCTCTTCTGTTATTCTTTCTGTGTCATTTGTTCTTATTTATCTAATTATTGTGCTATTTGTGTGCCTTTGAAAATATCTTCTTCTATATGCCTTTCAGGTGACCCTGTGTTGCACAAATTGGCAAAATCATGCTGTAGTTCAGTTTAGTGACTAAGTTGTCAGAACCCAGCTCTTGAAATTAGCACTATAATGCACATTATATTGCTAAAATGTTGCCAACATCAGAAGAAACTATACCATACATTCAAGATTTTTCAATCCTTTTTCAATACATCAACTTAATGCATGTTCCATTTAGTCACCTGTATCCAACACATCCATTGATATAAAAAGATCAAACACCTTGTATTTACCGTATATCATTTAGTGTATTTGGTATGATTTAAAGTTTTATATACTAATATTAGCGCTAAGTTAACATATTTTATTGTGTTTTTTATAGTATCATCAAATAAAGTAGATCAAAATCAATACTTTCATTTGCTTTCAGAAAGAATTTTATTCCTCCCTCACTTCCCCTATCTTTTTCTATGCTCCTGTATATGACATATAAGCAATTACAGCATTTCTAGTAGTAATTTCCAATTTTAAAACAAACAGTTGTAAACATCTGCAGAAAAATAATCTTTTAAGGAATTTGGAAGAGAACATTAAACTTTACAGTAATGCAAGGAGGTTACTTTATAAATTAAGGTTAAATGCTATAAGTATATGACAATGAATATATGAATACTTATTTGTAAGTTATAAAATGAATACTCTTGTGCAAGTATTTTAAATGCACAAAGAAAGAGATGGTTGCATTATCTGCAGAGAATAGATGAACATAGCCATCCATGAAGAATGTTAAAACATGTACCACAGAACAAAAATGGGAAGATCAAAGATCAAATAGATAACAGAAGAAGCAGGCAGAAGCAAGGCAGACAATAGCAATGGACAAACCAATAACCCACTAAAGCTGTAGTCTCAGAGAAGATGATGTTCAGATTTAACTTTTTGGAAATTCAGTATATGTGTGATAAAATAACATGATGCACAATTTAACATTTTGTTTGGTTTGTTCTCATCTCAAAGTGAGACTCCTATTGAATATACCTACTAGCTTTGGAAACTTCCCACAATAACATTTTCTGTCAAAAAGTATAAAGCTGTGGGGTACATTCGTGACACCACTTCTACAAGTTTTATGATTGTTGCCACTGTCATCATTGCATGGCTAAATCATCTCTTGTCCATGTGTTCATCATATTTGAGTTAGGTATCAATAACGCAACAAGCAAATTTCATTAAATGTTAAGTTGCACTATTCTCTTCCTGTGACATTAACGGATGGATTATCTGTTACATAAAATTCCTTCCAAATGAAGAAGACTTCATGGGCTATTCCCAGAAACTTAAAGATAAACATTTTATTTATTATGTAGATATTTTAAACAAAATCATTATAGCCATTTTTGAGACGGTACAAAATATTGAAAATTTTTTGCAGGTAAAGATTCGTTTGGGGTATGGATTTTGTTGAAAATTTCATGGCACATCTTTATAAGATACTCAGCTTAAATAACAAGTTTGATATTTATCCATGTTTTCAGTTTTTGAGTTATGCTGTTAACACACACACATATGCAAGATTTTTTAAAATGGTCTTTATGGTTTTAGGGCCTGAAAACATTCTGGAGAGATCAAAAATTTTTGGGGATTGAGTATTTCTTCTACTTACTGTATGCAGTAGAGAAAGTAAAAAGCAATTTTTCTAAATAGTGGTAAAATATATTTTTAAATACTACTACCAATATGTATAGATGTAACACAGTTATAAGGATGTAAAACAGTTGAAATGGAGGTGAAGTGCAACACAATGACTTCATAGCCTTACCTTAGTGATTCATTTGGTAGGCAGTTCTTGTTTACCTCATCCTGTAACAAAGCAATCCAGATAAATATTACAGTTTACAAATTGAAATACTATCACAGTTACAATCTCTATTATGTATAATGGACTACACAGCAGCAAAACCTCTGATGTTGTAGTTAAATGTTTTCCAGTCAATCAGCTATAGTCTGTTATGCAGTGTTTTTATGTACACTTGCTTGTTGTTTAACACTGGAATTTGATAATTTCAAGCGATAAATCAACTCCACTGTGCAGGCTCCTTCAGGGTTCTGACTATGAAGGAGAATCCATCAACAAAGCATAAGATGTATAGTGCAAATGCTATTTAAGAAAGTAAATGGGTTAAGAAAAGATAACAAATGGTATTTGAATGGAGAGAAGTTGGAAATAATGAAACAATTTGATTATTAAGCATAAGATTGAGTAGTATCATTATGCTTGGGAGTTACTTCACAATAAGATGATTGCCAATGAAAATTAGCTATTAAAGGAGAGAATATGTTTATATAAGATACCAGAAATGTTTGTAATTCATTGAAGAGGTTGTAAGAAATATTATGGAATCAAAGATGTTATATGGAGTGAAAATTTGGGGATTGTCAGGGATTATAACCAAAATTAATGTAAAACATACCATGTTTTGTAAAGATTTATTAGCTCTTTACTAACATTTCCAAGAGGAATAGGATTTTCAGATTGAGGCAGAACAGGAATGCTGGTGAACAGTGTTTTGAAATATGTATTGCTACAGAAATCTGAAATTAAGAATTATAATATAGTTCATACTTAACAGAAAAGTCAGAGAATTTCAGGAAAATAAAAACAGTGTCAAGGAATGTCAGGGAAATAGCTAAATTTTAGAAAAATGTTCAAATGGATTCTGTTTTTATGGATTTTTTAATAAAATACAATACAGAGATGTGCATTCATATTAAGTGTTGAAATTGAAGTGCTTTTACTGCTTTGTGTGCATACGTTTTATGTAGATAGTATACAGTGAAAGCAATTGCCTTTCTATTGTTCTTAATTTGTTATGTTGATATTCAAGGTATTGCTATAAAATAAATGGACTGTTTTTTCCTACTCTGTGGATTTGGCAATGCCTCCAGCAAGCAAGTGGAACCTGTTTCCCCCTCCATTTATCCTCCAACTCATGCTGACCTGGAAACAGTCTTGCTGTAGCAGCCATTCTAAGTACATTGTTTACCTGAGTTCCATCGAAAAGATGTTAAGCATGAGTGAAATTCCTCGTAAACCTTGGAAAATCTGCTACAATACTTTCAATTTAATATGCAAAGTTTATGGTGATCAGTGTTTATCTCACACTCAAGTTTTTGACTGATTCAAAAAATTCAAACAAAAAAAAGTGATTGAAGATGGTCCATGAACCAGCTAGCCGAAAACATTGCAAAAGTTCATGAAATTATTAGGAAAGATTGTCACTTGTGCATTTAAGCCATCAGCCTACTAAAGCTTGTTTCTCATAACCTTGTCCCGCTGCAATGCGTTTTTCTGCACATTATTCCTTTGCCCTGATTGTCTAATGTTTTTGATCCCATAGGTATGGCTTTCACATCACATGGAAACCTGCAGTAAACATCATAATTGCCAGGAACTACACAAAAACATTCAGAAAGCCAATAAAGATGCAAAGACATTCAAAAATAAAGCTTTATAATGAAACTAACTCACACATTCTTGAAGAACCTTGTCTCCAATTCTCGTTGCAATGTCCCTACAGATCAAACACTTACACCTGTAAGTTCAAAACAGAGCTCTTCAACTTTTCTCGCTCACAAAGATAGATTCTTCTCTGCAAGGACATTAAATAGATGCAGAACAACTTGTTTTTTACCTCTTCTTAAAGGTTTACTCTTTCGATGCTTTAGCAAAAAACCCAGATTCTGTCATCATTAACTACATGCACAATAAAATATCACTATCTCTCGCAATCACTACAGTATACCTTTGAATGACAATCTATGACAAATCTAATGCACTGCAAGGTCAGGCAATAGCAATATAATATATTGGCCCCAAAATATGCCACACTTTTGGTCCAAAATTCAATGGCAAAAAGTCTGGTTACAGCTTATATTCACTACATTGACTTTTTACATACCTTTGCTATTAAAAAATCTGTGCTCATTTGTAACAATACATATAACTGAAATGGCAGCATTTTATTACCTAACAATGCAACCTTTACTGGTGTTTTAACATTAACACTGTGTATATTGTGTCATTAGCTTCTATTGAATGTGTTGGATGGCAGCGAGGATGACGTATTGTGCAAGAATAATGAAAAAAACGGTGAGAGCAATGAAGTGAAGACTGGTTGTGCTGACAATGAATAACATAATATATGGCGATGTGTTTGGTGGCAATGTGATGTACCATGTGCTAGGAAAATGTTTATGTACATGTAAATACAAGAAAATATATATTTATATGTATGTTTCTTGCCTCAATCAGATGCAGCTTATTTTTATGTTAAACGTTTCCCCCCCCCTCGAATTTTATGGGTGCCGGTGCAAGGGCAGCTTATTTTTGGGCAAATATGGTAAACACTCTGTCATTACTCAGATAGATACACATACTATCATCATCCTAAGAGGCAAGTTTGAAACAAAGGATCCTCCTGTGGCAGAATTAGTAAAGATGCTTCGACAGAAGATGGCTACAAATCTTTTAATTGTAAGTTAATGTAGGTTCACAGAAAATGCTTAATAATGTTAAGCAATGAGCGATGAGATGTCCAACATCTCCAGGATGTGTTACAAAGATTTATCTTCTTTGATATAGTATCAAAGTTGAAATGAATTCAACTTTCCATAGGTAAAGTTTTTTCTTATTTATTTTCCTTTCTTTTACATTTTACATATTTCTTTACTATTTGAGAGCTCTTTTAGCATTTTCCAATATTAAGACTAAGCTTTAATGCTGATAAATATTACTACTACAATTAATGTACAGATGGGATACAAAACTGCACTGTACGAGTACTAATAAGATTTGTTACTGGAAAACAAAGTTATTTGTAGTTCTATGGCAACATTCATTATTGTAATCCTTTACTTTTCATGGAATAAACATATTTGTTTATTCCATGGCCATGTATATTGCCGTTGAACAGATTTTTTTCACGTATAAGTTTTTAAACAAAGTTTGCCATGGTTGCTACCAAAATAAATAAATTTCATTTCCAAATACAAACAAAGGTTAATATAAAACAAATCCACAATAAATATAAAATAACGATCATGATAATGACATCAAGAACAAGTAAATACCACAATACGCACATAAATTTAACATCAAATGAAACCAATTCTGTTTTTTTCATATATTAACTTAAACAGGTAAGTTGAACATGTTTTATGTTTGATTTTAATTGATCCTTTCTGCGTTACTCCTAACGATTTTATAATAATTTATAAGCATTCCAGATGCATTAATTCTACTATGTAATATATTTGATTCATACGGTTATGAAAATGTAAATTTGACTATTCTCTTCAAGTATATTAAGATAAATTATCATGTTAAATAAGAAACTAAAATGTTCCGCACAACCTATTCCATAATAGCATAAAATGAGACATGAATAGTACACATGACTGTTGACAGATTCGGGGCAAAGCTACATGTAACAAACATTACAAGGGTGTTTTAGAAAAACCCTCCATGAGCAGACCGGATTGTAAAGACCTGAAATGTGTAAGAATTACTCCTGGATCCTGCATTAAGAGAATATACCAGTGCACAATGCACTTTCTGGTGAAGCACAAGATTCCTGTGCTTTAACATCCACCACACTCACTGAATCTGGCCCCTATGACTGCTTTTATTCCCCAAAATCCAGTCTGCATGAAAGGAAACCTATTGGAGTCTCTAGAAGCAGCAAAACCAACAAAGCTGATGGAGTCTTGACTGAAGCAGATTCACATCACTGCTTCCAACAATGGAAAATGTGCATGGAGCAAGGTCGGTACTGGGAAAAAGAAATTCTGAAGGAAATAATTGCCAATGTGTAACTTTTTTCAGTGAAGATTTTGGAGTGCCAGACTGGTTATTTTACAGCCAACCTTGTATAATGTTTTGTGAAATATAGAAATAAAATAACCAGAAGGTCATTGTATGGCAATGGGGATGGTGGAGGCCAATAAAAAAAATGAATGAAACTAAATTACATATCTTCAATGAGTTAATTCCTTTAAACTTTAAAAGTTATTACCTTCTAATTTCAAAATATTTATTGGTGTTTGTAAACATTTTACAGTAATATTGAAAAATCTTGATTAAGATGGAAAATTCTGAATAAAGTCTTGGAAAATGAGAAAATCACGATATGAAAAAAAGTGTGATCCATGTATAATTAAAACTTTATGAATTACCACAGAAGAGTTTTGTACAATGATAACTGGAGGAAAAAATGGTATGTGTGATGTATGCCAGAGGGGAGAAAATAATTCAATGGATTTCGGAGGTAAGAAACTGAGAGACAAGAGACTTGGTAGGTTTAAAGAATAAAGGTACTTTGAGATTCTGCAAGATCATAGAGAAAGACTGCGGTACACAGAAGCATGTTGACAGTTGTGATAAGCAAGCATGGAAAGGATTTGAAGGAATGCTATCGGAGGCAGCATATCTTTAAGGATGTAGGAAAAGTAGTTTGGAAATATCTTTTTTTGAAGGGGGAAAAGACAATACATTTCATTGCTTAATAGAGTGTAAGGAAACAATAAGTGGAGAGAGGACATATGGGATAAGAAACAGAGTGAATTAGAAAATAGTACTTAGCAAAAATAAAAAAAGAGTTGAGATTCAGAGGATAAAAATTAAATTAAGTTTTATTTATGAATGCTCTTTAACTACTATGGTCCTTAGCGTCCCATTCTATATTGGGCATAAAAGACTGCAAATTTAGCTGAGAAGCCTCTTTTATCAGGCCTGAGGGCATTTTACATCTGTAAGTCTATGACATGGACCACCAGCTTTACTTCATTTCTGAAGGAAGACATGCTAAGGATTTTTACACCCGAAAAATCCATCGTCCTCTGCCAGGTTTCAAGAGAACTTGGAGTATGGGTGAATATTTAAGGAAGAAATGGGAAGACATGCTTCTGGAGCTAATTGTTCCCATCATCAGTTCCAGTTCCAGGGTGTTACTCATCATTGTGGTTTGGTTTGACTCTAGTGGTGGTTGGATGAACTTCTGCATTAGGATGTCACCTGGCAGGATTTCAAAGTTTAAGACACAGTTCTTGTTTTTCCATATACGGATGCTTTCCTAGACTATAAGTTCTGTTTTTCCTGTGATGTTTTAAGCAATTTGGATCTCTATTGATGCTATGGTTTCCTTCCAAATGTGCCAGGCTACTGCTGATTTTTCTTCTTGTTTTTGATTTATGTTTCTCGTGTTCTTTTGCTTTTGTTTTGATGTTTCTTTTGGTTTTTACAATGTAGATCTTTTCAGTCATTACAGTTTATCTGTATATACCTGGTTTCTCCTCCTGTGAGATGTCATCTTTTAATTTGGAATTTAGTATATTTTTATGGAGTTTTTAGGAGGGCTAGAATGATGTGCTGTTTGAATATCCTTTGGAATTTATAGAAAGCTGATCTATGGTATGTGAATTTCTTGAAAGTTTTATTTTTTCTTTGTTTGAGATGAGAGTGCTGATGTCTTTGATTCTCTTTTTATTCTTTACTCTGTTTACTTTCTTATGTATTACCTCATTTTCAAAACCCTTTTCTTTAGCTATGTTTATTATACTGTTTAGTTCTTGATGACATCCCACAGGAGAACAAGCCAGGAATATACCACATAAACTGTAATGACTGTGAAAAGCTCTACATTGGAAAAACTAAAAGAAACATCAAAACAAGAGGAAAAGAAACATGAGAAAGATAAATCAAAAACAGGAAGAAAAATCAGCAGTAGCTCGGCACTTTTGGAAGAAACTACATAGCATCAAATTTCTTAAAAATATCATAGGAAAAACAGAACATGCAGTCTGGGAAAACATCCATATTTGGAAAAACAAGAACCATGTTTCAAACTTTGAATTCCCACCAAGTGACATCCTAATGCAGAAGTTCATCCAATCACCACCAACCAAACCACAATGAGGAGCAACACTAGCAGTCGACCTGGAACTGATGATGGGAGCAATTACCTCCAGAAGCATGTCTTTCCCTTTTTTCAATAAATGAGTGACATAAGTGTTATAAATTTGACTCAAATTTAGGTAAATTATTAGTTGCAAAAGTCCACCATACTTAATAAATTTAGGGAAGAGTTGGGATAAATGGATTATGAAAGCAATGAGAGAAAAATTAGTTCAAAAAGGGCTTTAACACTTGTCAACAACCAGGAAGCCATGAAATTTTGAGGCTTAAAGAAAAACGTGTCATCTCAAATATGGGAAATGTATACAACCATTTGTTATATTTTATTTGTTGTGAAAAAACTGAAGTAAATATAAACAATTATTGCATTAATGGTCAAAGTAATGCGCTGCCCTGTTCATGCCAAATCACCATATACTTGCATATATCTCCTTGGCAAAACTCATTTACTGCCTATGATGACAGTGATTATAGTGAATGTAGCTGATAGCTGGATGGTATTTCATGCAACTAAAAGCCATTGTTAATAAAGAAAGCCAAACTGTTAATAGCAATTCATGCAAGCAGATATACAGTTATTCAACTTCACTTTTCTCAGTTCTCACTGTCACTGTTTCGTTTTTATGTAGTTCACCTTCAATGGGAGTTTACTTTACTGTCACTTCAATTCTTTTGTCAGTTCACTTTCTTCATGACATAGCCCCTTCATGCCGGACAGTCACTTCACTCGGGAGAAGAACACAAGAACCTTCACAAACAGTTGCTTTGTAGTAGCACTTGCTGCGCATCACAAATCGCACCAACCCTCACTTGGAAATTGCCCTTTATGACGCACCAGAAATACAGTTGCTAATTCTCTCGCACCTGCCTCAGAACTGCCTAGCTCCTGCCATAGCACTTACTTATATAGGCAGTGGTATCATTCCACAAGATTCTTGAGTGTTCTAGAACTACTTTGACATACTTTCTGGAGGAGAGGGGAAGCACAAGCTTCCAGAAGATCCTAGTTATCTGCTGAAACTGAGCCCAGTGTTTACACTGGCAAGCAGAGTTAATGTTTACCCCAACAGCCGGAAGCTGATCTCCCGATAATTTTGGGTCATAACTACTGCATCACAGTATGTATACCTTTATTCACTGCAAGAGTTTTGTTACAAATTTATGGCTTCATCAAAATTTAAATTACACTAATATAATAAAAAGAATTGAAGATGGATTTCTTTAATTTTTTTCATTTTTGGTAGTTGTTTTTTAATGTAGCTATTACTTCTTATGGCACCATAGGTATTGAAATCAGTGATGCAAGAAATTAAATAATTGGGAAAAGATATTTGGAAAGAAAACATTCCAGGCTAAACTTAGGGTATCCCCCCAGCATTTACCAGCATGGATGATGATGATGATGATGATGATGATGATGATGATGATGACAGAACAATGACATGCTAGCATAAACTACTTCTATAAAACTCCTGTACAAAACAAAAGGATTGCTCAGTTAAGAATCCTTTTAAATTATTTTTGTTTAAGTTTGGTATGATTATAGTTGAGGAAACATCAATTGCAATTTAACACAGTGAAGCACAAATTAATCATTTAATTTTCAGTCACATAAATTCAACTAAACTAATTTTTGGTATCTTACCTTTGTACATGTTTCATGAACTGATGTTAACCCTCATCAGCTAGCATTGATGGTCAGATCTCACAAGATGACTTGATTTTCCTTAGCTGACTGAGGTACCTCTTCTGGTGGCTTAACAAACTTTAAGCAATTTTCTACACATGCAACATCAAACATCATGAGTCTAGCCCCATATTTCTTTATAAAGACCTTCCATGTGGTCAATTCTGTGGGCCTGCAAACACTTTTACATCATGTTTCCCTTCCTAAAAATAAGCCACAGCTTATTTATTAATTTCTTTGTTCTTAATGTTCCTCAGATACTCTATAAGCCTTAAGTCCAAATTTTGCTTTCCTTTCCCAATATAGATTCTATTCATTCCTTGCAATTAATACAGTATATACCTTATTACTTTTCCAGTGGGCTTATTTTATGTTCTACTGGGTTACAATAAGTATTTGACACTCAATTTGTTCTGTTGTGCCAATGATGTGTTATATAATTTAAGAACTTTTTCAAAATGGTATGCAGCTTTGGCATTTCTTCATAAAGAAATTTGAGGGTAGAATACGAACTGTGATACTGCATGTGAACAAAGTCCTAACTTAAATTGTTAAGCATGGTGGACTTGGTGATAGTGATATGAAATACAACTTTTGAACAATAAAATGAGTTGATTTTTGGGACACCACATCACTTACTTGTATAACGTTCAAAAATTAGTTTCTGGAGCTGTTGAAATGCAAAAACTCAGAGAAAAACAAAAGATGTTATTACAACATCTATACCAGAAACCAGGAAATCTGCAGTTACCTGGCATTTTTGGAAGGACAAAACATCAATAGAGAACTGTAACTACACAAAAACAGCACAGACAAATAAAGCTTACAGGATAAAAAAAACATAATCATTTGAAAAAATAGGGACAAGGTTTTTAACTTTAAATACATCAGAATAATTGTTATGAAGAGGTTCTTTCAACCGCCACCAGAGAAGCAGGAAACTACAATGAAAAAAAAAAAACCCAATCAGCCAAACCAGAACTGACAATGGGAGCAACAGCTCCAGAAACTAGTTTTAAAAATTATACAAGTGACGTAGTGTCCCCAAAAACCACCCATTTTATTATTCAAAATCATAATACAGAGTTTGATAAACATCCAGAATGTTGGCAGCTTAACAACAAAGGAGGATCTTCAAGCCAACTTCCCAAATCCAGCACTGACACTAGCCAATAATGAGAACAAACATTTTATCAAACAGGTACTAGGTAAGGAACCAAACATTAGTAGAAATTTGAGAGGATATTTGACTCAAAATTAAATTATTACAATTATTTACTTTATTTGCAGTTAGGTTCTATATATGTATAGCGTTGTATAGTACTGACTTATCTTTTTTGTTGTGCAAGCAGCTTGTAAGTGTATTTTATTATTGTTTCTAGTATGTCCATGTACAATATTGTTTCTTATTAAGCATACAGTTTGTAATACAGGTATGGCCTGAAGTACTGTTTACAATGTATGGTCCTGCTGAGGTTTAGCATTTGCTAATAATTTTTGTCTGAAATAAAAATAAATTTGCTCACTGCAGTGCCAAATCACAGATAAAAACACCATAAAACTGAGTTAAACCCCTGGTTTACAGTTGAATTAGTGGTTGCTTTTATTCTTCTGTTGAATACTTTAACATAGATTTTATGTACAATCTTACAGCATTTCTATTAAATTTCTGATATCCATAGATGCTTTACCTATGGAGGCTCATGGATATTCAGTTATCAAGATGAGCAAAATCTTCCATATGAGAATCTTATATATTGACATCTCATTTACAGGCAGAAAATTAACAAACTCTTCCTCAAACTTCTAATTTAATGCCTAATAGTTCATAACCAATAAATACAAACATATTTAGTCATAACTTCTGCAACACTTACCTTGATTTCATTCCTCACCATAACATTTGAAATAAAAGATGCTTCTGAGTGGCATTTAATTTCTGTTGATGTTTTCTCCAACCAGAAGGGTTCTTCTTTAATTTCTACTTTGATATCCATTTCACAATCATTATTGCATGTGAGTGTGTTATTCTGAACCATCATTACTGGATATCTAGAAATATCTCTCTTGTTTTCCTGGCCAATGTTGGAGATCACAGCTTCTCCTTCAAATTTCATCTTATCATTGCATGTAAAGACATTGTTCTGAAGCATCATGATGGAGTTTGGTAAAAACTCCATCTCATGTTCTTGGCTAACACTGGAAATCATAGGTTGTCCTTCAACTTTTATTTTGGCATACATTTCAGGATCACTACTGCAGGTGGTCATTTTATTCTAAAAGACAGTAAAACAGAAAAAGTAAGAATATACAACACGCGAGTTCATAAATAATTAATTTTTATAGTGATTTATTCAGTAGGTACATAATAAATTAGCATAGGAGTGAAGCAAAAGCATGTGAAAGCATTCAGCCACTAAAAATAAACTTTCACTGCCAAGCCATTAGGATGTTTAATAAAATTACAGTTATGTTATCTTTAGGCAACTGGCATAATTTTACTAATTAAAAGATATATTACTGAAATTCTATAAATTACTAATGCATCTTAGATCTCTGTATAGAACAGTGCCCTGGGTTGAGTTTCCTGTTGTGAATCAATCTATCCCTAGAAATAATTCTCATAGATAATAAATACATTTGATTAAAGTTGCTGCAAATGTCAATGGTACAATGCTCCTACTCTGCATATCTCCTAAAGTATTGTGACCGCAATAGATCCCATTCCATAATGTTTTTTATCATTTTATAGGAACTCACAGAAGAATGCTTTTGTCAGTGCCTATGAAGAACACCTCTTATTGTCTACTTGAATTGCTCAGTACATGTGGTCAACGAGAAGTTTATGTTGATTGCTCATATGCATTTAATAATACCTCTGGTCACCATTTATTTATTGACTGCTTTTGAGAGAACATTGATTTTGTTTCAGCTGCCACCATATTGCAAATAGTTTGTTCTCCTACACTGAGAGAATTGCCACTTCTTCCTACTGTGATTACTCCTGGGTGCTATTTTCTCTGCTCAAGATACTACTCAATATCAATCATTGTTACTTCTCTTCTATAAAATAATACTCATTTTTCCTCATAGTCCTTTAATACCTATTATAAATTGATGATTATGATATGAGTAAGTGTTTGTTGCACTCACCATTCTTTATGTGATAATTTTCATGACTGGCATATTAAGATTATCTACAAGTTGGATAAAGTATTCAACCCATGCTCTACATAACTACATGTAGTTTAGATTCCTTTTCACAGATGTCATTTGTATGTGTTTTGAATGAAGTGCTGAGAAGTGACATTTGTATTTCCTGCAGTATGACCTCAAGAACCTGTATTTCAACCAAAGAAACATAGTTTTATTCTTTCTACGCATGCGTCAGTAGCTACCATGGCCACGAAAAAAATCTGAGGATGACGAGGAGGGTTTTGAAAAAACTGATAAAAAGTATATTACAGAGTGATAGTGATAGTGGTGAATCAGAGATTGAAGAAAGTTCTAGCAAGTGATAATGAATCTAGTGCAGAAAGCAGTGAGGAAAATTATTATAAAACCAATGATGATGCACTGGGCCTATTGAAACACATTCGCATTATGATGCAGAAAAAATAGTTTGCCAGGAATTGTACTAAAACTGACAATAACCCCATTCTCCACTCGTTTACACAAATATGGTGTTTGTAAAGACTTACTAAACAAACATGCAACAAAGATGCCATTTGCACTTTCAATTGTTTCAAATATGTGAAACCACTGTTCGACAAAATGTGTTATGAAACTAATGCTTACACAACAAGGCAGCTGAACAATCTGACAGAAAAATGTTGAAGGAAGATAAAAAATGGTGTAATACTAAAACAGATGAAATTAGGGCCTATATTGTTATTTTGATGTCTCAAGTGCAAAGATTGTGTATTTAACTATACTGGAGCAAAAACTGATGCATTGACACTGTAATTGTAAGTAAAAAAGATGATGTTGCTCTTCATTTACAGGATTGATCTGAGGTCTATCACACACAACAGTAGTACTAGGACAATATTGGTGAGTTTATGCTTTTAGTATTAAGTACACAAATTTTCAGCATAAAACTTTTATTGGTCAATTTTAAATGACTTTTTTTAAACATCAAGCTGTTACCATCCTCACTGCTAGGGGATTTAAATCTGATTTCTTCGTTAGTTGAATAGACATTTAAATATCACGTGATGGGTTTAATGCAATCATAGAATTATAGATTGTTGGAAATAAATCATTAAATATAATTTGGCATCCATAGCTGACATCATTGTGTTTAATATCATAATATTATTAAGCTAGGATTAAAATCTTATATTTATGTAGCACTGTTAAATGAGAGCATCTTCATATGTTCGTAAATAAGATGAACTAATCTCCTTGTATTTTGTACGTTATTACCTAGCATGTTGAACCAATAAGCAAGAGAGCCACTTGCATACATTCCCTTCCTTTGGACTATGTGCTGGGAAGAAGGGGCTACCCATTTTTTAATCTATCAATCAAATCATATGCACCTGCATAGACAAAACACTGATCACAGACAAAATGAGACCACTGCAGTTTGCAACGCAACACGTCTTCATATACAGAAAATGTGCCTAATTATAAAGAAATTCTGCAGTTAATGAAAATATATGAATCTCATTTTCTATTCAGAAATTGTCCTTGTTACAATCCAGTGCTTTATATTGCATTAAGGAAGACTATTCCTGTTTCCAATAATGTATCATCATGAATGAGATTATTTCTGATGGGTGATTTCAAACCTGCAAGAAAAAGAATTAGTTTTCATGGATAATTTGTAATATTAAAGTTTCTATTTTGTTCAAATCATTCTTTAACAAAAACACTACAATGTACAACAACAACAATAATAATAATAATAATAATAATAATAATAATAATAATAATAATAATAATAATAACAATAATAATAATAATAATAAATAATAATACTGAAATTCTACAGGGGAGAAACCCAACAACTACCTTACACTTGGAATTAGCACTCAAGTGACCAGTATACGGGAAGTTATAACAGCTGTCCTGTGCATTACAATCACAAAGCATGCACTATCCAAAAAAAATATACTGAACAAATGTCCAATGACTTTCCGTGTAAACTAAACCATTAAGGTCATCTTCAACAGGTACTTGTGTCAAAAAACTATTTCTAAAACCCTGAACAGATACACAGCAAATATATTATTTGATGCAGTAGCAACACAACAAATCTACATGCCAATGTGAAGCTCTTCAATACACTCTTTTGAAAACTGTGTCATTGGCAGAATGTAAAATGTTGCTGAAACTTGCAGACAACAGAATACCAAGCAGCCAATTTTCTTTCAGAAGAGAGAGGAGGTTGGCAATGAAAATTGTGCAATACTTCAAGAAGAGTGGAAGAAAGAGAGAGAGAGAGAATAGACTCAGACAGAACCAACAAGTTATGCACCATCTTTGTTGACTATCCCCAAGCTTTCAACGTTATCACAAGGAGAACTCTTTTAAACAACTTAAAACTATAGTTATGATCACATCACTTCAAAAAATAAAAAAACTGGTTAGGAACAAGAAGAAAATTATAGCACTGTTGCCTTCAATTCCACAACCCACACTACTATTACAGTGCAATAGTTCACAATTTTTTTAGTATTATTTATTAATGGATCCTCTTTTAACTACTATGGTCCTTAGCATCCCATTCTATATTTGTATATGAAAGACCGGTAATTTTGCTCAGAGGCCTCTTATCAGCTTGAGGTTCTTTTACCTGCCGTAAATCTACGACACGGGACCACCGGCTTTACTTCCCTTCCTCGCCCTCCGCCGGGTTTGAACCCGTGATCTTGGGAACTAGAGGCTAGCATGGTAACCACTACACCACGAAGGACGACAATTGTTACAGTAATTAAAGAATCTGTACACTCTGATAACGTGTGTGCTAACAACCTACAATCATCTTTACATCTCGCCAAGACCAAGTTGTCTTTTAACACTCCTATATCATGGTCTTTGTCATACAAAATTAAACTAACTTAGAAGAAATCACCATCTTTAATAAACGAGGGGAAAAAATGCAAATTCTTTATTAGTGGAAAATAACTTAATTCAGTGTTAAACTATTTAGGCTTGTACTCTTATTATTAAGAAATTCTTTTATTTTTATTTTTGCAAATCAGTCAAATTATTACAACAGTTGTACATGAAAGGCTATTCCTCCAACTGAAAGTCTTACTTATAATGATAATAGGCTGGAGAAGATAAGGATTCACCTTAGGGTAAAGCATTTTGAACTCCTGGTTAAACTGAAAGCCCTTTGGTACTAAAGTAGATAGTAGCTTGTCCTGTTCCAAAAAGGAAGTTACTATTCTGTAATATAAATGTATAATAATCTTTCATGTTCATGTTATTAGGCAACCCTAATCAACAAAAATCTCCAAGAAGGATTTAAAGTCTTTCTTATATACTCACTCCCTATATTCTATGGAGGAATTTTTTAATATGTTGTGCAACAGGTAAATAGTCAATACATAACACAGATTACATGTGATGGTGATTTACACTCATATGTTATTGTTGTCCTACTGTAAAACATGTTGAGAAGTTAACTCTTGAAATGGTAATGGTTTACAAATTTTATCCTCTCTTAGGTGGAGCAGCGCGAGGCGAGGCAGGGCAGAGCATTTGTATATGCATTAAATGGGAATTCTTTATGAGGAACTCCAGTTTTAAACACTTCTTCCAGCCACATCCACTTATAAAACATTTCTGTAGAATCTATTCTCTACAATAGGTCCAACTTTACCAAACATTTTACACAAGTGATGCCTTGTTGAACCTTAAATGTCTGTTAGCTTGGTTTTCTTCATTATGTGAGCAACACTCCGCAACGTGAACATGTCATACAACATTATACAAAGTCATAAAATACTACAATTAAGTGCACATCTTTTTCTCCATGCAAGTGGTAAAAGATTAAAATTGAGAGTAAGTTATAACCACCACCTATATCTACAGCATACACTTCCAATTTAAAGGCTTTACCCATTACTTGATATTAAAATATTCCTGTAATTATACAGGAAGTGAGTATATAATAATGATTTTAATTCCTTTTTGAACATTTTATGCTTCATATGACTGCCTAACAGTTTAAGAAGCATGGAAGTTAATTAAACTTTTATTGTAGAATAGCAATATACTTTTTGAAATAGTTTTAAATTATTTAATGCCCCATGCAGGTCATCTGCATGGCTAATATTATGGTCATGCACAGCAATGTTTATTGTACAGCCATCATAATTATTTCCATGATAACTAAGGACTGAACACATATACTCTCCAGTAAAGCTAAGAATTTTAAGTTTTTAAAACATGACCTACAGAAATAATAAGGCTCAACATCAAAAAGGATTTACATAGCTCTTATTCGCTTTCTTTTACCACAAATGCCCTTTTATTATGTGCAAAATTATCCCAAAATTCCATATTGCAAAGGGAAATGGAAGTAAGCAAAGTATGTTAATCTCAAGGCATTTTGACTAAGAAGATTACTTAAGTTTCTTAATATAAAACACGCTGAGCTAAGCTTCGGTAGTATGAGTTCACGTTTTCCCCAGCTAAGACCTTCATTTATGTCAAGCCCAAGAAATTTTGTATGAGGAACTTCAGTTATGGTGCATTCATCAAGGTCGTATTTAGAGGGGGTTTCTAGATTTCAACCCCCCCCCACAAATTCTGATAGTTTTATTTATTTAAATTCATAGCAAACCAATATGGGAAAATGTTGTTAGATAACAGTAGGTCTATTGCTAGTAGCACATTTACAAGAAAAAGGGAAACTTAATATTGTCGCCTTACGTAGGTAAGGCAGCCATACATTCCGGTTTTCGAAGCAGTCTCCATGTTTTGTGCTGTAAAGTGGAATATCTCATTCTGGTGTTTTTTTGTTTTTGGTCTATATAACGTCTCCAAGCAATTTTCTTATCCATGTAACGTCTATGTACTACGGAGTAGGTACATGGTAACTGTGTGGGGTACTGTTAAGTTTAGATCTACTTGTGAAAAACCCTCCCTGAATGTTTTTCCTGGGTACGGGCATGGCACTCATCATATATAATAGTTAATTCTGTACTTGCTTATGCCTAGTTCTGGACTGAATAAATTGGTTGTAGCATAGTTAAAGGACAGTTTATTTTCATCTACTCAAGTACTGAGCTACTCAAATGTCTTATTTACTAAGTCAGTTGCTCATGTGATTTTCCATCTATACAAACTGATATCATTTGCAGAAACCACTGGTTTTTACTTCTTGTTTAAATAATCTGACAAGTCATTAATAGATAACAGAGGACTGAGTATGGAATCTTATAGAACAATCTTGGTAATAATTCCAGGCTCAAAATAGTAGCGACGATTCTACTTGTTTACTTTCATACTGTAATCTGTAAGTAGGGTGAAACGATACGGAGTCTTCACAATTAATTGGAAACTTACCAGAAATCTACAGAAAAACGGGTACTTGAGTATCGGTAACGTTTAACTGATATGCAATCAGAAACTGAACGATAGTTGGAAGTTATGATAAATCCTTCAAATGTGAGTACTCAGTATTACGTAGCCGATAAGGAAACCTCAAAGCTTTTAGTATAATCAAAAACACAATCAATGATTACGAAGGCAGTGACAACAGGAGTGCCGCCATTTATTGTCTGACTATTATTGCAAGTTATTAAAATGCTGCAATTATTAGCCGTAATTCAGGATTTGGTGTTCTGTGATTCAGGAGTAGCACTTTTTTGAGGAAATAAATACAAAGGCAAAAATTGCGGAGGGATCATATCAACAGTACATTTTATAACTTCCACGTTTTAGAACTTTTCAATGAAAATTAGAACGTAAAGGCGCGTGCACTAGCGATGATGATAATAATTAATAATAACAATAATAATTTGTAAACGACGCTGTCAATTGCCAGGATCATATCATCACCGCTGGTGTGCCGGAATTTCGTCCCGCAGTTCTTTTATATGCTAGTAAATCTATTCACATGGGGCTGTCGCTTTTAAATGTGTGCGCACCGATGTTTCGGTACAGCAAGTATGAACTGGCCACATTTCCTTGGTGTTTATCGTATATAGGTTATATACGTTAAACACTGGAACTATGTTGTTTACTCTTTAACCCTGCATAAATTCGGCCTGTGACAGGTTGGTATCCAACGTGCAACTCGTTACCTTGAGTGCATATCTCCCTTCTTTAATAATTAAGGAATAGCGCAAAATGCCCATATAGTTTCGGCACAAAGTTTTCGATTATAAATTTCGCTCATACTGGAGGTATACTATGCTGTATGATTTAGCCCTTTCTTTTGCACCATTAGATGTGATGTTTTACACTCTCTCTCTTATAATTTTCAAGCATATTGCACTTATACTTTTGCTGCATGCTGTCAAGGATTTCGTCCTTTCTGTGTATCATTGGATGGATGTTTTCCATACTCTGTGCCACACAGCTCACGCACACACTTGCTTGTAGGCTCATGAAATAATTTGAGAGTGTATATCTTATGGTGAAACCCATATATGCTGTAACTCATAGTTTACCCCCCGTCCGGTCTCTAGATATGAAGGCGTCTGTTGTATAGAAGTCCTTCAGATTTTGGATGCTTTTTTTCTTCTTTCAAATGCTTGATTCCATACTGTCATTGATGCTAGTTGATGATCATATCTTGGGTCATCTAGGAAGAACGTCTCTCTTACAAATCTAGAGGGAGTGATTCTTGATACCCACAATGCTGCTGTCACTTTTTCTATGCTTTCCAAGTTCATTGGGTTAGATGATCCCTTATTATAGGGCTAGGTAATGATTAGGTGAATTTAAGTTTGAAGAGCTTCATGGCTGTTTCTAGAGATAGGCACGATTGGTTATGTCATGCATGGCTAGTAGCGACTGTGTGCGTCTTTCTTTTATATGAGCTGTGAAGGTTACTCCTAGTGATTGCAGTGTTATGCCTAAGCATTTATATGTTGATTGTATCTCTAGGCATTCTTCTGCACAGAAGATATTTTTGTCATAGTTCTTCAATGAGAAAGATAGATGAGACAGTTATCAAAGGGGAACAATATAAGATTAAGGAATGCAACCTGCTGATATCCAAAGGAAACATGAATGAAGCAGCAAACACAATCAAAGAATTGATACACAAAACAATTATCACAAAGCCAAAGAGTCAGAGAAGAGCCAAGATGTGGTACAATATGGACTGCTGTAAGAAAAGAGGTAATCACAGATTTACTTGTAGCAAGAAGCACAAACAAACAAGAACAGCTCATAAAATACAATACCAGAAAAGAGTACAAAACACTTATAGGAGCCAAGAAGAAGATCTACATAGGAGCAGAAGTGCAGAAAGCAGCAGAAGAACAGGAAAACCCATTTTGTGCATCCCAACAAGAAATTGAAATGAAGAAATTGAAATTAAAACCTGGACAAAATATTTTACCAGAGATACCAGAGAAGACAAGCCCTACAACACTCACAACAGCAGTAAAAATCACCATCTCACAGGTATCAAATGCCATAGCAAAGTAAAAAAATAAAGCAGCAGACCCAGACCAAGTTTTTTATGAACACCTGAAAACAAACAACCATGGCTATTGCAGACATGGACCACACCCTTCAATGCTTGCATCAAACTACAAAGAATATCACGAGATATTTGTGAGATCCACGTTGAAAGTTCTTTACAGAGGTAAAGCAGACACTAGCAAAGTGGACTCATACAGGGGATAACCTTAGAAAACACAGCTTTTAAAGTATTCATATCCATCCTAACAAAGAACAGACCACATAATACTCAAGGAACAATTTGGTTTTCGCAAGAGCAGATGCATATTGCATGTAATAAAAAATTTAATGGATGATATCATGGAAGCAAAAAGAGAAACAGGAGGGAAATTATTTGCAGTGTTTGTAGACTACAGTAAGGATTTTGATCTACTAGACAGGAACATTGTGAGAAAACTAAAGGACTTATTGGACAAGATCCACCAATTGCCTTAATAATTCAGACCATCCTAGCACACAGCTATATCACCTTAAATGATAACATAACAAAAACATCAAGAGATAGCCCAGTGGAATGGAGTTACCTTAGAATGACCCCCAAATTCCCCTCCCTCATATTCAACATTATGACATGGGACTTAGTAAAAGAGGTAAAAAAGAGTAACAAAGAAATGTCTATTTATGTGCAGATGATATGGTAGTGACATCCAAACACCAAGAACACCTGCAAGAAACACTGGACAACCTCTCAATTTGGGCAAACCAATAAGACCAAAACCAAAGCCATGATATTCAGAAATGGAGGAAGGCTGAAAATCTCCCCCTTCTTTAAGCTACAAAATTCTCTAGTGTAAAACACGATAGTCATGGGTATAGTGATAGGCCGAAGGAGTCAGAGTCATTTCAAAGGAACGCTTCCTGCTTTGAAAGTGTAAAGTAATCATTCCAATACTTCGAACTAGCACTTCCTTTGGAGTTACTTCCAGCTCTGTTAGAGTTATTTCAATTACATCAATTCCAACATGTTATCTATTGTATAATTCTATTGCATTATGCATATTATTTAGAGATCACCATTGAAAAGAAGGATTTTATAAATATACTGTTACTTGCAAAGATTTACAGGGACCTATCAAAATTACTAGCATTATAAACAACCTCAAATTAACTTTTAGAAAAATTATCCAACACATTAGAAATTGCAAAAGCAAAATTTGAATTCATATATTGGATCATTATTTAGAATAAAGGGTACTTAATAGAACCTATGGTTTTATTATTTAAATAATACCCACAGGGATCAGAGGCTAAACATAGATGGATGCGTCTTTAAATAAGTTAAGCAAAAACACTTAAGGCTGAATCATGACCATGATTAATGAGTAGGAGTGCATCAATCAATTTGTGTGGTATTATGTTAGCTTGAATTAAAAATAAGATTAAATATTGAAAGCAGTAGTCCAAGATATGGAGATAGAAGAGTGTGTTTTCAGAGCATGATACATCAGTACTTTTAATTTAAATTCATTCTAAATTGAGTTCTTATTTTTCAATCATTGCAGAAATTAAAGCTGCAGAAAAGTTCACATGAGTTATCAATATATTTAAACTGTACTTTCATTTATTTAATAGATTCCCTAATAACAGAAGAAAGAATGAATTGGCAGTGTAGCACAGGTTGTGGATTTATTTTACTATAATAACTGACACCTTATAAGACCTACATTCATAAAAGTTAATGAAGAAAAATATTGTACTTCAGTATTTAAATTCTTTGCAAATGTAAAGAAAAGCACAATTTAGTTTACAGAAGGAAGATGATGACTTGATGAGAATGAGAATATTATGTATTACAGCATCTACTACTAACGTTAGAATGACATTTTATTTTCAGTGGATACTAAAAATATATCACAATGTTACTCAAAGGGTAATAAAATTGGAGTTGTTCTTAAAATTATGTAAGTACTCTTTTGGAAATACACAAGTTGATGCTTGTGAAATTCTTCACCTAACAGTAATATTACAAGATATTCTTTGGACTTATCAACCAGATGTGTGTTTTAAATGTATAAAATCACATGTCGTTTGTAGCCCCATTTCTAGTGTTAACAATGTTCACTGTGCTAAACTAAGTGGTTTAACCTCAAAATGAGTAGACGAGCTCAGACGTTTAAGACTAAGTGACCCACAGTGAAACCACTAGGGACTGAAATTTGCATGTTTATCCCTGAATGGGACTTAAATTAGTGTCGGTTTGTGAGAGATTCAATGTTACTGTTATTACCAGCAATGTTGTGGTTCAGTATATTATACAGGGAGCTTGTATGTAGAGGTCCATCCACACACCACTATGCTATAGTGCTTTTCATTTTAAATTTACATGGGGGATAATTGAAAATAAGAGGCAACTAGATGTGTAAATATTAATTCATGATGCCTTTTAGGATATATAGTTTTATAATCATATGAATTCAAATTTCAGGTAACTATTTACTTTAGTAGTGACACCTTTGCCTGCGGCCTAACAAGATGCTACATTGACAATGAGTTCATACACACACTAACCTAAACCTCTTGTTGGATTAATTGTTGAAATGAGAAATCTTAATGGTTTATTATGACTTCCTATGGTTTTACTGTCCTATGCTTACCTGAGTAACCCATATATACACACAGGCAATCCTCAAAACTGGCATGTCATGAAAACCGTTTGTGCTGCAGGGAAAACAATTGAAATGTTAAGGATTTCGGAGATTCAGATTAACTCATTACAATGATAAAAGTAGAAATTCCCAATATCCCATTAATGTAAACAAATTCTTTATCACTGATACTGGAGCACAGTATTCCATGGATTAAAGCATTTGATTTCGGGGCTACTTGTTGAACATTTCAGAAATAATTATTGGGAAAAACAGTATCATCATAAGGCAACAGTGTGTCTTGAAAATTTAAACACATTACAATTACTCAGCCAAGCTTAGAGCATATCCTTTACTTGGGCAAAGTAGATAAACGTTCTAATACTGATTAACAAATGTCAAGAGTTAACAAGCTGTTGCAGCTTTGACATGCAAATTAATAATTGCATGTTTAAGTTTGTTACACAAACATCACATTCTCATGCTATATATTTTGAAATGCTAAAAGAAATAAACTGGCCAATGTAGCTCGAGCTGTACATCATTAAATACTTCATATTTGCAAACTATATATCCTTCCTTACAAATAAACAGCTATAGGAATAACGAATTTACAAAAAAAAAAAAAAGAACTAAAATTTTTTTTGAATAGTCAGTGATGATGTAAATCAAGTACAAGAGAGTATAAATATTTTGTTTCAGTGCCTCTGTTTTTTCCTTAACAGCCTCATATAGTATTATTAATATTTCACATAAACTGTCAATACATACATGGAATAAACTGAGAATCTTAATTAACTAATTTTAATTAATTTTCTCCATACTACCAAAAAGTTAAAGGCAAAAAAAAGCTTTTATATAACCTGATTATATCTATACATTTCGTTGTGGGTACAAAACGGATAGAATAGGATCAAGTGACAGTCAAATCTTGAGAAACAAAGAACAGTAACTTAGCACTTTAAAGATAAAATATTTGAAAACTCAAACCAGAAATGACAAACACTTCTGAAATGTTAAACACAAAAAAGATTATTTAATATAAATGACTTTTTAATGAGATCCACATTTTCTATGTAGTAAGTTTTCATTTATCTTTCATGGTTTACCAGTTACACATTATTATATAAATTTGTTGCAAATGAAGATGACTTTAGATTATTTGCAACAAAAGATGCTTTTATTGGTTGTGCAAATGGTATTTCAATAAAACTCCTTAGCCATTCTTGAGAAAATAAAAAAAATATTACATGAAGGATCATTGCAGGTGAGAGGATTTCCCTGAAAATCCTTATGTTGCATCCTTGGAAGATGTTGAACTTAAATATTAGATTTGGTATTTATCTGTATTTCATCTTTTTTAGTTATACTGGACACTTATACACACATAAGGAGCTTTTTTTTTATTATTTATTGTATTTAGTTTTTTTAACATTATTACAGTCTCAAAATATGTATTTCTGGTAAAATCTGGATATAGTAATTTTGAGTGGAATAGTATTTCCTATACCTATCTTATGTATGTTGTACAGAAGGTAATAAATGGTGAAATACAGAAAAGATTTGTTGTATTTTTGCATTAGCTAATAAAATACTAATTAAAAGTTATAAAAGAATAAAAAAAGTTCTGTGTGTTAATTGTGAAGTATTGTGGCACTGTGGTGCGTGTTTTCAGATGTTACAGTTTATAAGATAAACGCTTATATCCAGGCATTAGCATCAAGTGGTAACAGATTGCAGTTTGTACATTTAACAGTGGATAGGCCTGCCCATTTCCATTCTGTGGAATGGCTGGTCTGTCTCATAACCGGGAACTTAGTTCAAATCTCAATAAGAGTGATTTGCTTTATTCTGAGAGAACAAATTTTTGGTAACCCTCAGAAGCTCCATGGACCTAGGGCTTATTTCAAGGTACAGTTCTTATCATCTGGTATGAACCTGTAAAGCTAAAAAGAACCAATGAACTATGCAGACCTTGGCTGAATATTTGACTAGACATTCAGTTTACATAATAGTACTACTAGATATCTTGCTACTTCTGCATTACATTACTAAAAGTGTAACCAACAGTAGTTCTGGCTGCGAGGTTATTGAATATGTGCTGGCTGGTCTTTTAAATCTCATGCTGTTCTTAACAGCACTAACTGGTTACTTACTTTGTAGGTTAAGGTTGTATAAATCATAAAGACAGACACACAAGCAGATGCAATTAATGTTTTAGGTTAAATAAATAATATGGCTTTTCTGATTCTGATCAGAAGTATAGGGTAGTTGTACAGTAATTGTAGGAAAAAGATTTTTAAGTTCTGATCATGTGCTTGTTATTGTGAATATGTTGTATGTTTCACATTAGACTGCCTTAGAAAATTCAAAGCCCCCTAAGAGGATGGATGAGCTCTGCAATGCTTTTCTTTGACATGCTTACTAACCAAAGTCTAAGGATCTCTCTAATTCAGTGACAGCACCTCTTTGTTTTGAATACTTGCATGAACTTCATTTGGAGAAGAATAACAAAGTATATATGAATTTAGGGTTCTTATGCGCAGAATCTATAACTTTTGACTTAAGGACACCAGGAAGTGATTGCGTTTCTGCCATACCCAAGTTATGCGTACAATTTAATCTCAGTTTTTGTTACTAAAATTTGCTTGATTAAAATGAAATTTGGAAGTCTCAGAGAACAAGCGTTTCTGCATTTAATTAGTATATAATATTTGGGACAAATTCAAAAACGTTTATGGAAAAGTGGTATAAGTCAAACCATGTTTTCTAACAAAAACGTTTGTACCTCATACTTCAGGTACACTTTTCTTCTTTAGGGTTGATTGTACAGAAACCATTTTTTTCTGTGGTACTTAACATATAACTTTAGATCCTGAACTAAATTAAATTTGGATACCGTAAATATCAGAAGGGAAAGAAAATGTTTCATATCTAATGACACAAATGACCTATATTTTTACAAGTTACTATTTTTTCTATCCATGTTAAACTTAATATTCCAAGAAAAGGTTAGTTCACTAGCTACATTAGGTAACTATATATGTAAAATAAAAATTTCATGACAAGAGCTTTGATCGTTTTTGAGAAAAGTGTACCTGAAGTGTTAAAAAATGAAGTTACGGAAATTGAGTCGAAAGTTGAAAATGTGGTTTTTGCTTATTTACTCACTTTTTTTAGAACAAGCCAGCTCCATATTCCTCATCACTGTGGTTATTTTGAGCTCCTCTCTTCCTCTTCTTGGGCCTAGCCTTGTCACAAATTATTTGAGCTGCTTTTTTTTTGCCTCTGAGAGTCGATATCTATCATTTTTTAAAGATGATGTCTTCATATTTTGACCAGTTTTGATACCCATTCTTACATAACCGGTGTCCTTAACTACTCTTTGATCCATTTTAATAAATTCTAAACATAAATGTGAAACAGTTGTATGATCACTTTGCAAACAAGGTTGAAATAGCACTAATAGTCTGTGTTTAAAATAAATCTTAAATGTGTTGGAGTAACTGTATTTATTGTTTATGCCTGGTTCTCTTCTGATTATGTGTGTATTTTTTCAGTCTTTTACATTATTGACACAACATAAAGACTATCAAGGAATTGATATTTATCAAACATACAAAGGCACAAATTACATTTCATCATCAGGAGAGACTTATGCAATGTACACTGGTCTTAAACATGTTTGGGCTACAAAAGAGCAAAATCATTGTTATTTTATCAGATTCTAGAGCTGCAATCCATTCAATAGCATTACTTTAGGATCCAAAAATGGAAAGACAAATTCACTGTTTAGTTAAATAGATACAAAATTTAAAAAAGAACATACCCTTCCAATGGATTCAGTAGCAAGAAAATTGAACCAAAATTCTGAAAAGTACAACTTAAAGTACCATTGGATTCAATTAACTGTAAATATATTGAATTCCAAAGAAGAAAAATTCATAAAAACCTTGAAACTAGTACCTGAGCTACCTCAGTAAAACAGCCATCGCCTTGTTCAGGCTTCACTGTGCATGGCATCTCAGCACATATCTACACAAAATTGTTATACAATAAGGAAGAAGAAATGAATATGGAACATTCATTAATCTGTGAACAACTCAAATTGTATCCAGACTTTATCCAAAAATATTGGGAAGCAAGGAGAATAGCTTTGTTGCTAAACTCTGAGCATTAGATAACACACATACACATTTTCTCATCGAAATGCTTATTAAATGTATAGTCATTGAAGCATCAAATGTTTGTTTATTCTTCTTTTTAAGGCCTAAAGGGAGAACTTGTATGATGCATTGTCTATATACTGGCATCACATCAAATGGTTAACTAATTCAATATAGAAACACAATTTGTTAATCAGTTTTCACTGCAGGACGATTTCTTCTATCTGTTATGAGGTGACCTGCCTAGAACAATCCTACACATAGTATGGAGGTTGCAACAATACATAACAGCTTTTTAGCTAGTTTAAACAATGCCGGATATACAGGCTGCTGTTCTGACCATGATTGAAATGGGTTTCTATGCCTTTGCAGCAGGGTTTCTTGCGGATATGAGTCCACTTCAAATATTGCAGCAGCATTGTATTATGGATTACTCTGCAGCCTGGAAACAAGCTCATTAAATCAAGCCCACAGATAAGATGCAGATTTGGAAATGGATGTGATGTCTGTTCAGAGGCTGTGGAAGCATTTGAGGAAAATAGTTCACAATACCTAATGAGGTTTTGTTTTGCTTTTTTAACATACTTTTTGTCAGAAAACTCAAATAATTTAAATTGGGGATCCAATATAATTCCTCTGTAAAAATTCTGTTTTCCTCAACATCCCGAAGCTACTGGTTACTCTTCCTCTAGCTTCTTGGTCAGACCTTGTACATGGTGAAATTCAGCATTGTTTGCATACTCTCTGCACCAAATTTCAATGAGTTACTCATCGGTATAGCTTTGGAAGCATTTACCTGATTTTTGTTGCTCATTTCTTCAGTGCAAGACTGAAGACTTTCAGCACTTCACAAGCTTGTCTAATGGTTTCTGTGTCAATCGGGTTTAAGTTTTCCAGATCTGGATAATTGACAGTTGTTACTGACATAAGCAAATTCTTTACTTCTGGTACTCTTTGCAACATGTCAAATGTTGAATTCCATATTGTGGGAGTGTTCTGTTTTAATGTCAGAACTGACTCCTGCATTTGTTTCTGGGTCCTTTTTAACTTCATAGTGGCATTTGAACTTCTTTTAAAGAATTCAACAATTCTTTTAACTTTTATCACAATATCTTGCACATGTTGAACCCCACTGTGAATTATTGAATTCAGAGTGTGTGCAAAACAGAGGATGTGTTTCCACTTCCTAAGTTTTACTGAAGCTCTAACATTAGCCGTGCTCTCACTGAAACTACACACAATTTTTTTCTGAATATCCTACTGTGTTGCAAATCTTTGCAGTTCTTCACTGAGATTTTCTGAGGTGTGGCTTCTTCCTATTTGAAGCTTGCAAGGCAAAACAATGCAATTCAAGAAGTTGAATGTAGCATGTTGTCACTGACAAGTAGCTCTCATTTCTGCTGGAAGTCTAGGCATCTCTTGTCAATACCACTACTTCTGCAGCTTGAATTTTATTTTGTGTGCTTTCCTTAACATGGCATCTTGTTTGTAAAAAGTATTTTCGAAAGTGTCTTGCATGTTGGAGCTTTGTAAAACCTACATCTTAGAAATACTCTAAGCAATAGTGAAACGCAAGTTATTCTTCTCTACAGTTTTTAGAAGTGTTAAGTCAATCTCCTGACTTCTTCCATCAAACACTGGCTTCGTAAAATACATGGGCAATCTTTCCTGAACCAGAGCATGTGATCTGGTAATTGCAGTACCTCTATCATTTTCCAGTGGTATGGATTGCTGTAGGCTTTCAGCAATAGACGATAATCGTTAAAGATCATCTGAATTATTTCTAAAGAGGTGCAGGGGGTACTAAACACCTGGAAGAAAAAGATACTGTTAGGTGCTTCCTGATATGCCGATTACGGTTGAAGGTGTTTCCTCCTTTATATGAAACAGATGCAGAAAAAAGTTGCATTTAGCTTTCCTATTTCCCAAATCGACAAAAAGCTCTCATACTTCACTAATTTTCATAGATCTACTAGAACTACTAGCCATTTTGGTTCTTGAAAACAAGCATAACTTCCTAGGGAATTATGGATTTCACTTCAAATGATACCATTCTTCCATGACTTTATGAAGGATGATTATTTCTGGAAAAAAAACCAAAGAATACATATCTACATAAACAATATCATCGGATTAAGAATGAAATAGATGAGATTCATAGGGCTTAAAGTACCTGACATTTATCTTCTCAAGATAAGGGAAACCCCAGAAAAAACCTTATCTGGCTAACTCACCCTAACCAAGATTGGAACTAGGACCTTTTGAATGTAAGGCAGACATGCCACCTCCACCCATGGAGGTGGGTAATAATATTTTAATTAACATTATTACAATAACCTTACAAGTTAATGTTATTGGTACTAATAATTTCTGTTGCATATAACTTCAAATACCTCACACTTGCCTTACTCATTATAATACTAAAATTCAACTAAATATTACAGTACATAAGTGCCATTGGTCAATTTTCACTTATCAGCAAGAAACAGACATTACGCTTGGGAAAATATATTCCCTCCAAACTCTAAAGCTTAGACAAAAATTATGTTAATGCACTCCGTATATATTCTGTTTCTCTATTATAGTTCCATATCTGTTTGCAAAAAACAGAATGGCAAAATCCTCCTGCAAATTGTCATTCCAAGCTTTCCATTTATGGTGGCGTAGATGTAACCGTAATTACAAACAAAACTACGTTTTTTTAACTGAATAATGTACCTTTTTCAATAAATTGAGGTAATTTATACAAAAAGATGGTTTTGCTTTTAGGTTATTTTTAAACCATGCATTCGGTCTAAACACACGTTTAACTGTTTATGAGAACTTGTTGAAGCATTCACTGTTAATTTATAATGATTTTGCTACATAAGCTGGTAACATTCACTAATATAGCTAAACTTGTCATTGTGGTCATTTGTTTTATGGCATACATGATTATATCAATGCAATCTGCATTACATAACTTGGGAAAAAATATTAAAATAACTTAATCCTTTTGACTCAAATACTGATGAATGCAAGTTAGTGTCATTTATGGAAAATTTAGGTTATATTTTGTATTGAAAAATACAATTAATGTTTCGGTTAAACATTATGTGCAGAAATCCAAAATTACACAGAAGCTTGGTTTTATCTGATGTAACTATTTAATGGTGATTGTTTCTATGAGAATGCCCTATTCTTAATTATATTTCCCTCAACTCGTTCTGCCCACATGTAGCAGTCATATGAATAAGGGGATACTGCAGTAAGTCTTTATGGCAAATATTGCATTTTAACTCCCTAAAGTTGGCCGTGTGTGTTTAGGCTTAAAATTAGATGATTACTTTCTGCAAGTAGCACCACTTATGCAATATTACCCATTCATAATTATATATATATCTCTTGTTAAATTGCTATTGTTAGCAAATTAACTTTTAAAACACTATATTCTTATTCTTAAAGACCTTTGTTTAAAACATTATCTTTTTGCTTAAAGAGTTTGCATATCACATACACTCAGCCGGCTATTTTCCATTGGAGCAAATATTTTTTGGCATTTCTCTTACGTTTTATGCTTGTGACTCTTTGCTTTCATGTTTCACTTTATGTCTTTTAAAACTTTGCACATAAATAAAGCCCTTTTCACAAACATCACACTTATGTGGCTTTTTGCCTTCATGATTTAAAACATGGATTTTTAAATGAGACTTTCGTCTAAAGCTTTTGCTGCAAGTGTCACACTTGTGTGGCTTTTGGCCGTCATGAATCAAAATATGGTCTTTCAAGTATGACAATTGCGTGAAGCTCTTACCACAAGTTTCGCATGTGAATGGTCGTTTATCCTCATGACACAAATTATGTCTTTTCAAACTATGCATATGAATAAATCTCTTCTCACAAACATCACACTTATGTGGCTTTTTGCCTTGATGTTGCAAAATATGTGTTTTTAAGTGTGACACTTGACTAAAGCATTTGTTACAAATATCACACTGGTATGGCTTTTGGCTTTCATGAATCAATATATGGGTTTTCAAGTGTGACAATTGTGTGAACTTCTTATCACAAGTCGCACATGTGAATGGCCGTATATCCTCATGATACAAATTATGCCTTTTTAAGTTTGCCATTTCAGTAAAGCTCTTTTCACAGATTTCACAATTGTATGGCTTTTTACCTTCATGGTGATATAAATGGTGCTTTTTTAAGTTTCCCATTTGAGTAAAGCTCTTATCACAAAGTTCACATTTGTACGGCTTTTTACCCTCATGATACAATTTATGCCTTTTTAAGTGTGACATCTGAGTAAAGCCCTTTCCACAAATTTCACATTTGTATGGCTTTTTACCCTCATGATATAAATTATGCTTCTTTAAGTTTGCCATTTCAGTAAAGCTCTTTTCACAAATTTCACATTTGTATGGTTTTTTACCAACATGATACAAATTATGCTTTTTTAAGTGTGCCATTTGAGTAAAGCTCTTATCACATATTTCACATTTGTATGGCTTCTTACCCTCATGATGCAAATTATGCCTTTTTAAGTGTGCTGTTTGAGTAAAGGTCTTTTCACATATATTACATTTGTATGGTCTTTTACCTTCATGATTTAAAGTATGTCTTTTTAAGTCTGACATTTTTTTATACCTCTTTTCACAAATTTCACACTTATGTAGTTTCTTACTATCAGTCGGTATGTCTGTCTTTGGGTGTGATTTCTTAATAATGCTTTTTTTGCAAGTGTTATAGTTGATTTCTGTGACATTACCTCCAAGAACATCACACAATCTAGCTTTATCAGTCCCTGAGCTCCCCTTTATCACATCTAAAAACTCATTTTTTTCCGAAACTGTGCTAGTGAATACTGTTGTTTCAGCAATGCTATTACTGACAAGTACTTCAGCATATGATCTGAAATGTTAACAGATATAACATTAGTAGTTTCGAGAAATTGAAGAAATAACAATACAAATTTAAAACAGAATGTTAATTTTTAATTGTGTGGATATGTGCTCAGCCAAAGACTGAAATATTATTGATAAAGGTCAGGTACTTAGCATTAGATATTAGAAGTCTTATGAAATCAAGTTAACTGCATCTATTCAGGAATTTTTTAAATATACTATTTAACCAGGGGCATTCACAGATTTTTTTTGGGAAGAAGAGCAGGGTGGTGTATAATCTACATGTGTGATCCAGTTTAAGCAGCAGCAACTGGAATATGTAAGAATGTACATATGGGTGACTATTAAAAGCATGTCCTTGTGTTGAATCAATGTATTACATTTGTAACAGACATTTAAACTATAATGTTAATTTTGAGAGTCTAACATAAGAGCTGCAAGTGACCATAGAAAGCCTGTTGCTATGGTAAGTATGGGTAAACTAGGCATGATCCATACATCACTACACCCTGTGGTCATTCATTGACTGCATCCTTTCTCTGTCTTAACCTCTTCAGTTTGCATTTGTATTTTGATTTTGCTATTTCTGTGCAATTTGTTATTTTATTAGTTTTTACCTTAGAAAATATCTTTAATATGCATTTCAGGTGCCTAAGTGTCGTACACATCAATAAAATCACTCTGTAGTTTGGAATTTGGAGACTGACTTTCAGACCCCAATTCTCGAAATGAGCTCAATAATTTGTATTACAATGTTATAATGTTGCAAACATCAGAAGAAATTATTCCATGAACTCAGGATTTTTCAATCATGGATTTGAAATACATTAACTAAAGGCATGTTCCATTTAGTCAGCTATATCCAACACATACATTGTATAGAAAGATGAAACACGTTATAGCTTGACTATATTATTTAGTGTGTATTTGGATTAATAATTAACACTAAACTTTTATATACCCATATTAGTGCAAAGTAAAATTAATTTATTTTGCCCTTGATAGTTATTAACAGAAGGGACTAGGGTAAATAAAAATGTTTTTGGGAAGGATTTTATCCCATGTTCCTGTATCCAACACATAAGTAGTCAAACTTGGGCATCAGTAATTTCCATTTTTAAAATAAACAGCTGTAAACATCTGAAGCAAACTTTTTTTTAAGAATTTGGAAAAGGACATTAATTGTTGCAATAATATAAGAACAATACTTCATAAATTAAGGGAAAATGCTATTAGACATTATAAAGAATAAATTGCATTTTTAATTGTGAGTTAAAAAATTAATAGATACATAATTTAATGTAAATGTTTTAAATCCACAAGGAGAGAGATATTAGAAAATGTGCAGAAGTATATATGAAAATTAAAGTGTCATAAAGAATATTTAAATCTATTACAGAAGGAAAAAGAGAAAACCAATGGTTGATGAAATGGTTAGATAACTTAACAAATTATGAAAATTAGGCAGAGGATAGACAGCAATGAAAGAAGTTACAGTCCACCAAAGTTGTAGAGTCAGAGAAAATGATGTTCAGCATTTACTCTTAGAAAATTCAGTGCATGTATGGTAAAAGAGTATGTATATTTATTTAGCACAGTATTTGTTTTCCAACTTAGAGTAACACTCCTTTTGGATATACATAAAAAACTTCTCAGAATAAAATTGTTTGCCATAGGGAACATGCTAGGGGGTACACTTTTGGATAGATTATAGCGTTCATGACATTACTTGTACAAATTATGTGACCATTGACAATATCATTGCATGGCTAAGTGTCTCTCTCTTGTCCAAATGTTCATTATATTTGAGTTATCAGTTACACAAGAAACAATCTTTTTTTTTTATGTTGCACTATTCTCTTACTAAGACATTAACAGTGTTTGGAGAAACTTAAACAGTAATAATAAAGACTATAATAACCATAACCAAGGGCACAGGGATGGATAGACAGATTACTCACAAAACATTAAAAAATTCAAAGTCTTCTTCAAGTTCAAATTACAATTTTACAGAACTCAGTCATATAGCAGCTTATTAGAATAACAGCAGCTTACAAATAACAATATAAAATAATGTTTATGAAGATGATTAGGTCAGGTAATAATATGGTAAATGAGGTAATTTATGTTGTACAACATGTGGATTAAATGATGTGATTAACTTTGTGCTTGAAATGCTTCTATATTGAGATTTTTGAGGTAGTTTATTGTAAATTGATAGTCCTCTGTTTAACATGCTTAGAACACAAATTTTAATGTTTTGGTGATTTTGATGTAACTTGTGTTGTAGGAATAGTAATCACAATATCTGTTAACATATGGTGCATTTTTATGTATAAATAGAACACTCTCAATAATTTAAACACATTATAATGGTATGTATTTAATTATTTGAATATTGGATTATTTGATGAATTAATAGAACATTTTCATGATTTTATTAATATGCCTTTGTAATATGAATATATCTGTGAGTTTACTGGAGGATTTCTAGAAAAGTACCATATATAAAATAATAATAATAATAATAATAATAATAATAATAATAATAATAATAATAATAATAATAATAATAATAATAATAATAATAATCATAATAATAATAATAATAATAATAATAATAATGACGATGATGATAATAATAATAATAATAATAATAATAATAATAATAATAATAATAATAATAATAATAATAATAATTTACTTATTACTAATTTTTATTTATAACATACTTTATAATATGCTTTTTATTTTATTTGTGGTTTTTTTTAATACAGGCTTATGCCTGAGATAAATGTTTTTTCTGAAAACTATGAGGGTATCAAGATGATACTCAATGAATGAGATGGCCACTATAAATAAGATGAAAGCACTGAGAGCAATTTTACCTTACAGTTTTCAAACTTGTACTATTAATAAGAGCTAGAAACACATGTAGTATAGTCAAGCAACTTCAAAGTACTGTTTTTAAAAAGTAACAAATCACAGATCATTTTAACAAATCACATACCAATATTTACCACAAACTTGTTGGCATCACACAAGGATTCAAAACATAGTTAACCTCATAATGAAATCCTGGCCACTGATATACATGACTTTAGCTGAGAAATAAACCTGAGGATAAGTACAAATAGCTTTTAAGAGTACAAGTATTTATGGTCTGCTATCCTATTTGAAAGCTCTGGATATGATCAGAAATAAATTAAGTTTTAAACGGTTAAATGGGTTAGCATAGTAATAACTTATATTTAAAGGAAGTTTAGGGAAATTGCAGAGTATAATTAAAGGACACTTCAAAACTTAATGCATTGGACAGAGCCATACAATCTCAGATGGAAATGGCATTGGAAGGGAGACCCAAAGGTTCTCTGATCTATTACATCAGGCTTGCATTCACCTTCCAAAGGTGTTAAACTTAAAGCTGATGTACTAGGAATAATATTCTGAAGATGAAAGTTATAGCAAATACGTTTGTCATGAGTTATCATGGCTATTTATGTTGGTTAGAAAAGCTTATTTGTCATCTCATCACCTACAGAGCATTCTTGTTTATATTAAGCACCATTCAAGGTAAACTAAATGAATTGGTAACATGTAAACTAGTTATTTATTCAATAAACTAGTTTATTATTTGTAACCTTCTTTGTACATCAAATTACTGATGCTTTTTCTTATACTTAAGTGATTTTATGAACAAAAAGTTTCCAAAAAATACTGATTACCTTTTATGATAATTTTTCACATAAGACTGATTTGTATCACAATGAGAAATAATATGTTTAAGCTCTGGAAGGCTTTAATTAAAAGTATGACCCAAACTTATGACAAGATTTCCATAATGCATGGGGTTATAAAAGAAAATACCTTTTTTTTCATTGAAGTTGCAATAATTAAAGCTTTAAACAATTTGAGGAAGAAATATCTACATGCTTATATAAAGCACAAGGTTTAATATATTAAAACCAACAAGGAGGACTGGGATCTATAAACATTCCATTGTGCTTCTGATCTCTTCATAAAATTCCCAAACTGCTTTTCTTGAAATTTCTTCCAGTATTTCAACCTTATACTCACACTGAATAGTATCCAAGATGAGTAATGAAGTTTTCACACCCATATTCATAATTTTGCAGATTCCAGAATATATGAAGAGACATGGTTAGAACATTTAATCTTTAAGAGAGTTTCGGATGGCTCATAACTCTTTGCGCCATCTTCAGTATGTACCATATTTCTTCCAGCATGAACACTTCATTTGTGAATCTTTATATTTAAATGTCTAGTGGTATGTTGTTAACAGTGTAAAAGGTTATGTCAACAAATGAAATATTGTACAAAATGTCTAAGGCTTTGTTAGGTAACCAGCACAAAAACATCTATTTATAAAAATTAGGTAACTGAACTTAGGTAAATCACTTACAGCTCCTACCTTAGATCTCCAGTTTTTATATATTTACAATATCACTACCACTATGTCATTATTTACAGCCTTGTTATAAACTTATCTTGTGTTCATTGGGGTTAGTTTTCACTTCCATCCATTATATTCAAGGAAAAATCTGTTTTACATGAGGAAAGGTTGCACTGTTGACATTTATAATGGGTTATAAATGTCTAGTACAAACATCAAACAAGTCTTCACTACTGCAAGGGTGGATACATAGGAACACCAGAGCTATAAGGCTGAATTACCTAATTTTTTACCTCAATTTAGTCTCACATTTTTTGCCAAACATTTTATACGTGTTTTTACGTGATGCTGTAGCTTCTTAGTGGAATGAAGTAATGATGGGAATGAATGAGCTAGGCAGGCTCCTATGCCACCCCATTTGCCTTCATGACATAAAGTCGCCAATAAGTTCATGCACCATATTTCTCCTGAACCGCAACAGCCTGTTATCATGTGCAGTTTATGTAGATTTATTGGTCATGTCATATATAATGATGCTATTTACAATAGCTAAGTTTATAACAAAATGGAAAAGATATTCCACCATACCTATGAAGGACATTCTGTTGTTGTTGTTGTTGTTCACCAATGGCACTGGAGATTAATTGATCTGCATCATTTTCCCTCTGGCTTCCCAATATAAAGTCTGTAATTTTTTACTTTGATTCATTCCACCGGCATTCCAAAATAGCACTAAGAAGTGCTCTGCTTTTAACTTTTTTGGCTTGGGAAGCATGCCTGTGTTGTAGTCCATTTAGCGTTACCCAGGGAACACCACATATGCATGCAAGACATTCAAAGCCGTAGTATCTGCCCTTTGGTCAATCAAGTCAACCCCATTCGCTTCAAAAAATTTAGGACTGCATTGGGGCAGGGAATTTCTTTCTTTTTATCTTCCTTTGCCACTCTTACTCTTTACCACAGAGTCAGACTTTGGGTCTGAATACATCCCATCATCATGCCATACAATGGCAGTCACATTCTCACATTGCAGTTTCAATGATTCCTCACATTTTAGCTTCAGCTGTTTGCACAACACTTTCGCCAGTTTTTCCTCCCAACATGGGTTGTATCATAAGCATAGGATTTCTTTTTGTTGGAGCATTTTTCATGAGCTTAGTGGAGATGAAGAAACTGCCAAAATAGACAGGATCTCTTTCAGCCAGTTTTTTTTCCAGCACAGCATGTGCCACAAATATAGGATTTCTTTTATAGGCTTAGTGGAGAAATTGTCAAAATAGAAATGTCACTAATCTACGTAATCCTCACACATCTCCATGACAACCTCCTCTCAAAGAAGTAGTTTGCTCCTTGTATGTTCTTTTTTACCAAGGTGTATTTTACTGCTATTTGCTATTCCCAATGTCTTTTATTTCTACTTTACTACTTTACTACAATATGCGGCACAGAGGATTAAGTTTGTTTATTAAAACTGTTAATTGCTTTCTCTACAACAATAATTTTCTGGAGATAAGCTGAATACTTGAAACAAATTTAGAAAAACAATGTTGGACATTCAGAGCTGTGGTAAATGGACTTTTGTTTCAACTATACTATATTATAAAGAGAGAAAATCTCTATATTTGTGTGTATGAAGGGTAATCTCAAAAACCACTCAACTGATTTCAATAACCCTTTCGCCATTAATAGCCCTATTCTTTCTGATGGACACAGATTATAAAACACCTAATTTCATTTCATAAATCACTAAAAGCGATTTACAAAGCCTTCCTTGAGAATGCCATGGAGTAGAAATAAAACAGATTACTTGCTGTACTCTGAAGTGAATACATGTAGAAATAAAAGCCGATTACATTTTATTTCAAGAAATATATATACTTAGCCATCATGTGACACTTAAGCAAACAGAAGACTACTTAAAAACAAGAATTGATCTTGTTTATAATGATATAAACCATATGTTATATTTATTTCTTAAATTGCCATTTATCAAATACTGCATATGTGTGTAATAAAACAGTGTCAAAGCCACTAAATAACCTTTCTTCTAAGTCTATAAATGTATGCACCGAAGTTTCTGGATGCCAAAACCTTCTATTAAACCTCATGTAAGATAGTTTTCTTTTATTAACTTTGTACTTATTATGTAATCAAATTAGTTAGCAGGGTATGCTAAATAATTGTATAAAGAGAGAAAATTGCTAACACTAGAAAACAGAACTGACATATTGTAATTAACAACTGAGAAGATAATTTTTCTGGATGTGTCCTTTCCAAGGAGGTTAATTCAATGGCCTTGAAGTGAGAAATCCTCATATTCACCAGCTTCATCTCTATTTTGTTGAATATGTTAAGGGTTCTGCATTATTTGAAAACTATGTAGCTTTTGAAGCACTTATGTTTGAGAGATAACAAAATGGAGACCTTGGCTAAAATGCTATATGCCAAGATATTTGCTATTTTATTTATATTTATTAATGTGATTATATCTATTTATTTATTCATAATTATATTAATGCATTTTCACATATATAAAAATCTGGAATATTGAAGAAAGAAAAAAAAAATTCAAAGCCAGATAATTACATGGCGAACATTGAATAAATGGGTCAATAAGGAAAAATTTGTATCCAGAAACAATGGTTGTTGATTCGTGAACATGATAACAAAGGCTTCTATATAAGTTTTTTCTGTAGTGGGGGAGACAGATTTGCTTCTTGACTTTGCATCAATCAGTTTGCATTCAGAATAGTGGATAGGCAATTCTATCAATATATACCAGACTAACATCCTCAGTTAATAATACATGCAAAATAAGACAGCATGTTCTAAAATATTCATTGAAAGTGATTTCATTATTTTTATTGTGGAAACTTTATGTTTTCAAAATAAAATATGAAGTTCCAGAATTCTAATGGATTCATTTTTTATTACCTTCCTATACCATGCCTGATAGAAGAAAAGAGTACTCATAGCTCATGCAAATTTATAATGTACAATGCTGCAAGAGAAAGCAACTTCGACTTGAACCCAAAATGCAGCACACAATCATCGTAAACAGAAATATAACAGCAGTGTATCTTCAGCATAGAACGTGATTGGTGAGTAACAACACATCATCATTGGCCCTTGTACACTCATCTTCTATAATGAAATAATGCTGTACTTTTATGTTCTTAGCTTTTATTCTTTTTAAATTAAGAAAGAGAGAGCAATTAATGCTCTATTCATTGCAACCAGTTGTGATCTATTGCACTTTTCTTCATTTAATCCAAGATCTTTGCAAATTCTGCAAGTCTTATAGTAGACTTGTCTTTAAATACTTGCAATTGCATGCTTTCCTCATTTAAGTAACTGTGAGAGCTTCACAGTCACACAGCAAATAAGATACTGTTTCATTTCTCCTCCTACATGTTCTAGATAATGTTCTTAAGTAACTATGAGACCTAGAAAAAGGTGCAAATGTTTAAAATTTCATCTACTGTAATTGTAAAAAGTTACATGACCATTTTGTGACTGGTGATTGTTCCACCACAAAGGGTACCTATAGACCATAGCAGCATTTCCAGAACTTCAAAGATTGTTGGGGCAGATGATCAAAGTCAGATGTTTTGCCAATGTATCACATCCATTTCCATGAATATTCAGGATTTCTCATCCTCTATTAGCCAGGGTTATAACAAATTGCCATTATAAGAGCTAAAGGTGAGGATTTACCATAAAAACCTCTAGATAATATTACAATAATTTCATAAAGAATAGGAGTAGTTAAATGTAGTACTGGGACTTCAGGGTGCAGAACTGCTAAGATCATTAGCATGGGTAGTTGAATGAAATGAATTAATTAATGATTTGAGATTAAAAGGCTGACCATACAAGTCATTAATAAACCTTCACAGATAAGGTAATGCAAAGCAAACTATGTGATATCAGAGAATGTATCTCTCATTATGGCACAAAGAGCTGGATTCACTGAGAAGTACAAGACAAAAGGAAAGATACTATCACTGTATCTGAAGGGCTATGTGATTGTTAAACATGAAATAGTCAGTTTGCAGCAATTTTACATTCCCTTCCTTTACAAAACATTTTCAGGAATTTTTCCACTACCATAATCTTATGTCAACAGGCCCTGCAACATCACACATAATTCAGACTGCCATGCTTGATGTCATGTATGTGAAGTCCACATGATCTTATCCAGTTGCTAAAATATCTGATATTTTATATTCACATTCCTTTCTCAACTCACTATCACTTACTTTTATATACATTCTATGAAATATTCTTACAAAAGCTTACTTTCCTATCCACTTCATGTTAATCGAGATAAACCTTTGCAGAAATGGTTTCATTGCAGGTTCTGTTGTACACACAAGGGGGTATACAGGAAAATCAACCAACAGTAAGATGTTTAAAAATGAGTGCTATAAACTGACCTCAAAATTCCATACTCTTTCCATGATATTATGAGAAAAAAATGCCAAAGTATTGAAAACTTCAAAACTTTAATAATGGGTATTTCAAATATAGCTAATGACAAAAATAATTTGTTTGAAGTGCATTGTGTATTTTTTGGCGTAGTACACTTTTGTCTATATTTTGTGGTTTAGCCACTATACAAAATTCCTTCAGAATGAAAAGGACTTTACATCCTGTTTCTAGAAAATTAAAAAATATACACTTTATTTGTTATTCAAGTATTTTAAACATATGATACTTTAATGAAAATCATTAAAATCATTTTTGAGAAAATAAAAGATACTGGAACATATTTTCATCTATAGTGTAGTTTGGGATTACGGGATTTTGTTGAAAATCTTTATGTTCTCATCTTCGGAAGACAATGACATTAAATACCAACTTTGGTAGTTTAAGTTTTCATTTTTGAGTTAAGCTGTTCATACTCACATGTACATAAACACACAAACCTTTTTCCTAAAAATGTTTGTTTTGGTTTTAGGGACCTCAAGACATGTGTTTCTGGTGAAGGCTAGACATCAAACTTTTTGGTGGAATACAATAAATAATTCCTCTATTTACTGTATGCACTCGTAGTAGAGTAAGTAAAGCTATTCCTAAAAAGTAGCAAGATATATTTTTAAACACTACCACCAGTATAAGTAGGTGAAACACAGTACTAAGGATATGAAACAAGTGAAGTGAAGTACAATGAAATTGATTTCACAGTCTTACCTTGGTGATTCATTTCCTAGGCAGTCTTCTTTTACTTCATCCTGTAACAACAATCCAAAATGAACTTTACTGTTTAAATACTATCACATCTAGTCTCCATGATGAATAACAGCATTGCACAATAGCAAAAACTATGCGATGTCATAGTTACATGTCTCCCAGCCAGTTGGCTTTATCTGTTTTCTAGTTTATATGCACTTGCTTGCTATTCAACATAGAAACTTGATAATTCCAAGCTATACATCAACTCCATTGTGCAGACACCTTCAGGTTTCTGACTAAAGGAGAATTCAGCAACAAAGGATAAGATACATATTATGTAGTGCTAATTGAATTATATAATTTGTCATGAAAATATTTTAAACAAAATCTATAAAGTCATTTCCGAAAAACATACCATGTAAAGCATAGTTTGAGGGGGGATGAGCTTTGAAAGTCTTCATATCACATCCTTGGAAGTTGCTGAACCTGAATACCAAATTTGGTATTTAACCCACTTTCTGTTTTTGAGTTATGCTGCTCACAGGCAATGAACCTATAATTGAAAATGCTTTTTTTTGGAATTCAGGGAATCTCAAAACGTGTGTTTCCGTGAAATCCGAAACTTTCTTCTACTTCTATAGGTGAGTATTACAGACAGTAAAAGAGAAATAGGTTAAGGAAAAATAAAAAATGGTACTTGCATGGAGAGAAGCTTGAAATGCTGTAGAAGTTTTATTAGTTAAGAGTGGGATTAAGTAATAATAGAGGCTGAGTCACATGTGATTGCAAAGGAAATTAGTAATAAAAGGAGTGAGAGTATGTTTATATAAGACTCAAGAAATGTCTGTAAATTGGTTGAATATATTGCAATGTGCAGTTGTATAATTAAAGGTGTTGTATGGAGTGGAAATTTGGGGATTGTGAGAGACTGTAAACAAAATTGATGTAATACATGGGATGTTTAGTAAGAATTATTAGGTAAACAAGAATGGTGGTCGACAGTGTTTTGAAATACTGCTATAGGAATCTGAAAATAGAGAATGATTATATAATTAAGAGTTCTATGAGTTGCCAAACAACAATTATGCACAATGATAACTTGTGGAAGGCACTGAGATAACCTTGGAGGTAATTGGCATTTATGGTAGAGGGGAGAAAATAATTCATTTGGATTTTGGAGGAAACTAAGAAATTGAGAGACAAGACATATGGTCAGTTTGGAGAATACCAGTACTTTGAGATTGTACAGTATCGTAAAGGAAGACTGGGATACAGAGAAGTATGTTGGCAATTGTGATAAGCAAGGGCAGGGAGGATTTGTATGGATGTGAACAAGGTAGCACATGTTAAAGAACGTAGGAAGAGCAGTTTGGAAGTACTTTTGGGAAACAGAGGTTAAGTTTCATTGTTTAATACATTGTAAGAAAGTAATAAGTGGAGACAGGGCACATAAGATCCAAAGTGGAATAAAGTGGGAAAACAATAATTTAAAAATAAAAATGTTGAGAGTCAGAGAATAGGAGAGAAAAATTAGGAAAGAGTTACAGCAAATGGATTACGAAAGTGAAAAGACAAAAAGTAATCAAAATTTGTAATACTTGTCAACACCCAGGGAGTCATGCCATGTTGGGGCTTAAAAAATTGTTTGTTGTAGCTTTTTTATACTTTTTCCAGTGAAAGATTTAAATAAATTTAAAGAAAAATATCACCATTGGTGTGCATCAACATTTAACAAAATAATGTGTTGCTGTGCTCTCACCAAACCTTCTCATGTTTATTTATGTCTGCTTGACAAGTGTCATTTACTGCCTTTGATAATGTAGAGATTATAAGAATGTGGTGGGCATGGTTATAGAATTATGTTTATCAACTTCTTTACAAATTAAACAATCAAAATCAGTATTATTGCTCAAAAGTTTATTGTTTACTTAGATAGAACAAACGTTCTTCAGGAATATTACCTGCATAATTATTAAGCAAGTAGTGAACAACAATAAAGCAATTATAATACATTTAGCCAAAAGTCACCAAAACTACTCCTATCTAATAGTACACCTCTTTGAAACTGTTAATCCTTTCCCTTTCATTTATTATACTTAGTTTAGGTTTATGATATTTTAATTGTATTAAATTCCGATATGATTAAGCCATTTAAAATTGATTTGTCTTACACATGTATTAGTTCAGAAGGATACAGAAAATAAATAAACCTAACAACATATATACTGGAAAAGTCACCATTAATAAAGTAAACCAAAGCATTAACACCAATAACTCTTGCAAGCACATGTATGTAAGAATTTTGTTATAAATTCATGACTTCATCAGATTTTAAATTATATTAATATATTAAAAATGGATGATAATAATAATGTGCTGCATTAGGATCTTTTGTGGAACTCTTACATGCTAAAACAGGACTGCTCAGTTATGAATTATTTTAGTTTTTTTTTTTTCCTTTCCTTTAAATGTAGTAGTATTATTGCAGTTTTTAAGGAAACACCAATTAAACTTCAGTACAGTGAAGCACAAGTTAATAATTTAATTTTGAGTCAAACACAAACTCAAAAGCACCAATAATTTTTGGTATCTTACCTTAATAAATGTTTCATCAACTGATGTTTATAATTACCACCTAGCATTGACTATTGTATCTCAAAAGTTGGCGATCTTCCTGGGTGCAGATCAAGGTGCTTCTTCTGGTGGTTTAACAAACTTCAAGTTAGGATTTTCCACACATGTAATATTAAAGTTCACAAGTGAACCCTCATATTTCTTTATGAAGATCTTGCATGTGGTCAATTCTGTGGGTCACTGAACACTTCCTTCGCATCATGCTTCCTCTCCCAAAAATAAGCCACAGCTGATTTATCAATTTCCTTGTTCTTTATGTTCCTGAAGTACTCTAGGAGTTTTATGCCCAGATTTTGCTTTCTTTTCTCAATGTAAATTCTATTACATTCCTTACATATAGCAAATGCCTGGTATTTTTCTAATGGACTTATTGTCTGCTCCGAAGGATTTCAATAAGTATTTAATGTAAATTTGTTCTGTGCTATCAATGATGTATTATATCCTTTATAACTTATTGAAAATGTTATGCATCTTTGGGATTTCTTCTTAAAGATGTATATGGATAGGCTCATGAACTTTGATATTGCATGTGAACAAAATCCTAGCTTAAATTGTTGTATGTGGTAGATTTGGTGGTTCTGATTTGAAATAATTTTAAAAATTAAATGAGACAATTTTTAGCACACTAATTATATAATTTCTTAAAAATATTTTCTAAAGCTGTTAATAAATAAATGAATAAATAAAAAAACAAAGTAAAAGAACTTATTAGAATACATACATCAAAAGCAAGAAGACAAATACTCAGTTGCCTGGCATTTTTGGAAAAAAGGACACATCAACGAGAACCCAAACTATTCAAAAAACTCACATGCTAGATGAAATTAATTCTTATCTGGAAAAATAAAACAAGGTTTGTAACTCTGAAATCCTGCTATACAAGTACTTTGTATAAGAGAACTGTTAATGAAGATGTTCCTCTAACCGCCACCAGGGAAGAAGAAAACAAAACACAGGCAGTCAATCCAGAACTGACAATGGGGGCAATATAGCTCAAAACTAGTTTTTGAAAATTATAAAGTAAGAGGTGCAGTGTCCCAAAAACAAAAAGAACTCATTTTATTATTTAAAATCCTAAATGAAAGTCTGTTAAACTGTCAGAATAATGATGGTTTAACCACCAGGGGAGATTGAGTCAACTTCCAAAATTGGACATTTGACACTTGCTTAAACAGTAGTTCATGAAACAGGTACTAAGTAAGCATTCATAGTGTAATGAGTGAATATTTCATTCAAAATAATAATACTTTTATTGTTATTATATTATTAAACTCATGTATTATTGTTAAATTAATGTATTATTATTATTATTATTATTATTATTATTATTATTCACTTTATTTAATATATAGTTTTTACACATGTATAGTCTTGTTAAGTACTGAGTTGACATCTTTCATTGTGCAGCAGCCCTTAAATGTATTTTATTAGTGTTCCTAGTGATATGTTTATTTACAATGTTGTTTCTTATAAAGCATACAGTTCCTAATATTTACAGGCTGGCAAGATATTATTATTTTGCTTGAAGTTCTGTTTACAAGATGTGGTCCTGTCGAGATTTAGCAATTGCCTAATAATCTTTATGTGAACTTCAAACAAATTTCCTTATTGCACTGCCAGATCCTCAGCTAAATACATCACAGAAGTGAGTTTAACCCCAGATTTAGGGCTTATAAAGGCAGATGAATAGATGTTTGAATTTATTCTTTTCATTGAATACATTTATCATACATTTTATGTAGAATAAAATAGTGTTACTATCAAATTTTTTACATCTATAGATGCTTTACCTATGGAGGCTCATGGACATTCAACATTATCAGGCAGAGCAAAACCTTCCATATTAGCATGTAACACTGACAATTCCTTTGCATTCCAGAAAAATAACGAACTCTTTTCCAAAGAATTCTAACTTAATATGTTGTAGCTCATAACGAATAAACATAAAGATGTTTAATCATAATTTCTACAATACTTACCTTCATTTCATTCTTCACCATAACTTTTGAAATGAAAGATGCTTCTGATTGGCATTTAATTTCTGTTGATGTCTTCTCTAGCTCGAAAGTTTCTTCAATTTCTGTTTTGATATCCATTTCACAGTCATCATTGTATGAGGGTGCAATATTCTGAATGCTCATTACTGAATATGTAGAAATATCCATCTTGTTCTCCTGATCAATGTTGGAGATCACAGCATCTTCTTCAAATTTTATCTTGTCGCTACATGTAAGGACATTGTTCTGAAACATCATGACTGGTATTGGTAAAAAATCTCTCTCATTCTCTTGGCTAATGCCACAGATCATTTGCTGTCCTTCAACTTTTATTTTGGTATATATTGCAGGATCACTATTGCAGGCAGCCATTTTGTTCTATAAGACAAAAGAAACAGAACAGTAATAAATACGTAGCAGTTGTATTCCTGAACAGTCATTTTAAATTGAATTATTCACTGTGTAAATAATACATTAAATAGTTTTTTCTTTACGGACACCCTTTAACTGCTATGGTCCTTAGTGCCCCAATCTATATTGGGCATAAAAGACTGGAAATTTTGCTTAGAGGCCTCTTTATCAGGCTTGATGCTCTTTTACATGCTGTAAATCTATGACACAGTACCACCGGCTTTGCTCCCCTTCCAAAGGAAGCCATGCTAAGGATTTTTACACCCAAAAAAAATCCATCACCCTCTGCTGGGTTTGAACCCGCAACCTTGGGAACTAGAGGTTAGCATGATAATCACTGCACCCTGGAGGATGACTTGCATGGTACCCCTAGACCACGGAGGATGACATGTACATAAACAAACAAAAAAAAAACCATCGTTAACAATCATTTTGGTAGAAAATAAATACATTTCATCCAAGCTGCTGCATATGTAGTGATGTTACAATATTTCTTCTCTGCATATCTCGTCTGTATTCCATCACAAGTAATGTGCAGCTAGATCCTATTTTATAATGCCTTTTATTGCTTTATGGGGACTCCCTTTGAGAAACTTTTATCATTGTTATGAAGAGTATTTTGTACTGTCTGTTTGAATTGCTCAATACATGTTGCCAATAAACTTAATGAATATATTGACTGGTCATGTGCATTCAAAGCTTCCTGTTATCACCATTTATTTTATTGGTTACTTTTGAGAGCACCTTGATTTTGTTTTAGCTGCCATCTGCATTGCAAACAATTTCTTCTACTATACCATGAAAGAGTTGCCACTGCTTTCTACTGTGATTACATAGGAGTACCATTGCATGTGTGCTATGTACTCAGTTCAAGATACTTTACAACAAACTTTGTACCAGGTATGAAATAATATCATTCTCTTTTATAAAATAATAATCTTGCTTTATAGTCTTAAAATACCTGTAATTTATACAACAAGTGGATAATCTTGATGAATATGGCATGAGTGAATGTTTTTCACACTCACTGTCCTTCATGCAACAATTTGTACAAGTCATATTAAGATTATACACAAGGTGGATACAAAATTTTCTGCAACCACAGCTTTAAACACTGAGGAAAATAAATCATAGCATTCATAGCTGACATAAGTGAGTTTCTTCATATGTTCTAAATGAGATGAGCTTCTCTCCCAGTATTTCATTTTATTACCTGGCATATTGAACTGATAAGCAAGAGAGCGGCCTGATGTATTCCCTTCATGGGAGAGAAGTGAACAGGTGTTATGGACTGTGATGTAGCCTATCATCAGCATAGCATGGAAAGTAATTATAAATGCGTATCTTAATTGTTCTATCATACATTTAATATACATAATTACATTAGATATTTAATAATGTACACAGATTTTTGCATTATCATTGCTCAGAGAAAGGAATATCACAAAATGGTTATTATCTTCTCTCTATAAGCTATAGCAAATTGGAATATCAGTATTATTTCATTGCTATAAGAAATACATCGTTGTTATTATTGGCACACATGCCATAGTGAGCGAATTATGCATGATATTGAATACAGTAACAACCTGTTCATAATGATAGGACTGCATAAATAAATCCTTTCTTAAAATGAAGCTGGGCAATAGTACGAGAAATTGCAATCAGAACTCCTAATACAAAAATAAAGGCTTTTACAACCTGCATTATATTTCAAGAATGAATGTGAATTCTTTAGCAGTTTTCAGACCATGATTTATTTTTTATTTGTTAATTGGCAAATGTTAGATTTGTTATCTGACATTTGACATGGGGCTGCACCATGTAACATCAGAGTTCATGACATGTAACTAACCTTATGCTGCACTAGAACATATCAAACTAACTAGTTTTCTGTCTTTCACCAATATTAACACTTTTAGTTTTCCATGTCCATTATAGCATATTCCTAGAACCTTAAACCAGCATAATGCAGTACACCATCATTTCTTTGATAATATCTTTCTGAGTACCAGAAACCAAGTGTTGTTAACTATGCTTGTTTCTTCTTTCTGATTATAGCTGTTGTTACTGTATTTATAAATTTCTATAGCCTGACAATGCTATTGCATATGGCAGTCCGAAGCTGCACAGAAGACCTCTACATCAAAACATAATCATGGTGATTGAAAGGCATGTTAGATCACCACTGATTTCTTTATCTATTCCAGACTACAATTCCTGTCTGCTTCTTAACCCTTCAGTACTCGCACAACTTACTGTTAACATGTTTACTCACATGGTGAGTGTGTATCACCCATTTTATATTCATTTAAATAATAGTTTAGGATATTTTGTTAATAACAATGGTTATGTGTGATATAATGAACTATATTTTAGTTATACCTAAAGATTGGTGTGAAAAAATGTAGCATATTCATAATAATGCATAAATGTTTATGAATGAAATTCAAATATCTTTGAAGTTCTCAATTTCCAGCAGAGCTTAGAACATGTTCACATTAATAGTGCTTTCTATGAAAGGTTACCTGAGAGGTCTGTACCTTGTTGTAATCCTTCCAGGTATCCTTATTAGAATTCCGCTCGAATGTCATTTGCTCATAGCTTACTTCCTTTAACACTTATATGACATTGCATGGTAATTTACAAGAAATGTACTCTCATGTCCCTCAAATCCATTTCTAAAGCTCAATACACTGTGTTAATTTTTTTTAATTTATTTACTTTAGTTTAACTTTAGCCTGGTAGATCATATCGGATGATGAATGAAATGGGTGAAATGATGCTCAAATGAGTCCGAGGTCTGCAGGGTTTAAAGTTACTCAACATTTGTCTTCTCAGGATAAGATAAAAGCCCACAAAAAAACCTTATCCAGCTAACTCACCCTAGGTGATTCAAACTCTGGACCCCTTGAATGTGAGGCACGCACCACAAAGGCAGGCTCTTGTTAATTTTCTTTGGATCTTCCGCATTCATAACAACAGCCCCAGCATCCATTCCTTTGTTCACAGGCTGGTCTGGTATAGCAGGTTCTTGAACTCCAAGTAATTCTTGAGCACATCTTGTAATCTTTGTGGAATTTTAAACCTATGTTCAATGTGGCTTTATCAGTTCCCAGGAAAGTCAGAAATGAAATCCGCCTTCTTACTTCCTTGTCATTCTCCTGACTGCCTGTGTAAACCGGCTATATTTAGTAATTGTAAAACACTACCACAGGCCAGCATTTGGAGTTTCTTGAAAAATAATTTTCCCATACAGTTGATCCACTACTATGTTTGTCATATAATAAAATGTTACAGTTTCCAGCTTTTCTTTTTCTAATTTGTTTCAGGGTCTATAAAAGCATCATGGTGAATTGTGGAAACTAACAGAATGACTATTTCTTTTGGAATAGTATGACACAAGTCAAATAAACAAGATTTTTATGGAATGCTGTGTTGCTGTTATGAATTCCTTTGTAATTTCCTTTTTACTTTCTCTATTACAAATAGTAAATAGGAGAAGTATTGCATTCCATCCAAAAATTTGATACCATGATTGCACCAGAAATACATGTTTTGAGGCTCCTGAATCCAAATAAAGCATTTTTGGAAACACGTCCATGTGTGTGCCTATGTTTAGCACAACTTAAAACCAAAAAGTCGGGTAAGTATCAAACTTCGTATTTTAGTTCAGTATCTTCAACAGATGCAACACAGACATTTTCAAGAAATACCCCATCCCCAACTACCCTTTACTTGGAACATTTTTCAAAATTTTTTATTTTCTAAAAACTGGCTGTAACAATCTTGATTAAAATACTACATATCAAAGATATTTACATGACAAATACAGTGTATATCTTGAATTTTCTGGGAATAGTTTTTGAAGTCCTTTTCATTCAGAAGAAATTTTATAAAGTCTTGTATGACTGATAAATGCTAAAAGATAGACAAAAATGTTACAAAAAATGTAATCTCTTTAAAACATACAATTTATTTCAAATAAGTTTTTTTGTGGCATAAGCCATTTCTGAAATATCTGTTATTAATAGTTCAAATTGTTCATTTCTTGGTAATTCTTTAAAATCCTTTCAACATTCAGTGGTTTCTTGCAATTGCATGGAAACAGTATGGAATTTTAAGAAGCATATAGTGTCCAGTACTTAAATATTTGACTATCACTGTTCCCTTTGTACCTATAACTTCATGTGTAATATAGCTATTTCTGCAAAAGTTTATTCAGATAAAAATATAGAGGATAGAAAAATAAGTTTTATTAAGAATAATTTGTGTTTCCAGTAATAAGCAATAGAAATTACAGAAAGTCATGTGAATGTATCACATCAGATTTTTTATTTTTTGTGGAGAGTACAGGCATAGGTCAAAACATTTTCTTTCAGACTTTTAGTAAGAGAAATATTGCTAAACCAATTATTTCAGTAATATTACTATTATTCCCTTTAACTGGATCAATGAGTGTCATTACAATATCCTCTGGTAGGTTACTAAGTTTGTACTGTCCTTCTGGTTGAGTACCAAGGTGTTTTCCAGATTGAGGATTAAGTGATTCAAAAAAGGAGTTTTATTTATGGACACTCTTTAGCTGCTAGGTTCTTAGTGTCCATTCTATATTGGGCATGAAAGACTAGAAATTTTGCTCAGAGGCCTCTTTATCAGGCTTGAGGTTCTTTTATGTGCCACAAATCTACAACATAGAATTACAGGCTTTACTTCCTTTCAAAGGAAGCCATGCTAAGAATTTTTATATCCCAAAAAAATCCATTGCCTCAGCCAGGTTTGATCCCATGACTTCGGGAAGCAGAGGTTGGCATGTTGAGAAGTGATAGTGGAGGTAGTCATAACAGGAAACAAATTAATAAACCGTATAAAGTAAGTGCAAATACCACTATCAAGATGAAATTACTAAGCATGTTAAAAACCCATAAAATATAACACATGCATTAATGAAATACAGAATGTAGAGAATAAAATGTATATGAAGTACTAGTCAAATTTTTGCAAAATGGTAGCCTAAAGATTGCGAGGTTGACAGTTGTCCCCCAAAAGTTCACTCAAGAATAGCATTTGAGCTAAATAGACTGTGCAAGAATACCATAGAACTGAAACTGAAAAAAGTTATTGTTTTTGCATTCTTTAGAAGGTACCTGAGTCAGTACAGCTACAATCCCTTTCTGAGAAGTATGACAATGAAAACAAATATGCTGGCTGACACATGTCAACCACGTGAGTACTGAAGGGTTAATTGTGCCGATGGTTCTTCCCATGGTACACATGCATACACAATTTCATATAAATGTATAGACAACCATTGCAGAGAGAGGACCCTGAGTATTTTTAACTGAACTAAAAATACCAGACAAATTTTTGTTATATCAAACAGACCACAACCAGAAACCCTGGTGAAACACAATCATTTTACAATGTAATCTCTTTAATAATCCAAAAGAAAGAAAAATAGTAAACAAATCCCAGGCTCTGAACTATTTTTCAATATGAGCCTATTTCATGTCAACTGTTGGCCAATAAAAACAATATAAAAAATTTCAGTAATGTGTCCACCATAACAAATAATCAAGTATTGAAGAGTTTGAGCTTCAACAAGCTACTGGCAGGGAGTCAAAAAATAAAGAATTTCTCCTCTCTTATAACATGGCATACACGTGTCATATACCTCTATAAATAGACAGTGTACTACTTGTGTACACTTCTCTATTCAATAATAGTCCCTTACAAAATATGTAAACTTTTTAATAACTATTCCTTGACAGAAAGATTGTCTACGTCTTTAAATATACAACACATCCATGTCAGTGCCATTTGTAAGTGCATTCATAACTTTTCAAACTCCAAAGCATATATAAAATTAATGTTGATACACTCTCTCTTCACAATGTTTCTTTCTTTGTACTAGTTTGTCCTAAGAATAATCAAATAATTAAATGCTTTTTCATGTGTATCTGCACAGACAAACACACTGATCACAGACAAAATGAGACCACTGCATACTTCATGATACAACACATCTTCATACAAAGAAAATGAGTCTAATCATAAAGAAATGCTGCAGTTAATGAAAATGTGTGTATCACATTTTCTATTTAAATATGCTTCTTGTCGTAATCCAGTGCTTTATATTGCCAAAAGGCAGAATAGTCCTATTTATATTAATGTGGCATCATGAAGAGCCTATTTTTGATGGGTGATTTAATGCTTCCAAGAAAAAGCATTAGCTTTCAAGGATAATTTGTAATATTGGTGTTTCTATTTTCTTCAAACCTTTCTGCAGCAAACGCGCTGTACAAATTACAATATTAATACTAAAATTCCACAGGAGAGAAACCCTCCATGAAAACTACATTAAAGTTACAATCTGCACTCAATAAATCACTACATATAAGGAAAGTTATAATAGTTGTTCTGTACATTAAATCACGAAGCATGTACTATCCAAATAGGATGCTGAATGAATACCTTAAGTCTTCCAGTGTAAAGAAAACCATGAAGGTCATCTTCAACAGATACTTATGTCAGGAAGTTATTCTTGAAACCCTTAATGTATACATTGTAAATATATTATTTGGGGCAAGGGTAACACAACAAATTTGAAGACAAGCAAATGTGGAGTTCTTGAATGCACACTTTTGAAAGCAGTATCGTTAGAAACTTGTAGACTCCAGAATCCCAGAAATCAATTTGGTTTCAGAAGAGTGAGTTCAGCATAGAAAACTGCAATATCTTCAAGAAGAGACAGAGAGACCAGAATCTGACAGAACCAAGAAGTTACGCACCACCATTGTTGACTACTCCTAAGCTTTCAACACTATAACAAGGAAGGGTCCTCTAAACAACTTAAAGCTGCAGTTATGATCACATCACTAACTTCTCCATCACTACAGAACACACCGGGTAGGTACAACAAGAAAATTATGCCACTGCATTGCTGCTTTTATGTCCATAGCACAAACAGCCTATTGCAGGGACTCAAGTACCCTAGTTCATCATTACAGCAATAAAAGAATCTATATACTGAAAACATTAACCTATGCCTGTATGCCAACAAGCAACTCATCTCTACGCCTTGCCAAGGTTGTGTTTTAACACTCTTATATCATGATAAACTCTTGGAATTGAGTCGAAATCCTTTAAACTCCACTTACATGATGAATTTTCAAGATTGGTTTCAGGGAGCTCCTCCCTATCTTCAGTTGCTGTGTCAACTGAAGCTCTCATATCATGCCGGGCTCCATTGGTGGGTGTGATACCAGCTATCTTCTCTGTCAAATGGATGACATCATCTGCTTCCTGAATCTCAAAGTTCATAAGGTCTCCTTGGTGTTTATGATGAAAATATTTTCCCATGTCTCCAATTTGGCTGGTTTTGTAACATGTTTTAACAACTTGATCCCTGGTTCAATATTATGATTTTCTATAAGAGCTATTGGATGCAGTGGGACTCCCTGGTAGTCAAGAGCGGTGTATTGAAGAGTGTGGGAGTTTGCTGACAGAAGGGCTAGTGTGGAACAGCTGGTGCTCCCAAAGAGTATGGTGAAGGAAGTCCCTGAAGAAATCAATGCCACTTCTACTGGAAGGGACCTGGATGTAAACAAGACCTTGAAGGAGCTATCTCCTTGATTCTATTGGTTGCATCTAAGCAATGTGGTCAGGTAGTGCCAGCAATGTGACATCTGTACCACAGGACCTGGGCCCCTGTCATGCATTCAGTGTCAACCCTGAGGAAAGCCAATGGTAGTTCATTGTAATCACCCTGCAACAGATCATGGAGCTGAAGTTAGGAACACACAGCTCTGAGGAGGGAGCTATGTGACGCAGCGACTATGACCCAAGGTTACCACAAGGTCGACACCAGGCAGTCGGAGATAAACAAAGATAAGTCGCATTCACGCCTGGCATAAATATCAGAAGCGATATCAGCAGATAGTCAGAATCTTCTGAAAGTGTCTCCCCCCTCACCTCTAGAAATGTGCTTAAATAGTTCTAGAATGTTCTAAGGAAGATTCCAATAGCTATATAAGCAAACATTCTCATGAATCAGTGAGTGAGCGAGTGCGATTCCGGTACGACAAAAACTGCCGTCCTCTAAGCAAGTTTGTGACAACTACTGTGACGTGCAATGAGTGCTATTATAGAGCGATTGTAGAAGTCTTGTGTTCAACTCCCCAGCAAGTGAACCATCTGAACAAGAGGCTAGATCGCGAAGGATGCAAAATATTCCTATCAGCAACTATTTTTATTTATTGTGTAGTACATGGTATTTTCCAGGGCCATATTTAGAGGGGGGTTTCTAGGGTTCAAATCCCCCCCCTCGAAACTTCTGACAGTTTTATTTAAATTCATAGCAAACCAATATGGGAAAATGTTGTTAGATAACAGTAGGTCTATTGCTAGTAGCACATTTACAAGAAAAAGGGAAACTTAATATTGTCGCCTTACATAGGTAAGGTGACCATACATTCCCGTTTTCGAAGCAGTCTCCATGTACGGTGAAATATCATCATTCTGGTGAGTTTTTCTTGTCTATATAATGTCTCCAAGCAATTTTCTTATCCATGTAACGTCTATATACTACGGAGTAGGTACATGGTAACTGTGTGGGGTACTGTTAAGTTTAGATCTACTTGTGGAAAACCCTCCCCGAAATTTTTTTCTGGGTACGGGCTGCTATTTTCTGTTGCTACATCTTTCTTAAATCCTTCATTATAAAATTTGTTTACTTGTAACTGTATCTGTACGTAATACGGAAGAATATGTGCAACATACCCTGCACTGGATTAGGAAAGAAAAACTGAATCTTAAACGGCATGTGCGCAAGAATTTTACACTCGATAGGATTGTTAGCAATATCACGCTATTGTCTACTATACTATAACGCTCCTGATGCATAAGCCGGGGATGGTCGCGAGAACATGATTTTGTACGTATTTTCTAAATTTGAATGTTCACAACTTACCGGAAATACAAAAAAAAAATGGGTAAATGAGTATTGGTGACGTTTAACTGATAAGCAGTCAATCATAAATTGAAATAAGTTGAAATTAAGACAAATGCTTGAAATCCTAGTACTCACTTATGCCCGATAACAAGGTTAACCTCAAAACTTTTGTATAACCAAAATAGCGATCACAAAGGCAGTGACAACAGGAATGACATGAATGTGAAAAGTTACTGCAACTTTTCAAAATAATGAAATTGACAGTGAATTGGCAGCTGCAATGCAAGAGCAGTGTTTTAGGCAATAAATGTAGAGGTTGGTGGTGGGATTCTGTCAAGAGTGTATAATGGTTATTATTATTATTATTATTATTATTATTATTATTATTATTATTATTATTATTATTATTATTATTATCATCATCATCATCATCATCATCATCATCATCATCATCATCATCATCATCATCATCATCATCATCATCATCATCATTATCATTATTATTATTGTTGTTGTTATTGTTATTGTTGTTGGGTATTATTATTGTTAGTAGTTATTTATTATTTTTATTATTTATTATTATTATTGTTGTTAAAATCAATATATTGTATTATGTGGATACCGTCACATTCTTTGTCAATTTACAGCTTTACCAACGATCTCATTAATGCTCACTGGGAAAATGAAGTACTGATGGAGATAGTCACTAGTCAGAGAGGAGATGGTGGTGAGATAGAGGTGGAGGTAGAAAGTCGAACTATTCCAATTCACAATAATGTGATTAATTTATTGTTTGTTCTCACATATAGTATTCATATAGTAAATACTCGTTATTTCACATGTTTCCTTGCATTTTCAAATAGACTTTAATTTCTTTTAAAGGAATGGAACAAGGAAAGGATAGTTTGCAGGTGAAAGGAATAAATGAACCCGCAATCCCTAATTTTGTAGATAAATACCACATTAAAAAAATTGTTGATAGTGCTCTCCCTCTTTGGCACATGGGGAAGAATTACAAAACATTTGGTTTCATGACGGGGGAAATATAAATTAGAAAAAACAATAAGAGTCCCAGATTGTCACAAAAATAATAAAATATTCTCTAGCCATAGTATTTAATGTTATTATTATTGTTTCTATCATTGTCATGTTTGTTTTCCATCACCATAGTATTTTTATGTGATTAATTCATATTTTAAGTATTCTGAGTCACTAAATGACTAGTCACAGATGACTAAATAAATATTTTTTTTTTCCAATTGGGCAAGGATAGGACCTCTGTCATATCCCTTCCATATCCCATGATATACATTGAGAGCTCTGACCAATATTCCCAAAGAAGCATAATTGCTTTTTTGGTAGAGGAGAAGAGAAATGGTCCAGCAGCTCATAAAGGTTAATGCCATTCACGTTCACAGTGAAGGAATGTATTATTACAATAGAATGAGAAAACTGATGCCTCTGCCATATATCAAAGCATACTAAACCACAATAGAAATGCATCCACCTAGCAATGAAACTTATAACATTGTCACTGACTGCTCTGCCATCAGCTTAATGATAATTCTGCCATCTAGTGGTAGTTCTTTCTACATTCCTACTCTTGCTGACATGTGGTGACAGTTTTACTATCCTGTACTTCCCTGCTTTGTAGTTTTTATTAAAATTCAACCAAGATAGGGCATGGTCACTTCAGTAGAAAATATAGAACAATGAACATTTCATATAAATGTTTAACATGTGCACCATTTGCTTTAAATGCCTAATTAAGGTCCAGTTATTCATTCTCAGCCCTATAATATGATTGCCCCAATCAATTAGTAGAGTTACTGCTGACTTAGTACCTAGTTGTTTTGTGCCATAGGTATATGAATTTATCCGGGACCAGTACAACTATATGCCATTAACAGATCCAGCAAAGATAACTAGCCTAAGAAATCATAATAATGCAACTTAGCATGTTATGTTCCACATAAAAAATAAAGTACTTCATTTAAATTAAAGGCTAAAATATGCACCAAATTAATTGCTTATGCCTGGTGGCAGATAGAAGGCTCAAATTATGTGAAAGGTATGAGTATCCAAAGACTTAAGTAATGTAAACAGACATATAAGTTTAAACACATTCTTAAAGGCACTTTTGAAGTATTTACCATGGCCGTTTAAGGCCTTTACACCATAAGCAGTCACTCTTGAGTAACTGACACTATAATTGTAATTCAGCAGATGTCTACAGCTTCATTGCAAATGACCAAATTTTTAAACTATTAAGTCCTTTTTTTTTTTTAATTAAATAACTGAATTAACCAAATTTTCAAGTGTGGACTTTTAATGAACAGTAATGCACAATGTATTATACCTTGTAATAAGATTCCTTTAGGGCATCCACTGATTTCCATGTACCACTTTTATGAACTGTTTAATTTAATTCATGGCTACCCAACAATGCTATGTGCACGTGCTCATGGCAATCAATTGATTAGTAGTGGGAAATAGTGGTAAGCATAATATGTTCCACAATAAGAGAATATTGGGTTTTATAACCTAAAGATCAAACAATTGTAGCCCCTCATATTCCTCACAATGCTGAGTGAGCATTCAGCCCTATACCAGGGCAGAATAATTCACACATGCAGGAATGAGCTTGAACCTGGGTTCATGCCATGGCTGGGAACCAGAGTATTACACTCCAACCTTTAAGTCTTGGTGCAGCACACATTTAATAAATCTTTAGGTAAACACTCATTTCTAAGATATGATGGCTGCTAAAATTGCAACACAGCAGGGGAATTTCACTGTCTGCACTTAAGTGCCAATGAGAGAAAAGACAATTTTATAACCACATTCTCAATTTCATCACCCTTGTAGTCAGGTGGTTAGCATTCTGGTTTCTTAGATAAATGCCACTCGGATTTGATACCTGGCTGGGCAGGGATAGTCATTGAATTAATTGTATCAAAAGTCAAAAGCTCCTGATATGACCACAGACATTAAAAAATATTAATTTAAAAATAAGAGTTTTTTAAACATTCATGATCATCTTATACACAATCCTTTTTACAATGTTTTCCTTATTAACCAGCTTAACCTATATACAAATTGTCTGCTCTGCATGTGCTGCTCGTTTAGTTTGCCTGGCATCCTGGCCTTATAGCTCAATTGAGTAGCCCTTTACTACCCTTAGCCACCTGTAGTTATTCTTCCCCCTAATCCATTTGCCCTTTCTTTCTTGCCTCCCTTACTTTTCTATTACATTTCTCCTTTGTTTTCCTTAAAAACTCCCATGTGTTTTTATTTTACCTCTCTTCTTTTCCCATGTTTCTTCCCATTCTTTTTGCCTCCATTCTGCTAGTTCCTTATATTCTGTCTCTGTGTTTTCAGTGCCTCCACATTGTTCACAAAATTCACTTTTTCTGCCTTGTAGAGGTACATTGACCCTGTTCTCATCCATGCGAATGCCCCCTTTTCCAGTCTATTACAATAGTCCTTATACCCTTTTCCTTTTTATTAACTTATAAAACCTTAGTCATTTTTTTGTTCTCTAGGCTTCCCCATATCTCTTGTGTTTCTATATCTTCTACTCTATTTCTTACTGTTGTTCAGAAGCCATTGTTGTTTCTTTCCCTGCTCTCCACATATCTTCCATTCCTATCTTCTCCATAATTTTTTCCACCCCTATCCACCAGCTATGTTTATTTATCATACTCGTCTGTTGATACATACATATCTTTAAAATTTCTCCCTCTTCTTTTATCAGGCATCTAAACCAGAATTGCAATATCCTACTCCATTCTTCTTGTTCTTCTAGTTCTACTAAAGCTACTGCTGTTCTTGCTAACCCCAATAATTCTTTACAAAACATTCTGTAGCTCTGATCTATTTTTTTGCTTAGTTCAGATCCCCCCAAATTTCCATTGCATATAGCATTCTTGGTTCTATCAATACCTCATACATTCTTTCTGTCCATTTAGTCTGCATTTCTAATTTGTATTTGCATATCCTTAATCCTGTCATTGCTGCCTTTCCTTTAGCCATCAGCTTCCTGCCATACACCTCCCATTCTCCATTACTGCTCATCCTCACCCCTAAATAATCCCACTCTTTGACAACTAGCCCTCTAAAGTGCCACTTTTCTTCCTTTTTTTTTTTAGTTTGGTTGCTCTTTTAAATAACATAACTTTTTATTTGTTTATATTTACTTTAATTTCCCTTCTTCACAGAATCCCTGTATTCCATTAATTGCTCTCTGTAGTCCAATTACTGCTATAGCCCCTATCATAAGGCCATCTGCATATAATAGCTGATATCTCTCTATTTGTTACTATAGGATAGTGCTGATTTTTTTTCTTTCACTTTTTCTAGTATATCTATGAATAAATTGAATAATATGGGACTCAGTTTACACCCTTGGCTTAATCCTATTTTTTGCTCAGTAATCTCTGTATTTCCATTACTTCTGCGTCTTATACAAAATATTCATGAGCAGTAAACACACTATACATTATCTGCTAGTGCTGCTGAATTCAATAGTCTTGATATGCCATGTACCAAAATATTTGTTTTGCTTGGTTACTATATATAAGAACATTACTCAATATTTTAAACAACATAAACTATTTACATGGAATACAAAATTATGTATAAGGAATGAACGCCAACCAATGCTGACAATTATGTTTTTTTTTATAATTCATTTTATGTAAAAGAACATAATGTCCCTTTATTAGCTTTCTGTGCCAAGAGTTCAACCCTGACCCAGAACAATAACAATTAAATGTAGTTCAGTGCAAAACTGGTACATCATGCAGTGGCATAGCAGACTATTCAAGAGCCCCCTGCAGAATTAAGTAGAGACCTAAATACTAAAAGTCTATGATAAATAATAATAATAACAAACATACACTTCTCACAGTTAATTTTGAATGTTAATTGATGTTTTCTTGCAGGATTCTTCCTAGAAAATTTATCCACTAGACATCAAGATTTAATGTGCATGCTCTTTCTGCTTCAATGCTTATAGTACTAAGAGAGTCAAACACTCCTGCATCATCAAACTGTGCACATGGATTAATTTTAATTTTGAGAAAGTTCTCACTGCTGAAGCCACTGTCACAGAAATAATTTCAATGCCACTGAGACATCAGGGACACTAGAAATAATTATGTGATTCTTTTATAAGGATTAGATCTGTTAACTGTTTTACTGATCCACTTTTAATACCTTTGATATCGCTCTGAAATGCATTACGGACCATGAATACCTGGTGAGGAAATTGTGAAATATCATTCAGATAGCTCACTAAGTGTTTCAGCAGCTGAGTGAAGTTTACTGTCACTACTATCCTCAAGTATATTGGGCTAAAAACACTTGAACTTTTCAGTGATATCCATCATGCATTTAAATCTGAGTTGTAATTGACTTAACACATATCCAAATAACCATAGAACACATACTTGAAATATTTCAGGATCCTTTTATCCTTGTACAATTCATCAAAAATTTTCTTTGTTTTAATTATGTGTTTTCTTGGAAAATGACATTTGATTCCCCATATTTGCTATTTCTTCAGCGTCTTGTTTTACTTTGTTAAAGCAATATATAAATTGCTGAAGTGAAATAAATGCTTCGCCCAGTAATTTTATAACACTGTATATCTTCATTAGGTAGTTGCAAATGTTTTTGATATGACATTGGTAGTTTCTAACACTTTGCTTTGTACTACTGTCTGAACTACAGACTCATAAATTTCTATTTATTTTTTTATGGAAGTTGCTTCATTATTCCCCATTTTAGAAGTCCTAAGCTTAAAGCCCTCATGATACAAGTATCTCAATAACAGAAACAGATAACAAAGCATCATAAGCTGAAGACCATCTTGTTGGACATAATCTTTTGAGAGTTGGGGTTTACTTTCCAATTGTCATTTTTTCTAATTGTTGTCATGTTTTAATATTGGAACTGAAAAACCTATATATTCTTTCAAGTCAGTTGTAAAAGGGTGTTATCTGTGGTATCTTATCTGCATCTCTTAGGACTAAATTCAAGCTGTGGGCAGCACAATGTGCATAATTAACAGTTGGCTCCAGTCTCTTGATCTGCTCTTCCACTCCTGAGTATACCCCACTCATCACTTTCACTCCATCATAATCTTGATTTCTGCATTGTTGTATGGAAATTCTGTTATTTTCAGTGAATTCTATAAAACTGTAGTAACTAATTTTTGTGCACTTCCATCCCTAACACTAAAAAATCCTAGAAAACTTTCCTGTATCATGAGCTCTATAGGTGCAATATTTACATTCTTTTGTAATAAGATGAGCCCTAAATTAAGCTTAACTGGTCATGCTCAGTTAGAACTTGGATAGTATCCAATATTAGGAAATAGAACCATTGTCATGATTTCTGCAATTACCTCTTTTTCTATTTGTGAAGACAGCATCTGAATGAGTTAATTTTATTTGCGGACTTAGGTACATAGGTGTTTTTGCTTGTTGCCTTCTCATTCATTAATCAAGGTAAAATGGGATAGTATTTGTTAATAAGTTCAATAGCAGAAGGAAATTACCACAATGTGATTCACCTAAATATTCTCTGTGCCCTCAAAAGATTATAGGTATTAACGATTGCTGAGATCAGCAAAACATCAATTACCTTTCTCCCTATTTCTCAATATATGCTTCTTTAAATTATCCATAATTTCTTTATTAAAGTGACTTTAATCAGTGGGGTTCTTGTTAGATAAATTTATATAAATTTTGACATTTGTTTGAGAAATGGAAGTTGTGGGAAATTAGTGCTACTTTTAGTATTTATTAACTAACCTTCATTATTATTAGAACTGTGGGAAAACAAGTGCTAGTTTACATTTTATGGACTCGCCCATGAAATTAGCAGAATCATCTATTTCAGAAATGCCACCATTTGCACATTTTTCATTTTTTGCAGTTTCTATTGTAACACTTTGTCCATCTCCCTTTTATCAGCAAAACATGTGAAACATTTTTTCAGAGTTTCATTACCAAGGCATCCCTTTCTTTAGTTTGCGTTTTCTTTCCTTTTTGTCCCTTCACTAAGGTACTAGTTGGCCATGATATGAGTGCGCTTGGAGGAGGGCACCACTGTTTTTATTGACAATGCGTCAACAAGGCAAGGGATCAGAGGGGAGTGAGGTCAAGGCGATAGAGGAAAGTACAATTGCACAATGAAAGCAGTACTATATTTTTGAGCCTCAGCCTTGCTAGTAAGTGCAGCTCGGAACTGTGGTTGTCTTTTTTACTGCCTATTCTTATGATGCCCCGTCCACTTGTTCCGTAAGTGTTTAGTTCCTCTTTTCACTGCATGCACTCATATTATGACCAATTAGTACACACTCTTAATCAAACTCATACCAATAAAAAAGAGTACTCAATTTTTTAAATTAAAATATTTTACTGGCACATATACTTAATTTTCGCAGTCAAAATAAGGACTTTTTCACACTTTTCACAATATTATTGATGTAGCAGTCCTACACTCACTCCTGTGCTCACTATTTTAATAGATCAGAATGACATGAGGAACAGAGAAAACTGTTTGAACTTGGTATTCCCATTGACGAGTAAATTCAAGCAGCAATGAAGTAATTATTCTAACCACCCCTTCTATCCTGTTGTTCTGCATGCTTCCATTATTTTTTGGCCAGTGCAGAATTACAAAATTCACAATGTTGTCATATTTCTCAATATCCCAAAATTCCCCCAAAAAACTATTTTCCCCCCTGAATTTAGTCTTAAAAAAGGATGCTGCATGCGTAGCATCAACATGAGAAAATATAGTACCTCAAGCTTTTGGATTGGTTGATGTGGTTCTGAGTTGGTCTCCGTGATCCCCAGATTTGAATCCATTAGAATTTTATTTCTGGTGCATCTCAAGGAAATAGTTTATACAGTCAAAATCAATAATGAAGAAACTCTTAAGGCGGGTCCTCACCGCCTCAACAAAATATATTGATTCAACACATAATAAAAAAGTGTCTCTACTGACCAAAACGTTCTGCATAACATATCGATTTAATATGTCTTGACTAAACAAAACTTTTTCCCACCAGCAGTGGAAATGATGTTGAGTGCAAATATATTGAGCTCACTTCATGCAGACCCAACTAACTTCAGCCAGAGAGTGATAGTCAACTGGCCCATGCATACTATGCATTGTTTACTAGCAAGAAAAATGGTGTGGACAAAAGAAAAGATAATACAGTTAATTAATGAGACCCATGCAAGAGAGGGATATATCCCTAAAAGACTATGGAAATAAAACCAAGAAAAGGGAGTTTCGACATGCATGACCTTGCCCATATTTTTTAATATTCACACAAGAACATAGAGATAAAAAAAGGGTAAAGCCTAATCTCAGGTCAGCTGATATGACTGCTCTGAAATTCATTTCTTGTTTTACAATTGCTGGTGAAATTATAATTAGCAACAAACTGAAATCTTCTTTTGTCAGTCTTAGAAAAATTCTTGAAGCCAAATCTACTCTCAACTTTCAGTTCAGACAAAGTGCTATTTACAGGTTTATATTGTGTAGAAAAGGGTGCAACCATAACTTTCTTCTTTTATTCTTGCACCTCTTACATGCACAGTGACCACAAAGGCTAAATCTTCATATCAGAATCCATGTGATTATTGATATTAACAAGCGCAATGTGCTTACACTTTGCCTCACTTGTTAATGCAGCGGAGACGGAATGTTAACAGTAATACCAACTACATGTATGACTCAACATGTTTTACCTTATGTATTTTTTAAGTTGTTTATGTTTAGTTTTGAGGGTTATGTGTTGATTGTTGAGGCAGTGGAGACCTGCCTTTAGACAAGGAATCTTGGACACAGTAGTAAGTGTAAGAGCTGATGTGTGTGTGTGTGGGAAAGGATGCAACAATCATGGCATCAATGCATAGAAGCTAGTAGAGCTAATGGACAACATTTTGAGCATGTTTAGACATAAAGATGCTAAATTCAAATAAGTACATAGTGCTTTCTTAATTTATTTTACTGAATGGTACAAGATGTTGTAAGTCTTTTTTTTTGTGTTGCTTTGTTTTTTTGTTTATTATAAACCTTTTAAGTGTTGCAGGTTAATTTTAATTTTTCATCTTTGTAAGAGCAATGAGGATAATTTTGCAGCTTAAAGAATGGAAGTGCAAATGTTTACATGCTGATTTGAATTACATATTTGTTCAATAAAATCAAATTTAAATAAAGCATAAGAATGTCATTGTGTTTGATATTTTTAACTTGCACCCAGAATACATTGTGAATCCTAATCAGATAATGCTATATGAAAATAAAAGCGTTTGGTTATGTAGGTTGAAGTTTCAGTGTGATTAATATTCTTCCCTCACATCGCACCACCTACTACAATCGGACAGGGCAAAAGACAGAGGGGGGACAGCCATGTGACCTGTTATGTAATCAGACTGAACATCTGAGAGAGAGAGAGAGAATAATAGCCATCCTAAAATCATAACTTTCATGAACATACCTTTCGAAAATAGCACAAAAATTGCACATACTGAATTATCACATCATCCTCAAACATTGATACAGATTAATAGAGTCAACTGAAAAATTCAATATCACATGCAATTGCAAGTACTTCAGTGCTGGGTATTTACGTGTTTCTTAAGGTTTTACGTTATTATTATTAGATATATAATTACTTGAAATTAATTATACTTTTTACAGACCTTAGCCGGTCTTGGCAAGTTATTAATAGAGTCAACTGAAAAATTCAATGTCACAGCCGGGATTTGAACACGATTCTCCCGCTCTCCATGCGGTTGCTCTAACAATTGAGCTACAGTGACAACATGCCGGTGGGACATTGAATTCCCTAATTGATTCAAGTTCTGTTCCCAGACAGATGATACAGATAGTTGCACTTATTCACCTCCCACCTTCCACAGCTTTCATTGCTTTGCTTATGCCAATGAATCTAAACTCTCCACTATAAATAATACAAATTATTGGTGTATATACTAAGCATTTGGTGACTAAATTGTAACCATATTGGCATATATATAAGACATTAAAATATTACAGTATCTGGTCTTTATATATAGTATCTCAAGAAGAAACCAAAAAGCCATCTACAAATGAACAAATCCACAACCAAATGCAAGAATTAAATCTAAATCTGAGAATTGTGCAAAGAGAGAAAACAGTAAGACTCAAAAGGTAAATAAATTAAATTGAACTGAGTTTTATTTATGGACACTCTTTAACTGCTGTGGTCCTTAGCATCCCATTTTATATTGGGCATGAAAGACTGGAAATTTTACTCAGACGCCTCTTTATTAGGCTTGAGGTTCTCTTACATGCAGTAAATCTACGACTTGGGACTCATTTTATATTTTTAGCAGTATAATAGTGTTGCATTGTTGTGACTTTACATTTAGCATTTTCATTAGGCTAACAAAGGAAAACGGACTTATTCTTTTCATTGCTGTTCAAGCTTTGGTTTTTATAGGATTTGTATTTATTATATAGCAATAAACATACACAAAAAGCATCCACTTATCTCTATTTGCTGAGGAGTTATTACATTTTAAATATATGGCATTCAAAAATGTCTTCTACAGGTAAACTTTAAAGAGCAATATCTCATGTGAACACTTTAAAAAGAACTGATATTTTCTCGCAGTCTTGAAATATTACAATTTCAGGAAAATCAGATATGATTATTCCTATCGTAATATCTGTCTGGAGACAAAGTAGGCATAAAGTATCAAAGATCAGTTTTGCAAATGTAGATGTTAATTTTATGGATTACCATTTCAGACACTTGGAGAAAAAAAGCTTTTGATCCTCACTGATTCTTGCATTAGGTTTTTAAGAGCAAGAGAGAATAACTTCAGTACTAACAATGGCATATAAAATGGTTGTGCAGTTCTTTGATGTATACAGCATTAATTGTTTATTGATTCAGAAAGAATAGTCAAATATAAAAGGGGGTTAAGTTTTCCCAATTTAAGGCATGGTGAAACCTTGTATCGAAATGTTGATTGGTATTTATGTATAAGTTTAGCTTATAGGACATAGTCCTTGCCAATCTTTTGGATGTCATTTTTTTCTTTTTTGTTTATGCTGAAATCATCAATACTTGACAACGTTAATCCACTTTTAAGTTTTGATTTTTTAGGAGTTCTTAAGTGTGTGTTGGGATGCCAAAAAAAGTTTATGAACAAAAAGTTAACAGGGATAACAAGGTATGTAATGTTAAGGTATGATATGTATATCGTTTTAATATTGAGTATATAATAAAACTTCTTGTACAATCCCTGATATTACATCTGAATGGGACCACACAAATTTCTACTCACTTTTAAATTCACATGTTATATAGTGAGGGCAGGAAAACAATGGGCAGAAAACAGTAGAGTAGAAAGGCAGTACCAAAATAAATATTTTTAGTTTAGAAACACGGGATTGCAAACATTATTTTACTGTGCTACATACATCTACATTAAATCTGTCATGTTGGAATATGCAATTGTGAAACCTGTTGGTTAAAACAAGTGTTATTATTTATTTTTATGTTTTCTTTACTCTGTGGCCTGCAACCAAAATGGTTTCTATTCTGAATTTTGCCAATTTTATATAAAATGTATTAATTGTACCAGTCAAAACAGTGCAAACTGATAAAGATATCTGGCTGAAGGAATTGTAAAAATTTATCCATAAAAGTATGGAAAGATTTGTTATATAACTTTCCATTTATAATACTTTACTTCCATGGGAATCCAAACATGCTTCATCATTTCTTCCTTATCATCTGTTGATTTAGCTACCTAGATAAACAAAAACTGCAAGACCATCATCACATAATCTATAGTTTTATTCCCCAACAATGATGCTGTTTGTTCCAATAAGACACTCCCCCATACATAACTGGTATATAATTAGGTCTAAAAATCTATAAGCATATTCCACTAGAAGAGAAACTTTTGCAGTGAGAGATCATAATCAGCCTGTCCTGAGGAGGAAAATTTGGAATACTCTTGTCATGTGGAACAATTCTAATATGAGGTAAGGTCTGTTTCTAGACAACAAAACCATGCATTGGGATGGCAAATAGAATATTGGGTTTTATAGAGGGTTTCCTTATAAATTTCATGTTTAGGATACATGCTATAAACCGTTTCATTTCTGCTAAGGAACATTTTTCCAGCTTCTGACGCTTGAAAATGGAGATAGATCTTTGGCTTTAGTGAACTGCTGAGCATAACTGTATGTTTCACTGACAAAGAGTGATAGAAGTGTAGCAGTGGAAAAGAGAAAAGCATATTGTACTAGACCAAAAATTTTCTGAAATGTAAAATGAGGTTCAGTGGATTGTCATTATTGCTTACATTTGCCAATTCACATCCAGATCCTCATTTTCATTATGACTATCTTAACTGATGCAGCTGTCAGAGTTAGGAAATATAACACCACTATTTTCTATTTCATTGTTAGTATTACCAGTTTTGTCACATTTACTGAATAAAACATTGCTATATGAATCACTTTCTAGTGATGCTGCTTCAGTTTTCTCCCCAGTCATTGACCTTTGGTTCCACTGTGCCATATTGTGACACTCCATATGCACTAAAAACAAAAATTTCATAAACTAATCCACTTAAAGTGCAACAAAACAAGATACTACCAAGTGCTGTTCTGTTCAGTGAACACTGTTGCTGATGCACCTGAAATGTTTAAGGGCACACAAATCATCATCATTTCCTTTTTATTTTATGCTTCTTTGTAAAGTTAGCATGCATAAACATGCCTATGCAGTTCATATCTTTGCATTTTATACACACACTGTACATTCTATCTTGGCACCCTAAGGATCTTGTATTGGAACTAGATAGATGAGCAGACCTTAATTATATTTACAGGGGATAAGTTGACTGCCATAGATATTATTTTGTTTGCTACCAACTTATGTTTTTAATTCCTTTTCCTAAGATTATCTATCTATAATAGGTAGAGAAACCACTGATTGCTTTTCCTTTAAATATTTATTTGGTATATTAAAGCAGCATTATATTGTTTTTCTTAGTCTTAATTTAAAAACATATTTGTACTATATTTTATTGCTTTAAGATTTTGTATATTACATTATGTATGCCAACAGATGTTTCTTCCATTGGAACCAACATCTGTGAGTGTTACTCATAAGTTTTATACTTGTGGCTCTTTGCTCTCATGTTTTACATTATGTTTTTTCAAACTTTGTGCATGAATAAAGCTCTTCTCACAAACATCACACTTATGTGGCTTTCTGCCTTGATGGGATAAAATATGTGTTTTTAAATATGACATTTTACTAAATCTTTTGTTACAAGTATCACACCTGTGTGGCTTTTTGCCTTGATGGTGCAAAGTATGTCTTTTTAAAAGTGACATTTCACTAAAGCTTTTGTTACAACTATCACACTTGTGTGGCTTTTCATGAATCAAAATATGCGTTTTCAAGTGTGACAATTGGGTGAATTTCTTGTCACAAGTTGCACATGTGAAGGGCCGTATATCCTCATGATACAAAATATGTCTTTTTAAGTTCGCCATTTCAGTAAAGCTCTTTTCACAAATTTCACATTTGTATGGCTTTCTACCGTCATGATGATACAAATGATGTTTTTTTAAGTTTCCTGTTTGAGTAAAGCTCTTATCACAAATTTCACATTTGTACGGCTTTTTACCCTCATGACATAAATTATGCCTTTTTAACTGTGACATTTGAGTAAAGCACTTTTCACAAATTTCACATTTGTATGGCTTTTTACCTTCGTGATACAATTTATGTCTTTTTAAATTTCCCATTTCAGTAAAGCTCTTTTCACAAATTTCACATTTGTAAGGCATTTTACCCTCGTGACGCAAATTATGCCTTTTTAAATCTGACATTTGAGTAAAGGCCTTTTGACAAATTTCACATTTGTATGGTTTTATACCCTCATGATAAAAATTATGCATTTTTAAAGTTGTCATTTGAGTGAAGGCCTTTTCACAAATTTTACACTTATATGGTCTTTTCCCTTCGTGATATAAAAAATGTCTTTTTAAATCTGATGTTTTTGTATAGCTCTTTTCACATCTTTCACATTTATATCGTTTTTTAGTACCATCTGTCAATTTGGGTTGTCCTCTGTTGACCACCATCTTCGAGTGTGACTTCATAATAATACTGTTGTTGCAACTGTTGTAACTATTTTCTGTGACATCACTTCCAAGGATGTCACACAATGTAGCTTTATCAGTACAGGGGATACCCTTTCTCACATTTAAGAACACATTTTTTTCTGAAGCTATGCTAGTGAATAATGTTGTTTCAGTGCTGCTATCACTGACAAGTGCTTCAGCGTATGATCTGAAACATTAAAAGACATATTATAGTACCAAGAAACTGGGGATGAACATTGCATGAAATATAAAACAGAATATTAATTTTTAATTGCATCCATACATGATCAACTAGCAATTGAAATGTCAGCAGTAGACATAAGATCTTTAGCTTTTGATATTAGATGAAATATATCTAATTTCAGCTTTAGATCTGATGAAATCAAGTAAACTACATACTTTGAATAATTTATTTTAGTATAGGAGAAGTATATAAGCAAATTAACATAATTATTTTTGGGGTAGAAGTGTATAATCTAGATGAGTGATACAGTTTAAGCAATAACCATTGAATTTTGTAAGAATATACATAATTAGGGGCACTAACTATTAAAACCATCATTTAAAAGAGGAGTATGAAGTGCGAGCATTATGTAGATAAGCAAACAACTAACCAAAAAAAACGTGTATATGTGCCTGTAATTGACAGATCAATGCAAAAACATTACTGTATTATCAATGTATGTGCCTATATCTCTTTAAACTTTCACATTTATATACCTTATGAAGAAGATATTCTACCTTATACCACTGAAATAAGGAAATTAAGCTGCTAAGAGTATTTCAGGTTTCTGTTCCTCTCTCTCCCTGTGGAAAAAAAATACTATTTACATCTGTATGTTTTAAACAAAAGTTTTAAAAATGTTTTATATTAATAAATATAACTAGTTCAGTGTGTATAATAGATTATCTTTCACAAGTGTGCAATGTTTCAGCCTTGGATCCTTTATAGTTTTCGAAAAAAAGGGATTATATTATGTTAAAATCTAAAGTCACAGGTATGACTAACATCAGTGCATTACAGGGAAATATCAACCATTAATTGTATCCTGATTTGTAATTTATGCCTTTTGATCTGGGACACCTTTGATTGAAACTTGTGATGCCCTTTCAACATATAACATGCGTTCAGGTATTAAAACTTTTAGCAAAAGTGATGTGTAACTCCAGAGTTTAAAGTGATGCACAGTCCATTAAAATTTGTTTACATGCATAAACCTTATATAAAGTATGCTAAATCAGAAAGAATCACAAAATGTTTTTTATAAAAAAAAGAAACATGTCAAATTTTGTGATATTACACTTCCCAGTCCCTTAAGTTTTTGCACTTAATCAGGGTATCATATTTATTGCAGGTGTTAGAAATATAGCATTAATTTTGTGTTGGGGTATGATATAAGTGCTGCAGTAAAAAAAAAAAAAGTGACCACGAAAAGCGTGTTGCTGCTGCAATCATGCCTATACTGCTGGCATTACCAATGCCTCATTACTCTATGATCATTCATTGACCGCATCCCATGGGAGCATATCCAGTCAATTTACCATAAACTTGGTAGCATCACAAGGATTCAAATCTTAATTAACCTCCAATTATGAAACCCTGCCCAGAGATATTCAGTACTTTAGCTAACCGAGGTGTAAACCTGAGAACAGCTAGAAATAGCTTTTACCAGTGTATGTATTCATCATATGTTGTTAAATTTGAAAAACCCAGTCTTGATCAGAAATAAATCAGGTCTTAAAAGGTTAAATGGATAACATTAGTAATACATATTGTGGAGAAAATACAGAGAACAGAATTCAAGAATATTTCTAGAACTGTGTTGGAGCATAGAATCTCAGATGGAAAGAACACTAGAAGGAAGAGCCAAAGGTTTCTTAATTTATTACAATAGGCTTAAGCATTCACCTTCCAAAGGTATTAAACTTAAAGCTGATATACTAGGAAAGATATTCAGAAGAGCCAAGCTATGACAAATGGAATTATCACGAGTTAACATGGTTTTCTGTATTTAAGAATACCTTATTCATCATCTATAGAGCATATTTGTGTTTAAATTAAGCAGCATTCAAACTGAATTAAGTTAATCAGTAATATCTAAAATTAATTATTAAGTCAATATACTAGTTTGTCAGCTTCTTAGAGTATCAAATTATGTATATTTCTTCTTGATATTTCTTTCATTTTATAAAACAATGTTTCCAATTTTTATTTTTGGGGGGGACCTTGAAGTTTAACATCCTTTAAATGAGTATGTCACATCAGATGGAAATATTTATTACCTTTATGATAATTTGACAGGTAGGACTGAATATGTATTAGATCTGGAAAGTTTCAGTTAAAAGTATGGCCCAAATTTAAGGCAAGATTTTTACAACGCATTATAAGGATTTGAGCTATAATAACCATTCTGCACATTTGCATTATTCAAGGTTAACAGAGAACACAATTTTTTTTATTCCAATTACCTGGGGAATCAGAACTTTTAGAAAAAACCTAAATAAATTTGGAAGGGAAGGAGTTTATCTTCATATATAAAGTTGTCCTGGTAATACAATAATCACAGTGTTGAAGCTGCCCGGGCCACTTGTTTACACAGCAGCTCATGAATATGAGCCTAATATTAGCTAAGAGATTGTAAAATAATAGGTATTATAAAAATTAAATACACTATAAACCTGATCATAAATTCATTCACATTCAAGTTCCATAATTTAAACAACTTGAAGAAAGAAATATCTACAATCCTTTTTATGTATTTCTCATCATGGTACAGAGAGATGCATTCACTGAGAAATGCAAGGCACATGAGGCAAAAGGAAAGCAAAAATCACCAATAAGAGTAAACATAATGCATGCAGCCAGCACTAACATTTCATTTCATTCCCTTCCATTACCAAACAACTCAGCAATTTTCTTGCCATAATAGTCTTAAATCAACAGGCCCTACAAAATCTCATACACACATTCCAGATGATTGCCCTTGATGTAATATACGGAGTCTACATGATCTTATTCAGTTCCAAAAAATCTGAATGTTACATTCACATGATTTTCCTTACGCGAATTTATTTTTATACAGGTTCTACAAATTACGAAAGCTTATTTTTCTATATACTTTATGCTAATCAAAATAAACCTTTGCAGAAATTTCTTCACACATTTCACTGGAGGTACAAGGAGGATACAGGAAATTGAATTGATATTCAGATCTTTAAAAGTGGGTCACTATAAGCTGGCCTTGAAATTCCATACCTTTTTCCATATCATAAGAAACAACTGAGTATGATAATACTTTAAAAATGACAAAGTATTGAAACATTCAAAACAATAATAATTTATATTCTCAAATGTGGGTGATATCACAAAACTATTATTTCATATAAATGTGTATTTTACATGATCTACATTTTTGTCTGCCTCTTACATTTTAAGTTAAACAAACTACCTTCCAAATGAAGAGGACTTCAGGCTACTCCCAAAAAATTCAAGGTATAATTTTATTTGCTTTGTAAATACTTTAAATTTATGGTGTTTTAATCAAAATTGTTAAAACCATTTTTATGAAAATAAAAATATTGAAAACTTTTATTGCAAAAATTGTAAACTTGTAAAATATTGTAAAAGTTAGTTTAGATGAGCAATTTTGTTGAAAATTTTTATGTCACATCTTTGAAAGATACTAAACTTAAAACACCATGTTGGACATTTATTTGGTATTTATCTGAGCTTTCCTTTTTAGTTATGCTGTTTACACACACTTACACCTTTTTTTCAAAATCCTCTTTTCGGGTTCAGGATGCCTCAAATCATGCACTTCCAGTGAAATCTTGATATCAAATTTCTGGATGGAATACAATAATTCCTCTACTTACTGTATGTAGTAGAGAAAGTAAAAAGCTATTCCAACAAGCAGCAAGATATATTTTTAAACACCAGTATGTGCAGATGAAACAGTTATAGGGAGATATAAAACAGCTGAAACAGAAGTGAAGTGCAGCTCTGATTTCAGTCTTACCTTGGTGATTCATTTGGTAGGCAGTCTTCATTTACTTCATTCTGCAACAAATCAATCCAAATGAACATTACAGTTTACAAGTTTAAATACTATCAGAGTTGCAGTCTCCATCATGAACATCACTGCACAATATTATAATAATAATAATAATAATAATAATAATAATAATAATAATAATAATAATAATAATAATAATAATAATAATAATAATAATAATAATAATAATAATAATAATAAACATTATGTGTATTGGACTGCCCACTGAAATTGACCCCAGCTACTGTTTAAGTGTGCAACCTATCTTATATTACAAACTACATTACTACTTTAGTTTTTATTTGTATATTATTCCTTTCCTCTTTTAACAGTTGATTTCCATTCTTTCTATTTTTTTACTTTTTCTAAATAGTGTCCTATGTTCTTACAGTTTTTGTGTAAAATTTGATTTATCAATTTTCCTATTCATGACCAATGAAACAACTTTTTTTCTCCAAATCTTAATTTCTTGGCATTCACATACTATATGTTGCACATCTTTTGCCTGACATAATGAGCTTTCACCTTGTGCAAAGCCATATAACTGACCTTTTAACCTCCACACTCCTACTTTTAGCCATGCTGTCCCTCCCTCTTTCTTCTTTATTGGTGTTGTCTATATTCCTTTCTCCTTCCCAACTGTTTTTCATTGGAACATAAGACTACTTCGTCTCTTTAGTTTGACTTTTGTATATCAATATCTTATCTTCTTGTGCCTTTTCATAAACCTTTATTATTTGTTTCTCTTTTTCTCAACTATTCCTGAAGCCATTATTTTGTAAGTTATTTCTTAAATCACTCATCCAACTTGTACTTTGTAGTCTTGTTTCTTGGTATTTTAAACATTTTTTCAACAAATTATCATTTAAATTCAGGATCCTATGACAGTATTTCACAGCCCACTCCATAATCAATCCTTTCCTTGCTATTCATCCCATTTCAATTTGAGCAACTTACTTAGTTGTTGCTTCTGGGAACCCTAGAACTTCCTTGCAAAACCTCCTGTATACCAAGTCTACAAGTTCCCACCCATTTTCGATCATATAACATTCGGGCCTCAACCATTAAGTTATACACCCTTTCCAACCATCTTAGTTACATCTCTGGATTTTATATAAACATCCTTTCACAGCCATCATTGCTGCTTTCCCTTTTGTCAGTGTTGATTTCTTTTGTTTCTCCTATCTTCCTCCTGCATATATTTTAATTCCTACCTAAGTGCAATCATGCACCACTTTGTACTCATTAATTCCTTTTTTCCATTTGTCATGTTTACTCAGTTACCTGCTTTCTTAAATACTACAGTTTGTTTTGTTTTTTTTCTCTCTCTCTCTCTATTTACATTTTATCCCCATTTTAAACACCACTTACCTATTTCTTGTAAAGAAAATTTTAAGCCATTTACAATAATAGAACCCACTACTAAGTCATGTGAAAAAGCAGATCTGGAATCTGCACTTGTTTATTACAAGTGAGAGTTTATTACTATTTGCTAATATTTTGTAGTATGTAATCAATAAATAAATTACATAAATTTGGGCATAACTTGCCTTGTCTTAGAACATTTTCTTGGTATATTTCTCCAGTTATTATCCATTACTCATTTTTTATGCAAAAGATATTGTATTTATATAAAGCTTTTAAGATGGACATAATTTAATTAATTACCCCTTTCTTTAATAAATTTATATCATAGTAGATTCAGCTCTATTTAGTTAAAAGGTTTTCTCCAAGTAGATAAATGCCATGCAAATTTTTTTTTCTTTTATTGTTTGGATACATATTGTGATGGAGCAGCTATAGCCCAAGATAACTAGGAGGTTGGCACCAGCAAGTCTGTGTTAAACACAGATAAGCAACAGTCTCGCCCGGCATAAACACCAGAAGCACTATCAGCAGATAACCAGAATCTTCTGGAAGTTTCTTGCCCACCTCCAGAACGTGTGTGTAGATAGCTCTGGAATGTCCTGTGTTAACACTCCATTGGCTATATAAGCAAGCATTCTCATGAGAGGAGTTGAGTTGGCAGTGGGTGAGAAAGCGAGTTGGTAAGTGCATTTCTGGTACAATGAAAAGTGCAGTTCTCTGAGCGAGTTGGTGATGACCACTGTGACATGCAGGGAGTGCTATGGCAGAACGAGAGATTGTAGAACTCTTGTGTCCAACTCCTCAGCAAGTAAACCATCTGGAAGAAGAGGCTGTGTCACGAAGAAAGCGAAGTGATAAGAAAAATGAACTAGTTCACATTAGTGAAGTGACAGTATAAACTAAGTGAAGTCCTAGTGAAAGTTGAACAAGTTCAAAACAGTGACAGAGAACTGACAGAAGTGAGAGTGAAAAATTGTATGAAGTCACACTTGTGTTAGGAGTGGGATATTAACACAGGAAAAGCTTAAAAAATTATAGGCCAGAATGCAAAAGATGGCATCTAAGATGGAGGAGATGAGAAATGAAATGAAAAGTGTAATTTCCACATTGGATAAAATAAGACAGAAATGGAATTGGGAATGGAGAAAATAGAAACAGAAATACTCAGTGTTAAGGAATAAATGAACAAAAGGGAGAAAATTATATCCAAGCTTGGCCACAACATTGAGAATGAAATGGAGAAAATCAAATCTGAAATAAAGGAGATAAGTGTTATGGAGAGTGCGAAAATGGAAATGAAGACTGAAACAGAGAAAATTAAATCCAGACTTGGCTTGACATTGACTCTGTAAAATAAGGAATGAATACTATGGTGAAAGACATAGATGATGTTGCAAAAAGAGTTAGAAGAAACTAAATGTGACATGGAAAATAAAATGAAGTGGTGGAAGAGTGCCTAGAACAGCAAGAAGAATGACTAGAGAGGCAGACAAAAGAAAACAAGGGATGAGCATCTGGACCAGCAGGTAAAGGAAAGCAAGAGGATGATGGATGCCACAGTGAAGGAGCTTTGCCATGACCTGGAAGCCAAGATTCATGCCGAAGGTGAAGACGGCTCCACAATTATGAAATTGCCTAGAGAAACAGTGAAGCCACCGGAATTCTATGATTATGCTGGAGGGCACCTGGATGTGAACAATACGTTGAAGAAGCTATGTTGCTGATTCTATTGGTTGCCTTGGGCCCCTGGCATGCAGTCGGTGCTGAGTGCAACATGAGAAGTTGGGGTGCCAACAGAAAATCTAGGAGACAACCATTACTTTGCCAGAAGACACCTGAAGCTGGCAAGTGACTGATGAGGGCATGTTATGACTATCTGGCAACTAGTGTGGATTCCATGAAGGTAACCTCCTATGGCTCTAATGTCCCACAAGGACTAAAGGGAAGTCGTTGAAGTTATGTTCCTGTTTTAACAATGTGGTATACTGTCTTCATCGTCAACCCTGAGGAAAGCTGATGGTGGTCCATCTTGATCGACTTGCCCCATATTGCAGAGCTGCTTGAGATGACCGCCTCTGAGGAGGGAGCTGTGTGACACAGTGGCTATGGACTAAGGTAACTGACAGATCGGCTGGCAAGTTGGAGGTAAACAGAAACAAGCAACACTCTCACCTGGCATAAACACCAGAATCTTCTGGAAGTTTCTTCCCCCTGCCTCCAGAACATGTATCCAATAGTTCTGGAATATTCTGTGGAAGATTCTATTGGCTGTATAAACCAGTATTCTCATGAGAGGAGTAGTTCAGTTGGTCAGCGGGAGAGTAAGCAAGTTTCTGGTGCAACGAAAAGTGTGGTTCCCTGAGTGAGTTGGTGATGACTGCTGTGACATGCAGTGGGTGCTACTGTGGAGTAAGTGATCGTAGAAGCCTTGTGTTTGAATCCCCAATGAATGAACTGTCTGGAAGAAGAGGCTGCATCACGAAGAAAGTGAAGTGACAGGAAAAATGAACTGGTTCACATTAGTGAAGTGACATAATGAGCTAAGTGAAGTCTAGTGAAAGTTGAACCAGATCTAAACAGTCACAGTGAGAACTGAGAGAAGGGACAGTTAAAAACTGGATGAAGTCACAGTATCTTCTAATCTTTTTATAACAAATACATGTCAGCTGTTTATCTTACTTTACTGAAGCCCATTTGAAATTTTGAAAGTGCTATTCCTCTTCACATTCTTGCAATCTGTCTGCTAAACTCCCTGTATAAATTTTCCCCAAATTGGATAATAGAGCTATTCCCCAATAATTTTTAGGTTTGTCTATTTCCCCTTTACCTTTATATATTGGTTTTATGATTGCTTTTCTCTGGGTTTCTGGTGTATATCCTTTGCTTTTCGAGTTAAATAAAGATGTAAGAAATTCTCCTGATATGTCATTCATTCCTGGTGCTTTTGTTTCTTTAAACTGATTCCCTACCTCTTCCTCTACTGCAATTCTATCAAAAATCCCCTGAAATTATCTTTTATTTCTAGGATTACCCTACCAGCTGTAGAACTATCATAGGCACATAAAGTTGAAAAGTAGTCTAACCATTCTTCTTGGCATACATTGAGTTTAACAACACACTTTTTTTTGTACTGACTCCCTTGCAGATTTTACTTACATTTATTTTCCAATAACATTAATTTTGTTGGCATTTTTTCTTTTTACAAATTTTGTTTTTACCTTATAATATCTCACTATAGGAATGTTTACTTTGTGGATAGTCCTTAGATTTTATATCTCCTACTTCTCGCCACCAATTTTGCCTCTACTACTTTTTTGTTTTACATCCTTCATCATACCATCTATCACTCTTAATATTTCCCCATGTGTATACCATCATCTCATCACCTGCATAATGAAAATTAAAATATTAATTGCATTTTAAATTTCGTACTTCGCGCAGTAGCAAAAGCTCTGTATTTTCCAGCCAATTAGCTGTAGTGTGTTTATGTGCACCTGCTTGCTGTTTAACACTGAAATTTGTTAATTTCAAGCTATCAACTCCATTGTGCAGACACCCTCAGATTTCTATGAAGAAGAATCCAGCAATGAAGCATAAGATACACACTGCATATGATAATTGTATTTAAGAAAGGAAGTAGATTAAGAAAAGATGAAAAATTATATTTAAATTAAACGGAGTTAAAAATAGCTAGTTTTTTATTATTTAAGAATGGCATTAAGCAGTACTGGAGATTGGGAGTCACATTGAAGAAGATGACTGCCTTAAAGGAAAATAAGCTATGAAAGGAGTGTGTATGTTTATGAAAGATACCAGAGATGTCTGCAAATTGGTTGAAGAAGTTGATGAAACAGTTGTTGAATCAAAGATGTTACATGGAGTATAAATTTGGGATTGTCAGAGATTGTAAACAAAAGTTATATAATACATAAGATGTTTTGTAAAGAGCTATTAGGTTTGTCAAAAATATCACCAAGAATTCTGCAATATGCAGAATCAAATAGAATAGTAAGAAAACTAATGTTGGTCCAAAGAGTTTTGAAATAGTGGTACACAAATCTGATACTGGAGTTTGGTATTACAACTAAAACTTGTATGAACTACAAAAAACAGTTTTGCCAAATAATAACTGGTGGAGGAGAATGGTATAGGTGATGTATGGCAAAGGGGAAAAAATAATTAAATTTGATTTTGGGGGAATGTAAGACACTGAGAGACAAGAGCTATGGCCAGTTTTGGAGCTTAAAAGCTCTTTGGGATTGTAAAATAATTAGGGAAAGACTAGAGTACAGAGAAGTACATTAGTTTTGATATACAAATGGTGACAGCATAAACTTAAAGGATGTAAGAAGTTTGTGTTTGGAAACAGAGGGTATACATTTCATTGTTTAATATGTTGTAAGGAAACGGTAAGTGGAGAGAGGGTATATGGGAGATTGAAATGGAATAAAAGAGAAAATTATATCTTTAAATAAAAATTGTTGACAGTTGGAGTATGAGTGAATATTTAGGAAAGAGTTAAGGGCAAATGGATTAGAAAAGCGAGGAGGGAAGAAACAGTTGAAGTGCAGCTGTAAAGCCAGGATTACAATGAAGTTTACTTGATGTACCAGGACTTAGCATGAAGTTAAGAAATGCTGCTAAACTAAACATCTAATTAGGATTCCGTTAACTTAATGTAAAGGGAATGTCTCTCTGGTCCTTCATTTAATACAATGGTTAGACTTTCATGTTACATCATGTTAAGTTGTCACAATATGTCAAGTTCATTGCAATCCTGGTCTAGCACTTGTCGACAACCAAGGGAGTCACGACATGTTGGGGCCTCAAGAAAAGAGCCAGTCTCAATTGTAGGAAATGTATATAATCATCCGTTATTCTTTCTTTTGTAGTGAAAGATTGAAATATATATAGAATAATATCACTAATAGTGCATTAACATTTAACAAAATAATGTGCTGCCCTCTTAGCACTAAGCCACCATATGCTTGCAACCACTTTTCTCCCCCCCCCCCTTTGAAAATGCCTGCATGGCAAGTGTCATTTAGTGCCTTTGACAGAAATTATAGTGAATGTCCTGGCATGATTACAGAATTATATTTCATCAGCTTCTTTATAAAGTAAACAACACAAAATAAGTATTACTACTCAATGCTTTTACTCTTTACTAAGACTCTGGTTCCTGAAGTCACAGGTACAAACCTGTTGGAGGGAGATGGATTTCTCCAGGCATAAAAATCCTTAGCATGCTTCCTTCACAAGGGAAGTGCAGTTGGTGGTACTGTGTGATAGATTTATGTCACATAAAAGAACCTCGAGCTTGATAGACCTCTGAGCAAAATGTTTTATTTTTCATACCGAATATAAAGTGGAACGTAAGGACCACAGTAGTTAAAGAGTATCCATAAATAAAACTCAATTTTGTTTCTTTATACATCCTTCATGAACATTACTTGCATAATTATTAATCAACTGCTGCACATACTTAATACAAATAAAGCAAGATAACACATTTAACCGAAACTCATCTTAACTCCTTCTATCCCTCTTTGAAACCTGCTAAATTTTCCCTTTCATGTATTATACTTAATATAGGTTTTGATTACTCCAGTTTTAATAAACTAATATATGATTAAGGTGTATAAATCTGGTGTATCTTGAAACATAAACCAGTTCAGAGGAATATCATTAACAAAGTAAACCAAAGTACTAACACTAATTTTTTTTGTGCGTGCGTGTGTTATTTGTTTGAATTTTCTGATACTTCTTGTTCTCAAATGGGAATTCATTATTATTTTACTTTCTTTTTTTTTTTGTTTATGTCCTTGACATGCAAAGAGAATGAAATACTCCACATTATAACCAGCTCTTACAAGACTTGAATATTGCTTAAAGCCTACCATACTACCATTCTACCAACAAGTAAATTAGCAATAAGAGTTTCTGCAAATGTTTATCTCGATTAAAATGAAGTAGATGGAGAATAAGCATTTATAAAAATAGCTTGTACAAGAGTAGAACAAGTTATGAGAGTGCAACAAATCAGATTTTTAGAAAATTGTGTATGCGTGCATGCATGTATGTGTGAGAGAGAGAGAGAGATAATACAAGAATTAAGAAAAATCAATAATATAAGATGATATGCTAGGTTAGATCACTTCTGTGAAACTCCTGCACACTATAAAAACGATTGCTAAATTAAGAATTTCTTTACTTCCCCTTTTTTTTAAGGAAAATTAATTGGACTTTCTACATACTGAAGTAAAATTAACCATTTAATTTTGAGTAGAACCCTCAATGCTCCACCAATTTTTGGTATCTTACTTCAGTATGTGTTTCATTAACTGGTGTTCACCAACATCAGCTACTGCTATTAGAAATCAGAAGTTGGCTTTAAGAACCTCCTTGATACCGATTAAATTGAATTGAGTTTTATTTATGGACACTTTTTAACGGCTGTGGTCCTTAGCATCCCATTCTATGTTGGGCATGAAAGACTAGTAATTTTGCTCAAAAATCTCTTTATCAGGCTTGAGGTTCTTTTATGAGCCATAAATCTATGACATGGGACCATTGGCTTTACTTCCTTTCCGAAGGAAGCCATGTGTCGGGCGTATGGATTTTTATGCCCGAAAAAATCCATCGCCCTCTGCTGGGTTTGAATCTGTGACCTCAGGAAGTATAGCATGGTAACAACTACACCACGGAGGACGACAATACCGATCAAGGTATCCCTTCTGGTGGTTTAACAAACTTTAAGTTACAATTTCCTTCACATGCAATATCAAAGTTCATGAGTCTAACCCCTATTTCTTTATGAATGTGGTTCCTCAACACTTTTATATCATGTTTCCTCTCCCAAAAATAAGCCACAGCTGATTTATAATTTCCTTGTTCTTTTTGTTTCTGAAGTGCTCTATGAAACTAATGCCTATATTTTTGATTTGTTTTCCCAATATAAACTCTACTGCATCCTTGCAATTGAAGTCTGACATTCTTGCAGTGGGCTTATTGTCTGTTCTATAGCATTTAAATTAGTAGTTAAATTTTTCTGTGGTGCCAATGATGTGTTATATCATTTAAATACTTTTTAAAAATGGTTTGCAGCTATGTGATTTCTTCATAAAGCAATATAAGTGTAAACTTGTGAGCTTTGATATTGCATGTGAAGAAAATGGAATGTAAATTGTTTAGTGTTGTGGACTTGGTGATAAAGACATGAAATAATAATTTTGAAAAATAAAATGAGTCAGTTTACTTGCATGATTTTCAAAAACTAGTTTCTGGAGCTGTTAAAACAAAACAAAAGAATATATTACAAAGCATACCAAGAACACAAATCTGCAGCTGCCTGGCATTTTTGGAAGAGAGGACCCAACATCAATAGAGAAACTAAACTACTCAAAAACATTACAAGCATACTTGCAGTATGGGAAAGCATTCTCAACTGGAAAAATAAGGACAAGGTTTTCAATTTCAAAATCTCACCAGGAGACCTGTTAGTGAAGAAGTTCCTCCAACCGCCACCGGGTAAGAAGGAAACTACAACACAGGAAAACATCGGAAGTCAATCCAGAATTGGTAATGGGGACAATACAGCTCTAGAAACTATGTTTTGAAAACTATACAAGTAAGTGATGCAGTGTCCCAAAAAGTATACTCATTTTATTGTTTAAAATCTTAATCTAGAGTTTGCTAAACCTCCAGAACATTGGCAAAAGGGAGATCTTCAAGTCAACTTCCAAAATTCAACATTAACAGTAGCTGATGATGTGAACAGTTCACAAAACAGTAAGATAGCAAAGTTATACTAGAGCACTGAATGCATTTTTGACTCAAAATAAATAAACAAAAATAGTAACAATAATCATTACTATTATTATTATTATTATTATTATTATTATTATTATTATTATTATTATTATTATTATTTAGTTTATTTGCAGCTAAGCTCTACATGTGTATACCTCATGTATGCAGCCTGTAAATGCATTTTATTACTGCTTCTAGTGGAATATTCATGTTCAAAGTTCTTTCTTATAAAGCATATAGTTTCTAATATGTACAGCCATGGCAAGATAAGAATATTATTTTGCCTGATGTTCTGTTTACAATGTGTGGCCCTGCTGAGATTGAGCATTTGCATAATAAGCACTGTCCGAACTACAAATTCAGTTATTTGACTGCCAGATCACCTGTTAAACATGCCATAAAGGTGAGTTTAACCCCTGGTTACACTTATACATGCACCCTAATTAGTCATTGTGCTTATTCCTTTTGTTGAATAGTTTATTACAGATTTTATGTACAATCTTATAGTGTTAATATTAAATTTTTCAAATCCATAAAGGCTCATGGACATTTACAATTACTAAGCTGAGCAAAATCTTCCAATGAGAATACTATACAGTGTGGTTATTTTAAGGTAAGGCCACAGACCAGCTATATGCTTAGTACACTATACTGCAGTGAACGCAATACTTTTCTGATGCACAACTGCTGGTGCATGAAGCGTTCAAAATTATTTCTATCAGCTGTGTTTCGGTTACTGCTTTGTGTTCATACTGTAAAGGGAGCTGTACATTGTGCATCTCAAAGGTGGAAGTTTATTCAAGACATCTGTGTTGTGTGTTCTTTGCTAACAATATTAATGTTTTATTAAACCACCGCAATACCTGCTGACAAATTCACACGTGAACAACAATATTTTATGTATGATACACACATAAAAACTGAATCATGTAGACAGGTATATAGACCATTTCAGGAGAAATTTCCTGGTATTCCAGTTCCAGGTAGAGAACCTGTTAGATGTCTGATTAATAACTTTAGGACAACAAGATCACTAAAGCTAAACCTAAGAAGCAAAAACGAGATGTTCTAACAGAGGAAAAAATTGACAAAATTTGTGCATCTATATGTGGGGAACCCTAAAAACAACAGTGTATAGGAATAATCCCCACATCTTAGACAAACTGAAGGACAATACAAAAACAGAAATTGTAAACATTAAACAAGAACTTACGCGTGTAGATGCAAATTTCATCTGAAGATGCCAGGAACGTCTTCACAAAGATGGAGACCACTTACAATAAGGTTAGTACTCTTATAGTGCATGTTTCTATCACTTGTAAGTTAACCCAGCAGTTATGAATGAAAAACCCCCAATTTAATAGACAGTGTGCAGAACATGCATACATCTGTGGCCTCACCATAAAACGACTGCACTGCATATTGCCATTTCATTTGCAGGCAGAAAAATAACAAAATCTTCCCTCAAAAAATCTATTTAAATGCCTTGTAGCTCATAACCAATAAACATAAAGATGTTGAATCATAATTTCTGCAACACTTACTTTTATTTCATTCTTCACCATAACATTTGAAATGAAAGATGCTTCTGACTGGCAATTAATTTCTGTTGATGTTTTCTCTAGACAGAAGAATTCTTTAACTTCCCTTTTGATATTCATTTCACAATCTCCATTGTATGTGTGTGTATTATTCTGAACCATCACTACTGGATATGCAGAAATATCGGTCTTGTTCTCCTGACCAATGTTGGAGATCACAGCTTCTCCTTCAAATTTTATCTTGTCACTGCATGTAAGGTGGTTGTTCTGAAGCATCATGACTGGGTTTGGTAAAAAATCTGTCTCATTTTCTTGACCAATTCCAGAGATCATAGGCTGTCCTTCAACTTTTATTTTGGCATACATTTCAGGATCACTATTGCAGGCAGTCATGTTATTCTATAAGACAAAAAAACAGAAAATAATAATATGCAACAGTCAAGTTCATAAACAATCAGTTTTACAAGGAATTATTTAGTGTGTATATAATAGATTACCAAAGGAGTGAAGCAAAAAACACATGGAAGTATACAGCCACTGAAAAACAGAACTTTCACTGTGAATCCATTAGCACTTTTAACAACAACAAAAAAATCTTATCTTTAGGCCAGTTGCATAATTTTAACTAATTAAAACATTGTGATGCAGCAGCTTAAAGTTATCGGGATGCTGGCACCAGGCAGTCAGAGATAAACAAAAATAAGTGACACTTGCTGGCATAAACACCTAAGTGCTATCAGCAGATAACCAAAACTTTTTGGTAGTTTCTTTCTCATGCCTCCAGATAGTTCTGGAATTTCTGTGAAAGATTCCATCGGCTGTATAAGTGAGTGTTCTTGTGAGAAGAGTCAGTGAGTTGAATCAGTTATGAACAAGTTAGCAAGTGCGATTCTGGTACAACAAAAAGTTATGTTCCCCTAGTAAGTTTGTGACAACTGCCGCAAAGTGCAGTGAGTATTGCTACTGCAGGAGAGATTGGATAAGTCTTGTGTTTAACTCCCCAGTGAGAGTACTGTCCAGAGGAAGAGACTGCATCATGTGATTTCATTACACTGCTACGCCATGAAAAAAGTGAAGTAAAATTAAACTATTTCACATCACTGTAGTCTCAGTGAAAGTTGAACTAGATTAAAACAGTGATGGTGAAAACTAGTAAAGTGACAGTTAAAAACTGGACAAAGTCATATTGGTGTCAGCGGGGGGATTTATAAGTCATGATGGAGAAAATGAAATCTGAGCTTGCCCATGACATTGAGAACGAAATGCAGAAAATGGAGACGGGAATGAAATACAGAATGGAGGTAATGAAGAGTGAAATGAGTGTGAATATAGAAATGAAGACTGAAATAGAGAAAATTATATCTATTTAGGTTTGTTCTTCTATAAAGTAAGAAATGCTTTTCTTCCTGCAAATGAGAAAAAATCTTATAACAGTTTGTACAGTAGAGCCTATTCTTCCAACTGAAAGTCTTACTTTAGCTATTATGGGCTGGAGAAGATAAGCTTCACCCTAAGATGAAGCATTTGGAAGTTCTGGAGAAGCTATAAGCCACTTTGGTATTTAACTAGATGGAGTCTGGTGTAAGAAGCTGTAGAGTACGGATGTGATAACATGACACTCAACAAAGTATGAAGATGGGAATTGAATTGCTTATTGAAGATGAAAATCTAGACATGTTAATATTGTTATAACATGGTTTAAGAAAGTCAAAAATAGACTGTATACTTTTGTCCAACTTAAATTTAGTATCCGAATATTGTAGACTCAAAAATCTGATGTGTTACACTCACATGACTTTCTCTACTCTTGTACAAACTATTTTTACAAACGCTTATTCTCCATCTACTTTATGTTAATTGAGTTAAACATTGGCAGAAACTCTTATTGCTAATTTTCTTGTTGGTAGAAGGGGAATATGGTAGGATTTAAGCGATAGTCAAATCTTGTAAGAGCTGGTTGCTATGTGAAGCATTGCAATCTCTTTTGCATGTCCAGGACATTAAAAAAATAAAGCATTTTGGAAACATGTCCTTGCGTATGTCTTGTGTGTCTGTCTGACTGTGAGCAGTACACCTCAAAAACGAAAAGTCAGATAAACACCAAACTTGGTATTTAGATTCAATATGTTCCAGGGATGCGACATGAAAGTTTTCAGGAAAATCTCCCCACCCTAAACCACCCCTTACATGGAACATTTTTCGAAAATGTTTATTTTCTCAAAAACGGCTCTAACGATTTTGATTAAAGTATCATATGTTTAAGACATTTTTATGGAAAATAAAATGTATATCTTGAATTTTCTGGGGATGTCCCCAAAAGTCCTGTTCATTCTGAATGACTTTTGCATAACTGGTAAAGTGCTAGAGATAAACAAAATTTTACTACATAAAAAATGTAGATCTCGTTAAAACACACAATATATTGTCATATGCCTAATGTTAGCGGTGGTCACAGTAGGTGTGACGTGGTTTTTTTAACTTCCAGTTCGAGGTTTCTCACTGAAGCTATCATTTTGTTTTCTTCCATGTGTTCATTCTGTTTAAAAATATTGGTATTGTGTCCAAGTGGCTTGCGTGTCATGCTTGTGTAGACGTGTGTTGGTATACTTTTCTGATATTTCGCCGCGGGCGCTTAATTGTATCCATTCTGGAACTGTTTTATTTGGCTATGTTCTGATCTTGCTACTTACATTCATGTGATGATATAAGTGTTTAGTTTGGTGTAATCTGTATTGCTTTGTCATACTGTTTGTTTATTGGTTGCGTTATCTTTTGTGCTGCAATCATGCCTAAACGACGTACTACGCAGAAATCTGATATGGCAATTGCTCCAGGTAGCGAGCACAGTGAAGAGGAATCTAGGTCCAGTATTAGTAAGCCTGTTGTTACTCAGTTGTCAGTGATGTCTAATCCGCCTGTCGTGGCCAGTGCAATGCAGTCAGCTGTCTGTCGCCCGGTCATTGACCCCTCTTACTTTGAGAATTCCAGCAGGTTGTCGGCACATGAATTTCTGCAGAACTTTGAAATGGTCGCTGCTGCTAATGGCTGGTCAGAAGAAATGAAATTAAAATGCTTTCCATGCTATTTACGAGATACTGCTGCATCATGGTTTCAAACTTTTCGCCATTGGGACCCTCACCATGATTGGGTTTTCTTGTCTACACAATTTCTAAATGCATTTCAGATAACAAACCAGAGTGATATTCTGGAAATGAAACTCAGACAGCGGGTACAGTTGGATGATGAACCTGTTATTAGTTACATCTATGACCTGCTATCTTTATGTGACCAAGTCAACCCTGCTATGTTGCAGTTGGAACAAATTAAACACTTGCTTAAAGGTCTTAGACCACTGTATGTACAATCTTTATTGCCATTAAATCCTCAAACTGTTGATGAGGTAATAAATGAACCCAAAATTAAAATTTAGAAATGAGACTTTAGAAATTATAGTAACAAAATTTAGAATAAGAGAATCACAAATTAAAGCATAAAAATCCTTACCCTTAAGCCAGAAACAAATTTAGATTTCTCGCGACCACGTGGAGGACCACAAACCGTTACATTTCAGAGGGAAAAAAAAAATTTTACACTTGAAAATCTCACAAAAAACCAAACTCTACCCGGCGACTCACACCAATTGTCGTATGCCTCTCTTTAATTATTTTATAGATACAGAGGGGAGCTACTCGCTTGCGAAAGGCACCGGTAAATCAAACAGGAACTTCAAATGCGAGGCAACGACGAGGGACGCAGCTAAAGTTAAATTCCAAAATAAATGCTATACCAACATAATACCTGGCTAAAGGGAGTGGAAGGATTCTATTCTACCATAATTAAAACTTCCAAACGTGGATGGCACCCAATTTAATAGATGAAGTTAGATATTTACATACCTTTGCCCATTGCCTGCCGACGAGGACATCGTGCTTTAGCAGTTTCCCGTCTGTCTCACACGAAGCTTACTTGCTGACTGTTACAAAACCCCACGCCAAACTCGGGCGTCAGTAACGCTATCCCCTCCTTTGACACTGTTTCCCCTGACTCGCCCCTACTCACAGACAAACTGCCGTGCTTCGGTGCCCAGAGAGCGTCTTATCATTATTATCTGTGCACATGCCACAATATGTCATAAATATTTTTTTTGTAAAGTGAACCACTTTCGAGATATTCCTTGTTATTTCTTTGAATTTTCCAATACTTATACTTTTTCTCAACTTAGAATTCGTTGTTCTTTTTTTATGTTCTTGACATGCAAACAGAATTACATTTTACACATAGCGACCAGTTCTAAAAATATTTGACCATTGCTTAAGGCGTACTATGTTTGCCTTGTTTTGTATTTGCAAGGGCAATGTAGAAATACAGTAGTCTTTAAGCACAGACATATCTCTTAATAGCGGTTGCTATATGCAGCACCATTCTCTTCGTCACAGATTAATACCCTTTGCATATCCCAAACAAAAAAATAAATAACAAATTCCCATTTGAGAAAAAGTATAAGTATTGGAAAATTTAAGGGAATAACAAGCAATATCTCGAAAATGGTTTACTCAACAAAAAAAATGTATATGGCATAAAATGTGTATTTTAACACGATCTACATTTTTTATGTAGTAAAATTTTGTCTATCTCTTATGGTTTACCAGTTATGTAAAAGTCGTTCACAATGAAGAATACTTTTGGAGACATTCCCAGAAAATTCAAGATATACATTTTATTTACCATAAAAATGTCTTAAACATATGATAGTTTAATCAAACTCGTTAGAGCCGTTTTTGAGAAAATAAAAATTTTCGAAAAATGTTCCATGTTAAGGGTAATCTGGGGTGGAGGGATTTTCTTGAAAACCCTTGTGTCGCATCTCTGGAAGATACTGAACTTAAATACCAAGTTTGGTGTTTATCCGACTGTTCATTTCCGAGTTATGCTGTTCAGAGACACAGACGGACATGTAAGAACGTAGGTTTTCACGGCCGGTGTCACAATTATAACTAATATGATTTTCCGGGCTGTTATGCCGTGGTCTGCTGAAGAAAGATTTCCCAGACGTTTCGTCCACAACTGCGGTGGACATCTTCAGTGGCGCGGACGAAGTCTTCTCGGTGAAAGTATCGCAGCGTCTGATGCGTTGGCCGTTAGTGCCGCTCTCTTTATAGTGTGGGCGCTCTCTGCTGATTGGCCCGCTGGTATGAGGGGGCTGGCGCCGGCTGTGTTGTTGCTCTCTTCTGATTGGCTCGCAGTGTTTTTTGGTTTTGTATGACCTTTCTTGTTTTTGATGACTAGATGCCAGTTACTGTTGAGTTTCAATGCTTCTTCTTTCCTATTGAAATTATTGGGATGTTTATAAATCTCTATTGCTTCGCGTTGTAGCCGGGTATGGTAATGCTTTATGGAGGAAAGAATGTTGGTGTCCTGAAATCTAATAATGTGTTCGCCCTCGGCTTCAATGGCATGTTCGGCGACTGCCGATTTTTCTGTATGGTCCAGGCGGCAGTTTCTTTTGTGTTCGCTCAGTCTGGTGTTAGCGCTCCGCTGTGTGGTACCAATGTACACTGAACCACACGAACAAGGAATACGGTAAACACCGGCCGATGACAGGGGGTCTCGGGGGTCTTTGGAAGAGCGCAGTAGGCTGTTTAATTGTCTTGTAGGTTTGAATACTGTTTTGACGTTATGACGTTGAAGTATATGTTCAATACGGTCAGTGACATTTCTGAAATATGGCAGAAAGACGATGGACTTGCTTTTGGGTTGGTCCTGAGTAGCCGGTCGGGGCTTGGCCGGACGGCAGGCTCTTCTCACCTCTTGGACTGAATAACCATTTGATTGTAGAGCTGTTTCTAGGTGTCGGATTTCTTGTGGAAGTAAGTGTGGTTCACAAATACGGGAAGCACGGTTTGCGAGTGTCTTAATCATAGCACGTTTTTGTCTAGGATGGTGGTTGGAGTTCTTGTTAAGGTAACGGTCTGTGTGTGTGGGTTTGCGGTAGACAGTATGACCCAGCGTGCCGTCAGCCTTCCTGCTAACGAGTACATCTAGAAAGGCTAGTTGGCCATCCTTTTCTTGTTCCATTGTGAACTGTATACGCTGATTGATGCTATTTAGATGTAACAAAAAATCTTGAAGAGCTTGTTCACCATGGGGCCAGATGACGAAGGTGTCATCCACATAGCGGAACCAGGCTGTTGGTTTGAGTGGAGCTGCGTTTAGTGCCTTTGACTCAAATGCCTCCATGAAGAAATTGGCCACAACAGGGCTAAGGGGGCTGCCCATGGCAACACCGTCTATTTGCTCGTAGAATGACCGGTTCCACTGGAAATAAGTCGTAGTCAGGACATGGTGAAAAAGTGTAATGATATCATCAGAGAAGATGGGTTGTAACAACTTCAGAGTTTCTTGTACTGGAACCATGGTGAATAGAGACACAACGTCAAAACTAATTAGTAAATCCTTAGGTAGCAATTTGAGGTTGCGGAGAATTTGAATGAAATGAGTAGAGTCTTTGATGAAAGAGTCGGACAAGCCGACATGGGGTTGTAGAAGACAGGTTAGGTATTTAGCTATGTCGTATGTGGGAGAACCAATACCACTAACAATGGGCCTGAGCGGAACCTCTGGTTTATGGATCTTGGGTAGCCCGTAAAGTCTAGGCGGCTGAGCTTCGGACTTGGTAAGGCGGCGTTTGTCTTCCTTCGAAAGCGAGGAGTTCTTGATCAAAAGATTGGTTTTCCGTAGAATACGGGCTGTCGGATCACGTTTAATCTTATGGTAGGTTGCTGGTTGCAGGAGTTCAGAGATTTTTTGTTGATAGTCTTGTTGGTTAAGAATAACTGTGGCATTACCCTTGTCCGCTGAGCAGACAATGATGTCTCGGTTGGAGTTCAGCTTCTTTAATGCAGTTCTCTCTTGATTGGTTAAATTACTGGTAGGAGGTTTGGCCTTCTCGAGAACCCTGGCAGATTCCCGGCGAATTTCATCAGCTGCAAGCCTTGGCAGAACTCGTATTCCTGCTTCAATGTGAGAAATGATGTCTTCAACTGGCAACGTTGGAGTGACAACAGCGTAGTTACCTCCTTTAGCAAGGAGTGACGTTTCAGCAGGTGACAGCTGGTGATCAGATAAGTTCACTACCGTGCGGCAGTGGTTGAGAGTAGTCGGCGGTTTGATGGAGGCAGTAAGGCCATCAAACTTCTTCTTGTGACGAGTGGTCATGCTGTTGTGATTGTATGTCATAGAGCTGTAGGTGATTCTGTCAGTGTTGTCCCAATCAAAACTGTGTAGTGAGTTACTTACTTGAAGATGTAAGATGAGTAGTTGACTATTGTTGGCAGAGAGTTGTCGTCTGGTCTGATGGATGCGTTCTCGGAGCAAGGCCCATTCAGAGCGATTGTAAATGCGGTTGGCGGCAGCGGTGGTGAAATGTCGTTTCTGTCGTAGGAATTTAGGAATAATTCCCGAGTCTCGGCAGCGTAGAAGAAAGGCAAGTGAACACAGCAAAGAAGATTTTTGTTTGCGTAGCACTTCTAGTCGACGGATCAGACGGTATGCCTCCTCCCCGTAGAGGCGAGTCATGTAAGAACGTAGGTTTTCACGGCCGGTGTCACAATTATAACTAATATGATTTTCCAGGCTGTTATGCCGTGGTCTGCTGAAGAAAGATTTCCCAGACGTTTCGTCCACAACTGCGGTGGACATCTTCAGTGGCGCGGACGAAGTCTTCTCGGTGAAAGTATCGCAGCGTCTGATGCGTTGGCCGTTAGTGCCGCTCTCTTTATAGTGTGGGCGCTCTCTGCTGATTGGCCCGCTGGTATGAGGGGACTGGTGCCGGCTGTGTTGTTGCTCTCTTCTGATTGGCTCGCAGTGTTTTTTGGTTTTGTATGACCTTTCTTGTTTTTGATGACTAGATGCCAGGTTTGCCTCAACGAATCCCTTCCACCCAACCCGAGAATCGTAGACGTCCCAACCCTGGAGGCGGCTGTCTCCTGCTTCAACGTTGGCGCTATTTTTGGACGTAGAAGCCGCATTCGACCGGTGCTAGCACAATGGCCTACTTTACAAATTGCACCACAATTTTCCCGGCCTTCAAAATTTCATGTACCTCATACAGAGCTTTTTAGAAAACCGGCGCTTCTACGTCCAAGTGGGCCGCTCCTCTTCTCGGGAGCGAGTTATGCGGGCTGGCGTCCCTCAAGGGGCTATAATGTCCCCCTTTCTATACACATTATTCACCAATGACTTTCCCGTGGACGCCAGATGCAAAATCGCAATGTATGCTGACGACACTGCAATCTACAATCACCACAAAAATCCTCGTTTCGGCCTTTTAGAAATGCAGCGGTATATTGACCGCTTCCTCTCGTGGCTCCACGATTGGAAGATAGAAATTAATGCAAACAAATGCCAGCTGATTTATTTTTCACGTAAGCTGCGCCTTCCGGCCATGGACCTAACGGTCGGTGGTCAAAGATTGCACTGTCGCCAGCAAGTTAAGTACCTTGGCGTCACCTTGGACCGAACATTGCGGTGGACTGCCCACCTAAAAGATAGCGCCAACAAAGGGCGGCAGCGGTTAAAGTTATGCGCCCCCGTCTTCCGCAGCAAACAGCTGAAACTAAAATCAAAGCTAATTCTGTACAAATCCTTCATTCTGTCGGTGGTTCTCTACGCATGTGTGGCCTGGGCAAATGCATCTGCATCTGCAAAAAGGCACGTTGAAATCCTTCAAAACCTCTCCCTCCGAAAAATCCTCCGTGTTCCTCTCCTGACATCCAACCGAACCATCCTCCGTGAAACAAACATGCCCTCCATCCCTGATGCCATTACTAAACGTGCCTCGTCGGTATGGGCGCGCATACGGGGACACCAAAACCCCCTAATCTCCAGCATCGGCAGTGGCGAGCCGAAGCACAGGAAACATAGCCGTATTAGAATGTTTTAACGGCACAACGGCTCGCCATTAAGCGCGCCCATCACACCAGGCCCCAGGCCACCCCAACTACTGCAGAGGCCGTCACCACGCAACAACATCCTGCTACAAGCTGCCGCACAGCAAAACCGCGGACTGTAAATATTGTGTAAATAGTGAAGTGTTGTGTAATTAGTGTATATTTCGTGTGATAGTGTTTAGTTTTAGTCCTGGGACGTGCTTCGCATGGCCAGATGTGTGTGTGTGTGTGTGTGCGTGCTTGTGTGTGTGTGTGCGTGCTTGTGTGTGTGTGTGCGTGCTTGTGTGTGTGTGTATAGTATAAGTTGTGTATATGTATATACATATAAACACAAAAACTTTTCAAACAAAACAGAAACAATCACAAATAAAAATACTTAATAAAACTGTTCTCGGTGACCTAAAGATGGTCACCGCATGGGTTCTAAATAAAACCCAAAAACCTGTTCTCATTAATCAGAAAAATGTAAATAATGTAAATTTATGCCTGTTAGCCGGGCCAAATGTACCGGCACCAGGTCACACTTTATCAATAAATAACCTTAGCACCTTAGCACCAACGCATCAGACGCTGCGATACTTTCACCGAGAAGACTTCGTCCGCGCCACTGAAGATGTCCACCGCAGTTGTGGACGAAACGTCTGGGAAATCTTTCTTCAGCAGACCACGGCATAACAGCCCGGAAAATCATATTAGTTATAACAGACGGACATGTTTCCAAAAATACCTTTTTTGGATTCAGGAGGCCTCAAAACATGTTGGAATGCAATACTTCCCCTACTTACTACACGTAGTAGAGAAAGCAATAAACAAAAAGGGGGTTAGCATTAAATGCTGAACAACAAAATAAAATTTATGAAAACTATACTAATTTAGAGGCTTTAAATTTGCTGAGTTTTAACCAAGAAGGCGATATAGAAGTGTTTGGAATAAAATTTAAATATGGAGGAAATCTGTTTTATATTATTGGCCTGTACAGATCTTCTAATGGCAATTTCACTGTTTTCCAAAAACTATTATTAAATCTGTTAGATAAATTAATGATTAATGTTAAATGCAAACTGCTATATAATAATAGCTGGTGATTTTAACTTAGATTTCCAACAAAAAGAACACAAACAGTATAGATGTTTATTAAACATTCTTGAACAGTTCAACCTAAGGTATATAATAAATTATATAACTAGACAAGCAGATAAAACTCAAAAAGTTATCAACAATATAATTACCAATATTGCATTAAACCATGTGCAGGCTCTGGTGCTACATACTAATTATATCTGATCATTATGCCCAATGTCTAACCATGCATGATTTTAACCAATTTGTTGGAAATCAGGAATACAAGGATACAACTGATGGTATATATGTCAATAATTGTTGTGATTCTAACCTGTTAGCCCTAAATGGAGTCCTGAGTGAGCAGTCATGGTCTAATGATATGTGTGAAACTGATGTGAATAAAAAATGTAAGTATTTTCACAACATATTTAGGTATTACTTTGATATTGTATTGACAATGTCCACAAAAAAAAAAAAAAAAAAAAACTTATAAATCAGCCTCAAAAAGGTTACTAATGAAATAAAACAATTCCACAGAATGCTACATACATCAAATGCAATGTATATATCAAATAATTTACAAAGTAATTATGTAAAAAGCATACAGAAATTTTACAATAAACAGTTGTCCTTGCAAAGCAGAACTATTTCAACAAAATAATTGTTGCTTCAAACAAAGAGAAAAATAGAAATAGAAAGAAATTGCGACAATTAAATAAAATACATTCAAAATGGATCTGAACAAGCTGTTTGATATTGCTACAAAACATACAATACAAGAGATTAGAAATGGGAGGATAGAATGTTCCTTCTAAAGCAAAGAGAACACATATTCTCTGATAGCATTTTCTAAATACAGCTGCACAAGAAACCAAGATGAGGCGGCAAGAGTAAAAAGAAAGCATAAAGAGAGCTTGGTATGAAAAATTTAACTTATCAATGAAAGGAACTACAATCATCCTTTCTTCTACTTCATCATGTTCATCATCTAGTGAATCTGATAACCAAGATGAATATTGACCATTTAAATAATTGATTACACCTTCAACATCATTATCTGCTAGAGGTGCTACCTCCAAGCCACCAAATGTACCTGTAAACATATTTGAGTCACCTTGGATTGGATAAAGTCAATCTTCCAGATGGTGCAGCACCCTCCCAGAAGATAAATGGACTTGTCCAACTACTGCACATACAGATAAGCGTGTCACGACGAAAAAATCGACCTGTATAGCTGGACTGTAACTGTATCTGTTAATACAGTAGAAGAATATGTACAAGATACCATGTACTGAATTATGAAGGAAATGATGAATCGTTAGCGGCATGTGCGCAAACTTTTTACGCTCAATGGATTGCTAATAATATCAAACTATGAAAGCAATCATGTAAATGTATGTGTGTCATGTGTATACCTATATTAATTTGAGTGTTCACAATGGGAAACTTACCGAAAATCCACAAGAAAACTAAGTACATGAATATTGGTGACGTTTAGCTGATATGTAACCAGAAACTACAACTACAATTGAAAATTAAGACTGATTACAGCGCGATAACGAGGTTAAAAGCATAACCTCAAACTTTTGGATAACGAAAACAGTGATCACGAAGGCAGTGATATCGGGGATCACTGAACGAGGTTATCACATATTCCACGTGTGATTTAAGTTACTGCAAGTTATTAAAATAATGAAATCGACAGTGAATTTGCAGCCGCAATACATGTACAGTGCTTCTTTGAAGAAGTAAATACAAAGGCAGAAGTTGGTGGTGGGATTATGTCAAGAGTACAGTATGGAGCATTTTATGTTCATATAACATAATGTCTGACTCTCCCGTTTTAGAACTTTTCAAAGCAGATAAGAACGTGAAGGTGTGTGCCCCAATGGTTCGTTATAGCAAGTAAGTACGAAACTGACACTTTCTTACGTGTCTATATACGTTTAAGACTGGAACTGAATTGTCTCCTCTTGAATTTCGGCCCGCGACAGGTAGGTGCTCGATCAGCAATCGTTTACCTTGAGTGCATCTCCCCCTTCTTTACGATGCAGAATTCTCTGGTGTAAAACGTGATAGTCATAGGGTAATTTTATGGTAAAGATCAAGGGGGCCAGTAACACAAACTAGAAATTTAATGACAATGGTTGATATTAGTTATGCAGTTCTTGTGGATAATATTCTCAGTATTACATATATATGTAATTGATTTTTATACATATTTTGGGTAGTGGAATGACATTGAGATCTTTCTTGCATGCATGCAAACCTTTGGCTGCCTACCTTACAGGTTTCATACTGCTACTGGTTGTTTGTCCATTTGGCCTCACTATGAACAATGCTCAGGGACATTGTACATGGCATATAATTATGAAACGTGCAGCATAATTAATAACATACCCATCACCAAAAATAACTCTTATCCCCACTCCCCCCATGCATTATCTAAGAGAAGATGAAAAGTTGTAAACCGTCACCATATCAAAAGTAACTGTTTTCTCCAGCTGAGCTTTTCATCTACTTGAAGCCCAGGAAATGTTGTATTGGATACTATATTTATGGTGTATTTTTTGTTGCTGACTGTTAATTATTTACTTATTTATGCTTCATTTGAAATTGAATAAAGTTTGTTTTATCATAGTTAATGAAAGCTTATTAGTTTCAAACCAAATCTTGAATTATTCGATCACTTTAATGACAGAATTTCTTAATTGTTGATGTGATCAGATATAAGTACACTGGTATCATCTGCAAAAAGCACAGCTCTGGATTCTGTGCTAAGATAATATGGCAGGTCATTTATAATTATTAGAAATAACAAAGGGCCGAGTATAGAACCTTGTGGATGACTTTTAATAATAATAGCTGGTTCAGAATCTTAACCATTAATTTTGGTTTTCTGGATTCTGTTTGTTAAGTAAGATCTTAACCAATTTATAGAGATGTCGTTGAATCCATAAAATTTTAACGTTTGCAGCAAGAGGTTGTTATCCATGCTGTCAAATGGCTTAGCTAAGTCACAAAATATTCCTAATGGTTCTAGTACATTTTTATCCAAGGCTATTAATACTTCAGAGGTGAGCATATGTATGTTGCATTTTCTGTTGAAATTTTTTTCCTAAATTAAAACTGGGATCCTGAGAGAACGTTGTTAAACTCCGTGTATTTTGTAACCCAACTATATACAGCTTTCCTCATTATTTTAGAAAAGGTTGTCAAAAGAGAATGGTCCTATAATGTTGTTTGTTGTTCAGATAGGTGTTAAATGGGCACAGGAGTTCCATTGCTTTGCTTAAGCCAATGAATCCAAACTCTCCACCATAAAGCAATGTAAATTAAATATGTTTTGAAAACCTCACCAATAGACCAAGATTCAATGTGAATCTATTTATCATTACAAACTCTTCTTCTTTTGAATCTGAAAAGAGGAATACAGATTTATACATGAATTCATTTTGCATTTCACAGCCTGAGATTCATAAATACTTTCTGCCCTGGCAAATAGAAATACGTAATTGAAATCCAAAGTCATGCAGGATTTTGTGCTAAATTTAAAGAGCATTGTGAATGACTTTTTCTCATGATTAACTGAATTTTGAAAATATGACCCTTCAAACTGGTTTACTGAAATTCACAACCTTATTCCAAGGCTCATGGGCAGATTTAGCTCCACATACATTTGTGAGCAAACTTTTCCTGCCATGAATGTTATTCAGAATAAATTACATTCAGTTATTACAGATACACATCTTGCTAATGTACTTCTCAGCTATAAAATATTACACCTTATATTAAGAAATTGGTAAATGAAAAGCAAGTTCAAAAGTCTAAACTACAGGTTTTTAAACTTTATTTGAATGTTCTTATTAAATAGTGCAGTAGGAGTATTTCTGTTGTCATTCAGGTGTTTCATTTTATAGCAATTTTAAAAAACGTGTAAACATATGTGCTATTCTTATGAATGATATTGATATATTCTGAATAATAAGAATAAATGAATGACTTTTAAAACATTATATTTTAAATATCAGCAGACAGCTAGGCTTACCTGAATATTTTATATTTTAATTCAGATTCAAAATAGTTATTAATAATCTGATGTGTTACACTCAATGACTTTCTCTACTCTTGTACAAACTATTTTTACAAACTCTTATTCTCCACCTATTTCATATTAATCGAGATAAACATTTGCAGAAAGAATCTTTTGACATGTTCCCCTTGTTTTGTATTTGCAAGGGCAATATAGAAATACAGTAGCCTTTAAGCATAGACATATCTCTTAATAGCTGGTTGCTAGGTGCAGCACCATTCTCTTTGCCACAGATTAATACTCTTTGCATATCCAAGACAAAAAAATGAATAACGAATTGCCATTTGAGAAAATAAGTATTGAAAAATTTAAGGGAATAACAAGCAATATCACGAAAATGATTCACTCAACAAAAAAAATGAATATGACATAAATTGTGTATTTTAATGCAATCTACATTTTTTGTGTAGTAAAATTTTGTCTATCTCTTATGGTTTACCAGTTATGCAAAAGTCGTTCACAATGAAGAATACTTTTGGAGACATTCCCAGAAAATTCATTTTATTTGTCATGAAAATATCTTAAACATATGGTATTTTAATCAAAATCGTTAGGGCCATTTTTGAGAAAATTAAAATTTTCGAAAAATGTTCCATGTAAAGGGTAGTCTGGGGTGGGGGGATTTTCTTGAAAACCTTCATGTCGCATCTTTGGAAGATACTGAACCTAAATACCAAGTTTGGTGTTTATCCGACTGTTCGTTTCTGAGTTATGGTGTTCACAGACACACACATACAGACATGTTTCCAAAAATTTTTTTTTTATTCAGTGGGTCTCAAAACATATATTTCCGGTGAAATCTCAGTATCGAATTTTTGGGTGGAATACAATACTTCCCCTACTTACTATATGTAGTAGAGAAAGTAATATAAATTAAGTTTGATGGGTCTTTCAAAATTCTATCAGTTTACTGACCCAAGCTCAAAATAGGTTGACTACCCCTGCTTTATAGAAGAGTGGGTAAAGATAGAGGAAGTCATGCAATATAACATGTCAAATGTTTTTATTTTTGTGGAATACAATCTGTTTTTCTAAAATCAGGTGTTGGTCAGATGCAGTATGCCTTTACAGCATATATGAGGGACCTAATCTGTTTTCTCTACTAGTGGTGAAAGAAAACATACAGTGGTGTGGTAATTTAGACAAGCAGCCTAGCTTACAAATTTTTGCAACTTTTGCTGTCCTTGGACTGCTGCATGACAAAAGGATGCTTTAGGTCCAGATCAGCACTTCAGCTTCCACTTCATCCAGCCCACATTTTAGGCGCAATAAATCTGAGTTTTAGCGCCAATTAATTACTGTAGATGAAACTTGGATATACCATTATACGCCCGAAACAAAAATACAGTCCAAACAGTGGACTGCAAAGGGGGAACCGGCTCCAAAAAAAGCAAAAACTGTTTTTTCGGCTGGGAAAGTGATGACGACTGTTTTTTGGGATAGTCATGGAGTTATTTTAATCGATTATCTTCAAGAAGGAAAAACTATTACAGGAGCATACTACACATCATTACCTGAGAAGCTGAAGGCAGAACTTGCAGAAAAACGGCCACATTTGCAGAAAAAGAAAATTCTGTTTCACCAAGACAACACACCTCACACCTCAGCGGTTGCAATGGCGAAAATCCACAAATTACGGCTTGAACTGCTTGAGCATTCACCTTACTCACGAGGTCTAGCCCCAAGCGACTTCTTTTTGTTCCCTCATCTGAAAATTGCGCTCAGAGGACAGAGATTTTTGTCAAATGAAGAGGCCGTCACCTTCGTGAACAATTATTTTGCAAAGAAAAACGCTGAGTACTATTTGGATGGGTTACACAGATGGGAGCATCACTGGGAGAAGTGTGTAGAGTTACAAGGAGACTATGTTAAAAATTTCTGAAAAAATGTCTTGTATCTTTATTAGGTCGGAAGCTTTTCAGACCACCCTCATATGTACTATATTTTCCCTTCCATTGCACAATTCACAGGTTTCTTTTTCACTCCCTCTGAAGAACATTGACCCTGTTCTCATCCATGCAAATCTTTCATTTTCCTGCTAGTTACAATGGTCAACATATGCTTCTCTTCTTCAATTTCTTTTTATTCTATAGAAAGTAAATCATTTCTTATTTTCTAAGCTTCCCCACATTCTTGTCTTTCTATGTCTTCTATTCTTCTCCCTACTAATTTCCCAACTTCATTGTAGTTTCTTCCTACTAGTTTCCATATGGCTTCCATTTATATTTTCTTCATAGTTTTCTCTATTCTTGTCCATCTGCTGTTTATGGTCATCAAACTCTTTTGTTGATTTATGCATATCTTAAAATTTCTCCCTCTTCTTTTATTAAACATCTTAACCAAAATTTTAAGATTCTTTCCATAATTATTCCTATCCTTCCCATTCTGTCTAACTTTACTAAAGCTCCCCTGGTGCTAATATTGGTAACTCTAGTAATTGTGTGTACATGGTCAGTTTTTTTTGGGGGGGGGGCATAAATCTGACATCTCCAGATTTCCGCTGCATACATTCTCTCTTGCCACTTGGTTGACGTTTCTATGAGGGTGATTAAAAAAGTAACCGCAAACTAATAGTATTAAATGCAATGAACACTCTATGCATTTGAAACTCCTGAGAAGTGAAGATGCATGCTTTGAGAAAGTTCTGACATATGCCGACAGATGGAATGACGTGCTAAATAGGAAAGACAGTTGAAACAAAATGGTTGCGTCCCTAGCTGTGTGCACTGTGAAAGAACTGTAAGCAGTAATAAGATTTTTGTGGTCAGAGGGTATAAAACCTTGACAAATCCATAAAAGGTATGGAGAAGAGAGGAGTCTAGATTAGCAAGAGAAGAGTCTATAAGTGGGTAGATTTCTTTAAAAGTGGATGTACGTCATTCACAGATGAGCAATGCTCTGGTCGTCCCAGCTCTGCCATCAATGATGAGAATGTGGGATGCACTGATGCCATGATTCATGATAACCAGCATATTTCTGTAGAAGTTTTAGCCAGGGAACTGAGTATCAGTGTCGGATCCACTCATATCATTATGGAGGTTCTCAAGTACCATTTTTTTGTGCATGGGGGTACCTAGGATGCTTATGAATGAACACAAGATGATGCATTTTCAGACTTCCACATCGTTTCTGGCGTGATATAACACTGAAGGAGATGACTTTCTGACACGTATCGTCACAGGAGATGAAACCTGGGTGCATCACTATGAACCAGAAAGCAAAAGGCAGTTTTCAGAATGGCAACACACGTCTTCACCAGCCAAGAAGAAATTCAAGTCTCAGCCCTCTGCCAGAAAGGTCCTTTTCATCCTATTCTGGGATATGAATGGTCCGATTTTGGAGCACTATCAGCAAAAGAGAATAGTGCCCAGCACAGTAACATGTTGGAGAATGAGCTAAAGCCAGCAATACGGAGCTGTCGCAGAAGACTTCTGTCTAGAGGCGCTCTTATCCTTCACGACGCATGTCCCCACACCATCACTGCAACACTTGATGTCAAACGGAGATTGAGATTTCAGGTCTTACAGCATCCCCCGTGCAGCCCTGATCATGCTCCTTTGGATTGCCATGTGTTTGGACCCCTGAAGAAAGTTTTCAGAGGATGATTTGAAAGTGATGATGAGGTTAAAGAAGCAGTATATTCTTGGTTGCAAGCACAACCGAAAACCTTTTATTCTGATGGAATACAAAGGTTGGTGCAACGATATAAGAAATGTATCAAAAAGGAGGGTAATTATGATGAAAAATTACATCTTGTTTGTATTTGAAATTGAAATATATACTTTGCAAAAATTAGTTTGCTGTTACTTTTTAATCGCCCTCATATTGTGTGTTTACATATTCTTATTCCTGACATTGCAGACCCTTCCATTTGCCTGCTATGAGTCTCTCATTCTTTGTTATGCTCATCCTCACCCGTAAGTAATCAAATTCTCTAAGCACTTTCAGCTTTGACCATAACTTATTTTTATAAAACTGCAGTCAGGGCCACCCATATAAATTCTGAGTCACTGCTCATCACAAATGCCTAATACGGAGCTCCCCCTCTAGTCAAAATACTCCTTATGATTTATACAAAGTTGGAAAGCTTGAGTTCAGACATGGATAGGTAGGGATAGTATAAAATAATATGGTAAATTCATGTACCCATTGTTTTAAATATTTATTCTGTGGGCCCCTAAAACCCTTGACTCCTCAACATGTGGAACTTGTTTTGATTCTCTGCCTATGAAGCAAAATTAAATATTTCAGCAGCATTAAATTTAAATTTGAAAAATAAAACTGTTTAATCATGTACTGCAGTTCATTCCATAAAGTGAAAAAGTTATCATGCATTACCCTAAAAGCTTACATACACTGAGAAAACTTTCATTAAAATGCTCTATGAACAACTGAAGTGATTACCAATATCATCTATGCTGGCCTTAACTCTGTGTTAAATAAAATGATTAGAAGCATATGCATATATTCAAATTAGGTCTTTAGATCAGTTTTTGTAGCACATTTGCAAAATAACATATTTCATGATGAGATTTCAAATATCATACCATATAATAAGGAATTAAGTGTAAAAGAAACTTAACATGGTAACTGCAAATGTAAGGTCCCACACAAATTTTGTGACATTAGGCGTATTATAGTACTAAAACTAAAAAACAGGGAATTAAAATAGTAACAAATGGATGATTATGTACAAAAAAATAAAAGAATGTTTGGGATATATAGAAGTATAAAAACTTACTGTTATTGAAACTAAGTGTGTGTAGACTAATAAAGGAGAATTGAATTGTGTATTTATTTTTTCATTGCTGCATAAAGTTCACATTTGAAAAAATTTGTTTTTGCTATGTAGCAATAAACATACCTAAAAATCGTCCATTTTTCCTCTATTTCCTAAGAATGTATTGTAGTTTAAAAATTCACAAGTCCACTTTGAAGTGCTTTATCTCAGGTAAACACATAAAAAAATAAAAAAAAACAATTTTTTTCATGTTTTCTCACAGTTTTAAATATCAAAATTACAGGAAAATCTGAGATGATTATTTCCATCCTTATATCTATTTGGAGATTATTGAACCTTAGTAGATGAGAAGTAACAAAGATCAGTTTTACAAATGTATATATTTATTTTACAGGCTACCATTTCGAACACTTGTGAGAAAATATGGTTGTGATCTTTGCTTTACACCCATGATCCTTGCTGATTCTTTCATCAAGTCTTCAAGAGCAAGAGATAATGAGTTCACTACTAATGAAAGTTAGTATATAAAATGGTTTATATATTTCTTTGATGTATATAGCATTAATTGTTTATTGATGTAAAAAGAATAACCAAATATAAGAAGGGGTTAAACTTTCAATCAAAGAAGGTGTGGTATTGAAGTGATGATTGGCATTCATGTATTATATTGAAGGCCAGGGAGCTATACTGACTGCAACACAAAGTAAATGCCAGGCATATACATAATAAAGTAGAAGCATGAAAATAAATGTAACAAAATTTGTAATTTCTAACCTGAAATGTTACAATATAATATACATGTATTATATTAGCTTCCTTCACTGAAGTCATTGCCAATTTTTTACATGATTAATCTTTTACTTTCTGTGCCACATAGCTAGTAGGTAGAGGAAGTATTGCATTTCACCAAAAATTCAATGGTGAGATTTCACCAGAAATACATTTTGAAACTCCCTGAATCCAAAAAGACATTTCTAAAAAACGTTCCATGTGTCTATGATCAGAATAAGTAAAAATGAAAAGTCAAATAAATACCGGTTGTGATATTTAAGATGTGTATCTCCCAAGGATGCTACATGAAGATTTTCAAGAAAACCCTAAAACCCTCCCAACCCAAACTTCTCTTTACATGAAACATGTTCTATATTTTTGATTTCCTCAAAAGACTGTTAATGATTTTGATTCAAATACCATAATTGTAAGATATTGGCATGCAAATAAAATGTATATCTTTAATTTTCTGTGAAGTCTTTTTCATTCAGAAGCAGTTTTGTATAACAGGTAAACCATAAGAGGTGGATAAAAACCACCTCTTAGATCTCTTTAAAACATACAATTTATTTCAAATAAGATTTCTGTGGCTTCAGCCATTTTAGAGAGATTTGTTATTATTGATTTATAGTTTTCAATACTTCAAGTACTGACATAGTGGTTGAGGTTGTAAATGCATGGTCTCATGAATGGGAGGTCCATGGTTAAATTCCTGTCAGGACCATCCTCCCTTACTGAGGCTTTTTTTTTTTTCTTTCTTTCTTTTTTCAGTTTCAGATTTTCCTCAGTTCTTATGCCAGGGAAGTACCCTAAACCTAAGCCTGAAACTTTTCCTTCCCAAAATTCTATTCCCAAATAAATGTCATTTCTGTACATGTATCATCAGTGTCATCCAACCGTAGTGGTACATGTAGCAAGAGTGTACATTAAACATTATTTTAAATAATGAAAGTACTTCAATAATATATTTAAAGTTCTGTTGCCATTCAGTTATTTCTCCTGATGTCAAGAAAAGAGTATGGAATTTCAAAATTTAAATTTTCTTTCTTTCCTTTTGATGGCAAGAGCTTGTTACCATGCATAAACATTGGGATAGTGTTTCTTAAGTTGGAGCTAAGCACATTTTGCTTAATTTGAAATCATTTCTAAGCAAATATATAAATTGAGTAACATGGTTAGAAGAATTACTTTTTATATGAATAGTATAAGTATAATAAATGTGTATGAGTTTGCCATTGGTGGAGAAAATGATGTGAATGTATCACATCAGGCCTTTTTTTTTTATAAAGGAAAGGGTAAAACCTACTAAAATGTACAATACTTCACAAGACTAATTCACTTTCTCAATAACTTCTTTTATAGATGACAAAGTATGTTTTGGGATACAAAAACAAAACGTCTTCAGTTATAACTTGGCTTGTAATGTTAGAGACTGATAGAGTGCAATGCATTGCTTTTTTGGTTATCTGCCCACTTGACAGAATGCATGGGTTTGTAGTCAGGAGTGAACTGGTTTTCATGTACTGTATTACAGTCAACTTGCATTCTTGGTCCCCAAGTTTACCAGCTTAGTTATAACTAATGATAGGGCTCAAATGCCTTTTCAAACTAAGCAAAAAACTTATCCACACTACCTCTTTTATTCCTCAAATACTTGTACTAAATGTTTTGACTATATTATCAACAGCTCTTCTGCCTTTTCTAAATTCTTCCTGATATTCACTCAACTTCACTCTGACATTCCTCTGGCCTCTGGCCTCTCTAGTTCTAGCCATTCCTGTAATCTGATAGCCAATATACCAGTATACATTTTATCTAAAACAGAAACAAACTGATTCCTCTGTAGTTCCCTGGACTGTTAAAACCCCCTTTTCCCTGAAATAGTGTTACAATCATACCTATTTTCCAGCATTACCTTGCTCATTTTTACCTTGTTAAATAAATTTGTCAGTATCCTTCACCCACTGCATGATTATATATTCCCCTGGAATCCCATCTATACCTGCTACCTTATTCTTTTTCAAAATTCTAATTTGGTATTAAGTCTCAATACTTGTAATTTCCTTATCTAAACATTGAATCTTCAAAATCAATTGCACAAATCCCACACCAATCAAACTTTCAAAATATGTTTTCCATTCATCTGTCGTAATATCATTTCTTATTTTGGTTTCTTCATAATTGCCCATACAGTAGAATCTCATTAGTACGTTTTTGTAGGGACCCAAGGATTAGTACCTCATAGATGGGAAAACGTGTTAATGAAAATAAAAAATCTGCAATGTAAGAGCATAATTATATAATAAAATCAAATAATTACTACATTTCCATGGGGAATTGAAATCAATTTGAGTCCAATTATATGCTGAATACGATCCACATTTCCATGTTAAATTTAATGTGTATTGAGATTGATTTGGATACACAAAGTCCAAGAATAAATAATAATTCAAGATTTTATGTTGGTCAATTTGGATTTACGTTGGTGAACCTGTTAAACATATGTTAGTTTCTCTGTATCATTTAAGCAGGTTTTGAGCTTAGTGAATGTTTTTCAGAAGAATAAATTGCAAATTATGGAAGCAATAAAAGTGGCTTTGCTGTGTGTTTTATTACACATGTGATAACAATTCCTGCTAAAATAAAAAAACCACAATGACAACCATGCATTGTGTTACGAGTACAGTAGAAGATAGTAGCTTTGGTGTATTGAATATAATTTGAATATGGTAGGTGTCTCCGTGCAACAAATTTGAATCCGATTCTCTTCTGATCATACTTTCCAAGCGGAAAGTTTTATTTTAGCATTTTTGTCTTCAAAAACAATTTCAATCAGTTTATGTTTGCTAACAATTGTGTTTAAGGTTGATGAGGGAATGTTTAACTTCTATGCTGTATCCACACATTTCATATTTGGATTGCAATCTACTTCAAGGATTTTAAGTTTTTCACTGCTGGTTATTTGTCACTCATTCTTTTTCTCCATTATAAATGAAAATTTAAAATACAATCTACGTATGTTTGATCAACACTCAACAGTGGAAACTATCGTTGCCACTTACCACGCCAAGCTAAAGCATTCTCTCTATCCCGCTCACACAAATCTACATACATACATGCATGGATGTCATTGGCTGCCAGTCTCCACCCCATGACTAAATATTGACCATAGTAGCAAATGAGGACATCAAGCTTAGAATGTGTTAAATGCCTATCCCACTGGACTGACCAAAGATTGGCTAAAACAGCAAATTAGGGCGTCAAACTTTGAACGTAGTAAGCAGGACTGAGAAAGCATACTAAACAAACATTATTTATAACATTTGGTGTATTTTGTGCTGGAACTTTTATAATTCAATGTAATACATGAGAAAATATGTTAATAAGGAATATGCTAACAAGATTCCACTGTATTTCTATATAACATAAAGGAACTAAACAAGTTTTTTGTGCTCTGAACAGCTTTTACTCCATAGAAGAATATGCTAATAGCAAAATAAAAAGAATGATTTATCAAATAGCTATAGTGTTACTATTTTCCAGCTGAATAAGTTTAATACTGTGTAATAAATGTTAGCATGCTTTTATATAATGTATTAACACTTTGCTCATCTAAATATATATTTTTTAACTTTGCATATAGATTTTAATGACTAATGTAAATATTTTTGTCCAAACTATTCAACTTTGACAATGCTGCAAATTACACCACCATCTTTCGCAGCTGATATTAAATTAAATGGAAATGCTATGACACAGATATATATTTTTAAGAATTTTGCTTCAGTTTAAGTTTCTGCTAGTTCACAATAACCAAGAAAGGAAATCACAATAAGAACAGAGTTAAAATACATATATTTATAATGTGAGCATGCATGATTAATGGAAAGCTCCCGGGAACAGTAAACAAGACTGGCTGAAAGTTTAACTTCCTCATTCCCATTCCTGGGGACAGCATATTAGATCCATATTAGACTCTTTACTGTAGAAACTACTCAAGGCAGCAGTGACATAAAGCAACTGTTAGAGCACTCTCTAGTTGCAAGCTGGGAAAATGAAACTGGAAGAAATTCCAGCAAATGTGCATTCTGACTCCCTCAGGTTCATTAAGCATTGATTTTTCCAGCAAACGCTTCACTTGTAGTTTTACCTGTTTAGAAATCAAAACTGCCTATTGCCAAAAAAAATAAATAAATAAAAACTTGTAGAAATTAACAGAATAATGAACAACAAATAACTAATGTATGCTATTAATAAAGGAATGACACTTCGTAAGACTAGAGGAATTAGAAATAGTAATGAAGCTGCATTTAAAAAATGTTTACTTATCGTATTTTGACATTGTCTAACATGCATTATGTTGGCTGGAAGCATGTGTTGTCAAATGATGTCCCAATGCACAAAATAGACTTTACAGTTTGTTAGTCATCCTCCGTGGACTAGTGGTACCATGCTAGCCTCTAGTTCCCAAGGTTGCGGGTTCAAACCCGGCGGAGGGTGATGGATTTTTTCGGGCGTAAAAATCCTTAGCATGGCTTCCTTCAGAAGGGAAGTAAAGACAGTGGTCCCGTGTCGTAGATTTACGGCACGTAAAAGAACCTCAAGCCTGATAAAGAGGCCTCTGAGCAAAATTACTGGTCTTTCACCTCCAATATAGAATGGGACACTAAGGACCATAGTAGTTAAAGAGCGTCCATAAATAAAACTCAATTTATTTATTACAGTTTGTTACTGATAAAGTTATTGATATGCATTCCTGTTCTTCCTGGAGAGTTGTGAACCAAAATGTTTTGCTTCCCATTTTTTTTTTTTTTTTTGTTTCCATTCACAGGTTATTGTGAACCAGGCTTAAGTTTGTGCTAAGTTCACCTCTACTAAAGCTGGACTAAACATATGGATTGGTATCCATAGATGTTCATAAGGTAATCTAACTAGTAACTTTCAGTTTATTAATGGTGAGCCAGGACATTTTGTATATTGATAGATGGTAGTGAGTGCTAGTTTAAGTAGATGCCATAATATATGTGAAAAGTTAGTCCCATTGAGGAGGATAGCTGAGATACTTCTCGTGAAGCCTTGTTGAAATAAAAGGAGAGTTGCTAGCCATCCTTATTAAGAAGCTAAATCTTTCCCAGGTTACTGTTTGTATGCAGAAGCTGAATTTTCATAGCAATGTCCCTTGTTATTCAATGTTACATTTTGTATAATGATGGAAAACATTAAAAGGGTACCAAATTTAAGTTTCTTATTTTAACAATAACATTTTTTTCCTCTTTTCAATAGAAGACAGGCCCCTAGTGGTACAGTTTGCAGCGAATAATGGAGTGGATTTTGCAACAGCAGCAGAAATGGTATCAGTGTAAGTAGAATATAATTACTGTGTACTTGGATTAAGTCCATTATTGGCTGTTCTATTGAATAAATAAGAGAAATGATTATGATTTTTGTTAGTGCTTTTGATTGATTTGATGTTAAGACTGGTTGAAAGTGTGCTTACTTTTAACCATAAATAAAATTGAATAAATATGCTGATTGATATTGAACATGTTATAAAGTTGTATGTTTTACTGCATGCGTGTTGAATTAAATTTTCTTCAACCAACGTAATGTTGCAAACTGTTTATTAAAATCAAAATCAGGCATTAGCTGACCCTAGCCCAAAAGACTTCTCAAGTAGCAGCAAACTTACAGCTTCATTTGAAAACATTGAGATAAGATTATCAGTTTTGAAATCCTGCTGGTTGGCACCCTCAAAAGATATCTTCTTCTTCTACTTCTGATTATTACCCTCCTCCTTGTAGGATTTACATCCCCAAGGACTTACAAGCCAATTTCTTGGATCATAGCCTGTCGAGGAGCAAGCAAACTCTGGATCATAGCATGTCCAGGATGGGTGATCAGCCCAGTGCCTGATATAGCAGTGAAGAAGAAGGAAATGAAATGTAATGATGAAAGAATGATAAGAAAATTTGTGGATTAAATTATCCAAACTAGCATTCGCCTAGCGACAGAGGAAAACCGCAAAAAAGCCTTCGGTTGGATTGGTCAGCCCTGAAGGGGTTGAACCCAGTACCTCCTGAATGCAGGTCACACACATCACTGACTCTGCCATTCTGCTTAATCTCATTAGATACCAAAAGACAAACTTACGGCATTCTTTTAAGAAATTTTCCGGGGCTGAATCCACAAAGACATTCTGATGTTGTATATTACAAGTAATAATGAAAAGCTACCTTTTTTTTTATTAATTTAAATATTGGATATAAATTGTAACTGTTCAGTTTTCAGTGTCACTTCACTAATGTGATTTAGTTTGATTTTCACTTTTCCTCATGTGTATGGCGCTCAATGTATGTCACAACGTCAGTCTTGTAAGAAGCAGTTTATGTCACATCAAGAACAATAACTCAATCCTGTCTCACGAGCATGCTCACTTATATATCACTACAAGAGTTTCTGGAAGATTTGTGGGAAGGAAATTATCTTATTGCATCTCTAGCACTTCTGGAATTCATGTAGGGGGAAGAGCGCTTGTACATATCTCTCCAGGCTAGTCGGTCAGTGCCATTCATGTGATAAATAGCTGCATCACATTAAAGCTTCTTGTACAATCATGACAAAAAAAAACAAATTGTGTCCACACACAGCTCTCTACTACTACCAATTCATACGGAGGGTTGCCCCACTTAAGCTCAGATGACTTTGAATCGCCCTCCCAGTCTGCCATTGGTTAAACTGCTTATGTTTATTATTGAATCAGCTCACTGCGAATGCCAGCTGTCTGCTGGGCTAGTCTGAAGCAAAGTTTACTCGTAAAGGCTTCAAACAATCGCTGACTTGTGGCAGGGGTACATTGTTGGGCTTTCCGATGCCCGTTACAGCCTTTCAATGATAGGGGAAAAGTACAAGCAAAAAGGTCTTACCATAAGTAACTCGTGTGTGGGGCGTATAACACAGCTGCATAAAAATGGATTCCCACATGAGGCTCAGTGTGCAAAAAAACTGCAAGAAAAAGGCCACAATCAACACGACCTAAAGCAGTAGTAGCCAAGGTGAGTGCAACAGTGACTCAAAAAAACCCACCAACCCAAAGAAACATTTCCAGCCACAATGGAATATCCGATGGGACTGTCTGTCGGATAATACGCAGCAATTTGGGTCTAGAAAGGCGACATAAGGCACATGGACACGCCTTGAAAGAGCGGCACATCAGAGAACGTTTCACCAGTACAAGAAAACTATGAACACCACCCGGCAGGTGAAAAGTACCAATGGGTGGTTTCTTTAGATGAAGCATGGGTTTATCTAGGTGACACAAATAAAAAACCTGAGCCATTTATTACCATCAATTGAACTGAAAAGGGCGCTCCAACTTTATTCAGGAGAACACGGGATTCATGGTTGTTGCAGGTTATTACTGTCGGGGGAAACTCGGCATTCACAGAGTTGCCAACAATGTAAAAATTAATGCAGCCTACTATCAAAGGAACGTAATTGACCCAATTTTTGATGAAGAGATTCCTCGATTGTATGGTGAGGATGTCCCAAATGTTTGGATCCACATGGATAAAGCATCCAGTCACACTTCTCTGTGTTCCCAGCATTACTATCACTAGAAAACTATGGAAACGGATGTCAATGTGATGCAATTAAAAAGGATCCTTGTGAAGTCAGCAGATGTCTCACCAATGGATCTTTGCGGATTTGGTCTGCTGAAACAGCGCCTTGCTTCTCGGCATCCTACCACAATTGAAGAACTCTGGAAAGCCTGCCAGAAGGAGTGGTCTAACATCCCCCTTCCTGTTCTTAGATGCAGCCTTCTTCAATGGAAATTGTGCTGCAGAGCCATAGTTAAAGCCCGTGGAAATCACATTCAACACAATAGGTGGTTGCAAAAGGGAATCTCAGCATGAAAAAACATAAGCAAAAACATCTGAACTTAAGTGGGGCAACCCTCCATATATGTGTGTTGCAATGGGTGTGGAAAATTTTAGGGTATAAAGGCTATACCAATATCACATTTTGAAGATAGGATCGCAGAAGCTTTTATACTGCACTACATGCATCAATATTATTCCATCATGCTAGCAACTCTGATTGTGAAACCCATTTGTGTCATTTTGGATGTAAACAAATGGCACTCTTATACAGTACTAGTCACTGTTTCTAGATGTGTCTGATGTTCAATGCTGTATTTGTATTGTGAAGGCTACTAGATGGTATGGTAGTACCAAACACTCATCTTGTTCAGTACAAGGAATACATTACAATACAGTACATGCAGGTAATAGTTTCTCATTGCTTGCCAGTACTCCTGTGTTGAAACAGTACATACACACTTGTGGAGTGAGTTACACTTCATTTTGACTGGCAAATGAAGCCCTTTTGTACAATCAGATTTCAATTATATTCATGCAGTGCTCTTGTTATTCCGCATCTGTGACTCCGTGCCCTTAACCTCAAAATACCTACTTAGTTTGCTACTGTCTTTCTCTCTATAATTTTCTGCACGTTGTTTTTCTGCATCCTGGGTATTAAAGTATTCATCAGAAAAGTTATTCTATCAAAGTTACATTGCCCACAATATTGTTAAATAATAATATTTATCCACAAAAATTGTTAAAAAATTTAAAACAGATGACAGTGTTTTGTTTGAAGGAAATACATACCCATTACATGCATTCAGTGACAGTCTGAAAAAAATAGCACCAAATGAATATGTTGCCACAAATATCACTATCAAGCAAAAGTTCTTCTACTTGTACCACGATTAACCTAAAGCAATCATTTTATTCAGAGCTTAATGAGAAATTTATTCTTTCTGTATACACAAAATTAAACTATAAGTGGAAAAAATTCTTACAGTATATAAGAATGTTGAAACTATGTTTGTGTTACATTCACATGATCCCCTCTACCAACAATTGCTTATTTTTTATCTTTCCCACATACTAGTCTTACAAAAGCTTATTTTTCTATCTAATTCACGTTAATTGAGCTAAACATTTGCAGAAATGTTTTCATTACACAAGACTGAAGCAATATTCAGTTCTTTTAACTAGTGAGTTGGCTTTGAAATTTCATACTTTTTTGTATGACATCACAGAATACAATTTAATGCTGACCCAGTACTTCAAAAAGTATAAAATATTGGAAAGTTCAGACCAATAACAATGAATTTCTCAAAAATGGTTAAAGTATAACTAAACTTTCTTCGGAATAGAGTGAACTCCATGGGCCATTTGCAGAAAATCAAGATATATATTTTATGCAGATATTTTAATCCTATATTATTTTAATCCCAAGTTTTAGAACCATTTTTGAGAAATTAAACATTTTCCATGTAAAGGGTAATTTGGATGAGTTTTACTCTTCAGACACACATATGTAACCTTTGCAAAAGTGCTTTTTTTTTAAGCATCATCTAAAATCTCAAAACATTGAAATTTATTCTCATAGTTCAATAGTACTTACCCTTAATTGTTTATAAGTTTAATAATGTAAAATATTGTGAATTAAAATAAACCTTTAAATATATTTTGAACTTTTTCAGTATTTTGAATTTTATTAATTTTATTTATTTAGTTATTAAATTCATATGTCACTTTTAACATTTTAGGTCACATCAGCGGCTTTGATTTTTGAAAACAACTGCTTGTGAAGAATAATATTCCCCCAGAATTGACCCCCATTTATTCGGTTTTATGGCAATTTTACTTTCTCTACAATATACATTTAATATCGGGATTTCACCAGAATACACGTTTCGAGATTCCCACATCCTTAGAAGAAAAAAAGTTTTAGATGGACAATTTTTCATTATTTTCTCAAAAATGGCTCTTAATGATTTTAATTAAAATACTGTATGTTTAAGAAATTTACATGACTAATAATAATAATAATAATAATAATAATAATAATAATAATAATATCTTGAATTTTCTGGTAATAGCATGTAAAATTCAGAATGAATTTTGTACCAGGTAAACCGTAAGATACACAAAATCGTAACACACAAAAAATGTAATCTCTTTATTATTTCAAACTGTTTTCTGCAGCATCAGATATTTCTGATGTATTCATTGTTATTGGTTTGAATTGTTCAGTACTTTCATTTGTTGAAGTGTCACCATTCAGTTTCTCATAATGTCATAGAAATAGTATGGAATTTCAGAGCCAGCACATAGCAATCTACATTTAAAGATTTGCCTATTACTTTAGCCTCCTGTATTTCTTTTTGTGCCTACAACAAAATATGTAGTGAGACTATTTCTGAAAGTATTTATTTCAATTAATTTAAGCTGTTGTAAGAATAGTTTGTAAATGAGATATAAAAAAACTTGTTACATTCACATGAGTTTCCCTACTCAACAAACTATTCTTACAAAAGCTTATTCTTCCATCTACCTTTTGTTAATACAGGATGATTTATGAAGAACTGACACATTTATTTCTTTAATTGTTTCAAAATGAGTTATGCTAGTGACAACTTATTATACCTGAAATTCAGAGGAATTTTGGGAGATTATTTACCTCTATAGCAAATGTTGAAAATGTCCTCCATCCTGCATAAGGCACAACTCAACACGTCGTTCCATGTTACTGGCCACTCGTTGGAGGACTCTGTTGTCAATAGCTTGAATCTTCTGTGTAATGTTGTGCTTCAGATCGTCCAATGTCTGGGGAGGTGTGGCATAAACCCTGTCTTTTAAGTAACCCCATATAAAGAAGTCTGGCGTTGTCAAATCTGGAGATCTCGGTGGCCACAGGTTCTTGGAAATTATCCAGCGGTCAAAGATACTTACAATTAGTGCCATGGATTCATTTGACGTATGGCATGTAGCGCCATCCTGCTGAAAATATCCTTGACTCAGCTCTACATCATCTAGTTGCTCAGCAAACTCCATAAAAATCCATCGATGTTCTGCAGTGTTCACATTGTTCTAAAAAAAATTGATCCCACTATTCTCTGTGCGGGTATTACGCACCAAACTCCGATTTTAACCGGGTGCATAGGTGCTTCATGAATAACATGTGGATATTTGCTGGCCCAATAGCGTGAGTTATTTGAGTTCACATAGCCAGTTAAATGGAACCATGCTTCATCTATGAACCATATGATGGACAATATGGCAGTGTTTTGCACAATGAATGCCTGAAACCAACAATAATAATTCAATCGTCTATCCTTATCTGGTTCCTCTAACTGATGAGTTCCTATAGGGCTTTAGGTCTGCACTTTTCACAGCTCTCTGACAAAGTTCTAGCTGTACCCTGTCTCCTGCGACAAACGTCTTAATGATTTTTTGGGTGACTGATCCAGGGTGCTCTTACGTCAACAACAACCATGGGAAGCCTAGATGAACAAGTTTTGACTTTTTCACTCACCAGAGATGCAGTTGTTTCCAATTTGTTTACCAGTCCCAGCATTGTGTTTCTTTTGGGGAGGTTTCCGAACACCAAATTCTCTCTGATATGCTCTTTGAGTAGTTGTAATTGAATTCGTAATCCAGTATTGCTTTACAAGGAAGAGTCATTCTTTTAATGTGTACTCCATTTTCATGTTGACTGAAACAAAATCTCAAAAGCAGTTGCCGACAATAAAACTAACAATTACGAATAAAACATGAACATCTGCACATCTAGACAGGCAATCAAAACTCCAGAACGTTCTGCTTAATTTGGTGCTAAAATTGGGGCATTGGGTGAATTTCGAACAGAATAATTAAAGAAAGAAATGTGTTGGTTCTTCATAAATCACCCTGTAGATATAAACTTTCATTTATACATTTCACTCTAGGTAGTATAAGAAGAATGCAGTAGGCTAAAGGGATAGCCAGATTTTTAAAAAGTGGGTTTTGAAATTCCATCCTCCTTACATGACAAAAACTGAATGGTGACTTACCACTTGAAAAAAAAAGTATAAGTATTTGAAAATTCAAACTAATAATAAAGAATATCTTGAAAGTGGTTAACACCACAAAAATTTATTTGATATAAATTGTGTCCTTTAACAAGATCTACGTTTTTTTTGCGTATTAAGATTTTCTGTCTCTTGGTTTACCAATTATACAAATGTCATTCAGAATGAAGAGGACTTCATGGGCTGCTCCTGGAAAATTGAAAACATACATTATATTTTTCAATGTAAAGGATGATTTTTTTGAAAGTAACCTTGGAAGATGCGTAACTTAAATACCAATTTTGGTGTTTAACTGACTTTTCAGTTTTGAGTTATGCTGCTTATAGATACACACAGGCCTTTTTCTAAAAGCGCTTTTTGGGGGAGGGGTTTCAGAAGCCTGAAAACCTACATTTCCAGCAAAATTTCAATATCAAATTTTTACTTTCTCTACTACGTATAGTAAGTAGGGGAAGTATTGTATTCCACCCAAAAATTCGATACCAAGATTTCACCGGAAATATATGTTTTGAGACCCCCTGAATCCATACAAAGCATTTTTGGAAACATGTCCGTGTGTGTGTCTGTGAACAGCATAACTCAGAAACGAACAGTCGGATAAACACCAAACTTGGTATTTAGGTTCAGTATCTTCCAGAGATGCAACATGAAGGTTTTCAAGAAAATTCCCCCACCCCAGATTACCGTATAAATGGAACATTTTTCGAAAATTTTAATTTTCTCAAAAATGGCTCTAACGATTTTGATTAAAATATCATATGTTTAAGATATTTTCATGACAAATAAAATGTATATCTTGAATTTTCTGGGAATGTCTCCAAAAGTATTCTTCATTGTGAACGACTTTTGCATAACTGGTAAACCATAAGAGATAGACAAAATTTTACTACACAAAAAATGTAGATCGCGTTAAAATACACAATTTATGTCATATACATTTTTTTTTATTGAGTGAACCATTTTCGAGATATTGCTTGTTATTCCCTTAAATTTTTCAATATTTATTTTCTCAAATGGGAATTCATTATTCATTTTTTTGTCTTGGATATGCAAAGAGTATTAATCTGTGGCAAAGAGAATGGTGTTGCACCTAGCAACCAGCTATTAAGATATATGTCGATGCTTAAAGGATACTGTATTTCTATATTGCCCTTGCAATTACAAAACAAGGGGAACATAGTACACCTTAAGCGATAGTCAAATATTTTTAGAACTGGTCACTATGTGTAAAATGTAATTCTCTTTGCATGTCAAAAGATCTTTTCTGCAAATGTTTATCTCGATTAATATGAAATAGATGTAGAATAAGAGTTTGTAAAAATAGTTTGTACAAGAATAGAGAAAGTCATGTGAGTGTAACACATCAGATTTTTTTTGGATGGAATGCAATACTTCCTCTACTTAAAGTAAGTAAATAGTAGAGAAAGTAAACTATAGCAGCTAGAGAAAGTCATGTGAATGTAATATATCAGATTTTTAAACATTTAGGCCACATGCTCCCATTCATACTTTCAGACTCGATGGAGGATAGATAACAACCCTACTTAATGCAAAATCCAATGTCTCCAGCTGGCAACCACATCCAGCAGTTTTGGTATTACAGGCTAGCACACTAATAATTGAGACTTCATTTTATTCATTTTTCAGCTACAGTGATGGGGTTGACTTAAACTGTGGCTGCCCGCAACGTTGGGCTATGAAGGAGGGCTATGGCGCAGACTTGTTGCAGAAACCAGAGTTGGTGAAGGACATGATTTCACAAGCTTGGAGACGTCTCCCACACAGTACACACACAGTCTCTGTCAAGCTTCGACTCTTAGATGACTCCAGGTATGCCCACAAGAATATCTGTATTTCAGTGAAATTTCACTTCATATTCAAGGCCGTGCCTTATTAAATTCTTCATATATTGTTGTTGTTCACTGATGGCACTGGGGATATTGATCTGCATCATTTTCCCTCTGGCTTCCCAATATAAAGTCTCTAAGTTATCACTTTTAAGGCCTTTACATTTGGCGAGATGTTGTTTGTTCAGGATGACATCTTCACAGAGAGTGCACTTGGGTGTAGGTAGGCATCATATCTTGTAGAGATGTTCTGCGAGGCAATCGTGGCCAGTTGCGATCCTAAATAAGGCCACTGCAGTCTTCCTTGGTATTTTTTGTATATCAACTCTATCTTTATCTTTTAATTTATCTTCTTCATCAAGTCTCTGCTGTCTTTTGAAATGTTGTTTAATGTTATTTAATTGTTTATTTATTTCTATTTGTCCTATAGGTTTTATTTGTTGTATTGCACCTTTCCATGCTAATTGATCCGCATGTTCTTTGTCCAAAAGTCCGACAGCTGGGATCCATTGTAGAGTGATATGATTTCTAGTTTCAACTGCTTTAATTAGGCTTCTTATTTCTTTAATATCTCTTGTTTTATTATTGTAATTTACTATTCTATCTATGGCTGATTTTGAGTCTGATAAGTTGATTATGTTTTGTGTTATGTATGGTCTATATAAAATGTTCTGTAATGCTGCTTTTATAGCTGTTAATTCTCCATCATAGTGGTCTGACATTTCATGTAATATTAGATACTGCGCAAAATGTTTACAGTATACTCTTGCACTGGCATTTCTTTTATTGATGAGGGATCCATCTGTATATATTCAGAGCCATTCTTTTTCTGGATATCTTTCATTTTCCGTAGCTATTGCTATGGCTCTCATTTTATCTGGTATATTGTTTCGTTTGTGTATTGTATATATCAGGTCATTCTGATATTGTATATCAATATATTCTATTGGACTTGTTACTTCTGTTGCAATTATATTTGTTGTAATTATATTCTTGTAGTTTAAGTTATTAATATATGTTCTCAAGCTTATTTGAGTTTTTAAATTACTTATAGTATCTGCTGTGGTATTGCATGTATCTGTTTCTATTGACTTGTAGTTTTTGTGCTAGAGTAATTGCTTTCAACTCATGTTCCAATTCTATTGTAATGTTTTTTGTGAAGCTTTGTAGTACTGTAATTGGTGTTGTTTTTACAGCTCCTGTTATTATTCTTAGTGAATTATTTTGTGAAATTTCTAGTTTACTTTTAAGTCTCTTGTTTACTGTTGCTAGTAGTTCTCTTCCATACAATAGGTTAGGTTTTATGTATGTTTTTCTTCGTATATTATGCATTATAACAATTGCCATCCAAACTGATATGAGTTAATCTTAGATAAATAGTAGGCACAGTTAAGGCCGGTTCACAATTGTAACAGAAGGTTGGTTGTGTGTGCGCATGGATGGGTTATTTGCTTCCAAGATGTTGTCTCCGTTGTCCTGGCTATTTACTCTTATTTCAGGTGTGCTTGTGCAGGTGGATGAATAAACAATAATTAATAACACTTGACTTTATTCCCACGATTATTGAGAATGCTGCTCAACACCTGAATATGCCTCATTGTTACACATGCCTTTAACAGTTCCTATTAGAATGAAATGAATGAGTACCATGCAAGAAGAAGAAGAAGAATATTAATAATAACTTGTGTTCAACTCCCACACTGCTATTTATATAGCACCAGTCTTGGCAATTAAAGACCTGTTTTCCCAGGCTTTTAAACAAAATAAATCTCATTCGTTCATTCATATTTTCAAATATATTATAACTACCTTCAGTGGCTCATTTCGAAGAATATCTTTGGAAAAATACTTCAGTTCTGCACCTTACTTCAACAGATTTTTGAACTGATCTAGGAAAACCATTTCACCTACAACTCGTCTTGCTTTGTTACCTTTCTTTCTCTTTCCTTCTTTTGTGTCTGTGTTGAATGAGGCATATTAAGGAAGTCGTTTGGTAGTGTCTCTTTACACTCCAGTTTTACATTTTTACTCCAGAATTTCTTATAATTAAAATAATAAAGCAATTTTTATAACTAAAATATTTACAATGTAAAATGCATATAAATTATATCTTACCTACTATGCATATACTATGTACCATCTCACAATAACCAAGAACAAGTATCAGAACGAGAATAACAAAGTTAAAATGCATGTTTTATAATGTGAGCATTTATAATTAACAGGAAGCTTTTCCAGAAACAGGAAAGAAGATATTCAAAATATAACTTTGTTATTCCCGGGAGTGACACATTGAATCTATATTGATCACATCAGACCCTTCACTGTAGAAATTATTCAAGAATATGGAACACCTGTTAGAGCTCTCTCCAGTCGTGAGCTGGGAGAATGAAACCAGAAGAAATTCCAGCAAATGTGTATCTGGACCACCTCAGATTCAGTGAGCATTGGTTCTTCTAGCAAAAGCATCACTTGATATTAAACTCAAAACTATTGCCGCCATAAACAATAGTTTAAGCTACAAAGAACATTATAAACTGGTAGAAATGAATAAAGAATAACAAATAATAATTAATTTTGAAGATTTAGAAGCTAGTAACAGTGATGTGTCATAATTTCAAATAAAGAGTTGAAGGTTGTTACACTACATCACTAAAATGTTCTTATTTGAACGCGTTTCGGGAGACGGTTTGCTCCCATCGTCAGCATGTTTTCAACTGAGTTTGCCGGTTATTGTCTGGGGAATGTGTGTGGCTAGTGGTGTTCTCTGGGCTGATGAACTTCCAAAGGCTGCTGGGTGGTAGCAGTTCGAAATTCATTAGGTATAACCCACAATCTCCCAAATGCGGGCCACAGACGCAACCAACTGAGCCATCCCACTCGGTACTTCTCTTTCTAAAGAACCCATACTAAGGATTTTTATACCCAAAAGAATTGATCGTCCTCCACTGGGTTCAAATCAGGAACTAGAGGTAGCATGGTAGCTGCTACACCACATAGGATTACAATTTATTATTCCAGGTTAATTCTGTGCACTTCTCAGGAACTAATCAGAGATTCAAGCTTTTTATAGGAATAACTAAAGCTGCCATTTAACAGTATCTTCTTTGTATCTTTGTATTGTATCTGTAATGCAAATTTTTAGAAAGTATTTACTTGTTTTTGTTCACACGTCCTAGGGAGAGTTTTTGGTGTTGGAACACCCCCTTGCTAAAAAGAAATGTACAAATTAATAGCAAAAATAGCTTCATTAAAACAATAGCATCTGTCTAGATTGGCAGGAACGAGAAACTGTACTGTAGATGGAATGGGTACAACCATATAAGAATTCAAGGGCATGTTTTCGTTCTGGTGCTAAATTTGAGTGCAGTATTTCCCAGTTTAGATCATAACAGAAACTCTATGTTGTAGTAAAATAAAATGGCCTGCAGCGGTAATATAAAGTACTTCACAGTGGTTAATTAATTCTCATATCATGACACATTTGCCACAGAATATGCAAACTATGCTAACTTAATTTTAATTCCAATTGCTGCACCTTAATCTGTGAATATAAAATTTATTTATTTAAAAATAAACTCAGGATTAATTTATATTTATCACTTGAACTGATATATTTCTTTTTAAAAAATAGATTCCTGTACATAACTCCCCCCTTAATATTTTTGTTGCTATGCCACTGGCCTATGAGTGATTTACCTTTTACGTTTAACAACTTTTTCAGGAAGATGGTGGATTTGTGTCGCATGTTAGAAGCTGTACAGGCATCTTTTTTAACCATTCATGCCCGCACACCAGCGCAGCGACACCAGCCAATCAATATAATAGCCCTGAATGACATAAAAGCAAGTGTTCACATTCCTGTCATTGCTAACGGTGATGTCCGCACCCTAGCTGGAGCTGAACATCTACATGCTGTCACAGGCTGCAATGGTAAATATACTCTTGGTAGTTTTACTATTCTTAACAGAGATATCCTGAACTAGCCCCAAGATAGCGCACATGTGGTTTGTGGGGTGAGCAGTGCACTTGTGAAACTATACATCGTCTGTTAACCTTGCTACATCCTGCTTACCTTGAGGTTAATATAGCAGTATACTGGTTATAATTTACTGAAGGTTACTAAAGTACAACTTTGACATTTTTCCACCATTATGGGATAAGTCACTTGAATCTGGTGATATTTGAGTCATTAGGTTCCACTCACAACCGGCAACTCTTCCTCAAGTATGCACATGTTACATGTATTGCAAAATTTAGTTATGTTGTGCCTGTTATATTGGTATCCTTTTTATAGTTACAGGAGTTGAAACGTTGCACGCTGACCATTTAGTCACTAAAGCTTGCCTCTCCCATATCTTAACCCCCTATTGGTATTTAGTTTAATGGTAGTAGTATTTAAAGCCCATTCTTATTACATAAGCACCACTGGCGGTGAACACTGATGATGCATGAAATGAAATGATAATTGGAGAAGGAAACGTTCCAGGCCCAAGTTGTAGTAAGTCCAGGCGACTTACTATCGGGAGATCCATGGTTCAAATCCTGGCTATGGCATTGAATTTTTCAGTTGTCTGATTCTACCTTTCCAATCCTGTCCAACACACAGCTTGTGTGGAAGAACAATTAATTCCATTAATTGACCTAATAGTGGTCGAAACTATCAAGCCCGGTACTTAAAGTACTTACAGCATAGTAAATCGCCATTGGGGTATGTCATCTCAATGCAATTTGAGATCTCCTTGTGGTTTACTGGGATAAATGTGAATCATTTGAGGAATTTAATGTCGTACCGGCAGGTTGCCATGGTAGCTCAGTGGTTAGAGCAACCGGACAGAGATGGGAGATCTGTGGTTCAAATCCCGGCTATGGCATTGAATTTTTCAATCGGCTGATTCTACCTTTCCAACACACGGCTTGTGTGGAAGAACAATTAATTCCAAAATATATAATTGTTTTTTGGGTTTGCAAAATCAAGCATCATTTTCTTTCTCATCTTCACTCAGTTGTAGCACTTCAGTGTTATTGATTTGTAAGCAAGAAAATGAGCTGGAGTTAAAGTCATGTTATATCTATTTACATATTTCTCTAAATATTTTCATCTCGTGATACATCAATTATTTAATAATATGTAAAAATTTAAGCTAGTGTCAGTGAAGCAATATTACAATAAATATTTTATGACAATTCTTCACTTATCTTTTTACTTTCTCTACTACATATAATAAGTAGGGGAAGTATAGTATTCCACCCAAAAATTCAGTATCAAGATTTCACCGGAAATACATGCTTTGAAACCCCAGAATCCAAAAAAAGAATTTTTAGAAAAGAAGAATGTGTATGTGTGCGCGCATGCATGCATGCATGTTTTTTTTTTTTTTTTATCTCAAAAATCACTCAGCCGATTTTGACAGAGATATCCATTATTAATGGTTCCAATTGTTCAATACTTGGCCGTTCTTTTAAAGTCCTGTTAACATTCAGTTGTTTCTCATGATTCCATTGAAACAGTATGGAATTTTAAGGTCAGTGTATAGTGTCCAGTTCTTAAACATTTGACTTGCTGCTCCCTTTGTATATACAGAGGGTTGCCCCACTTAAGCTCGGACCTACTTGAATCGCTTTCCCACTCTGTCATTGGTCAAACTGCTTATGTTTATTATTGCATCAGCACACTGCAAGTGCCAGCTGTCTGCTGGGCCAGTCTGAGGTAAAGTTTACTCATAATGGCTTCAACAAATACTGACTTGTGGCAGAGGTACATTGTTGGGCTTTCTGATGCCGGTTACAGCCTTTCAATGATAGTGGAAAGGTGTAAACAAAAAGGTCTTACCATTAGTAAGTCGTATATGGGGCATATAAGACAGCTACATAAAAATGGGTTCCCACCTGAAGCTCAATGTGCAAAAAAAACTAGTAAGAAAAAGGCCACAACCAACAACATGACCTAAAGCAGTAGTAGCCAAGGTGAGTGCAACAGTGACTCAAGAAAACCCACCAATCCAAAGCAGCATTTTCAGCCGCATTGGAATGTCCAAGGGGACCGTCTATTGGATAATACACAACAATTTGGGTCTAGAACGGCACCATAAAGCACGTGGACACACCTTGAAAGAGCGGCAGATCAGAGAACGCTTCACCAACACAAGAAAACTCTATGAACACCACCTGGCATGTGGAAAGTGGCAATGGGTGGTTTCTTTAGATGAAGCATGGGTTTATCTAGGTGACACAAAAAAACCCGAGCCATTTATTACCATCAAGTGGGCCAAAAGGGGGCTCCAACTTTATTCGGGAGAACAAGAAAACGTTTCCAAGGGATTCATGGTGGTTGTAGTTCACAGAGTTGCCAACAATGTAAAATTAATGCAGCCTATTATCAAAGGAATGTTATGGACCCAATTTTTGATGAAGAGATTCCTCGGTTGTATGGTGAGGATGCTCCAAATGTTTGGATCCACATGGATAAAGCATCCAGTCACACTTCTCGGTGTTCCCAGTATTACTACCACTGGAAAGCTATGGAAACAGATGTCAATGTCATAGCATAGGACCCCTGTGAAATCACCAGATGCCATGCCAATGGATTTTTGTGGATTTGATCTGCTGAAACGCCTTGCTTCTCTGCGTCCCACCACAATTGAAGGACTCTGGAAAGTCTGCCAGGAGCAGTGGGTTAACATCCCCCTTTCTGTTCTTAGACGCAGCCTTCTTCAATGGAAATTGTGCTGCAGAGCCATAGTTAAGGCCGTGGAAATCACACTGAACACAATAGGTGGTGGTGAAAGGGAATCCTGCCATGAAAAAGCATAAGCAAAAACATCCGAGCTTAAGTGGGCAACCCTCTGTATAATAAAATGCGTAAAGTAGCTATTTCTGCAAGAATTAATTTGGATTAAAATGGAGTAGATATAAAAATAAGCCTTAGTGAGACTAGCTTATATACCCACTAAAAACGATAGTGGGTGGAGAGACATGTGTATGTGTCACATCAGATTTTTAAAATATAAATAGAGTGTAGTATGCACAGTGAAGAGCATAGTTTCATTTTGTATATAATATGTCTTTATTTTATTTTAAATGTTCTGTATACTATGTAATATTTATGTATATCTGTAACTTTATTGTACATTTCCTTAACACGCATATAGTATTTGTATTTTATTTCAAATGTTCCATATTCTATGTAATATTTATGTTTATATATAATTTTTGTACATTTCCTTGACATGTTCTATGTTCACAAGCCTTTATGGCTGCTAGTGAACTCACAGAATACAATCTAATCTAATCTATGCCTGCCTGCCTGGGAACAAGAACAAGAAAGTTAAAACTTGACCAAGTCTTCCTCCTCATTCTCATGATCCGGAAAAGCTTCCTATTAGTTGTAAATGCTCGCATTATAATACATGTGTTGTCATTCTCATTCTGGTTACCACTCTTGATAATTGTGAACCAGCCTTTATGATTATCATCATCACTCATGGGTGTATTTATTGTGGGAGGGGGCCGGATCAATGAAACCCCCAGAAGCCCCCCCCCCCAAAAGACTTAAATACAGGTTTTGTTGGTTGTTTCTTACTTTCTTTTTTCCTTCTTATAACACTTTTGATGTCATTGAAATTCCCTGGCATAACTGCCTTCCTGCTATAGCACAGTAAGAAAGGAAGAAATTTAACTTAATATAAAGCAAAAAATCTAATGTGTTGCATTCACATAATTTTCTCTACCCTCCACCGCTTATTAACGGGTATACAAATTATTCATATGAAAGTTTATTTTTGTATACACTTCATTTTAATTGAGGTAAGTCTTTCAGGAAATAGTTGCATTACACATTTCATTATGAATACAAAGGGAAAATGGATAGTCAAATGTTTTAGAGTGGGATGCTATACACTGGCCTTAAAATTCCATACTCTTTCCATGACATTGTGAAAAAAATTGAAAATCACAGGACTTCAAACAAGTTGAACAATTCAAACCATTAATAACAGATAGCTCACAAAAGGCTGATGCCACAAAAAAGTTATTTGAAATGAATTATGTGTTTTAAAGAGATCTACATTTTTTTTGTAGTAAGTTTCCACCTATCACTTCACGTTTACCAGTTATACAAGATCATACAAAATTCCTTCTGAGTGAAGAGGACTTCAAAAGCTATTCCCAGAAAATTCAAGATATACATTTTATTTGTAATGTAAATATCTTAAATATATGGTATTTTAATCAAAGTCATTAGAACCATTTTTTAGAAAATCAAAAATTCTGAAAAATATTCCATGTAAAGGGGTATTTTGGTGTTGGGGGATTACCTTGAAATTTTTGTGTCGCATCTTTGTAAGGTAACAAACCTAAATTTTGGTATTTATCCAACTTTTTGTTTTTGAGTTATACTGTTCACACAAATACAGACAAACAGACAGACCTTTTTCTAAAGAAGCTTTGTTTTGGATTCAAGGTGCCTTAAATTATGTATTTCCGGTGAAACCTCAGTATCAAATATTTTGGTGGAATGCATTATGTCCTCTATCTACGATGTACCTATGGTAGAGAAAGTAGAAAGGTGTTGATAGCTATAAACAGTGATCCTGATTTGCCAGACTTTTTCCCGTCATAATCTATTAAAAAACATAGGATTGGTATTTTTATGCAGAAATCGTAAACGTGCGATTACTGATAGGGAGTATATTGTGCTGTGGCATAGACGTTGTTTACGTAAAATGAAACTAAGGGAAAAGGTGAATAAAATACATTTAAATGCATCCTGGGCAATGGAGATCATACAAATACAAATTGTCAAAAAAAGTAACAGGCATTTTTGATGTGACTAATCTGGGATCTTAAAAATCCAAGTGGGGGAAAGCAAGAGATTGAATCTCCTCGTACAGGTAGTGAATCTGGTTTGGTGGAAGATAAGGAGTTAGTTTCTGAATCCAAAACAAGTGGAGACTACTATGAAGAGATTACTGGCAATGTTTTCAAATACTGGTTTAAAAAAAAGATTCTTCCTAAATTAGAGCCTAACATTGTCATTATTATCAGCAATGCACCATACCATACCGTACAATCAGAATGCGTCCCAAATAAATCATGGAGAAAAAAATTACAACGTGGCTGCAAAACAAAGACATCAAATGTAATGGCACAAAGAGTAGGCCATTGCATTGTGAGACTGCCGCTTTACCATTATAATGCAAGGTTAGTACAACCTCCTCCAGATGCTCGCATGTGCGCAGTGGAGTGATATATTAGTTCATAGTTGCAATAAAACCAGAAATTCCATTGTTGCAAATGATGAACTGACAATTTTTTGAAGAAATAAAAATATGGCATCAAAAATTGAAATAGGCGGAATTTTAAAGAGTTAATTTAAACAACTTAAAAAGACTCATATAAACATAAATGAAATAGAAGCTCTATCCTATTGCAAATTTAATATGTATCCATCTGTACATAGGTTACTGCAAATAATGGCAACATTACTAGTAACAACTTCTGCTCTAAGATGTCTGAAAAACTACTTACAAAGCACCATAAGTGAAACAAGACTTTATGGTTTAAAATAGAGAGTTGAGTAAGACTTTATGGACTTGCCATGTTATATGTACACAAAGACATTTCAATTAGTGTTGAAGTTTGTTTAGCCAAAATGGCAAAAAAATTAAGTTGAATAGAAATTAAGCTTTAAAATTAAGAAATCACACTGAATGATTGTTTTATTTTCCTAACATGCATTTGAGTACACACAATTTATATTTCTATACAAGCCTCTTATTATATACCCTTGTATTGCAAACTAGCAAAAATAAATGTATTTCAGTTGAGAGCATTTCATTTTATTACTCTCATTGTAACAGTGGTATAAACACTCATGAATCTGCACTTATTGTAGATTCAAATGTTTCATGAAATACAATACAAATTAATCCATGCATTTTAAATTTTGTTCTTATCCAAAGTTAAAATTTATTGGGTAATATGCAGTTTTCCTTCCAACAATATGTTTAATGTCTTATAATTTGTGTCAATATTTCTTGTAATTATTAATGCCCATATGAACGTTAAAATGTGTTATTGAATCAACTTTGTTATGGTTACCAATATTAATATGTAAAAAAAATTAAGAATCCTTATATCATTAAAAACTTCAAAACCATTCAGAAAATGCGGTTTTGTAGTTATTTGTAGTTATGTAGTCTTGGTGCGGAGACAGGGTTATTCCAAACTCCCTGGTACTTCACCTAAACTAGTCGCGGGCATCCTTTCCCCAACCGGCTTCAAAGCGAACGGAAAGCTTTGAAGCCTGACCATAAACCCATCAGTAAACGATTAGTAGGGTCTTCCCATCCCTTAAACACAACACGTGGTCCTTTCTCCAGCTCCACCAAAGCAAAGCGTTGTTAAGATTTTATGGTGCTTGCGGTTAGGGAGGGTAGGGAACAAGTGTTTGGCTACTGCACAAAGGTCGCCGCTTGGGGATCCGAAGGCTGCGATGACCATATCAAAAATATTCTTGATCCTCCTCCCCCAGAGCCAAATTCTAGAACCACTATTCTCATTCTCCTCATCCTCATCATTATTATTATTAAGTAAATGGTAACCTCATTCAGTCACACTTGCATTCACACACCAAACTCAGGCCTACTGAGAAACCACCTTGGTTAAAGAAAGGTTTCTTGATTCCGGACAGTTGACTGCACTACGGTGCCAGCTACATGCATTTAAAGATTAAAAACTGTAGCATTGATGCTCCTTTAAGTACAGTGTAAAACAGCTACTACCAGTAGATGAAACTGCACCAATCACATGGAACAGTTCTGCCATCTAGTGACAGAACTTTGCATAAGACATCTCTATTAACATCAAGATTTGACCTTGTTACATTGCTAAACCAGTAGTTACATAGAACATATTTTATAGTTATGTTATCTTTATCTAGCTGCTTTCTATTCCGAGTGTATCTTCCACAGACAATTGAGATTCCATCCTTGAATGTCTGATGAATATGTATAGAAATTGTGATATACAAGAGATTTTTCTAAAGTGCAACTTTGTCATTTTTCTACCATTATGGGATAAGTCACCAGAATCTGGTGATATTTGGGTTGCTAGGTTGCATTCATAACTGGCAACTGCCCACAAATCACCCTGTTACATGTATTGGGAAGGTTAGTTGTATTATATTTGTCATGTTGGCATCCTGTTTTTATATTTGCAGGTATTCAACTTTGCAAGTCGACCATTTAGTCCCAACTGATGAACCGATTATAATATTAGTTATATTAATTAGGCTAATTATATGAGCATTTAATTATTAATTAGATTAGGTTATTAATTCTTAGTTAACAGTTAACTAGAAATTTCACAGTAAAACTTTGCAAACAAGCATATAAATAACAAAAGCACATGTGAACTTTCACTTGAGGTTGATTTCATCAGTCAGCCATAACCAGAAGTAGCATCAGTTAGGCTTCATTCACAATGAAATATAAGCGCTAACGTAATGCAGCATAAGTGCAGGCATGAGGGAACACCATTCACAATGCAGCCGTAGGCGTAACGCAAGCACAGGCTTCTAGATCCTTAAACTAATTGTAGAAATATTCCAAGTGCACTGTAAGTTTCAAATTGAATAATATAACCAACAATACCAAATAAGAAAGTTCCCTCAATATTTTATAAATAAGTAGATCACATAAAAAAATAATAATAATAATAATATCATACATGCGTCCAACAGCTTCCCGTAGCGTTTAGTGACATCACGACTGTTCAAAACATTGAAAGTAGTTGTGCAAGTACTATATAAACGGCCATTATTCCGTATGTGGGTAGTGAGCACTTTCGCTATCAACATGTAACACATGCACTTGCATCATGTTAGCATTCTGCTGCCAAAATTGTAACATCATGGGTCCTAAGCCGCAAGGCCCGCAGCTATGGAGCGACGACAGGGCATAGCCATAGGATCTGCACGTCTAAACTCGAAGGATCCATTTTAGCTATATTTTCTTTGCTTTGCGACATTCCATTAGCCATATTTTTTTTCATCACGTTCGCAATATCTTTTGATAAGATTTCCACAAAAACTAAGCGATTTGTCAAGAAGGGCCCAATGTTTCCAATAAAGCAACAACTCCTACACAATTTAAGAACCCAGGATACTACACAATCAACTCTGCGTATTAAAAAATCCCGATTCCATAAGTTTCTTAAAATTTCATACCTCCTTCCCGCGTACGAATAATCTCCAGAAACTGCAGCAAGTTATACATGTAATGATACAGCTGCACAAGTTATATTAATGCAATGTTCATTATCTCTTTGCGCCTGAGCCAAGAAATCTAGGCAGATGCCGGATTCATCAACTATATGAAAGAGTATTCAGTAAGGAGACTACCATAACCTCTTGAGAGAAATGAGAGATGGTGACCCACAATTTGTGTGGCACGGCCTAATGGAAGAGTGCATGCATCGCGATCATCTGCTGTTGAACAGCAGGCAATGCAAAGAGAAAGAAATGCAGAATTCTTCCTCTATGCACGCAACGCAAGCATAAAGTTTGGATTTTGCAAACTCTTGCATTGCGTTGTGTGTAGCACGACTATGTGAATGCTTCCATTAAATAACATGAATGCAAAGTCTTGCACTTACATTTCAATGTAAATGGGCCCTCACATATCACTTTACAATTTCGAATATGATACCATTAGATAGAGCTCTTCAAAACAAAAAACTTTCGTAGGAAATGTTTTTTATTAATTCATACTCTGTTATCCAAAAAAGCATACAGAAAGAGAGCGTACACAAACCCATTTATACAGATAGCAATGCCATTCATATTGAGAAATGTTACCAAAAGAAAGTCCAAAGTAATGTCAAAGAAAGTTCAGATGGCCTTGCACAATACATGGTCAATACTTATGTGCCTAATGAAATAATAATATGATTATAAATACCCTACTTCTACCACAAATAGTGATGATTTTCATAAATGATGAAGGTTTTCATATGTTGATGGTATTGGGTAAATGTCATGCTGCTGAGATACCCTCAACATGCTTTCAGGCATCTTGCTGCTCAAGTACAAGCATGGACAACTGCAGCTTAGCCACAACAAAAATATACACATGCTTTTTTCCTTGAAAGAGTATGAATTAATAAAAATATTTTCCAATGAACATTGTTTTGTTATCTAACAGTACCCCTACATGACCCTCACTCCCATTTTTTGATTGAAGAAATCAAGCTCAAGTGAAAGTTTGCATGTGCGTTAGTTATAAATAATTTTGTCTCGAAAACGTTAATACCATATTTCCCAAAACAAATTACTGCTACAGATGGTCTGGTTCATCCTGTATATTAATGTTTTTCAACTTAAGTGCAGTATCACATTATGAAGTTATAGTAACCAAGAAAATATTACCACAATTTGGATAAATATGTACATTTTCAAATTAAAAACTTCTGGAAATATGTTGTGTCTTTGATTCCTCATTTGTTTTTGGCCAGTTTTTGATTGGAAGGCCTCACTAGAATCAGCATCATTTCTATTGAAGTTAGAACAGTTTTTCTAACTGTTCTATAAGGGTAATAATAATAATAATAATAATAATAATAATAATAATAATAATAATAATGGTATAATCGTGACTGTTGCTGTTATTTCTTAAGCTTAACTCCCTTAATGCCATTGACCAAAACTTTATTCCTTAAAACCACCTATCTCTTTCTTTACCAGAAGAAGCGACAAGGCTGGAGACTAAGCAGCCAAACTGTGTTTTCTTTTTTTAATTCAGTTTTTTAATCTATTAATATTGCTTATTGTTTGTTTGCAGGAGTGATGTCGGCAAGAGGCATCCTGACCAATCCAGCACTGTTTTCTGGCCACTCCGTCACTCCTCTGTCATGCGTCCAAGATTGGGTAGATATTGCTTGTGGTACTGCTGGTACAACATTCCAGTGCTTGCATCACCATTTGGTTTTTATGCTAGAGAAACTCTTGTATCGCACTGAGCGCCTTGTGTTCAATACTCTGCGCAATAAGGAGGATGTACTGCAATTTCTTCTTGATCGTTTTGGCATAGAACCATCTGGAATGTGGTATGAAACACTGGAATGTGAATATGAGGACCAAGGTAGCTATTTCAAACAGAGGTTAGAAGACTGCCACAAAAATGAAGGCATGGAGGACTACTTAGAAGACGCCTGTGATCTTTACAGATGCTAATGAGAAGTTACAGCTGGCCAAAATAGTGAGGCCTGGTTGCGGTTAAAGTTAAACATTGTCTTCAGTTTGACAGCTATGTTGCACAGATTATATTCATTAGCATTAATCAGTATTAAGGGCTGGTACACAATAACTAGAGAACAGAAACCAGAGCCGGAAGCAAAACAGCATACAACATTTTGGTTCACAATACCCCAGGAATGCATATCATTGACCATGTTGATAGCAAAGTGAAAAGTCAATTTTGTGCACTAAGATGCCATTTGTATGCATCTGGTCAATGATATTTTTTCACCTGTTACCAATTCAGCCAACATAACGCAAGTTAGCCAACATCAAAGTTTGATAAGCATTTTATAAATGCAAATCCATTACTACAGGGAGAGCCAAAAAACTGCGAACTGGCTGCGCAGTGTTTTTCCTGTCTGCGTCCTCGGCGTTCATTGCCATCTGTCGCTATCATAGAAAGGATACAACATTTTTAAAACTACTTTTAAAGGCTTTACTTGCCAACTTTATGAAAGGAGATGCTGAAACTGGCCACCGTCTTTGTACATATATTTTTGGCACCTCTTTAGGAAACTATCCATCACTTGCCATAGTTCACATTGAGAAATGCTGACAATTTCCTAGCAGATATTTTGTTTTAATTCTTCCAGGGTGTGTGGATTTGTCTTGTACACTTTATGTTTTAAATTGCCCCAGAGATAGAAATCGCAGGAGGTTGGATTGGCAGACCAAAGGGGTGACAAATCTCTACTAATAATGCTGTTCTCAAAACACACTTTCAATTGTTCTCATCGAAATATTGGCCATATAAGCTGTTGCAGAGTCTTGTTGAAAAATGGCAAAATCACACTACCTGTCTGTTAATTCTCTAAAAACAGGGGCAAAATTCTATTCATGTATGCACGGGCTTCAACTATTGACTCGAAAAACATTGGCCCTATAACTGTTTCTGGCCATAACGACGGTGATCAGTTTCAGCATTTCCTTTCATAAAGTTGGTAAGTAAAGTCTTTCAAAGTAGTTTTAAAAATGTTATGTGGTTTCATCCGCACCTTTCTATGATAGCGGCAGACAGCAACGAGTACCGAGGATGCAGACAGGAAAAACACTGCGCAGTTGGTTCGTAGTTTTTTGGCTCTCTCTGTATTTCCAATTCTTCTAATTGCACCAAGCATCACTCCTTTATTAATAGTGTACACTAAAGTTATTTGTTGCTCTTTATCATTTCTACCAGTGTTTTTATTGTTTTCTGAGGCATTAGCCAGTTTTGAGTTGCATATAAATAAGCTACAAGTTATGCTTTCACTACAAGAGTCAATGCTCAGTGAATCAGGATGCACATCTGCTACAACTTCTGGTTTCATTTTCTCAGCTTGCGACTAGAGAAAGTTCTAGAAGCTGTTTCATGTCACAGCTGGCTTAAATAATTTCTACAATGAAGAGTCCAATATGTATCTAATATACTGTTCCTGAGAACAAGAAAGTTAAAACTCGTCCAAGTCTTCTTTCCCATTCCTAGGATCTGGAAAAGTTTCCCATTAACTGTAAGCACTCAAACTGTAATACATTTATTTTAACTTTTTGTTCTCAGTTATTGTGAACTAGCCTCTAAAGTCGATGTTTAACCAAGAATACTCTTGAATGGCATTTTAGGAAGAGTGAGTTGCAATTTCACAAATGCTGGAGATGATAGGAACAGAATAATGCAGACTGGGTAAAATAATGAAATTAAATGTTTTCATATAAGTGGAAGATGTACACTGCAAGAAGAATAACAATGTCTACAACAAAATTAATATTGTCTGAAGTATAACCAGTGAGGGCAATTAAAAATAATTGCAGAATTACTTTTAGCTCACAAAAGTTTTGCTCTAACAGGGTGGATTCCCAGAGAATTGTTGTAAACTGTGTTATTCTTTTAACAGCTTATTTCATTCTCTATTCTCCAAGACACCTCAATCCTTGACAGTATTAGATAACACCATCTTTTCTTCAACTTTAATGTTCACTACACAGTTAGTCACAAATGCTGTAGAAGCCTGATCTTTGTAAACAGAAGTTTGTAGAAGAAATGAACATAAAGTCCAATGAAGAACAGTCCATACTTATTCATTTTCCTAGCTCACTTTTGATTTCAACGTTGCTAAAATCAGCTGAACACTGTTCAAGCAACAGAAATGCTTATTTAACTTATATATAGTGATGAAGTTGTGCCTCTGCTTTTATGGACAGGCACGTCTTTCAGTGCTAGCCAACGCATGATTGGTTGGAGAGAGGGAGGAGGTGCTTCTGACTTGGGAAGCATCTGGAAGGCTAATCAAGAAGAATGGCAAAACTTCCAGACCTGAACTCTTGACACCATAAGAAGTTTCTTGAAAACTCTTACAGGTACAAAGAGGAGTGTGTTAGTCATGGGAGGAGATTGTTGATGTGACATACAGTGCTGTTACTCAGTTCTGTGAACATACGACGATATGGTTGCCTCAGCAAAACATTTCTTATAACTCATTTTCTGCTACTATATAATAATATGCTTATTGTGCAACACACCAGACTGCAAATAAATCAAACCTCTCAGTAAGCATTTGTTGCACATGTCAGAATATTTTTTCAAGCAAAGTTTACCAGTTAGCTGGAGCTTATTTTAGCTGCCTTATGAGTTAATTGCAGATGCTGTTTTCACTCAGCAAAATTGAGTATTTACTTAGCTGTCTCTGGGTTCAGAGAGATTTCTTTTAGCTAATTGTAAAGCATATTTGAAATAATTATATCTCAGTGCCGACCATGGCTTCAACTAGTAATGTAGCAAATAAGTTAGCTCGCGTAGGAATTGTACAGGCTTCTGAAATTACTTCAGAAAATGTGGAGGTCTTCTTGCTTTATGACAGCAATTTGGAAATTGATGGTAAGTTTTCAAATTTTGAGGGGGATATTGATATAGGTAGCAGTGAGGACGTTTTCCTTCAGGTGTTCATGAAGAATCAACATTGTGGAATGCTCAAAACAACTATAGCATAAATAGACATATCTTTATGAGCACAGGCTCTAGTGTACTACCCTAGGCTCACCTGACTTCTGACAGCCAACCAATTGACAGTGAGCTACTCCATTTTTTGGGAAATGTATGTCAAATAACAGGTTTACTTCCATTTTGCAGTTCCTTCATTTCACCTGCACAGAGAATGTAAATGATAAACCACACAAAATTAAGCCCGTTTTTGTTATATTATTTTAAAATTAAAAAAAAATTGCGTGCTTAGTGAAAAAGTCACTGTTGATGAAAGTTTAATGCAAGTTTCATCCCAAATTGTTTTACAGATTTGAAAAGATATTTAAAGAATTCAATATGAAGTTGTACTACAAAATAGATATAATTGAAGAAATCTATTGAATCATCCTTTAAAAAACAGTTACCTAAACATAAAATAACTGGAATATATAAAATGGAATGTTTCGAGTGTGATAATATTTATATTGGAAAAACAAAACAGAGCCTGGAAATTAGAATAAAGGAAAATAAAATTTGAACAAGTGGACAAGTCTGCATTTTCATCCCATTTTTGGAGCTTCAACCTTGAAATAAAACAGAAATCACATTGCTCAAACACATCAAGACACCCTTAGCACTTGATACATGGGAAAGAATTTTAATTACTAAGAATGAGCCACATCTTATGAATTTTGATACCCTGCCTGTTGATGATATCATCCGAGTACCCATAGGACACAGAGGGCAGCACAGGCACAATGACTTGGCTGAGAATTTTCCAGCTGCAAACTCCACTCGACAAACTGATGATGAGCATACTTATGGTAACACATTTTGACTACTTGAAGTATGTGAAGTTCATGTGTTTTTATTTGTGTTAATAGTCATATAAATCCACTGTTACGAATGACTTCATTTTAATTTCACGAATTACTTCTAGTGTTACTCCTCCTGCTGCTTCTGTAATTTCACTTCCATTTAAGTTTCTTCTGAATTCATAATTTCTGCCATTTAATCTTTATGTAGGTTAGATAAATGAGTAATGTTTTAGATCAAAGAAAGCTGTCAATATAACATAAAGGTAAACTCTACAACGAATTGCAATAAATAGAAGTATGATGATTTGTATTGTCGACAGATAATGTGACCATCATTAGAAATTAATCATGTAAAAAGACAAAATGAAAAGTAAAACCTAATCAAACCAAGCCGAGTTACAAACATGTGCAAATACAAAGCATAATTTCCATGTGATTGGATTTGAAACCAAAGTTGGTCACACTGAAGATTATCGCATTAGTGCAATAATCTAAAGCTTTTAGCTCATGTGCTCTGCATTAGAAATTCTACTTTTATGCCATGCCGTCTAAAAAAAGGTATACAACTGTTTGGTAATATGGAGAGCTCTAAACCCACGCAAGACAATGACCTACCTGGACTTCTGCATAGCAATAGCTTGCAGACTAATTGAACATTGTAGCATTAAAAGACTTCTTCATACTGGGGGTAAGAAATCCAAAACACCGGCACCCCTCAGACTTGAAGGAAAACACTTTCCTAAAAGGATACCATCCACAGCAAAAAAGTCCCACCCATTTCAAAAGCGTCTGGAGTTTGCAGGGAAACTAATGTAATTTGCTATGAATGCGTAGATGTGCCCTTGTGTGTTATTCCGTGTTTTGAGGTCTACCATTCAAGAAGAAACTTTTAAAAGGTAAGCCTTGATCTCTTAAAGAATTTTTTTAAGTGAACCTTAAAAGAGAAAAATTAAAATAATTAGGGTTAAATAAGTATAAAATTCATGTATGCACAGGATGTTTATAGACATCCATATCACTTCTGCATTTTAAAATGTACATCCATATTGGCAAAAGGGTTAATTTCATAGAACCCAAGCCCTTTTGTGGCATGTCTGCCAGAAGTATCAAACATGAGATAAACGAACTAATATCTAGGCCTCATCTTGAATATTGGAATAAGCAAACTACTGCCATGCAAGCCCATGAATTAATTTCAGGTCCAAGCTATAAGCAGAATAAGGTTTTTTATTGTTTTTTAGAGTCAGCTGAAAAATTGAATGCCATAGCCAGGATTTGAACATGGATCTCCCACTTTCCATGCAGTTATTCTTAACAATTGAGCCACATGATTGGCATGTTTCACAGAACTGTGTTAAAAGGAGTTCTTACAACAGAAAATTATCCAACACTGGCAGTCGACAACAAGCTGATATGCAGACAACTGTCTGTGAAACATGTTCTCAGAAATGTGTATTCTGTGAAGCAGTAAGAGTGTGCTAAGTTGTCTCATTTATCTTCTATTGAAGTATTAGGCTTCACTGTGTTTAGCTCCTTCATGTGATAATTCAATCAAAATTGTTTTAGCCATTTTTAAGAAAATCTTTGTGTCCATCCTTGGAAGATACTGATCTTAAATAAGTTTGGTATATAACTGACACTTGGATTTTAGTTATACTGTTCATAGACACATGCACACAGACATATTCTAAATATTTTTTTTTAATACAGGAAATCTCAAAACTTGTATTTTTGGGAAGTATAGGTGTCAAATTTTTGGGTGGAATACAATACATATATCATCTGCTTACTATTGGTAAGTAGTAGAAAGGTAAGAACATGTGCTGTGGTTTGTCTCGCTGTAGAAAGCAACTGTATCATAAAGCAAGGACCTTACCTCCTTTTGTAACGTCAATTTCATAGCAACATTTTTTTATAAAAATATTAATTTTAAGACTCATGTTTATATGTTTTCTTTCTCTTATTTTACTGTGAGGTACTTCCTCCCACAGTTTTTCTGAGAATTTTTGTTGCTGTTCATTTCTCAACTAGAAAAAACTGCTGAAAAAGAGGCCACATGATTGCAGTTAGACATGGACCAATAAAGGAAGAGTGAGCCAATCCTTCAGTAAATAGAGTTGTCAGTTTTTGGCTTTTTTTTTTAGCAATGTTAAGTTGGCACTCCAAGATAAAAGAAGGGTGTGGGGAAGAAAAGCGTTATACAGTAAAAGTGGCAACAGCTAGGAATGTTCATCCCAAAGGTTCCTGTCATTCTGTGGTTAGTGGGATTAGGTAAAGCTATCATGTTTTCTACTTGTGAAACAAGCAGTACCTATATTCCATATGTAAGAGAAAATTTTGTAAATGATTAAAAAAATGGGATTTCAAAATTTCAACTTATCTAAATTCCTTCTAAAGATAAAATTTATGCTGGATACACTTTGATGAGTTAAGCATATTGGGTTGCTGTAGGTCCTGGGGAGATCTAACATTGAAAACTATTTATGCTGAAACCTATCTTAAAGCACCTGTAAGAGAATAAGAAGGCAAATGAAATGAATTGCCATTTTCAGTTCAAAATCAAAGTGAAAATCCAACAGCAACATTGAATGCAAATTAAATGGACATCCTTGTTTGAACAGCATCATAGGTGCAGAATTAGTTGCATTCCTCATCATTCCCAAGGAAAGAGAAAAAAAAATAGCCTTCAGTGGGGCAGTCAGCACTATCCATTCCAGTCAATTAATGCTCGTGTTACCTTGCTTTAGTTTAATTGAGTTAGATATCACTTTATTTCTGAAACATACAATTAAAATTGCTAGTTATCTGCATATGGACATAATGTGATAAACGACTTCTGTAATCAAAATTTCAAAGCAAGTTGAAGCATTAAGGCTTTAATACTTCCCTAGTGAGTTTGTCCTTCCTTATTAACCATAGTGATGCTAAAACAGTGACCTCATCTCTTTCCAAAATCCTTTAGCACCTTGAAGGTCGATAAACTGTGGAGTGACCACCGCATCACAAGATTTGAGCCACTCAACAACAGCTAGATGATTTTGCTTGAGAGCGAGTTCCAGCGGTGTTAGGTTCTTATAACCCTTGATGGCAAAGCTGGCCCCTCGCTCAACCAGAAGCTGCACAACTGGAAGATTTCCTTCCATGCAAGCTTGATGCAATGGAGTGTTGTTGTACCTGTTCCGGACATCCACTGTGGCACCTTGATCCAGGAGTAGACTGCAGACTTCAAGATGAGAGAATGCTGCTGCCAGATGCAGTGGGGCACAGCTCTCGAAACCCCGAACATCAGGGTGAACTGCTGCTTCGAGCAACAAGGAACAGATTTCCACACGTCCATAACAGGCGGCCAGGTGAAGAATTGTGTTTCCCCACTTGTCAGTCAAGATCGCCTGAGCACCTCGCTTCAGCAACATGCTGCAGACTTCTGTGTGACCTCTCCAAGCGGCAAAGAACAGCGGAGTCTTCCTTTCGTAGCCCAGCACGTTTGGATTGATTCCTTTATCAAGCAAGAGCTGACACACCTGGATATATCCTTTCTCCGCTGCTAGGTGAAGAGCCGTGTTATTCCATTTATCTCTGATTAGGAACTGAGCCCCTCGATCAAGTAGAAGTCTGCAGATTGCTAGATGCCCGAACCACGAGGCAAAGTGTAACGGCGTTTCTTTCTGGAAACCATAGAGATTCACGTTAACTCCATTATCAAGCAGCAGTTGGCAGATTTCAATATGACCACCACGGGCTGCCAGGTGAAGGCCCATATTTCCTGCGGAATCACGAGTCTCTAAGGCAGCCCCATGTTTCAAGAGCAACCTGGTTGTATCCAGGTGTCCATTTTTGGTTGAACAGTGTAGAGCCGTGCTGCCACTCTTGTTGAAAACGTTCACTGAAGCTCCTCTGTCTATCAATATCCTGCAGACATCAGCATGACCATGTGTGGCAGCGAAATGAAGGGCTGTATTCCCGTCCTTCCCGCTGATGGAAGATGGTGTACCGCTCTCCAGGAGTAGGCTGCAGGTTTCTGCGTGACCCCCACTGGCAGCACAATGAAGAGGCATGTTGCCCACCTTGTTGAAGATATGCAATCTCGCTCCATATTGCAGGAGCAATCGACATATTGCTGTATGGCCTCTGAGAGCGGCTAGATGTAAGGAAGTGTTTCCCCCGGCATCTTCTTTGCCCACGGGAGCTCTGTGACGTAAGAGGAGTTTGCAGACCTCGTTATGGCCAAATCTAGCCGCAGCGTGTAGCGCACTGTTGCCAGAACTGTCTTCATTATCCAGGGAAGCTCCTCGACACAGCAGCAGGCGACACACCTCGACGTTGCCAACCTTTGCTGCCCACATGAGAGGCGTGTATTCATCTTCATCGCGAATGTCCACATCTGCGCCGGCCACCAGCAAAGCTGCAACCTCGTCAGTCTTGCCTTCTCTGGCAGCGATTATCAGTGCCCTCGATCTACTCTTCAGGATTATGTCCTGCAACAGCAAAAGAGACCAACCACAATATAAATCCGAGTTTTCGTATTTTGTAGTTCCAAGATACGCAAGGGAACGCTGGAGTGTGCATAGGAAACAAATTCTGCAGACCGCTACGTGTACAAGCTGTCTCGAATAAATACTGAGCTCACTAGTATCCCTGTTGCCTAGACACACACTATTTTCAATACCCCTGACCAGGAGCGCCATTTCAGTTTCTGCTTTGGGGGGGGGGCAAGATTGCCTGAAGCAGTTTTCCGAATTTTCGTGTGAATTTTAACGACACATTTAGCATAAAATAAAACCATATTTTACTTCTCAAATGTAAAATATTTGTATTAAAAGATCAGTTGTAGTGATTTTTCTTTTGGTATCGCAATAATAACCAGTAGCCTAATCATTTCTTGCAACTTAGGCGGGAAATTGGCCACCCTGCCCCCCTAAATGACGCCCCTGACCTTGACATTAAATAAAACATACCACGACCAGTACATTTATATCAAAGTCAAGGTAGGTACATAAAACAAAGTACAGGGTTATTACAAAAGAAGTAGACAACTTTGAAATTCTATCAACACAAATTTTGCGATGTTATGTTGGGAAACTCTGGAATTTTACATTGGTAGTTTTGTAGTTGGTAACTATGTAAGTCATTGTTGAATATGCAAAAATGGCGAATCCTGTGGAAAAAGCGTATTGTGTGCTGGAACTTGCTAAAACAAATTCTGTAACTGTCGTCCAACGACATTTCGGAACACGTTTCCGGAAACCACCACCTACTAGACAATTGATCTATGATTGGCATAGAAAGTTTGAGACAAAAGACTTTGTGTGCAAAAGAAAGAGCCCAGGAAGACCACGCATATCAGAAGAGGGTGTTGAACGTGTTCGTAGTGTTTTCGCAAGAAGTCCACAGAAATCGACAACAAGAGCAACCTTGGAGTTACAAATTCCACAACCAACTGTATGGAAAATTTAGCGAAAGCGACTAAAACTGGCTCCTTACAGGTTGCAGTTCTTGCAGCAGCTACATGAAGACGACGATGGCCTCAGTGAACGAATAGTGTTCAGTGATGAGTCAACTTTTCAGTTGAGTGGAAAAGTGAATAAACGAAATGTTCGAATATGGGGAAGTGAAAAACCAAGGGCTGTGGTGGAACATGTGTGGGACTCTCCCAAAATTAATGTCTTTTATGCGGTATGCCACACCAAGGTGCATGGCCCCTTATTTCTTGCAGAAAATCAGTAACAGGGCCTACATATCTCGATATGTTACAGCTTTGGTTGTTGCCCCAACTGTATGAGGAAATGGAAAGAGAAACCTTTATTTTCTAACAAGATGGAGCACCGCGTCACTAGCACACAGATGTTAGACTTTACTCGGATGAAATTCTACCACAGCGTTGGATTGGCCGTGTTGCAGATGACAATAACGCTTTGCTGCGTTGGCCACCGAGGATTCCCGATCTCACCCATGAGACTTTTTCCTTTGGGGATTTCTCAAAAACAGAATTTTGGTTCCTCCACTTCCACGCGATTTAGATGACATGAAGGAGCGTATCAGAAGAGCCGTGGCAAGTGTCGATGCACATATGTTACATCGCGTGTTCAGTGATGAGTCAACTTTTCAGTTGAGTGGAAAAGTGAATAAACGAAATGTTCGAATATGGGGAAGTGAAAAACCAAGGGCTGTGGTGGAACATGTGTGGGACTCTCCCAAAATTAATGTCTTTTATGCGGTATGCCACACCAAGGTGCATGGCCCCTTATTTCTTGCAGAAAATCAGTAACAGGGCCTACATATCTCGATATGTTACAGCTTTGGTTGTTGCCCCAACTGTATGAGGAAATGGAAAGAGAAACCTTTATTTTCTAACAAGATGGAGCACCGCGTCACTAGCACACAGATGTTAGACTTTACTCGGATGAAATTCTACCACAGCGTTGGATTGGCCGTGTTGCAGATGACAATAACGCTTTGCTGCGTTGGCCACCGAGGATTCCCGATCTCACCCATGAGACTTTTTCCTTTGGGGATTTCTCAAAAACAGAATTTTGGTTCCTCCACTTCCACGCGATTTAGATGACATGAAGGAACGTATCAGAAGAGCCGTGGCAAGTGCGATGCACATATGTTACATCGCGTTTGGGATGAACTTGATTATTTGATGTTTGTCGTGTAACGCAGGGATCACACATTGAACATTTGTGAGTTCACAAATTAAACTTCAAGACTTCCTCTACACGACAGTGTTAACAGATTTATTGTATCATTAATAGTTATGGATTTATAACACACTGAAAGTGTCTATTACTTTTGTAATAACCCTGTACTTAGGTACCCTAAAGTTATTAAGTTGCATTTATAATTCAACAATATTTAAAATACTATGGTGACTCGTAGCAACACAGAATTTGAAGCGAATTCTGCAAAACATTCTCATGAAATCTAAACCATTACAGCGTTAGTACATACCTATAATGTTTTCAGTTGCTAAAAGCATTCCTTCCCTACTTTGTATGAAGCACAGAAAAAGTAGTGACCTAGTAGGTGAATTGGACACTCGTTTTTACTTTCTCTACCACCTACTTATACTAGTAAGCGTTGTATTCCATCCAAAATTTTTATGTCGAGGTTTCAACGGAAAGACATGTTTTGAGACCGCCTAAATAAAAAAAAAGATTACGAAAAGATCTCTGTGAGAGAGAGAGAGAGAGAGAGAGAGAGAGAGAGAGAGAGAGAGAGAGAGAGAGAGAGAGAGAGAACAGCATAGCCCAAAACGAAATGCCCGATAAACACCAAACTTGGTGCTCAGGTTTAGCATCTTCCAAAGATGCGACAATGATATTTTGAACTTTCTCAAAAATGGCTGTAACCATTTTGATTAAAATACCTTATGTTTAAGATTTTACACGAAAAAATGTATTGAATTTTAAGGGAAAACCTGTGAAGTCCTCTTTGTTCTGTAGGCATTTTATATAATCTTGGGCAACTGGTAAACCGTAAGAGATAAAACATACCTACTTTTAAAACAAAATGTGTAGACCTTTTTAAAACATAATTTATTTCAAATAAGTTTTTTTGACCAGCCATTCCCAATATATCCGCTGTTATTGGTTTGAATTTGTTAACACTTAAGTGCTGTTGCTATGCAGTTGTTTTTCGCGTTATGCAAAGAGTATGAAATTTTAACGCCAGCATATAGCGGCCGGTTTTTAACATCTGACTATCGATTCGGGTTCCTCTATCCCCCTTATATCTACACGAAATGACAATGAAACTTAATTCTGCAGGTTTATCTCGATTATCATTATGTAGCTAAAAAAATAAACTGTCTTGGGAATAATTTATAGAAGTTATATAAAAGTAAACGATAATTGGAAAAGGAAGTCATGTGAATGCAACTTCGGATTTTTTCAAATGTGTTTCCACTTTACAACCTTAGCGTGACAGATTAATTCACACATAAATAATCCATAATATTGTAGTTAACTACAGGTCCGGGACATAAAAACATGTTGGCAATGCTGCAGTATGCCATTACAAGACGTGAAATATTTAATTTAAGACCGCCTGGAGGCTTACGCGAATGTATGAGAGAAGCTCAATGGGTGTACAGAAATAATTGCCAATTATAAATTAACCCTGGCAATGTGGATAGCATAGATAATTAGCGGCGCGGAAATCAAACAATTGCAGTTCAACGTCTTGCAATTTACTGCAGAATTGACAGAGAGAGTATAATAGACATACCTGGTTTTTACACTGTTGCGTGCCCGTCTCCAGAGTTGCAACATTTCCATCTTGTTGCATGTATGTTATTTCTTTGTTTATAGTCATAGCGATTTTCACCATTTCTTCTGTTAGTTCCTCCATGATTCTTGATTTGCATCACCTCATTATTTCAATGATATTTTACAGTTGTGATGTATTCTGAAAATTGCATTAGCTTTAAAAAACTTCACTCTAGATTAGAAAAAGAATTTATGTTTAACATTCAATTTGTTTTCCTTACATTATATTATCACAGCTAAAATTCTATAAACTACAAACAAAAGATTATTTGAGTAGCCTAGTATCAAACCCGGACATCCGTCCCCTCATTCAAAATTGAGTTAGTAATGTATTCCGATAGGATTTTTTCCGTTCTTTTCATTGATGAAGTCCTTTACTTTCAAAAATGGACGCAAATATGGTTAATTAAGTGTTGAAGTTCACTGTTTACTTCAAAAGTGGACACCTGCACAAGAGCTTGGTTTCAAACTCAGACATTTGCTTAAAGAACCAATGGTAATGCCGAAAAGGTCACGTGATCTAAACAGAAATGGCGACGGCTTGTGCCGGATGTTAACTTGGTGGTTAAGATTTTATGAATTTTTCAACTGTTACTACGAATAAGTGAAAAGCTGCATGAGTAAATTGGAGCAAAACATTTCACCAGTTACTGAAGGAAATGCCAAGAAGGGATTACGACATCCGGAAAAGTGGAAAAGGAATATAGAAAAGAGAGTAATGTAAGAATAGCTGGCAAACTACCCTGCTCTCTTGTTTTATTTATTACGCGAAATTATAGATTATTGGGATGAATTTGTATATCAGAAATGATACAAAAGAGCATAGTAAAAAATCTGACGAGAGTTTTAACTGGTCATATGTTGAGACATTTTGGAGATATCAAGGCCTGAAAATTGGCCGAGAAAGAGACGAAATGTTAATCGTTACTGAGTGCCTCTGCCATTTAAAAAACTTGGAGATGTTGACAGGTTGCTCGTCAAACATTTTGGAGAAAACTGAAGAGAACTGCTCACTCTTGAGTGGTACAAAAATGTACTACAGAGACAACCTTGTCTGCCAGATTTGCCCGATGATCAACGTGAATGTGAAACACAGCAGGATGATTTGGACAGTGATCTCGTTTTAATGCATATTTCAGTTTAAATTTACATGTACTTGAACTTTAAATATACAAATGAGTAAAAGTTTTAATTTCCTCTGGAAATTTTTTGCACGATATAGAAACGGAAGAAAGCTTATAAATTAACAGGAAATTTCATGAATTATTTAAAGTTACATCTTATTTTATTTGTGGCACTGAAAATATGACTAGAGTATTGTAGTTGGTTTTACATTTATTCACTAATATAAGAAACTTAAAAGTTTAAAATGCAATGAAAAACATTTTTTAAATTCACAAACATCATCTCAAAATTCATACAATTTCCCAGCTGATACTCTTTGGCATAGACCGATATCACTATTAAATGAATTTTACAACTACATTTGCATAAAAAACGGACACCTACAAGTCTGTTCACATCAAAAATGGACATCTACATTATTTGTTTCAAGGACGGACATCTGTATTTATAAAGTTAATTTTAACTCATTTATGTGTATAAACTGATATTGGTTATTTGACAGTACCATTCCTGCAATATTAAGCTTAATGATGCAGAAAACAGTATGTAAATATGTGAATCCTATATTTTGTAATAAAAAGGGAGTTCATCTCATTTGTTTGCAAACGACAGATGTCCATCTTTGATATTAACATACTCGTTTCTTCGTTTGTTCCCTTTGTGTTAGGACAAATAATTACATTAACTCCTTTGTTTGCTTTTTTTTTTAGAGTTTTCGTCGGTTATTGCCACGTTAATTTACATTTTACTTCATAAGAGGGTGGGGCAGCGTTATCTGTTTGACATTTTGATATCTTGGCCATGGTGGGGGACTACTTACTTCAACCTGAGGGAATTTAAACATGAAATAGGGAATACAAACACGGCTAGCCGAGACCGTTAAGGCAAGGATACCTGAAGGAGACGTTCTGGTGTTCAAATCCCGCCAGGACCGACATCCCTGGCTGAGACTTCATGAGTCCTCATAACTGACAAATGACTCCGAGGTACTCTAAACTTAGGCCTGGAACGATTTCCAAATTATCACTTCATGTATCACGTGTCCACTGCCTGCGGTACTGTATCTATTAAGAACGGGCTTGAAACACTACTAAAAAATAGAAGAAATAAATAGGAATATTTTGAATATTTCCTGATAAAAAGCGAACGTTTTTAAAATAAATGTCGTAGTGTAGATTTTAAGAAGATCCGGGGTTTTATGGTATGAATTTGTCTTTCTTTATTGGTTTCCCATTTACAGAAAATCTCACGGGAACGAAAAGAACTTAAGAACCGTTTTATACAAAATTAAGTCTACAAATATTAATTACCTATTTTATCACCATCTCAGACTTCTGACATTTTAATTGAAATCAATAGAGCAATTTTTTAACAAAATTTTCCCAACTACTGCTTGAATGCGTTGTAATAAAGTCTAAAAATTTTCACCTCGCAGCCTTGGAGCCACATGATGTAAATGTTTTCGCATTTGAGCTCTTCTGTTCAAACGCGGATTTGTTTTTTTAAATGATCACTTTAGCTTTTTAATTCCTGGTGTCTCAACACATAAATTTTCGGTGAAATCTCGGTAATGAAATGTTGATAGACTGCAGTGCTTCCTTTTCTTTAGAACTGGTTGGAGAAACTGAAATAAGACAATAAGTCATAATGTTCAATCCAGGAGTAGGGGAGACGACGGAGTGAAAATGAACCAATTTTTACTTTCTCTACTGCTCACCTTCAATAAATAAAGTATAACACTCCACCCAAAATGCAATTTCGAGATTTAACGGGAAATATTGTGGGTTTACTTAATTAAGAAAAAGGTCGCGCGCGTATATGTGTGTGTGTGTGTGTGTGTGTGTGTGTGTGTGTGTGTGTGTGTGTGTGTGTGTGAAAGAGAGAGAGAGAGAACAGCATAGCTCAAGTCGGATAAATGCCAAACTTGACATGATGCAACACGAAGATATTTAAGAAAATCCCTCCCAAAACTACACTTTTCATGGAATCCTGTTATTTTTTTATTTTCTCAAAAAAGACTAAAAAAATTTTATTATACCATACGTTTAAAATATTTGCACAAATATAAAGTGTAAATTATTGAATTTGCTGCGAAATTCTCTTCATTCTGAATGAATTTTGTATGGATAACTTGTAACCGTAAAAGATAGACAAAACGTTACTATACACCACAAATTTAGATTTCGTTAAAATACATAACTTATGTAGAATAAAAATGTTTGTGGCATTCACCATTTCCGAGATATTCATTTATTTGAATTTTTCAAATACTGATTAAATAGAGGTAGACAGAAGCTTTCTAAAGAATACTTTATGGAAGAGTGAGTAGACAGTCATGTGAATGCAACGCATGATCTCTTATTTTTCTCATTAGCGTTACGGCCTGATATATGCATTTAAGACAAACAGTATCATTGCTCTATAAATCTTAAAACAAAACAACACAGAATCTCCAACTACCAATACTAATTATCTACAAATAACACTTCATGAAGTTCTCATCATTAAACTACAATATAAAGTCAGTGTAATATTACATTAGGCTAAAAGAGTGTTTTTATCTGTTTAGTAGTAGTAGTAGTAGTAGTAGTAGTAGTAGTAATAATAATAATAATAATAATAATAATAATAATAATAAAGTATACGCATCACCTAAAGTGGTGAAGATTATATTTGCAATAGGAGACAACAAACTAGGAAGGAAAACTCGAACCCAAGCGTTTGGAAACCAACCATTATCATATCACAAGAAGAAAGAAAGAAAGAAAGAAAGAAAGAAAGAAAGAAAGAAAGAAAGAAAGAAAGAAAGAAAGAAAGAAAGAAAAACTCACCTATTTCATTTCCTCGTTGTCATCACATAAGCAAATATCACGACCAGTAGAGGAGAGATCCATTTTTGTGACCCATGAGCTAGTTTTCTACACGTACAAGAACAACCATTTCAAACCATAATTTTCGCAAACAGTAATTACAAGAGCGACAGTGTACGTCACCTGTTTCTTTCTCCAGCCTACCATGAACTGCCCCAAATAACCACGTAATCATAACTATGCCTGATATGAAATCTTATCTAAAGCCACTTTTACTTTATCTTATTTATTGCCTCATAACCCATGGATGCAAGGTAATTTATGCCAGTATAGTTTTTCACACTTGCCAACAGTTGAAGGTGCATTCGGAGGTGAATGACCCAACCAAAAGCGAGGAACATTATTACTACGAGTATGTAACTTCAGTGAACTTCTACTTTAGTAGGAGTACGTAACGTATCGTTGCTGATAAGGCCGATTCAAAGGGGTTTGGGAGGGGGGTCGAGTCGTGCCACCGCCTAGGCGGCGTGTTTTAGGGGCCACAAAATCTTAAAACATGAACAAGATATTTGAAAGAGGACGTAATTACAAAATAGTGCTCAAATTCTAGCTATTCTGGAGAATTTTTATTATGAAATTGGTGGCAAACGAAGTGCCAGGAGTTAGTCACTTTGGATGTGAGTGTGACCATCAATGATGATTGTTGTCAAAACCTCCTGTGCACAGCAGATGTTCAACAATAAGCATCACGTTTACAAATAGGAGTGTATAATAGAGTGTTATGTCTGAAAACGTGAGGGGGCGGAGTCGGCCCTGATTGCTAAAGGATTAGACAATGAATGCACTTGCACTTTATCTATAGGCGCAGCTATTGTCTTTTTGTAAACAAAATACAGACTGTTGGATGTTCGAGCTGAAAGTGTGGTAACGTTAATGTTTCAAACGTATGATTTATAACTAAAAACCCTGTGTTGCATTCACATTTCTCTACTCACTCTTCTACAAAACTATCCTTAAGCTTATCCTTCTATCTACTTCTTGTTAATAGAGGCAAACTATCATAACATGTTTACACATTTTTATAGGTATAAGAAGGATGCAATAGGGTAAAGCTAAAGTAATAGATTATTTAAAAGCGGACCGCTATGTGGTGGCTTTGAAATGTCATGCTCTTTGCATGACCCCCCCCAAAAAAAAGAACAGAGACTTGCCACTTGAAAAAAAATGCTTTTTTTGGATTCAGGGGTCTCAAAACATGTATTTCCGGTGAAATCTCGGTATCGAATTTTTGGGTGGAATACAATACTTCCCCTACTTACTATACGTAGTAGAGAAAGTAACAAATCTGATGTGTTACACTCACATGACTTTCTCTACTCTTGTACAAACTATTTTTACAAACGCTTATTCTCCATATGCTTCATGTTAATCGAGATATCGAGATGTTAATCTTATTGCTAATTTTATTGTAGATGCAAGGGGAATTGGTAGGCTTTAAGCGATAGTCAAATATTCTAAGAGCTGGTTGCTATGTGGAGTATTCCCTTCTCTTTGCATTACCAGGACAAAAAAAATGAATAACGGATTTGAGAAAAAGTGTATTGGAAAATTTAAGGGAATAACAAGCAATACCTCGAAAATGGTTTACTCAATAAAAAAAATGTATATGACATAAATTGTGTATTTTATCGCGATCTACATTTTTTGTGTAGTAAAATTTTGTCTATTTCTTATGGTTTACCAGTTATGCAAAAGTCGTTCTCAATGAAGAATACTTTTGGAGACATTCCCAGAAAATTCGAGATATACATTTCATTTGTCATGAAAATATCTTAAACATATGATATTTTAATCAAAATCGTTAGAGCCATTTTTGAGAAAATTAAAATTTTCAAAAAAATGTTCCATGTAAAGGGTAATCTGAGGTGGGGGGATTTTCTTAAAAACCTTCGTGTCGCATCTCTGGAAGATACTGAACCTAAATACCAAGTTTGGTGTTTATCCGACTGTTAGTTTCTGAGTTATGCTGTTCACAGTCACACACACGGACATGTTTCCAAAAATGCTTTGTTTGGATTCATGGGATCTCAAACCATGTATTTCCGGTGATATCTCGGTATCGAAGTTTTGGGTGGAATACAATACTTCCCCTACTTACTATACGTAGTAGAGAAAGTAAAAATGATGTTACAATCACATGACTTTCTCTATCCCATATCATTTATTACTTTCTCTACTGCGTATAGTAAGTAGGGGAAGTATTTTAATCCACCCAAAAATTCGATACCGAGATTTCACCGGAAATACATGTTTTGAAGCCTCCCGAATCCAAAAAAAAAATTGGAAACATGTCCGAGTATATGTGTGTGTGTGCGTGTGTGTGTGTGTGTGTGTGTGTGTGTGTGTGTGTGTGTGTGTGGCTGTGTGTGAACAGCATAACTCAGAGCCCTTTCGTGTCGGTCCGACAAGGTCAGTGTTGCGACCCCATTGTAGTCAGTGCAGAGCTGTCAAACAAGATAGAAACAATAAAGTGAGTGCCAATATGTCTCGTCGACGTCAAAGGGAGCCATATCGGCATGCGAGTGAGTTCGAACGGGGCAGAATGATCGGTCTCCGGGAAGCGGGTTTGTCATACCGTGACATTTCGGCTCGTACAGGGCATGCTGCTACGACAGTGATGCGTGTGTGGAAGCAGTGGATAGATGAAGGTCGTACGCAGCGAAGAGCGGGTACTGGACCACGGAACATGACCACAGCACGGGATGACCGTCATCTTGTCCGCATGGCCATAACGGACCGTACAGCTTCATCCACAGTGTTGGCTCGACGCTGGAGCACTGCAACAGGTGTGAACTTGTCTGCATAAACGGTTCGTTCGCCGTCTGCTGCAAGCTGGACTGGTTGCATGTATGCCATTACGTCGGCTTCCATTGTCCAGAAACCACAAGCTCCAACGACTGCAATGGGCACGTGAACACTCACTGGGGTGCTGAATGGCAAAATGTAGTGTTTTCGGACGAGTCCCACTTCAACGTGTCCTATAGTGATGGGCGCATACGTGTCCGGCGGTACCGTGGCGAGCGCAACCTGGAGAGCTGCATTGATAAGCGGCATAGCGGACAAACACCAGGTGTGATGGTTTGAGGCGCCATTGGTTACAACAACCGATCTCGCCTCCTACGAATTGAGGGCACTTCGAACAGAACCGGTACCTAACGGTGGTTGTAGAGCCTGAGGTGCTCCCCCTGTTTCAAGCACCTCCACAGGCCACATTTCAACAAGACAATGCCCGGCCACATATTGCGAGGAATGTACAGGCCTTCTTCGAAGAGCGATGGATACCATTGCTTCCCTGGCCTGCATGTTCCCCTGACATGTCCATCGAACATGTCTGAGATATAGTTGGTCGGCACCTGGTGCGTCACGGTCCTCCAGTAACCAGTGTCACGAATACAAACTGCGTGGAGGGAAATCCCTCAGGAACTTGTTCAGAACCCTTTTGATTCAATGCAACGGCGTATAGTAGCTCTAATTGCAGCACATGGAGGCCACACCAAATACTGAATATTAGGGTTCAAAGGTCATATATAGATTTGAAAAGCTTATCGTTTGTTACTTGTCATGTACCTAACCTGTGGATTAAATTCATTGAATTCATGCATTTCCTTCTTGGTGTTGCAATTTTCACAAACGGCAGCATATACACATATTGAAAAAAACTAAGTACACTCATTTTCGCACAAAAAATAAAAGCATTGCAGACATAAGGATTAAGCATGAAGGCAATGAAATCACTGAAGCATGTGATATAAAATTTCTTGGCCTTGTTATAGATCATAATATGAATTGAAAAGGCCATATTGAACTACATCCTACCGAAACTATGCTCCGCATGTTTTGCAATCAGATCATTAATTCATTTTACCAATAAAAGCATCGTAAAAATAGTATATTGTGTTTATTTTCATTCAATTATGAGTTATGGAATAACGTTCTGGGGAAATTCAGTGGATGGTAAAAGAATATTTCTTTCGCAAAAGAAAGTAATAAGAATAATGGCAGGTTAATAACAATCAACTCATTGTGAACAACTGGAATTTTACCATTAGCCTGTGGGTATATTCTAAACTGTGCTTTTAAATTGTAATCGACAACACAGAAGTGTTCATAAAAAATTCAGATACAAACAAACCAGACACAGGCCAAACAATAACCTACAGATATTCCAAAAAGGAGTTTACTACAATGGTGTAGTATTATTTAATTCACTTCCATCATATATAAAGGAATTGAAAACTAATAAAAGTAAGTTCAAGTTAGCATTAGAAAGATACCTTATCACTCTCACCTTCTATACAGAAGAGGATTTCATTCATTTAAAAAAAACTGCACTACTAATTTTATTCCAAATAATAATGCAGTTTTGTAAACATTAAATATAAATATTTCCGTTACCATTAAAAACATTTTTGTAAATATTTTAAATATTGATAACATTTATTTGTAAGTTTTAGCTCTGACATACTCTACATAAGAGTTACTATTTATTTTCACAAAGTGCCCAATGTATGTAGTTTTGACGTAATCTACATCCTAGAGTAGACACGCTCTCTTAAGCTGGCCTAACTCACTATAGGCTCTACAGATTGATATGTTATGATATGTTATGTGATATTTGATATGTAAATATCTTAAATGTGTGGCATTTTAATCAAAATCGTCACAGCAATGTTTTAGAAAATAAAAAATAATGAAAATTTTTTTTCAATGTAAAAGGGGTTTGGGGGGGTTCCTTGAGAATCTTCTTGTCACATCTTTGGAAGGTACTGAACTTAAATACAGTTTGGTATTTATCCAACATTTCGTTTTAGTTATACTGCTCACACACACACACACACACACACACACACACACACACACACACACACACACACACACACTCCTAGCTTCAAAAAGTTGCCGGAACATAATATTTTCTTTTTGATGTATACGAGAGTAAGGGGTAGTATTTTATTAGTTGTTGGTGACGTTCGTGATGTCATTTCCGTAGAATTTTCATGATCATCATTGCTGTCTTTGCATAGCAATACGTTTTTGTTGTTTGTGCATGTTTATCACATTTGATAATGTCGGCTACAGAACAACACTCAAATATCAAGTTTTGTGTTTTATTACGTAGATCCCCTTTAGAAATTAGGCCTAGTTTATGCGAGCATTTCTCACGTCTAATAGTATTTTAGTCAATAGTCAATATACAGGTCGATTTTTTCGTCGTGAAAAGGCAGAAACGCAAAGGGGGAGACAGTAGTTTAGAGTGGGGGAGAACGGCTGGCAGTATTCCCCTTGCGTGGGTGGAACAAACACTCACTCGGAACGCTCGGAACTGCGGTGATATCACCTTATCTCATGTAGTGCACGCGCCTGCTGCTCTGTTACAACTGAACCAACACCCTTCCCAGATGATAAATGGGCTTCTCCAATTACTGCGCATACAGATAAGTACGATGAAAAAATCGTACTGTACCCGGGTGTGTTTATGCACGTTGCATTGCTTGATTGTGAGCGAGATAATCGAGTCAGTGCTGCCATTTTGTGAAATACAGAGCTGCAGTTCGATTGTTGAGGTTTGTGCTTTCACGTGTCGCGAGAGTGATCCGTTGTCCAGACTTTTATCAAGTATGGATACGGAATATTAATGTAGAAGAAACGATACTAAGAGTTCAATTTGGGATGTTCGTCAGAAAGTTATAAGGATCGTGACAAGAAGCAATTTCCTAAAGAGGTTCCTAAACACACGAACCTTTTTAGTTCCATTTATACCCCGTCTTTACATTGGTCTTATCAGCGGCCTTTCCTTTGGAACTTATTGCCTAAGGCAATGGTGTTAACTTATATTCTCTTGTCGTTGGGTTTTTAAACATTACATCTCTCTCTCTCTCTCTCTCTCTCTCTCTCTCTCTCTCTCTCTCTCACACACACACACACACACACACACACATTCATACTTCCAGAGTATAGGGGAGGATAGGGAATAATTTCGGCTAGAGAAAATTTCCCACCCAGCCGGGAATCGAACTCGGGTGCTCTACTGATGAGCTATGAGGCCAGCCGAGAGAGTATTTATTGCATTCCAACCAAAAATTCGATACCAAGGTTTCACCAGAAATACATGTTTTGAAGCCCCCGAATCAAAACAAAGCAATTTAGAAAAAGGTCCGCGTGTCTATGTGTGTGTTTGTGTGTGTGTGTGTGTGTGTGTGTGTGTGTGTGTGTGAGAGAGAGAGAGAGAGAGAGAGAGAGAGAGAGAGCAGCATAACTCAAACGAAAATCGATTAAAAATCTACCTTGGTGTTTAAGTCCCACATCTTCCAAGGCTGTAACAGGAAGATTTTCGCCACCCCACACTATTCTTTATATAGAACATTTTTTTAAAGTTTTTATTTTCTCAAAAATATCTCTAATAATATTGATTAAAATACCATAATATATTAAAGATATTTACCTGAGAAAAAAAAATATATATATATGTTCAACTTTCTGGAAATAGCCTGTGAAGTCCTCTTCACTTGGAAAGAATTTTGCATAGCTGGTAAACGTTAAGCGATAGACGAAGACACGCTGCACAAAAAAGTGTAGATTTCTTTAAAACACACAATTTATTTAAAATAACTTTTTGTGGCATCAGCCATTATCGAAATATCCGTTATTAATGGTTTAAGTATTTTCTTTTACGTCGTGTTGATTTTCAGTTGTTTCTCGGGATTGCATGGAAACAGCATGGGATTTTAAGGCCAGCATATAGTGTCCAGTTCCTAAACATTTTATTATTGCTGTCCTTTGTATCCTAAAGAAATGTGTAATGTAGCTACATCTGCAACGGTTTATTTCGATTAGAATTAAGTAGATAGAAAAATAAACTTTTGTTAGAATAATTTGTGCACATGAATTTTCTGGGAATAGCCTGTAAAGCGCACTTCATTCGGAAGGAATTTTGTACAATCTTTTATAACTGGAAAACGTTAAGCGATAGACGAAAACGCACTACACAAAGCATGTCGGTAGATCTCTTTAAAACACACACAAGTTATTTCAAATAGGTAAGTTTTTATGGCATAAACTGCTTCTGAGATATCGGTTGATAAAGGTTCAAATTGTTCATTTCTTGGTCATTCTCTTAAAGTCCTGTCAACATTCAGTTGTTTCTCACGATTGCATGGAAACAGCATGGAATTTTAAGACCAGATATAGCGTCCTGTTCTTAAACATTTGACTATCGCTGTTCCCTTTGTATCTATAACGAAATGTTAATGTAGCTATTTCTGCAAAGATTAAAATGTAGCAGATAGAAAAATAAGCTTAAGTAAGAATAATATGTATATTTACTAATAAACTATAGAGGTCATGTGAATGTCACACATCAGATTTTTTTTGTAGTACCTTTTCGTTAATGTTTACCAGTTATGCAAGATTATATAAAATTCCTTCCGAATGAAGAGGGCTCTAGAAATTCAAGATATGCGTCTTATTTGTAATGTCTTATATCTTCAATGTAGATATTTTTAAAAAATCGTTAGAGCTATTTTTCAGAAAATAACAAATTTCGAAAAATCATTCATGTAAAGCGTAGTTTGTGGTGGGGGATTTTCTTGAAAATCTTCATGTCGCATCTTTGGAAGATACTGAACATATATAGCAAGTTTGGTATTTATCTAACTTTTCTTTTTGAGTTACGCTGTTCACACACACACACACACACACACACACACACACACACACACACACACACACACACACACTCGCGCGCGCGGACCTTTTTGTAAAAATGCTTTCTTTTATTCAGGGGGCATCAAAACAAGTACCTCTGGGAAATCTCAATATCGAATTTTTTTGTAGAATGCAATACCTTCTCTACCTACTATATATGTGGTACAGAAAGTAAAAGAAAAAAAACTTATTTTGGTAATCGCCCAAACTAAGATCCAAACTACGAACCTTAAGATTAGGAGGCAAGATTCTCTAAACCGACGGTTACACAGAGGACAAATAGAAATGTAGCATGAAGAACGCCAACAATGGACAATTAGGGCAGTCGACGGAATTCAGCTCTCTCCGCCTAAAGTCGTAACAAAGGCGTTCGGCTCTCCGCCGGCAGTCGTAATGAAGCCTTCATAGCCGGTCTGTCTGTAACGTCAAGTTCTGTTTCCACATTTGTTTCAACAGCTACGATCCTTAGGTGTTGTATTAGGTATTGTTACAAACTCTTAACTCGGAAAAAAAACCTAGACGAAATCTTGTTAAGAGTGTACATCCTATAAACAGGACAAGTTTCATCGACCGTGCATTTAGGACCTCTTTGGGAAATTGCTTCTTCTTGACACTATCCTTGTATTTTCTGATGCAACATACCAAATTGAACTTCTAATACGAATTTCTTCTACGAAATGTGAAAACTACAGATATGGATTGGCAGCACTGACTCACTATCTCGCTTTGACAACGGGATGTGCATAAACGGTACATCCATATACTGGTCGACCACGATATGAGTGCGTTCGGTGAGAAGAGGAACTAAACAGTTATGGAACAAGTGAGCGAGGCATCGGAAAAGAAAACATCCGCAGTTCCGAATTGCATTTACTAGTGAGGCTGAGGCATGCAAAATATATTTTACTGTTTTCATTGTGCAACTGTACATTCCCCTATCGCCTTGTCCCTCACTCCTCTCTGATCAGCATCTTGATGACGTTAGATATGTCAACAAAAGCAGCGGGTCCTCCTTCAAGTGGACCCATATCGTGGTCGACTATTATCTTCAAGTGGACCCATATCGTGGTCGACTATTATATTGAGATGATTCGACTGTCGCATGTGTCGTGCGAACTGAAAGATCATACGACGTGTTTTTGTGGTCGTACGACACAGAATATTGTGCGATTGTCGTGCATGATGTAACTACCTCCATTTAACTCAATGTACTTTCAGATCGCTCGCACTTGTCGCTCGACACGAAATCGCATATATAAATGAGGCCTTAAGACTGCGCGGAGAAGCTTATAGTGAAGTAGTGATAAAGGCACAAATAAAACAAGTTTATACCTGACAAACGTTTCAGTGAAGGCCGCGATAACACCAAAAACGATCCGCGTTCCCGCGGAGCGGTCGACTAACAACTGTAACAAATGAACCAAGCATTGAGCGTGACTTGTATGCGTTGTCTCTTACACTATGAGTCTATTGCACGTCATCCTACTTATAGAATTTTTCATCAATCAGACTGTCTGCATGAAAAAGTAGAATAAAACTACAGAGTCAACTTTTTATCTTGAACTACTGGACACATGAAGATATTTCCTTTTCATTGAAATGTTGAAAAATTGATTTAAGTTTGCCAAAAAAGGGTCTAAGATGGCCGTTTTCAGTTATTATTCCCCTCAGTATTATTTGTGAAAATCCAAGACCATGTCTTGAAACTAAATAGATGCTAGATATTTGCTCTACGATGTGTACCTTTTGCTCTGTGTAGACTTTTTAGGCATTGTGTTCGAAAAATGGTGTTTCACAAAGAACAATTATTAATGCACTGGTGCTATTGCAGGAAAAAAAATATTCACAATGAAAAATAAGTGATAGACATTCATATAAGGCATTAACTTGGTTAACTATTTTCAAAGTCAGGACTTTCAATAATGTGTACCGTAAAAATGTACCAGAATCTATAATTTTCACACCTCTTTAGTAGCAAATGGAAGAACTACATTCCACTAAAAAACTGAATATCGAGATTTCACCGGAAATACACATTTCAAGACATCAGAATGAATAAGAAAAGCAGTTTTGGAAAAGGGTTGACATTAGCATCTGTCTGAAGTCCCATTTGAGAAAAAGTACGAGTATTGAAAACTTCAAACAAATAACAAGGAATATCTCAGTAGTAGTTCACTCCACAAAAAAAAAAGTGTGACATAAATTGTGTTTTAACGAGCTCTACATTTTTTGTGTAGAACAATTTTGTCTATCTCTTTACGGTTCACAATTCTGCAAAAGCCATTCAGAAAGAGGAGGACATTCTCAGAAAATTCAAGATATACATTTTATTTGTCATAAAAATACCTTAAATATGTGACGGGTAGTCTGTGATGGGATTTTCTTGAAAGTCTTCGTGTTGCATCTTTGAAAGGAAAGATACCGACTTTTCGTTATAGAGTTATGCTGTTCACAGACACATAGACACACACACGAACCTTTTTCTAAAATTGCTTTTTTTCTTATTTATTCAAGGTCCTCAAAACATGTATTTCTGGTGAAATTTCGGTATCGAATTTCCCTTCTTACTATATGAAGTAGAGAAAGTAAAAAGCTCTCTGTTGTTTCTCAGCTCCTCCTTCCATTACGAACTCATTGCCCAAAATATGTCGGCCAGTCAAATCCTACATAAATTTTAATACATTTACCTACTACTCAGCCAGTGATATGTGTTAATGTTTATCAGAAATTAAAAGAAATTAATTGGTAAATTATTTACACTGTACTCAGAATACGCCTTATGATTTACATTGTACGTAAAATATTTCATCAACAAAATATAATAATGTTGGTGGTACTGATTGCGCGCCATGAGATGAACGTAAACTTATTCACTGGGCTGCAAATGCAACAGTATTAACTAAATCCCAGATGTAGTTAAAGTTTGTGTTATTTTATCTTTTATGGTTATTTTTATTTATTGTGGTGCTGGAAACTGAACAAACTGACGCACATTAACTTCAATTTTGACTGCATTAACAAGTTTCTCCACAAAGTATTTAAATTCGTTCACAGGTTTGCTTTTGCTAACATATCCAATTTATATTTTGCAAAACGCATTTAAGGGTGTGTATTTAGTTTAACTTGCAAACAAAGTAGGTTCAATAATATGTTGAAAAATGATGTTACCATAGCTCCTGAACACGTAAACTATCAGAGAATCGTAAAATTCATGCAAGAGGTAATCTGTTGTGTATACTTATCCTATTCATCCTTATTCACTGAAACCTATAAATAAAACCATTCTAGAATATTGAGCATGTTACACGGTGTATTATTCCAAAACCAAACCTTAACCAGTAAGCAAAAGTTGCAAACTAGCAACATTTCCAAAAACAGGCAAGAACATGAATATAAGTCCAGAATATAGGTTCACGTTTGCCATTAGCAATAACTCGGGTGAGGTTGGGTAAAGTTTCTTCAGCTACTTCTATATGAGTACTAGTTTTTACAGAAATTTGTGTCGCAAAAGCATGAGAGCCCCATCAGCCTCTATAGTGGAACATTTCATACAGTACACTGATTATAATTACGTAAATGTGCGACAGAAAGGAAACAAATGCAGCATGAATTTATATACTTTTTCACTTCATGTGTTAAGTTTAGATGCCCACAGTCTCAATTATTTTGCACATTTTCGGTGTTCCTGTCATCATGGATTATTTTCAATGATTTACGAAATGGTGCATCAACTGGTTAGCCTAATGTGTACTTATCTTTGGTGCTTCTTTGATCACATTTACAGATGGGGCATATACCCTTATGATTCACACTTGTGCAGGTTAATTCTGATGAATCAGCTGGCGAGAGGTTGGTCATATTGCTGACCAATCAGATAATCCCACAACATCATCAGTGTTACATGAGCTATGGGAAAATTACAGTAATATGCAGTAGGATTGTGTTATGTGTGTGTACTAATGCAGGTATTGCATTAAGTGAAGTGAATGTTATTAGTTTTGTACTTCACACGCAGTGATTCTGTAAGGTTTCAATAAACAGTAATTCTAAATGCTATATATTCTAAACTTTACTGTTTTGTTTTTTATTTCTCCGAACATTAACTGCTGGACAGTGAGTGAATGTGGCAATACATACGTGTGACCGTGTGGCAACAAGAACATCAATAGAAGATTATTTCTTCTGTGCTTGAAATTCATTCATTCAGAAATAAACAGTCTTAAAAGATGGTACAGAGTTGATGACATGAAGTTCATCTGACTTTGCTAAAAGGAAATGCTGGGTAACCCTTTCTTTAACTTCCTTTTTCTACATGTGTCAAGAATTTTATTACATCACATCTGGTAGTCAGTCTGGGTGGCTCAGTTGGTTAGCTGCTTGCTTTCTAATCCCAAAGTGGCGGGTTCAAACCTGGCCCAGACTGATGGTTTTTAAGTGTGCTTAAAATCAACAGCCCTATGTTAGTAGATTTACTAGCATGTAAAAGAACTCCTACAGGATGAAATTCGAGTACACCGGCAGTGCTGATATGATCCTGGCAATTGACAATGTCACTAATAAACAATATATATATTGGCAAATCTGCTCTACTTGTATCTCTGTTGAAAATGCTTATAAAGGCGAAAGGAAAGCGAATAAATTACTTTAGGAGTGAGTTTAGAACATGATGTGGTCTCGTCTATATCTGGTGCCCACCTGCCCACCACCCATTTTAGGTGTTTTACTTATAGGCAAATCGTATCAGGAACACAACAAACGTAGCCATTTTTCCGATAAATCACATGCAAAGTGAGTACTGCCAACTTAAATAAAAAGTGAAATGCCCTAAATATGCGATGTGCTGTTGTTTCTGCGAACGTGAATCATTCGAGTTTTAGATGCAACTTGCTACACTCCTCTCCTTCTAAAAAACATCCCTCGGCTACGCTTTGAGGCTGAGGGCCCTCAATCTCTCAGCTATGCCTTGAGGCTGAGTATCTTACCAGCTTTGGTGACATTATTCATATGTTGGCAGCATTACATTAGAGCAAGCGTATGACATAGAGTCACATCTGTTGAGGTAGTGTTTTACGTAGAGTGAAATCTGTTGGAAATATACGACATCATCGTCATCGCTGTGGAAGATACAAGTAGAGCAGAATGTTGATATATTTTTTCTTTATTTCTGTATCACATCCAGCTGAAAATTTGTCAAACTGTTACATGAACCATTCTTGTTTACAATGTTGCCATTTAACAAAATATCAGGACATTATTCCATATGCGGGTAGGAGGATTATTCTGTATGTGGATAGGAGGTATGAAATGTTAAGAAACTTATGGAATCAGGGTTTTAACATTGTAACATTGAGGGCCCTAAGCCACAAGGCGTAGTCGAGGGATTGAGGACCTTCAGCCTCAAAAGTGTAGCCCAGGGATGTTTTTTAGAAGGAGAGGAGTGTAGCAGTTGCGGCTGGAGGCAACTGCGAAGCGACGACAGGGCATAGTCGAGGGATCTGCATGTCTAAACTCGAATGAGAACCCAGGATACTACACAATCAACTCTGTGTATTAAAAAGCCTGATTCCGTAAGTTTCTTAACATTTCATACCTCCTACTCACATATAGTATAATCCTCCTACCCGCATATGAAATAATGTCCAATATGTGGACTTTGTCCAATATGTGGACTTAGTCAATATCCATTACAATTAGCCTACTGGATGTAAGTAATTAAACATGGCACAGAAAGAACGTGATTGGCTGTTAACAAAATACAGCTACTGCTGCAAATATCTCCTAATATATACTAAGCAAGAAATAGTCCCCATATTATTTCATTATTGTTACTCAATTATAAAGGTACATTAAAATTAACAAATAAATTAAGTATTATTAGAAAGCTTATGTAATTTGAGTATATTAACAGCATTTGTTTATTGCTTTTAGAGCCGTTATCAGTGCTGCAGCTGGTTTAGTATGATTCGGCCAGCTGCAAGTGCTGTTAAGGAGTTATTGGTAAGCATGGCTATAATCATCATATTATAATTTGTTCCTTGTGACAGCTCAATGACGGACCACGTCACTGCAGCTATGTAAATGACAACCAGTCACCGTCGATACCTACCCTCCGCCTAAAACCTCCAGCATAACGTAAGTTTTCCTCTGTTGATACATTTATTTATACTGCTGGCACATGGTAATACATATATATGTTTTGGTCTTGTGAACCCTGGAAGGAATGCATGCACGTATAAAAAAATAGACACGGCCTTGACATAAAATATAATAAACAGTGTAAGATGTTATTAGAAACAATAATAACATGAAATATGCACAAGTGTGCAAGGATGAAACAAAGCTTTAGTTTTCAGCACTGAGTTCTGTAACTGATTTTGAACACTTAGTGAATACGGAGGGTTGTCCCACTTAAGCTCGGACATTATTGCCTACGTTTTTTCATGGCGAGATTCCCTTTAGCCACCACCTATTGTGTTCATTGTGATTTCCACGAGCTTTAACTATGGCTCTACAGTGCAATTTCCATTGAAGAAGGCTATGTCTAAGAACAGGAAGGGGATGTTAGCCCACTCCTCCTGGCAGGCTTTCCAGAGTCCTTCAATTGTGGTGGGATGATGAGAAGCAAGGCGCTGTTTCAGCAGACCAAATCTGCAAAAATCCATTGGTGATGCATCTGGTGACTTCACAGGGATCCTTTTAAATGGTATCACATTGACACCTGTTTCCATACCTTTCCGATGGTAGTAATGCTGGGAGGACCGAGAAGTGTGACTGGGTGCTTTATCCATGTGGATTAAACATTTGGGGCATCCTCACCTGTTGTCCTCCGTGGTGTAGTGGTTGGTTACCATGCTAGCCTCTAGTTCCCGAGGTCGCGGGTTCAAACCCGGTGAAGGGTGATGGATTTTTTTGGGCGTAAAGATCCTTAACATGGCTTCCTTCGGAAGGGAAGTAAAGCTGGTGGTCCTGTGTTGTAGATTGGCACGTAAAAGAACCTGAAGCCTGATGAAGAGGCCTCTGAGCAAAATTACCGGTCTTTCACACCCAAAGTAGAATAGGACGCTAAGAACCATAACAGTTAAAGAGCGTCCATAAATAAAACTCAATTTAATTTATCCTCACCATACAACCAAGGAATCTCTTCATAAAAGATTGGGTCCATAACATTCCTGAATTAATCTTTACATTGTTGGCAACTCTGTGTATGCCTAGTTTCCCCCGAGAGCAATAACCTGCAACCACCATGAATCCCTTGGAAAACTTTTCCTTGTTCTCCCGAATAAAGTTGGAGCCCCGTTTTGGTCCAATTGATGGTAATAAATGGCTTAGGGTTTTTTTGTGTCACCTAGATAAACCCATGCTTCATCTAAAGAAACCATCCTTGCCATTGCCACCTCCCAGGTGGTCTTCATAGAGTTTTATTACAGTGGTGAAGCGTTCTCTGATGTGCCACTCTTTCAAGGCATGTCCATGTGCTTTATGTCACCGTTCTAAACCCAAATTGTTGTGTATTATCCGATAGATGGTCCCTTTGGATATTCCAATATGGCTGGAAATGCTTCTTTGGGTTGATGGGTTTTCTTGAGTCACTGTTGCACTCACCTTGTCTACTACTGCTTTAGGTCGTGTTGGTTATGACCTTTTCTTTGCTAGTTTTTTTGCACACTGAGCCTCGGGTGGCAATCCATTTTTATGTAGTTGTGTTATACGCCCCTTACTTATGGTAAGACCTTTTTGTTTGCACCTTTACACAATCATTGAAAGGCAGTAAGTGGCATTAGAAAGCCCAACAATGTACCCCTGCCACAAGTTGGCGATTGTTGAAGCTATTGTGCGTAAACTTTGCCAACTTTGTCTCAGACTGGCCCAGCAGACAGCTATCACTGCAGTGAGCTGATACAATAATAAACATAAGCAGTTTGACCAATGACAGGCGTGGGAGGGCGATTCAAAGTCGTCCGAGGTTAAATGGGGCAACCTTCTATATAGCACTTGCCATATGTCGCACTTTATTCAAAGAGTTGACAAATACATTGATCCATTACTACATGAAAATTAAATTATTATGAAGCGCATTTTATATACGACACATTATGTTTCTTATACATTGATTTGATTCTGTTATCAGAAATGCTTCTCACAAATAACTTGTAGTCTTCCCTCTGTCTTACCTGGCAAAGCTCATGAAACCAGTGCGCAAGAATAGGTTTTTGTTAGCTTGTGCTAATGGTGTTGCTGTATGTATTGTTGGAAATAGTTAATAATTTGAGTGCAATATAAACATCACACTCAAAGTTTCTTCACACAAAATAACTGCGCTGCTTCTTCTGTTGTGTTTTATATTACTTCCTATATAATGTTATTTCTTTCTGTTATAATAGCAGTAATAAATATGGCTTTTGATAATAACATTAGTAGTTTTTCAGTAACTATAAACGTTAACAGCATGAGAAAAACAATTAATTATTTAGTCATGTATGTACAATAATGAATCAACTGTTAGCATCGTCAACTGAGCCTGCCAGGTAGCCTTTGGCCCTCCTGTACTCTAACGTGCAAAAGGTTGCAATGCAGCTCCCCACCACTTATTCACTCCACGTGGTAGCGGAACTGTCTCAAGGGAGAATTTATAATATGGTGATTATAATAACGTAAACATGCCTGGTGCAAAACAAAAATTGATTAGAAAGTGGTAAAAAGTAAATAGTGCTAAATGTGTTCAATTCTCTAATGCAGAGTAATCCCACAGTGCCAGTGAAGGAATTTGTGCAACTCATGACTGAGTTTACACCTGTGTTTCTCATGGTCTCTGATAGACATTTGCGAATAATTTAAAGAAACAGGTACGCCCGAACTGTTGGACAAAGTGAATGATTTTGTAAAGTGTGCTCTGTGTTCCAAAGTCCTTACTTTCGTTTTTTGATAACAAACCACCAACAATAGACAAAGTTTTAAATCATCGATAATTATCCAGATTTGCTGGACTTTTATGAGGTCAATGTTTCACAAACTGCTCTTAAATAGGTTTCATGGACACGAAAGGAAAGTAAGTTAATTTGATAATAGACAGAGAAGGCATAACATTCTGGTGGTATAAATATTTGAGAACTATTTTCAATATAGGAAACAGAGTGATAGTACTATTTAAATGAAACTTGGATCAGTGAGAAATACTCTGTGAATAAAGCTTGGATTGATAAAGCTGCTGGATCGATAAAACAAGCCTTTCTTTCCGCATATTAAGATCATTAATGCATAAAGAATGGTGTGCGAAACATGTACTTCAAAGCTAAACAGCTAGTTTGGTTAGTGCAGTAGCAGAAGACAGGAGGTATTGCATTTAAATGACCAATCACAACACACTCGCACAGATGGATACTTAATGTTTTATTACATCCAGTGACTTTATTCCATGTCTAACTTGGAAAATGTTTGTACTTTAGCTGGTAGTAAGCATTTTGTTTCTGTACTGTTCATACGGAGAGCTGCCAACATCTGAATGAAAAATGCAGTGAGCCTTACACTAATGACTGATTTAGGGTGCAAAGCGTAGCCAAGGGATGCTTCTTTTCATAAGTAGATTGGCCACAACTGCAGAGCGACAACAAGGAATAGGAGTAGGATCTGTGAAGCTAAACCTCAATGAAGAATTAGGAAACTTTATTTGGTGAAATAGATATGGTAGGCGAGTGTGTTTGGAAGGACAGCAACTAAAAGTGCCATTATTTTTGCAGATTTTGCTAGTATTTGTGGGTTGGCACTTTCTTCCATGCATGCACAGTAGTAACAAAAGGAAGTACTTTGTTGGCATTTAGCAATTTATTTCAAATATAAGAAAGTGTCTTAAAAAGGGTAGGTAGGTAAGCCACAGGCTTTTTAACTGTTCACATCTCCTCTTAAAGTGTGTAATATATGCATTTTCATTAACTAAATCATTTTTCTTTTGTATTAGAGTTACAGGTTATTTAAGGAACCGCTACCCATCCAGTACATAATAACTGTGGAGAGAATATAGCACATATTTTAAGATAATACACCTTCAAGTCAGTGATGAGTCCTCCAACAACTGAGTCACAAAGTAATTACGCACTCACTGTACTTGTGCTAGTAATGCATACAGAGCAACTGCTGCTTTGCCCTGGCGCATTGGAAAAGCAGCATAAGTTAATACTGTTCTAGATTTTTCCATTTCCCTATTTTCATTGCTCAGGTAATATTTACATGCCAATTTTTATGGTGTGCCCATAAAATGCATAGGAACGGAGGTCTGTTTACAACTTTACTGCAAAGGAGGCGTTTATACAGCAGATTCAAAGTGTTATAGACTTTCACTATGAACGTGATAAAGCAGTAAATTCTATTGGATTATATTGTAACTTAAGATTACAGGCTGATTGTACCATGCTATTTGGTATACAGTGTTATGATAGACCACAGCTGTGGTCTGCCTTCACTGGGTTGCAACAAAATGCATATTACATGCAGATTTAAAATTTAATTACACTACTAGTGACCTCTAATAACCAACAGTAAATGTGCACGAACATTCAGTATTGGACAATGTGAATTGTAAAGTCAGCTCCCTCATGTAAATTGTGTATCTTATTCATGTTTTGTGGCTGCTGCAGGATATAAGCTTCCCATGTGACAGTTTTTGTTTATAGTTGAAGCATAAAATTTGGACTAGAAATGTATGTATAGCCTAGAAAATGGCGTTCTTTGCTTTAATATGTGCTTATTGTGGTACCAGAAAGACCTTCAGTATATGTGACAGAAAGAAATCATACTACCAGGTCTTCAAGGATTCGTATAAAAGGGAACTACCATTTATTTGATATGTGTGTTTTTACATTGCTGCACTTAACATTTTACGCATCCAAGTTTTTTGTCATCACAAATTCTTTATTTGGGGGGGGCCTTTATTTATGGGCTCTCTTTAACTACTATGGTTCTTAGCGTCCCATTCTATATTGGGCCCGAAAGAGCAGAAATTTTGTTCAGAGGCCTCTTTATCAGGCTTGAGGTTCTTTTGCGTGCCATAAATTTACAACATGGGACCACCGGCTTTATTTCCCTTCCAAAGGAAGTTCATGCTATAAAAAAATCCATTGCCTCCACCAGGTTTGAACCTGCGACTAGAGGCTAGTATGATACCCCTAGATCACAGAGTATGACTTTATCATCACAAAATTATTACACTTTGCTGGTAAAGGGAAAGTTTCACTGGTTTCAGGAAGTTATTAAATTTGAATGAATTTGTTAAAATGCTGTGGTGTGTATGGAAATGTATTTGTGGTGATTTTTTTTTTCTCAGGTGGAGTCTGAAACACAAGCAGCACCTGTAGGGAGTTAGAAGAACTCAATAATGAAACTACAGTACAAATTCACGTAAGTTTGCTTCATCTTCAGCTTTAGGTTGTCCTAAACACTTACTACAATAAATAGACTTTCGACTCCTTGGTGTAAGAGAGCCAACACATTGAGTGCTACTTTGGACCAATGTGGTAAAGTTTGTAAACTCATACACATTGATAATTCAACTTTTATGCATAACCTAGTGGTGGACTTCATAAGTTCATACCTCTAGATAATGCAACACTCTTCTACCTTTCATAACATTTCTTTCTTTTCTGTCATTTCATATTTTTTTGTTAATTCATATTTTCATTAATCTAGAAATGCATATAAATTGCTGCTCTTATTTGCCATTCTGTATCATGTAGCATGACAATTTTATTGGGTAAAGAACTCATTTCAGGTATAAAGAATTAGAAATCATATTTACACTGCTTATTTTGGAACAAATGGTATACATTTATGGCTTTTAGACCATGGCAATAGAGTAGCATATTTTGCTGCAATAAACACTTATATAATAAACAGTTGCAAAATTAATTCAAGATAAAGGCAAATTGTTTATTTTAATATTGGTTATGATACAGAGAGAGAGCCAAAAAACTGCGAACTAGCTGTGCAGTGTTTTTTCTGTTCGCATCCTCGGCGCTTGTTGCCGTTTGCCGCTATCATAGAAAGGCGCCGATGAAACCATACAACATTTTTAAAACTGCTTTTAAAGGCTTTACTTATCAACTTTATGAAAGGAGATGCTGAAACTGGCCACCGTCGTTGTCCATACATTTTTGGCACCTCTTTAAGAAACTATCCATTGCTCACTGTAGTTCACGTTGAGAAATGCTGGCAATTTCCTGGTGGATATTTTGTTTTAATTTTTCCAGGATGTGTGGATTTGTCTTATACACTTTGTTTTAAGTTACCCCAGAGATAGAAATCGCAGGAGGTTAGGTCGGGGGACCGAAGGAGCCACAAATCTCTACTAATAATTCTGTCATCAAATACACTTTCATAAAGTTGTTAAGTAAAGCCTTTAAAAGTAGTTTTAAAAATGTTGTATGGTTTCATCTGCATCTTTCTATGTTAGTGGCGGACGGCAACGAGTGCCGAGGATGTGGACAGGAAAAACACCACGTAGCCAGTTGGTAGTCTTTTGGCTCTGTATTTTGTTAATGGAGAATTACATATCATAACCACATCAACTAACTACAGCTAATTAGCACACATTTTCTCATTAGTGAATCTGCTATGTTGAAACTAAACTAATATATACAATTGTATGTCAATTACTGCCAATATACACAAATGACTCACACAATGTGAATCAATAATAAAAAGTTTGTTTTGATATAAAAAATCAAGCAAAAATTAAGCTGCACCTCTAAGGTTGAAAATGGAAGTAATGTATCTAAAAACTAGTTCCTAATAAATTAAAGTGTAAGTGTTATAAGACCGAATCTACAAATTTAGAGGTACAAGCAAAAATGCTCAAGATGGTGATAGCCATAAATATTAAACACATTGGTGAGAAGCAAGAGGCTGATAATGCCATCTTTAATTATTGTTAAAGAAACCTTAGTTTCTCTCTTGGCTGGTTTTCTAAGGGTGAAATCAGATTTTGTAATAACCAATATGGCAATCTGAGTTAAACTTCACTGGTTCAACACTGTAGGATATAGTGAGTGAGTTTTAAAATGGGTTTTTGAATTTGGAAGCCTCAAAACCTGTTCTGCTTGTGAAATCTTAGGCCCCGTTGCACTAACAACTATAATTTTTTGTGCTATTTTGTTCTATATAAACCCAGATATGTATCTTTATTGCTGGAACATAGAAGCATGTTTTACCACAAGGTTACAGAAATCATAGCTTTGATTTATGCATGTTGTAGAAGTCATCAATTTCTCATACATAACAAGTAATAATTGCTGTTTGCTGTTTCCAGTTGATGCTTTCTCATGTACATTTCGAAAATCAAAATTGTGCACAGACAAACATATTCCACTTTTGAAACTCTGCAATTTGTAAGCCGCTCATTTGAATAAAATGGTTATCTTTAGGTTTGAAATTTCAGCTTATCAAATACAAAATAATAATGATGCACTTAATTGCTTTTCTCTTATGAAAAATTACAACAGTCACACAGGGTGTTGCATAAAAACAATGAAATAAATATGTTGGCTGCAGAGAGGAGGCAGAAATTGAAAAGTTTGATTATATTTTATTGTACTGCAAGATATGTCAAGAATGAAACAATATGACAATATACAAACTTTTGTGATGCATAAAGCGTAGTGGAGCATGTACATGACGCAGTTGAGAAATAGAGGTTAGGCATGGTAATGCAAAAAATAATAATTATCAGTCCTGCAGTGCTAAAACCTTTAATTTATTAGTGAAATTTCTACCCCCTTGTGAATCAACTGCTTACATGTTGGAAACAAATTCCAATTCTTGTTCTACATTTCTAAAATAGAGAGTACACATTGTTATGTGAGAGAAACAGCATTACAAAATTCACATCATCATACATTTGAAGTAATTGCTTCACTTTCTGATCCATTATGGTCACCTATTTCTCTCATAGTGCACATATTTCATCATCACTACTTTCATATTCATTGTCTACCACAACCAAACCCATTACTCGTTGCTGTGCCTTTTTTTCCTTGTTAACTTCGATCTGTAAATGGTGGAAAATTGGTGGTAGTGCTTTAGCTGGGTTTGAAGGCCTTTGTAACCATTAAAGGCTGGTTCACAACCACCTAAGAACGGTAACCAGAACGGAGACGAGAATGGGAATGCATATCGATCACAAAGTGAAAGTGGATTTTGCACATTGGGATTTCATTTGTTTTTAACTGATCAATGATATTTTTTCACCTACTTCCAATTTAGCCAAGCCAACGTCAAAATTCGATAGAGTAAACATTATCTAAAACTTTCATTCCTTTATTTAATGGCATACATTAAAGTTGTTTATTGCTTTTTTTTTTAATTACCACCAGCTTTAGCTGTTCTTTGTAGCTTTTGCCATTGTTTTTTAGGTAATAGCCAGTTTTGAGATGCATATAAACAAACTACAAATGACCTTTTCACCAGAGGAACCAATGCTGAGGTTAGGAAGCACATTTACTACTAATTCCTTCCAGTTTCATATTTTCAGTTTGCAACTATAGAGAACACTAGCGGCTGTTCCATGTCTCGGCCGTCTAGAATAACCTCTAGAGTGAAGAGTCTAATATGCACAATATGGATCTAATATGCCGTACCCGAGAACAAGAAAGTTAAAAGTTGGGCAACTCTTCTTTCCTGTTCCTGGTCCCCGGGAAGGCTTCCTGTCGATTGTGAATGCTCCCATTTGAATACATGTATTTCAACTTTCTCGTTCTGGTTACCATTCTCGTTGGTTGTGAACCATCCTTAACACTGTTTGGTGAAACAGCCATTTTACCAAAACATGATTTTAACAACTTTTATCCGAGTTCAATAAGATTACCATTGTTGGTGAAGCCAACATAATGTCAAGTTATGAATTCCAATGTTATACTTCCTCTACCTTAAGTGATGGGTAGTAAAATTAATAAGACAGATTATGTCAGTTTCATGATGCAGTATAAATCTATTTCACAAGAATTTCCTGAAAACATCTTTTATCATGTGCATTATCTATTTCAGCACAAGTGCAAAGGAAGACCACCGGCAGCCTCTTTTTGGGGCACAGTTCAACCATCACTTAAAGAAGGGACAACCACTGATATTTGCAGCTGTTGGCAGCAATAGAGTGTCAATTTATGAATGTCCAGAAGGCAGTGGCCTCAAACGTCTAGAATGTTATGCTGACCCTGATGTATCCTTTAATATGAGTATAAAAAACGAAGTTGATATTGTCTGTTATGACACACTGACACTTGGCAGCACTGGGTTCATGATAGCTACTATTGCCATGATTCTTCACTCACAATTCTTATACTATTGCCCTGCTATACACAGGGTAGGCCAAAAGTCACTGCCCATTGTGAACAGAAATCGATAAAGTTTGTTGTTATCTTCCTGTCAATTCAAATTACACATCTCATATGTTTTTGTTTGCATGGATTTAAATTATATGTCTCATGTTTGGTCAGATAATTTCTTATGTAAATAGTAAAGTGATATTTAGTCAAACAGCCGATGTTTATTTGACATGTTGATTCACGATTTTGAAGACTTTACAACTACAGAAAGGCTTCTTGCTTTAAAAATCTATTACAAAGGTGGCTGTGTCCTAAAAGGTCTATTCTTTCATAGGCTGTGTTGTGAAAGGAAGTTCAGAGAAGTTTATATGTGGTCAAATTCAAGTGCGAGGTCATGATAAATGAAACGAAGGTTCTTTTCTAAGATAATTTGCAGTGATGAGGAATCTTTCAAATTAACAGGCCACATCACTGCATCTATTGTTATGCTGAGAACCATAGAATAGTGTTTGAGAAGCAGCTGAGTCATCCTGGTGTTACTTTTTGGGGTTTAAATTAAATTGAGTTTTTTATTTATAGACAGTCTGTAACTACTATGGTCCTTAGCATCCCTTTCTATATTGGGCGTGAAAGACTGGAACTTTTGCTCAGAGGCCCCTTTATCAATTTTGAGGTTCTTTTATGTTATATAAAACTACAACACGGGGCACCAGCTTTACTTCCCTTCTGAAGGAAGCCATGCTAAGGATTTTTACGCCTGAAAAAATCCATTGCCCTCCGCTGGGTGTGAACCCATGACCTTGGGAACCAGAAGCTAGCATGGTAACCTTAGACCACGAAGAACAACACTTTTTGAGGTGGAATCTCATATCATGAAGTTATTGGACCTTGGTTTTTTTATGGTACAGTCATGGAGTGAAATACCTAGAAGTGCCAGCTATGTCTTTCCAGGGCTACAAATAAATCACAATAATTCATTTTCAATTATGATGTTATACATTGAATATGGAATTTCAAGGCCAGCATTTAGCAACCCTTTTTTTAAACATCTGACCATTGCTTTAGCCTCCTGTATCCCCTTTTGTACCTACAACGAAATGTTTAATGAACTAGTTCTGCAAATATTTTTCTTGGTTAACATTAAGTAGATAGAAAAGTAAACTTTTGTAAAAATAGTTTTAGAATAGGTATATAATAAACAGCAGTAGCAGAGAAAGTCCAGAAATTTATTTTAAAAAGAGTTATACACAGAAATACAACAGTTGATGCAATTTTGCGATATTTCCATGGGTGCCATCATCCCACTATTTATTACTCAGCCTTGTTGGTAGCATGACCTTGGCCTCACCCCTGCAACACTGAAACATGGAGCAATATAAATGTGATGAATGGAATGTGCATTATGTTTAGTAATATATTACATACCTAAATAAAAATTAAATACCTGTTTATTCTGTACTACTTTCATCTGATGACATATCCAAATCATCGGCATCATTAGAATAGGCATCCCATGTCAGACGGTCCCGGAGCCATCCATTGCATTTGAAATGTGTCATCTTGAAGCTCTTTGTAATGCTTTCTTGTTTGATGAGATTCCATCCACTGACACACTTGTTCAATGGAGGGCCATTAATATTGCCACCTTTCGTAAGAGGCTGTGAACCAGATGCCATCAAATCCTCATGCAATTGTCGCAGGTGACCTTTAAATGGTTTGTTAGTCGATACAACCAAAGGTTCTAGCACTGACGTAAGTCCTCCAGGAATTACGCCGGAACTGTATTCAGTCAGAGCATTTGTTCTTTTATTGATTCTATTAAATGGCCCTGAAAACTGTCCAAAACAAGCATGGCCCTCTTCCTTAGCAGAGCTCCAGGGCATCGATCTCTCACAATTTTCTTCCATCCTTCATGCACTCTCACAATTATACCAGGCAGAATATCACACTTTGGCACAATTTTTCTCTTATAAATAACAAAGGTTGGTAGCTTTTTTGCATCTGCTAGCATTGCTAGCATCGCTGTGCAGTGAAGTTTTTCTGCACTCATTGTTTTAATTAAAACACTAGAAGCATACTTTACATCCACTGCCGTATTTCATGGCATGTCAAAAATACTGGTTCTGGTCCACATTTTTTGCATCAGCTGAATTACGAAATGGTGAAACTGAATCACTTTATCCATGTAGTCACATGGCAGACACTGGGCTAGTGTCATTTGTCTTCACAAACTCTCTTCCTCATAAATTGGGTAACCCACCCTGGCTAGCTTTGAATTCCACATGTGAAATACCATGCTTTTTTGCTGCTTCCCTTGCTTTCAACTGTAATATTTTGTATGTTACCACAATGCCATCATTTCTTAGTTCTACAGCATAATCTAACACTTTTTGGTCAATGTCGGGATATCTGCCTGTTTTGGGCCAAGAAATGATCGACAGGACAATTTGGCACTTCAATTTTTCTGTCTGGTCCCTCCAGTAACAAATTAATTTGGATTCTACGCCAAACTCTCTTCCCAAATGCTTCACTCTGTTTTTCTCCACAAAACTAACTACTTAAAGTTTAAATTTCGCTGTGTAACTATTGTTCTTTCTTCCCATTGCACATTACGTATAATCACTTAATGCTTTCAAGACAGGAAAAGCCTGAGCTGCTACCAGAAGTTTATAAACAATTTTGAAATATGATAGTTGCTTACATACATAAGGAGACTAACAATAACTAACTACAACACTATTAACTAGAAAAGCAATTCCTGTATGAAACCTGTGTACTCTAATGACCGCTTAGAAGTCAGGTATCTATATGGGAGATTGGATGTTCCACGAATTCTAACAAATGAAACTTCTGAAAGTCAATGGATGACCAAAATGTTTCACAAACATTATTTTTGTTTGAAAAATTAGTATCATAGGGGGGGGGTGGATTATGCAAGTAAATACGGTATGTGCCTATTGGCTCGAATATAAGACAATGGTTTTTACCATAAAATGTGTTAAAAACCATAGTTGTCTTATATATGTAGCCTAATATTTAAAGAGACTCATTTTTACGACGGACAGTCCTGGCTTGAGCTATAGGAATCAACACACTCACCACAGCTGAACTCAAGGTCAAGAATAAACTGGAATTTCTTGAGTTTTCAGACCATTGCATTAGTACATTCAGTGTTCCAGTGATGGCAGATAGTGTAGAAAGGAGAACCTCTTTATTGTCAGTTGAATAAAGGAGAGAGGTTATGTTACAAACTTAAAATTATTAATTACTACATACTGCATGATGTTGGGTGTTTCTGAGTGTAATACTGGCATATCAAGGAAAACATTCAAGAGGACCAAAGACAGGGAAATTTCATGAAATTTATATGCTTGTCATTCAGTTTGTGCCGGAGAACCAAAACTACGGGTTTCCTATATTTCATGAATGTTTTGTAATTGCATTCATTATTTAGGTCATTTTTCTTGTGAAAACCTTCCAAAACTTCAGGATCATCTTATATGTGAGGCCATTTGATATTTGGGACAATATGGTAGTACAAATTTACAGATGGAACTCTTCAAGAGTGCTGCTCTCAACTTTTGTGAAAGCAATTCATATTTACACAGTAAATCAAGACAATGGTACTGGGAATAACATATTTGTCCATTTCATGTTATTTTCTGTTTCAATATTATGGTCAAAATAAACAAATGTTATAATATTATTATCAGGAAATTAGGACATGTTCCTTAATGGTTTGTTAGCCAGATGAGAACTATTACACATGTGCTTGGTCATTCGACGAGGACACTGGCAAGCCGCTCTTGGCTGCTGCAGGGTCAAGGGGTATCATACGGATATTCAGTCCAGCAGTTATGGCGTGCATCAGGCATTACATTGGTAAGCTTAACTCTACTACGTATAGTAAGTAGGGGAAGTATTGTATTCCACTAAAAAATTTGATACCAAAATTTCACCGGAAATATATGTTTTGAGACCACCTGAATCCAAAAAAAGCATTTTTGGAAACATGTCCATGTGTGTGTGTCTGTGTCTGCGAACAGCATAACTCAGAAACGAACAGTCGGATAAACACCAAACTTGGTATTTAGATTCAGTATCTTCCAGAGATGCGACACGAAGGTTTTCAAGAAAATCCCCCCACCCCACATTACCCTTTACATGGAACATTTTTCAAAAATTTTAATTTTCTCAAAAATGGCTCTAACGATTTTGATTAAAATATCATATGTTTAAGATGTTTTCATGACAAATAAAATGTATATCTTGAATTTTCTGGGGATGTCTCAAAAAGTATTCTTCATTGTGAACGACTTTTGCATAACTGGTAAACCATAAGAGATAGACAAAATTTTACTACACAAAAAATGTAGATCGCATTGTCATATACATTTTTTCTGTTGAGTGAACCATTTTCAGATATTGCTTGTTATTCCCTTAAATTTTTCAAAACTTATTTTCTCAAATGGGAATTCATTATTCATTTTTTTTGTCTTGGATATGCAAAGAGTATTAATCTGTGGCAAAGAGAATGGTGCTGCACATAGCAACCAGCTATTAAGAGTAATGTCTACGCTTAAAGGCTACTGTATTTCTATTTAAGTCCGGGCTTACTACATATCATACTGGTGATACATAATATGAAAATACGCTCCAGGCCTAAGTTTAGGGCACCTTTCCAGCATTTGCCAGTATGAGGACTGAGGGAAACCTGGAGAAAACCTCAGTCAGGGAGGACAGTCCTGGTTAGATTTGAACCACAGACTTTCCTTTCTCAAGACTATGTTTTAATGACCTTGGTTACCCATGTTGGTGTTGAACTATATGTTCAATTCAGAATTAAAGTAATTATCACAAGAGGCTCTCAGGTTGCCAATAAATTCACGAATGTGATATTTATTGGCATTATTTCATGAATGAAATAATGAAATAAACTTCCTAAAATTTGCTCTCAAAATGTTAATAATTGCATATTTATGAATACTTTATCTAGTCAGTCGTCTTGAGTCTGCAATAAACATATGTTAACTGTCAGTAATGCCAATAAAGTAAAGTGAAATGAAGATTTAACAGTAGTAATTGCAAGTACTGCTCTTTTCTCTTGTCAGGTATAACAGAAATACATTTACATAACATGAAACTAAATTTTAATTGTAAGATTTATCTCTTTCTGGAATACAGATGAATTAAAAGTACAGTTGTCAAAAATGCATACCCTGAGTCATATAATGTTGAAAACCATATTTGCTTGCAATTTCTAATGTTCTATATTATCTACTTTAATGAGTCCCTCCCCTACCTTAATGCCTATGGAAGTTATTTTTCAATTGCTGTTTTTGTTTCAGAGATATTATCACCTAAACGCATTAGAAAATATGAAGAGACTCATATTTTGTAATGCTTTATCCTCTGTAATCTTTGCCATTACTGAAACTAAAATGTTCTGTATGAATTTTTAGTGAAAGATGGGAAAATAAACCTACTTGCTTTGTCTGAAAGTTAAAGCAATAAATAGGAGTAATAGTTATTATATCAGTTTTCTTGAGGTTCTAGTTTCTCTTAGAATACTTCTGGGCAATAAATTCTGCCACCAACAAGTTTGAAAACTTTGCACGTTTTATCCATTGTAAATTGAGTTTCTCTTTGCTTTCAGGTCATGGCCATGCAATAAATGAGCTGAAGTTTCACCCATGTGATCCCAATCTGTTGCTCTCTGTATCTAAAGACTATGCCCTGCGACTGTGGAATATCAAAACTGACGTCTGCATAGCGATATTTGGTGGAGTGGATGGACATAGGGATGAAGTCCTCAGTGCAGTTAGTATTCCATATAATGTTTTGGTTTAGCATTGTATTAGTAAAAGAATTAAACGGGAACATTCACAATGAAGAAGTCCATTAAAGATGAAAGGAGTCAAAATAAGCGGCCTTATAGCTTCACCAATTTAGGTTATTGCCTCGTGCATCCTGCAAAACATATTGTAAGTAATAACATAAATTAGTGAAGCTATAAAAGTGTTCATTTCAACTTATTTAATCTTGTAATATTAATATAATGACTTAAAATATTAACATAGTGTGGATCACAATTGCAAGCGAGTGAAACACTTAACTTGATAATCTACATTACACACAGTGAAATAAGTTATGTGCATGCATTAAATTGAACAAGAACTAGCTGCAGTCATAATTAATTTCGTTGGAAATCCAAAGCCTTGTAGAGTTTTATACATATCTATGGCTTTCTGGGCAATGCTGTGATCTCTTTGAATGAGATAGTAGTGCTGCATGGCAAGGTGTTAGGAGAATCCAACTGCAATTGTCAAATGGACATGTAATGAATAAAGTTTCGCATTTCCTATTTTGTTTCTTTGTTTAGAATCATAGGTTTTGTACCTATAATTGTCCATTTTTATAGTGTGTGCCTTTTTATAGCTTAAGGGTACATTGTGGCTTCTTTTTGTAATGAGAACTTTTAAAAGTTTTTGCCCATTGTAATTTCATTATTTTGGTTATTGGCAGTTATTTATTAGAATTACTGTGGAATCTTGTTAGCATGTTTTTCTGTGCATTACATTGAATTATAAAAGTTCCGGCACAAAATGTAACAAATAACATTTGTTTAGTATGTTTTCTCGGTCCTGCTTACTATGTTCGAAGTTTGATGTTCTCATTCGCTGTTTTGGCCAATCCTTGGTTGGTCCAGTGGGAATAGGCACTTAACACGTTCAAAGCTTGACGTCCTCATTCACTACTTTGGTCTATCCTTGGTCACAGGATAGAGACCAGCACCCAATGACATGCATGTATGTACATATTTGTATGACACGATTTGTGAGGGTGGGATAGAGAATGCTTTAGCTTGGTGTTGGCTGGCATGGTAAATACCAACAATAATTTCTACTGTTGAGTGTTGACCAAACATACATAGATTGTATTTTAACTTTTCGTTTGCAATGAAGAAAAAGTAAGTGCAGCAAATAACCAACAGTGAAAACCTGAAAGTCCTTGAAGAAGTAGATTACAATCCAAGTATGAAACATGTGGATATAGTGCCAAAGTTAAACATTCCTCTGTCAACCTTAAACACAATTGTTAGCAAACATAAACTGGTTGAAACTGCTTTTGAAGAAGGGAAAAATGCTAAAGCAAAACTTTCCTCTTGGAAAGTAGGTTTGGAGGAGGATCGGATTGAAATTTGTTGCATGGAAACATCTACCGTATTCAAATCGTAATGCCAAAGATATTGACTTCTAATGCGCTCATTGTAACATCATGCATGCTTGTCATTTTGTATTTTTTAGCGGAAACTGTTATCACATACGTAATAAAACACACAGCAAAGCCACTTTTATCGCTTCCATAATTCACAATTTATTCTTCTAAAAAATATTCAATAACTTCAAAACCTGCTTAAATTATACAGAAAAACAAACTTAACAATGTTTAAACAGGTTCACCAATATAAAAGCTTAAATTGTATATTCTCGGACTTTGTATATCCAAATCAATCTCAATACGTAATTTAACACGGAAATGCAAATCGTATTCAGTATGGAATTGGACTCAAATCAATTTCAATTCCCTATGGAAACATAGTAAGTATTATATTTGATTACATAATTATGTTCTTAAAATGCAGATTTTGTATTTTCATTCACACATTTTTTCCGTCTGTAATGTCCAAATCCTTGGGTCCCTGCAGAAATGTACTAATGAGATTCTACTGCATTTATAAATGTGATTTGAATCTTAGTATTGAAATTAATATTTTTCACTCTGGGCCATTGAAGCATTGTTAGTGGTCTGTGAAATTCACAAGACATGATAAAACAAATTGCTTCAATTTCCACAGTATATTGTATTATTGCCTCAGAGTCACTTCCATAACCCCAAAATATGTACTTTTGAACCGCAAAATAATGCACATTTGATGTCTAATGCAAAAAAAAACCTGATAACTTCAATTTGACAATTTACAAACTCTCTGGGTTTTTTCATGAAATCTTAGTTATACTGTGTTTTTAAGCAATACTTTCATGATATACGAGTTTCATACTGATCTTGAATGTCAATGTTTCTTTCTCCACTTTTAAAACAAATGAAATTAGAACTTTACAATTATATTTTCATTGAATATTGTCATATTGCCAAATTGAGATGTGCTACGGAAAAACGGAATGCATTTTTGTATTCTGGACACCGTTTCATTTGTAACGTAGACCAAGTTTTGCCAGTTAGTATACATTTCTTATCAGTACACTGAGTTGCTGTGTATTGGGACCAAACAGACTCAAACCCTGTGATTGCCAAACTATTGGGTTTTCTAATAGCTTAAATCTAATACCTTTTATTATTTAACTTTCTTCCTATCTTGGTTGCTAATTTTCTTCAGTTATTACTTTGTCCAAAAAGTTTTCTATTTCCCTCAATTTATTTCTAGATTTTACATCGTAAACTTTCTCTCTTAAATTTCTTATGGTAAATTTGACCACTCCTGTTTACGTATCTTCTCCCTGCTTATCTTAGTTTCCTCATATTCACAATTATGTACCAATTATCGTTCAGGTTTCACAAAGGGCAGTTCTCTAATTCACCTCCTGTTCTAGCCCATACAAAGCCTTCTCTTGCTGCTGTGTCATGTACATCAACATAATTTTCCCTACTGCAAATAACTTTCATTTCTGTATATGTTCCTAATGGACTTTTCAAATTGAAACTTGCACATATTTCTTGTCTTTCAGTATCTTCCGTTGATTTCTTTCCAGAAACCATTTTGTAATGATTCCCTAGCTCTCCACATTTCCCCAAAACCAATTTTCATCATAATTTCCGTTATCGTACTGTGCCAAGTATCTTTTTGATTAAGCCTTTCATGTACTACCAAACCTGATGTAAAACATTATGTTCATGTAGATTTCTAATTGTAATTAAACATTTCAGTAATCTTTCCACAACTTTTCCTCTAGTTCCAATTCTTTCTTCCTAATTGTGCTTGTGCCATGCCATTGGGTGAAGCTCTTGGCAAGCCCAAGATTTGTTTACAGAAGTTTGTACGGATCATATCCATATTTGTCCACCCTTCCTCCGCTCCATAGAGCATCTTTGCCTCGACTGTTGCCATATAAACTCTCCCTAACCATTTTATTTGCATGCCTGGTATTTAATAGCTTTTAATGCAAGTTTTCCTTTGGCTAGTATGATCCTCTTTTGCTCACTCCAGCCACCCTTACTACTTAATATTATTCCTAAGTAATCAAATTTATTGACTACCTTAAATTCTCTTCCTTACTAGTATCATTTCTCATCTGTCCTTAACTTTTTACCTTTTTTTATATGCCATAATTTCTGTTTATTTACATTAATTCTTACAATTATCTATTGCTTCAATTATTTTAACTATTCCTACATTGGATACGGATCCTGCTTCTAAATCACAGGAGTGGTTCTTCACGTGAAACTAGTGAAGTGCTGCTTCAGCTGTTTTGTAATAGGTACATTCGAATATAATTTTATCTCTATTTTAAACATTTTATATTTAAATATTCCACTACTCACATAGACGAATTTAATTTTACGAATCACTATTTTATGTAAGAGCAAAAATCGGCCATTCCAAATTATTGCGGCAGTAGCAGGGAATAAGGAAAATGGGTTGTAAGTGAGAAAATGGGAAAACCACAATGTCCATGAGTAGGTATAGAGAGTGGTGAAGCTACTCTCGGTTTTGAAACATTCAACTGCACTGTTTACTGTGGTTGTCATGACAACTAACTCAAACTTGGACTTGTGTACCTTGCAGAAACTACCTGTTTCGAGGCTACAGTGAAGCTAAAATCATGGATTTTTTTGGAGTAGAAAGACCCCTTGTAAAGGCTATTCAGTGGTCATTGACACTTGTGAAATCTTTTGTAGACTTACAAACATCCCTTCCCTCAGATGTGTTTCCCCTCTCAAATCACTTTTCAAACTTCAAGTTACCAGCTGGTCCTTCAATTCACATGCAAAAAAAAATTGTACTAGCAATTATTGTCATTTGTGTATATGGTCTTGTAAGTTTGCTAGTGTAAATTAAAGTATAAACAATAAGTTTGTGTTAAAAACATTTAAACCAATGGCGATTTGCAATGAATCTGCAAAATGACAGTGTGTTGCATGCTACGAAAATCCTTTAAGTGGTAGACTGAGGACGAGATGTGATATTTAGGGGCAGACCTAAGCCAATTCTTAGCATATTGGCACATAAAGTGGAAAGGAAAGAAGCTAAGTGTTACATCAGATATTTTAAAAGCTTGTGATATAGTATGAGCAGTTGTGGGATATTAATTATTTGCAAAAGTTCTTTTGCTGGTCTTATCTATTACTTGGAATAAAGAAAGCGGTGTGAATTCAGATGACTTTTGTGACATTCTAATATCAATCGGTCATTGCGTAAACAATCAGATTCTGATGAACATCTCAAATGCATGCTGGAATTAAAACAGCTCAAGAAAAATCAGAATACAATGATCAAAGGCACTCTAAAAGAATATTCATGTCTTTATGCAGCGCAGTATAATGAAAATGGTAGATGAACAGATAATTCTTTAAGACAGTAATTGAAGCAGTACTGTACTGTTGAGGCAGCCATTTCAGGACAACATTATCAAGAAGTATGCCAACCAAAAGGATAGGAGAGTCAACTTAATATAGAAGAAATAGATAAGTTACATGTTTGTTTTGTCTGAAAGAGCATCACCTACTGTTTAGGCCACGAGCTACAGTGCTAAATCATCAGCAAATTTCATTGTTGTTGTTGTTGATTATTGACACATACCCATTTTCCACATTAATTGCCTCAAGAATATCATCTATAAACAGATTAAACAATACAGGACTTAACTTAGAACCTTGTCTTAGATCTATATTTTTTAATACTTTTAGTTACTTTATTATTACTAACTTTTATACAAAAATCATTGTTGATGTACATTCTTTGTAATACTCTTATAAAGTTAGTACTCATTCCTTTCTTGTTCAATTTGAACCATAGTGCATATCCATTGTATCAAAGGCCTTTTAAAAATCCACAAATATCATGTATAATCTCTCTTTTATGCTAAATATTTATTTACCGTTGCAGTTATCTCAAAAATATTATCTACTGTAACTTTAAAGATTGTTGAGTCAGCTAGTGACACTAACTTCGTTTACTTTAAATTTGTGAACATGTTTCAGAAGCAATTTTTCAAGTTAATTGTTTCCTTTCAGTGTTCCCAACTTAACTTCCAAATTAAGTATCTACTGTTTTCTTATTTTGCCTAAAACCTGCTTGAGGATCAGACAATTTCTCTCATCTTCTGCCCAATTTTGTACTCTTGCTGCCAAAACCCATGTAATTCTTACCTAGAACAGAGATAATAAGCTTACTTCCCTGTAATTTGTTGAGTTGTTCAAATTCCCCTTGTTCTTGAATATTGGCACTACTATTGTTGTTCTCCAACTCCTTGGGAAACATTACCTCCTTCAAATGCTTTGTTTAAAATCCTAACTGGTAAACCTAGTCTTTCATTTGCACTCCATTTCTTCCAAAATTCCCTTGGAATTCCATCAACACTACTTGCTTTGTCCCTTTATTACTTCTATCTGGCTGTCTAAATGCTGAATGTAGTCTATATTTTCTGTTTCTCCTAGATTTGGCCTGTTCAGCTCTTCTGACCCTAAAAGACTCATTTTTCTTCCCCCCCATTCCTTCTTTTTAGTTTCCTCATCTTTCAATTATAAAATTTTTTTTCCAGTAGGTCTCTCATTTGCCTCCATTTCTTTAACTCCTACTCCTGGTTATCCTGACCTTTCTCTCTCTCATGTTCCTCCACTTCCATGATGCTTCTTCCAGTATCCCTCCACATGTCAATTCCCGAGCTACTCCCAAGGCCATTCTATGCCTATCTTCAATTAGCTGTTTCTCTGGCACAATCTGTTTGGATGGTGACATACGCTGCTCATCTCTCCTCCACTCCCCCTCCCATACTGTCAGCACTTTGTGTCCTTTCTGTTGGGCTCTCCAGTATCTCTCGTGTCTGTTTCTCCACTTCAGACACACATCTCATGCTTAGCTGACACATAACCTGTTTCCTTCCGTACTCCACAAAGCTCTGACAAACGCTTTTTCTCCTTCAGCCCTTGCATTCCTCATTTCCTGTAGCAGCATGATTCTTATTTCTCCATCTTCTTTTTCCACAATCTTGTTCCATAAATATTCTTGTCCCTTCTAATTTTTTACTTGGTATTTAAGTCCAGCAAGGATGCAAGGCAAAGATTTTCAAGAAAATCTCCCACTCTAAACTATCCTTTGCATGGAACAATATTTGTTTTTGTTTTTAGAAGTTGTTCTTAACAGTTTTGATTAAAATAACATATATTTAAAAATGTTAAATGATTACACAAAGAATAAAATTGATGTCTTAAATTTTCTGGGTGAGCCTGAGAAGTCCTCATGTTCTAAATTAATTTTGTATAATTTTACACAACCAGTAAACCACAAAAGGTAGACAAAAATGTAATAATTCTTTTTGTGGCATCAGCCATTTCTGAGATATTTGTTATTAGTTTGAGTGTCATGTTTTGATGTGGTGTCGCCATTCAGTTGTCTTCTTATGATATTCATGCAAAGGGTATAGAATTTCAACGGCAACATTTAGTGACCTGCTTTTTAAAAATTTCTATTTGTCAGTCTTCTGTATCCCTCTTATACCTTCAGCAAAATATGCAATGAAACTATTTCTGTAAGTGTTTTATCTTGGTTAACATGAAGTATATAGAAAACTAAGCTTTAGCAATTCTTTTGTTTCTTTTCCCCCATAAACACAGTGAGTCTGCTTGTGCAGAAATTTAAGAGTGAATGATGTAAGATACTACAGGGCAGCTGCTTGAACACATGTTTAATGGGCATTCTATATAACATCATAGTCATCAGTGTGTACCGAAGCTATGGCATATGGAAGAATATGAGATAACCTTGTTTTGGATCATATTATGTTTTAGGACTTTGATCTTCAAGGCAAGCGCATCATGTCATGTGGCATGGACCACTCGCTGAAACTATGGCAACTTGACAAGGATCACATATGTGAAGCCATCGGCGCATCATACCAGTTCAACAGCATTCGCAGTCAGAGACCCTTTGATACACTCAAGGAGCATTTTCCAGATTTCTCTACAAGAGATATACATCGAAATTACGTGGACTGTGTGAGGTGGCTTGGAGATTTTGTACTATCTAAGGTACCTATGCTGTTCTTTTTGTATCTTTCATGTGCTAAATGTGATAAGTTATAAGCCATTGAAAAAAAAGGAAGAAAAGATAGTTATTAAAGAATGAAATCACATAACTTTCCCTAGCTACTGTCATCTGTTTTTATCTCTTCTAGAGGCTATTCTTACAAAAGCTTATTGGCTGTCTACTACTTATTAAATGAGATAAATATTTATGGAAATAATTTTAACACATTTTATTGTAGGCATAAGAGAGATACAGGGGGTTGAAGCAATAGTCAAATCTTTAAAAAGTGGGTTGCAATATGCTGGCTTAGGAATTCCATACTCATTGCACAATATTGTGAGAAACAACTGATTGGTGACATTTCTTGAAAAATTCAAATCAGTAACAAATATGTATCTTGGAAATGTTGATGACACAAAAAGTTATTTGAAATTAATTATAGTATTTTTAAAGAGATCTACAGTTTTTGTCCATCTTTATGGTTTACCAGCTATAAACTATAACCAGCTTATTTGACTTTGGTATAAGAGGATTAGCATATTCTTGGTTTGAATCTTACCTTACAAACCGTAAGCAAATAACAGAGATTACAGATTATAATGCTAACACTAATGCACTTTTGGCAGTTAGATCTAATGCACTTGATATAACTTATGGAGTACCACAAGGCTCTATACTTGGACAATTTTTATTTATCTTGTATATAAACGACTTAACAAATAACATACAAGCTCATAACATTGTTCTATTTGCAGATGATACTAATTTACTAATAACAGAAAAGAGTAATGAAATGTTAAATAATTCACTAAACCAGGCCAGTAAAGATCTGGTATATTGGTTAGATAATAACAACCTGGTTTTAAATACGGTCAAAACTGTTTGTCTTAAATTTCATATTACTGATAGTGCAAACAATAATTATAACATCCCTGAAGTAAAATTAAATAATAAATTAATCTCATATAAAAACGAGACAAACTTTTTGGGCTTGTGGATACAGAATAACTTGAAATGGAAAACTCATATAAAACATTTAATAACCAAATTAAGCAGGAATGTATATGCCTTAAGAATTTTAAGTCAAAATGTCAGTCTCCATGTGCTGTTAACAACTTATTATGCACATATACATTCAATAATTAAATATGGTATCATATTTTGGGGAAACTCACCAGAAACTAAGGATGTATTTATCAAACAAAAACAAGCCATACGAATTATATGTGGTAAAAAAAGGTTATGCTCATGTAAACCACTATTCAGAAAACTTGGCATACTTACTTTGGCATGTTCTTATATATTGGAAACAGTCTTACTAGTAAAAAGAAATAAATTTAATATTCAAAATAATGACAATGTCCATAGTCATTACACTAGACATAATAAGGATATACACTTAACCTCTGTCAGAACTACAATATGTAAGAATGCAGTACTGCACTCCAGTATAAGGAATTATAATTCCCTACCTAATGCCATTAAAGATATAAATAATTATAATGTGTTTAAAACTAGAACAAAGGCTTTCTTGCAGGAACACTGCTTCTACACCGTAAAGGAATATTTACAGTTTAATAAATCCTTGTTTGCATAAGACATTGTACTAATCCGTTAAGTTATCTAGTAGTATGTCATTTAATTTATAAATATATCTATTGTATATCATAGTTGAACTCAAATTATATATAACTTTATTGTAATGTAAATATATAAATTTAACTATTGACATATCCTGTATCAATGTACTATGTACTGAATTGATGTTAAAGAATTAAATTAAATTAAATATACAAAATTAATTCCAAATGAAGAGGAACTTCACAGGCTATTTGTAGGAAATTCAGGATATATATTGTATTAATCATATGAATTCAGTGCCAAAATTAATTCTTTGTACTCTGTTGAAAGAAAGAAATTTTACTAAATATAACTTTTGAACATAATATTATATTGCACTCTGTTTTTGGGAAGCAGTACTAATACAAAATAATTTGCCAACTCCTTTATGGTATGTGGCGTGTCAAATGTATTTGCTTCATCAATTTTGTGATTCATTTTGATTAATAAAATTCTTAAACTTCTCTCTATGAAGAAAATATTTAAGTAAATTCAGAAACACATCATTGTTACTAGCTTCTTTTCATATATTAATATAAATGTTTGTTTATTGCATGTGATAGCAATGCAGCCATTCTTGAATACCTTGATTATTTTGAAATTCTTGGTAGCAGAAAAAATTAAGTTGTCTAAAGCCCATTCTAAAATTTTCTCATGTGTGGAGAAGGACATTTTCTACATTTTTTGCATAACTAATAGGTATTATGAATGTTTTAATGCACTGTATGTACTTAAGTTTGATAAGCTTGCATCTCATTTTTTTTTTGTTTGATTGCTTTTATTTATTTATGGATGCTCTTTAACTACTGTGGTTTTTAGCATCCCATTCCATATTGGGTGTGAAAGACCAGAAATTTTGCCCAGGGGCCTCTTTATCAGGCTTGAGGTTCTTTTACGTGCCATAAATCTACAATACGGGATCACTGGCTTTATTCCCCTTCTGAAGAAAGCCATGCTAAGGATTTTTATGCCTGAAAAAAATCCATCACCCTCTGCCTTGTTGAATCCACAACCTCGGGAACTAGAGGGGAAGACAATTTAAGGGGAAATTAAATGGTCAAAATTGCCAAAAATGACATTTTTACTTTCTCTACTACGTATAGTAAGTAGGGAAAGTATTGTATTCCACCCAAAAATTTGATACCGAGATTTCACCGGAAATACATGTTTTGAGACCCCCTGAATCCAAAAAAAGCATTTTTGGAAACATGTCTGTGTGTGTGTCTTTGAACAGCATAACTCAGAAACGAACAGTCGGATAAACACCAAACTTGGTATTTAGCTTCAGTATCTTCCAGAGAAGCGACACGAAGGTTTTCAAGAAAATTCCCCCACCCCAGATTACCGTATAAATGGAACATTTTTCGAAAATTTTAATTTTCTCAAAAATGGCTGTAACGATTTTGATTAAAATATCATATGTTTAAGATATTTTCATGACAAATAAAATGTATATCTTGAATTTTCTGGGAATGTCTCCAAAAGTATTCTTCATTGTGAACGACTTTTGCATAACTGGTAAACCATAAGAGATAGACAAAATTTTACTACACAAAAAATGTAGATCGCATTAAAATACGCAATTTATGTCATATACAGTTTTTTTTTGTTGAGTGAACCATTTTCGAGATATTGCTTGTTATTCCCTTAAATTTTCCAATACTTATACTTTTTCTCATATTCGCTATTCATTTTTTTTTATGTCCTGGACATGCAAAGAGAATGGAATGCGCCACATAGCAACCAGCGCTTAAAATATTTGACTATCTCTTAAAACCTACCATATTCCCCTTGCATCTGCAAGAAAATTATCAATAAAATTGACATCTTGATATCTCGATTAACATGAAGCATATGGAGAATAAGCGTTTATAAAAATAGTTTGTACAAGAGTAGAGAAAGTCATGTGAGTGTAACACATCAGATTTTCTAGTTTGTGTAATCTTATAATTTGGAATTTTCTTTTTAATTTTATATGTATTTTACCATTGTAGGCACAATACGTTTAAAATAAAAGTAAAATACGTTTAAAATACTTTCATTATAAATGTGTTTTTAAAAAAATAAATAGCACTGCCATTTTGTGCTGTGCATATTGCATCTCTTCACAAAAACTACATAACTCCTATGGTATTCTTTGAGTAGAGAGGAGGTACATTTTAACTTATCTTTTAGGGGAAGTTTTGCTCTACAAATTGGTACCACTTGTAAAAATGGTAGTTTCCATATGTCCAAGCATATTACTTTTATTTGTATATGTATGTGGGTTTTTTTGTCCAATTTGAATACCTTTTTCTGTGAATGACATTTTCTGGTATAAATGACCTGTTATCTTAGGAATTATTGAAGATAGGTAAATGAAATTTTGAGACCATAAAAAGAACACCTCAATGTAGTTTTTGATATACTTTGTTGTTAATAAGTTTTTTGGTTAGGGTTTAAAAGTAAATTGCAGATAAATTTTAATAAAATATTGTATAAGGAAAAACAGGAATCAGTGAACTTAGAAGACATGCGTGATATGTTAAATAGTTTCCGAGATAATGGGTCAAGAAGTTAGCAAATTTAGCATTGGCAGGATAGGGCTTTTAATCTCCCCTTAATGGCATTAAGAGTTTAAAATGTCCTACAAGTGCTTTGCATGTAGGTATAGAACTTGAATTCTCTGCATGAAGTATGGGAAATATACCAGTAGAAGGAACTTACACATGGCTTTCTCCCAATAACTTTAAAAATGTTAAACCACAGTTTATATCTTTATTACATAAGTGTGTTATGTTGGCAGTCATGTGAGAACTGTATAGTATGCTGGAAACCCGGACGCCTTGAAGATAAGGAACTGAAACTAAATGAGACAAGGGTCTCCATTATACATCATTTCAAGTACAGGGAATGTGAAATTTGGTATGTCCGATTTGCCATGGACTTCTGGCAAAAGGTGAGTTTTATTGTGTAAGTGCAGATATTGCCAGGATTTTCACTTACCTTAAAATTGTGCTGAGCCAAATGATTACTTCACATTCATCATTAATAACACAGGCCTGCGAAGATTTTGCAGCACGGAATATTTTACACTATAATGGTCAAATTGGATGCTCTGATTTCGAAAATAATAATAGTTTTTGTGTATCATGTACAGATTTTGAACAATCTGTTTCAACACAAAATTGGAAGTTCAGTACACCAGTATTAACATCATTGCATACTCGACTTACAGCATGGTTGATTAGAATATGTAAACATGCTAAATCATATGACATCATGTTGTACCACTGTCTATCTCTGTTTACAGGTAATGTTGAACCTATCTCAAACATTTATTGCCTAAGATATCAACAGGAACCTATCTTAGAATCCTTGGTACAGTTTTAAACTTCTCAGCGGGTCTCTGTTGAATCTGTATTGTGTTGTGAATTTTATTTGTGAAACAAAAATGGCTGGTTTGAGTGGTATATCTAGCAGGGGCTGTGTGAACAATCCTAACGATTTTTTTTTTGTCTGTGGGTGTTATGTGATAAAGCGACAAAAAAGAAACATTACAACATTTATCAAGAGTTTTTATCTGGCCTATTTTAAAATTAAATTAGGAGATCAAGACAAGAATTTTGTTCCTCATATTTTGTGTAAAAAATGTAAGATAGTGGTACAAGGGAGTTAGTTCATCCATGCCATTTGGTGTTCCTATGGTATGGCGCGAACAACAAAATCATTTTAATGACTGTTATTTTTGTCTGTATAATATATCTGGATTCAATAAGAAAAACAAGGCGGGCATTATATATCCAAACTTGCCATCAGCAATTAAGCCTGTGCCTGATGGACTGTTCTATCACCACCTACAGTATTACCACAGAGTAGTACTGATACTTTGGGTATAGAAGATGATTTAAATTGGTCCCCAGACTAAAAGATGACATTCCAAATCCATTGAGTCAGAATTACATGATTTGTCTTACCAAAGTAAAAGTTGAACTTTTAGGTTCAAGGCTGAAAGAAAACAATCTTTTAGGACCTAAAACTACTTCTACTGGTACAGATATCAAGAAGAAGAGTTCTAGAAATATTTTGTAAAGGAAGGGGAACTAGTGTGATATCCCTAACTTGATAGGTCGTCTTGGAACAGCTTACGAAGCTAAAGATTGGCATCTGTTTATTGACTCAAGCAAGAGAAGTCTGAAAGGTGTTCTGCTGCACAATGGTAATATGTTTGCTTCAGTTCCAATAGCTCACTCTACATCCCTTAAAGAAATGTATCAAAATTTATATACTGTCCTAGAAAAAATTAAATATAATGAACACAAGTGGTACGTGTGCTGTGATCTTAAAGTGTGCGGTATTTTATTGGATCAACATGCAGGGTACACAAAATTCCCGTGCTTTTTGTGTGAATGGGACTCTAGAGTCAGAGAAAGACACTGGGTGAAGATATGGTGCAGGAACAAAAAATGTAATAAATCGCCCGCTGATTGACTCACAAAAGGTTTGCCACCCTAGCTACATATCAAATTAGGAATAATGACGCAATTTGTCAAAGCTTTAGACAGACGTACTCCGTGTTTCCAACATCTTATTCAGAAATTTCCAATGTTGTCTGAATCAAAAGCGAAAGAAGGCATTTTCGACGGTCCACAGATTTGCAAACTCATGAAGGACGTTCAATTTAGAAATATGACAGACAAAGAGCTTCAAGCTTGGGACTCATTCAATGAAGTTATAAGCAAGTTTTTGGGTAATGTTAGAGATGACCAATATGAGCTTATAATTGCATTTTCTGCATTCGCATCCTGAATGTTTTCCTGAAAACTTGAATACACTAAATGAAGAACAGGGAGAGAGATTCCACCAGTACATAAAGGAGATGAAACAAGTACCAGGGTCAATGGGACGTCTCCATGATGGTTGACTACTGTTGGTGTTTAATTAGAGACAAACAACAGTCAGGACCACAAACGCAAGTAAACTCAGCATTCGTTTTCAACAATGTGGAGGAGAAAATAAAATCATAAGCTATGTTTGAAATTTCCTAGTTCAGTGTACACTGTTGCATCTGTAAAACTGAGATTATTTCTAGTTTGCATGATTTCTTGCATTTTAAATTGTACTTAAAAACTAGAAATAAACTCAAACATTACATATTTCCTTTCTGCATGCCAAAAAAATGACACATGATACGAAAAAATGGAAAGCAGATTTGAATTCAGCATACCAAAATTAGGTTTAGATCTGTTTAACCCCATGCCACAGAAAAACAAATTTAAATTCGCAGGCCTGTGTAATTGCTACTGGTTTTGAACACATGATCATGTGATACCAGTTTTACATCAGCTTCAACAGAAAACTTTGTGTGAGTGGATAAATGAATTTGTTATGATAATGGACATGCACTTATGTGGAGTCAACTTGAACACTCATAAATACTTCACTCATTTATTTTTTATGCAGGACATGTATCGCAAGTTTGTCTGCACGTCACCAGTTGCTTGTTGGCTGCCACAGCAATTTCCAAGTCAATTTTTTTGTTATCTGCTGGCCAGGGGATAACAAGCAAATCGACTCAGAAATTGCACCAGTGATACTCTTCCATTTGCATACAATACAACCAACATAATTCAGGTTAACCAATTCAAAATTCAATACAGTTAACACTTCTAAAATCCCCAAGACCCAGCATGGTTCAAAGTCCATGGCAAAAGCTCTAGGTTCTGTTGCTCCATTGCATTTCACTATATTCACCCCCTTCATCAGAGGTAATGTGTGCCTCCCGTTAATAAATAGGGTCCATACATCGCATGGTGGAACAGTTTCCGTAGAGGTCATCAACCATATGGAGAGCATTGTAAACAAACCAACACTTTTAAAAGTCATGCTGGTGAGTATTAGTATTTCTGATTCCTCTTGTGAAAGGGGTACTTTATATCTTTACAATAAGTGATGTGTGTTTTTCTGTGCTGCTTTGTGTTCTGGTTTTGTTTTCTCAAGATGCAGTTCCTTGAGAAATATTTAGCATATAGATAACTATATGGCTCTGCTAAGCTTCCTGTTGATGGTGAACCAGCCTTTAATTTTGTAAGTGCTGTTCTTGCCCAAGCAAATCCTTCCCATCATGTTCTCTAACTCTCCCTGCCATTCCAGATCTATATATCTTTAATGAAGCTTGGTCTCTTAAACTGTTTTCTCAGTTCATTATTTGCTTGCTTTTCCCTACAAAAGCCTTTACTCAAGTTCATTCTCGTTCAAACCTTCACCAAGCTAGTTTCTTATAATGTTCCCATTATCTTACAAGCAATCCTCCTTGAACTAATTAAGATTACCCAACTATGGTTCCTTGATGTAGCATTTTAATTCTGTTATAGTAATTTACATTACAAGGATTGAAAGTGGGGGTTTTATGGTTGATTTTGTTTCGGCCAAAATTGTAACAAAATGTTTTATTTCCTATTTTGTCAAATTTCATTAGTTTTGATAAATATTTGTGATTAAACAAGAAGGATTTGTTCATTAAATTTCTGTTACTACCTTCCCTTGTTTATTTGTAAAATTACTAATTAAGTTTGCCATGTTTTATTCATATGTTGGTGAAAGTGGCATCACTTTTGTGAAGCTCTAGCCATGGGTAACCCTCTATCTCCTTTTTTGGTGAATCTATACATGAGCCACTTTGAGACCCACATCACTAAAGCATTTTCTCATATATGTAAGATCTGGTATAGATATGTAGATGTGTTTGCTGTGATACATGAAAAACATTTTGCGGCAGTATTAATGTTTGTAATTGAAAATGCTACTGTTTATTTGCCGCACGTATAAAAGACAATTTATCGCGGTCATTTCGTGTTATCTTTTGCTGAGTACCTGTTATTGTATTTAATTTTGGGTTCACTGTCCTCCGGCTAGCTATGATTTCTCGGTCAAGCACTTATCTTGTACAGTTGTGTAAACGGAAAGGAGTTTTTATCCAAAGATAACACTAATAAAAGAATTTGTTTTACACTTTTATTGTCGTAACCCATTATTCACTTTCACCTATTAATCCTGAAACTGTTATAATAACTTCTTTACTGCCCATTATTAATTCGCGTACTTCAACTTTTTATGTAATTAACTTTACAACACGAGAGATTTGTCATAAATTTGCGACGCATACTCCATGAATGCCTCCGTTGAACTCCGCGAAACTTGACTTTGACATTGAATTTATACTACCTCGTCCGATATGCCTAAAGATTATAACCGAGCTGCTATTGGTTAATAAAACGCGCCAACATTAGCCTCTATATTTATATCCAATGAAAATTACGAAAACATATGCTCTAGGAAAAATGTTCCAGCAAATTCTAAGAAAAACACGCCACTCTGACGTCATTCGCTCGTCTCTAATAATGATAAACAGTTCACCCCCTCGCTACATTATTGCACGCTATTATTGTCAGTTTCAGTAAGGCCATATAAACCCACTTCTCAACAATGCTTACAATCAACAAACACAACAATGCATATTCACACTACAATCACTCTGACATTTACATTTTTGTGATACAAATTACTGCTTCAATTTATGTAACTTATAAATCTTCAGGAACCAGCCAGCAAATTCACTTTAGAAAAAGAAATAGATAACTTGCTACCTTTTTGGATCTAAAGCTTACTGGGATTAGTGACAGAATAGAGTTTGGAATTTACAAAAAAAGGTACACATACTGACAACCGTATCAAAGCCAACAGTTTCAACTCTAGATCACACAAACTTAAAGATTGGTAAACACACCATTTAACAAGCAGGAATATGAGAAAATGCAGATACATATTAAACTCTGCCAAACATAATTAATTCAAAACTGAACTAGCTGAGAAGAAATTAAAAAGCTCAAGAAGCAGAAGCAACTCTCAGGAATAACTGCACAAATCCCCAACAAAGATAAACCTAAATTTAAGTTCACATACCACACCTGGACATTCCAAAAGAGTTCAGTATAGGCCTAGCACCACAAAATAAATACAACTTTAAAACATGCTGAAATCGTAACACATATACAGAATCCCATCAGAAAAAAACAGGCATGTATAAAACAGACTGTTTACATTGCAACAAAACATACATTGAAAAATCCAAGCGAAAACTAAGAACATTTCAGAAATAACAGATACATCAGCCATAACCAATCACTTCTGGGAAGATAACCACAATATTGAACAAGCTGCTAAAATCAATGCATAACCCTGTAGAACTGAGCTTATCATAAAGAACAAATATCAAAAGCTTCGAATATATAATTAGGAACTTTAAAATTCCAGCAGACAATAGTTTTAGCCTGTAAATTTAAACACCACAAGAGATGATGCTACAGATACCCAGGGAAAGAAGATCCGGAAATCACTGGTTAGTTGACCAGCAGCCGAGAATGGGAACAATAGGTCCTCAAAACGTATATTGCCAGTAATTTGGTGAGTGTAGCAAAATGAGTGTTTAAGGTGTATTCATTTTTCATAATTTATTTGCTTCACTGTGTGCAAGCTCGAGTGATTTTAAATACAAAAAATACAGGACTGTTTATAAGACCGAGTACTGAAATGGGACATAAATGTATTTTAATCCTCTTTTGATGACTTCCCTCTTCTCAACACAACTAATGCTACTGCACTTGGCAAAGCTCTGTGTTCTTCCTTTGATCTCCCAAAGAAACTTAAATTCAGTTTTCGGATGAAAATGGTAGTAAAAGGAATGTCTTTGTTTACAGATCTTAGCATTGGGTAACCAAGTTGGTCGAACTTATGTTTGGGACCTGGATGTGTCAGACCCATCGCAACTGCGCAGTACCACATTGACACATCCACGATGTGTATCAGCAATCCGTCAGACCAGTCTCAATCGCGATGGCTCTGTACTAATCTGTGTGTGTGACGATGGCACCATATGGAGATGGGACAGAGTTATGTAGTGATATCTTGAGCTCATTTTTATATCTTTGTTGGAAAAGTGAATAATGGTTGTGATATTGACTTAAACATATGCCTTGGAAAGGAATTTCTTTATAAGCGTTAATAATGTGACTTTCTCTACTATGTATAGTAAGTAGGGGAAGTATTGCATTCCACCCAAAAATTCGATATTGAGATTTCACAGGAAATCCATGTTTTGAGGTGCACTGAATGCATATAAAGCATTTTTGGAAATATGTCTGTAATAGCATAATTCAGAAACGAATAGTCGGATAAACACCAAACTTGGTATTTAGGTTCAGTATCTTCCAGAGATGCGACACGAAGGTTTTCAAGAAAATCCCCCGTCCCAGATTACCCTTTACATGGAACATTTTTCGAAAATTTTAATTTTCTCAAAAATGGCTCACAATTTCGATTAGAATATCATATTTAAGACGCTTTCATGACAAATGAAATGTATATCTTGAATTTTCTGAGATGTCTCCAAAAGTATTCTTCATTGTGAACGACTTTTGCATAACTGGTAAACCATAAGAGATAGACAACATTTTACTAAACAAAAAATGTAGATCGCGTTAAAATACACAATTTATGTCATATACATTTTTTTTGGTGAGTGAACCATTTTCAAGATATTGCTTGTTATTCCCTTAAATTTTCCAATACTTATACTTTTTCTCAAATGGGAATTCATTATTCATTTTTTTTTTTTGGTCCTGGTAATACAAAGAGAATGGAATACTCCACATAGCAACCAGCTCTTAAAATATTTGACTATCCCTTAAGTCCTACCAATTCCCCTTGCATCTACAAGAAAATTAGCAATAAGATTAACATGAAGCATATGGAGAATAAGCGTTTGTAAAAATAGTTTGTACAAGAGTAGAGAAAGTCATGTGAGTGTAACACATCAGATTTTCTTTTCTCTTCAAAGTGTCACTTAACCAAGTTCTCATGTCTTCTTTAATGTTATTTAGTTCAACTTTTCACTATCACTTGACTCCCTTCCTGACTTAGCGGCATAAAAAAATATGCATGACTTAGCCTCTTGTTCTGGACAGTTGACTTGCTGGGAACTTCTCTAGTATCTTGCACAAGAAGCACTTGATGTCGCAACAGAAACACAGGAATACTTGTTTATATAGCCAATGGAATCTTCCACATAACTTTCTGGACACATGTTCTAGAGTTGGGGAGAAGGAAGCTTCCAGAAGATTCTGGTTATCTGTCGATAGCATTTCTGGCGTTTATGCTTGCTTATCCCTCCACTGCCCAGCACTGATCATCCCAATAACCTTGGACCGTAGCCGCTGCATCACAATATATTTAACTAGCTAAATTAAAAGTCAGGCATATCACAGTCACATAACTATATTTCTTTTACTTTTATAAACTTTTACAAACTATTCTTACAAAAGCTTACTTTTCTATCTACTTGATGATAATTGGGATAAACATTTGTAGAAATAGTGTCTTACACATTTTGTTGAAGATACAAAGAGGATACAGTAGGCTGAAGTAATAGAACTTTAAAAAGCTATATCAAATTGCTTTGTATGACACTGTGAGAAACGTCGTCCTCCGTGGTTTAGTGATTACCATACTAGCCTCTAGTTCCCGAGGTCACAGGTTCAAACCCAGCGGAGGGCGATGGATTTTTTCGGGCATAAAAATCCTTAGCATGGCTTCCTTCGGAAGGGAAGCAAAGCCGGCGGTCCCATGTCGTAGATTTACAGCACATAAAAGAGCCTCAAGCCTGATAGAGAGGCCTCTGAGCAAAATTACCGTCTTTCATGCCTAATCTGGAATGGGGTGCTAAGGACCATAAATAAAACTCAATTTAATTTTACTGTGAGAAACAACTGAATGGTGACAGCCTTCAAAAAATGAGTAAAAAAGTTATTGGAAATATATTATGTGTTTTAACAAGATACGCATTTTTGTGCAGTAAGATTTTGTCTATCTCTTAAGTTTACCAATTACATAAAGTTCATTCTAAATGATGAGCACTCCATAAGATATATATTTTATTAGTCATGTACACGTTTTAAACATGTGTTATTTTAATCAAAATTCTTAGAGCCATTTGAGTAAATAACAAACTATTTTTCTAGGTAAAGGGTAGTTTGGAGTGGGGTATTTTCTTAAAAACCTTTGTATTGCATCCTTGGTAGATGCTGAACTCAAATATTAAGTTTGGTATATAACCAATTTTGCTTTTGAGTTAGATGATATCTCTCTCTCTCTCACACACACACACACACACACACGGATATTTTTCTAAAAATGCGTATATGCAATAGTATCTTGGTATAACATTTTTGGCTGGAATATACTTCCTCTACTTACTGGTTGCATGGTAGCGAGGTAGAAGTAAAATGGCATTCCTTTCTGAGACATCCAGTGTTAAAACTGTAGTCCATAAAATTTGTGGAGTTTGTGCCATACACTGCCATGTAACATCGTAAAGCAATATATAATTTATAATGATAGTTTGAACTTTCCACTAGGAATATTTATTAATGAATTTTCTGTACACTTTAAAGAGCATGATTTTCTATCTGCTTCATGTTAAACATGGCAAACTTTGACAAATTGTTTCGTTGAAGCCACATAGGAGCAGACAGGAAGGCAGCCAAATGTTTAAAAAACAAAACCTAATGAGTTCAATTCACATGACTTTCTCTAACCATTACCATTTATGTCTCCTGTGAACTATTCTTACAAAAGCTGCTTTTTCCAGTAATCAAGAAAAACAATTGCAGAAATACACATTTCATGTAGGCACACAAGGAGGATAGCTACATGCTATATCACTTGCTTTACTCATGAGAAACAACAGAATGGTGACTTAGCACTTCAATAAAAGTAGAATTAAAGTATTGGAAACTTCAAACCAATAGCAAACAATACTTCAGAAATGGTTAATGCCACAAAAAGTCATGTATATGATTTGTTTTAATGAGTTCACATTTTTTGTGTAGCAAGTTTTTATCTATTTCTTATTATTTTTCATTTATACAAAACTAATGCAGAATGGAGGAATGGAGCTATTCACAGAAAATTAAGGGTGTACATTTTATCGATTGTGCAGCCTGAAATATATGTTATTTTATTCAAAATTGTTATAGCTTATTTTTGACAAAATTAAAAATAAGGAAAAATTTTCCATGACCATAGTTTGGGGTGGGGGGGATTTTCTTGCAAATCTCTTGTTGCTTTTTGGAAGAAGCTGAATATACACACTTAGTCATGACCTCATGATATAACATTTAAAAAATCTATTCCTTAAAGTATTGCAAAATTATATAGCTAAAACTACAAAAAGAAAAGAACTTATTTCACACAAACTATATATTTTAATGAGCTCAGTATTTTCTCCCAAGGCTTTTCAGCTATACAAAATTCAGTCAACCAAGAGGACTTTATAGGTTATTTACAGAAAATGTAAGATACAAATTTTATTCTTTATATCAGTATCTCAAAACATTGGTATTTTAATCAAAATTGTTAGTTATTTGAGCAAATAAATAGTAACAAAAAGTTTTCTATGTAAAGGTTGGAATCTTGCTTTAATCTGTGTTTTGCATCTTTGAAAGATGCTGAACTGAAATGCAAAGCTTTGTATTCATCCAGGTTTTCATTTTTCAGTCATGCTCTTTTTCCTCCCTCTCTCACCTCCTTTCAAAATCAGCTTTCAGTTAGGTTTAGAGGACCTCAAAACAATTATTTCTGGTGAAATATCAATATTATATTTTTGGGTCCTCTAAAATATGTCTACCCACCATAGGCAAATGGTAGAGAAAGTAAAAAAAGGAACTTTTGGAACCCAGAAATTTATCTGGAGTTCCAAACTATTAACTTCAAGTAATTTTCATAATTTAAACAAATATTTATAATATTGTCATTTGTATGGATGTTGTGAAATGAACCATGATATTTTTAAAACTTTTGGATACATTTTGCCATTTGACAAATTTTCATTATTGGTTGTAATGTTAAATCACAAATTTTTGTTAATGTAAGTTTATTCAAGATATAGCAAATGTATGACATTTGTTATTCTTTCTTTGCACAGTTAAAGTGAAGATGTTATTCATCATCTTATTACCTACAGGGTTTGTCTCGAATGATGTGATTGGTAGCCACCAGGTTTGGCTCTTAGGCGATATTGAGTTGAATGACCTTGCTATGTGGTAGCGTAGTTCATGTGCCTGCTGTGGGCAGCATTTGCAGTTGCATACTTGTCAACTTTTACAGTTTGCCTGTAAAATATACAAAAGTGCAGTCCTTTTACGACTTTGTCAGTGGATGCTTTTTTTTGGGGGGGGGGACTGATTCAAGTGTTAACGATTTTCATCATGGGTATGACAAAATATTACCTAATTTCTATTCCATTATATTGTAATTTTTTCATGATTAATAATGTAAGACTTCTTGTTAACTTAAGGTTACAGTGCTATGATAGACAGAGCTTCTCTGTGCATCTATCCTTCATGATGCTCCCCTTCATTGGCTGCAATGCATGAATCATTAATGACCTCTAGTGATAGCCAGCAATGGGCGATATGAATTATCAAGTCAATTCTGTCTTGTAAATTATTTATCTCATTGGTGTTCTATGGCTCTGGCACATAAGCTTCACAGCTTTTGGTTATAGTTCATGTTATGAAGTGTTAAATATGGACTAGAAATTTGTTTATAGCCAGTAAGTGGTGGTCTTTGCTTAATACATGTTGGTACAAGGAAGAATCAGCATGTGTGACAGAAAGAAGCAGTACTACCAGGTCTCCAACGATTGTTATAGAACAGAATTTCCATCTATTTTACATGTAATTTTTGTACATTTCCTGCACTGAACATTTTACGCATTCTAAATTTCATGTCATTGCAGAATTATTAAGTTTTGCTGGATGAGAGTGTTTTATGGTTTCGGTTCGGGAAGTTTTATAAGTATGGACATAATTAACACAGACAGCCAACAATTTTAACCTAGGAAAAGTTAGATGAGATAAGGGCTGTCAGGGAAAGAAGTCTAAGAAAATCGCTGTTCTTGTATTACATGTTTTTGATAGAATAATTGGCTCACTCTCCAGATCTAAATACATGTGATTATTATATGTGAGGATTACTTAAAGGTAAGGTTTATGATACAAATTTCCATACACTTGACAAATTAGGAGACAGCATCTGGTGAGTTTTTCCAATATTTTGGTTCCAGAAATCTGTTAAGTGTTAAACACGTGTCAAGCTTGTATAAATGGATATCATTTTAAACACATGACACATTCATACTGTTTTGCAGCATTATCCAGGCGAGAAACAGCAGGCTTCCAGTCATAACATTCAAGACAAACCTGTATATGTACTCCTAGGCTTTGAATTACTTTTCTTATTGCAACACATGTATATTAATCACAAGTTTCCAGCAGATCAGCATATGAAATGTCTCATGTATTACACTCAAGATCTAAATTGCACTGTTACAGAAGTAAAATGCCATGAAGAATGCATATATATGTTGTTTTTAAATTGTGCAAGACTGAACTGGCTGTGCACTTTATATTTGAAGTGCGCTTTTTGTACTACAAAAACTTCAGTTTTGTAATTTGGCCTGTATTTCAATGAATAAAGTTTGACATTGTTATTTAGTTTTCAGATAATCTATTCTTGTGAAAGTGTGTTTCATCTGCAGATGCAAGGAATCCATCAAAATACTACAGTTGACAAGTCCTACAAATTGTGGTCACTTTGAAATATGTAATATATAACAAGTTGGCTTGGTTGTGGCTCATATTCAGGAGGTTGCCAGTTCAAACCCCATGGCTGACCAGTTTGACGAAGGTTTCTTCAGCTAAATGCTGATTTGAGTTATCTTTATGTCACAAAAGAGGTAACATCAGGTATATAAACAATCTGATGTGTTACAATCATATTACTTTCTCTACTCACTCTTCTACAAACTGTTCTTACAGAAGCTTATTCTATCTACTTCTTTATAATTGAGATAAACGTTTGTCACATATACCATTTGTTATAGACATAACAAGAAAACAGTAGGTAAAGCAATATATTTTTAAAATGAGGATCGCTATATGATGGCTGAAATTCCATACTCTTTGTATGACAATGAGAAGAAAATATAAGTATTTGAAAATTCAAACTAATAACAAAGTATACCAGTGAAAAGGTCAATGCCACAAAAAACTTTACCTGACATAAATTGTGTGCTCGAACATCTACATTTTTGTCTTTCTCTTATGGTGTAGCAGGATTGTAAAACATTCCTTCCAAATGGAGAGGAATTCACTTTTTTTTTATGTAAAATCTGCAACTGCCAACCATTTCTGAAAAAAAAAAAATGATATCCAGAAAGTGATAAAGTGTATTTATAAAGGCGGTCCAAAAGCCAATAGATTTAACGATATGGGAAAAACTCTGGATACAAAAGAACAAGAATCATATTAGGAGAGGGGTGTCAAAAAATAAAAAATTATTTTTTTCTGGAAAATGCTGCTCACCTTTATTCAAGTTCTTTTACAAACCTTCAAGTATTCTCCCTCAGACATAATACAAGTGTCACTAAAGCACCTTTAGGATGATCAATTGAGTATACTCAGAATTGTATGGTTTTAACTCACGATCACAATGACAACTCCGAGGCTCTTATTTCATTGTAGGAAATGGGTGGAAGTCACACAGTGCTAGGTTTAGTGAATAAGGTGGATGTGGCATCACCTCAAGGCCTAATTCTGTGATTGTTTTCTTGAACCTTCATGGAGCAGGCGCATTATCTCAATGAAGGATCCATCCCATTTGAGTAAGGTTTGATCTTTTGTTGGCAATTTTCCTATTTAATGGTCCTGTCAATACTTCAGAATAGTAATCAGCAGTAACAGCACGTTGTTTATTCACCATGTGATCTCACACAATGCCTTGTTTATTGAAAAACGCAAGGTGCATGATTTTTCCTGCCCTTGAAGGTTGCTTCCATTGGGCACTTCCTTGTTTTGTCTCTGGGTCATAATGATGAAATCAGGCTTCGTTTTATGTAATAACTCTGACCAAAAACTCCAATTCTCACAAAAGCGTTCCTTTCCATTGTTAACATGCCATCATGCAGTGAGTTTTCTGTTCATTGATCACACTAGGCACAGACTTTGATGCAACTTTCCTATAGCCTAGAACATTTTGTACAATGTCTTCAGCTGATCTATAGGATATGTTCATAATCTTTGCAATCTTTGGTAATGATAAATGACAGTCTTTGTCACAACATGGCATCAGTTGTGTTGATGTTAGTCTTCAAAGTTCAGTCTTTCGGGGTGTGGAGCTCCTCAAGGTCATTTTCAACCTCCCAAAATGGCTTATACCATTCAAAAGCCTGCAGTTTTCCCATGGCTTACTGCAACATTTCCAGTGTGTGTGATGGAGTTTTATCAAGAAGAATGCATGCAAAATCTAATTGATGTACGCTGCTGCAACTTATTATCCATGTTGGGTACAGTTAACACATGCTTCCCTCCAACTGAGGACAGCCAGGCATTTCGTCACTCAAGGTCAGACCTTACCAGTGCTGCCAACATCAAACTCCAGCTCAAGTGCATTACAGTGCAAAAAAATAATTCCAGTTGACCCCCCTCGTATGACTCTTAGTTTTCCAACACACAAGGATCTCATCACTAAATATATCAAGCCACAGTGACACATTCAGGGAAACCAGAAACTATTAGCGAAATTATTAGGGTATGTGCGCTACATTGAATTAATTCTTGCAACAAAATTTGACACTCGTCCAACTTTTTGTTTTTGAGTCATGCTGTCCACAGACTTTTTCTAAAAAAAAAAATGATGTTACATTCACATGACTTTCTCTAACCATTTATCGTTCGGTTTTATATAGCTTCTGCAAACTATTCTTATGTAAGCTTATTTTTCTAGCTAATTCATCTTAATTGAAATAAACCTTTGCAAAATACTTGCTTTATACTTATCGCTGTGGATACATACAGGGAACTGAATTGATAATTATAATTAACCACATATTTAAGTGTGTCACTGTATGCTGGGCTTGAAATTCCTTGCTCTTTCCATGACATTGCAAGAAACAACTGAATAGCGACAACTGTTTAAAAAATGACAAAAGTGTTGAAAAATTCAAACCAATAATAATGAATATCTTGGAAATGGCTGAGGCTTCAAAATACTTACTTGAAATAAATTGTGTGCTTTAAAGGGGTCTACATTTTTTTGTGCGCTACCTTTGTCTCTCTCTTATGGTTTACCCAATACACAAAATTCTTTCTGAATGAAGAGAGCTACATAGTATATTCTCAGGATATATTATTTTATTTATCATGCAAGTATCTTAAATATTCAGAATTTTAATAAAAATCATTACAGCCATTTATGAGAAAATCCAAAATATCTAAAATGTTTCTGTGTATAGAGTAGTTAAGGCGGAAATTATGTTGCACTTTCAAAGATACTCAAATATCAAGTTTGATAAACAATCAAGTTTTCTTTTTTGAGTTATGTTGTCCACAGAAACAGACTTTTTTCCTAAAAATACTCCTATTGATTTCAGGGAGTCTCAAAACATGTATTTCCAATGAAATCTCGGTATCAAATTTTTGGATGTAATGCAATACTTTCTCTACTTACTATAGGTAGGTAAGTAGTAGAGAAAGTAAAAATAGTGTTTCACTAGCTATTCACAAATATTCAAAAAGCGAATTCAATTTGGAAAATGAAGCATGGTACAGTACACAATTTAATGCCACCTGTGTTCATTTTCAAGATATGCAATAAACAGGAAGGCGCATATATGGCTGAGCGGTCAAATGCTTGTATCTGATAATTAGAATACCAGATTCAAATCCTCTCTCTCTTCAAGTAAAATAAATGTTATGCACAGGATATACCGTATTTACGCAAATCTAATGCACATCCCATACTTGAAACTTAAAATTATGAAGAAAAAAAAAGGGTTTGTGTCGAATGTAAAGCACATCAATGATAGAAAATAGGTAATGGATATTTCATTTAAATTTATTTAATACAACAATGGATTTATCATATATATAAACCATCAGATTATAGAATTGAAAGTGCCCTATTGTTAGGCGACACATTGTTAAAGAAGAAAATTAGTGAACATGAAGTAAGGAAAGTGCACGTTCAAAATGAATTTATTAATACAATACCGTAAATTACAAGCATGAATCACCATTATTCACTGGAATCGTCAGAAGTGTCCACATCAGAAACAGGTTAATTTCCTCTCTCCCCGTCATCCTTGCTGTCATCCAAAGCATTTGAAATGCAGCATTTCTGGAATGACTAGCTTTAGTAGCAAATAATACCAATGTCTGCTTTTGCCACAAGCTAAAATTGCTCTCTGATACATTGAACTCCCTTCCTGCCTTTCTATTACCATTTTACGCTTTAAAGAAGCATCATAAGACATTCTTCTCTGTTTGCCCTTGCCCTCCATATCGTAACTAAAAACACTCAATAATAGGCCAATGATAAAGGAGCGGCTAGCTTGTCGCGAGTTTCTGGATGCATGTTAAATTCAGCAATCCACTGTGACGTAATAAACAAAAAATTGAATGGAGTTGTTGGCGTTCTATGGAACAGATTTGCACTCGAATCTAATGCATACTACGATTTTGAGTACTACATTTGATCAAAAAAAGTGCGCATTAGATTTGCGTAAATACAGTATTTGAATTACAAAACCATCATAAAAGAAAGCAAAGAATAGAGGTAGCAATAAAAGCAAGGAATTACTCACAAATATTAACTTAATATAGTTTTGATTTGACATCCCATTTAAAGAATTTTTAATTTCATATTTAATTTTGATAACAAAGAAGAGTACTGCAGGTCTTGTGTGTAAAGGTAAATGCTCTGAAGTTAAATAAGCATTTGCAATTGTGTGAGATTTCACATTCAGAATTACATATAACTGATGTGATAATGGAGTTTAAAGACTCAGAGAGATACCAGTGTAATTTGACTAGATGAGTAGAACTTAAATAAATTCCTGCTTTGAGATTTTTTTTTTTACTTTTACTTCACTTACAGTATGTAGAGAAATGATTGTATTCTACAAAAAATTTGATTTCAAGATTTTACCTTAAATACCCCTGAATCCCCCGCCAACAAAGTAAAACAAATTTTAGTAAAACGTCCGTGGGGGTGTGTGAATAGTAGAACTTGCTCATAAATACCAAACTTGACGTATCTTCCAAAGATGCAACACAAAGAATTTCAGGAACACCTCCCCCACCCAAAGTACCCTTTATATGGAAATTCTTTCATTACTTTCTATTTTTTAAAAAATAGCTCTCCGCAATTTTGATTAAAATACTATCTATTTAAGATAGTTACATGACAAATTAAATATATATCTTGATTTTATGAGAATAGCCTGTGAAGTTTACATTGGGAAGGAATTTTGTTTAACATATAAACCATACTAAATAAACAAAACATACTACACAAAATAAAAATCTGATGTGTTACACTCACATGACTTTCTCTACTCTTGTACAAACTATTTTTACAAATGCTTATTCTCCATATGCTTCATGTTAATCGAGATGTCAATCTTATTGGTAATTTCCATGTAGATGCAAGGGGAATATGCTAGGTTTAAAGCGATAGTCAAATATTTTAATGCTGGTTGCTATGTGGCGCATTCCATTCTCTTTGCATGTCCAGGACGTGAAAAAAAAACGAATAATGAATTTGAGAAAAAGTATAAGTATTGGAAAATTTAAGGGAATAACAAGCAATATCTCGAAAACGGTTCACTCAACAAAAGAAATGTGTATGACATAAATTGTGTATTTTAACGCGATCTACATTTTTTGTGTAGTATAATTTTGTCTATCTCTTGCGGTTTACCAGTTATGCAAAAGTCGTTCACAATGAAGAATACTTTTGGAGACATTCCCAGAAAATTCGAGATATACATTTCATTTCTCATGACAATATCTTAAACATATGATATTTTAATCAAAATCGTTAGAGCCATTTTTGAGAAAATTAAAATTTTCGAAAAATGTTCCATGTAAAGGGTAGTCTGGGGTGGGGGGGTTTTCTTGAAAACCTTCGTGTCACATCTCTGGAAGATACTGAACCTAAATACCAAGTTTGGTGTTTATACGACGGTTCGTTTCTGAGTTAAGCTGTTCACAGACACACACACGGACATGTTTCCAAAAATGCTTTTTTTGGATTCAGTGAGTCTCAAAACATGTATTTCCGGTGAAATCTCGGTATCGAATTTTTGGGTGGAATACAATACTTCCCCTACTTACTATACGTAGTAGAGAAAGTAAAAATGTAGATTTTTCAAATGCACTATTTATTTAAAATAACTTTCTTTGTGGCATCCTCCATTTCTGAGATATCCGTTATTGGTTTGAATTTTTCAATACTTTGTCATTTTTTAGTGTTGTCGCAGTTCAGTTGTTTCTTACGTCAGGAATTTCATGTCGTGACTCAGTAACCTGTGTATTAACCTGGAGGTTTGAACAGGGAATGTATGAAGTATTGCAATGCAAACCACATATAGCAAGTTGTTTGTTACCGTGAGGGGAATGACAGTACACTACTCTGTCAATTCCGTCGTGTGTACAGCATTGACATATAGTAGTAGAGAACAACAAATCATTGCTTAGTACCTTGTAACCTAATGCCACCTCTAATGTATTTTTCTGTTCAAACCTCCAGGCTTGCTTACTCTGTACCCGCTATAAAATGTGTGATGAAACTATTTTTGCAAGGGTTTATTTCGAGCAAAAAAAAACTAGATAGAAAAACAAGCATTTGTAAAAATAGTGAGAAAAAGCTGCATCAAATAAACGATAGTGGGTAGAGAAAGTTTTGTGAAAGTAACAAATTTTTCTTTTCCTTAAGGTATGTTTTATCATCAAAGGTTGTTTGAGTAGGGGAAGTACTCAAGAATTCTCTTATTATCTCGGTCAAACCTAATAGATAATAATACAAATATGGATGAGGTAACAAAAAAATATATATACAGCAGAATTGTAAGAATGGTTAATTTATTCAGCATTAGTCATAAATATGTCACAGCCAAAGAAATTCAACATACAACTTTGTGCATTGCATTACACACTTAAATGCAGCAATCTAATTTTTCAAAATTGCATTAAAAATATTATTTCTTTGCACAATTATGGAACCACATTTCTGGAAAGGCATTTTTAATGTCATACATTAATTTTCCTCAGGTACAAAAAGTGTTAATTTATCACTAGAATGCAGATCTTCATGACTGTTTTATACATGGATAAAAGATATAGCACTTAAAAGGCACTACCAAAAACAAACACTTGGCATGTACAAAGCTTTCACTTGGGTACATGGCCATATTACAGGGAATTACTTGCACTACACTGTTTCTAACCAGTTCTACTTCTCCACTTTACCTCCCCTCCATCTGCAGCTAATCAGTTGACGAAGTACAGGTTGATATGTTCTAAGACTACGTGTTTCAGTGTTATGGTGTGTTAGTTATAATGCTAAAAAGTCACGTATGATTCCTATATGACGACAAACTCTTGTAGAAAAGCGAGGTGGCATTTTATAGGCAAGAGTTCCTGCTGTTTGTGTGCCTCACAGAGAAATGGTCCATAATCTTCCGAGCGGATTTAGGGAAACGGGATCTATTCTTGACAAGAAACCAAAAGTAAATCACTGTGCTCTGAGGGAAAACTTAATGACATCAGAGAAAAATTTGAACAAATGCCAAAGAAATCTCGAGAAAGCTGCCTCAGGAATTTAGCAAAGCCATTAAGCTCTTAAAACTAAAACCCTATCTTGCTAACTATAGTTCAGGAACTGCAACAATGCAATTAATGTGGTTAATTTCCAGTTCAATGTTGGACAGTGTTAATGATTGCTCCACTGACCCAGTTATTTTTTTTTTTTTTTTTTTTTTGGATTAAGCGTGGTTTTTATTTACATGAATTTTCTTGAGAGATGTGTGGCGGCACAAGGATATAACTTCCAACATCATCTATGACAAAGGTATGTGGTTATTGTAGTTATAATTTGCACGAGTATCTATGTGCGTGAATTGAAAGAGTTATGAATATCCAATTCTGCTGGTAAACAGCGTGCTTCCCAGGAAAAATGTCTGTTAGACAAGCCATGCATCCAAATGAAGACTCTGTACATTATGGTCACAAAGATCTGAAGTCTTAATTACTACTTGTACTTTTGTACATAAATAATTTGTCTTTTAAGTACACTTGAAGTAATTTTGCATAACAATATGGTTTAGTAGTACACAATGTACATTCTTTTAATACATTTGCTGCTAATTTAGCAGAAAAATAAAGTGCTGTCTGATATAGTCTCAAATTTACATTCCTCCCAATTTAAATTCATATGGATAATTGGTACATTTCTCCCTGTGAAAAATGGTTTGTTATGCATTAAATGCAACAGTTAACCCAATTAGTTTGCATAAGTTCAGCTGCCTTTTAACTAAGAAGCACAGATTTAGAAAATGCATTATATTCTGAGTAACGCCTTCAGAAACGTAACTTATTTTCAGTTTAGCTAATGTTTCAACAATCAAGGTACAAACATTGATTTCACCAAGTTAGAGGAAACCTTGTATTCAAAAAATCATATTTTCATCTTTGGAATCATAAGAATTCCTTTAAAAAAAAAAAATGTATAAATGGAGGCAGTTTATGCAAAAAGGGCACATGAGAAAAAACAATTTTTAAGAAAAATGGAAATAAATATCTATTTATATTATTTCTCTGGTGTGTATTTGCTTAACATGTATTTATTATTAGCTGCATTATTTTATTCAGATAATATATATTTCAAACATTAAAGAAAAGTGGTTTAGTTCATTGTTATGATCCCTTTTTATGCAGACCTATTTTTGGTAATCAAATTTAAGAAGTAAGAGTGAAGTACATTATTTGAGGTTAAATTTAATCCTGTCTTAACAGAAAAATATACTTTATGGGAGAATTACACCATAACTTCATAAGGTGTGTATTACAGAATAATATCAAAAGTTCACACTTTGCCATTGTCTTGGTTTATCATTCCATCAGTGAACACTATATCATCTTCACCCAAATATTTATACAACTTCTTACATTGTCTACTTTCTTTTAGTTTACGTCTGGGCATGCGGTTTTATGCATAGTGAAGTTTTGGTTCATAAAAGGAGATTTTCTAATGTGGAAAACTTAAAAATTCTCACTAACAGTACGCTTAAAGAAAGAATAGGATGCATAGGTATCTTTAAACACGTGTACCATCACCAGTTTGCAATGTATCCCATAAGATACATTACTTTCACTAAAATAAACATACAAAATTATAGATAAAACCATGTATTCTGCATAAAAGGCACACATAGGCCTAGGTGCACTTTTTACATTATACTGTCTCATGTTGATTTCTTTTAAATATGATAACTGAAGATATTATTCCAGTTATAGAAAAATCAAGGATACATATAAGTTTAGCCACCAAACCTGGAAAAAACTAAAGAGCATTCCACACATAGTGATCAAATTTACTTTGAACTTAACACTAGCCTCGAGATAACTGAGTGTAATTCTGTAGTTCCCAGGAACTGACGTGGTAGGGAGAGAGAAAACTATAATTTCAAATTTCATAACATCTGTATGGTAGAAGCCATACAACTCAGCTTCTCTGTTAATCTATCATAATTATGTTGATGGTTTTTCTATCATAATTTCATGTAACTAAGTCAGTTGTGTAAAACATATATATCCCAAGAAAAGGCAAAATATAAAAACATACAGATTTACTGCTAAATTAAAATATATGATTGTAATTCTGACTGATCTGTTAACTTTCTTTATAAGTTTTATTTTTTCTTCTGTAAATTCATGGAAAGCTAGGAGAAAACTTTTCAGGCATTGATCAACATCAGCATGTCAAGCATCCTGGAATATCCTATTTCAAAAATAACTTTCTAATATGGAATCCATAGTACTGATAACTTCATTGAACAGAATGCAACATGCGATCTCGTCATATAATCGTAGCAGTTGGAGTGGAATCTGCTAAATCTAACTTTTGAAGACATTCTTTCTGCAGGAGCATTGCAAGCTAAGATTCACTGTCCAGGAGTTACATCAAACATTCAGATTTAGTGGCACAAAGTTCTGAATCACCTGGAAAAAATCACACTAAACACTTTTGTTTACAATATCAATCCTACTGAAGAATGTTTTAAAGAATTGATACCCACTTCCACATTGAAGGGATAGCATATCTGCTTCATTAAAGAGGTCCTGAGTTCAAATCTCAGTTGGGGAGAGTTAACTGGATAAGCTTTTCTCCAGGTGTTTCCTCATTCTCAGAAGAAAGAACAAAAGACTGGGTGACGTATGAGCCCCAGGCTCATTAGAACATTTCGCCCGTTTCATTCACTGTCTAATATGACCTATCCAATAAAAGAATGTTAAACTTGTTAAATATATATATATATATATATATATATATATATATATAAAGATTCATCTAGACATCTGAAAAATGACATTACAGCTTAATTCTCTTAAACTCATGATTGAAATGAAACCATTATAAATTGAGTTAAAAATAAGCGATGTTTTAAAATGCCTTGCATCATCTGTTCATCACTACATGTGTTGATTTCTCGCATGCTGATTGAGCAAGGGTGGCACCACAGTTAACTGGTGAACCTGTCTTGAAATCATAAGAGCTCAGATGGTTTACAGAAAAGAAAGCAAACTACAGTTTCCAGATATGGTTGTACTGCTGATGAAACCAGGTCCACCCTCATCAAGGTAATGAATTAACATTCATTTAAGTATGAACTCTTGCTGCTAGAAGGGCAGTATTAACCTCGCCTTGTCATCAATAATTGCATTACTTTCATGGGGAAAGCATGGATAAAAATGAACACCATGTGTTTGTGACACTTCTATGTATTATTAAATGATCTATAGCCTAAGATTCCATGTACATATTAGAAACTTATCAATGTTTGAAATTCTTAATTCAGGTGCTGTATGTAATGCAAAGGCTTCTGAAAAACTGAAAGGTTATTTACAAAAGTAGATCAGTGACTCTTAGGATAGGATAGGACTAGAAGCGGAGGGGGACTTAGCACTTTGACCTATGCCCCGGGAGGGAGGGATGAGGTGAGAGGAGATGGAGGGCAATACCATTTACAAATTTGAACTCCCCGGGTGGTGGCTGGTACAGCCAGCTCCCCTTCCCCCTGTGGGCTTACACATTCACTGGGGAACCAGGATACCACTTGCAGTTCAGACAAAGGTTTCCTTAGAGCATCCTTTTCTCCTGCCCCACACATGCCAAGACCTCCCACCGACACTTTTAACTCTTAAAGAAACCAAGCAGATAAAAGGTGAAGCGAAACGAGGATGGAGATGAAATGGAAGGACAAGGAATTTGGGGGATGTAATGATCCTTCCCAGCGACCAGAGGAAACTGAAAAAAATGCATAGGTCAGGAAGGTTGGCCATGGGAATCAAATCCATGACCTTCCAAATGCAAACCACAGACATTAATGCCTGAGCCACCCCACTAGGTTCAGTGAATCTTACTGTTGGTGCATATTTTGTGCATGAGCAGGGCTATTGGATGGTTACTTCTGCATTATACCCACACTCAAATTATGGGGTTTGACTCACCGTTTAATGTGGCCCTAATAAAAGCTCTCTATTACGGTCACAAAGATCTGGACCTTTTAATACCTACACTTTAAAGATATACCTATATAAATGTATTACTATGAGATTGTAGCACATCAGGAACCTGATGTAAGTAAGCTATTCCTAACATTTAGGTCTAACTCGTAAAGCCACCAGAATTTTCTGCACCATTCTACTTTTACTACAAATGGCATCCTTACCCTAAAGCTGGGTTGCAAGGAAACTGTTAGCACCTCCTTGATGTGGAGGTAGTGTGTCTGCTTATTAATCTGGAGGGTTCAAGTTCACACCTCAATTAGGATACCCGTCAATTAAGCCTGTGTCTCAGAAAAATTCTAAAATGTTCTATAAGTATTGAAAGATTTGGTTTTAAAATACAAAATGTTCTTAGCATAGCATTGGCAATGGTAAGATTCTGTGCATTCATATGCTGCATACTGATATAGTATCAAAGTGTAACAGCATTGTCAGAACCAATACTATCAGCTGTTTTTGGATGTAGGAGTGTGTGGTGATAACCAGAAGGTTCTGGAATCACTGACAGTGATCTGATCCCATACATTTTGCAGTTTTATATAAGGGTAGCTGGTGTGCGAGTGTTTGATCTGGGCAAGTGCCATAAACAAGTCGAACAAGGAACTTGCTATAATGAGCAGCAACCACTTGTTTTAAGTTTCAGAAGGAACATAGTCTTCAGTTTGAGACCCATTAATTACATAGAAGAGGAAGTATACAGGAGTTATGAGATATAGAACTAGGATCAAGGCCAAAATTTACAAAGGGACTTGGATGATGCAGCACAGTGGGATGCAATCCATATAAGGAGTTTGCAGTCCTTATATTCAACTTATAATTTAAAGAATAATGCTTTACAAAACACATAGGTTTACAAGTCATTCTTGTGATGCTAATCAATTCTATAGAAATGCTTATAGTACCATTAGCATTTACTGAATCAATGAATGCTTTCTTGCAACCCATTCTTTGTTTTGTCTATACTACATAATAGCAATGCAATTAGCCACAGATTAGAATGCTATTTTTACAAACTATGTATTTCATAATTACTTTGTAAATCCTTAAAAGTTTATACAATAATGCATTTGATTTTATGTAGTATACCAAAAACTCTCCATGCTCCTGCGCTGCTAGTGATACTATTATTTAACACAAGTACCAATGAGAACTAAACCTTGGTGACAAATAGGGTGAGGGGGTCTGCCACCATGATGGTAAAAATGGTTTTAAAAAAAATCACTTTCTTAAAAGATAAGGCAATCACCTTGCACCAAACAGGTGAATGTTTATCTGCCTTCCTGGCTCCTACAAAAATAACTATACATTACAAATAATATAAACGAGCAAAGCATTTGCCTCATAAAAACTTAGGCATTTTACCTGCTGTTAGTTTTGGCCAATGTTATATCACAAGCTACATGTTTTTATATTATTTAAACCACAACAGAACGTCTAATCTGAATATCATCAAACCAAACACAGCATTTCTTTAAAATGAACAGTAATTCTTAAACTCTTCAAAAAGTCCATAAAGTTAATTCTTTGCATTATTAATCACCTACAGAAGAAAGAGGTCTGTAACTGATTAATAATATGAAGTCAACTTCCTTGGTCTGCACTAACCTCTAAAGCCTGAGATTCCTGGTTCAAATCCCAGCTGGAAGAGAGAACGATTCAATTTGAGTTATTTCTTAACCTCTACAGTTCAATTAGTTTCAAGAGAGATGCACAACATTTAACACAAATGTAGTGAATCAAAGCAAATTTTACCTCAGCTGTGAAAGCAACCATTTTTTAACTTCCTTACCTGATATACTTTGTTAGTTTAGGCTCTGAACAATAGAATACACAAGCAAAATGTACACCAGATAACATAACTCTATTTTCGAGATTTGGATTCTGACATAAGTGCTGCAGTTGGAAACTGAGCACAGCCACCTGCTCCAGCATTCCCAATGCCACATTCACATAGATTATCAAGTATTCACCAATGTTATGCCCTTGGCATCAGCTTGCATTTTGTTTTTGTTCATTTGCATCTAATAGAGCTTCTTTCCCAGGGAAAAGGGCTGCTCTTCATTAATTCTGTTTTCCATCTGCATTATTAGTTGTGTGTAATGTTTTGCAGCCAGTGAATTATAATATCATTATGTTGATGTTATTGCTGCATTTTAATAAATTAAAGAATATGACAGCACGTAGACATCTAACTGAATTGATTTCTGTATATTTCCAATACAGTGTAGTTTGTTTACCTTATCATATTTGATTAAAATGAAAAACCAAAAGTGATGTGTAATTACGATTTCCTATGGCAATTTTTTTGAACTTTAATCTGAACCTTTCTCGGTGCTTCGAAGTACATGCAAGAGAGGCTCAACTACTGGACAGCTTTACTTTTTCTCCCCGCCTTTATCATTTTAGCTCTTGGTAGCATTCCATACATATATTGCTATTGAATTATTGTTTTCTTAACTATGATTAAAACATTGTGGCCCCTGTTTCTATGCAGTTTGTTTCATAATTATCACATCCTTATGTATGCACATGTTAGGTGAACACAAGTTGCGTGTATTGGCAACACTGCGCTCTAGTACAGAGTGGTCGCTAACCTGTCAGCCCCCAACTCTCGAAAATAGAGGTGTAAGTAACTGTTTTAAAGCACTTTTAGAAAAAAGAAAACAAATGCTGTTTTAGAGCATTTATAATATAATGGGACTATGATTAAATTCACAGTGCATGGCTTTCACCACCTAATTTGTGCAGATACAAGATACCACCAACCAGGACCAGAATACAAATGCAAAAACTGTGTGATAGATACGTCATGGGTTATGAACAAAGACAAGAATCCCTCGCAGTGAAAATGGAAGTTACTTTTAAAATGCACATTGTATGCTTTTCTACATTCATCATATAATGGGACTGTCTTCTAAGTATTCTGTATCACGTTTAGTTCTGGCTGAAATTAAATTGAACATTCAATAACACGTTTATATGTAGTCTGTTGCATTTTTATATAATAGAACAATAATAAAGGAATGAAATGCATGTATATACCACTGAATTGCAGCTAAAAAAAGTAAAAAATACTTATGGATTTCTTACACTGAAGAACATTAAATGAGATCAAAAATGTAAACATAGCATTTCATTTCAGGTACATTTGTAACAGCTTGTGTCTGGTATCTTGGTATTTAGTAGACCTCTTAGGAAATAATCCTAGAAATCTTACGTTTTTAAGACACCCACATACTAGTGATGGGGCGATACCACTATTTCTCGACACTCAATACCAATGCTGATTGTTGAGCACCAATACTGGATACTAACTTTATAAAAAAAATGTAAATGGGATACTTGTTTCACTGAATTATGTTCTCATTAGTAGTTTTCTGTGTATAAATGCATTTAACCAATTTTGTATTGTATGCTAATATCAAAATAGTTCCTGTTTGACTGGCAGCAATTTTTACTTTCTCTACCACGTACATAATAGGCAGAGAAGGTACGATTGCATTTCACCCAAAAATTTGATACTGAGATTTAACTGGAAAAACATGCTTTGAGGCTCCCTGAATCCAAAAAAAAAGTATTTTTTTAAAAGGTCCATGTGTGTCTCTCTGTGAACAAAAAATGAAAAGTTGGATAAATAACAAACTTGGTATTTAGGTTCACTACCTTCTAAAGATGCGACATAAAAAATTTCAAGAAAATCTCCCTGCTCCAAACTACCCTTTTGATTCTATGAATAACTAACGATTTTGATTAAAATACCATATATTATACGAGGGCTGTTCAATAAAGAAGGATCATATCTTTTTTCTGACATTACCTTACTCATAATTTTCGTGGTCCTTCTCAAAATAGTCTCCTTTGGATGCAATGCACTTGTCCCAGCATTTCTGCCAGTCTGTAAAAACATGCTGCAAACCATTTTTTGAAAGGTCTTTCAGAATCCCTCTGCAGCCTTCACTATTACTTCTGATGATGGAAAATGCCTCCCACGAAGGTATTTCTTCAGGTTAGGGAATAGAAAAAAGTCACGGGGTTAAATCCAGATTATAGGGAGAGTGAGGGATGCACTTCACATTGATTTTTGCAAGATATTCAGTAACAAGATTTGCAATATGCAGTTGTGCAGTATCCAGCCTGTTTCACGGATATATGGACTTGTAAAATATTCAGGACATCCCTGAAGTATTGCCCTGTTATTGATGTGTGTGCAGATACAGCATGCTGATAAACCATTCCACGAATATCAAAAAATGAGATGACCATAACTTTCCCAGCAAAAGCAACTACTTTTGCTTTTTTGGGGTTGGTGATGAAGGTGATTCCCACACCGAGCTTTGCTGTTTGCTCTCAGGATCAAAATGATGTAGCCAAGTTTCAACAGCAGCAACCTTTGAAATAAACTCCAAATCTTCCTCTAACATCAAAGCTACATATTTTTCATCGCTGTCACCTCCATTTTTGCAGTGGGTGATACTGAACATGTCTCAGATTACCCGCCTCTCACAGGCGGGAACCAGGAGTGTCAACAATGAAACTAGTACAGCGTGTTTGTTACACATTAAGCTAACAGAATCATATACTTAAATTGTTGCATGAGAAATTATGACCGTAAAAAAATTATCATTATTCTTTACTGAACATCCCTAGTATTTACATGAACAATAAAATGTACACCTTGAATTTTGTGGGAATGGCTTGTGAAGTCCTGATTATTCAGAAGGAACTTTGTATAATCTGATGTAACTGGTAAATGTTAAGCGACAGAGGAAAACGCACTACACAAAAAATGTAGATCTCTTTAAAACACACAATTTATTTTAAATAACTTATGGCACCCACCATTTGATCGATACTTAGCCATTCTTTTCAAGTCCTGTCAATTTCCGGCTGTTTCTTGCAATGTTCATAGAAGTGAAGTGTAAATTTAGTAATTGTGAATTTAGTATATATTTTAGTGCTGAGAACTTAGGGTAAAAGAGTGAATTGATTCTAAATCAAAACTTAACTAATTAGGGAATATAATTATATAAACACCTCAAAAGAAATAAAAGAAAATAAATTTAAATATCTATTAACAATTAAAGCAGACAAGGATAAAAACATGAATTACTTGTTTATTATAGTGTTAGATTTCTATTGGAGGTGCTGGATACCAGTACCTAAGTTGTTGGCTTTTGACGTAAATTTAGTTAGAATTTATTTAGATGGTTTAGTTAGATAGCTGGCTACCAGTTAGTTATTTTTACTGGCTACTAGTAGAAATGTAATTGTTGTATGTTTATTTTGAGTTAGTGGGTGGAAATTTAAAAATTTTATTTTAGTTACTTTTACTATCACTTTTTTTTTGTATTTTCTTTCTTTTTATTAGTTATAGTTAATTATCTGCACAATGCTAATGTAAGTGTGTTGTATTAATAAACGGAAAATTTGTTAATACATGTCCCGGTTTAGGTAACAAGGTACTAGGATGGAGTATTACAGATTTTATTTATTTATTTGTTTGTTTCTTGTAATGTCCTAGAGAGAGAATGGAAAATTAAGGCAGCACTAGCACCCAGTTCTTAAACATTTAACTATTGCTATTCTCTTTGTAACTATACCAAAATGTGCAATGCAGTTATTTTCAGAAAGGTTTATCCCGATTAAAATGAAGTAGACAGTAAAATAAACTTTTGTAAGAATAATTTATATACTTCCCTTTTCAGGTAAGTATATTTTGTCCTGGAAAGTTTGAAATTATTTTCTACCCATATTATGGAAACTAGTCGTACAGTATACTTATAAGCTACACTTGTGAACCAAGTTTGACCTGCGTAAGTACAATAAAGAATAAATATTTCCATGCACTGTACATCTCGCATATTAAGTTCTGATTTGTTTCTGCTGGTTTCACAGATTTTGGTCACACAGGAGTAAGTAAATGTAATGAGTCACCAAGCCAGGCTATTGCAAAAAAGGTGATTAAGTGTATCAGCTAACTCAACTTTGTTCTCAACGAAGTTACTGTTGCATGTTACATGAGTGCCCTACACCTTCCCCCCCCCAATTGGATTGCATTGATTCACTCACAGGAATCACAATCGAGGTCTATCAATAACTATAGTCCAGCAACTCTTTGGGAACACATGAGAGGCAATAACGTGAAGTCTTGACTCCTTCTATTCCTTATCTAGCATAAAGTTAAGCGCAACAACTTTCAGTAATGCAAAACTTATAAAAATTTAAAAGTATCGAGGTCTCATCCCTACCACATATACTGTCATTGCAAACAAATACTTGCCTCACATACAACACATCTACTTGTTTTCTTGTCATTTAAACAATACCAACATAACCAAAATGTCATTTCATTTAATATATCAGCATGCATTTTGCAAGCCTACCTACATGTATGGGGTTTTACTGTTACATTGTGTGATAGGATGTTTTGTAAACATATGAGATTTCCAACTTTTATTTACTTTTAATGGCAAACCTGACAATTTTGTGTACATGCCAATGGATCTGAAATATTTTTGAAGGTCTCAGTTCATGATAAATTTAAAATAAACACCTTAATTATTTCCTTCAATCAAGTTTCAGATAAAAATACACTGCCGGGCGAAAAAAGCGTAACACTCATGACAAATTTAGTTACGACTGATATGTGTTGTCATTTAGGCACATTGCAACATTATTCCGGTACACTTATCAAGCTTTACAAATCCACGCTTTTCTGCCACACTGACACTGCTGCAATTACAAACAAATCATACATATGAACGAAAGTAAACGAGGAATAGGAACACTCATTTATACCCTTCACTAAAGCACATAGTACCTGGACATACTTCAAGCATCTGTTGCTCATCGTCAGCAGCCTCAGTTTGGAAAACTTCACTGCAACTTCAATTTGGAAACATTTGGTTATAAATTATGACATTCATTTTTGGAGCCTCTTTATCTAAACTACCCTTAATTTTATATGGATTCAATCAAATTTGAAATAAGTCAATAAATTTTGTTCAAACTTGTGTATAAAATTTCAACTGAAATTATGCACTAGCTCATCTAAAAAAGAACATTTTTAGGACTCTCTGCTCTTAACTACTATTAATGATTTCAACCAAATTTGAAACATGTCAAGAAATTAATTAATTTTGAAGTTTGAGAAGCTAGTAACAGTGATGTATAATAATTTAAAATAAAGAGAGTTGGAGGTTGTTACACTACATCACCTCCAACTCTCTTTATTTTAAAAAATGTCAAGAAATTTTCTTAAACTCCCATATATAAAATCTAATCTCCATACGTAGTGTTGGGGCGTTGTTTCGTACACAAGGATAGAAAATGGATGTGATGTTAATAGGTGCTCAACAATAGCATATACTCTTAAAACAAAATGTGCGTCTTTAAAGCATTTATAAGATTATTCAAAAAGTTGTGAATAATCAATGTTTCTGCTGAAATACATGTTAACACCTGAATTTTAACAACTTTTCAAATTCTCTGACATTTTAATGATATTTCCATGGCATTTTCTCATATTACACAAAAGATGCCCTGCCAAATGTAAGTTAATATTGAAAATGCACATAAAAAGGTTGAAAAATTTGAATCATTTTTAAAAATTATAAAACTCATAAGCTGCTAAGTATTAAAACTTCTATGAGCATATAGTCTGAATTATTGGCTGAACTTTAGGCATGTTAAAAATGAGAGTTTTGTCTCTATTATTGTTACTGCTATAATTTTTTTAAAGTGATAAGTGGATAATTCCTGTACCATCAGTATTTATTTTTTCTACTAGATCAGTTGGTAATAGAGCTCTACACTTTTACAACAGCTGAAAATCTCATGCTTACCACGTTATATAAGTGTACTTTCAGTGTAGCCCTCAAGTTGTTCATATTTGTTATTGGGAGAACTTTGAATGCTTTACTGTTTTGTAACCAACATCTTTTATTTATCAGGTAAGGAGGTTATAGCTATATATAGTTTAGTTATTTTTATATTTAAATCAGATATAGATTTTACTATACTGTGTGGACTTTGCCCTTTTATTGCTTCCATTGCCCAACTACTAAAACTTGACATTTCATAAATTCATTTTGGGTAAATTGCTCTTAGTGGTCTTCAACAGCAATGGAAGTGATGTCTTATATGTCCTACAGATGTCACTCTGTGTCATTCTCTAGCCCTACAGATGTCACTATGTCATTCTCTAGCTCTAACGCAATGCTGGCAACATATGAATAAGTAATGCTGCCAAAGCCGGTAAGATATCGCTAACTATCTCAGTGTGCGTTCTTAATTACTTCTTATTTTAGGTTTATTGATTTTTTAGGTTTCTGAATTCACGGAAGGTTAGCCTTAGGTTAGGTTTTTTTTTTATATATATAAAAGCTTAGGTTTCTGAATTCATGGAAGGTTAGCCTTAGGTTAGGTTTCTTTTTATATATAAGCTTAGGTTTCTGAATTCATGGAAGATTAGCCTTAGGTTAGGTTTTTTTTTTATATATATATATAAGCTTAGGTTTCTGAAGTCACTGAAGGTTAGCCTTAGGTTAGGTTTTTTTTTTTATATAAGCTTAAGTTTCTGAATTCACGGAAGGTTAGAAGAACATTGTCGCATAAATCGCATATAGTTACTTCGTTGATTATTCCATGCTGCACCAGTAATTCCTGTATGGACTGCAAGTTTTCAATTCCTAAGTAGTCTTTTGTAACGGTGTATATGCTATTTTCACAGCCTGTGCACATCTTCTTTCCTGTTATGCACTGCTTCTCTGAATGCGTTGTTTTTTTGAGCGGCAATACAAAATGAAAAAGAAGTAATAATGCATCGTATATTTCGTGGATTTTCATTTCTTATTTACATTGGCATTTCCCATTGAGCGTCTGTATTTGCGGGAAGATGGCTACATTTGTTGTGTTTAAATCGCAATTTTCCTATAAAAGTAAAACACCTAAAAGGGGCGGGCAGGTGGGCACAAGTTATTGGCGAGATCACATCTACTTATAACCTCACTCTTAAGGTAATTTAGTACATTCCTTCTTGCTTTTTTCCGCATTTTCAATGAAGACCACCTAAGAGCAAAATAGCTTAATTTTTAAACAAATTTTAATATTATCAAATCTGACAACTAGGCAAAAGTTGGGCTCCTGGAAAAAAGTAAATGAAATGCTGTGTTACTGGTAGATTGTTTTAAGCTGATTACGTTTTTAACAATTTTGTTTGGCAGGAAAGCTTCCTAATGGAGTTAGATATTTATTACACACATGTAACGACTCTTAGGCCCCATTTACAATGAAAATTATGCATAACAAACTTAAAATCTAGGTGATACGTATTGTAATGGAACCATTCAAAATGAATTATGTAAGCATAAAAATAAACATTGAATTAAACATAAGAAACCAGCCAATCAGAAAGTGATTCTCATCATGCGATCATTCTGCCATCCCTCATCAGATTTTCTGTCACCATTGGTTGGCTTACTAGCTGACGTTCTGCGTAAAATCACAGGACAGGAACACTGGGATATCTAGAAATATCACAATAAAACAAATTGTTGTGAGTTTAACATCTTGTAACCATAAAGGCAGCTCTTGTTAATTTTGATACATGTACATAACCTCTTCATAATGTGTATTGTCGCCATATTAACTCAGGTGTTTCATGCTCTCTTATGATTGTATGCTTCTGCTTGGTGTCCTATTGCATTAAGTTTGTTTTCAAGTTTTACATTGTTATGTTAATGCTTAATTTTTGTTGTGAATGGTCCCTTACTACTGCCTTACATTTATGGCAAACAAACAGTGGACTTGAAATAAAAGGTATTCAAATGTGCAATTTAAATAAAAGAAAGAGAAAAAAAGTAATTTGCTTAGAATAAATCCCCTTTTTTATTTAATTAACTAAATATTTTAATAAAATATGTAAAACTGCATTTTCACAAGCCAAAACCAGACTGCACAAACGAAAGGCAATACTTCCATAGTTACCTTCTGGTTAATTTGATAAAAAGTAGCACTTAGGGAAGGAAAATGCATACAATAGTGGCTTTAAGAGGAGATGTGAACACTTAAGAAGGCTATAAAATACCCACCTGCCTATTTTAAGACACTTCCTTAAATAGTAAACATCCTTGTGATATATAAACAAATTACCTCAATTTATTAATACTGTGCGACTTTCTGCTCTTAGTTGGTCTTCAACAGCGATGGAAATGATGTCTTATATGTTCTACAGATGTCACTAAGCCATATGCTAGCTCTAACACAATGCTGGCAACATATGAATAACTAATGCAGTCAAAGCTGGTAAGATACTCAGCTTTAAGGCGTAGCCGAGAGATTGAGGGCCCTCCCTCAAAGCGTAGCCGAGGGATGTTTTTTAGAAGGAGAGGACCCTAGATGAATATGTAGAATATTGCACAGGGAAAAGTTGAATTTAATTGTGAACTTGTTTTGTTACATGATCCCTGGTTTTATTCTATCTGCGGGAAATACGTTGGCGCAAGCGACTATCTGAAGACTACCTTCAAGACTGGCTTTGTATTCAGGGTGTAGCCAAGGGATCTGCGCGTCTAAAACTCAAATGATTCACGTTTACAGAAACAACAAATCGCATATTTAGCAGATTTCACTTCTTATTTAGGTTGGCAGTTCCCATTTTGTGTGTACTTTAGCAACAAAAAAAAAAAAATGGCTACGTTTGTTATGTTCATAACATGATTTTCCTATAAAAGTAAAACGCCTAAAAGGAGGGGCAGGCAGGTGGGCACCAGCTATTGAAGAGATCACATCTACTTATAAACTCACTCTTAAGGTAATTTATTCACTTTCCCTTTTATAAGCATTCTCAATGACTACTGTCTAAGTGCAGAATAGCCATACTGTGCATCAGTGGAGAATACTACCAGCACAACCATATATGCAATTTGGAAGAATGGCATTGTTAGAGGTGACAAATGCCCACTTATTGATATCATACCTTTTATTTGAATGCAGCTCATACACACACACACACCCTAAACTTGGGTAAATCTGGAAACAGCCCCTGTGATTTCACTACGGCTTACTAAAGCTTGCCTCATACCCATTCTATAGTCATTTCTAACTCAGTGTTGTTTGCTTGATAATGGCAGCCCTTCAGGATGAACTCCATGAATTACAATAGCCACAAAGCACCTAAACTAATCAGTGAAGGTAGGCATGGAAGTCAAGACAATGTGAACAGCAGTATTTCCCTCCCTTCAAACACACAGTGTGCTTTCTCAGTACTATAACAAAGTGAAAGTTTAAAATATGGTGGTTCAATGCTATTGACATTCCATTGTAGTAACTTGATAAATAAGTGTACATACTAAATAACCTCTAAGATGACTGAGAAATTGCCAAATCAGAGACATTACTCTCGCTCTCACCACTCTGCTCTTCGGCATATCCCTGCCTCACCAACTCCCTGCCGATGCTGACCTCGTCTGAACCATTCTTGCCATACAACTCTACAACTGGGATGGGACTGCCTTCACGTTGACCTCTCTCACATTCTGTATAAGACTTTATTTTTGCCATAACTATCTTCCATTGTGCACAGTGACAAAGTTTATCAAATGTTTCCGTTGCTTCTTCAGACCAAACCTTATTCTTTGGTTTTACACATGCCAGAGTGCACTCAATAGCTTGATGTCTAACCATCAGAAAATCAGAGCGGAGAGAAAACACTTGTTCCTTTAATAACTGGGTTGAGTCCCCATAATCCACATAATAAATCACTAGTTGCACATTTTCGTCCTTCTGATGCACGTTTGTAATCTTAGCTCTGTACCATTTATTATCATTACCAAAAGGGGCAGCTACCATTTGATCCACATAGGGTTCTGTGATGATATAAAGCTTGCGGTTTTCTTCCTTGCTGTAAAACTCTGTCATCTGCTCTGTCAGCTGATCTAGATCCACGGTCCTTGGGCCAAACACCTGCATCCAAAACCGACCAGGATTTTCCACCGCTGAAATGTATACCTTCATGAAACCTTCTCTTTCAATGGCCAGCTCTTGGTTGTTACTTTCACTCTGACTGTCTGTTGAAGTATTGCTAGTCGTTCTCCTGGGGGACCGTCTTTGTATGCCTTCCTGTATCCTCCGCCTCATTTCTAGTTCTTCTATAACCTTCTCCTCGACCAGAAGCTTTGCCAGTACTATTTGCTCAGGTGTGCCTGTGATTCTCACTTTAAGCGAAGCAGGTTCATCTGCAGAATCACCTAAGTTTCCTACTGTAACTTTGGCATTTGATGCACGTGTAATTGACCTAATGTTGTTCCCATTTCTCCCAATTATCCTTCCACCGGCTTGATGTGGAACTAGCATTTCATACGTTTCTACTGCAGGTTGATTTTTCATAACACTTTCTATCAGACATTTGGCGAGCTGCGCCCCTTCTGAAGTGCCCCTTATAACGCACATCCTATGCTCGCTGTCTTCGTTGTCGTTTTCGAAATAAATTCGTGTGTCGGTCATACTTTGAATGTCGTTTATTTTGCTCCCACCCCTTCCAATCACTGCCGATAGGCATTCTCGCGGCACTGGAAGTTCCACTTTACATCTCCTTCGAGATCTACGTCCATCTCTTCTGATGAAGCCACCATCGTCCTCTTTATAGAACAAGTACAGCAGTAAAGCTGCTGACACTCCCACTGTCGACAGTACAATTAACAACGTAAATGGGCGCTTGGAAAACATTTTAAATGTATTATTTTGGTAATGACATTTAATATTCTAGGAACTGGATCTGGAAATCTTTCTCTTGGACACTCAGAAGAAGAGGAAATTGACGATGATGCACCACTTAAAGATGAGTTCATCTCATGATTACAGACCACTCAAACATGTTTTCACTTGTATGACACCCCTAACCTTTAATTTTGTGTTACGAAATCTGTATACAAATCACAAGTACAAACAACAGAGCTTCTACCACATAACACAAAAGCTTGTAGATAGCTCACCCGAAGGTAAACGAACAGCATGTTTCCAGAGTTCCATGGCGAATAGCGCGACCTCTGCCATGCTGAGTGCTGAAGCTTGAAACTAAGATGAAAGTCAGCAATGCGGAAAATATAAAAATAAAGCTGAATTTTCGTATCAACGAGTAATTGTGTAAATGTAGGAGTTTATAGTTATACCTTATTTAATATTGAGTACCAAATAACGCGCATTCGATATTTAAAACTGGAACATGACCTGAAAACCTAGTAAGGTAGAAGACAGGTTATGAATCGAAAGTCACAACGTTTGTTGGTTTTAATGAAGAATTGAAATATATATAGCGAAAACAAGCTAACCTTAAATATAAACTATACTTAGTATGTTAAGGTGTTAAAATGTGTGTTTGTGCTATTTAGTGTTGAAATGTGTTCGAATTAGGGACTGTATTTCGAAAACGAGGGATGTTTTGTAGGAGAGGAGTGCAGCAAGTTGCGGCCGATGCGAAGCGACGACAGAGGTGGGGGCTTAAAACTTTGAACTTTCCTCTATTCAATGATGTGTCGCTATCTATTGTTCATTAAAAATGAATATTTAAAATCTATTCGTTCTTTTTAAATAACCCTGCAATATGCATTAGAACATAAACGTTCTCCCTTAATTGATAGTTATTGTATTATTACAACCATTTACTTATTGGAGGCACATTTTCTCTATTATCTGAAGTATCGTTTTTCACAACTCTGCCTGTAATTGAACTTCCTTCCCTAAGTAATAGATCAGCAATTTTCTTCTTACCCTCCACACTTTCTTCTACTACACTATTTGTTTTCCACTCTTTTAAAATGTTTCCCTGATGAACTGTAAAAAATTACCTCCTTCGCTCTACTTTAAATTCACATATGAAACTAGCATCCAAAATTGCAGAATATAACAACAAAGTTTGTTGTTTTATCGTGTCTTTTTTTTCTCCAAAGCACACATTACTCTTTCTGTAAGCATATCTTTTCCGCAATAAATAAATTTCATTAAATATACTAAATATACAACATATATTCTGAACATAGATAAAATACTGTAGACAACGCATTACAAATTACGTTTAGTAACTAGTCCTCTGAATAACTATTTCACAGCTTTGTCAGTATGAAAACAATTACATATAATGAGACATAAGAATCTCTAAGAACTAAAGCCAGGAAAAAAACAAATAAAGCTAAACTGTTACTGAACTTTAGGCAGGGACATTGCATGTAACAAACCACCTCCCATTCCTCCTACAGTCCTTTGGCATTTGTAGAGAGCATTCAGTGACACTTGACCACCGTTGTTTACATTCTTTGTTAAATTAAATTAAATTGAGTTTTATTTATGGACGCCCTTTAACTACTATGGTCCTTAGCGTCCCATTCTATATTGAGCGTGAAAGACTGGTAATTTCGCTCAGAGGCCTCTGTCAGGCTTGAGGTTCTTTTACGTGCCGTAAATCTACGACACGGGACCATCGGCTTTACTTCCCTTTTAAAGGAAGCCATGCTAAGGATTTTTACGCCCGAAAAAATCCATCGCTCTCTGCTGGGTTTGAACCCGCGACCTTGGGAACTAGAGGCTAGCGTGGTACCACTAGTCCACGGAGAACGACACATTCTTGAACATTTGCTTGGCGAAAGCAGGGGCACAAACATAATACACATTTCTCTGAGCTTGTTGCAGGAATCCACAAGAAGATGAAGTTAAATTTGCAGAACAGGAAGAGAAAGCCTCAATTTGCTTTTGCACAATCAGTCACTTCAGCAACTTCATGTAACTAACATTAGATTACTGTTGTGTTACATTTACATGACTGTCTCTACACAATATCGTTTATTTTTATATAGCTTCTACAAACTATTCCTATGTAAGCTTATTCTTCTATCTGCTTCACGTTAATCAAGATAAACATTTGCAGATATAATTTCATTACACATTTTGTTGTGGGTAGAAGAGAAATAGAAGCTGAATAGATAGCCAGGAGTTTAGCTAAGGCTTTAAAATTCTGTATGCTTTCCACATCCTTGCCAGAAACAATTGAATAGTGACAGGACTTTAAAAAAATTGCAAAGTATTGAACAACTGAAAACAATATTAGCAGATATCTTGGAAGCAGCTGAGGCCACAAAAATAAATTATTTGAGATAAATTTTGTGTCTTAAAGAGATCTACGTTTTTGAGTTGCTTATGCTTTCCCTATTATAAAAAATTCCTTTTGAATGAAGAGGATTTCACAGGCTATTCCCAGGAAATTTAAGATATACCTTTTATTTGTCATTAAATACCTTATATATGTGGTATTTGAATCAAAATCATTTCAGCTATTTTTGAAACAATTAAAAATTTTGAAAATTTTTCCATATAAAGGGTAGTTTAGGGTGGGGGTGATTTTCTTCAACATACTCTGAAGTGTGTTTGGAGGATACTGAACTTAAGAACTCCAAGTTTGTTATATATCGTACATTTTGTTTTAGAGTTATGCTGTTCAAACACAAACACGCCATTTTCTAAAAATAATTGTTTGATTAAGGGGTCTCAAAATGTGTATTCCTGGTGAAATCTCAACACCAAATTTTTGGATGGAATACAATACTTCCTCTTATTAAAGGTAGGTGACAAAACGTAAAAATTAATTTACATGCATATATATTAGACATTTGAATTAACACTTTCTTAAACTTTAAAGTGTTTACAGCCAGTTATATTTAAAGAGGAAACAATAAAAACAATAATGCAACATTTTTAAGATGCAACTACGAAACACTTGTTTTCTGACACTATGACTTTCTTACTACATTTATTAAGTAAGGGAAGTATTGCATTCCAATTTGATACTAAGATTTCACCAGAAATACATGCTTGCCCTGAATCCAAATAAAACATTTTTGGAAATGTGTTTGTCTGTCTATGAACAGCATAACTCAAAAACGAAAAGTCGGATAAATACCAAACTTTGTATTTGAGTTTAGTATCTTTCAAAGATACGACACAAAGATTTTCAAGGAAATCCCCCACCCCACATTACGCTTTACATGGAACATTTTTTGAAAATGTTTATTTTCTCAAAATTGCTCTAACAATTTTTATACAAAAACAACATACATTTAACATATTTTCATGATAAATAAAATGTATGTCTTGAATTTTCTAAGAATGAGCCCAAAAGTCCTCTTCATTCTGAATGGCTTTTACACAATTGGTAAACCATAAGAGAAAGACAAAATTTTACTACACAAAAAATATAGGTCTCGTTAAAGCATACAATTCATATATTTTTTTTTCCTAGAATGAACCATTTCCGAGATGTTCCTTGTTATTTGCTTAAATTTTCCAATATTTATACTTTTCTCAAATGGGAATTCGTTAGTCATTTTTTTATGTCCTGGTAATGCAAAGAGAATGGAATGCAACCAGCTCTTAAAAGATTTGACTATGGCTTAAACTGTATCACATTCCGCCTGCGGCACCTACAAGAAAATTAGCAATAAAATAATTTCGGCAAATGTTTATCTGGATTAACATGAATTACATGGAAAACGAGCGTTTGTAGCAATATTTTGTACAAGAGTAGAGGAAGTCGTGTAAATGCAACACATTAGACTTTTTCATCTACAAGCGCTTGCAGAGAGCTCACCCGAAGTTGCCCAACGAAGTTCAAGTGAATGCCAAAAATGAACGAAAGCGAACGATCGTAAGGGAGCATTCCAGTGCAAGGGGGAAGGTAGTCCATTCCGGCACATTTTGCTCCCATTGGCTGTGGTCAAATACGTTACGTGGAATGTTGGCGCGCGCATTTCGACTGGCAATTGAAAGTGAATACATAAAGCCATGCGCTTCAAAGCAGGAATTTGTACATACATAGTACAAATTGGTTTAAGTTTAGTACCTTACAGAAGATTTTCAAGAAAATTCCCCACCCAAAATAACCCTTTACACGGAAGAATTCTCCAATTTCTTTTCTGAAAACTGACTCAAACGATTTTGATTAAAATGCCATTGTATTCAAGATATTTACATGAAAAATAAAATGTTAATTTTTAATTTTCTGGGAATAGCTTGTGAAGTCCTCTTCATTCGGAAGGAATTTTGTATAATCTTGTGTAACTGGTAAATTTAAGCAACAGAGGAAAATGGGCTACACAAAAAATGTCAATGGGATATGTTGCAGATGGATCTGTTGCATCCAGTTTTATATGTTATAATGTTTTATGTATATGCAAACTCCACTATCTTCAAAATGTTTTCTTATACAGGGTGAAAGGTATTGCTTGAACTGTAATAAAATGGCTAATAGACACAGGCACAAGGAACATCACTGTGTTTCATTTTTGTAGGTTTAATGACAAACATTGTATTGGACATATTTGCACTACTCATTATATAGAATCCATGATTAATGTACGGTTCAAGCAGTACCTTCCACCCTGTATACTGTCCTCCAAAATAATACCCATGCAGTAATAATGAGAATTTCTCGTTTCAAGTGATGTCTTTCTCAAACATGTCTTCAAGGTAATAGAAATTACATGGGAAATTGAAATTTAAGCATAACATAAGTATAAAGTTATAATTTCGAGCTTATTCAAAGCGAATTAAATCATCATAATAGTATCAACCTCATGTAAGCACTTTATGTATGGCAGATTGCATGTGATGGTGACTAACACTTATTTGCTATTGTTGTCTTACTGTAATGCGTGTCGAGAAGTTTACTGTTGAAATGGTGATGGTTTACAAATTTTTCTCTCTTAGATAATGCATGATGGGGAGGGGAGCATCCCCGCCCCCAAAGGATGTTCTTGGCATTGGGAATATTCCTACTTTGCATACTTCATAATTGTATGATGTGTCCTATTTCCCTGAGCATTGCTCACAGTGGAGCCAAATGAACAAACACAAACAAACATCACTGTATCGGCTCAATTTGTTTTTTTTCCCATATAACCTGTCAATAAATTTAAGATTCCCATGTGCTGTAGGACCTCCACTGTGTTATATCAAATGTTATATATAGAACCTTTCCCAGGAAAAGGAATCAAAGTGTATTTTCTATTCAATAACTGTAAGTTTTATTAACTAGAACTGGCTTTGTGTATGCATAAGTGACTAAGTGCAATTACAATTACCTATAAGATCATTCCAATAGATTGTAATAACAGACATTCAAAAGGTTAGAATTTATGGATATTTTAATTGGGTAGGCCATTCAAATGTATATTTATGTAGGCACATGTTCCTTAAAATACCATACAAATGTATTATACAGTATTATTAAATATGAGTGTGAATGCAATGTCTCTAAATAATAACAATGTCTCTTTGTGTTTAACATATCACACCCACCCTTCATAATTGTCAATCACTTTAACATGTAGTTTAGTGTGCCAGTATTAATTGTTTTTTCATATGTGACTGCAGAAAGAATGTAACAGCATTGTTTTTTAAGCAATTACAGAATTTAAATTTGCTTAAAATGCAATATTTCATTATTACCTACTTACCTCCTTACCCAATTTTATTATCACTTAAGTATAGTTATATTGTTGTTTCTGCAGCTTAATGGTTTACATGCTGGTTTATAAATTTGGGTGGCTGGATGAGACACTCGTTCATTAGTATTGCTCTCTGTCCTCCATAGTATTTTTAATTTTAATGTCCCTTTTAACTTCACAGGTTTACAGAGATTGGAGACGGGTGGGAGGGGGGATGACAATGATGAAGATGGTGCAATTGATGGAATTATGGTGGGGAAAACCAGAGAACACTCATTCTAGGTGCCATTTTATCTACCACAAAATCCCACCTCTGATCCCTAGGATTGAGTCCAGGCTTTTTTGTGAGAGGCCATAGTGCTGCCCAATTAGAAGTGTGAATATGAGATAACATTTAAAACAGAGATAGTATTACCCAATACTATCAAGTAATAAAACCAAGAAGTTGTTTCCCAAGGCAACTCCCACTATGACTTCACAAATGAGGTGTATGTAAATAAAGCATTAATAGATACTTAAAAAAGATTAACTATTTCAGCAGATATTTTGCTATAAATATGGTAGCTGACATTTCGATATGTAGAAATCATTCAGCAATAATGTGGTAATACACAAGTTTTATGTAACTATTTGTGCTTCCAAGGCCAGCGCTTAACCGAGTTACCCAGATTGACAAAAAATTCCCAAAGATATGGAAGATACATATGGAAAATTTCTGTTTATGAAACGCTTTAAGTTATTTTGCAATGAAAAGAGCATTATGTCCTAATTTATTTATTTGGTATAACAGCAGGAAATAGTGTTTGAGCACAACACTAATACACATCCAAAATCAAACTATGGATCCCAAACTATTATTACATCACATTCAAAATTGAAACAGATATCAGACATAACCTTTGAGCATGACTTCTCATGTTCGTTTTACGCTATTTGTGCAATCCACAAAAACAAACTTTTCGAAATACAGTCCCTAATTCGAACACATTTCAACACTAAATAGCACAAACACACATTTTAACACCTTAACATACTAAGTATAGTTTATATTTAAGGTTAGCTTGTTTTCGCTATATATATTTCAATTCTTCATTAAAACCAACTAACGTTGTGACTTTCGATTCATAACCTGTCTTCTACCTTACTAGGTTTTCAGGTCATGTTCCAGTTTTAAACATCGAATGCGCGTTATTTGGTACTCAATATTAAATAAGCGACATTTTGCTCTAGTTGTGGCCCGCACAGCGATCCCACTGTCCCGCACAGCGATAAATAAGGTATAACTATAAACTCCTACATTTACACAATTGCTCGTTGATACGAAAATTTAGTTTTATTTTCATATTTTCAGCATTGCTATTTTTTCAGCTGACTTCCATCTTGGTTTCAAGCCTCAGCAATCAGCATGGCACTTGGCAGAGATCGCACTTATTTGCTCTGGAAGCGTGTTGTTCGTTTACCTTCGTGTGAGTTTTCTGCAAGCGCTTGTCCACAGAACACCAAACTATTGCTTATTGGAATTTCTGCCAGATGGCTGTTTCTTTCCTTCAATGTAGTGAAGGACGTATTTGCGTATCTTTCTACATCTTAATTAAAAATGTGGTTTATAGGTATAGGCTTTTTTTTTTTGATTAAGCAAAGGTGGTTGAAAGGATCTTGGACACTATTTTAAGACAAAGCAATGTATAGAAAAGCTTACCCAAAGAGTAATATGTTGTTATGAAAAATTAGGGTCGCTCAAAAAAAAATCGACGAATTGCGGTGTTAATGATAGATTAGTTTATGCTGATTACGTTTTTACCCGTTTTGTTCGTCGGAAATGTTCCGTAATGGAGTTAAGACACTAATTTATAACGCGCGTAGCGACGCTTATTTGCGGATATTTATTAAGTATGCTGCCTAGAAGGAGCAGGTCATGGATAAAGAAGCATTATGGCACATTTGAGCTGTAAATATTACATTTTAACTACCTGAAACCTCAGTTTCATTGTCAGCAGAAGACGCTGAATGTTACGCTCAGCAACAATGGCATATGTCGTTTGAGGCTGCCTGCCGTACGCGGGTTGTTACACGTATAATTAAGAGCCGCTCAGTGAAGCGATTGGTTAAGAATTCTTGTGAGAGATTGAAGGAAACATCAGATTAGCTTAAGCATGTTTTTTTTAATTATTATTATTATTGTTCTGCTGTTGTACTGATACCAGCATGTTTCTTTTGATAGTTTTGTTAATTTTTCGGAACTTGTTAACAATATTCGCACTTACTTTTAGCGTTATAACGAGCAGAAGCCCGTTAGGCCGTAGCGAGCCCCGCTGAAACTAAGCGGTCCTATATTTTCTAGATTTAACGCGAGGTTATTCCTAAGGATTGTGTGTGTATATGGACTAATGGTAACGAGTGTGTTTGGAAGAAGAGCTTTGAAAAATCGCTATTTTTGAGGGAAAGGCACTTTCCTCCGTGCATGCGTAGTTGTAACAAACATTGACATTTAGCGATTTATTTCGTAAATAAGAACGTCTCGTAAAAGTGGAGGGCGGGTGGTTTACAGGCTTTCTAATTATCACACCTACTTTTAAACTGTGCAATATAAGCTTCGGCCTTCTTTTTTTTTTTTTTTTTTTTTTTCGAGTGGAGGAGAAAATGATTTAATCACTTACCCCAGCCCCGATGGGAGTCGAGACTGAGAGTGTGGGACTCACCAATAGTCGGCATACCCACTAAAAACTCCTCCACCGGAATGGAAATAAGGAAGAAGGAAGAAAGAGGAATTCTGTGTGATAATGCGGCCGTACCGCTGTTGCACCGGCGTATTCAGGGTAAGGATATATTGGCTGGCCACTAGGGCTTAGCCAGGTGAAGGAGAGGCGCCAGGACGCAAGCATGACCAAGGCCCTACTTGCGCCCTTGGGAATTCAGGGTGAGAAGTAAAGGAAAGTAAGGAGAGATAGTGTGTTGGCTGGCAAGTTCCCAGGATGCCGCCGCTGTAGTTGAGTGCGATGCTGTTCAGTAACGTCTGGGGTGCCTAACGCGACCTCTGGGAGATGCGTCAGGCCAGTCCGGTGGATCGACGTCTTCTTGCTGAAGCTTCCTAAAGAAGCGGAGTTCATGTTTGACGATGTTTCGTATAGTCACGGTGAGAGTGAGCATGTGTCCATGGAATTCCCGTTTTGACAGGGCGTCCTGAGGATCTGGTTTGGAGTAGTGGTTGGCTTCTGTCTGGAGCTCTCGAAGCCCAGCTATTGAAGCCTGAATGGCTCCAAGTCGCGTGGGTCGGTCGTCGCTTCCATACTCGGTGTCGTCGTCCGGTTCGACGAGATGTTCCTCGATACGTTCCAGCTTACGGTGGGCCGATGCGAGCATCCCGTCGTCTTGATGTAGTTGCGTGATCTGCCTTGAGAGGGCGCTGGTCGCTCTGGTCGAGGCCCGCTGCTTGGCCTCCACGGCCGCAAGGCGCGTGTAGGTTGCACGGCGTAACTCAGCCAGGCGAGTGGTGATGTCCTGTAGTGTTGCCTGCATGGCAGACAACGTGTCTTGAAGTTCTGGATGTGTTCCTACATGTTTTGGCCTTACACAGGGCGTCGTCGGCGAGGGCTGTTCGGTGGTCGTCCGTAATGTAGTAGTCTCAGTCGGTTGGCTGCTCCGGGGGTACAGGGGGCACTGGGCCTGCCCTGTGAAGTGCGTATGCCCGGAGCAGGTGGCGCAGAATCGGCGACGTCGGCGAAGGTCGTGGGCGGTGCAGTTCGCTGTGAGGCAAGCTGCCCCGCAGTAATGGCACCGAGGTGCAGCGACGCATACCTCCGCTGTGTGCCCGAAGACACAACAGCGTCGGCAGGGTACCGGGCGTTGGCTCCTGCTGGCCTCGATGCGCAAGCGCTGCCCCAGCAGAGGCAGGCTTGACCCCAAGGCCGCCTGAGCGTCCGAGGCGGAACCCAGGTGGAGGCGAACCAGCGGTGTTGGCCCTCGTTTTGAGGAAATTCGGGATGCCCGAATTGCCGAGCGCCAGTGGTGTCTTGCGGCATCCAGCACGAAGTGTACTGGCAGGTCCCTCGGTACTCCACAAATGACCACACTGTGGCGGCCATCTGCCGGAGGGTGCGTCGGCGGTGTCCTCGGGCTCACCAAGGGTGGTAAGCCGGCGGTAGTCGGTGGCGTCGTGCAGCCCTGGGAAACAGAGCCGGAGGCAACAGGTTCCGGCGTTGCAATGCTGCGACCGGGCGAAGCAGCAGCAGAAGCGTAGCTGCGCCCGGTCAGCGGTGTCGGCGAAGCAGCTTCCCCGGCGAGTCGGCGGGGTCTGCGGCCGGAGTCGGCTGGAGAGCGCTGGGCTCCTCAGCGGTGGCCGGAGAAGCAGCAGCGGAAGCTTCAGCGGCGAGGCGTTTCCTTCTCTTCACCATTTCGGCGATCTCGTTGAGTGTAGAGATGTTGCCTCGGCGGAGTCTCGAAGCGAAGTCCTCGCACCCGGCCTTCTGCCAAAAACTTACCATTTATAAATGGTGTGGAGGATACAGTTGCCCAATCGCTTCTAAGAACGCATGAGGGTGGTGGCGATGGTCTGGGTATGCTCCCTTGAGCATAAATTCAGCGAGATACCCGCTGTAGTGCGCCATTTTACGGCCGTACCTCTCTCCAGGCCCGTTCGTATTTTGAGTACGTGCTCCGGTATCAGGATCCATAAAATTGACACTGTGGTTAACTGTCATGTTCACAAAACCTTCGTCTATAAGGCAGTTGTTAGCTTTCCAGCAATCACTCGCTATTGCGGCTAAAAGAGCGGCACTGGCGCGTTTTTCGACAGGCACTACAAAGAAGTTCAGTGAATTTCCGCGTTCTACCCCTCCAAAAATCCACTTCCCCTCATTTACACGGCCACAATTGCACCTTCTTTTGTCCGACTCCCCCAATTTGCTTTTTATTTCTAAAGCACCAGTTTAGGTGTTTTATGTGGATAGTTTCCTAAAGAGGTGCCAAAAATGTATGGACAACGATGTTGGCCAGTTTCAGCATCTCCTTCCATAAAGTTGGTAAGTAAAGCCTTTAAAAGTAGTTTTAAAAATGTTGTGTTTCATCCGCGCCTTTCTATGATAGCGCCAGACGGCAACGAGCGCCGAGGACGCAGACAGGAAAAACACCGTGCAGGCGGTTCGGAGTCTTTTGGCTCACTCTGTATTACACACTCAGGTTTGTTTTGTTTGGTAATCAATCAATATGACTGTTGTGGTCCAGACTGGTAGCCTGAATCAGTGTTTTAACCCTCCCCCCCATTTTTTTCTTTTATGTTGTGAAGGGGTTACACATCTGCAGTGATGGTGAAAGAAATGGATAATGCTCAAATGAGCACTGGGTCTGTTGAGGAAAGTTATCTTACTTTTGTCTTATGAGTAAAGGGGTGAATACTTATCTAGGCTACTTTGCACAATGAAAATTAGGACCCTCTGGATTAGACAGGTAGACACACAAAGATGGACGAGTGCCACTACCAAAGACATTCACTTCCAGCATGACTGCCTTGAGATGAAGCCCAACCAGTCAACATTGCTTCAACTGGTGCAATGAATTTCATCCATTGTCTCAAAAATAATTGCATGCTGAACTTCAAGGCTTATGTTTTGCTACATTCCAACGTAATGTGGGTTTATTTCCCTTAGGCCATCCTCCTGAGCCTCTCTCTCCTATGCACCCAAATATTCGATATTGAGATTTCATTGGTAAAAAAATATATAACATTTTTAGAAAAAGATTTTGTGTGCGCCTATGTGCATGCTCATGTATATGTGTGTATTGAACTCAAAAATGAAATGTCAGATAAAAACCAAACTTGGTACCTATTTGAGAGTAGTGTGTTCCATGGATGCGACATGAAAATTTTCAACAAAATCCTCCCCAACTACCCTTTACATGGAAAAGATTTGTTATTTCAGATTTTGTGAAAAATGTTTCTATGTTGTTATCATCATCATCATCATCTTCTTGGCATGACAGCCTTGACAAGTCATAGCCTATAAACCCAACTGCTAGCCTCACTTGCAAATACAGAAGGGGTAATTGTCCAATCAATATTGAAAGATGATGTGATTAGCACCATGGTTCTCCCAGTTGGAATGTTGCTTTACTGGATCTGTAGATCACTATTAATAATAGCTTCTCACAGGGGTGTATGCAGAGAGCAGGAGTGCCCATCCCCCCAAAATAATCATCCTCTCCCCTAATTTTTATGAGAGCTCAATTTTAACCATTTTGCTTCCTTTTTTGTGCCATTGGAAAGCTTCACAAAGGGCTGTCTTATCAGTACTATAGTAGCTATCGCTATTGTGATAGCGGTACACAATAAAAGCTTAAATAATTGGAAAGGTAAAATCATTAAAAAATGGTAATATTTACAGCAAAAAATTACAAATAAAAACATTTGGCAGGTGGTGTATTTCATTACTTGGTATTTCAATATGTCCTATTTTATCCTTCTAAATAGACCAATATATGTAGTACCTAAGTGTAATAACTAATAGCACTATATTCTGAACTACATACATATCTATATGTAATGTTACAGTTCTTTTATACATTGCCAAAAATGATCATTTGATACATCACATTTTACCATATGGTATGAATTATACTTAACATTACTTTGGGGGGGGATACAGCACATTTAAATTAACAAACTTAAAAATACAAACTGAGTTAACAATTACAGTACTTGATTACAAATTATATTGAATGTCTTTATATTACCTAAATTAATTTACTTCAATATTTTTGTATTCCTCAAAATTTTGAATTCCCCCTGTTCCTGATGGTGCAACTTGTGCCATGATTCTCCTCCATGGGTGGTCCTGGCAGGGAGCATATTTGGGAGGTGATGAAACAGGAATAATTGAGACACACTGTCAGTCATATCTTCATTTGTGGCCACTTTTAGAGATTTATCCATGTAGGGGAATACCAAATGGATCACTGAATAGGATATATTGATTAAATAAAGGATTTGATGGTTCTGTATGACAAACAAACAACTTTTAAAGTATTTATAGAACCAAACAGCAAATAGAGACTAAATGGGGTAGATCCTCTCAGAAGTTCTACTTTTACTTCAACACAACTATAGGAGATGCTCTGTAATCTTTTAATACTAAGTACCTGTGACTAAACTTAAGTGGATAGTAAAATAGGTGGAGTAAGCCAATTAATCAATGTTGCCAACAACATATGGAATGATAGTTTTCTAAAAGAATTGATTAAATTTCCTATCACCCCCCAATATATACCATTTGATTTATCTGTTTATTATCAGGTGCAATGGGGTATACTAAAACTGTAAGTATAAAAGACGTACAGAAAACAAAAATAAATCTGCAGTGCTTTGATATTACAGTTTGGATATCTGAAGGGGGGAGGGAGAGCTTGAGCCGCCCTCCCCCTTCTGCACATGTACCTGGCTTCTCATATTCCACATAATGGTGAATGGGCACACTGGCTGCATTCATGGGCTGAAGAGTCTCAAGCCCAAACTTAAACCTATACACATTCAACAGCAGGGAACTGAAGCATTAAGACCCCACGCCTTTATGCCACAACATAGGACCTGCATTTATATAAAACAGACAATTGCTGTACAAATAAGGCTGTTTTATTTGACTGAGTATTCAATTTTTTTACTATGATTGAGGCAGTATTTTAATACCTAAATCATTTCAATTGTATTTTTATAATAAGTAAATTCAATAACAGCCTGCCTTGAAACAATATTTATGTAATAATTATTTAAAATGTATGTAACAGTAATTGCAAATATTTTCATTGTAAACATGTTTAATGCTGTTATGTGAACACATTACATACTTTTATAATGCATGAGCTGTGAGAATAATAAGTTTTATGTTGCTAGCAATGAGGCAATAATGAGGTAACCCTGGGCAATAATGAGTTTTAGAGTTTGAATGTTACTAGACATGATTAGAGCAACGATAATGTAAATTCAGTAACAGTTAAAAATTAGCCAATCAATAGCAAAGAAAAAAGTTTTAAATAAAATGCATATATTCTATTGGACTAGAATTTTCCAATCAGAGACTTGAAATACCGAAGCTTACGGGTTTAACGGTTAAAACATGTTCAGTTGCTGGCAAACCTTGGTAGTGACCAGATGGAAGATGTATTCTCTACAGAAATATTATGTGTGAATCGTAAAATATGTCTACGCGTTAGCTAAGTGAAAGTATTATAGAATCTCACAGCTCTTAAAAAGTGTAGTGCTTTATTAAAAATGTGCAAAGGATAAAATAAAAAAGAAGTGAATTTTAAAACTTAAAATTTGTGTATGTCTACAATTATTGTCATACCACACCTTGCCTAAGAGATACATGACTCTACAAACATTACTGATGCAGCCGAGGCAAATTCAAACATAAATAATATATATAGAAGCAGTTCTTAATAACAAAGTTAAATAATATAATGTAAAACTTGGAGTGTAACAACATTAAATACATCTTAAAATCAGCTTCTCATACGTAGCAGCATATTGCATAACAACAGTAACTATTACGTAATCAACAAATTCAAACCAATGCCCAAAGCGTGTTGCAAACTTCTTAAACAAAGTAAACTCCAAGAACAATACTTCTTCAAATTGGCTTCACAAGTGAGAAGTTAATTATTTACGTAAAAATATTACGTAACAAAACAGCTACTTCATGATATACAAATTTAATTTCTGAGTTTCCATAGAAATAAATATTTTATTTCAATGATAAGACAAAAATATGATAACCATGTTGATGTTTGTAGCCAGAAACTAATAATTTTATAGGTGACTGCATAATAAACAAATAACAATATATACTTCGAAAACAATGATTACTTCTCTTTGATCTGAAGGTAATATTTAATTAATATCTGTGATTTTATAACACATGTGAGCCCGTTTCTGACACTACATCACTTACTTTATTTAAAATGGGACATGTTTCAAGAGCTCAATTACTCCCATCATCAACCTGATGCTGATTGCCATCAAGTTTACCATTGAAACAGAAAACGAAAAAGAACTCCCATTCCTTCTTCCTTCTTGGTTTACCCTTCCCGTTTGGAGGACTTACACCCCCAGAACTTACAAGGCACTGTCTGGGGTCAGACACCTGTCGGGGAGCAGACAGACTTTTGAATAGGATAGAAGAACTAGGATGGGTGATCAGCCCAAAGCCTGGCATGAGAACAAGGAAGGAGATGATATGAAATGACAGTGAAATGGATAAAATGAAAGGTGATGAATGGAGCAATTGGTGAAATGAACGGCAGAGGAAACTGGAGGATCTGGAGAAAATCCACTCAGATGCCACTTCGTCCACCGCAAATCACACATGCAGTTCCTTGGGATCGAATTTGGGTCACCTAGGTGAGAGGCAAGTGGTCTAACCACTCAGCCACAGTGCTGCCCCAACTCCTGTTTCTAGACCTCAAAATCCTGAAATGCAATGGAAGTTTCACATTTGGCATAAATAAAAACCCCCACACAAAACAACTGTATAAAATCCAACAGTTACCAGCAGTTACTATTTTATTTTTCAATCATACAATACACAAAGCATAACAGAGTTATTGTAGATCATGTCAAAGTGTTAATTACAATAATACAGTAATAACAATAAATAATATATACAAGCTAATAGTAGCCATCATAACTCGTACAATGCCAATAGTAAAAATAAATTATATATGCAGAATGCTTATTACTTATACGATTTATAATTATTAACACACAAGAATAACAAGAGCTATAAAATATAGATGCAACCAAGTTAGCATATTAAAGAATATTTGTGCTGTGATTTAAAAACTCTTGCAAGTTATAAAAGCAGTGCATTAATAAATGCTTTTTGAGTGCCTTTTTAAAATGATTTATATCATATATTCTGTTTAAATCTGTTGGCAGTGAGTTAAAGAATTTAGAACCTGCATGGATGATATTTTTATTTCCAAAAGTACCGCTGTATGAATTCATAAAAAACTCATTTTTTCTTCGAGTAAAATGTCTGTGCACATCTTTGTTTAATTGAGGGGTTTCACTAGAGTTTTTAGCAAACATAATAACATAATTTATGTATATACAAAACAGTGGTAGAATTCATAACTATTTATTCTGGCTAGAACTCTTACTGCTCTTTTCTGAAGTAGAAAGATCTGCATGAAATATGGTTTTGATAAAGATCCCCATAACATTGCACCGTATTATAAATGTGAGTGAAATAATGCAAAGTACATCTATGAACCATTTGTAGAGGTAACATGTTGATGAGTTGATGTAGCAAAAATCTTATTAAGTTTAGAATGAATTACACTAATATGGTTTTGACATAAAAGATTATCATCAATATAAATGCCTAAAAACTTTGTATTTTGAATTCTGGATATAGTTTGACTACTATAAACCAGTTTTAGACCTTCACTGCTGTTATTATTTCTATTTAGTCAAAATAGTAAATAGTTTGTCTTACTGACATTTGGACTGAGATTGTGGATGTGAAAATAATTTCCCAGGTTTAGTAGTACCTGCTTACATTTATTATCAAGTTTCTGCTGAAACGAGAATAGCGGTATCATCAGCATAAAGTGTGACTTCAATATCCTGTATTTTAAGATGATCATTTAAATCGTTTATACATAATACAAGTCCAAGAATGTAACTTTGTGGTACTCCATACTTGGTGGTCTATAAAGAGGACATATGAGATTCTATGTTACCCTTCCTACTGAGTGTTCTGACATCCCTCCATCCGTCCGTCCATCCATTCCTCCCTCCCTCCCTCCACCCGTCCATCCAATCTATCTATCAATCAAAAATGACACTGCCTTAGAGAGATCAAGAAAAAGTCCTACAACCCTCTCTCTATTATTCAGTTTATTAACAATATTATTTAATGTCTTTGTTATTGCATCCTTTGTCGACTCATTTCTTTGAAAACCATATTGTACATCAGTTAGTAATTTATGTTTATTAATAAAATTTATTAGTCTGTTTAGAAACACTTTCTCTAAGATTTTTGATAATGTAGATGTGATGGTAATGGGGCGGTAATTGTTTATGTCTTCAGGGTTACCCTTTTTATACAATGGTATTATTTTACCTTTCTTTAAGCAAGAAGGGAAAGTACCTTCTGCTAGAGAGGAATTAACTATATCTAATAATGGTTCTAGTATAATATGTTTACATTTTTTTCAGAATGTTACTTGTTTTATTATCCAATCCCGTAGACATACCTGGATTTAATGAGTCAATTATTTTAGCTAATTCATTTTTGTCTATAGGTCTTAAAAATAGTGTGTTTGTATTATAAAATTTACTCCTAAATTTGCTTAGGTTTCTTTGTTGTTTATTTTTTACTGAGCTACTAATCATATTTGTATAGTATAGGTTGAAACATTCAGCTATTTCTTTGGGATCCTCCAACAGTTTTTGCTCTGAGTTTATGTGTATGATGCCTACTAATTTTGTAGAATTACCCCTAACTTTATTAACTAAGCCCCAAGCTGCTTTAGCCTTATTTTTGCAGCTTGCAATGACTTTGTTGTTATACAAAGTTTTGCTTTTTTTACTATGTCCATATAAATTTGTCTGTACTTTTTAACATAATTTTTTAAATTTGGACAAGTTCAAGTTCTTTCCATATCTTTTAGTACTTGAAGCCTTTTTTTGTAAATGGTTATGCCTTTTGTAATCCAACCTAATTTATCTAACAGATGGTCAACGATTTTACATTTTTATATGGAAAAAGAACATCAATATGAAGGTTTAAAATGTTTTGCAATTCTAGACATTTATCATCCACTGTTTCTAGATTTTATATTTCCCCCATGTTAGTTTATTTAAGTGTGTGATTAGTGCTGGAAACCAAGATTCATAATAGATTCTGTGATAGACAAATTTATCACGCTCTTTTGTTTTCCTCTTCATGGTGTGCAATACCTGACCCTTATGGTCCGAGATGTTTGTTTCAATAACTTCCACTTTAGTAAGTTAGTGTTGATATCTGTTATGTTATCAATAAATATTGCTAAGGATGGTATAACCCTTGTTGGTACTTGGATGGTGGGGAAATTAAAGTCCTTTAATAGTGAGGTAAAAGTGTAAGTGTATTTGTCTGGTTTCAATAGATCAAGATTAAAATTCCCAGCTATAACCGTGCATTTATTCAATGTGGCTAGTTGATCAAGAAAGCATTGTAATTTGTTTATAAAAATGTTAAGATCTGAACCTGGTGGATGGTAAATACCTATGATATTGTACCTTAATTTACTAAACACAACTTTAATGGCAGCATTTCAATAATTCTTTCCACCGATAAGTCCTGGATGTGCTTTAACATCTTGTGTTTACTGGCAGTGATTTTACTATAAATAGTGGCCCTGCCTCCCTTGTGTAGTTCATGTGAAAAATCTGCTACACAGTTGTAGCCTGCATAGTTGGTGAACTGCAAATTATCCTTTTTTATGTCACTTTCAGTTAACATTAGAATATTTGGGTCATATTCATGAATTATTAGTTCTGTATCAGCTCTTTTATTTGCCGCAAATTGGTGCAAAATACTAAAATATTCAAAGAGCACACCATCATTCTAGCACCCAAAAATCCATACTCTGTTCAAAACCTACTACATTCAGAACTAAAGCTTACCATACCAACAACAGAAAAATCAGGAATATACCAATTAACTACAACACAATCTATATCGGGAAATCAAAAAGTAAATTGGAAACAAGGGAAAGTAACATCTGGGAATCTGAAGTATAAACAAACAAAAATTAGCAGTAGCAGCTCACTTTTGGCTAGGAAACATGAAATTGGTCCAGAACCAGTACTTTTAAAAAGCATTTCAAATGTGGAACAACTAACAGTCTGGGAGAACATTTTCATTTTGAAAAACAAAGATTGAATCTTGAGTTACTGCCAAGCAGCCTCCTAAGCAAGAAATTCCTTGAAAAGCCATCAGAGGATGACAATAGCAGAATCTTCAGCAAAAGGACAGTTTGGCAGTTGGCATCAGGTTGATGATGAGCAATTGAGCTCTCAAAACATGTCCCATTTTAAAGTGATGTAGTATCAATAAAACGACTTACATATTATATTATAAATTGTTTAATACATCACTCTATATAAACTCCCATTCAAGAACATGGAATATTTATAATGTTTCAAAATATTAACAAATAATAAAACAGAATTCAGAAACACATTTTTCTTCTTTACTCCAATGTTACAGCATTAACTATATAATATGGGAACTTACGGGTGTTCCGAGATATTCTAACCCTTTCTTCACTATTTTTGCTAATCCTGATAAATTTCCTTCAATTCGTCTCCTTCAGAGCTTGTCATCTCTTTTCATACCAAGAAGCCTAGTGCTGCTCTCAGTGTTTTCCTTGATAATTTTTGTATAATATCTTTCTACCAGCCACATCTACCAACTATTGAAACAATCAGTAGCATCATTGTAAATATTCTGAAGCTGTGGCTTATAAAATACTCTCGATCAGAAAACTTCAAGTACTTAGCATATAGCTATACTTACTGCTAGTGAATTTTGAAAACTAGTTAATTCCATTCCTTGAACAGAGTATCTTGCTTTACTACATCAAACAAAAAGGTACAATTAAGTGGTCAGTTTTCTGGTTTCTAAAATCAGAGGGCCAAGATTCAATTTCCATCTGGAACGGGGATATTTTTGTTTAATTAGTATCATTCCCTACTCTCTGCAGAGTCTGGAAGTATGAATGTGTATGTGTTTCCTAATTATAATCAATAAAAACCAAGAGCAGAAGCCTACAGTCAACAGGCTAGTTATTTCTAAAGTCAAAGCCACAGAAATTAAAGGGGACTAAACAAATTAAAAATAAAAGTACCTACATTTGTAGACCACTACAGCTGCTAATGAGGGCAATAGTGCTAAAAACATATCCTAATCATCAAACATGTAAGTTAAGTTGGTATAGCAGAAATGTAGTTCCCTTTTTTATTTATTAACACTTCTCTCAAAGTATACCTATACAATTAACAAATTTAAAATTTAAATTAACAACAATAAAGATGATTTATAGTTAACATATAAAAATAATGAAAATCAACTTAAAATAGACATATAAATGAATTTAAATCGGAACTTAAAAGTAGTATAAAACAATCCTACTATGCAGCTAAAATAAATATATAATAGTTTCAATGATTTGTAAAGCGGTCTATCAATATTATATTGTATATAAATGATTTCTGAGGATGAGAATTGATCCTCTAATAACCATGATTGCTATTTGATAAAGTAGGCATTTATCTAGGCCATAATATACTCAAAACTTGTGTAACTTTTCAGGTATTGTCCCTCTAGCTCAACAACAATCCTGTGACTGAGATTTTGTTTAAATTGTATTTATCCTTGTAATAGGAGATTAGTGGGTTCATAAATGGCGTTTCTTTCTGCGTCTACTACTTTGGGCTGTTGACAGTGGGATTCAAAGCACACAGTAGGATCAATGATTAATCTGCTACTGTCAGATGATGTCGATGCACCTACTGCTGCCACTGTTGGATAATCCATATACCTCCTCGTGGATCTGAAAACCTCTTTCCTTTATGCCTGCTGCAATCACGCTTCTTATTTTGTGATGTCTGCTGTTTTGCAGCATTTCTCCGTATGGACATGCACCCAGAATGAGTGCAAGGGTTTCATGCCCTCTGCCACAGCGGCAACAGAGGGTATTGTTCTGGAACCTCCCTAATGTACAGCAATAACTCCAGCAGTCATTTTGATGGCATCTCTCCATTCAGAGCAAGAAAGTCCGCAACAATCTCGGATCCATTTATTAGCAGGTGTTATCTGTTATCTGCTCCTTCACTGTTACCAAGGGGGGGGGGGTTGAGCCATGCCACCACCCAGGGCAGCAGGTTTTAGAGTTATCTGTTATCTGCTCCTTCACTGTTACCAAGACTGGCTCAAGGGGGGGGGTTGAGCCATGCCACCACCCAGGGCAGCAGGTTTTAGAGTTATCTGTTATCTGCTCCTTCACTGTTACCAAGACTGGCTCAAGGGGGGGGGGGTTGAGCCATGCCACCACCCAGGGCAGCAGGTTTTAGAGTTATCTGTTATCTGCTCCTTCACTGTTACCAAGACTGGCTCAAGGGGGGGGGGGTTGAGCCATGCCACCACCCAGGGCAGCAGGTTTTAGAGTTATCTGTTCCTTCACTGTTACCAAGACTGGCTCAAGGGGGGGGTTGAGCCATGCCACCACCCAGGGCAGCAGGTTTTAGAGTTATCTGTTATCTGCTCCTTCACTGTTACCAAGACTGGCTCAAGGGGGGGGGGTTGAGCCATGCCACCACCCAGGGCAGCAGGTTTTAGAGGTGGCAAAATCTTAAAACATGAACAGACATGTGAAAATATGATGGAATTACAAATTATGCTGAAAATCCAGCGACCTTCTGGAAATTGTTATGAAACTGGTGGCAAAAGAAGCACCAGAGTGATTTAGATGTGACCCTCACTAATGATCATTGTAAAAACATCCCATGCACATCAGGGTTCAACAATAAACATACATTTATAAACACGAGTATTTCTTTAAGCCACTAGCTTTAGTTTATTAATCATGACTCATGAACCTCTCAGGTCAGTTATCAACATAGTGGTATCATGGAAGTGTATTCAGATACCTCTTGTGTTGTTAGCCTGCTTTGTTGGAAACTACTACTTTTAACTCCAGAGAAACTCAATTGGACGCTTTGGAACTAAATGCAATAAAAAGGCAATCTATAGCTACTACACCTGAAATGAGCATCCTACCATATGCAAACTTATTTCTTCAGTTAAAGAAGTAGAGCTATTTCAGGAAAGCTGTAGGTCTTTGAACAAGTCCTCCACGATCTTGATTTGAGTTCAAGACAATAAATATGAGGAAAATTGTATTCAAATGATCTGATACTGAAGCCCAAAGAACATTATTTTTAAGATAAATACAAAATAAGAATTTTAGGGAAATAGTATGGTTGACTGAAGCGTGGTTAAATGCCTGCCATACTGTATCAAAGGGCCAGATTGACAACAGAAATGAAAGCTCCATGAAGTCACCTGCAGGACTTCATCATTTTTTATGGCCATCTCTTCAATTTGAGATCTGGAGATTATCATGAAGACATTAACCATGATCATTTCTACAGAGGTTTAAGGACCAGCTATTCCTTAACATCCCATGTTATTATTATGGACAATGCCCCATACCACATGGTCTAGTAGTAACACTAAAATACAAACGGTAGAATGGCTCACTTGCATAATGTGGCATTTAAAATTACAATGAAATAGGGGGAACTTATTAACTTCTATTAATATAACTGAGGGTAGGAGTTGATTAAACACTCGAAAGGTTTCACTTACCACATTAATATGCAGAAATGTTTTTGCAGGTTACATTTCTGCATATTATGGTGAGAGCTTATTGAGTGTTTAATCGATTCCTACCTTCAATTATATTAATCTAAATTGGTTTCGCTGTATAAAATCCTTCTATGTTTAAATTTATTAACTTTTGTTGCTCATATGTAAACAATAAGAAGCCCAGCTGCAAATATATTGTGGGTTATTAACCAGTGCAGTCGACCATCATGTGTGTTTTTAGTTTTTTAATCTCCTAATGAAGGGGTAAACCTGAAATACTGAATATTTTTATTGTGTGACTTTGTGTGTTTTACCTTTCACTCAGAACAATCTTGTTTCACACATATGTATATCTTTTCTCAAATTTTATTTATTAATTATCCCTACAAATATATACGAGGGTCATCCAGTCCTGATGAGTGATAAAGGGAACAAAATCATCACTAAGTAAAGAATATTTATTGGAATAATTACATAGATTCACTGGCTACTTTTCAATATAGTCACCACCATTGGTGAGGCATTTGTTGTAACGGTGTGCCATCGACTGTATGCCCAAGTCATAGGAGTCTGCCGCCAATGTCCGGAGCCACAAAATCACTTCATTCTGCACCTCAGCGTCATTGTGGAAAGTTTTGCTGTCAGAAAACGCTTCATGAGATGGAGGAGATGAAAATCACTTGGGGCAAGGTCGGGGCTGTAGGGTGGATGGTTGAAGACCTCCCATCCAAACTGATTCAACACATTTCATGTGGTTGTATGGGGTCTTGCATTGTCATGCAATAGCGTAATGTCTCTTGTTCAACATCCCATGTCTGTTGTTCTGGATTACCCTCCTCAGTTTATGCAATGTCTGACAATACCAAACATTATTTAGTCTCCCTCATGGTAAAAATCACACAAGAGGACATCACGTCAATCCCAGAAGACAGTGCACATGATATTTTTTGAAAGAGATTGTCTGTTTGAATTTGGTCTTCACAGGTGAGCCACTATGCCACCAATGCATTGATTGTTGCTTTGTCTCTGGTGTGGCATGCGACACCCATGTTTCATCCCCAGTGACAATATTGTTGAGAAACTCGTCACCTTTCTCTGTGTATCGCTGTAGGAATGTGAATGCTGTGACCAGACATCTCGCAGTTGGCGGAAGACAATATTAGAGAGGCCATTTTCTCAGAGCACTGTGCAATAACCACTGCTGTCACAAGACTGAAACCATACTGCATTATTCCCACATACTTCCTTTCTACTCCTGTGCATTCCTATCCAACTGGTGATGACCCTCATACTTACTTTGTGTGCGAATGAGTAGTCATGAAGGACTGACATTGCTGATAAAAATTTGTTGTGTGAGGGGGGACAGCACTTGCAATAATATTGCACAAGGCGGCCAAAGTCCTTACTGTTACTAGCTTCAAAATCAATAATTCATCATTTTATGGGTCAATATTTACACTTAGAAATTTCACTTATATCAGATGATTAAAAATAGGAACATATTTTCAAAGATATTCACCTCCAATATCAGCTTTTGGTCAACAGAGTTGAATGCCGCTTGTTGGTCTTTATTGAAAAACTTGAAGACAACTCTTACCAGTGGGGTTTCAGTATTTAAAATATTATTGCCATTTTTAATAAAAAAAAGTTCTTTTCACATGTGGCAAGTTATGACACCAGAGTGATTAATGCAGTAAGGATTGACAATGTAACTTTCAACTTCACTTGACCAAAATCTGATGATGATGATGATGATGATGATGATGATGATGATGATGGAGGCAAATGTCTCCAAAAATATGTTCCTGTTTGGAATTTTTTGATATAAGTGAAATTTTTAAATGTAAACATAAACTCATTTAAAAGTTCTTAAAACTGCAGAAACATAAAATTGAATAATAGCTACTGCAGATTCCAAGGTTAAAGCAACTACACTCAAAATTAAACTTAATCCAGCATCAATCTCCTTTTTCAATAATTTATTATTCAAGTATTTTAAATCCATTTGCATCTTAAATTGATAAACTTAAATACAAACATGGAGTCATTAATTGTTATTTATGTCATGATGCCTTGTCTCCAGAGGTGATATATTGGCTTTGGTGGACTGGAACTCACCCAAAACTAATCTGAACCTACCCTTAATGGCCCACCTCCTGGGATGTAAATGTATATTAAGTGAATAATAAATATCATTTAAAAATCTGATGTAGTACATACACATTACTTTCTCTACCCTCTCTTTTACAAAATATTCTTACGAAAGCTTATTCTTCTATCTGCTTCTGTTAATTAAGATAAACATTAGCAGAAATGCTTTCATTACAAGTAAAAGGGAAATAAAGTCAGCTGAAGCATTAATAAAATCTTTTAAAAGTAGAACACGTGTGATGGCTTTGAAATTCCATTCTCTGTGCATAACCATGAGAAAAAACAAATTAAAACATACCACTTGAAGAAAATGTAAGTGTTTAAAAATTAAAACCATTAACAAAGAATGTCTCAAAAATGGTTATCATCACAAAAAATTTATTTGACATATATTGTGTGCTTTAATGAGATTTTTTTCTATTTCTTATGATTTGCAATTGTGCAAAAGTCATTCAGAATGAAGAGAACCTCACAGGCTATTCACAGAAAATTCAAGGTATACATTTTATTTGTCATGCAAATATCTTAAACCTGTATTTTAATGAAAATTGTTTTAGGCATTTTTGAGAAATTATAAAATAATTAAATTTTTTTCCTGTAAAGGGTATTTGGGGTGCGGGGGAATTTCTTGAGCCTCTTTATGTTGCATTCTTGAAGGATATAAACTTAAATAACAAGTTTGGTATTTAATCAAAGTTTTGTTTTTGAGTTATGTAGTTCACAGACTTTTTTATAAAAAAGACTTTTTGGAGTCAGATAACCTTAAAACATGTACTTTTGGAGAAATTTTTGGGTGGAATGCAATACTTCCTCTATTTACTAAAGGTAAGTAGCAGAGAAAGTGAAAATAATGATGATCGCTTAAAATAATGCACAATAATGAGATGCTAATGAATTTTTAAAGATGAAGTATCTATTGAGGTTTCAGCTCTATAAAAAGAATAGTGTTTAATTCCTCTAGTTACAAAACCAATGAAAGATAATAAACAGAGCAAAGATGTTTGTGAAAATATCCCGTGCTTTATCTTGGGCAATTTCTGGTATATTTCATTTGTTCTTAAAAATGCTAACAATGACTATAGCAATTTATGCAACAAATGCCAGATGTGAAAAAGCATGTTCAGTTAGGAGGCAGGTAAAAACATTCTATGAAATAAAATAATGTAGGCCATCATAGCAATCTTGCTCTTAATGCAACGAAGGGGTCAGCAGCTAAAATAACTTACTCTGAGGCTGTTATACATGCTTTCAATTCTTCTGAAAACAATTGCAAGTTGAATTTAATAGCCACAATGTTTTTACTTTCTCTGCTACATACCTAGTAGGCAGAGGAAGTATTGTATTCCACCCAAAAATTCTAGTAAGATTTCACTTGAAATACATTTTTAACGCCCCTGAATAAACAAAAGCATTTTTTAGAAGAAGGTCCATGTGTGTGTATTTGTCTATGAATGGGATACCATGAGTACTCTAGTTGCCAAGGTCACGGGCTCAAGGGAAGGCATTGAATTTTTTCAGGCATAAAAATCTTTAGCATGGCTTACTTTGGAAGGAAAGAAAAGCCGTGGTCCTGTATCATTTATTTATGGCACCTCAAGCCTAATAAAGAGGCCTCTGAGCAAACTTTCTGATTTTTCATGCCCAATATAGAATGGAATGCTAACAACCATAGCAGTTAAAGAGTGTCCATAAGTAAAACTCAATTTCAAAAATGAAACACAAAGATTTCCAAGAAAATACCCTCACATTAAACTGCTCTCTTTACACAAAACATTTTTTGACATTTTTTATTTTTTCAAAAATGACTCTAATGTTTTAATTAAAATACTGTATAATATTTAATGTATTTATGTGACAAATAAAATGTATATCTTGAATTCTCTGGGAATAGCCAGTGAAGTCCTTTTCATTCATGAAGAATTTTGTTTAATTTTATATAGCTGATAATGTTAAGAGATAGACAAAATCCTACTGCACAAAAAATGTAAATCTCATTGAAACAAACAATTTATTTCAAATAACTTTTTCTGTGGCATCAGCCATTTCTGAGATTGTTATTATTAGTTTGAAGTTTTCAATACTAGTCATTTTTTTAAAGTGCTGTCACTATTCAGTTGTTGCTTGTGATGTGGAAACAGTATGGAATTTCAATGCCAGTATATAGTGACCCAGTTTTAAGTATCTTACTATCAATTTGGTTTCCTCTACCCACTTGTACCTACAACAAGTGTAATGAAGCTATTTATGCACATGTTTATCTTGATCAACATTAAGTAGACAGAAAATAAGCGTTCATAAGTACAGTTTGCAGAAATTATATAGAAATAAATGGTGAGTAGAAAAAATCATGTGATTGTAACATACCAACTGTTTTATTTTCTTTTATCATACAGTGCTTTTCCTTCATACTGTGGCCACAGCATGGCTGTTCACTTTCTGGCTGCAGCAACTTGAACTCCCACCAAGACAGTTATAACATCCCCGGAACTGCCTCAAATTGACATAGGTCAATTACAATTACAATGAAAATAATTTTTCATTGTAATTGTAACTATGCAAATATGAGGCAGTTGTGAGGATATTATAACTGTTTATGCAGGAGTCAGCTGTGGTGGCTGGCACATGAGTAACTGTGTAGTGGCAACAGTGTGAAGAAAGAGCACTGCATCATTAATTTAAACATAGTCCAACTACTACCACTACCACTTTAGTACCTAACTATTTACAAGTAAAGTATCTTACAATGTCTGCATTGTAATACATCAAGGAAGACATAAGGGTGTGCCAGCATAACTTATTTACACCAATATGAGAAAATATAAAGCAGTAAACACAGATCCAAGCAATAGCTGCAAATACTACACATATACAGAGTGGTCCCTCAGCCATCTGCCCAGTAGTAGCGATGCGTGTTCCGTGCGCTATATTCAGTGTATCTGTTTATTATTCTCATTATTGATACTGATACCATATTATTACTGATTTTATTATGATTATTATGATATATTGATTACCTATTGAACAAACATAATTACTTTTTATTTTATCAGTGCTAATCTTTTTCACAGCTGGTGTTGAAAATGGTGTCCTTCAGCAGATAAACATTCTTGGCACCTTCTGATGAAATTACCATTCACACGCATAAGTTCTTGTTGCATAATTTCCCTAATTTCTGTTCTTGTATTGTTTTTAAGATCGTCTATGGTGTGAGGATTATTCCTATAGACTCTATTTTTGAGAGTTCCCCACAGATAGTCACTCACAGTAAGATCTGGTGATTGAGTTTTTCTTTAAGTTTAGTTTTTTTCCATTAGAACCCTTCGTTTCTTTTTACAACTTACAACATTAAATGATCCTGTTTTCTTACTTTATTCACTAGATATTTGTTTCTCTACTCGGAACTGGAACACCAGGAAATTTATCATGAAATTGCCTACACACCTGTCCATATGAGTTAGTTTTCACATACATGTCATACATAAAAAGTGTTTGTTCAAGCAAAAATTTGAGTACCATTTCTGGGTTGTAATAATCCGATAATTCAATCACACACAAATACACATGTGTCTATACACAAGAAGCAATAACAGCTGACTGAAGCCCGCTGCCACATGTCCGTTAAGTGGAAGAGCCTGTGCAATTCCGCCCAGAGCGCTGAGGGACCGCTTTGTATAAAATATTTAAGGTATGGTTGACGTAACCCTCATGAGTTTCATTTACACTTAATTAATGCAGCAGCTGATGATGTAGACAAGGTGCTACAAAAACATGTTCCTGCATTAATTATGTGTAAGTGAAATTCATGAGTGTTGAGTCGACCAATTCAAAACCTTAAATATTTAATATGAATTCATACACGGGTACTTTTGGAAATAAAAATATCATCCATGCAGGTTCTAAATTCTTTAACTCACTGCCAATGAATTTAAAGAGAATATATGATATAAATCATTTTAAAAAGGCACTCAAAAAGCATTTATTAATGCACTGCTTTTATAACTCGCAAGAGTTTTTAAATCACAGCACAAATATTCTTTAATGTGCAAATTTGGTTGCATTTATATCCTATAGCTCTTGTTATTCTTGTGTGTTAATAATTATAAATTGTATAAGTAATAAGTATTCTGTGTATATAATTTATTTTTTCCATTGGCATTGTACTAGTTATGATGGCTACTATTGGCTTGTATAATAGTAGTAGTAGTAGTCTCGTCGTAGTAGTAGCACTATTATTATTATTATTATTATTATTATTATTATTATTATTATTATTCTAATTAACACTTTGACATGATCTACAGTAACACTGTTTTACTTTGTGTATTGTACGATTGAAAATAAATAAATGAATATTGATTTCACTGTGTTAAGTTCCTTCCTGCATTGGACTACACATATATGCATATATCAATGTTTGAGTTCTTTGGAAAGCTGCAATCACCCTGAAGTCCTGAAATAATCACAAATATTTTGAATGTTTCTGCAGATTTAAAAAAACTTTCAAGCATAAAAAATTGCAGACGCATTGGTTCATAATTCAGATAAAATAGAAAATATTTGCTTTCACACTCCCCTCACTCTATGTTTCTTATATTCACATGTGAAGCAATAAGTTTCTCAGTGTATAAATACATTTTGTTTATTGTAATTACATTCCATCAGAATATTTTGATACCTCTCTTGTTAAATATTATAATGAAAGTATGTAATGAGTATTATTCTAAAGGTAAAAATAAATACTTTCATTCCTTAACAAATATTTGAAAAACATTATGAAGTGATGAAATATAATGGAATGGCAAGTAGATGTAACAACAAGTTTTACTACAATTGATGTGATGTTTACTTAAATTTAAACAAGCACTAGAACAATTATTAATAGATAGGGCCTATTATAGTATTGACGGATATTTAGTGCAGTCTAGCTTTGTCTATACTGTACATGTATTGACAAACAACATTTACTGTAATACATACCCTCATTATTGTACATAATCTTTTACTTGTAACTATTGTATCTATTACAATGGCACAGTTCAGTTGTGTATCCACCATATTGAACTGCAATAAATTGAAATATATTATAGGTATCTCTTGGTTCTCTCAAACATGTTCAAATGAAAATCTGGATACCCAGTTATTAATTTTAATTAAAAGAAGCTGATAACAGTGAAACTGATTTATTCTGAAAATTGAGTCATATGTTGTATGCCAATACCTGATGTAGTGTTTTTAAACAGAGGACATTTTGGTAACCATCACATCAGCAGATTGACTGTTGGTGGTGGTGACTTTTTGCATCTTCTATTTGCCATTTTGTGCTCATAATGCAACATTAACTTATCAGCCAAATTTTCATTTATTTTCTCTCCGTTTTTGGAACCTGGACACTAAATAAAAAAGTGTTTCTAGTTGTATAATAAATAAGAAAGACTAACTTTAGACTTACTATTAAGTGAAACAAAAATCCATAGTCTGTCTGATGACTTGCATATCAATTCTAAATAATTTAAAACATATCAGTAAAAAACATAAAATTGAGTTTTGGAGTATTTTTATCCTGAAGCATCAGAAGCTTTCTAGTTATGAGATTTCAGCAGGATGTTCAATTTCTATCTATCACTGAGTTCATATACATCCCTTGTGTTGGACTTGGGGAATAAATGTATGCTGAAATAGCTATATGATGCTAACTTTTGATGTTTTAAAATTAGAGTAACCATTCTGACATCAGTGGAAATCAAGGAAATAATTGGTCCTTCTCAGAATTCTTGAGGACACACACTAGGTATCTAATAATACAATGTATGGGATAGGTTTACTTTCATGACTTAAAAAGAGAACTTCTTTTCTTGAGTTTGGGAAGTCCAAATGTAGCAATTCCATAAGCAAGTCTCTTTGGCAAATGAATACAGTTGCTAAAAGTCTTACAGGTATTAAATTTAAATTAAACATATAGAACTGAAGTAATTTGGCTCTTCAACTCTTCATTTGAGCTACAACCATTAACAAGAAAACCGTTCATGATACCATGATGTCAAAATTGTCAATTCAACATATTCAGAATATAAAAGAAGTAATGAAACACAGAACATCTGTTATTGGGCCAAAAGACTGAAAACTAATGCTGTATTATAAGGACAAAATTGTTAACATAACATTGAAAACTGCCAGGGAGTGACAACAATAATCACACACTGCTTACCTCAGTGACCATACTAGTCCAGTGCTTCACAACAAATTATGACAAGCTTGCTTGCAGTGCATTAACACTAACAGTGAATGTGTTTAAATTATCAAAAGTAGGTTTGTTTCACAAGTAATACTTGAAACATTAGCTTAAATTTTACCGTTTTTTATGCATAGAGCAATAAATGTAAACTTTCTAGTGTTTCAATTTTATAATTTTTTAAGAAGGCAAAAAATAAAACGTGTCAAAATTCTGCAGATAAGGCTTCTTCTAATGCTGTTTATATGATTGCTACTGCAAAAGTAAAAGGATCTGCAGATGATGAAATAAGGATAAGTGCTCCCACTACTTCAGTGGGAATAGCTAATGTTTTCACTATCTCAAATAATGTTGAGATTGTCACAAAACAATATATTACATCTTAACTAGTGCTTACCATTATATAACAGTTTACTTAAATTAAACTTGGGAAAATTCATCATATGCAGGTAAAATGACTCACTCATTGTTTTTGCTTTGTGGTACTGGTATGGTATGTTTTTTAAAAAAAACGTTAGACCCTCCTTCAGGGAATCCTGGTTTGCCTCTGCTCACTGGTAATTTTATAGCTAAATGTTTAGAAGTATAAAATGGAAAATACTTGTTTGTTTTGTTCTTGCTTCAGTCCCTATAATGTACACAAAATAGTGAGTCAATTTAAAACAAAAGAATAACATTCTTAAGGTCTGGACTTGGGCAAGCAATGTTACCTGTACATGTACAATGAAATCATAACTTAATGCATTACAATGTTTGTATGAATTCAATCACATATTTATTTTTATTTCCTTGATATTTCCCACACAGTAACTATTGTGGGTATTTGGTCAGCACGTGTTATCTCCAAAAATAGCCTTGACGTATTTTTGTTTTCCATTTTAATATAAATATTGGCAATTAGTACAAAAACAAATAATGTTAAAAACTACTGGGATTTAATTCCACCTAATGTGCTATTTTGACTAGACTAATTCATTAGGATGTTGTTTAGTTATATTTTTGCAATGAGAATACATATATTTGTTGTCTTACCTACAAATCTCTGGAGATATCACGACAGCATTATTAGTTAACCTTACAGTACAAATGCCTCTAAGAAGGGTATCAAGGCAGTTTGAGTGGTTTCCTGCGTTCCAGGGTACCAAGCCAGTTTCCAACCTCCCTTTGGTTATGTATATAAGCTTCGTCTCTAGGAGTCTTGCCATCACTGTTGCGAGCCGCTGGGTCTGCCCCTCGCTGGATCAACAATTTCACCACATCCAGGTGGCCATTGCTGGCAGCCTTGTGAAGAGGGGTCCAGCGATAGATGCTGCGCTGATCAATGGCAGCTCCTGCATCCAGTAGCAGTCGTACCATGTCGCTATGGCCATTCACCACTGCCGAATGGAGCGGGGTTCTGTTGTACTTGTCTCGCACTTCCAGATCGGTCCCTCCCTCAAGTAAAGCCTTAGCTACAGGGATGTGTCCCTTGTAAGCTGCCCAGTGAAGTGGCTTGTACCTATAAGACACACAAAAGAAAACATAGGATGACTTTCTCTACCTACTATGGCTTCTACTAAACATTCTTACCAAAGCTTATTTTTCTATCTACGTCATGACAATTGAAATAAACCTTTGCAGAAATAGCTTATTTACACAGTTCAAGGCACAAAAGGAATAGAGAAAATCAAACTGGAAGTCAGATGTTTAAATGTGAATCACAGAAGCTGGCCTTAAAATTTCATTCTCTTTGCACGACATTGTGAGAAAAACTGAAGAGCACACAGAATCTGTGCACTTTTCTCACACATGTATATTCAGCATGTCCTCCCTATTGGAGCACCTGCAAGGGCAACTTCCCTAGGCAGTTTGTCGTGAGGTCAACACTATTGCTTCCTATCAGCTGTTTGCTCTTTTATGTCAATGACTAACAATAAGAAACTTTTCCATTATAAAAGCAACTCAACTAACCCTTAAATATGAGGGTCGGCTGATAAGTCCCAGGCCTCACACAGAGATGGCACCACTAGGCCAGTTAGACGGTAGCATCATATAGTTTTACTCTAGACTAGCTTATATCCATAGTTACAGGTCAATATCTTGTTTAGTTTTTGAATGATAGCATTTTAAACAAGACAACTTTTAGAGTTTTCATGAAAATGGAGGATTTGGAAAAACAAGCAGTGATTAAATACTTCCATTTGAAAGGCTTAACGCCTAAAGAAACCAAGGAGGAAATGGACAGTACATTGAAAGACTCTGCCCCTTCATATTCAGTGATTAAAAGGTGGGTTGCAGAGTTTAAAATGAGACGTACAAGCACTAGTAATGAGCCCTCTGGATGCCCTGTGGAAGTCAGAACTCCAGAGATGATTGAAAAAATTCATTGTTTAGTACTGGAAGACCGCAGATTAAAGTTGTTTGAGATAGCAGAGGCTGTAAATGTATCAAAAGAACGTGCAGATAATATTTTAAATAATGTTTTGGACTTTCACAAGGTCTGTGCGAGGTGGGTGCCGCCTTTGTTGAGACCTGATCAAAAGTTGCATAAAAAACTGTTTCTGTTAAGAATTTAGAGCTCTACCATAAAAATCCCAATGAATTTTTGAGACGGCTTATTACCATGGATGAAACTTGGATACATCACTACACTCCAGAAAGTAAATCACAGTCAAAACAGTGGATTGTGCCAGTGAACCAACTCCAAAAAAGGCAAAGTCAATTTTGTCAGCTAACAAGGTTATGGTGAGTGTTTTCTGGGATGCACAGGTAATTATTTTCATTGATTACTTGGAAAAAGTGTAAAAGTATCACTGGTGACTACTACGCAAGCTTACTGAAACGTTTGAGTGATGAGGTGAAAAAACAAAGACCTCATTTGGCAAAAAAAAAAAAATTGTTTAATCACGACAATGATCCGGGCCCATCGTTCAGTCATTGCAATGGGGAAAATTTGTGAATTAAAGTTTGAATTGCTTGAACAGCCACCCTATTCGCCAGATCTAGCACTCAGTGACTACCACTTGTTCCCTAATCTCAAAAAATTTCTTGGAAGACGAAGATTTCACAGCAACGAGGAGGCCATTGATGCGGTAAATAGCTATTTTGAGAACCTTGATAAATCGCAGTACAGAGATGATTTAATTAAATTAGAACACCAGTATGACAAATATATTAACCTTTCTGGATATTATGTTGAGAAATAAAAAAAATAATTTTTCTTAAACATTCGTTTTCATTGAGAGGCCTGGGACTTATCAGCCGAACCTCGTAACATGATGTTTTAAAAACAGACAGCATTATCATATGAGTAAACTTAAATGGTTAGTGACAGGATGCTCAGAGAATGAACTTCCTCTATAAATAGAAAGTTTAATGTTTAATGCATCCATTAAAATTAGATTTTACAATTGTTTTTATTAACTTTAAAGTCACCTCTGTCGCACCCCCCTCCCAATAAAATAGTGATGTGGAGAGTAATACTGTTTAAATATGCTGCTTCATCCTCAGTATTAACATTTATTGCTGACATTAATTCTTACAGTAATTTCTGTACAAGAATACTTGAAACTATTAACAAAGATCTGAAAAGCTTGAAAATTTAAGTGAAGGTGAATTACTTATTTTAGTAAACATGCAATGTGTAGTGAATGTTTTACATCAAATAATAATTGAATATTGGAACATAAAATTACTTTTTACTATATCTTTGAAAAAAGTGAAAGTGTTTATTCTATATGCAAAATGTAGTGGGATCACACACAGTGAAGCAACTGATAAAAGACACTTGATGAAAGTGGAGTCAACCTAACACTCTTACTAGCTTCACTCACCAATTCATTTTGCAGAACATGTATCGTGAGCATGAGCTCACATCGTCAGCTGCCTGTTGACTGCTGGATCAACTCTTGAATCATATTGTTGAAAGGCTCTGCTGGCCTGTGGATGAACCTAAATAAAGAGTTGTCTGCTTCTTTGTAGTATGAATATCAACACATTGTAAACCCTGCAGTAGAGAATGGATTCAACCAGGAAATGGTAGATAGGAAAATATGTAAATTCAAAAGATAAAAATACTTCAAGCAGGTCACCACATTTTCCAACACAGCAGAAAAGACCAAATTTAGAAAATTTACATACCATCCAGGTCTCTTTCACAAATTTCAGAAAATTCTCAAGAACCACATCACCCTGTCACCTTACAACAAATTCAGCATCAAGAATCTAATTAAAGCAAGAAAATCTAATCCCATACCTCAGGAGAAAATATCAGGAATCTACCGGATCCAATGTGAAAATTGTGAGAAGGTTTACATCAGAAAAACAAAAAGCAACATAGGCACCTGCTTCAAGGAACACTGGCATTGCATAACTAACAACTCAGCAGTTGCTTTTCATTTCTGGACTGTAAACCATAACATAGACACCAACCTCCAGTTACTGAAACCGGACCAGAAACTCAAAGAGCTTGAAATAAGGGAGGAGATTTACATAAAGAAGTTTGAAAACCACATTATAAGCTTTAATTTGCCAGAAGCAGACAACCCATTATTATTGATACAACCACAGGTCATCAGAGGACACCCCAGGCTTTCAACAAAACAACTCGAGAGCTGATGGCAGTCAACAGGCAGCTGATGATGTGACCTCATGCTCATGATACATGTTCTGCAAAATAAATAGATGAGTGAAGCTAGTAAGAGTGTTAGGTTGACTCCACTTTCATTACATATCTTTTGTTTATTCTTTTTTTGCTTGGAGTTTTGCAGTGCGATCAGTTCCTGTTTGTGGATTCTATGCAATGTTACTTTTATAAGTTCTGCCCCAGGAACTAAAATGTGCATAAGCCACTACTGGTTTCTTTCCTGATTACTTATATTTGTGAAAATGCATCATGGCCTACCTGAAAAAGTCATCGTTGTCAACACTTGCATTGGCTCCAACAGCTAACAGCAATCTTGTCAGGGCTGCATCTCCAGAAATAGCTGCCTTTATGAGTGCATCCTCTTTGCTCTTGCTTTTTGTGAGTGATTCTGTGAACCTCGTTAGCTCCGCCTTAGATGCTTCAGATCGCAACAGCTGTAACATGCTTCTCTTTCTGTCTTAAACATGTTTGGCTCACAAAGCTGGCAACATGTGCTTTATTTTATGGTATTCATTCATTCATTCATTCATTCATTCATTATCTGTTTACCCTCCTCTTATGTAGGACTTACACCCACCCAGGACTTACAGGCGGGTGCCTGGGGTCAGAGGCCCGTCGAGGAGCAGACACTCATGGATCAGACAGAACATCCAGGATGGGTGATCAGCCCGATGCCTGGTATGGGATAAAGGAAGTAGATGAAACGAAATGATGGTGAAATGGATGAAAGGAAAGGTGATGATGGAGCAGTTGGTGGAATGAATGGTGGGGGAAACTGGAGAACCCGGAGAAAACCCTCCCAGACACCGCTTCGTCCACCACAAATCCCACATGCAGGTCCCTGGGATTGAACCCGGGCCGCCTCGGTGGGAGGCGAGCGGTCTAACCACTCGGCCATGGTGCCGCCCCTTATTTTATGGCATGTTATATTTAAAAATGTTAGACCCTTCCGTAAGACAGTCCTTTAACTTTTACTGTGCTTCAATATTGAATAATACATGGGTTTATTTTTTAGTAGTGGCAACTGTGCCATAGTGATGTCATGCAAATGTTGTTTATACCACAAGTTGCTTACACATTACCTCTCCCTTAGAGTAAATGAACTTACCCTTCCCGCTCCATGCCTGTTCACAGTGACAATTAGAGAAGCAGTTGTAAGTAGGTGGTTGCTGAATACAGCTGCAATGTTTTCAAAGTAAGTACAGAGAAGCTGGTTAAAAATTCAATGTGCTAGAGGTCAGTATCATCAAGGACTACAAGAGGCTTGTGGTGCAGCTGCATTGCCTTACAAACAGTACCAAGGTGGGTAAGAGCCTTCAGAAAATGTGTCACACATGCCTTGATCTGGTCACTCCCAGTAAGTGACAAAGATGGGAAATTGCTGGAACAGGGAAGTCATTCACCATACTCTTTGAATTTAAGTCCCTGCAACTTTGATCTAATTCCTAAGGTAAAGGAACCACTTCATCGGATTCACTCCCAAACAGCTGAAGATGTTTAGGGGCAACCGACTGCTGTATTTGCACCATCAACAGATGGGATCCAACAGCATTGTGTGCAACATCAAAGGCCTGTAAAACTTAGATCGATGCAAGTTTGTTATGTGTCGAGAAATAAAATAGTTGCCACAATAACAAATTAACCTTTGTACTTGTAAATAATTCTTGCTGTATGCTTCATATGGCAGAGGCATGGAAGTTGAATTCGCTGTGCATGAGGAAGCTCAAGAAACTATCACATCTATCAATATTATTGGCATTAAACTTAACATGACTTATACTCTGACCCAAATATCAGGTTCAAAATATGCACAACAGCAATGGGGTCACTGGTGAAAAAAAATCTAATGTGTTATATTCGCATGACTTTCTCTATCCTCCACCAGCATTTATTTTTATATAGAGTTTACATATTATTCTTACAAAAGCTTTCTATCTACTTCAAGTTATTTGGGATAAATGCTTGGACAAGTAATTACATTACACATTTCATTATAGGCACAAAGAGAACAGAGATAATCAAATGTTTAAAAATTGGTCAGTATATGCTGGTCTTGAAATTCCATACTCTTTCCATGACATCACGAGAAACAACTGAATAGCAATAGCACTTTAAAAAATGACAAAGTATTGAACAATTCAAATCAATAGTAACCAATATCTCAGAAGTGACTGATTGTACAGAATTTATTTCAAAAACTTATTTGAAATAAATTGTGTGCTTTAAAGAGCTGTACACTTTTTGTACAGTATATTTTTGCATATATCTCATGGTTTACCTGTTACATAAAATTTCTTCTGAATGAAGAGGACTTCACGGGATATTCCCACAAAATTCAAGATATACATTTTATTTGTCATATAAATTTCGTAATACAGGGTGAATCACCTAAAACTTGCACTGCAAATATTTCGGAATCGGAAAGTGCTATTGATGTGCAGTTTTCACAGCATTGATTGGTAGTCAGGGACTCGTACATTTAGCCTGTAAACAGATTTTAATAATACTGAGAAAGTGTATTTTTTGAGCAAACATACAATTTTTTAAATGGAAGAATGCCTAGTTACATCAACAGAATAAAGGTAGGGTAAATTAGAAGTGGCGTTTGTTGCAAGATTCTAGTACAGTGATTTACAAGAAATCTTATTTTGAAACTTTTATGCACTGACACTTATACAACCTGTGGTAGCAGAAACTAAAGAAAAACAAAAGGGTATTACAATACTTCTGTGGATTCTTACAAGTAAAGAGAACATAGTCCTTCAAAGCTTGTGTTCAAATTGACTACCAGCAGCTTCAATACACACTTCCAGTCTGCTATGGAAAGACTGCTGCACACGTTCTAGCATTTCAGCAGAAATTTCAGAGCAGACAACAGCAATATGTTGTTTCATATCATCTGGTGTAGTTGGTACATCTGGTAGATAGTGTCTTTCAGCCTTCCCCACAGAAAAAAGTCTAAAGAGGTCAGATCCAGTGAACGGGCCGACCAAGGTACAGGTCCTCTTCATCCAATCCAACAATTTGGAAACAATCCGTTAAGACAAGCTGTAGTACTTAGTGCACTATGGACTGGATAGCCATCAAGTTGGTACCACAGGTTCCTCCTAGTCTGCAAAGGAACATCTTCTAGCATCTGTGGCAGGTGTTCTGTCAGGAGACTGCGATACTTGTGTGAGTTCATTGTTTCTTCTATGAACAAAGGGCCTATGAGCTGATGGTTCACTATTCAACACCACAGGTTTAAACTCCATGGATGCTGACGTTCCACCAGACAAAGCCAACGGTGATTGTCAACAGACCAATAGTGCATGTTTCTGCTGTTTACCTGGCCATGATTAGTAAATGTTGCCTCATCACTAAACAAGATACACGATGAATCTGGAGTATCATGTCTTAATGCCCATGTAGAACAGTTAACACGATTCTCAAAATCGTTTCCATGCAGCTCTTGATAGAGAGAGATGTGATAGGGATGAAACCTATGTCGATGGAGAATGCGCAGTACACTTGCCTGACTTATGCCACTTCCACGTGAGATTGTGCGGGAACTAATTTGTGGATCTACTGCAATGGCAGCTAAACCATTAATTTCTGCCTCTTCTCCAGTCACTTGTTTGTTTCTGTTACGTTTGCTAGGTGTTACAGTACCACTTTCACATAATTGGTTGAAGAGGTTGATAAATATTTGCCGAGATGGTTGACGTCTATTGGAATACGTTTCCGCATACACCGTACAGGAATGAACTGCATTCTTCCTACACTCTCCATACACCATGAGCATGTCGGCTTTTTCTGCATTAGTAAACCCCATCTTCACTCATGACTTACTGCTTGAACTGTCACAAACTGACTGTCCAGAAAGTCGCAATGCAATCAATGAACAGAAAACACAATGCAAACAAACATAACAACATCGTACCTAGCAACTAAGCAGGTTGAATGGGACAAACAATTGTCGGGGTGGAAACTTTTCAAAATACGATTTCTCATAAACCACTTGTAGTAGAATCCTGCAACAAAGACCATTGACATTCTAACTTACCCTACCTTTATTCTGTTGATGTAACTAGGCATTGTTCCTTTAAAAAATTGTATGTTTGCTCAAAAAATACACTTTCTCAGTATTATTAAAATCTGTTTATAGGCTAAATGTACGAGCCCCTGACTACCAATCAATGCTGTGAAAACTGCACATCAATAGCACTTTCCATTTCCAAAATGTTTGCGGTGCAAGTTTTAGGTGATTCACCCTGTATATTGCATCTTAATCAAAATTGTTAAAGCTACCTTTGAGAACATAAAAAAAAAAAAAAAAATTAAATGTTTCTTTTCCTTGATGCCTAAATATTGTCTTGTGCAAATGCATTATATGGGCAGATGGATAAATGGGTGGGCCCAAATTCAGCGAGCCCTGCATTTAGCCACAAATCTCCATTGTGCCCCATGGACTGGCATAATTGAGGTCCACTTTTCCTAAAAAGGAGAATAGGTTGCTGATTTTGACTTTCTTAATATCTTCAGTACCCAAAAACAGAGAGCCTAAAGTTGTATCTTGTTTATGCAAAAGCTGATCTTGTGTGCATGTGTTTGTGTGAAGAAGTCTCATCCTCCTCACCTAGGGTCTCGTGTGAGTCCCATAATGCATAGGTGCTTGCGAAGGATGCTGTGATATGTTAAAAAGCCATCTGCGGCTATATCTGTCAATTACCTCCCTGTCATGTCTAGCCCCTGTTTGATTTGACCCCTTCACCAAATGTTGGTGGTGCATCCATTCTGCGATAGCCAAGCAGACTCTCAGGAAGGAAATCCCACAAAAGGGGACTGAGCCCCCTTCTTCACCAGATTGTCTGATATTTCATTCCCCTTAATGCCCAAGTATCCTGGACCCACAACTTGGTTACAAAGGCTATCCAGCATCCTCTGGCAGAGTCATACTAATTTAGACGTTCTTACTGCTTTAAGTCCATATAATTGCAGTGTAACTACCAGAGTAATTAGTAAAATTGGCTATGTACCCAGGGAGATTCTTGCCTTGTTTTGGTATAGTTTTCTGACATTTACTACAGACACACTTCAGTCTATAAGTTTATTGTGTTACCTATATCATTATTCATTATTCCTGCATCCTTTACCAAGATTTTCATAACATAATCTTCAAGTTCTAAAAATGTTTTCTTAAAACATCTTCTGTGAGCTAAGTTCTCACAGGAGCATATAATGTGGTGAGCTATTTCAATTTCTTTCTTACATAATCTGCAATCAAAGTTACTTAAAGCAGTTTGTTGTATTGAGATGCTTTTTCACAGGAGAATGACAAGCAGTAATTTTATTGTTCTCAGCTGAAATCTGTTGCATTTAAGCAAGTTTTCAACTCTTTTCTTGCATGGTTTCCTAATAAATAGTTTATTATATTTATTTCCCTGGGGTTTTAAGCCAGGTTTCATGGTGCTTTACCTTGTGTAGGGGAACACCTGTCCCATAATTGATATGCACAAGAGAATATAAAGAATATAATCACAGATATGTTAATAAATGATAGGGAAACAAATAGCAGAGAATACATATTAAAAAGAGAAATGAGTAGGAAAGAGGAACATATGTAAGTAGCAGAAACATTGTAAATAATACTGTAAATAGCATGCAACATAAAATATAATAATTTTGTGTATGGAACAATGTAAAAGAAATGTTGAACAGGAAAACGCTGAACAATTAGCAAGTGAAGTTTAGCAGCACAGGGAGTTGGTAATAGTAACAGCTTGTATGAGAGAGAGGACTGATGAGAGAAAGGGATAAAGATATAGAGGAATTCTCCAATATGCCAGTAGCAGCACAGGGAGTAGGAAAAAAGGACAGTTTGTAGAGACAGAGGACCGACAAGAGAAAGAGACAGAGATACATTGGAATTCCCAAATATGCCATCAGAAGCACGACATAGAAACATGAGTAATTGAACTCTTATACAATGCTATGTGAAGCACCAATCAAAATAGATGTTACAATTATTGGCATGAATGTGTGTGTCGGGGCATTTTCATATAAAATGGGGAACCTCTGAGCAGCCCACATAATTCTGATTTCTAAACAGCGAGATGCTGAACCTATTAAATGTTGTGTGAAGGGTGGGGGGATATCATATGATGACAATGAGTTAGCTTCCCATTAATTATTATGAGTAGTGGCGTATTGGGATAAAGGGTTAAGAATATAACAAAAGTGCGAACATGTAAGTGCATAGAATGGAGTGGTTCACACCACACTCATAATGTCCATGCAGGCCAACCTTTGAAGACAGCAGAGCCTGCTAACTGCTGTCCCAATCTCACTACTGAACCACCACCAAGGAGGCATGTATAATTGAGGGTCAAATATTATATATAGTGATTTGTGTATATTTGTATTATATTACTTTCTCTATTACTTAACTACAATAAGTACGGGAAGTATTGTGTTCCACACAAACTTTGATGCCAAATTTCACCAGAAATACACTTTAAGGCTCCCTGAGTCCAAAAACAAGAAGAAGAAGTAGAAGAAAGCATTTTTAGAAAAAAGGTCCACATGTGTCCATGTGCTTGTCTATGAGCAACATAACTCAAAAATGAAAAGTCAATTAAGCAACAAAATTCATATTTTAGATCAGCAATTTCCAAGGATGCAACATGAAGATTTCAAAAAAAAATCCCTCACCCCAAACTACCCTTTTTACATGGATTTTTTTTTTTGGTCAAAATTGGCTGTAATTATTTTGTTTACTTACATATGTTTAAGATATTTGTAAGAAAAATGAAATTTATATCTTGAATTTTCTGGGAATAGCCTGTGAAATTCTCTTCATTCTAAATGATATCTGTGTAATTGGTAAACTATAACAGTTAGACAAAATCTTACTGCATAAAAAGTGTAGGCCTTGTTAATCATACAATTTATGTTGAGTAAAAATCGATGTGACATGAACCATTTCTAAGATATTCTTTGTTATTGATTTGGCTTTTCAAACATGTACTTATACTTTATTCAAGTGATAAGAGGCTATTAATTTTTTTTTGGTGATCATGCAAAGAGCAGGAATTTCAAAGCCATCATATAGTGATTTGCTTTTTAAAAATGCGACTATCACTTTAGTCTACTGTATCCTTCTTATACCTAAAATGAATGTGTAATGAAACTTTGTCTCAATTAACAAGAAGTAGATAGAAGAATAGTTTTTAGAACAGTAATTGGAGAAAGTCATGTGAATGTAGCACATCATATTTTTTATTTTATGTTATTCATAGACAGAGAAAAAAGTACATGCATAGACTTTTTCTAAAGACTTATTTTACGCTCAGTGGACCTCAAAACATGCATTTTGGTAAAATCTCTATGTAAAATTTTTTTTGTGGAATGCAATACTTCTGCTACCCTACAGTGTTGGTAGAGGAAGTGAAAATGTTCAGTGTTTATGAGGTAGTATATATATTAGTTTATGGAAGCATACTCACAGCAGTCTTGTTGAGTTGATCCACCAGTTCTGACAGGTCCTTGTTCTCTCGCATACCATCCTCTAGCTGAGAAGAACAGTTGAACTTGTCCACCTCAAGTTCGAGTAGTCGAACTTGGCACTGATTCAGTTCTTCCTGCAACATAACATAGAAGCTGCCCCACTTCACCAGCTGTACAAAAGTTGTACAACCTACAGCAGAATTAAATTAGGAGAATCATTACACTTCATATAGGAAAAATTAAATTGAGTTTTATTTATGGATGCTCTTTAACTATTATGGTTCTTAGCATCCCATTCTATATTGGGTGTGAAAGACCAGAAATTTTGCTCAGAGGCCTCTTTATCAGGCTTGAGGTTCTTTTAGGTGCTGCAAATCTATGACACGGGACCACAGCTTTATTTCCCTTCCAAAGGAAGCCATGCTAAGGATTTTTATGCCCGAAAAAATCAATCGCCCTCTGCCAGGTACTTCTTATGGGAAGGCTGCATTGCTACATACAGGATGTAACAATAAGGTATGGCCAAACTTTCAGGACACATTCCTCACACATAGAAGAAGAAAATATGTTATATAAATGTGTGTGGAAATGGTTTACTTTCATCTTAGAACTCATTTTCTACAACTCTTCATAGAACATTAATGATGTGAACACAAAGGAGCAGAATATATGAGTATACTAAATGAAATTCTTTCTTAAACAAAATGTTCAAAATGGCTTCTTGGTTATGTCCGGTTAGGGTAGAGGGTATGCAATGGAGGAGGACATCTCATATGCTGCACCTACAGGAGATCTATTGTGGCTACCATCACCCAGGAGGAAGGGATAAAGTGAATGGACCACAGGAGGCTATAGGTCACAGAGACATGCTTGAAGACTCATCCCACTATTGGAGCTGCCCAGAGAGGGCGATAAATGACCCATGAACCAAGCAGCCCTAGTGTCCATGGGGAGTACTATTTCCTTTGGGCAAACATCTGTATGACACCACATATGCCACAAAACCTAGAAATACACCTACAACATGAGGATGAAGCAAAATCAAAGGGAAATGATGGAAGAGAAGTCATGGTAGATGAGAAACCACTCCAGCATTTGCCTACCGACCAGGGAAAACCACGAAAAACCCAAGGTCAGAGAGGGCAGTCAATGGGGATCGAACCCAAGACCTCCTGTATGCGAGCCTCACATGTTACTGTGGGATCTTCTCACTCGGTTTATGACTGGTTAACTTTTAATTCTTAGATTCACCACCAGTGTTTTGTGTTCCATTTGAACGAAGATAATATTGATAAGGAACTCGTTTCATTGCCTTACTACACATAGTATCAATGGTTTACTGTTTGCTACAAATTTAGCAAGCATATTGTTTACTAGTGTTCAACATGCATTTGGTTTCCAGTATAGTACAATGGAAGTGTACAAAAATGTGGAGTTGGCAGATGCTCATTTTTTATGTACAAGATACAGAGTCTTTGTGTCCATATTGTGGAAGGCTGCAAAACAATACAAGATTCTCCAGGGATACATCAGTGCATCATGGATTCAATTCAGTGGCTGGTTACTGCATGTAACGATGCTAATGGAGGACATTTTGAGCATTTCATGCAGGAGAGTTTCATGTGGTATGCTGAAACATTCTGTTCCTGTGTGTTTCCTAATTAACGTACTATGAAGAGTTGTAAAATATGAGTTCTAACATGGAAATAAAGTGTTTCCAGACCCATGTCCATAAAACATATTCTCTTCTTCTACTAGAATGTGTCGTGAAAGTTTAGCTGTACATTATTGTTACACTCCATATAGGAACAACTATCAGCTCCTCAGCTCTGTACTGAATAAACAGAGTTTGAAGGCTTAAAAGCTCTAAAATGACAATAGGTAAAATATAAATTATACAGCATATACATAAATTAAGAATTGTAGAGTACTTTTACTTTATCTCAACCAAAAGTCTGATGTGTAGCAAACACACCAGCAATCTACTTTCATAGCTCTTCTGCAAACTGTTTGTACAAAAGTTTGTTTTTCTGTCTCCTTGTTAATGATTAACTATGACTATTCACCAGAAATAGTTTCAACATCTTGTTATACTGGGCGAGTCACCTAAAACTTCCAACACAAATATCTCTGAAACAAAAATAGGAGTTGAAAAACAACGTTCACAGACTTAGTGGTAGGGGAAGGGTCATTAACATAGATAACATAGGCCATTCTAAAATGTAAGCAAATATGATTTCACCATGGACAGAGTTACATGATTGTGATTATTGTTACCATTTCCAACTACTGCGGGAACAGTATAGTTGCATACTGATCAGAGATAAATTTTGTGCTTTCATTTGACCCGATTAATGTTGAATGAAAAGTCTTTGCCAATAGCAAGAGAGATTTTGGAATGTTTTCAGTTTCAAGACATTTGGGTTTTTACTTATATAAAATTGTGTTAAGATTCTTGGGATATTCATTTAACCCTTTCCTGATCCTAATGCTCTAAAGCACTTAAGATTTAAATGTTCCATCTTGGCCTAAATACTCAGAATGCTCTTTCTTGTTTGTATGTTTAACATGACCATTGTTAGAATGGAACAGCACCTGACTGAAGCCTAACATAATACAATTACATAGTAAGCATTCTTGTATATGCATGAACATAAATAAGTATTAAACGCTGACACAAGGCACAGATATTCAGTGTCAAAGAAGTTTCCCAACAGCTGAGATTAGTTTGAGACAATGGTTTCTACATCTCATGCAGTAGCAGCTCTTGAGTATACATTTTGTGTGTTCACAAAATATTAGTCAGACAGCCCTGAAAATGTGAAATAGCATCTGCTGCATAATATTTATGATTATGAACAAATTGATCTATAAATGCAGCTGCTCCCAGTAACAACAATAATGATAATAAATAATAATAATTATTATAATAATTATTATTATAATAATGATGATGATTTTGCATAGTTGTCTGATGAAAGAAGGGGTTGTTTTGTGGATGTTTGTTGTTATGTACATAATTAAGTACAGCATTTTATTGCAAGAACAAGATATGTGTAAATTAAATTGAAGTTGAGAGTGTGGATGGTCTGAAATAACTGGGAGAGGTTTCCACACTCATGCACATAACCTACTTCTGCTGTAGTGCTACCCTCTAGTGGCATTAATGTAAAATTATATCATAATATGGAAACAATGCAGGAGAAGCTTTGTGGATGCCTTCAAGAGTACAAACTCATATACATGTTGCCCATAAGGTAATTACATCACAGTTGTGCATGCACAAAGGCTCCTTAAAACATGCAAAAGTCAAGATGTGCTACCAACCCTGTTGCCACATTTCACTGTGTTTAGAGAAGTAGCACAGCAGGTTTAAATGCCATAGATTTTAAATTACCACATGTACATTAAGTTTATAGCATTCAAAGCAAAATAATTAATAAATGTGCAGCAATGTGTCAAAAGCTAGGGTGTTAACATTACTCCCTGCTCTTATACAGCAGCTGCCAGTGATCTCACATATGCTGTAAAGCTCTAATGCATGCACAAATTTTACGAGTTTACCTGAAAGTACTGATAGCATTCTCACACCATTTTCATCTGAAGAAGAAGACAATGTCAGTGGATAATGGCAGTCAGATGACTTGGAAACAAGCGAATATGGAGCATTGTTAATAACTGCAAAGGTTTTGGATATATTACATTCTGTACATGTGTGGCGGTAATGCCAGCATGAACATTCTAAAGAATTTTACGTTAGATCAATGCTATGAATTAAATGTTCTCCTTTGATTATATACTTTTGGAGTTAGATTACAGCAGTCACGATGGAGTTGTTGATTAAAAAATTAAGGAATAAAAAAATCAAGAAACTTTCTGCTTATAGTTGGAATAGAAAACTTATTTCATTTAATATATTTAAATAATAACTGAGCAGAAGATAACAACAATTGGTGACCCTGACATGATCTGAAATGTGATATGACATAATTTAAAAAAGCTACATGATTCATTTTATGAGAAATACAGTAAATTAAACAGCATCATCGTAATGGCAAATAGCAATATTAAGGAAATTATGGACAATAAATGTGAAATTAGTAAAGTAAGCACAAAAATTCAGCCATTTTGGACAGAAAAACAGAATATTTGGTTTTACCAAGTGGAAGCTCACTTTGCTATAAATAAAATTATCTCAGAAGAGACAAGATTTAATTATATCATTGCTAAACTCAACCAAAATATGTCAAAAATATATGGATATTATAACAGGAGCTGTAGAAGATAGATATACCACAGCAAAATCACGGCTTCTGGAAATATTTGAAGAAAGTGAAGACAAACAAATTAAATGATTGATTACAGGAATCAAGTTAGCTGACTACAAGCCTAGCCAACTCTTAAGAAAAATGAGATCACTAGCCGGTAAGGATGTTTTTGACAAGGTTCTATGTACTTTGAGCCTCGAAAAACTTACAGATTTTGTAAAAAGTATCCTCCTAGTAAGTGAAGAATGTCTTGAGCATGTAGCAGTCATGGCAGATAAAATGCTAGAGATGAATCCTCAAAGTGAGATGTGCAATATTGAAGATCAAGATGCAAAGAGTGTTTAGATTGAAGAACTAGTAAGTAAAATGTCTCACCTGGAACCGAATTGCAGCTATGATGGTAAAAAAGTGTTGCAGTAGAAGTCAAAGTCTTTGCAGCAGAAGTCCACCTGGAACCACAGTTCCAATCGAAGCATGCGAAGATTTGATTCTAATGGCAAATATTGCTATTACCATTTTAAATTTGGATGGAAATGTTTTCCAGAAAAATGTAGACAACCATGTGCATGGAAAAGGGAGAAAAACTGACTGGCAGCAGAATTAATGGTGAGTTCGGCTGTCGATAATAATGAAAGTAGCTGTAAACACCAATTATTTGTTCGTGATAGTAAAACAAGTGTAGTATTTCTTATTGAAAGTGGTGCAAATGAGTCAATAATTCCTGCTAAAAAGGTGATAAAATTGGTTCTACACATAAGCTTTATGCAGCAAATGCAACCGAAATACCAACTTATGGAATTAAAATCCTAACCTTGGATTTTGGATTGCACACAACTTTTCAATGGCCATTTATTGTAGCTAACATTGACAAAGGAATTATAGGAGCAGATTTCCTGAACAAGTCTAATTTATGGGTTGATGTGCATAAGAAGTGATTGATTGATGGCATAAGCAAGCTTAGCATTAAAGGTGCACTTGGCTTAAATCTTATCTGGAAATCATGATGCCAACTCTAATGTCAAGTAAGATCATCCATAACAACAGACATCATATAAACACATGGTCATCCGGTTTACTCTAAAGCAAGAAAACTAGATCATTGATTACAACAGGCTAAACAGGAATTCAACTTTATGTTAGAACATGGGATCATCAGACATTGAAATCCAAATGGGCCAGTCCACTTCAGGTGGTGAACAAGAAGAATGGTACCCTTCATCCATGTGGGGACTACAGAAGATTAAAGGATTGAACAACTCCTGACAGATATCAATTCCTAGAATTGAAGATTTCCATCATATCCTGAAAGGTGTAACATATTTTCAAAAATAGATTTATTCAAAGCATATTTTTAAATTTCAATTGCAGAGGAAGATAAACCCAAAACTGCCATAATCATACCGTTTTGGTTGTTTGAATTTAATGTTATGAGTTTTGGACTCCACAATGCACCAGCAACATTTCAGCATTTTATCAATGAAGTACTTTTTGGATTAGATTTTGTATTTGCATATTTGAATGATATATTAATAGCTTCAAAATCAGAAGAAGAACACCAAAAACATATAAAACTGGTTCTGGATAGATTAACTAAATACGAACTACGTATTAACGTTACTAAGCCTGTTTTAGGCGCAAAAGAGTTAGAATTTCTAGGACACTTAATCACACCAAGTGGATCAAAACCTCTTCCTGAGAAGATACAGATCAACTTAGTTTACAAGTTGCCAGAGACAATAAAAGAGCTTTGAACCTTTCTTGGAAATTTCTATTGTTGCTATTTGAAGAATGCCACACAAGCACAATAAATTCTACATGATTATTTGAAAGGTGCAAAGAAAAACAATAGAAGAAAAATTAGTTGGAGCGACAATGCCAGAAATCAGTTTGAGAAGTGTAAAGAAGATCTAATGCACACTGCACTGTTAACTTTTCCCAATCCAGATTTACCCATAGCACTTTTCATGGTTGCTTAAGATCAAGCCATAGGAGCAGTATTACAACAGCAGGAAGATGATGAGTGGAAGCCAACCGCATTCTATTCCAAAAAACTTAATGAAGCTCAGAACTACAGTGCTTATGGCAAATAATTATTAGCTATTTATTTGGTGATTAAACAGTTCAAACATTACGTTGAAGGGAGAAATTTTACAGTTTTCACAGACCACAAACCAATTACATATGCATTTCACCAGAAGAATGAGAAAGCTTCACCACGTCAATTACGACATCTACAGTATGTCATAAAATTGATATAATTTAACAGTATAATTCTCAATTTACAACTGACATAAAACATGTAAGTGGCCAATACAATGTGGTAGCCTCCTCAAGGTAGGAGGAAATGAGTGTTTAATTACACAGATTACGAGATGTCAAGAGAATGATAAAGGACTCAATGAGTTACGTCAGCATAACACCTCGTTACAGTTTAAGCAATGCCAACTAGGAACAAAATGTTCGATATGGTGTGACATTTCCACTCACAATATTCAACCTTTTATTCCTAAATCATTTCGAAAAAAGATTTTCCAACATTTTAATAACCTAGTACACCCAGGAGTTAAAAGCACAGTTGAACACATTACTTCCAAATTCATATGGCCAGGAATGAGAAATAACATTTGCAAACGTACATAAACTTTTATTAATTGTCAGCTGAGCAAAGTGACAAGACATTACAAAACCATATAGACATCATTGGACCATTACCACCTTCAGAGGGCAATGTGTACTATCTGACTTGCATTGATCATTTCAGTGGATGGAATGGAAGTTGTACCTTTGTGCAATATTACAGCTCAAACAGTAGCACGAGTTTTTTTGTGACAACTGGAATACTCAATTTAGAACACCTATTTCAATTATAACTTATCAAGGAAAACAGTTTGAAACAGAATTATTTAGAAACTTAGCGATGCTCTGTGATACAAAAATTCAACATACCACTCCTTATCACCTGCAATCAAATAGGAAAATAGAGTGGTTATACAGAACACATAAGACAGCAATCAGAGCTCACAACAATATTAAATGGTCCGGGAATTTGCCAACAGTTGTTCTAGGATTACGGACAGCTGTTTGAAAAGATACTAAATATTCAGTTGCCGAAATGATATATGGAACAACAATTAGACTTCCTGGAGAATTTTTTGAGCAATTTACAAGACCAGATGTAAATCCAGACACATTAGTATCACAACTTCGAAATAGTATTAGACAACTGAAGCCTACTTCAATTTGCAAAGATCTATCAAAACAAGTTTTTGTCCATAAAAATCTTCATTCTTCTTCACACGTGTTCCTCAGAAGGACAGGGTTAAAAAGGCTCTAGAATCTTCATATGAAGACCCATATTTAGTAGTGAAAAGAGAAGAAAAATATTTCACAATAAATATTAATGGCAAAGACATTAATATCTCTATTGACAGACTGAAGCCTGCCTATCTACTAGCTAATGAAGAGACAACAACATCTACAATGATTTCACCTATATCTGAACAGCAGAGCACTGGTTCGGATGGCAGCAGGAAATCGTAAAAAACTGTACAAATAAAAACTACAACGAAAGGCAAAGTAGTATGGTTTCCTGACAAATATCTTGACTATCAACATTGCAGTTTCCAGTGCTTTTGATAAATTGTGTTATACCATTTAAAAATCTTATTGTTTTTTCAAGGTATTGTAAATGTATTTTATATTGTATGATTTTTGACTTAATTTTTCTTATTATGCATATAATAATGTTCTCCTTTGATTATATACTCTTTGGAGTTAGACTGCAGCAGTTGCGATGGATTTGTTGATTAAAAAGTTAAGAAATAAAAAATCAATAAGCTTTCAGTTGTAATAGAAAACTTATTTCATTTAATATATTAAATAATAACTGAGCAGAAGATAACAATACATGTATTGTGAACTCATTCATTCTGTATGATGTCACAAACTGACCAGATTTGCAGCTTTTGGTGCATCAGCTTATAGTAACATTATCTCTCACAAGAGTACAGGCAGAAAAAGACTGCATTTGGAAGGGTTAAACAGACACAGACAATTTAAAAATGCAAACAATGTGATATTCTGCTGTATCATGTGGTATTTTTGGAGTACCACAAGCAATGAAATGTGAAAGTACAAAATTCGGCAAATTGGCAAATGCATGCTTTAAACAATTACAAAAAAATTCAAAAATAATTTCATTTGCATCCTTTTTAGTTTATTTTATGTGATATTTATTTTTCAAAAGAGGGCATAGTTTCTTCTATGGGTGATCAAATTTAAATACTCATTTAAAAAATCCAGCCTTCCTGTCCATGCACTAATGCTGTAAATGGGAGCAGCAAAGGGTTAATGAGCACTAAAACCAGTTAATAGCAGAAATCAAACTGCAATTAATGAAATACAGTTTTTTGTTACCAATTGTGGAAACATATGGAGAGAGAGAGACATAGGATAATATTAAGAAAGCTATGGGGTTCTATTCTTAGGAACATAAAGAATTAAATACCATTTGTTTTTCAGATATCTCACGGCAAGAGACAATATCCTTCTTTGTGCGCCAAAGACCCTGCTCACTCTGAGTGACATTGTGAAGGAGATTGCCAACCTGCTGGCGTAGCTTGCGATTCTCATCTTGGTATACTCTAGCAGTTGTATTCCTACACCCAGATCCATTAAGTTGTTCCATCAGTTGCCTGCTCTGCTCTTCCTGCATTGTTATCACCCTGTCAATCATCTGCCTCTGTACATCCTGAGGAGCCAAAAGCACACCTTGGGAGTTTTATACACAGAGTGAACCAGATCACTCATAAAAGTAACAATTTATTTCAGAAAATATGCCACCGAAAGTTTTGAGAGAAAAATATTCATAATTAAAGTACATGATGTAGCTTTTCACTTGAGCTTCATTTCATCAAACACCAATCAGTGAAGTCAGTGGCATACCACTTTAAAATTTCAAATGGGAATGAGGGGTCAAATAGGGTACCTACCATTAAATAGAGAAACAAACAATTTTTATAGGAAATGTTTTTATTAATTCAGACTCTTTCAAGGAGAAAAACATATGAAAAGACAGCACACCAGAACCAGCTATTTCAGCAATGCCATTCACATGAGAAATTTTAGTAAAAGAAAATTAAAATTAATGTTGGTCAAGGAAGCTCAGAATGGCTTTGCACAATACAATGTCAATTGAGTGTTTTGTTTTCTTTATTTTTGTAGCTAATGTAATAAGCATTAAAGTTAATACTGATTACAAACACTTTACTTCTACTACAAACAGTGATGGTTTTCACAAATAGAAGGTTTTGATATGTTGATGGTACTGGGCATATGTTGTATAAACTTCTTGCTGCCAAGCCTATGTACACATGCGTGTCAGGCAACTTGGTGCTCAGGTACAAGACACTGGATAACTGCAGCTTAGCCACAGATAAAACATGCATATGCATTTCTCCTTGAAAGAGTATGGATTAATAAAAATGTTTCCTACGAAAGCTGTTCATTTTAAAGCGCTCTGTCTAATGGTGCCCTATTTGACCAATCTCAATTGGAATTTTAAAGTGGTATGCCACACCCCACTTCTGGTTATGGCTGATTGATAAATCAAGCTCAAGTGTAAGTTGACGTGTGTTTGTTAACAATATTTCAAAAATGTTAATCTGTATTTTCTACAATAAATTACTGTTACAGGTGGTCTGGTTCACCCAGTATTCTTTAATAAAAAAAAAGAGTATTTATACAACCTTTGTTTCCCTGACTCTTTGAAAAATGCTAGGAATCAAACTTATTTGAGACACAATACCTAATGCTAGGTATACTGGATTTGTAGCATGGCATCAAACTCTATCTTTTTGACTAATGTACTATATCTTTTGTTTAACACCCTTTAACCATTATGGTCATATTGGATTACAATTGAATATATAGATAAATTTATTTCTCATCACACACACATATATACATACACATTAATATTCAGTTTGATAATCTTACTGCACGTTACCATATAAGGCACTTCTTATTAATTGAATAATTGTGACCCACTCTTGCAAGTTGCTGACTACTCTATTGGTCTTGATAAGCTTTAATCTGTGGTTATCTTGTTATGGGGCCACTCTATACAAAATATTTACTCACAATCTATTTCCATAGAATCTACTTCATCTTCCTTGTTTATTTTTTCATTAATTTTCTTTTTACCTTTCCTAAATAACTACCAACCTTAATATCTTTATATTTTTTAATTTTAACAAACCTTTCCCTCCTTACATCTATTGGCAAGTTAGCCTATTTTCCCAGCCTTAATTTTCCTCTCATTACTTTAGTTTCTTCACATTCAAGAATTGCATGCCAATAATTATTTCATTTTGCACACTAGACGTTCATCTAAATCTCTTCTCTCTCCTAAATCTTTCAATTTTACTAGCCCTTGCAATTTTTTGCTTTGGCAGCTTTATCTCCTTTTTCCACATAATTTTTCTTCCCCTTTCAAACTTTAACTCCCTGTAAATACTTTTATTTTTAAAACTAGAAAATGTTTCCCAAATGTCAATATCATCAATTCTTAAATTAATTTCTTTCCAAAAGCCTCTTTCTTTTAATTCTTTATCCCTTCAATTTTTTTGTCCAAAACAATTTTAATTCTAGGTAATGTGCTCCTGGGAAATCATACATTATTTCAAAATTCTTTTTTAATTTAATCTTTAACCTAAATCAATATTGTTAAATTGTCACCATTATTTTTCCTTTGCTCCTAATTCTGTCTGCCCAGAAGGCAAGTTTGCTTACAGAAGTTCCTGTGAATCAAATCCACATCTCTCCAGCCCTCTTCTATACCCCATAATACTGCTGTGTGTATTCTCTCCAATCATATTAACAATTAAATGCATAAATATATGAAATAGTTGCCTAAATTAATTCAGGGTCCACACAGAGTTTGCAGCTATCCCAAATTTGTCTTTTCAAGATAAGAGAAACATTAACCAGATGGCTCAACCTAAATAAGATTTGAATATGGGTCCTTTTGATTAAATGACAGGCATTCTCAATAATAGTCTGAATTGATACATATTGCCAACTTACAGCTGTTCTTTCCAGATGTTGTGTGAGTGCAATAATCCTATCCTCCAGATTATACTGGTGACCCACCCCACCATCACATCGTCCATATGCAAATCTGCAATAGAACATCATACAAAATCTGAAATTTACATATTTTTGTACACAAATATCTCTTAATCAGCCCATGTTTAAATATTGAAGCTAGGCAATGAAAACCTCATAACTCCACCAGCTGCTGAAAACCATGTAATTGCATTGGGTAATGCAGAAATAAGTGGTCCATAACCTATTGAGAACATGTACTTCATGTTGCACTACACCACCCTCTGGTAGTATAAATGAAAAACTTGTATTTTCCAAGCCCTTTCATTTGTGCTTAAAAACTTGTATGTCGTAAGTACCACTGTTAACACACTGAGGTCTAATATCCTGTGATATTATAGAGCTTTCTATTTGAATGTGACATTGTTGAGTGTTCATTAATTACATTGATCTGTATCCAAAGGTACGTATGTAGTGACAAACTATAAGACAGAATGTAAGGAAATAAGGAGATAGAGGGAAAAAGTGTGAGAGAAGAAATGGTAAAATATGGATAGAAAAATAGTAGCTATAAAGATTTTGACAGGGAAAGAAGAAAAGAAAATCAAGGGCATGTGAGAATTTGTAAGGAAGGTAAAGGAAAAATGGTCTAGAAAAGTAAGAGAGGCAAGGGCTGCTCAGTAAGCGATAAGGCCTGGGAGCCAAGCAATCTGAGTGACTCAATAAGAAAACAAGCACCAGACAAATTGTACATAAGATGTAGGGGTACAGTGATATATTAATACACATTGTATTAATATGAACCCACAACAAGCCAATATGTAGTTAACCTCTCAAAAGAATCATTCACCAGCACTGAGTTATCTGTCTTGAACAATGGCCTAAAAACCTGTATAAACTTCACTAAAAATACAGAAAACTTCATTGCTGATATCGAAATAGCATCCAATCACCTAACAGATAATGATAAAAGAATAATAAAATCACAGTGTGAACCAATATTGGACCAGACACAAGTCCAAAAATACCACTACATACCACATCAAAAAATTATCAAATCTCTGAAGTCAAAGCCTGTAGTATATACAAAGCAGACAAAGGGAACACATTAGTGATATTAGACCAAGAAGATTATGAAACTAGGGTTATGCAAATACTACATAGCTCAGAGTACATAGAAATCAACAAAAATCCATTAAAAGAATGCACCAAGTCACTCCAAAACACATTGATAGAAACCAAAACATTAACAAAAGCTGAAAAATCCAGAATTAAACCAGATTTTCCCACCATACCTAGGTTATATGCACTACCAAAAATACACAAACTCGGCAGCAACAAAATGAGGCCCATAGTAAACAACATAAACTCTCCCACATATAAACTAGCTAAATGGCTTTCAAATACCTTCAACTCCATGCCTATGTTCAAAAGTCTAAGCATAAAAAAATTCATTAGAATTAACCAGTCACCTTTCAGATATAAATATATCATCCACAGACATGATGGTATCATTTGATGTCACTGCACTCTTCCCAAGCATACCAAAAGAAGAATTATTACCACTCCTAGAAACTTGGATATTAAACAATGGCACACCTAGAGCACAAACAGAAGATTACTTAAAACTAACAAAATTATGTCTGGACCAGAATTTCTTTTCATTCCATAACAAAATCTTTAAACAAACCACAGGCCTAACTATGGGAAACCCCCTTTCACCATTTTTAGCAGAACTATATGAGGAGTGTCATTTCAAACCCCATTATGTCCATCCCAGGACAAAATTGAGTTTGACATCATTTCGCATTGTTTCTTAAATGATCTTTCGATCTATAAACCTAAACCGGTCCAAATCTTGTTTTGTCCCTGTGTAAATTAACCTTGAAATGTGGTGGTCGTTTCATATCCCATTATGTCCACATTACTGGCTGGTGCAAACACAGTTATGTCCTCCTTTATCAACGTTTGCATGCCCTGGGAATTTAATTGTTTTGTGTTGGTTATACTGGTACATAACTATTGCTGGGCTATCAGTGTGACGTATTGTCAGTGAATAATAGTATTGTTCTGCTTAAAAATGGATGAAGGTGTTTTGGTTGGAGGTAATTCAAAGGGTAGTTGAAGGAGACAGAAGCAAAGGATAACAAGGCATTCCCGCTCATTTTCTTTCCAAAGCCAAAGATAAAGCATTCGCTTGCAAAAGCAAATGTGAGCAAGACAGTCGCCTGTCTTTAATGATTCAGGTGTCATCACCAAAAAGGTGCAGGTCAAGGGGGGAAGGGAAGAAAAAAGAGCAGCAACTTCTATGACTGTGAAGTATCAGGTTAGTGTAATGTAATACTAATAAATGTAAACTCGTGAATGGTTTTGAAAGCATTTACACTGCTCTATTCATAGAGTAGCACAAGGTCCTCTTGAAAACTGTGTAATTTCATAATGAATATTATTATCATTATTATTATTATTATTATTATTATTATTATTATTATTATTATTATTGCATATTCCAGTAAATGGTAGAACAGGACCAGTATGCTCCAAGTTATTTGGAAGACTTTTCGGATGTGAACAGTGCCAATTAAATACAATTGCTAAATCCATTAAATCAGGAGAAGGATGCAAAGAGCGTAGGGGTGGCAACCACTAAAAGGACCAATACAGAGCCAGAAGAGAGAAGATCATCAGTTTCATTTCCAATCTAAAAGCCAATGAAAGCCATTATAACAGAAGAAAGAGCCAACAGCTTTATCTTTCCTCACAACTCAGTATCAATAAGTTGTTTAAATTGTATAACGCAAATGTGCCACAAGAACTTCAAGTGAGAAAATGGTTTTTCAAGAAAATATTTAGCATGAAATTCAATCTAGGTTTCGGTACTCCCGCAACAGATACTTGCTCAATGTGTTATAAGATGGAACTATCCTATATTGTTGATGATCCTTCCAAACAGTTTTCTCCAATGTTGAAACAAGGCAAGGTGGCACAAACAATTGTAGAACCTACAGCTGTTCCTTACCACCAGATGCAGGATCACTCAACAAAAGAAAAATGATGTAGAAAATGTACTAATAAAGAGATTGGAAATGACTGGAGAAATGATAAAATTTTAAGTTCTTTGTAAACATCTTGAATTCTACATCCATCCCTGCAGAAGACGTCACTGACCAGAATAGTGGACTGTGTGACTGTTTAGTAGAAGAATGTGGAATGCATAGATTGTAAAAGATGTTCGGATGTATTATGTGAGTTTCTAAAATTGATAATTGAATAATTGTTGCTTTCAATTAATTTCAGAATTTTTATTATCTCATTGTGTTTTTCGATGTTTAATTCACACCATATGTAATTTCAAAATTCTCATAATCCTATGAGGTACTTTTTTTGTTTAAATGCATACCATATTGTATCAAGATTTTCTCAATGTATTTATGTTAAGAATATACAAAAATAAATCATTCACTATTCTACAACATTAAATTTTCCATGTGGTTGTTTCACACCATGTTATGTCCACAACCCCTTCCCCATTTCCATGAAATGCATTTGAAAAGTGATTTCAATTCTTACACCTTATAATTAAAAATGTTTAGTAATATTTATCATTTTTTCCAAAATTTCAGTAGGACTTATAGTTTAGGAGTATTAAATTTTTTTGGATTTCCTGTAAAATTTTGCTTTTTGGACATAATGGGGTTTGAAACGATGCTCCTCATATATGAGCCATTTTGAATGCCATATTACTAAATCTTTCCCACACCTATTCAAAACCTGGTATAAGTACGTAGATTATATTTTTGCTAGTGTTCCAAAAAAAAACTTTCAGAAGATGCTTTGAAATTATTGAATTTACAAAAAAATCTATAAAATTCACAATAGAAAAAGAAGAAAATGGCCAATTACCTTACCTAGACATCAGGATCATCAGAAATAATGCACACAACAAACTAACGTTCGGCATTTATAGGAAACCAACTCACACAGAAAATTATATTAAAAAGAATAGCTACAATCCTACAAGCCACAAACATGCAATTTCAAATAGCATTACAAACAGGTTAGTACATATACCATTGGAGAAAGAGGAACACCAGAAAAAAACAATAGAAAAGAAGATAAAAAAGTTTGAAAGACAGAAATACATCCCACAAATGACGACTTTACTCAGACAACAAAAGCCACAAGCATATAGAAAGTTCACTTACCAACCTTGGACACATCATAAATTTCAAAGGATTTTCAAGAAATACATCACCCTGTCTCCACAGAATAACCACAATATACAGAAACTACTATGCAACAGAACAAAAGACCCTATCTCCAGCGATAAATCAGTTAGTATATATAAAATAGTTTGTAATGACTGTAACCTGGTATACATAGGAAGAACCAAAAGAAATCTTGAAATAAAACTTAAAGAGCATATGAGATGAATTTACCAAAAGCAGCCAGATAAATCAGCAGTAGCACATCATTTCTGGTCTTCAAACCATGAAACCACTCCAAACATAAAGCTCTTAAAACTGATCAACAGCAGCAATGAATTGGATATCTGGGAAATAATACATATCATCAAATACAGGAATCACCTAATGAATTTTGAACTACCGCCACACAGCAGCCTTTGGAGGTTCATCAGCTCAGCGCCAGAGAACACCACTAGCTACACACATCCCCCAGACAATAACCAGCAAAATCAATTGGAAACATGTTGATGATGGGAGCAAACCATTCTCCCAAAACGTGTTCAAGTAAGAATATTTTAGTGATGTAGTGCAACAACCTTCAACTCTCTCTATTTTAAATTATGACACATCACTGTTACTAGCTTCTCAATCTTTAAAATTAATTAACACATTGTATATATTCTAAACCAAATTGTAGAACAAATTGTACAATAAATTCAATTCAATTCATCCATTCATTCATGTAGTGACAAAGCAAAAACCTATTATGATATAATGTCTAAAGCATAATATAAATGTTGGTGTTTAAAGACGTGAAATTGTGACCATTTTTCTGTGTATAGCTATGTCCTCAAGGTCACATGTAAGATTTTCTGAATTTAGACAATTGTTTTAAGCTATGAAGTACTCCAAACTTCATTACCAATTTTAATGAAATTAACTATTTCATGGAAAGGACTCTCTTTACTACTGATGTCACCAGTTTAATCTTAGGTGATAATCTTTGATTTTGTTTCTCAAAAACACAGATTCTGTAGTAACCTTTGCTTTCAGATGTATGAAAGATCAAAATTCACACTTAGGCTTATAAAAGGAGGAGAAAGTGATTCACTTTATAAAACTGACAGAATCATATTCTAGTTTCATTCCTACCTTCAGTGATAGATCAGAACTTGGAAGGGTGAGAATATAATGAAGGTAAAATAACATTGAGAATTTTATGTGCATTTCATTGCATAACAAAATTCTTATTAGAGCAGCAAGCCATAATTAATTATTAAGCTTGCACAAAATTTGCAGCAACTGTCTATCTAACATATTATATGTATTTTTAAATTATATGCTTCTCCTGTAAAATTTATAGTAAGTTAGGAGATTTTTATGAATATAAACTTAATATAATGGCATTTTGATTGTATTGCATTTCTCCTGTATTTTATAAGTGTAGAAAGTACCTACAGTGTTTGTCAAGAAGTGAACAACACAGAGGGGTGCTTCACAGTTATCTGACAACAAAAATCCATACATTGGTACAGGTATTAGATAAACCATTAAATACCTGTCAAATCCAGCTTGCAAGGCCTGTAGCTGTGTTAGAATTTGCAGCAGTAAAATGTGCAACTGTGGTTCTGCATGTGTGGCTTCATGCAGCTGATCAAGCAAGGAAATGGCTGGTGTAGGCTCAACCAGGAAACTGCTTGCTTCTGCTGCCAATGCCATGTTCCAACAGTTTCTGCAACTTAAGAAAACACCAGTACATTTTAAAACGATCACTTTACTTCATGTTGATGAAAACCTGTCAAAACATAATTTGCTTATAATCATCTATAGCATATTACAAATTCATTTGCAAGAGTCATTTGAGGAGCTTTGTGAAGAGTAGGCTGACTTGTTTATTTCCACTATTAATTACCTATAATAAAAAAAAGGCATTTTCTGAAAAAGTTTTAAGTGTCATGTCGGTCAGTCTGTAAACAGCATAACTCAAAAATAAAAAGTCAGTTAAACACCAAACATGGTTTTTAAGTTCAGCATTTTCCAAGGATACAAAATGAAGATTTTCTAGAAAATACCTCCATCCCAAACTACCCTTCATAAAGAAAAACTTTTATTATTTTTTCAAAAATGGCTATAATGATCTTGTTTAAAATACCACGTGTATAAGATATTTACATGACAAATAAAATGTATTTCTTGAATTTTCTGGGAATAGCCAGTGAAGTCATCTTCATCCTGAATAATATTTGTATAACAGGTAAACCATAAGGGATAGACAAAATCTTACTCAAAAAAATGTAGATCTCATTAAAACATACACCTCATGTCAAATAAAATTGTAACTTTGACCATTTCTGAGTGTTCTTTGTATTGGGTTGAATTTTAAAATACTTACACTTTTTTTAAAGTGGTAAGTTGGTATTTGCTTTTCATTGCTATACAAAAGGCATACAATTTCAAAGCTATAACATAGGTAGCAATTGGATTTTAAAAAATCTGACTATTCGTTTAGCCTACTGTATCCTACTTATTGAAACGTATATTGAAAGCTTATCTCAATTAACAAGAAGTAGACAGAAGATTTTGTAAGAATAGTTTGTAGAGTAAGTCATGTGAATGCGAAACATCGGACAACATTGTACAGTACATGTGAATAGGTCCGTGATCATTATACTCATTACACTGATGCATCTGAGTTAATCTACTAAAGCTCAAATAATCACATTAGTGTACATTCTCACCTTTTATTGTTAAGCTGGCAGAACCTACCTCAAAATGTTGCAGTTTCTGCATATAATCAAGTGGCTAAAAAGGTTGGGCAGGTGGGCCAAATGACTTCATCGAGGCAACATCTCCTACTAAATCAACTCCTCATACTTTTAGATTACTCTACATAATGAATTTCATTGATCCCATTAGTATTTTGCATGTTATAACTTTATTCACATCTACATCAATTTTATTGTTACATATGCATATATTAATTCACTTCCTGACAAGGTTTTATTAGAAACTGTTTAACTGACACATCCAACTCAATAGCCATGTAAAGGTTTTGTACTCATGACTATATTAGTCCATAAGTAAATGAATTTCTTTTAGTTAGTCATTTGCAAGGTTTGGGTAACTATGCAGTCAGTAATTACCCTCTTTAACATGGTGATAAATGATTTTGTTTCTTTGTGCTGACAAACTGGAAATAAATAAAGATAACTGCAGCAAAATACGTTTTAAGGAGCTGATAAAAAAAAATCTGATGTGTTATATTAACATGACTTTTTTGCCCAATATTGTTCCTTCCAAATGAAGAAAACTTCACAGGTTATTCCCAGAAAATTCAAGATATACATTAAATTTTTATTTAAACAATTTAAAGTATATGACACCTTAATTAATATTATTAGAACCATTTTTGAGAATATCAAAGATTTTGAAAAATTTTATATGTAAAAGGTAGTTTGGGGTGAAGGAATTTTCTTAAAAATCTTCATTTCATATCTTTTGAAGATGCTAAACTTAAACGCCATATTTAGCATTTACTCAACATTTCGAACGGGAACGGGAACGACAAGCTCCTCAGGAAGCTGGCCCTCCAAGCGCAAACTCCACCATGCTACCTGGTTCTATAACTCTGAAACAGATGAAGGGAAATGTTGGGGAAAGGAAACAAGGGACAGAAAGCTCGTGGTAGAATAGTAACCACTCCAGGATTTGCCTACCGACCTGGGAAAGCTATGGAAAAACCCACATCAGAGTGGCCGGCCCGATGGGAATCGAACCCGGGACCTCCCGAATACGAACGTCACACGTTACGGCGGAGCCATTTCGCTCGGTCCGAATAAAGAGGACTTCACGGACTATTCCAGAAAATTCAAGATATACATTTTATAGTTCGTATAAATGGGTATTTTAAACATATGTTATTTTAATCAAAATAGCTACAGTCAATTTTTGAGAGAATCAAAATTGACAAAAGATTGTCCATGTAAACGATAGTTTGGGATGGGGAAATTCTCTTGAACATCTTCCTGTCGCGTCTTTGCAAGGTACTGACTTAAATACCAAGTTTGGTATTTATCGGACATTTCGTTTTTGAGCTATGTTGCACGCGCGCGCGCACGTGCGTTTTTCTAAAAATGCACTTTGTATTCAGGGAGGTTCAAAACACGTACTTCCGAAGAAATATCGATATGGAATTTTTGGATGGAATGCAATACCTAATTGGTATGTGGTAGAAACGGCAATAATGTAAATGACAGGAAATTGGGGGGAAGGGTAAAGGTATAGATGAAAGAGGTAAATGGTGTATAAGAATGAGTGGTGTAAATGCAAAAACGTCAGTATTAACTAGGAATAATGCAATACGCTTCTTTGCCAGACATTTTTATAACTGTTTATCCATTACCTCCTCCTTCCGCGCTCTGGTAACTAGTTCTAAGTACATATAGGTAGTTTCACATACCGGCGTTCTTATACTAAAGCAAACCACAATATATTGGATCTTCAACACTTTACTGAACTAATTCGGGCCAGTAAATCGAGTGAAATGTGATGTCGCAGAACAGTGTGACGTGAGAGCAAAGCAATCGAGCCGTTTCAGAGAATCGTTGATATGCAATACAAAGAGAAGGGAAGAACGGGCCAGGCTGACAGCATGTATTAAGGCGCTGAAGCATATGCGGGCAAGTTTCGAGCCGTTCGAAAACAAACCGCTGCCACTAGGCTGACAACTAAGCCAAGCATTCCCTTTCTGTTCGCATAACAACACTGAGCGGATAGAGACGCGCAAGTCGTGAGCGGTTTACAACGCTGTCAAAATCCCTGTCATTTTCTAACGAGCGGTTCGGCTAACATTTGTGACTACTTTTAAACAGTCACTACATACAAAGTAAAACATGTATTCCCCTTGCTGCTCCATTAGCCCTTCCCTTGCCTCATCTGACCTACACTTTCCGGTCGCTTCTTCTCTCTGCACCGGCGACAAAATAAGCTATGTTCTGACCAAGGGGCGACTCAACTCAACCACAGAGTCGATATTTCTAATTCACATTCTACAAGTATCGCTGTTTATATATTACTACTGCAGACTTGCATCAACTGTATCGGCAGTTGCCGCTGCAGCATGACGAGCGCTTTATGATTCGCATTCGTCATTTCAGTACGTAATGAATATCTTGAAATTGTTTTACACTATTAATTACCAACTATTCCAGCACATATAAATAATAATGCTTTAAATACAGCACAAGTCAATGCGCGTGTGTGTGTGTGAGAGAGAGGTGTTGGTATACTAAGAAACGAGATTATTCCTTGCTCTAAATTTGGCTACAACACTCGCAGTGAATTAAGGCCATTTTTCCTACCTACCAAAGATAAACAGATGTTACTAAGTGGCAAAAATTCCCCCAAAATACACAATTTAATACAAGACGTAGATGTTGTGCCTATTTGTTTCATTGGAGGTACAAATACAAAATGTGAGCACTTATGTGAGGCGGCAAAGGAATCGAAATTCTCATAAGTGATGACTGATGATGTCTGAAACCCCAACAATAATAATAATAAATTATTATTATTATTATTATTATTATTATTATTATTATTATTATTATTATTATTATTATTATTAGATAGCTGTATTACGGTCGGTGGCTGATTTCATAAGCTGCAATACACAGGTGGACCACCGAAATGAGACTGTACAATATCTCCAAAACTAAGCATTGTAGAAGAAAATGTCTTGAATAAAAGTTGCTTGATATTATGGTGGAAAGTAGATGCCATTAGTCGTGTTTTATTTGGAGGACGCTGTGATGGTAATTTTAGGGTCAATTTAATTTTTTAAATGGGAACCTACCTTTATGTTGTTTTCTCACTCCTCATAAAAAACTAAACAGCATTTGTATAAAGCACCTTGCAATTGTTCTTACACCAACGTAAATAACAACGAAAATTTTGAAAATATTTTGTACGAAGGGCGAATGAATGGTTTGACCATCCATGGATGGTAATTTAAGGGTCAAGTTACGTTTTGTAATTGGGAAGCAACATTTTTTTTTATTTTGTTCACTTATTCCTTATAAACAGCTCTTTATAAAACATTTTCTAATGTGAAAACAACATACAAAATGTAGGTTTCCATTTAAAAAAAAATAAATTGACCCTAAAATGACTATTATAACGTCCTCCATGCAAAAAACCTAATAGCATTTACTTTCCCTCATAATATCTAGCAACTTTTATCCTACAAGGCTTTGTTTTGGAGATATTGTACAGTCTCAACTTAAATGGTCCATCTGCATTTTATTTATATATAGGCAAAATAATTTACTCCGGAGAAACTGAGTTAGGAATTGGCATATTCCTTGAAAAAAAAATCAAGCAACGTTAGTGCACAGGAAGAGGATTAATCTATTTTGTGTGTATCTGTACAGAGGCATTACCTTGCAGAAGTTGCATGAACTGCTCTACCATACTTTATCTATAGCATATTGCCCAAAATCTTCTGCAACAGACCTTGTCTTAATAGTTTTCAGAAGGAAGAGATTTTCAATAAGTAGGTAAGAATAATCTGAGGAAATATTTACAATTTTATGGGGGAAATTGTGAAAATTGTTGAAAATATCGGTTTTAGGATTTTTGCACATTAATAAGCTCTGGTTACTGTAGGTATATTAAGATGCCAAAGTTATTTTCAGCTGATTACACTTTAAACGCTTGTCACGTGTCCACTTAAACGGAAGTTTTAAAGGTAAAAGTTATACCTTAAACATTACTAAAATCGTTTTTCTCATAAGAATTTTACCAACGCATGTGCAAATTTAAACCATCCAATTAGATTTTTGCTCCAGGGATCCTAAACATTAAATAAAAGTTATCTGTGGACCTTTTAAACAAGTAAAACTGAGTATGTATTGGTATATATATTAACAACGTTTATTGTTTCTAAAATAAATTTAAAAAAGAAAGGATGAATAAGTCATTATCATTTTTTTTTCTACAGCAATGCTTATTTCATTTAACAATCATCGGATAACTTTTTTTAAAATGGAATTCCTGGGATGTAAATCTGAAGTTTTGTTACATTTTGAAAACTGCATCGCAAGGAGCTTTTTACGTAACGCGGTTAAAAATCCCAAAAATAAGTCTTGTTTCTCAGAAACTATTTCATGCATTTATCTAAAATTTGGGAATTAGTTACATATTAATAGTATTTGGTAAAAACTGAATTGATTTAAGAAAAACGCAATTTCAAAACTTCACAGATTGCTCCCCATAAGCATAACTGAAAGCCACGTTATATTATATAAATGGTGAAGGCAAAATATTACATTCCGATAAGTGAATTCCGACTATTTGCAAATACAGCATGTTAGTAACCACACTTACGTTACGTGAGATACCGAGATAGGTATGCAAAAGCCCAAATCTGCTGGCGCTGTTGTCTTGTTCAGACGACTCGAACGTTCTCTCAGGTCGCAAATGTCGCTGACGAACGTCACAGAGGAATTTCATAGGCGAACTGCGTCACTAACTGCCAGTCGGCATCATGGTAATATTAATAATGATAGCATTGAGGGTCGCGGTCAATCAAAGAGGGCGCGCGCTCTATCGACACCCTCCGACATCAACACGTCTAATTGGCGGGAGAGCCGCTAATTGGTTGTACAGTCCCCAACATCACAACGGAGAGAGTCCTTCATTTGTCTGGAATTAACCTACAACGGCGTCATGCACCAACAGGAAAATAATTTCTCCTGCGTTCTCTGTATTTTCTTCTTTAACAGCGACAAATAAAAAGCAGGAGCTCCGACGAGAGTACGTATTTGAGGAATCACCGGCACATCCGGTAACCACGGAGCACCTCCACCAGCAGCTAAGGCTGAGCTCCTGTATAACCCCTCCAAGAGTTGCTTGGATGATCACAATTTACAACCCATGAAATAACCTGGGAAACTAAATTACAATAGCGGTGCACAAAGGCCGTTGTCCTTGACCGGCAACCGTTGAGGAGCAAATTTTGCTTCCTCCTTTCACTTCCTTACTTTAATTTTACCAGCCGTTCTGCAAACTCTACATCCCGTCTTTACGTGGTTTAGCCCTATTCAGGGCAGGTACACGTTTATCACACTTTCGGGCTGTCCTCACCTGCCAACAAGTCATCGTCGAAAGTACTGCAGCTGGGGACGGGGTGATGATGACAATAACAATGATGATAATAACGGGCATAGGTACCTACTACTGTCTGGGAAATATAGTATAGAGCATTTTATTTTGAGGTTAGGCAGGGGGGAGTGACTAACCTACATATATACCCACTCATACATAAGTTTATTTGTAAGCAGTTCTTAGTAAAATCCTACAGTTTAGCAAACAGTAACACCACGAGTTGTTTCTCAAACCAAAACTACTGATATGAATATAGATGTTGCAGGTAAGCGCTAAACATAACCAACAATTTAAAAAACAAGGAAAAAATAGGGCATGTATGAATAATCCCTCAACAAATAGAAGTCCATTTTATCAGGAACTTTTACAGTAAATTGCCAAATAACATTCAAGTCTGAGAATGTTTGCTTTGGGTTACCAGATTCTTTTAATGAAATGTAAGGCACTAGTAATCTAAAATGTAGGACATCCAAAAACTCTATTAATCAACCATGATGCTCAACAGATCACAGAAGCCAAATATGTTCCCAATTTGTTCAATCCTAACTATTTTGTTAACATCATTAAACAAATGTCTCAAATCCATTTACAAATAATGGCCAGATGACATGTAGTTCTGATTTACCATGCCAAGAAAAATATATATTTTATATCCTACTACCACAGTAGAAATAATGAAAATAAACAAACAAAAAAGAAAGAAAGAAAGAAAAAAAAAGAAGTCATTGGGTTATGATGAAATCCCATATAATGTATTTAAAGCTTACTGCAAACATTTAATGAAACCGTATTGTCATATTGTAAATTTATCATTAACTACAGGAGAGTTTTCATTTCCAGAAAAATTAAAACTAGCAAAAGTAAGCCTGCTATATAAAACGGGATCGGAGCATGCATGAACTTAGTAACTAAGGCCAATTGCCTTACTTTCAGGGTTTTCAAGTCATAGAAAAGCTTATGCTTTCTATTATTAGCCTTTGTTGCACTATCAATAGTAAACAGCATGGCTTCGGAGGGTGAAAGTTCACTATCTGCACTAGATGAATTTTTAAAACTAATTTATACCAGCCTTGACCAGTATGAAAGGGAATTGGCGTAATTTTAGATCTACTGAAGTTTTAGATCATAATGTTCTATTAAATAAACTGACTAATATAGGTATTAGAGGTAATGCTCTACACTAGTTTAAATCCTGTTTAAGAAATAGAGAGAAAATAGTTGAAATTAGTTACTCAGATAAAATCACAAATTCCATAAATGAAAAATCATAAAAAAAAATTAAATAATGAATATAGCATACCACAAAGGTCTATTCTTGGGCCTATCTTGTCTCTCATTTATATTAATGACCTACCATCAAGAATTGATACTGCAGAGGTTGTTTTTTTTTTTTTTTTTTTTTTTTTTGCAGATGACACAAGCATATTCATAAGACAATAACTTAAATAACAATAAGATCTGTATTGATCATGTAATGCATAAACTTTCTGTTTCAAAGGCAACACACTTGTAATTAATAAAGAGAAGACAAATGCACTATGCTTTCATCATGTACAAAATAAGAATATACAAAAACCTGATGTTGAACTTGATGAAAAAAAGATTGAGTATGCTGATAGTGTAAAATTCCTAGGAATGTCTATGACATAGCATGTGAAGTAGAACATCTACATAGCAAGTTGTTAAAAAAAAACTAAACAAGGTATTGTATATATGAACACTTTAAAAGCAGAATCTACACAAATTGTAAACTTTTCCTATTTCCACTCAGTTCTTACTTTATGGGGTAATTCTCAGAAGTGTCTCAGTATTTAACTTGAAAAAGCCAGCAATCTGATTAATATTCAGAGTAGGTACCCAAACAAATGAGTTGCAAACCTCTATTCAAACAGGTCCATATTTTACCACCACCATGTGTGCATATGTGTATATACAGTGTCTTAGTTTATACCTATGAAAATCTAAATTCTTTTAAAGTGACTTCAGACATCCACACTTATGAAACTAGAAACAGACATAACCTAAGTTTAGTAACACAATACAACACTATTTGCAGAAAGTCTTATTGTAACTGGCTTAAAACTCTATAACTGTTTACCGAATACACTTAAGGTCATAAAAAAATGTAGCTATTTTTAAACATAAGTAGACAAATCTTTTAATGGATTACTATTTTTATAGCATTGACAAGTTTTTTCAAACAGATGTAACAACGCACAATTAAGTAGGATTACAGCTAATAAAATTTTTGTAAATTGTATATTGTAAAATACTGTTATTTCATATTGTAAGTATTGTTATATATCACAATACTGTTAAACATATGTTGACAATTCTATATCATGTATTCGTGATCCATAGAGGCAATAAAATTGAATTGAATTATACTTGTGTGAAGAACATATTTTGTATAAAACATCTGACTTGGATATATTATCATGACATTTTACACAACTTAAGTGTTTAAAGTTATATTTTACTAAATCAATGGCTGTTTCTTTCATGTGTATGCTGTGCTGACAGTGAGAAAACCCTCTCAACTTTAGCATTATGTGCAGGAATAGCAAAGTAATTCCACTATTTTAAGAATTTTTTTTGCTAATTCTTCTTGAGTTGCAAACCAATTTGAAACTAAAGAATTCCTCAAAATTTAAGACATTCTAAATTTTTATGAAATTCCCCCTGGAGAGAAGGTAAAAATGTAAAGCATATCTAGGGTTTTCTAGACATCTTGTAACCTTACTCCAGCATTCTATAAACTACTACAAAAGTATATAATACACAATCATCTATATAGTCTTGATGAATTGCAAATCTGCTAATTGTATTATAATTTATCAACAATGCTAAAACTTGTAATCAAGTATACTTGCAAATCAGTATTCTTATTACATTCCTCATACTTTTTAAGATGCTGATCAGCCCGTTTGACAAGTTTGTTTATACATAAAGAGCAAAAACCTGCCTCTCCAGCAATTAATTTGCTAACATAAATTACAGTTTCCGGTTCATAAAGCAGTTATATACTCATCTTCTCATTTTATATATTTTTAATTCTTAGAAAAGATAATCTGTTGACTGCAAAATAAACTGCTTTTCATTTGTATGCATTACTGATCAGGAATATTATTCTACTTGAAAACTTAATCTCAGACTGAAAACTTAAGAGGTGATGCAAAAGATGTTTAGTTATTAAACTGCAATAAAATAATCTATGATATGACTTTTCCACATCCTGTTGCTTCAAACTGATTTATCATCTGGCAATAATTAATAGCAAAGCTACGATATGCTTCATTGTTCTTTTATATTTTAGTATCTGCTTTTCCTGATTCATTTTATTTTTCCCTCTTCAAATACACAACTTTATCAGGTTCTATTAATTAAGTGTTCTTCTCTGGTTTTGCTAATGGAACATGTTTGTTGTCCAGTTTTGGAACTGGAAAGTTGAATCTGACTTGAAAAGTTCAATGTCACGGCCAGAACTTGAACCACACATCTTGGCTTTTAGTAACAATGCTCTGCCACTGAGATACCATGGAAAGATACCCGTATGTGTATTAAACTTTCCCAGTAAACCTTCTATGTGTTCTCAAATATTCAAGATATCATACCTAAATACAAATTGTTCTTTTAATGCAGTATAAGACCTCTTTAAAACAGAATTTTTTAATACAGCCTCCAGTGTTCTCTTTGTACCTCAACAAAAAGTGTAATGAAACCACTTCTTGATAAAAAAGGGAAAACAAAAAACTATGAATTAATGGAACCTACATGCTGCCAAGGAAATATGACATGATGAACCCAAATATATCTGAACACCCTGTATACTTGACATTTATAATTATTTCTTCCAATTCCTCTGAAACATTTCTTCAACAAATACACATTGCTGTCAACATTTGCCAATTGTTTGTTCATGTATAAAGGCATCTCAATAAGAGGTACACTGTTCATGATACAAGTAGCATCTCCACTGGATTCCAAGAGGTTTATAGCGGAATGAAATAAAAGGCTGTCATATTGTAAAAACGCTTTATTTTCATAATCATAGTATAGAATATCATGCAGCAAAAGTTTCCTTACAATTAATCGCCTCAAACATATTTCTAATACACCAATTTATTAGTATTTTTATAGATAATTTAACACGAGAAATAGAAGATTATATAGTATAGTTGTGACTTCCTCTGCGTACTTTAAGCTACTGTAACAGCCTCCGGAGGCTGCTGAGTGAATGCAAGAGAGGTATTATTCAACTGCATTTCTTTGCAGTGATTTGTATTTATTTCATTTCTTCATTCACAAACTTGAAAACTAAACATGCATGTACAAATTAAATTATGTCTGTAATGAATTCATTTACTATTCTTTTTGCATATTTTTCACTGATTTTAATTGGCAGCACTGCAGAAATAAATGATTAAGTGGCATTCTTCTCTAATCTAAGTCAAACTTCCCAAAAAAATTTAAGAAATCTTGTGCATATAGTGTTTTTACTGAATCACATACTTTGGGTTACCAATTACTTTTCAACTTGCATAGTGCAGTCAACATTGGGAAAATAGTATCAGAAATAAACTGAGTTTTATTTATTACTGCTCTTTAACTACTATGGTTCTTAGTGTACCATGCTATGTTGGGCGTGAAAGATCATAAATTTTGCTCCGAGGCCTCTTTATCAGACTTGAGGTTCTTTTACATGCCATAAATCTATGACACAGGACCACCAGCTTTATTTCCCTTCTGAAGGAAGCCATGCTAAGGATTTTTATGCCCAAAGAAATGCATCACTCTGTGGTTTGAACCAACAACCTTGGGAACTAGAGGCTAGCATGATAGCCTTAGACCACAGAGGACGACAAATAGTACAGCCTTATGTCAGCAGCATTGTTACATGTCAGGACAGATATGGCAGTATCATTCATTTGTGTTTTTACATGGGAGATGTAATTTTGTTCGATGCTCTTTGCTACTCATTTGACCATTTTCTCTTTTTCATTAGAATTTCATTTCCACTTTGCACTGCGCAACATATAGATAAATAGCATAGGGCAAGCATTTGACTTGGCAGCACTGGCATTACTGTTCCATCTGATGTGCTGGTTACACTATATTTTACAAGTAAATTTGCTATCATGAGGACAACACTGGGTTGTTGATAACATGATTCTCTAATTACCAGTAGTTATATAGTAGGTAATATTTGTATCAGAGAAAAGCTTAAATTAAGTTCAAAGTTGCATTTAAAGAAGTTTGGACAGTAATAAGTATGGCTCATAAACTCTGTACTATTTTATCAATGTTGGCTGCATCATAACAAATATACAGAGCCTTCATTTCCATTCATGGCCATATTACACGGAATTGGTTGCCCTGCACTACACTGTTTCTAACCAGTTCTGTTCCCTCTCCATGTGCCAGCTAATCAGTTGGCGCAAAGTCTTTGTACTATGGTTGATATGCTGTGAGACCACAACTTTCAGTGTTATTGCTGTTATATTCCTATGTAACAACAAACTCTTGTATAGAAGTGAGATGAATTATAGACAAACGCTGTACTGTTCATGTGCCTCAAAGAAAGGCAGTTCATAATCTTATGAAAAGTTTTAGAAATGAGATCTATTCTTGATAAGATACCGAAAGTAAACTCATGTTCTTATAGAAGGAAGTCTTGATACAACTGGAAGTCCAAAGAAATCCCTGAGAAAGCTTGCAGAAGAATTTCACAAACCTTAACTTGGAATGCCACTAAACTTTTAAAATTAAAACCCTACAAGATAAATATAGTTCAGGAATTGCAATCATGCAATAATATAACGAGAGTTAATTTTTGCAAATGGGTGTTGGATAATGTTAATGATCACTCTATTGACCCATGTTTGAATCTTTTTATGGACTTCACATGGTTTTTATTTACATGACCATGAAGAATGAATAAGTGTAATGCAAATTTTTTTAAAAGTTGAGAGACGTGTGACAGCTCAGGGACATCATTTCCAACATCTGTGATGAAGGTAGGTGGTTATAATTTACATGAGAAATTTATGTGCTTGAATTTAAGGGGCTACGAATATTTGACTCCACCAAGTCTCCTAGTAGCAAGAAAATTCCTGTTAGACTGGCCACACATCCAAATGAAGGCTCTGTATCTGATGAAACACTGCAGTTTGGTTTACTTTCAATGACATCTTTCTGATCCGAGAGGTATTGTTTCCTGAATGATCTGTGAGACTTTGGTCCATTATGGTTTCTATTCTGGACTAGTGAGGAATCTGCGGATTTCAATGCATTACCATCAAGTACAAACCCATTATCATGTTAAAATGTTTGAGTGTCTCTTTCAGGGTAATCCAAATACATATAGCAGAACAATTCAGGGCAAAACATACAGCAGGACAATTCTACAACATTTGAGCAATGTCCAAATTCCAAAAATAGTAACAGAATAAGTTCTAGGTTGCCAAACATGACAAAGCTTATTAAAAATTATGCTGCTCTTCAGTTTAACACTTACATTAATGAATACACTTTTCCTAACAAACCATACCATTACAAATTTTAACCAATTTAGTTGCAATTTCTGTCACACGTTTGTAAAAACATAACTATAATACATTCATTTTTGTAGTCTTATATACCTAATTTTCAAAGCATAAAAATCGAGTCATATGTGAAATCCCCGCTCCTCTATGATCAAAATTTGAAACTCTGATTTTCTGTATATAGTTTCTCAAATACGGTTGTTTACAATCAAAGTTTAAACTTGATGTAGCATATGCTAAACCTGAAACTATCCTTCACATAAAGTAAAACCTCTTTAGATCTTCTCATATATTGAAAATTTGAAAGAAATAAAAAAATAGAATGGGATCCTGATTCTAAACATTCAAGCACCTTTCTCTTAAATTAAAAATTAAATTGAGTTTTATTTATGGGCGCTCTTTAATGCTGCGGTCCTTAGCATCCCATTCTATATTGGGCATGAAAGACCAGTTATTTTGCTCAGACACCTCTTTATCAAACTTGAGGTTCTTTTACATGTCATAAATCTGACACAGAACCACCGGCTGTACTTCCCTTCTGAAGGAAGCCATGCTAAGGATTTTTATGCCCGAAAAAATCCATTGCGCTTCGCTGGGTTTGAGCCCACGCCCTCGGGAACCAGAGACTAGCATGGTAACCACCACACCACGGAGAATGACACTTTTTTGTAAGAACATTTAAAAACGTTATTTTAACTTTTCTTTCTTTCTTTTTTGTTTTCAAAAACTCAGCTATACATTGTAAATATATTCATGCTTTGCTTTCTTCTAAACCAAGAACAGTTGAAGTTTTGAGATCATAACATGCTAGGTAGGTAGGTAGCTTAATTTGAATGGCCAACTCAAATTTTAAACAAGTTAAATTTGTGATGCTGGTGGCAAGGTGTATCAAAACACACGATTTAAGATAACTTCTGCAAATTTTAACATACATATACCTAAATACATCATGTTTCTTTTCACCAAAATTTTGTGTGTTTACACTATGTTAGGATATAATGCATCACCAATCCAAAAATTTGCCTTGGTTTTTATACGTATAAATACAATACACTTTAGGATTTTGCTATATACACAATGAGTGCTTGCATGTATATCAACTTTATACAGTCACTACTTGTCTCATTTGAGTTTCTGACAATGCTGCTGAATGATGACATGACTCCTATTGATATTCTATGACTGTAATTCATTGCCACAATGTACAAGTCAATAAAGTCAGGGAAACTGGAACCTGAATGTGCACAAAGTTAAAAAAATCTGATTTTCAAATGTGAGCATACACAGTAAATGGGAAGCTTTCCAGAGGCCAGGAACAGAATGCTAATGCAAAAGTTGGTCAAGTTTCATGTTTCCGATCACAATCTACTGTGTGCAGCTTTTGATGAGGCTGTGATCCATAACTGCGCTTGTGCTTCTTTCCCAGCTTCACTTCTGTTATCAGTTGCAGCATTTAGTTTAATGGCCGTGTAAACTATTGTAAATAAAAGTTGGAAGCTGCCAATTCAACGTTTGACAACATTCAATGTGATTTTTCAGTACATCGACAATGATCAAAGTTAAACGAGGTAGTTGATTATGGTCAACTATAACCACAGTTGCTAGACCGATCAATTCCGTTGATTGCGGTCAAGTTGCACACAATGGCTGCCTGTTTCAATATTCTTGAAGGTACTGAGGATGGGATAATGTACCTACATTATTTAAATCGGGACCAATGTCAGAACCAGATCATTGTAGAAAGAAGTGACCCTCTTGAAGAGTATGGGGACAGGGAATCTGAAGAACAATTCCAGTTATCAAAGGATACAGTATGGTAACTAGTAAACGAAATGCCTGAAAGGTTAAGTTTCCTATGAACTGCAATCAACCTGTTTCACCTATGAGTACAGTTTTAACAACTTTGAGATCATACACTACAGCAGCTTTTAATATTGTAATTGGGGATATTTCCAGTATCCACCAAAAAAAATTACATTGTGTATTTAACAGTAATGTGTTAGATATAATTGTTTCTTTTTGTCTATAATTTGTATTGCTCCTCTGGAGGGCAGAATTAAGATCTGTGATGGATTTCATCAAATCAATGAATTTCTGGCTGCCATGGGAAGTATAAACATGCATTTATTATTGCACCAGTATTTATTAAACTTCAGTCATGGCAATTCAACCTACAATAAGTTTCTTAACCTACAATTTATGTCAATTTCCTTTTTAATTTCCTGAAAGTTTACACGTCATGACTCATGCTATTTTAACAAATAGTGACTTATTATTTGGTTATTACAATATTACAACACGCCTAGTGTCATGTTTAACTGCTTGTTAAATACAACCATGTGTTCTGCTTGGTCTTTAAAGAACATGAGTCAGTCCTTTAATTTTCCGCTTTATTGGAATATGAGACAGCTAGTTCCAACAGAACATCTATCTCATGCTGGGAAAAATTTTGAAATCACCTTTTGTTTTCCATTTTTGTTTACCGCCAAAAGAATGTCTGATCATACATTTCAAAATCAAAACAAAAACGAAGGGATATAGACAAAGAGATTATAAATACACTGCAACCTCTTTGGATATAGACTTGGATGCTTTCCTTTGAGTAATCCTCATATACCCATGACTGTTCAGCAACCTAGCACACGGTCAGGTGATACGATTCACTGAATGAGAATTAAATGATGCACCGCGACTACAATTTAAACTGCTGCCAAAGTTTTATTACGTTTCAGTGACCCTTGATCAACAAGGATTTGATCAGGAATGGTGCACATGGCCATAACAATCACAAATGTTAAAATGTTTACTGTACTGAATTTCAAAGTTGGCTAATCTGCACTCAGATGAAATCGATTTTGTATGCTGTTAATTAAATTGACCTACTTTTCCATTTGCATTCTTTTTCAGTAAGAGTTATTAAAAGCTCACAGTGCTCAAGCTTTTGCTTTCTCTTCTCTTTCTGGTTCCCATTCCCAATTTATTGCAGCATATCCTTAGGAATCAATAAATTAGGTTGGGACTGCTGTTTCCCATTTCATTCTGATTGACTGTGCATGGCGAATGATCTGGTTCTCATTTCTGTTCCTGAACTATTGTGCACCAGGCTTAAGTCATGCCAACATTCAGCAGAAGTAATAAACTTGTAATCTCGTATTGGGCAGGAAGCTTTCAGCCTATAGCAAAAAAATATCAAGAGCAGCCAGATCAGCATTACGTGGATACTGGCTGCATAAGGTAGTTCGCAGCAGAAGTGTCAATATTTAACAAACTATTACACAAAGAGTAGCATTTAATATTTTACTGACATCACAAGTTTATTCCTTTTCTTTGTCCACCTCTGGCTGTGGTGCAATGTGTAGCAGTTCTAATGTGAAAGCTTGTTCTGAATAACTGGAAGCACTTTCATGTTTTTCATCCTTTCCACCATTCACCCCTTCATTATTAAAGCTATTTAAATTATCATTGACCTTGCATGTTGCACCTTCATTGTCGGATGCACATTCTTCTTTAACATCGACTTCAACGGAGGGGCAGTCTCCTTGTTTAGGTTCTGTTTTCTCATTCTTTGTGTCTTCACTGGCAGCATCAACATTAAAACTTTCCATTACAGGAGACGTACAAGAACCTTTTATATCTTTATTTTCATCAAATTTATCTTTGTCCACTTTGAGTTCTATGTCTTCTGTATCCATTTGAATACCATTGTCCTGGCTCACTGCTGAAGTACAATCAGACTGCGTTGAAGATACTTCTAACTCAGTCAATTGTTTCTCTTCAGAATTAGGAACTGTTGTAAAGTTCTCCTGCGAATCTAAGCTTTTATCCTTTGAAGTGTTTAGAGATTTGGTACATGATTTGTTAATAGTATGCTTTTCCAGATGCTGCTTTTGGGTAAATGCTTTGCCACATAGCTGACATTGGAATGGGCGTTCATTGTTGTGTATCATGAGGTGGCGTTTAAGATGGTGTTTCTGAATGAATGTTTTATGGCAAACAGGACATTCATGAGGCCTGAAATTTCCACTGTCATCACTGTCAGGATCAGCTGTTGATTCTGCACTGGGGAGACATACAACAACATCTTCTAAAAAGTGCCGTACTCCAGTGATACGTCCCTTTTCCCGCTCTGTTTGAAGGGTTTTCACTGAAGGATCAAGTCCTAATGAGTGCAATAGCATTTCTTTCTCAACATTATCAGGGCTATCCTCTGAAGTGCTATTATCCATTGTATCACTTAACAGTGATTCTGCACTTACTGTACTAAATCCATTAGCAGATTCTGTAATTGCCTTTAGAAACTCAAAGGGCACTGGAATGTTTGTCTTAACTTCATGTACTCTTGGAGGCGACACTGTGTTATCCCTTGTAACTCCACAACGCACAGCTGAATGTGTGAGCATATGTCGCTCCAGATGACACTTCTGGGTGAAATTTTTTGGACAAATCTGACATTGGAAAGGACGTTCTCCTGAATGAATCAACATATGCCTTTTCAGATGGTATTTGTTTGAGAGAATCTTGTTACAGATTTTGCACTTATGAGGAAGGTCGCTTGCCTGCTCATCTCTTTGTTGCTCAACATTCTCACTGCCACTTGTGTTATATTCTTCAGAATTATCATACTCCAAAACACACTCAACTTTAATTGCTGAAACAGGAGATGATACATTGTCATCCTTTTCAGTAGGTACAACAGAGCTGGTGCCTTCATTAATTTCATTATTTTGTGCCAATGTATGGGTTCTTATATGCCTTTCCAAGTGCTCTCTTTGGGTAAAACCTTTACTACAAATTGGGCACTGGTATGGTCGCACACCTGAATGAATGAGTAAATGTCGCCTGAGGTGATACCTGCTAGCAAAAGTTTTCTGACACTCAGTACACTGGTTAGAAAAATCAGCTGACTGATGAGAGCTGTTCTCTTCGGGCTCAAGCTTTACAGCTACTGCTTCACCATTTTCACTGGACAACTCAAAACTTTCCGAGCTTGCAGATACACGTCTTTCAGAATCTGAAGCATGAGTAAGAATATGACGCTCTAAATGTTGTGTTTGATTAAACGACTTTTGACAAACACTGCAAGTATAGGGTCTGTATCCCGTGTGTATCATCATGTGACGTTTGATATTGCGCTTTTGTTGAAATACTTTATGGCATACTGGGCACTGTGAGACAGAATTCTCTTCACTGGATTCGCTTACTACTCCATTCACTCTCACTCTGTCCTGATTTGTATTTTCCTCCACCGGTAACGATGAAACTAAGTTTGATTTCACAGAGGATGTGTCAATATTTAGTGCGTGATGCATGGAGTTAGCACCCGTGACAGCAATATTGTTGCTGACAGAATGTGTCTGTATATGTCTCTGGAGATGTTCCTTTTGTGTAAAACTCTTGCTACACACATTGCACTCAAAGGGCCTCACACCTAAATGTATTCGCATATGCCGCTTCACATGATATCTATTAATGAATACCTTATTACACTCGGGGCACTGTCTTGATGAAATATCATCAGCAGATTCCTTCACATTTGCATTTGTCTTGCATTGTTCACCTTCTGGTTTGAAATTACTCACATCAGTCAATATTGAGCCGTCACATTTACTAGAGTCTGACCACCGCGAGTGGACAAATACATGTCTTTCTAGATGGCTCTTTTGCGTGAAGCTTTTACTGCACAGAAAACACTGGAATGGGCGTTCACCAGAATGTATCAACATGTGGCGTTTAAGGTGGTGCTTTTCATAGAAAGACTTCTTGCATACTGAGCAACGATATGGACGATCGGAGTCATCTGTGTCATCAGAGCTATGATCTGAGAGAACTATCAATTCTTCTTCACTCTTCTTTTGCACGGAATCTCTACATGTACGCCAAAGCTGTCTCCTGGAATCGCTGCCTAGTGGCATTCCAGATGAAACAGAGTCGTCGTTTGTGGCAGACATTTCTGGTATGTTTAACATACCTTGAGCATTATGCATCTGGAATTGAGAAGAGAAGCAATTAGCATGTCTTACTGTTTCTGGAGTCATAAATTGAAGGGTTTGGGAATGAAAGACGGTAAGCACCAATTTAATAAGTTGTACATTTGCCCCAAAAGGTAAAACAGGAAAAATGCGGTTCAGTAGATAGACATGCCTATTTTGTCTGATGTCGATATTTTGGAACTAGTACTGATAATACAGCAAAGGTAACACTGCACCAGTTCAGTCTGTCAACATTGGGCAAAATAGGAGAAGTTTAACTACTGAATACCCTATTTTCCCACTAAACTTTTGGGGCCACCATATCACTGCTATTAAACAAGTATGTGCTGATATGACTAAGTGAATATCACATCTGTACATGTTCATGGATCCTTGAACAATTAATTATCATTGATTGACCTAATAATGATTAACTTTGAAGTCTGTGACTTAAAAGTAACTATGATATTGAAAGCCATCACTGGGGTATATCATCTCAAAATGGATTTGAGAACACATTGTGGTTTACCGGAAAAAATGCAGGTCAGCTGGGGAATTTAGTGTCATACCAGCAGGTCACTATGCTAGCTAAGTGATTAGAGCAACAGCATGGAAAGCCAAAGATCCAGGATTCAAATTCCAGCTATGGCACTGAATCTTTTAATATAGTTCTATCTTTCCAATGTACCTATTAGTTACTTGAAGCAATATTTAGTAAGTGAAGCAAGGCATACACTGGAGTTCAAATTTGTTTAAAATTGTCTTTTTATAATACAATTGTGAACAAAGAGTACATCTCTGGAGATTTTTGGGCTTGACTTGTATCTCTCTACACTCTTAAATGTGGGATTTAAAGGACTAACATTGCAACTTCATCAATAAACAACAGAAAATATGACTTAGTTCATGAATTGGCTTGGTCCATAAAATTCTTTGTATAAAAGTGCTTGAGTTGCCAAGAACATCAAAGGATGTTGGAAATGGGATGATAAGGAAGAGTCTTAAAATATTGGTACAATGCACATACTGAAATAAAATAAAGCCAATATCTTAAAAGAATGTTTGAAATAACAGGAAAGTAAGAGTGGGTGGATACAATTACTGTAGAGTAATTTAGAATACTGAAGTAGAATGAGGGAAACTAATGTAAAAGGTTTCTGGAAAAAATCAAGAAAAAGATGTCAAGATATTGGAAAACAAAATGTATTTAGTGGGAGAGAAGAAATGAGATTGATATTTAATATCAAAATGAAAAACAGATCCTGGTTAAGAATAGGGATATACAGATAGAGAGGACAATGGAAATGGACTATCAGTGTCCATTATGTGAGGAAAGGAAGATCTAGAGTACACAATAATACTCATGAAGAAATACATGCATTAAAGATAATGGTCTAAAATGGACAGAGAAACTACAATAAAAGAAATTCTTAGTGAAAAATAAATGCAAATTGACAGTGAATAGGAATACAGAGCTTGCAGAGGGTCAGGAGCCATTGCTTAAGAGAAATATACAACCACAAACATATTTTCATTATCAGCTGATTCACTGACTGTTGAGACTTTCATTCCTCTTCAGTTGGTGGTTGTATTTATTTGTGATTGAGCTTTCTTCAATAAATATATTAAATATAACTAAATATTGACTGAAGAAAGCTTGTTTACAAAATACATACATCTGCCACCAGAAGAAGAAGGAAAGTTATGACAGTCAGAGCTAGCTAATGAAGAAGGGGCCTTGAAGCATGTTCTGGATAAAAATCCAAGTAGTGAAATTATGTGCTAATATCCATCTCAACTAATTCATTCACAATAACTTCCCAAATGAGATATTACAAGTAACAGAAAATAGATCTGAGAAATGTATAAATGTATTAAAAAACTACCACATACATTTATTCTATTTTATTGGCCAACAATTTGTATACTTACATATAATTTTGCAAAAATCTTTAAGTACTATCAGACCAGAAATTGAATAACTATCTCACACATCATGTTAGGAGGCGAACAATATGAAAATAAATTGCAATTCATCCTATATGCTGGAATTTTGAAACTCACATAGGCAATAATATACTTTGCTTTCAGAGACTTCGCCCTTTGGACCCTTTTTCCTTCAGTATGCAGCCCCTGAACTGCAATCTCCTCTAGCATCCAAAGGATAAAGGCTGGTTCATAATAACTGAGAATAAAAACTAGAAAGAGAACGACAAAGTTAAACTACATGTATTATAATCTGAGCATTCACAATTAACAGGAAGCTTTACCGGGTCTCAGAAAGAAGACTTTGGCAAATTTTAACTTTCTTTTCTCATTGACAACATATCAGATCCATATTGTGCATATTAGACTCTTCATTGCAGAAATTATTCAAAGCAGCCGCAACATGAAACAGATGCTAGAGCTCTCTCTCTGGTCACAAGTTGAGGAAATGAAACTAGAAGAAATTCCAACAAATGCTTTTATCCTTACTCCCTCATATTCATGAAGTATTGGTTCTTCTAACAAAAGCCTCACTTGTTGTTTGTTTATATGGAACTCTTAACTGGCTATTACCTCAAAAGCAATAGCAAAAACTACAAAGAACAAAAACCAGTAGAAGCAAACAAAGAACAACAAATAACTTTAGTATTATTAATAAAGGTATGATTAGAGGTATCTGAAATAGTAATGGATCTGCATCCAGAAAATTTTTACTCTAATTTTGACATTGGCTAAGCTGTATTATGTTGGTGAAAAAATGTAATTGGTTAGTTACAAACAAATAATGTCCCAATCAGCAAAATTTATTTTTTACTTTGTTATCGATAAGCTTATTAATATGTATTTCTGTTCTTGTATCCAGGGTATTGTGAACCAAAATTTTGTATGCCAATTTGCTTTTCTTTCTTGTGTTATTGTGAATCAGCTGTTACTGTTGATAATTCCATTTAATTTAAGAATCACAAATGTTTTCCCTACTGAATTTCAAAGTAGGCAAACAAATTATATACAAATAAGCAAAATTGATTTTCCATGTTTTTATATGTATGCTTTTGCATTTCTTCAGCTTTTTGTGAATTAAAAACCTTAAATGTTCAAGTATGGTTCCCATTTCTGATTTATCACAGAATAGCCTTAGATACCATAAATTCCAATTATCAAACTGAAGTTAGGATTGCGGTATCCCATTTCTATTCTCCATAATGGCATATTTTATTCCTATTTTGGTTCTTATTTCCATTCCTGGACAATTGTGCATCAGGCTTTAAGGGACTGTTTTGTCCTTTATGAAAGGAACTAATTAAAGAACTTAATAATGAAGGTATCTTAGAGCAGAAATCTGAAGTGCTACAAACGTGCAAAAATACACTTACCTTGAACTCCAGCATGGGGCTGTGAACCTGATCAACAGGCAGCAATATCTGGAAACTACTACCACAGTCAGATGTTTGTGATGCAACAGTGTTTGGACAGTTATCAGTGCCCAGAATTGTGTCATCTGTTTGTATTCCTATACTTTTCAATTGTAAGCTACAAAAAAATGTAACAGATATATTATGTCAAAATTCATCTCTTATACTTGTAGTAACTATGCTGGCATGAATAGAAGTCTTTTCAGAATATCAGCAAGGTGCAAGCTTTTGACAACTAACATCACTCCCATCTTTAGGGAAGTGTTGAGACTCTCTAATTGCTTTATAAAGTTACAGAATTCAACTGACAAACTTGGAGGGGTTACAGAGGGATGATATAGCACACCTTGATATAGAACAATGGTCTGTGATGCAAAACTTTGAAACTACATGATGATTTTTCATTTGAATATTCATAGTTATAAATGCAAATACACAGAGACTTAATATGGATGTGGTACTGATTTCTAATCTGAAATAGTAAATTTCTCTTCCACAAGCATCATTGTAGAATTTTCAAAGTTATGAGCTTTGCTTTTCCTGCAAAAATGTTCCATTAGCAAGGGTCAATGCACCACTAATACCTTCATTTTCACACACAGTCATCATATCAGAGAGACAAACAACAGTTAGCTGTAGTAATAGCATAGTCATTATTACACTTCGCTGTCAATTTGGTGTGCTGGGTTCAAACCCCATATAAGCGGTTAAACATTTTTTCTTTTCCCCAAACACATGGTATACACTTGAAATGAACCCAATTTTAATTTCTTGCATTTCGGTTACAGTTTAAGTACACACTAAGAAGGTATTCACATGGAATGTTTGTACATTGTATGGCCAAGGAGCAGCAACTGAGGGAAGTTTTATCAGTGGCAAATTGGCTTATTTTTTTCGTTTAGTGTCCTTTAATGGTTAGGTCATATTGGATGATGGATGAAATGGGTGAAATGATGATCAAATGAGCCTGGGTCCATAGAGCTTAAAGTTATATGACATTCATCTTTTAAGAATAAGGGAAAATCCTGGAAAATAAACTTATCCAGAGTAACCAAAATTTGAACTCAGGGCCTCTTGAATGTGAGCCCACACCATAGTGGCAGGCGGCTTGTTATTGATTTTCATCTACTACAAATGACCGTGAACTCAAAGACCATCAGTGTCTTACAGCAAAGTGCTCGCCTGACACTCCACTGTAATCCCTGAAAGTTTGTTTACTGAATTCTGTAAAAGCCTGTATATGTCAGTCCAGGGAGGAGAAAGACCTCTAGCTTTCCTGCGATTGGCTTGAGTCTGGCAAAGGTGGTGGTGACTATAGACTAATGACACTTGCTGTAGAGAAAGAGCACTCTGATTGGTCCGCTACATTAGCTGGTAGCAAAACTGATGCTTCCCCTCTGCAATCTGGTATTCTCTGCTGCACATTGAGACCCAAATACGGTTAGGCTGCATACCAATGTATCAATTAATGTTATATGGTTCGTACTTGATAGTTAAGACTTCTTTAATGGAGCAGTCCCAGAAGTTTGTGGAGTGTCTATTTCTGCTAACTTCAGTCAGTATCCCTTATAAATGCAGTGTTTTGTCAGGTTGGAATTTACAGATACATGAGGTAGGTATAACTCTTGTGTTGTTTGCATGTCCGTTCAATAGTTCTTTCCATCAGCCACATTCACACAGGATGCAGTAGATGGCAGAAGTCTTGAGGCTGAGGGAATCCTTACCTGCCAGGCATGTTCCGGACTTTGGTAGACAGCTTATGGATGGCCTTGATGTTGTATTTGCTCAAAATGTGCTAATTTTGCTTGATTAATAATTTACTCATGTATAGAATGAAAGCCTTACTTTGCTTCTGGGTTATTTTGGTGTTGCTGAAGTTCTTGGGAAGTTTTCCTCACACAGGACTATTGTTCTGTGAGCAAGTATTAATATGACTGTATTCTGTTGAACCATAGGGTGGCAGCTGTTAGCATTCAAGTACAGATCCATGTGTGTAAGATTGTGGTACACACTATGGCAGAGGGAACCATTAAACTTCTGGCAAATTCAAATATCCATATCATTAATATGACCGTATTCTGTTGAGCTATAGAGTGGCAGCTGCTTCAAGTACAGGTCCATGTGTGTAAGATTGTGGTATGGCAGAGGGAACCATTAGGCTTCTGGCATATTAAAATATCCACAAATGATATGACCCATCCTCTTTTATTTCCATTGTAAATCTAATATTGGGTTGCTGGCTGTTCAGGTGATCCAGGATGTTTTGAAGTGTGTCTTTGTCATGGAGACATATACATTGTCCATATATCTACAGAAGGCTGCAAGTTTCAGGGGGAGAGCATATAAAGCTTGATGTTTGAATGCCTCCATGTAGAAATGTTCTATCACTGGGGAAAGCCCATTCCACTCCATCTGTTTGCTTATAGTGCTGCCCTTGGGATAGGAAGAAGGTGGATGTAAAAGCATGCTTGAATAAGGAAATTAATTCTTGAAGTGAAACCCTGGTGAACAGCAATACTGCAACATTGCTGACCAGTAAGTCACCAGGTTGTTTCTCAAGGTTTTCAGCATCATTCTGCTGTTTTTTAAACAGTGAGCACATGCTGTAGAAGTTGTGTGAGGTGTCTGACAAGGAGTTGGGCTCTCAATGGTGCTGATGATAGAAGGTGGAAGGGGCACTCTTCCTTAATGAACTTTTGGCAGGCAGTACTGCTGCATGTGGAGTTAAAAGCCTTGATGGTTTCAGCAGAAAAATGCACCGTTTTCAGAAGATTGACAGTTTTCCTTATAATGGAGTTTAACATCCCATTTTAGTGTTGGGCCTTATAGTAGTTCCAGAATCTTGCCGTAATATTCCTCTTAAGAAAGTACAGCTACAGCATTTCCTTTGCCAACAAAACTAGAATGCTCTCATTCTCTCATAAGGGTTTCAACAATGCCTCTATCCTTTCTGATGTTCAGTTTTGTGGTAATGTTCTAGTGCCACAACTATTCATTGCCTGATATCATTTGTAGAGCTTTGTGGTAGTGCTTGGATCACCTATTCTACCCTGAATATGAACTAAAATCAAAGGAATATTCTGAGGAGTGGTGCAAAGTTCAGATGCTTAGCTAATATTGAGACCACAGCAGAGTATAGTGTCTCATTTGTCAGGTCGATAAGAGCCCACTGATGTTTGATGTTTAGCGCAGGATCATAAATTGGACAGTCTCAACACCAATCCCAGAAGATGAGAGTGATGTTAGCTCTCAATAGCTTCCTCCAAAGTTAACCTCAAGGATAGGCTGAGAAGGCTTCTTTCTATTCATAGATTAGATTACATTTTTATTAATCCTGTTTGATCACATAATCATATAGGACATGTCACTTACATGGTATATTACATAATATAGTATATTATTCACATGCACACTTAACTGCTGTTACATACTCTTTAGGTATTCCTTTAATGGATAAAAACAATTTTTTATTAATAATGCCTGCACTTTTTTTTTAACTTGTTAAAAGAACAGATATCCTTGATATAAGAGGCAATTTATTGTACACTTTAATACTGTTATACGTAACACTTTCTTCATATAGTGAAGTTCTATGATGACGGTTACTCAGATGTTCTCTATTTCTTGTGCAATATCTGTGTTTGTTCTGATTTTTCTCAAATTCCGAGAAGTGTTTCTTAACATATAATAATATTTCTAATATATATACACATGGAAGGAGTAAGATATTTAATAAATGGAATAGTGATTTACAGGATTCTCTTTTGCCTTTAAACAACATATTTATAATAACTTTTTTTTTTTAATATTGAATATAATATCTCCCTTATTCCCTAAAATATAATCCCATACTTCATTATATTATGAAAATATGCAAAGTAAAAGCTCCTCAGAACTTTAAGGTTAACCCTTTCCCTTAAAATATTCATTGTAAAACATACCTGGCTCAACCTTGCTGCTAATTTCTCTACCTGCACATCCCATTCTCAAACTTAATCTATCCACATCCCTGTTCTACGTAGCTTATTGGCTTATTTTTTATTATCAATTAAGGTTCATACCGATTTTATTTTTTAAGTGCTTAAGTGATATTGCATGTGTCTTTTCTTTATTTCTTACCAAACAATTTTATGAGAACCATCTTGTTATATTTTCATTCTTTGCTAGATTTTGCACTACCTCGTGTGTACTGCCACTACTGATATATTTGTATCATCTGCAAATAAGGTGACATGCCCTGCTGAAATATTATTAGGTAAATCATTAATACATAAAAGGAACAGAATTGGTTCTGGGACTAAACCTTGAGCATCCTATGCTAACAGGCTACATATTAGAAAATTTCATTTGTAGATGTTGCTTTGTTTTTTATTGGAATTTCCACAAATTGCTTATGATTACTAAGGTATGATTTTAGCCATTTATTTACTACCCCTCTAATCTCATAATTCTTTATTTTTTAAGAAGCATATTGTGGTCCACTAGGTCAAATGCCTTAGATACATCCCAGAATACTCCAATATTGAATTCCTTGGCATCCAGTGATTTATATATTTTTTCTACAAAACTATACATGGTTGTTTCTGTAGATTTTCCTTCTCTGAACCTGTGTTGAGTGATATCCAATATTTTAAATTTCTTAAGAAAGGTCAGTAATCTATTACACATTACTCTTTCTAGTATTTTTGACAAGGAACATAATGATACAGGCCTACTTCCCATTTTTTGTTTGTCCCCTTTCTTGTGAACAGGAATTATTTTTTCAATCTTTAAGGATTCTTGGAAAAACCCCCAGATGCTAATGAAACGTTGATTAAGTATATTAGAGGATTTACCATGTGCATCCAGCATCTTTTCCAAATTACATCAACTCCATATGAGTATTTGGTATTCAAATTTATTATCTTTTTCAATTCCTCGTAGTCCACTGGATATAAAAATATTATATGCATCAACATAGTTTTTCCATTCTCCTCTAAATTTTGCCTTGAAACTACTAGCTTATTAACACAATTTACAAAATAGTCATTAAATGAATGAGCAATTTCCTTTACATTTGTGATCAATTCCCTCATTTCACTTTTAATATACTATTTTAATTTTTTTATTCTGTTGACCCCAACTCTTTTTTTACCACCAACCACATTGCTTTAGATTTGTTATCAACCTAATTAATTATACTATCATTATGGTACTTTTCAGCAGCTCTGTTTATATATATTTTTGTATGCTTTGTAATACAATTTGAAGCTCTCTGTTGATAATGAATTGAACATTTGTCTTAAGATCAAGTTAATCAACTCTCACCCTTAAGAATATTGAGGGTGCTATTCATCCCGGATTTTCCCAGAAATGTTTCATTAAACATATTTACATTTGCCATATGCTAGGTATATCATCACATTGTCCTTTTATGTAAACATGAGAAACAATAGAACAAGTATTTCATACTTCAAAGTCCACTACTTAAAGTTTGTAAAATTAAAAAAATAGTGATTATGGAAGTGGTTAATGCTATTAACTTTAAGCTTAGTTTTTATTTGTCCTGTCACTATCTAAAATATGAGAGGTTCTAATCAAAATTAGTATAGTATTAAAAACAAACTGTTGAAAATATGAAGAATATTTCAGTTTATTTGATTTGAATTCCTTGTGTGAAAGTCATTTAAACTTTCAAAGAAATTAGTGAACACAATGTTATTAAACTTACTTTGAAGCTGGTGATACATTACAATCTTGTTGTATGTCATCCTCTGTGACATTTACTCCTTGTGAGACTAAGTTCACCTTCTGCTTCTGCAAAAGAACCCCAAATAAATTACTTACATATTTATTCATTAACTAGTTTTGACCAGGTGGATATAAAAATAAGGTGTACCCTGCTTAACATTTCTTTTCATTCTCAATGCTAGTGAGAAAAGTATTTACAGATATGAACAAAATATTCTGATCCAAGAATACTGTGCATACTTACCAATGTATTGGAGCTGATGCTCAATTCTTGGTCCGTTTCTTGTGATACTTGCTCCATTTTACTGTGTCTAATTTATATTTACTGTGATGTTGTATACAGAATTTATCATCACATATAACTGTTACATACACCAAACCTGGAAGGAAATTTTATATACATTACCATTAGGGAATCCTTTGCTCCTAAGGTATCTTTTTATTCTTTGCATCATGAGTAACACCAATGGTTGTTTAGTGTATGGATATTCTTATAATGACAAAAAGCTAATTAGGATTGTTGAATTTGTAATTTTGTAAAGTACTGGAGTTAACTGATATGATTTACAGTATTCTGAGTTAATGCCAATATTGTCAATACATCCTTGCAACATACAAAAGATATGCAGCAATAGCCTTCATTTGTTTTATGTTAAGGCAATCCTTTGCACAATAGCCAAGCAATGCTGCTCTGCTCTTTGCTACTCATTACTTGTGCCTGCCTTCTTTTTCCCATTTTAATTATTCTCTGCACTACACAACATGTGGATAAATATCAAACATGATGGAAAGTTTGAGGCAGTATTTTTAACACTTAAATGATTTCAGTTTAATTATATAACATATAATTCAATAACAGCCTGCCTTAAAGCAGTATGTATAGTATGTGAAATGCATGTAACAGTCATTGTATTAATATTTATATTATTATGTACATGTTCAATAATGTTATGTGAATGTATTACGTAATTTAATAATGTAGGAGCTGTGAGAATAATAGGTTAAAAGTTGCTAACATGAAGTAACCTTGAGGCAATAATGATAAGAAAGTTTAATAATGCTACTAGTCATTATTGGAGCAACAATAATGTAAATTTTGAGACAGTTTATAAATAGCCAATCAACAACCAGAAAAAACTTTAGTTAAATGAATATATTCTATTGGAGTAGGATTAGCCAATCAGAGACTTGAAATACAGAAATTTACAAATTTAGGCACTAGAAATCAATTCCGTTGGTTGTAGACAGTGCTCCTAACTAGATGCGTTAGTTGTAGACAGTGTTCCTAACCGGACGCGAGACACGTCCTCGAGAAATTTAATACTATTCATGTGAGATGAAAATAGTTTTACGTGTTAAATAGTGCAAGTAATTAATAAAAAAAAAATCTTACAGCTCTCTCTATATTAGTGAAGTGTTATTTAAATTGTGTCAAGGATTAATAAATGTAGTGAAGTAAAATTATAATCTGTGTAAGCCTATATTCTTCGGTCGCACCACAACCCTGCAAAGAGAAACATGTCTCTAAAAATAATACTGACACAGCCGAGGCAAACATAAATATATAATATTTAAAGAAACAGTCAAATTACAAAGTTAATATTTTTAAACATTTTTTGGGGGGGGGCAAAGGTTACCGGAAACGGGGTACTATATGTGCAGTTGCAACGAACTTCAAGTTCGGCTCCCAACAGTTGAAATACAATACAACTCCTTCAATACAACCTACTTCAAATTGATGCCCAAAGCGTGGTGCAAATAATTTAAAAATAACAATACAACAAACCATCTTCTTCAAGTTCTGTACAGAGGTATGTCAGCTTGGCAGCAATAGCATGGCTGTTCCATCTGGTGTGCTACATACACTACTGCTATTGCAAGAACAAAGTAGCAGATGTGCTGTACATAACTTAATTTTCCCTTAATACTGATAGCTAATGAATGTTTCATCAGATAAAATATCAAATTAAATTTGAAGTTGTATGCAAAGGAAGGTGTACAGTAAAATATATAGCTCATATACTTTCTGCTGTTTTCTTAATGTTAGCTGCACCATACCTAATGCAGGAATAACCTATTCTAGGACTTATTTTAAATACAATATTTACTCTAGAGCAGGGGTTCTCAACCTATGGCAAGTAACATACTGCTGCATGATGTGTAATTTTAGCAAATAAAATACATTAACATTTAGCTATCAAAAACAGAGGCACTATAAACAGTGAAGTTTTCATGTTTAATTTGGAATGAGTCACAGCTTTACACAAACTTTCACTTACAAAGATTTTAAAACGGGAATGTTTTCGGGAGCATTCATTCTCATCAGCAGTAGTTTGGTGACAGAAGATGTTCCCTCTTCTTTCCTCTTCCTCCTCTCCTGGATGGTTTGGATCCTGCTGCCATCTACTGGTACAGTGACAAAGCTCTAACTTACAAGTCATTAGCAGGATTTCAAAATTTACAATACGATCTCTATTCTTGGCAATGAATATTTTCTCACAAATAGTCAGTTCAAGTGATGAAGAAACTGGTTTTAACAATTTTATGACTTGACCAATGTTGTGATTCTCAGACTAAAAGTGGTGTGATACAGCAGATTTGTTTGTTTGTTTCCATTTTTTATTTCTCTGGTGCTCAAATTTCTCTTGGTTTCTTCTATGTAGAATTTCTCACAATCCTCGCAGTTGATCTAGTAGATTCCTGATTTAAGTGCATCTGGGACTGTGTTTTTAAGTGGATTGTTCAACACCTTATTCAGGCTGTATCCATCTTAAGTAGCTAATCAATGTCAAATTTATTGAGCACACACATCAGAGATGTCTTGAATAAACTTTCACTTTTGAGATGCACAACGTCAACTCTATTTATAGTACAAAGACAGCAGTGACTGAAACACAGCTGATAAGGATAACCTTTAATATGTTATGCGCTGCCAGTTGCACACTGGGAAAGTACTGAGGTGACTGCAGTACAGCGTGCTATGCACATAGGCAGTCTATGGCCTCACCTTAAAATGCCTGTACTGTAGTTCTGCATGGCTTTATAAACATACCTCCTTACAATTAGATCATGATTGAGACAGCCTTATCCTACACTATAACCACTTATCTGCTTTTTCTTTTCTTGCAACAGAAAATCTGAATTAAGTGTAGCTCTTATGCATAAAGATTATCTCTGCAGAGATGAATAGAGCACCTGTGAGGCACTACTAGCATCGCTGTTTGGAAGGCATCTTTCCAAATCTTTATTAATTCATTCACAGCAAGGATTGGAAAGTTCTCTGTTTCAAGCCTTTCTCCATGTGTTGCACATTGTTGATCACAGCCCTGACAGCACCTTTTGTTGTTGATTTCATTGGCGAACTAACCAGTGTGTTAGTGATTGTAACACAAATTTCCAGGTGAATTGAAAATCCTCCTTTTCATAGTGCATCTTTAACACTTCTAATACTGAAAGCCTTCTCCCCTTTAAAAGGTTAGCTGTTGAGATCGTTATACCAAAACAAGCTTAACTCCTGTATGATGGCACTTGCACATTTTCTGGATGTGACTGCTCATGGACACATAAGCAGCTTCAAGTCTTTTCTCCATGTTAAAAAATCCTGTACCTGTCACTCTAATAAAGCTAAATCCTGCAATGTTGACTATGGCCTGTTACTTGCACTTAATTACCAGTTGAATTTTTTGTGCATAACTTGTTCTGCAGAGAGAAAAATCTGATGGCTTTCTCTACTCACTCTTGTACAAACTACTCTTATAAAAGCTTATTCTTCTGTCTACTTCTTGTTAATTGAGATTAACTTTCATTATACATTTATGCAGATATAAGAAGTATATAGTAGGTTAATGTGAGAGTTTTTTAAAAGCAAATCACTCTGTGATGACTTTTGAAATTCCATGCTCCTTGCATGACAAGTGAACAATGAATAGCAACTTATCAGGCGAAAAAGGTATAAATATCTGAGAAATGGTTAATGCAACAAAAATTTTTGATGTAAATTGTGCATTTTAACAAGATCTACACTTTTTATGAGTAGTTAACATTTTGTTTATCTCTTGCAGTACACAAGTTACACAAAAATTATTCTGATTGAAGAGGGCTTTACAAGATACTCTGAAAAACTTTATATATCTTAAACATATGGTATTTTAATCAAATCATTTGGGTATTTTTGAGAAGATAAAAAATGTTGAACAATTTTCCATGTAATGGGTAATTTTCTTTAAAATTTTTGTGTCTCATCCTTGGAAGATGTTGCACTTAAATATAAAGTTTGGTATTTAACCAATTTTTTTATTTTTGAGTTATGCTGTTCACAGATATGTGTGTACACAAATGCTGTTTTTGCATTCAGGGAGTCTTAAAACATGCATTTGCAGTGAAATCTCAGAATAAAATTTTTGTGTGGAATGCAATACTTACTTCCTCTACTAACCATAGGTAAATAGTAGAGAAGTAAAAAGGCAGGTGTACTGGTACTTTTTGCCCACATTATACGAAGAGATACCTAGTGGAGAACTTACTCACATGCTCTTAAGACTTTAAACACCACACACCCAACAAGGGTTTATACAGAAAGTTAAAAGCTTTAAAAAATATAGCTTACCATATGATAAACACAATATGCAATCTATCTTCTGTAACTTATCTTGTTAAGAAAATTAAAATCCATAATAAAACAGAGCTAATAAAAGCGTTGAAATAAATTGCATTAGAAAATACTGAGGCCGCATACATGGAGGTACCTGCAGGCCACCAGTAAGTGTCTCTTGACCCGGCACTTGGGTGCAGCCTTTGATCAGCTGTTGGAACAATAATGAGTGCAGAACAATAGCCAGTGTGGAATAATAGCCCAACAATGTGCCACTTGCCTGTTCTGGAACATGCATTTAGGCATGTTCTAGTAGTTTCCTCTTCTAGAAGGTTCTGCCTTGTATATGGGGGCCTATATAAGGGTGTGCTCTCACCTGGACAGGCAGTTCTGTTAGTGATGAAGTGAAAAATGGACAGTATAGTTGAGAGTCATGATTTGATTTGATGGATCAGTTGTGTTGTGTTAAGATTGTGTGCCAAAAGTGACTCAAGTATAAGATTTCTGCTGTACTGAGTGCCTAGTGATAAGTAAAGTGTGTTTCACAGTAAATGTTGTTCTCATTTGTTACAATATCCACTTAAGATTTACAGAAAATCAGTGTATACACATCTACATTGATGGTTCTAAAATTGGCATTTGGTGCTGAAGTATATAGCACATTATTTTGTTCTTATACAGGGTCTGCCAGAGAAACCTGACAGTTTTTATACATTATTTTATTTTAAAATTACAATACATCTCAAAGGCATCTAATTTGATCTGCACAGATGCACAAGGAGTGTTGTAACCAACCTTAGGAGTACATGTACATCAGCTCAAAGCCTTTCAGACACAATGAGGCATCGATCAACCCAACTTGCCCATTTTTTGTGTAGACATGTTTTAAAAGTGATGAATCATGTTTGTCATTCAGCATGCATTTCACTGCCAATTTAACACTCATCGAAATGAACATGTTTCAAGCCTGAATACCATACTGTTGTAGGTGGCAAACTTTCAGAAAATGGCTTGTGCCATAGGGAGAGAGAAAAAAAAGAAAACACTGAAGAAACAGTGCACTGGCTGAGCCCTGGAGAATGTTGAATGTGTGCAGTCATGCTGTTCCTTAATTCCTTGGTGATCAGCAGTGAAACACACAAGTGCCCTAGAGATTTTTAATCGCTTCTGTGCAAAATTTTGCATATCAACCTCAAATTTCATCCCAACAACCTCGTTACCATGAAAGCAATAAGTGACCAGGATAAGGGAATTCACAGCTTTGTTGCCAGGACCTTTTGAATATTGTGAATGACCAGGCTATAAACAAACTCTCATGACAAATGAGGCCGACTTCCATTTGTTTATCTATGTCAAAACAGTACTAGGCATCAGAGATTCCTCAAGAGGTGTTAAAATAACTGTTACACAACAAAAAGCTTCTTGTGTGGTGTGGCTTAATATCTTTAGGGATAATTGGCCCCTGCTTAATTTAAGATGAAGAAGAGAAAGCAGCAATGTAAATTTGCAGTATTACATTGAAATGCCCAAAACTTTGTCACATCTGAGTAGCACAACATGGTATTGCATTAGATGCCATATGGTTCAAGCAGGTTGAAGCAGCCACTCACACTGCAAGATCTTTAATGAATGAATTAAGAGGGATATTGGAGCCTGAGTAATCTCGCAGCACGGGAATGTTTAATGGTCTTGATCATACAAGCTCAAACTTGTAATTACTTTCTTTAGGGCTACCATGACTCACTGAAGACATCACCTGATTTGAAGCAGAATATTCAGAACAAAGTGGTGGCAATATTCAATGTTTTTTTAACCTTGAAATTTACTACTGGTTATATTATGGACAAAAGTGCATAACAGGCATCAGTTCAAAATCTATAAATAAGTTTTGAAACGCAGCCTATTTTAAAACCTCTAATATGCGTAGTCTAACCAAAACTTTGAGATGCATATTACAGAATATTTCAACTGGTAAATTATTGTTTATAACATCTTTTTTACAGTCTTATAAAATAACAGCATTTAGTATCACACTCTCCAAATTAATTAAATGTTTCTAATAGATTTTCAAACATTTGTTGCTGTGTGAAATGCCTCAGGTTAGAACAATGCAAAGGGTAGGACAATGTAAAAAGTCTCAAAATGCATTTCAAAGTATTTATCTTGAATGAACTAACAAGGCTAATCCATAATACCCCAGGAACAAGGATGCTTACTGACTGCAACATGGAAAGTCAAATATGCACATTAGCATGTAATTTGTTTGTGACAGAATGATCACATCATTTCACTTGCTTGCAATTCAAATAAAATTGTGCAGGTTAACACCTTAAAATGAATACATTAACATTTTTTTCTAAAGGTCATACCATTACTGTTCCTGATTCTTCTAGTGAAAATGTTGTCCTAGTAGGTTTGTAACCAATGACATATTAAAATCTGTTGTTCTATGCTTGAACAGTTTCTACCATGAAGACGACTACTCACAATATGAATACAACATGTCGTTCCTGAAAATGGGAAGAGGAAAGTTAAAACTTGACTAAATTTCCATTTTCCAATCCTGGAAATTAATTGTGAATGCTCACACATACATTATTATTCCTGTTTCCAATTAATATGAACCAGTTTAAAGTTAAAGGCACAGGTTCTTGCTACATCAACTCACACTTTAAATGTGAATTGAATGCTAAGAAAAATCCTATCATGTTGTAATGCTGAAACCAACATGTGTATGTGGCAATGCAGTTCCAGCCTAATCATGATGATGTCATAGGCCTGTATGTGAGACATTGATGCTAAACAAACACCCAATCAACACAAAACCATCTCAAAGGAGAAAAAACTTCTTTGCACCAGAAACGGAAGAACTCGATTTAAGAAACTCCAAAATTTATTATATATATACTGTACCACATTGTGACAACCCTATATATGACAAACAGCAGCATGGTAAAACAACGATGTAACATTATATTATTTCATAAACACAAAAATTTCCTAGAAACTATGATTTGATAAACCTTTGGAGCATTAAAGGAAAGAAGCTATTACTATAAGACTGGAGTAGAGTAATATTAATAGGGGCTTCAGAACTTTGGCTGAATGCTGCATGCATTGTACCAATAGGTTTATTCATAAAGGTTCCCCTGAATCAGCATTAAACACTATACCAGCCAATGGCAGACTGACTCATCAAAAGGTCCCACCCACCAATTTATAAAATCTACATTCTGAACAACAATCTAACACAGGCCTAATGTTGGAGAGGTCCTCCTCGAAAGAATCGAATACTGATAAACAATTAATCTGGTTCGAATCCCAAAAGAATAACTGTACTATTCCTCACTCAAAAGCTTCAAATCATATATGTAACTATTACAAATTATTTTTCAGAAAATGCTTGCAAGACCATTTGACTGCCTCTGTGGTCAAGTGGTCAGGGTTCTGGCTCCTCAACCTACAGGTTCTGGGTTCGATTTACAGCTAAGGCAGGGGAATTTTCTTTAAATTAAAATTGAGTTTTATTTATGGATGCTCTGTAACTGCTGTGGTCCTTAACGTCCCATTCTATATTGGGCGTGAAAGACTGGTAATTTTGCTCAGAAGCCTTCTTATCAGGCTTGAGGTTCTTTTACGTGCTGTAAATCTACAACATGGGACCACCAGCTTTACTTCCCTTCCGAAGGGGAATTTTCTTTAATTGGAATTATTCACTACCCTCTGCACTGTGTAAAAATCCTTAGCATGGCTTCCTTCAGAAGGGAAGTAAATCCAGTGATACCGTGTCATAGATTTATGGCACGAAAAGAATCTTAAGCCTCGTAAAGAGGCCTCTGAGCTAAATTTCTTGTCCTTCATGCCCAATATAGAATGGGGTGCTAAGAGCCGTAGCAGTTAAAGACTGTCTATAAATATAACTCAATTTAATTTCCCTCCACAAGTATGAAAGTAAATTAAAATTAAATTGAGTTTTATTTATGGACGCTCTTTAACTGCTATGGTCCTTAGTGTACCATTCTATACTGGGCATGAAAGACTAATAATTTTGCTCAGAGGCATCTTTATCATGCTTGAGGCTCTTTTATGTGCCTTAAATCTACGACACGGGACCACTGGCTTTACTTCCATTCCGAAAGAAGTCATGCTAAGGATTTTTATGCCTGAAAACATCCATCGCCCTCTACTGGGTTTGAACCCGCAACCTCGGGAACTAGAAGCTAGCATGGTAACCACTACACAATGTGGGAGTGAATGTGAGTGTGTTTCCCAATGAAAATGGGTAAAAACCAACAGCAAAAAATCTAGTCAGTGAGTTAGTTGTTTCTACAGTAAAAAGCTCCTGATATGACCACACAAGTTAAAGGGAGGCTATACAAATTATATAAATAAAAAAAAAACAAAAATATATTTCTTTTCCACTTTGGATTTACTTGTAGGAAGTTTATTTCTTCATATTTTCAGCATTAATTAGTATTCTGTGAGCAAATATGCTTTTTGGGTTGGAAGTATATGTTATTTGAGTTCCTACTGCTGGTTTAATTCTTTGCACTTTTTAGATTTGGCCAATGACACTCATCAGTGTGATTTTTGGTTTTACTACAAAAAGATGGCAAGTAGAACACCATCCAGTGAAACTCTAATGGAAGGAAGTATGACTGGGTAATCAAGTATAGTACCAGAAAGGCACACTTTAAGGAATAGCTATCTTGCTGAATATCATGCCAAATGTGTACATTTACTTTTTCTACTACTTACCTGTTGTAAGTAGAGGAAGTACTACATCTCACCCAAAAATGATACCAAGATTTCACTGGAAATTCACGTTTTGAGGGTCTCTGAATACAATTAAAAAAAAATTTAGAAGGAAAACGTCTCCATTTGTGTATCCGTGAACAGCATAACTTAAAAATGAAAAGTGGGTTAAATATCAAACTTTGTACTTAATTTCAGCGTCCTTCAAGGATACGACACATAGATTTTAAGATAAGCCCTCCATTCCATACTACTGTTTACATGCAAAAATTTTCACTATGTTTTAATTTTTCAAAAATGGCTCTAGCGATTTTGAATTTCCTGGCAACAGCCTATGAAGTCCTCTTCATTCTGAATACTTTTCCTATAATTGGTAAGCCTTAAGAGATGAACAAAATCTTACTACACAAAAAATGAGCATTTTGTTAAAGCACATGATTTATGACAAATAAAATATTTTGCGGCATTAACTATTTTCAGTATTTTCCTTGTTATTGGTTTGAACTTTCAAATACTTATACTTTTTCAAGTGGTAAGTTATTTGTTTTTTCTTATGATCATGCAAGGAGCATAGAATTTCAGACATCACCCAGCGATCCGCTTTTTAAAAAATGTCACTATCACTTTAGCTTACCGTGTTCTTCTTATGCTTACCTGAATGTGTATATGTGTAATAAAATTTTATCTCCATTAACAAGAAGTATACAGAAGCTTAAATCTATGTAAGAAAAGTTCACATAAGATATTTTTAATTTTTCCTGAGGTAAATATTTAGTAGAATATGGTTTATAGAACAAGATTAAATAGGCTAGTACAGGGCATTGCAATATTATGGTAGCAGAATAAGGTACGCTTAGATAATAGTGTGACAGCAAAATATGGAGGATAGCTTAATCATGAGTGTTGGATTAGTTTAGCTCTTTTATTGCAGCTTTCCAAAACAAAACAAAAAATTCATGTATGAAAAGTTAAAAAATATATGTATTTCGGTATTTGGTGAAAATGAAAATTGAATTTTTTTAGATGCGAATCTTATAAAATCCTAATTTACCTTTTGAATCTTAGCCAAATCGTTGCCCCAGTTTAATACACTGACGTTTCAAATCAAGGAAACTGCTAATTTTGTCAACTGTAACTTAAAGTAATAAGTTTTTAAAGGGAACTAGGAGATTCGTAAACGATTTCTTTGTCAAAAATAATGTACTTTAGCTTTTCTTTTCTTTTTTTTCCCCCCGAAGTTTGTAAATATGCCCTCAATCAGCTGTTTCAGGTCAGACTTCAATTTCATAATTTTTGTTTATAAAGCCTCGTAACTCCTACTTAATTTTTAAAAAATGATATTATATGTTCATTTTCCTGAAAACAATACAGTTTTCTTAAAAGAGGAATCCGTATTTGTTAGTACTTACCCGCACATGTCTGTCAAAATCAATATTCCACCATAGTACCCTACTTTCTTAAAACTAGTGTCAAAAGGGCAGTGCCCACGTGTAAACATATGATCAAGTAATCACAAAGTGCGGGTGCAAACCACAGAAGAATAAAGACAAACGCACAAACCGTTAGTGACGAGAAAGAGTTCTTTTTGCGGACACAGTGATCACTTTCTATATTCTTTAACAATCACCGTGATCTTAGACAGTGATACGACGTGTTTGTAAACCGCGGTCACAAAGTGCATGTGTACGCGACGCGAGTTAAAAATCCTAAAATGTGTGTGTGGTTATAAAGGTGTGTCAGCTAGCAACGAAACTCGTCTTCCTTTGCGCAGAACTATATCTGGTGAACTTGCCTATCTTGTAGCGTGTGCTATATATGTGCATTAAATCGTACGTTTGCACATAACCACGAATAAAGCATTGGGAAAGCAGCAAATAGGACCAATTATTATGCATTTATTAATACCATAAAAATGTATTACAGAAACATGAACAACCTATTTGAATTGCCTTTCACGGGTTTTAATATTGCCCAAAATGAAAAAATTATTAGTGGCATCAGCCACACAAAACATGATTTTAATTTTAACACCAACTGCATTCACAGTGTTAAATAGATCTTAATTCTTCTTTAGATTCTAAAAGTGGCGGGCTCCAATAATTTATAAAGTTGTACACCACAAAGATTTGGGTAAATGTGCCACTTACATCATGGCTCTGAATGATAAATTGTTGAAAAAAGCAATTATTAACCTTAGAATATCTACTGTTCAGTCAGATGAGAGATAGCATATTAAGTGTTCTGTTTTGCTTTGTTGGGGGTATACATGCAAATTCTGTGATTTCTCCGGTGACATAATGTCGACATTGTTGGCATAGAATCATTAAAAATAATCAGAAGCCACATTCATGCTGGATATTTGGAAAGAAAATTAGCCAGATTTAATGCCATCATGATTGGGGTATCCCAACCTTGTAATACAGCCTAGATGCATCCCGAATGTTTTAGGTGAATGCTTCATTTGCAGAGGTATTGGGCACAAATGAATAGAGAATAAACCTGCTCTATTTGTGTCTCAAAAGGCATAGAATGTTCATAAATTATCAGCAACAGACAGTTGTTTCTAGGAGAGATTTAAACATTTTAGCTACATTCACTTCCGCAGAGCACCTATGAATATTGCTTTATCTATCGTTAAGTATGAAACAGTTCATAAAGAATGGAATCAAAATTTTATATCTATGAGCTTGAATAAAATTGGTAAGACCTTCAAAATGTTATTAAAATTGGTACAAAATGAACAGCAATCGTAAGGTGCACTTCCTGAAAATTTAAAATGTTTAGACTAGTGGCATTTACAGAGTTGAATTTTTTTTTTTTACATATATATCGGAGTTTGAAGAACATTTCTTTGTTGAGATCAGGACAAAATTAAGGACAGTTTATGGTAGACCCATCCACAATTTTTGCTAATGAGTCAAACTGGTGCACTTATAGATTTGAAATTGTATTTAAAACTTGAAATGAGATCAGTAAAAACATTAAGGGTAATTTATGGAGAGCTTTCTAACAAAGCAACTTTTAGGTGAGCCACTGCACAGACAGATTTGGAATTTTGTATGCAACAGCTTTAACTAACTTATTTCAAATTTGATTTAATAAACCAGTGATAAAATTAAAGTTACGTTTTATGAAGATCCTTGTAAAAATTCGCAATTTTTAGGCAATCCTAACACTACCAAGTGCTTTTTTATACCTATGTAAGAGTTTAATTAACATTCATCAGAAATCATTTAAAATTTGATTAAAATTGGTTAAATAGATGGTTATTTATATGATGGATCATTTCACACTGTAATAAATATTACAATGCTGCTGCATTATTTCTACCTGAAATGTAATACTACACATACACTTATGACAAAATTTATTACAATCCATTTATGCATAATCACTTATTTTCAATAACTGAAACAAAATCACAAGCCCTTATCTTTCACTCTTATCAGCAATACAAGCATTACCACAATTACCAATGTCTCTGAGGTGGCAGTCCTGGTAGAAGCAGTCAAAAGTTTGAATACTCCATATTTGTGTTTGACAACTGATGGGACGCCAATACATAAGAAATAATTGTAGGAAGGGAGCTGAATAATGTAAACTACATTTATGAAACAGTAGTCGTTCTCTCTCATATATAGTTGTAGTTATAACAAGCATACAATAGGTTAAAGCAAAGGTTAGATTTTTAAAAAGCAGATTGCTAAGTGATGGCTGAAATTCCACATTCCTTACATGACCCCAGAAAACATGAATAGCAATTTACTGCTTGAAAAAACTAGAAGAACTTGAAAATTCAAACCAATAACAAACAATATCCCAAAAACGGTTAATGTGGAAAAAAAAGCTATTGGATATAAATTATGTGCTTTAAGGAGATCCACATTTTTTGTGTATTAAAATTTTGTCTATCTCTTAGGGTTTATCAATTATACAAAAATGATTCAGAATGAGAACTACCCAGGCTATTGGTAGAAAATTCAAGATGTACATTTTATTTGCCATGCAAATATCTTAAACATATGAAATTATAATGAAATTTGTTATAGCCTATTTTTGAGAAAACAAAAAATAACTAAAGTTTTTCATATAAGGGGTAGTTTGGGGTGAGGAGGGGAAGCTTCTCTTGAAAATCTTTGTGTTGCATCCTTGAAAGATGCTGAATTTCAACACCATTTGGTATTTAACCAACTTTTCATTTTTGAGTTATGTTGTGCGATGCATACAGAAACCTTTTTTTCTAAAAATCCCTTATCTTGGATTCAGGGAGCCTTAAAACGTGTATTTCCTGTGAAAACTCTGTAGTAAACTTTTGGGAGGAATGCAATACTTCCTACTACAGGTAAGAAGTAAAGAAAGTAAAAAAGATGAAGTCCCCGAGAAAACACTTTCAAATTTAAACAATTCAAGTTTATAATATTTAATTTAATAGCAAAATTAAGACAACTGTATGCATTACAATACAACTAGCCATTAAAATACATCAGTGTTGCTAAATCACTATTTAAAAGAACCCTGTGGGTCTTGACTCTGCTTCCAGGTTGGAAACTGAGACAAATACTGCATAGAATTACTGTCATAATAGTTTTGTCCCTTCACTTAGCATTAGCCCACATTATGTTTACTTTCATCTTGTGTAGGCACTAAGTAAGAAAACTGAATCATGGGGAAAAAAAATTTCTGAATGACTTTCTGCAGTCACTCTTCTGCAAACTATTCTTACAAAACCTTATTCTTTTATTATTTTTTGTATTAAGATGAGCTTTCAATACACATTTTGTGTAGGTATTAAGAGGATACAGTAAGCTAAAATGATAGATTTTTAAAAAGCAGTTTGCTATGTGATGATTTTGAAATTGCCAGCTTTTTACATGAGCATGAGAAAAAACAAATTCTGACATCACTTGAAAAACGGTATAATTATTTGAAAATTCAATCCAATAACAAAGGATATCTTGGAAATGGTCAAAGTCACAAAAATGTTTATTTTACATAAACTGTACTTTAACAAAATCTATGTTTTTTTTTTTGTGTAGTAAGATTATGTCTATCTCTTATGGTTTACCAATTATACAAAAGTCATTCAGAATGAAGAAGATTCACAGGCTACTCCCAGAAAATTCAAGATATACATTTTATATGTCGTGCAGTATTTTAATCAAAATTGTTACTGCAATTTTTGATAAAATTAAAAATAAAGGAAGTTTTTCCATGTGAAGGGTAGTTTGGGGTTGGTGGATTTTCTTGAAAACCTTTTTTTTCATCGTTGGAAGTTGAACTTAAATATCAAGTTTAGTATTTAGCCAACTTTATTTTAGAGTTTCGGTGTTCACAGACACACACACAGACCTTCTTCTAAAAATGCTTTCTTTATTTATTATTATTTAGTGGGAGTTTCAAATTGTGTATTTCTGGTGAGATCTTGATATTAAATTTTTCAGTGAAATGCAATACTTCCTTTACTTGCTATATATAAGCAGTAGAGAAAGTAAAACCCTTTCAGTGTTTCATTCATATAACTTACTCAACCCTATCATTTATAAAGTATTCTTACAAAAGCTTGTTCTTCCATCCACTGTATTTTACTTTGGATAAACATTTGGAGAAATGGTTTGATTACACATTTCGTTGTAATTACAAGAGAGATACAGGAGGCTGAAGCTTCAGTCAAATGTTTAAAAATCTCCACATTGTAAAGTGTGTTCCTTCTCTTACGCATTTCTTAAACTGTTTAACCCCCTGGGCCATACTCTTCCTAAAACTGCACTTCTTTCTCTTCCTCTATATCTGCTGGCATTTTAATTTTTTATTATCCCTCTGTCTTCTAACTATTTTACACTCTAGTGGACAATGAACATTACATCCAGGTTCTCACACATAATCCAACTTTCTTTACAGTTGCTTTTTACTCCTTTTAGAAATAATGCTCCTGTTCACATCTATGCATAACCTACTCTTCAAAACAGATCACAAGTTTCCAGATTTCTTTTAATTGTTTTGTACAAAACTAAATAGGTTTTGTCCTCAAAAAGTCAGCTTGCTTCTCTAAGCCTTCTACCCTCTGTTTCACTTCTTTCCAAAATCCACTATTACTGTTTTGACCTAAAGTACAAGTTATGCAAAATTCATTCAGAATGAAAAGGACTTCACAAACTGTTCACACAAAATTTAAAATGTACATTTCATTTGTCATACGAATATCTTAAACATATATTTTAATCAAAACCCTTATCTGTTTTAAGTCAAAAATAAGGACAAATTTTCCATATAAAGGATAATTTGGAGTGGAATTCTCTTGAAAATCTTCATATCACATTCTTGAAAGATTGTAAAATTAAATATCAAGTTTGCTATTTGTGGCATGTAAGTAAACAATGGGCCAAGCGCCAAAAACTGACTTAGAGATTATCAATCAAATGTTCACAGCACTTGTACAAAAGCAACATAAAAGTTGAGGAAAGCTACACAAAACTACACAGGTTTCTAGTCATGTATGTTCTTTTACTTTAAGAAAGTATGTTTAAGAACAAAATGATACAAAAGTTGAAAAAAGTGTAACATTTGTATCCAGTGACTTTAGCGTAAATAATGATACAAGCACCATGAAGCCTATTTTCACTTCATTTCAAAAGTTCTCTTAAGAACACTTATTCTCCTCTTTCAAATATGGAATCATTTTAGATAAATCCCTTCTCTTTTCTTCAGACAACCTAGTTTCACAGTGTAATGGTTCCAGTTCCCCTGTTGAAGATCAGATGGCTTCATGTTGTTCTTCAAGATGTAAATTTCCTTTAACTTTTTAATTTCATTTACAACTGACCAAACTTGCAGTACCCCTGACTTTTCAGTTGGCTGTCTGATCCACTGTGCTTTCAAAATGTGCATATTGGTGGTGTTCATATATTTTTCAGCAGCTGACTTGAAGTCATAAAAATCTGTTCTTTGCCTAACAGTGACTTTGAATGGTGTGTGCATGCGCGTGCGTATGTGTGTGGCTTCAAAGATGAGAACTAAATCTTTTGGAACTTCACATACTGTTAGTTAACCTCTTTCATTTCCCAATGTGAGCAAAATCACAATCATAAGACATGAGAGAGTGCCGCTTCATAAATAACTTGTTCTATTTCCATTTTTTTTTAAATTTATGGATGCTCTTTAACTGCTGTGGTCTTTAGCATCCCATTCTATATTTTGCTCAGGGGCCTCTTTAGGCTTGAGGTTCTTTTATGTGCTGTAAATCTATGACACAGGACCACCGGCACTACTTCCCTTCCGAAGGAAGCCATGCTAAGGATTTTTATGCTTGAAAAAATCCATCACCCTCCACTAGGTTTGAACCCGCGATCTCAGAACTAGAGGCTATCACAGTAACCACTGTACCACGAGGGACAACTTCTATTTGCATGAAATAACCTTTTCCTGTCAGGTGCACCCACAGAAACATCATCTTATTTTTGTTCTACCCACAGCAGTGTCACTCCACATTACGAGTTTCTTTTTACAAGTAAGTTTGGACATAAGGGCTTTATGCACACAGGAAGCAATTTCATTTCCACCCCTATCACATAAGGTCTCATGCCAGAGAAACATGTGACCGGTTTGATTATCATCAACATAAATGCAAAAATTATAATTTGAGAGCTGCCGTGAATAGTACATTTCACTGTGCCCTAATGAAGAAAGAGAAATCACTTTTTGTAAATCCATTGCAGGTGTACAAACTTCTGAGTTCAGCCCTTGACTCTTGCTTGTGTCAGCTTTCTTTTCCGTGATGCAGGTCTAGTTGCAGTTTGTTCTCTTTTGCGATCATATCACACCTCAATTTGGCTTTAAGAAGATCACATATAGAACATGTCACTTGACAAACAATGAATTTTTAGGTTGGAGAATTTTTCATTAAAGACTTCAGCATAGAAGTGGTGAAAAAGGTCAGGTCTTCACTCAAGTATTCTTTGTCAGCTGTGATTTTACCCTCAACAGTGGCTTTCTTGCCTTGATATTTCACCTCTTTTCCTCCATTTTGCAGTATTATGTTTTATTTATCTATAACAATTACTTAAGCCATGCTATATCATGCAAGTAAACAATACAGCTACTTCAATTGTCAGTTATTCACACTAATCTGTGCCAACTCTCTGTCAGTGTCTTGGCATATGACTCATTATTTGAACATTGGTGTTGGTGTTTGACATGAGGCCATCTTCTGACATCTATCAACACTGTTTCTCGCTGTTCTGGTCTTTGGATCAGAATATATGATATTGGCCATAGCGTTTACAGCAGTATTTCACCAAGAACTCAAATTTTGAATTTTTGGCACTTGACCCATTATTTACTTACATGCCACATTTATCATGACATTTTGTTTTTGAGTTTTGTTGATCGCAGACACACAGCTTCCTTTTATAAAAATGATGGCTCGACGCTGATCATGCCCAAATGATTGTATTAGCTCAACACTCAATAAAGATATCATAAAAATGATTTAGATTCAGAGCATTTCAAAATTGTGCATTTTCAGTGAAATGTGAATATCAAATTACTGAATGGACTACAATACTTCCTCTAGTTACTTAGGTGGTAAAAAATTAAAAAAAATATATTTCTATAGCCGATTTTCAGCTGATGGCCTACTGCTTAGTTACCATGGCGAGATGTCATAGAACTTTCAGTATTCTGGTAAACTTTCAAAAATACTTGAGAACCATACTTAAAGGCAGCTTCCACAAGTATAATTTCTATTTCATTTTTTTAATATTTGGACTTGAATTGAGTTTTATAAAGCTGGAGATGGGTTATGAATTCCCTTAACACTGAAACCTTTAAGGTTTCTTGATTATTCTCCTATCTTTATAGTTTTAGTTAAATATACCTGTTCTTTTAACTAAGTTTTTTGTAGGAAGATCTTTCTCTGGGTTAAACCCAATAAGTTGTATACTTTTCTACATAAGACTTTGCATTACAAAATTATATGAGCAGCAGTTTCATTATATAGCTTACAAAGATTGCCATTGTAGTTGCTTCCTTAATCTATAATCACCCTATATAGCCCAGTTATTAGCCTTTTTTTGGGATCTATTTCTTCAGTAATTCAAAAGGATTTTTGATTGTTCATTTACTATGCTTGTATCCTGATTGAACACTTTTGGTGGGATCATTTAATCCACTCAGCAATTTCATAAATCAACAAACTGGAAGTGGTAGACAATGAAATGAAATAATAACTTTTAAAAATAACATTGAGTCAGAATGAACCCTTAATGCTTCACCAACCTTTACTTGCATGTGTCACAGACGTCTGCATCATTAGCTACCTTCAACTGCCAGAAAGATTAGATGTGCTCCCTCTGGAATCTTGAGGCTCTCCTACTGGACATTTCATGAATCTATGGAGTAGGATGGAGTGAGGTTCAAAAAATTTGTTTGCCATCCAAGTTTATGAGAAAATTCCAAAAGATCTTCCATGGTTATGAAATGGTGCTAGCCCCACAAAACAGACACAGTATAAAAAACTTAATTAAACCAAACGGATCCAATGTAACACCTTCTTTAAAGAAACCAGGAATTTACAAAATCAGCTGTGAAGATTGCGAGAAAATATACATAGCAAAAACTAAAAGGAACATCGAAACCAGCCCCAAGAAATACCTTAGACACAAAAGTACAAACACAGAAAAATCAGCAGTAGCATACCATTTTTGGAACTACAGCCACAACATTAAAAACAGTGTCCATCTTTTGAAACAAGTACAAAGATCAACAGAACTTTGACCTTTGATCTTTGTTGAGAAGATTTTCTGAAAAAAATATGAGTCAGCGCTAATGAATTTGAAATTCCTGCTGAAGACAACCCACTTCATAGATTCATCAAATGTCCAGCAGCAGAGCCTCAAGATTCTAGAGGAAACACATCTAAACAGTCTGGCAGTCAATGATACAGATGTCTGTGAAACATATGTACTATGTGTAAGTAAAACTTAGTGAAATATTAACTGTTAATTTTGACTCAATGTTACTTTTAAAAGTTACTCGGCAATTGTTCTTCAGATAGAGTTTAAAGGAATGCCAAAGACTGGTTCTGGTCCAGTGAAAGATTAGCAAATCCTTTCCTTGCCAAGATATCTGCTTTTTTCATTGCCTAAGGCTCCCTTATGTCCAGGTGCTCACCCAAGAGTAACCTTGTTGTGTTTGGTCAGCTGTATAGGGTTTTCTAGGTGTTCTCACACTTAGATGTTATCTGGTTCATTAGAAATTCTTTTAAGAGCTGCCTGGCTGTCAAAGAATATCAAAATGTTTGTAGCCTCTTTTTAGATTCTCTCTTGACACAGTATCAATTGTATAAACTTCAACTTGGAATTCAGTTGTATTACAACCAAGAACATAAGTGTGCCTCTCCATGGATTCCAGCCCAGGATCAATTGTCCATTTTGGAACCATCAGTGCACCAGATTAGACACCCCACAGAACAATGTATCTAGTTTTTACTCCAATCTAACACTATGTTAAATGGCTTGTCAAAGTATAATTTTGGTAGCAGATAATCACCCATCTCAACTTGAGGGTCACTAAATATACTTGTAATTCTAGTATGCCCTGGAATATTGAGATTGTAGCAGTTTAAATTTAGGTTCAGCTGATACATCCCCAGCCTTGTAACTTCTTTGATATATACAGGGTGAACCAGACCATCCATAACAATAATTTATTTTTAACATATGGTACTAAAGTATGACATAAAAGTATTACTACAGCACATGGAAACTTTCACTTGAGCTTCCAGAAGTGGGATTAGTAGCATATTACTTTAAAATTTCAAATGGGAATCAAATAGGGTACCATTAGATAGAGCTCTTTAAAATGTTAACACAGGAAGCTCAGATGGCCTTGAATAGTATAATAGCAATCAAGTGTTTTGTTTTCTTTATTTTTGTGGATAATGAATTAAGTCTTCCTTCTATAACAAACAATGATGCTTTTGGTATATTGATGGTATTGGGTGAATTTCGTATACATTTCCAGACTGATGAGCATATGTAATGCTAAGAGATAACCTTAATGTGCTCATCAATCTTGCTACTCATTTACAACCACAACTGCAACCTAGCCACAACACAAATAATATACTTTTTTCCTTGAAAGAGTATGGATGAATAAAAATGTTTCCTGCCAAAGTTATTTGTTAACTATTACATGGTCTGCTTCACTCTGTGTATCAATAGGAGGCAAATTCAGGAGGATTTCGATTGCAGCTGATTTTGTACTTTTTATTATATTTTGCAGATGCAGATCCCACATACAAGTTTACTGAGTACAGAGTTTAAACAGTCTGAACCAATCTCAATTGTTCATTAAATAGGACAGCAGTTTTGAAGCCCAGCATATTTTTATTTCTAAATGGGATGAATGCTACTTTAAAAGGATTTAAGCAAAGTTCCTTGCACCACTCTTCCACGTATTTCAGAGCTTCTAACATGAGCTCAGATACATTATATGCATACTTGCCCTGGATGAGTATGACATTAGTGTCAGCAAATCCTTGGTGTTCAGATTGACTAGGAGATCATCCACGACCAACTCCCTTCCTGTGGGCAACCCCTGATCGCAGATACTCAAAAGATTTCTTCAAACATATTAATGTGAATCCTCCATGCTTTCGGCAGTTTTTATCCTGCTGCAACAGGTGTCATTTACCCTATACCTTTTAGCTGCTAAGATTATAGATTCACATGACACATTATCGAAAGCGCCTTCATAGAAAAAGAAATGCTCCCAGAAGAATGCTTTGGTGGTTGTGATTTCTCTTGATCAACTGATGAGCCATCTCACATGATTTCCTTTGTTGATAAACATACTAATTTGGGTTAAGTGGCCTCTCTTAGCGAGATTTCTCTGGTGTGCTTATCAACAAGTTTTTCCATCATTTTTAAAATAAATGAAAATAGATTTTTTTGGTTGAAAGAATTTTGCCTGATCGTGACCAGGTTCAAGAATAACGACCACCCTTATCGATCACCTCCAGATTGTCGGTATACAACAAAATGCAGGCGATTCTGAACCATATGCATAAAATTGGTATGATGAATTTCTTCCCTTTTTCTAACAGGACTGGGAAAATACCATCAGGACCAGGTTATTTATTGGAATCAAATGAACCTATAGTCCAAAGGATTTTATTGTGATCAGATATCTGTGATGCTGTTCTGCAATCTCCCTCTAATGTTTTCTTACTGAGATCAGAGGTTTGATGGAGATGTCATCTGTGAAGTGTATTTGCATAAACTCTCTTTCCCTCCCAGTTTTGGTACAACAGCTTTTAGGTTGTTTAAGGTTGCTAATGGATTAATTGGTGCTTTGGCCATAATCCTCTGTGCCATATCTGGGATGTTATCTTTCTCTTGACACAACTTCCTCCAAGTATTATTTGTCCTCCATATCCTTTAAAGTACTTTGTGATAAGTCTGCCCTTATTTACCCAGTCACCAGTTTTTTTTTGTTTTGTTAAACAATTTCCGAGATTATCCCTCATGTTTTTCAAATCCCTGTTCCACCAACTTTTTTAACCTCCTTCTTGGTGGAGATAATAGTTTAAGGACATTATGAGGTTATGATGGCATCTTAAAGCTGTTCTGAGACTATATAGCCCTTCAGTAACTTTGTATATTGTTATATAACTATACCTCCATTCGGAGTTCCTGAATCTGGCGGCCAAACTGACAGCCATGGAGGACCTCATTCAAGATCTACAGACCATTGCAGAAACATTTCATCAAAATCATGCACCACAACAAACACCACTTATCAGCAGCTCAAATCCACTGACTGTACATTACGAACTTCGAAAATTACCATGCCCAGCTCAGAGCCTACATGACAAGAAATCCGAACACCAGGAAGCTTCCAGTTCACACTCTTTGCCATCTTCTTTGCATTGAATATGCAAATGACTAAGTCTTTGGACTGATCACCAATCATATGTTGAATTTCTTCAAAAACCACTCATTTTTACCTTTCCTCTTCCACAATCATCACCTTTGAGGCTCTAGGCTGCAGCCATTGACAGTCTGCAGGACGCACCATTTTCTCCATTGGTTTCCTTTCTTTCCTTATCCTTCTTCCTCTCCAGTGGAAGGGTTTTAGTGGGTAGGGCCATGCCAGTGAGTCACACACTATCAGCATCACAGGTGTATATAACATATATTTCCCCTTCACTCCAATATATATAGTACTCTATTGGTGTGCTGTGGATTATGATAAAATATTGATGTCAAATATGATTGATTTCCATCAGCATGTGGCTGTGGTCCAAGAGAGATGACCCATCAGACACATGCCACTTCTACCATGGTACTTATGCTTGCAGACCCAAGGGTTGTCAATAACTTCTCATTGTCTCTGTGTTACAAAGGAAGGTTCATCCCATCTGTTTAATATTACTAGGTTCTTTAATATTACAAAGTTTAATAATGATTCTCCTCTTTGGCGTACATTGGTGCTACCCCATGCTTTACAACAAGAGTTTACATCTACACCAACAATTATCTGTAGCTTAGATAGCCCACAGAATTGGCTCCAATTCAAGTTCTTCAGAGGGTGGTGAATGTATAGTGTCATGCGGCAGGTAAGCTGAGGCAAATGCAGCCTCCTTTATGGCTCCTGTTGTATGGTATGATAACTCTTACCACTGTTAGATCTTGGTGACAGAATTAACTCATTGTCAGAACTTTCAAGTCATGTATCATATATTAACTTATCTCTGAGAGTGTTAGTCCTGACTCTACGTTTTATAAGTAAGGGTTTTGTACCAGGGCTGTGTCTATGCTCCTGGTTACTAGCTTCTGAAGAGAGGCACCTCTATTATACTGAAGGTTTATTTGCTATATGTACATATTCTGCAGATTTCTTCTTCAGTTCCAATACTCTTAAGGTTAATTGACTTAACTCTAAATATGGTTTAAATCCTACTTGGGTTAGTGCCTTTAGAGGTACTTCATCAATAGACAAAAACAAAGCTGCTTCTTGTCCTCAGCCCAGGATTCTAGATTTCCTAAGTTCTAAGATCTTCTTCCAAGATCTTGGGCTCCTTGTTTTTGAGGAATTTGATGGGGAGCAATGCAATGGCCCTAGTAGTTATTTCTTTTGCAGTAACAACACACAAGACAGCTCCCTCTAAGGGTTTATGCATTGAACCTTCTCCATGAACCAATTGCCCTTTTGTTGGTACAGATAATAAATATGACACTTTATCAGCATGGCCATTCTTAACTGAGGCCCAGCAACTGGTTCACTTTATCAGACTATCTTTAAAGTTGCCTGTTGTACTTACTGAACTTGTGTCAGTCTTTCCTCAGGATATTTTTCCAGAACAATAGCCATCATTAGAGCAGTCAGAGCTTGTTACCCCAAGTAACATACTGGGTCTTTGTTAGCCTGCTCTCCATTCTGGCCATTTTACCACAGTCTGTATTTGGCTTCCAGCTGGGATGGAGTGCTGTTTCAGATCTGATTCTTTTGGAGCCATGTGGAGTTTCAGTTGGTTCTTGTGTCCTGAGGATTTAGTATATACCTCTGTTCCACTTCCTCAGGTCTTGCTTTTCTGGGTCTCATTGGTTCCCCAACTGCTCTTTTCTATGGCAATCTTTCTGCACTAAGGACCAGAAAGTCATTTCTCCAGGTGAAGCCTATTAAACCCTGAAGTGGCATGTTTTACTTCTTTCCCCTCGGCTGGGCTTGTATTATTTCTTCCCTTCTGATGATCAGAGACAAATGATGAGGCTTGATTAGCTAAATCTTTTGAATCTCCAGTTGTGTGGTTACTTCCTTTCCACTTTCTTAGGGTGTTTCCTCAACCATAAGCCCATCCGTTTTTCATCTTTTGTTTCTTCCTTTTTTGAATTTGACTTCTTTCCTTTCAGTTTTTTTATTCTCTATTCATGTTCACACTCTTGGAGTACTTATTCTATGGTTTCACCCTATTTCCTACAGAGATCATTTGTGACATCAGTTTTTAGCTACTTTGGTGCCATACAACCCTCTGTATGTTGCAATTCCACTTTTGAGTGAACCATTCTTTGTGAGGGCTCCTACTGGGAGATCCAAGAAAGGCTTTCTAGTTAAGATGTCCTTCCACGGTTAGATTTGCATGCTCAGCTGCTTCTTTATTTGTCAACTCGCTTTCAGCCATGCAGCATGGATGGTTCTGCCAGCACAGCCTGCAAGATCTTTATTGCACTAAAGCTCTCCACCTAGACAAGATCTTGGGGCTTATAGGGGGGAATATTTAAGCTTTATAGTTAATGCCATCAACATTAATGTTTAAATATAAAATCACACAAAAAGAAAACGGATTGCACTTGCAAAATGTAAGTAATCTTTAAAAGTAATATAGAGTATTTTACGTTTGAAACAAAAGACTTAAAGCAGATACAAGCATCTTACCATATTAGCTCACTAGAGAATTGGCATGGAAAGCTGAAGATCCACAATTCATGTCCTGGCTATGATAATAGATTTTTCAAGTTTGGTTCAACTTTCTAAATACATTGTTTTTTTGGAAAACTGAATATTTTATTTCACCTCCTTCAGCTTTTATATAGTAATTTATTGTAACTGAATACAACACAATGTGGCATGTTGTAATGCTTAAATATTTTATGCAACTCTATACCACTTATCTCTGGAAAGAAAAAGACTGCTCCTTGGATTTGTCTCCAATATAATGCAACTTTCTCAGCCAGGAGGACATTGACACACCTTTATACTCGCATCACAATTGAAACAATCAAGTACAGTAAAGGATGCAGGCTTACCATGAAATACAATGAGAAGTGCATGTGCTTTTGTAACCTTTGTGATAACAGTAGATCTTATTTGTCCAGTTGGTGATTTAAAGCTGCATTAAAGTAATGGATGTGGGAAAACTGATTGATTTAGTGAGAGAAAACCCAATTCTTTATGATTACTGTCATCCTACATATAAGGACACAAAGGAAAGAGACAGGACATGGAAGGAATTGGCCACAAGCCTAAACATAAGCAGTAAGTAAAATTTATTTTCATTCAAATATAGGTGGCTCAAAATCACAGGTAATAAAACAAGAAATCAGAACTGTGATTTTGTCCATTCTCTCTGTAATCACTAATTAAATTTTTTCCAGTCATAGCACTTCAATTTAACAACTTGCATAACTCAGGCTCTATCTTCTGGTCACTCACCAATGTGTCAAACTCTCCTCTTTTCATTTATAGACAACAGCTGCTCACATGCAACAAGAAATCCCTGAGGAAACAGCAGAACAGAGGTTTATCATCTACATGCCTCCCTTTTATACCCAAGTGATACCTTTGAGATGATTTGCAACAGGGCAGCTGGAGGGGGTTCTAGTTAAGATGCCTAACTTCTCCCTGCATCCCAATAAAATTTCTGGATGCAAAATATGCTGAGGGTACCTCACCCCCTCTCTCTATCCAATTAATATTGCCAGCTGGCACTGAAACCATGCCATGCTCCAAGGCAGAACAAGTGGCAAGAAGTTCCTGCCACAGAATGAAATATATCAGGTTTATCTTGTTTCCAACACATTCTGTTTTCTTTCCTTAATAATAAGCTAAACACTTTTTCAATATACCGAGGCGCAAATGATATGGATGGCATCAAGATAAATGACAAATCTAAAACAGGCTTGCTACTAGAAGCCTCCTAAAATTGAAGTAAATATTCCCATATCTCCCCCCAAAAAAGTCCTGATATTGTTTTATTTTTATGCAGTGTGTGGATATGATCTGGACTCATGATTTGTGACCACTGAGAGGAATGTTTTGTACAAATATACTTCACATAATGAAACTACATCATGATTTTCCATCCTTATACCCTAATCATAACTGCACTGCAAAGAAAGAAATAAGCTTCAAATTTGTGGCAGGTTTCTGTCAAGAGGAAGAAGATGCATTTGGTAAACGCTGTAATTTACCATCCACGTCACAGTATATCAGACAGTTTCATTTTGTGTCATTAAGTTAAACCATTTACCCAAAAACCCAAGTGGATTTTATTCAATATTTGAGGGATTATAAGCATTCTCATTGACACAAAAGTTTTCTTTACAGAGTCAAAATAAATGTTCAGAACTTCCTTTTTAATCAGTGGTTTAGCAGCTGATAGCCATGGAAAAAAAGATGCATATTATTGTCCACTTGCTTCCATGATGCACCAACTGCCTTCTATACATAAGTGCAGGCTACAAGTGTAACATAGAGTAAGTACAAGTTGTTAACGAGTGAGAGTGTAACAGTTCCCTTCTCACTTGCACCATTACCCTTACAAACAAATGCTATTTTACTTCCACTTGTAACCTGCACTGCTGCATTTCCATGTGAATTCATACCAACAAACATTATTCAGATAGCTTAGGAATGATTTTATAATAAGATAGAAAGCAAATGATGATAAATGCATTGCAGGAGCTGAACATTGATTGGGATAAAGAATTACAATTGTCACTGCACAGTGCTCCCACACGACCATCTGCAAAATCCATCCCTGCATCAATGCACTCATCTTATTTTATACAAACCATATATAAGATGCTATAGATTTTGTTTGGAAAACTTGTATCCTTTTTTTAAATGTTAAATTTCTGTTACAGGGGATTTCATGTTGCATTTGGAAATTAAGTAAAATCTTCCTCCCCCCTCCCAGACCTCCTCTTGTAAATTACTTAAGGCTGCCATAACCTGCATGATGCATAGAACCTTAATAGCAGTTTACTTTTCTTTTCAGCCCCTTAAAATTATATGTTCATATTGGGGGCTTTTACTTAAACAGCTGAGTTGGTGTTACTAATTTTTACCAAGAAACACGTTCATATTCATTCCCATTGCATACTTCAAGACTGCAGAGGGTAGTTAAAGAAAAATTCTCCCACCACAGCTGAAATTTGAACCTGGGACCTATGGGTTGTGAAGCCATTATGCTAGCCACACAACCAATGAGGCAGTCTCAATTGACATAACTGTTCATAACTAAAATCAAGTGGCAAATATTAAGTTTTGGTTTTATTAATTTTAATTTATGCTGTATGTATTGTTGGATTTAAAAATTAACATTTAGTTTTCAAAACTTTCTTTACACTGAAGAGTATTAGTTCTTTATAGAATGAGTGGGAGGCTTAGGGGTCAATTTCTGAGGCTCACATTTTGGAGCTCTTGGATACAATTCACATAGAATTGGCCACCCTTATCTTGAATTTGTTTCTTCTTCTTCATGGTTTTTCCAAGTGGACATGCAAATGCTAGGGTGAATTACGTACTATGAATTTTCCTTCCCTCATTTCATTTTTCAGGGTTGCAGGGCCAAGCACGAAGGACAGCAGTGTTTGGCATATGCAGTGAATGTGCTTTTAGGAGAGAATGGTTTCTTCGTGGCATGCAACCTTCTGCCCAAACCTATCAGTCAGATAGGGGCAAAGGGGCGACCAGGATGCCAAATCTGGAAATGTTAGGGACTTGATGTTTCTACTGCCATGAGGTCTGCCTGCCCTTCATGCTCTCTCACCTCATCTCCATCTCTGAGGTTTAGTAGATGCTATAATCCTAGCCTTGGCCATGGTGCTGAAATCCCCCTCCTTTGTAATCCCTAGTTTTCTATGGGTTAGAACTTTTAAACCTTAGACAGTCACCCTTCAATCTGGTAAAAACAGCTCCTCAGAATCAGTAAAAGTATAGATGTTTACGGTAGTTGTGTTAAATGCCTCATCTGTACTTTGAGGAATCAATACTGACTATGTATATTTAAATTTTCTCAGGTGATGTACTGAAGATGAAGTGGAAGAATCTCAGAGACAGCTACTTAAAACATCTGAAAAGCAAAAATACTCCCACTGGCCAGACACCTGGAAAGTACAGATTTTGGCAATGGGCCAAGCAAATGGAGTTCATGGAACCTCACTTGAGTTTTGCCCAGGCGATGTCCAACCTTCAACCCAACAGTTCTGCAGCTCAGGAACATTCTAGCCAATTACTTGCAACAGAAAGTGAGGAAGAGGTTGTTGAGAAACCAATACAAGAGACACTGAAAAGTGAAAATCTTCAACCAACTCCTGTCATCATAGAGTGCCACACCAGTGCACTTAGACCACTTAGACAACCCCGGAAACATACCCGACTACGAACACTAAAGCCAGTATCTGAACCCACAAGCACATCTGACAAAGTTCAATACATGAAATCCAAGCATTATCACTCTCTTGATGCGATAGAACATATTTTATTAGGATATGCAAAAACTATAAAAACATTCTCACCCAGAAGACAGGTTGAGGTAAAAATGAAATTTGCTAAAATTATGATGAATGCAGAGCTCCAGCATATAGAAGAAACGTCAGGTAACATGATTCATGAAATGCTTCCACCAGAAGCAATATATAGGCTAGGTACACCATCTCCAAACAGCAGCATGGTGCATTCAGATTCTTTCAGCCAGTATTCTTCTGAGGAAAGCTCAATATGTACTGAAGTAGTTGCTAATGCAGAAAATGAACCGATGCTGCCACAATAAAGCATATTCTGGCAGTTGTGATTTCTTGAAGTGCTTGTGGGGAAGGTTGCTGTAAGTTACATAACATTAATACTTTGTGTATGTAATGAAATGATTTTCTTTTTAAAGTATACAATAGTAAAGGATATTATTTTATTAGTTGTTGGTAACGTTCATGATGTCACTTCCATAGAATTTTCATGATCATAAAGATTATCTTTGTATAGGAATCAGTGCATATGACGTTGGCTACAGAGGCAACACTCAAAACAAAGTTTTGTATTTTCTTACACAGATCTCCTTCAGAAACATTAAGACTGCATGAACAAGCTTATGGTTTATACCTGGCAAAAAGTTTCAGGAAAGGCTGCGATAGCACCAAAGACAACCTGCAGAGCAGTTGACCAACAACTGCACCAAGCATTGAACGTGTATGTATGGTCTCTGCCATGACGACTTTATTCCATGTCATACTATAATGAAAGAACTGTATCTGGAAATCCTTCCTCACCTCAGAGATGCAGTAAGAAGGAAATGTGAATATAAAACACCTGCTTTCTTTTGCATGACAATTCGCCATCAGTGGTACTGGCAAACAATTATCTTGCCAGGCACATCACTACTTTGGAGCATCCTCCATACCCTCCAGATATCGCCATGCGACTTATTTCTCTAAAAACTCATCTGAAGGGTCCAAGACTTGACAACAGATAAAGTTACTATAACTGCAACAAGAGCTCTACGACTTGTTTTGCAAAATGGCTTCCAACAATGTTTCCAGTCACTTCACACATGCTGGAAGAAGTGTGTCATTGCAAAGGGAATTATTTTGAAGGAAATGTTGTGTAATTTGCATTATGATAAGTGACTTGTGTTATTAACTAATTCCTGGAACTTTTTGAACCTAGCATTATAAAAGACATGTGCAACTGTAACACCAAAATTGGAGCTGTGTTGAAATAAATCTTAATTAAAGGTGCATTTTCAGGTCTTATACAGGTGATACAACTGCAGCCTTCAAAGGCTAGGGTAATTGTAGCAATGCACTGTTGCTGCAATTAAATTTGATAATTAATTTTGGAATAGAGAGTATTGAACATAGAAGTCATCTTCCTTTCATGGTTTATGTCTCCGACCTGAAAAACATCAAGGCAAAAGTCTGATGTGATACATTCACATGACTATCATCTATTAGTGGGTAGTTATTTTTATATCTACTTCATTTTAATCCAAATGAACTTTTGCAGAAATAGCTACATTACACATTTTCTTATAGATACAAAGGGAGCAGCGATAGTTAAAGGTTTAAGAACTGAATGCTATATGCTGCCTTAAAATTCCATACTGTTTCAATGGAATTGCAAGAAACAACGAATGTTGGTAGGACTTTAAAAGAATGGCTAAATACTGAACAATTCAAACCATTAATAACGAATATCTTGGAAATGGCTGATGCCACAAAAAAAGTTATTTGAAATAAATTCTGTGTTTTAAAGGGAACTACATTTCTTGTGTAGTATGTTTTCGTCTATCCCATTAGTTATACGAGATCATACAAAATTCCTTCCAAATGAAGAGGACTTCACGGGCTATTCCCAGAAAATTCAAGATATACATTATGTGTGTCATGTAAATATCTTTAATACATGCTATTTTAATCAAATTCGTTAAGAGCCATTTATTAGAAAATAAAAATTTCAAGAAATGTTCCATGTAAAGGGTAGTTTGGGGTGGGGGTATTTTCTTGAAAATCTTTTCACATCTATGGAAGTTACCAAACTTAAATACCAAGTTTGGTATTGATCCAACTTTTTCTTTGTGAGTTATGTTGTCCCCACACACACATGGACCTTTTTCTAAAAATGTGTTTTTTTTGGATTCAGGGGGCCTGAAAACATGTATTTCCGGTGAAATTTCAATATCAAACTTTTGGGTGGAATGCAATGCCTTTTCTACCTACTATACATGTGGTAGAGAAAGTAAGTAATTTTATTATTAACCCAGTTAATTGTACAACTTTACAACAACAATTTTACTAATTTATTCTTAACTGTTACTAAAAATAACAATAAAGTAAAATATAAAAAACTAACCTGTTAACTGCTGGTAGCCAGCACTCCTAATCTAAAAGCACAATTATCTATTTATTTAATCTCCAATACTAACTCTACCTTGAGTTGCTTTACTGGGACCCCAACAAACTCAAACCTTGAGGTTGTTGAGTCCTACTTGCAACATATCAAATAAAAACTGCTGTAAATTAATACTCATTTACCTCTTCCTTGCTAATTTTCCTCATTCATTTTGCTCTTACTCAGCCCAAAAATTTTCCTACCTCCATTATATTTTTCCTAGATTTTACATTTACTAACTTTTTAGCTTGAATTTCTAATTGGTAAATTTAACCATTTTCTCTTCTCTATCCTCTTTCTAAGCAACTTCGTTTCTTCACACTCTAAAACTATATGCCACTCTTTTGACTTTCTGGTCGCATAGGGGCATTTCTCCACATCCATCTCTTTTCTTGAAGCTTTCAAATTCACTACTCCTGTCTTAGCCCATGCAAATCCTGCTCTTGCTGTTTTATCACCTATATCAACATACTGTTCCCTGCTCCATACTATTTTCATTTCTCTGTATAATCCCAGTGAGCTCTTAAAAGTAAAACTCGCTAATAAATTTTGTTTTTCCATATCCTCTATTCTTGTCCTAATTTCATTTCAGAAACCTATTTGTAATAATTCTTTAGCTCTCCAAATCTCCCCAAAACCTATTTTTATCAAGGTTTCCTTTATCTTACCTAGCTAAGACTCTTTATGATTGTCTTTCCTGCACTATCAAACATTGATGTAAAATGCTCTGATCATTGAAATTTGTAATTGTAATACAATATTTTTGCACTCTTTCCACAATTTTTCCTTTAATTCCCATTCTCCCTAATTTGGCTTGAGCTACTCCGTTGGGTGATGATCTTGGTAAGCCCAATATTTGTTTACAAAAGCTCCTGTGGATCACGTCTATATTTACCCACCCTTCTTCCAGGCCCCAAATCTCTGCTCCATATAACATTTTTGCTTTTACTACAGTAGTATAAACTCTCTCTAACCATTTTAATTGCATTTCTGGTAATTTATCTATACAAGTTTTTATGGCTTTCATTGCCATTTTTCCTTTAGCTAATACTATTCTCTTTTGTTCACTCCACCCACCATTGCTGCTTAATCATATTCCTAAATAATCAAATTTTTGGACCTCAATTTCTCTTCCATGCCAATACCATTTCTCATCTTTCCGTAATTTATTGCCCTTTTTAAATACCATAACTTTTTTTTTATTTACATCAATTCTTACACTCCATCATTTTTTGCAAAATTTATCTATCACTTCAATTATTCTTGCCAATCCCACATTACTTATAGATCCTGCGACTAAATCATCTGCAAATAACAAACCAGGTATTTCCTTATTATTAATTATTGGCACATGCCTGTTGTCTGCTGTAATTGATTCCAAAATATCATCTATGAATAGATTAAATAATACAGGACTCGATTTACAACCTTGTCTTAGACCATATTATTCGGAATGCTTCTCATTAATTTATTATTAGCAATTTTAATACAAAACTGATTGATATATTCTTTGAAGTACTCTTATAAAGGTAGTAATCATCCGTTTTTTGCTCAGTTTAAACCACAGTGCTTCTCTATTTATCGTGTCAAAGGCCTTTTCAAAATCTACAAATAACATATATAATCTCCCTCTCTTGTTGGTTAAATATTTCTTTACCATTGTGTTTATAACAAACATGTTATCTAGTATACTCTTATTACATCTAAAACTTGATTGAAGGACCGATAATTTTCTCATCTTCCGCTAACTTTTGAACCCTTTTTGCCAAAACCCCCTCCCCATATATCTTGCCTAAAACAGATAGTAGACTAATTCCCCTATAATTTGCTGGGTTATTTATCTCCCCCTTATTTTTAAATATCGGTACTACTATTGATAATCTCCAACTATTCGGTACCTTTCCTCCTTCAAATACATTGTTTAAAAGTGTAACTAACAATCCTAATCTAGTTTCGTTCACACTACAAGCATATGCAAGTTCTTATGCATATAAATTAAATTTATATTTAGATTATTATTATTATTAACATTAAGTAAAATTAAACTTATGTAGGAGGCCTTTCACAACAAAAATTAAGGATTAGTATAACACTTAAGCATAAACTTAACATATATTGTCTTTCAGAACGAAAAACAGAATGTATTTAACAGCAGCTGAACCACAAGAGTGCCTGAAACAGTGGCCTGCAAAGCGACAAACAACAAAATGTACAAGAATTAGCTACCCAGTTAAATGACATTAAACTCAAAACTACCTACCACCACAATTTGTTTTGCTGCGATTTTTATAGATATCCCAGCAATTCCTGGGCTGTGATCTTACACAGGAATGCAGATAGTGAGTCAACATATAGTGAAACAAAATCTGCAAGGTGGCAGAATGCTCTCTAATTGGCTAGTTTCTAATGTTTGATGTAGGTATACACATGAAAGTTTGGGGCTTGCAAAATTGGGGTTTACAGTACAAGTTTATGGCCATGTTTGTGTCATCAGCCACTGTGAAAATGTGCTTTACAATAAAATGAAGCAAGCTTCTATGTTTAGCTTATGTCTAAACTTCATGGTGAAATATACATTGAAGTTATACAGTTATTACTAACATTAATGAAGTCACAGTTAAGTAGTAGTGGAACATGCACACTCAAACAATTTTTTTTTAAAGAAACCAACATTGTTTACACTTGTTTGAGTTAATACGCCAACAATTATCTGTGAAGCAATATAGAGAATGCAGTAATGGCATACTGGCCCTTTGGTAACTCACAGCTTTGAAATTTGAACAGGCAGCACAGACAGTACCCAACTCAAAAGTTCTTGTCAATGACCCCTCTACAATCTCAGAAATTATTTTGAAATTTGTTAACATCCTTTAAACTACCTTATGATACCTGTACTTGCTGAAATTTAAACCCATAAAAAATTCCCTCGTCCAGCAAAACAATAGTTTTATGGTAACAAATCTTGAATGCATAAAATGTTCAGGCAGTAAACCTACAGGAATTCTGTTTCATAAGAATCCTTGAGACTAGTAGTATAGCTTCTTTGTCACCACAATAAACACATACTAATGCACAAAACACCATTTCCTAGACCGTACAGAGATTTCTAGCCCATATTTTACACTTCAAGATATGAACTGTCACCAAAAAATGGAAAACAGATCTGCAGCCATAGAACACAAAAACAATTTGTGTGAGGGAGTTGAAATTACATTTCTTGTCATCTATTACCAAATGTTCACCCCCATTTACCCTTTATCAGTTACTAATGGTGCAATCAAATTTTAAATCTGCGTGGCATGCATTCCGCTGCATCCCAATAAAGGGGACCACAATCATGAAGAAGGATAGGCACACAGATAAGCTCTGACCTATCATAGCTTTAGTACCAATTAGTGCAGTACACATTCAGTCTGTAATCTTAAGTTACAATATAATACAGAATAGTTTAATGCTTTGTCACATTTGTAATGAAAATCTAACACTTTGAAACTGCTCACAAAAGTGTAAAAATGCTTCGACTCCTGTACATTTTATGGAAAAACAATAAGAATGACAAGTTGGGTGCCTTTATGAAAAACATCCAGTGCTGTCTTGGTCTTCACTAAGAGTATGGAGCTCTCCAGATGGCATATTAAGAAGAACTGAACATTTTCCTTTTGACACAATTGTCATTTGTCCCCACCTTCAAAATATGATAAACTCCATCTGCTATTCTTTTAAGAAGCGGACCTCTGCCATATAGTTCTGTTTCAAAATATTAATGTATGAATAAAATTCATGACCATGGCTCTTGTAAGATGCAGATGGGCTGGTATCATAGCTCGTCGGTACAGCAAACCTGCCTAGTGTGCAAGGGGTCCTGGGTTTGATTCCCGGCTGGGCAGGTGGGAATTCTTCTCTAGTGAAGATTATTCTCTATCCTCCCCAGAGTCTGTATGAATGATAGTGTGATCTAATGATTAAAACCCCCAAAAAATGCAAGAAACCCAACGACAAGAGACTGCTGTTAACACCATTGCCAGTAGGCAATAAGCTTCCAAGGAAAGACTGCCGATAAGACCAATGTAGCTAAAGTTAGGGTATAAGTGAAACTATATATATATATAAATAACACAAAGATGCAGAAGTTTACCATAAAAGATTTACCGTTAAGAAAACAGACAGGTCTCTGGCACCAGTATTGTCACAAATGACAGTTAAAGCAGATCTATTATAGTCCCCTTCATGAATGAAGATAGTTACACTTGCAGCATAGACAGTTTGCAAACATTTGGCAGTTTGGTGGAAACAGAACGACATTATTTTGTTGAGCATTAATGCAGCACATAATACTCAACTTAAGCTTCAGAGTCCCAAAGCTGTCTGCACAAATATGTATAATTCAAAATTATGAAACTAAACAGCAAATAAGTTCACACGAACACACGCCTGAAGCAGATTGTCTAGGAAAAAGACTAGTGTAGCAGAGGTTTTGCAACCACCTTTGTTAGTGACGGAAAATCTATTTTTTTTAGACAGTATGGCTTAAAAGTAGAACTTCTAACACAGTGCACAAGAGCTAAAAACTTTAGGTTATCACACTAGTAAGATATCTTCATTGTGACCAACTTTGGTTTCAAGTCCAATCACACAATTATCGTTTGTAATTGCACATGTTTAATAACTCAACTTGGTCTGATTAGGTTTTACTTTTCATTATGTCTTGTTACATGATTAATTTATTATAGCACTTGCATTATCTGTTCAAAATACAAATTATCATACTTCAATTTATTGCAATTCGTTATAGTTAACCTATACCTTATATTGGCAGCCTGTGCTTTCTTTGATCTAATACATTCTATCTAGTATAGGTAACCTACATAAAGATTAAATGGCGGAAATTATGAATTCAGAAGAAATTCAAATGGAAGAGCCAGGTGAAATTACAGAAGCAGCAGAAAGAATAACACTAGATGTACTTACCCAAAAAAATCCAGAAAGCAATATGATATAGCATTTAATCACTCACTGGCTGGTGTAAGGCAAAACATGTTGAAAATAATTTCATTGAAAATAACTGCTAGCGAGTCAACAAAACATCTCACCTTTTTAATGGCATTTCACTTATTTCTAGAACGCGTTCTAAATGTGAGCTCTTGTTAGTTTCAGGAATCAATATAATATTATTGTTATTTTAGAAATTCAAGCACTGTCTAAAAAATAGCCAATGGCACATGAGTTAAAAGTGGTTTTATTTTGCTCATAGGATTGCAAACGTTCCATAAGCATTCCTACTCGCAAAATAAAATCCTACTTTTACTTCTTGTATCATAATCTACTATTATGTCATGAGAAGATCTATTTCAGACTTCATATCACAAGAAAAGAATAGTTAACTATACAACAAATATATAATCTTTGGGATTATGGCAGGAATAAAGGGTGAGTGAACACATGATATATTCCTAGCATTACAAATGTAACTTAGTTAATACATAATACAAAATTATACATTTTAATAAATGACCACCACTTTCCAATTTTATGGCTGTCTTGCATCCTAACCAATTATTGCCCTTATTTAACCTTATAGCACTAATGTTTAAACACTATTTTAATTTCCAAATTAATTGAAAGGATCAACAAAGTGAAGCAGCTGAATAAATTTGCACTTTTACATTCATTATCCGCTCCAATTACCACCACTTCTTAAGGCATTTTTCGCAAGTCATTGCATCATCAGCTGTGCATCGACTTTTGGTTGAGCTTGGGTTACGTTCCTATTCATTGCCTTTTGTCTTCCTGGTGGTTTTTGGATGAACCTGAAGGTAACTTCTGGGATGTCAAAGTTGGCAAGGAATTCCTCACATTTTTAATGTAAATCTTTTCTCCAACATCATTTTATTGTTTTTCAGCCAGTTTTAATGAATAGATTTTATTCAATTTCACGGTTTTGGTTCCAGAAATGAGCTGCAACTGTTCAACTTATCTACCTTTCTAGTTCTTGTTCTTCCAATGCTCTTTAAATCTGGTGCCCAAATTTCTTTTTGTTTTACCCACATAAATTCTGTTGTAGTTTCCACATTAGATTAACAATAAAAAATAGGAGTTCCTTATGAGCTTGATGTCACCACATTCAAGCCCATCCAGAAAGTTTCAAGGGGACAAAAGGCACTGAAAAGGAGCTTCACCCACCGACAGTCCACACACAGCTGATGGGGGCAATGACCTTCAAAATGTATGTTCAAAAATGGTGGTAACTAAAGCTTGATAGCAAGTGTAAAAGTGTGACTCATTTTATAAACTATTTTAATTGTCACCATAACATTTTGATGATAGAATTGCACAAAACCAGTTACCTGCTAAAGTAGTGCTAAACCCCATCCATACCAGTGCCTGAAAAAACAGGTAGTACAGGCTGATTGAAATCCATCGCAACTAGTATTAACTTTTAACACCATTCAGCACTCTGCTATTCATAATTTGCTTTTGCTTTCTTTTTAAATTAACTCAGAAAACATCACTGCCTTCATGATCTCTCTAAGTGCATTATGATCATGAAGGCAGTGACAAATAATTATGGAAAACCTGTACAAAATGGAAGCAAAGATATGACAACCATGGAGGGTTGTTCCAATAACTGCCATAATGCTGTTTAAGCAGCAAAATTTTAATTTAATAACTGATACACATTAGCTTTAGCACAACTATACATAACATCTAGAGCAAATTTAGGCAAACTCTTGTCTTACTATAGGAAGTGAGGATATAAACGGTAAAAGCCTATGTTTTCTAAAATGTAAATTCACTATAGCCATGTTATTGCAATAGTGAACACTAACTACAGTAACATACAAAAGAAACCACCTTCAGCTGAAGTAATACAACGAAATAAGCTCATGTACTTTACAGTGATGGGTTGGTAACAGAAGACATATGAGCTTCTAATCGGTGCTAGGATAATTTTCATCCTTCATATGAAGCACTGCATACCACGACTGAATTCTACAAGTAATGGAGCTTCAATATCCAGCAGCAAACCATTGTTTATAAAACACACTACTAAGAAATGAACTAGACTGCCAAATCTTAATGTTTGTCAGTTCAAAACTAGCAGAATACCTTCATTTACCGTAAAATTTAAAGGAGTTGCTCACATCATATCTACAATATCCTTCTTTATCTTTATATAACACAAGGCCAGACACACGAGTGTCTAAAGCTGTAGCTGTACTACACTTAATATTGAAACCAAACAACTTCAACACCACTGTCTGCTTCATTCTTTCGCAAGGAAGGTCTTTGAGATAAAGATAAAATTTTTAATTAATGAAGCTGTGTACTAGAAGAGACATTCTACAGAAAACTCTATTATATAAGTTAATAAACAATTTTGTGGATAATCCAACATTTGTTCAATACCTGAATTTTAATATAAATGCATTACGAGTACAACCACTATTTGTGTGCCAAATTCCAAAGTCAGTAACCTTTAAGAATGTGTCTTACACACAATAAAATGTCAATTACATTCAACCACTTGGATTTGTCCTTTAGTTTCTGTGCATTTAAAAGACAGCTTTATAAAGCTTTTGTGTTAATTATTCATAGTTTAGTTTGTGTGGGTGGGTGTGAGCATTTGTACCTATATATGTATATTTATTTAAGTTACTGTTTCTCTATTTTCTGTAATCAGAACTTACATCATGTTGAAAGGGAGTAAATAAATAAATGTATTTAAAAGTTAAAACTAAGTAGATTAACTCCTTCAAAACAAAAAATTCTTGTGGTTATGATGAAATAACAATAAAAATCTTAAAATCATGCTCATCTCAAATTTCCACTCCCCTTAGTTATTTGTGCAACAAGTCACTAAGGTCAGGAATTTTCTCCGACAATGAAATTTTCCATTGTTAAACCACTTTTCAAAAAAGGTGAATGCAATAATGTTTCAAATTATAGAACCAATATCTCACTTGCCAATTTTTCAAAAGTTCTTGAAAAGGTGATGTTTAATAGACTATAAATACCTTAAATATAACAACATACTTGTCAGGGATCAGTTTGGGTTCAGAAAAGGAATGTCGACCAATAATGCAACTTATAAACTTATTCATGAAGTGTTAACTGCATTAAACAAAATAATGCATGTAGGTGGGATTTTCTGTGACTTAGCAAAGGCATTTGACTGTGTTAATCATGATATTCTGATAGCAAAATTGAAATTCTATGGACTAAAAAATGAAACTCTAAGTTGGTTTGTATCATATCTAAATGAAAGAAAACAAAGTGTTGAAGTAGTCAATGATATTGGATTTGGAAAACATACATAAAAATGGAAAACAGTAACACATGGAGAACCCCAAGGTTCAGTCCTAGGACCTTTACTATTTTTATCTATATAAATGACCTATCATTTTATATAAAGGATATTGCAAGTATCATTCTGTTTGCTGATGACACGAGTATTCTGGTGACTAGTAAAAACTTGAATGAGTGTGTAATTAAATTGAATTATGTTTTGAACTGTATGTCACACTGGTTTAAAGCTAACAAATTATCTGTAAATCTAGACAAAACAAAAGTTGTTAAATTTATAACCCATCGATCACCACACACTCCAATAGAAATTGGGATTAATGACATGTTACTTCAACAAATAGACAACCTTGCCTCCAAGTAGACAGATAATTAGATTGGAAAGTTCACATTATGTATATCTTACCCAAACTCAGTTCTGCCTATCCGAGCACTGGTAAATGTCAGTTCTATAGATACGCCTAAATTAGTATACTATGAATATTTTAACTCTATCATTGAATATGGAATATTATTTTGGGGAAACTCGGTAGAAAGTAAACAAATATTTCTCATGCAAAAGAAGGTTATAAGAATCATTTCCAGCACCCATAGCAGACACTCTTGCAAACATCTTTTAGAAGACTGAAGATATTAACCCTATCTTGCATGTACATACTTTCAATCTTAAAATTCTATGTATGCAATCGAACCACATTTATTACAAACATGGAGATTCATGAGATAAACGCTAGACAAAAGGGTAACATCCATCATCCCAGTGCAAAGCTTTCTTGCTTCCAGAAAATGTATATAATGAGACCATAAAAATATTTAATACTCTCCCTAATGATCTTAAGGGAAAAGTTACAATTTCAATGTCTTTAAAACTGCTCAAAAGCATATTATTCTGTACTAGATTATCTAAATGACAAATTATCCTGATGATAATACATACATAGCTCTCTAAGTAATACAGAGTGAGCCAAAAGACTCCGAACCACCTGCGCAGTGTTTTTCCTCTCCGCATCTTCGGCGCTTGTTGGTGTCATCATAGAAAAGCGTGGATAAAACCATATAAAATTTTTAAAACTACTTTAAAAGGCTTTACTTACCAACTGTACAAAAGGAGATGCTGAAATTGGCCACCGTCGTCCATACATTTTTGGCACCTCTTTAGGAGACTATCCATCACTCGCCGTAGTTCACGCTGAGAAATTTCCTGGCAGATATTTTGTTTTAATTTTTCCAGGTGTGTGGGTTTGTCTTGTACACTTTGTTTTAAGTTACCCCAGAGGTTATTTTATGAACAATATTACCGGCTGCCAGTGTTTTTCCACTGGGCATGTGGAAATATGATATAAACATGATAACACTGCTGCTATAAACAAAGTCGCGCTGTCATAGTTTTGCTCTGCAGTATGAAGTGCAGTATTGACTGACGGTGATGTGATGTAATTCAGTTATTACGAGTTATTTATTATTTTGTCCTGTACTTAGTCACAAAGTATATTATGGCTCAGTATATGTTTTCTACTGCACAGCATGTATTTATTTATGATTTGTATCTGTTAACTTGGTCAGCTCGCCAAGTGAAAGTACGATTTGCAGAAAGATTTCCAGGTGTAAAAGTTCCAGGCCGTACAACAATCCATGAACTTTACAGTAAATTTCAGGCCACAGGAAGTGTTCAGGCTAAGAAATCTAAAAGATGGCGTTCTGTTCTTCCAAAGAAACATTAGACGACATCAGTCATCGTTTGGAAAATTCCCCCCAAAAATTCCATGATGGATAGTTTCTTAAAGAGGTCCAAAAATGTACGGACGACAGTGGGACAGTTTCAGCATTTCCTTTCATAAAGTTGGTAAGTAAAGTCTTTAAAAGTAGTTTTAAAAATGTTGTATGGTTTCATCCACGCCGTTCTATGATAGCGGCAGACGGCGAGCGCCGAGGACGGGGATAGGAAAAACACAGTGCGGGCAGTTCGGAGACTTTTGGCTCACTCTGTATTAGTAATATTAATGACAATTGCCACTTTTCCAATTGCCTGCTCTAGAATTAATGAAGCTATTTAAATGTATGTATATTAATAACTTACAGTAAATGCTATGCATTACAAGCCAAATAGAACAAAATGATGAGACGAACAAAGGTACAAGCCTAGTGAAAGTTAAAATAACTGTTCTTGTCTATAAATATAATGTTAACCTTATAACGGTAGGGGGTACTCGATTTTGTACAAAATTACACCTGATTTGTTTCATTTTGTATAAAATAATGTCTTTATTTTATTTTAAAAGTTCTGTATTCTATGCAATACTTTATGTATATATGGAAAAACAAAGAGGAACTTGGAAACAGGAGCCAAGGAGCCTTTAAAAAATATAAAATACAAACATATAAAAAATCAGCAGTTGTCCCAATTTTGGGCAGAAAAATCATAACATAAACCCAGAATAAAAACTATCAGAACACAGCAGGAAAGCAAAACAAAATGAGATCTTCAATTTTGATATTCCCCAGAGTGAATCTTTGTACAAGTTCCTAGAACTGCTGCCAGGACAGACTATAGAATGGAACATTGTCAGCTTCACCACCTAGGATCAGTTAATGTCAGGTTGACAATGGTGGAAAGTAATCTCTGAAACATGTTGTAGGAAATTTAAAAATGAGTGTTCTTTTGTATTGTTAATCGGATCTGCTTTAACTTTTAAATGATTTTAACAACATTGTCATCAACTTCCTGTACATGAAGATTCTTCATGTATCCTAAATCTTAGCAATAAAAAAAAATGTTTTTATAGAGAAAATTAAAGTTTTAAAAATCAGTTTCTTGAAATAAAAGGTTCAATGTGATAGACTTGTACATATCCATTGTAATTATTATTCATATAAAAAGTGACCTCTTTATCCATATTATGATATAGTTTTACATATGAATGGTTTCAAATTAACCAGTAGGTGCTCAGTTACATAAAACATGTGGAAACAGCATTCAGAGTTTTGTAGTAAAAAGCTCTTGTAATAGAAAGAAAGGGGAAAAAAAACTCTCAAGCTTTCAAGCATGCTAGATAACATACACTTGGAGAGAATGTAAATCTTAAAAAACATTTGCAAAAATGGCTAATGCTATGAAAAAGTTTATTTGAAACAAATTGTGCACTTTAATGAACACTTAAATTTTTCCTGGAGTATGCTTTCTTTCTCTTTTCTAGTTTCCTGATTATATAAAATGTAATCAAATAAAGGGAGATTTTATAGGCTATTCATAGACAATTTAAAATATAAATGTTATTTCCCATGTCAATATGTCAAACATATGCTATTTTAATCAATAAAATAACAAAAAATTGTCAAATTTAGAGTTGATTTATGATAAGACATTCTCTTGAAAATCTGCTTCATTTTGTCGGAATATCCTGAATTTAAATACAAGTCTGGTATTTGTTCAGTTTTTCATTTCTGAGTTATGCTGTTCACTTCTGAGCATGCTGTTTTGCGATTCAGGAACCTCAAAACATGTATTGCCAATGACATCTTGATATGCAATCTTAGGGTGGAATGCAATATATCTACCCACAACTAGGTGCTAAAAAAATTACAAATTCGAGCACAACTGGTACCATAATACTTCTGCTTCTTCTTTCTTAGTTTACCCTCCCTGTTTGGTGGACTTACAAGCCAAAGCCTGGGGTCAGATGCCTGTTGGGAAGCAGACAGACTTTTGGATCAGATATAAGAAAATCAGGATGGGTGATCAGCCCAAGTCTGGTATGAGAGCGAGGAAGGAGATGATATGAAAGGGCAGTGAAATGGATGAAAGGAAAGGTAATGATGGAGCAGTTGGTGAAATGAATGGTGGGGGAAACCGGAGAACCCAAAGAAAACCTGCCCAAGCACTATTTTGTCCACCACAAATCCCTCATACAGTTCCCTGGGATGGAACCCAGGCTGCCTTGGTGAGAGGCAAGCGGTCTAACCACTCGACCACAGCGCCGCTCCTGGTGCCATAATACAAAAGCTGAAAATTGTCCAATCATTTATGTTAAAAAGGACTGCAATGAAAGTTTTCAGAGAAAAAATGCATAATACTAGTACAAAATAAAATGTTTTTTCCTTAATTCACTTTATTTTAATAAACTTAATTCTCCACTTTAAGGTAACTCTAAACTATTGCACAAAATGAACACAACTTGGTGGCTACAGTATCTGAAATTAAATTAATAAATAATACAAATGAACTCAAAAATTCTTACAAAACAACTTTATATTAATATTTCTGCTTTGACATTTCTTGCAAAATTACACAAATTTAATGGACAGCATTTGGAAGAGTTCTTTGCAGTCTGTAAGGTTGGAATATCTAAAACAAAGAAAACAAACAAATGACATATCACAGTAATTATGCTTTGCTACTAAGAAACATGAAAAAGTGAAGGTATAGTCTAATATATAGAAAGCAAGTTGCTTTATACTGTTTGTCCACCAGCTCATGGCCTCTGGGGAATGAAGGGGAGAAGCAAGACATTGCACATACTATCTTATCCAGGTTTTGTAAACATTCTCACAATTGCTGTTATGCTGCTACCATCTTATGTTGCCAATTTAAGTATCTCTAATGTTATTCACACTATAGATATAAGCTAAACATAGTGCATGGAACTGAGTATTTATTTTGGCTATCTTTACTGACTTCTTCGCTTTACTCTAGCTTGATTATATATTCCAAAGTTGACACTACTGCCATAAGCGCAGGTATCCAGGGTCAGATATTACGGTGTACTAAAATTGTTTATGCAACTGTTGACCCATTGCATTCCTGCTTGGCGCCATGAGCTAGAGGACAGACAGTACTTGCTTTGAAATTCCACTCTTTGCATATCATGAGATGTTAAACAGTGACTAGCGCTTTAAAAGAATGTCTCATAAATATTGGAAAATTTAGATCATTACCAAAGAATATATCTCAAAGATGGTTAATGCCACAAAACTGTGTTTTAACATCTTCATTTTTTTGTAATAAGTTTCATCCTACTTTTGTGAATTACTCATTATAGGAAATTCATTCAGAATGAAGATGCCTTCAGTTCAGGGAAAATTCAAGGTAAAAATTTTACTACTCATGCAAATATCTTAAACATATAATATTTTAGTCAAAATCATTAAAGCCATTTTACAGAATATGAAAAATGTCCCATGTAGCATAGTTAGGAGAATTTTCTTGAAAATGAATATCATTGTGTTACCTACTTTGATGTTGAATTTATATACCAAGTTTGGCACTTATTTGACTTGTAATTTCTGAGTTAATTCTTTCACACACACACACACATGCACTTGTTTTTAAGTCCAGTGGATCTCAAAATGCATATTTTGAATGGAATAAATCCATACACATGAATTTTTTTATAACATTTTTTTTTCTTTCTTTTGGGGAGGGGACCTAAAAACATATTACAGGAGTATTAGGAATTTAAATACAATACAGAAATAGTGGAAGGTATATTGTTGTAGAATATTCTAATGAAATATTAAGTGACTGCATAACAATGTAATCTACAAGTTTGAAGCTTTTATTTTATGGCTAAAACTTCTTAGGTCATAACATATTATCTTAAGGTGTGTGTTTGCTAATGGGCTTGTATTATGATCTCCAGTTAAGGTTCCAATTAGGAATTAACTGGAATTCAGGTTCAAATTTTCGTATTACGGTCTTCAGTTAACTTAAATGAGAGTTATTCTTAGGAATGAACTAAGAGCCATCTTAAGAAGCAATAAAGGTAAACATACAAAAAAACTTTTGGCCTCAATTGATAGTCAATATCGATTCCAAAACAAAGATATTCTATCAATATTTTTATAACAGGAGGAAAGCCAAAATAATTCCACTTTGAAAGAGGAGGAATTTTGAAAATATCATAACATTGTTTTCAGTTGGACTGGTTGCTTTATTTTCTGTTACATTTCTGATGCGTAATACCTTCAAAATTATTATTCGACATAGTTTGCTTATCATTTTATTTTTTTTTTAATATGCATGGCAGTAATGTTTGCTTAAATATAATGCAATCAATATTAACCCATGTGGCAATAGCAGGTTTGAGCGATGATTTGGAGCAATGAGACTCTCTTATCTAAAGTTTGCAGCAGCAGGAGAGCAATTTTCCACGAAGTTTTGAAATCACTTCATAGAAATTCAGCTTTTATATATATATATATATATATATATATATATAGTGATGGGACAATACCACTATTTCTCAATACTAATACCAATTTTCGAGCAACAATACTCAATATTCACTTAATAAAAAACTGCAAAGGTGATAGCTTGTTCAGTGAATTATGTTGCTATTAGTAGCTATCTGTGTATAAATGCATGTAACCAATTTTGTATTGTATGCTAATTCCGAAATTATTCTTTCTCCAAATGAAGCAATTATTATTTATCTTGATAATTCCATAGGTTTTATATACCGCATTGCTAGTCAAAGCTGCTTATAATAATAATAATAATAATAATAATAAATGTCTTTGCTTCACTTTTTATGTAAGTATATTTTGTGCTGAAAGCTTTCTTTTAAAGGATTTTCTATCCATAGGAGGAGGAGGAGGAAGAAGAAGAAGAAGAAGAAGAAGAAGAAGAAGAAGAAGAAGAAGAAGAAGAAGAAGAAGAAGAAGAAGAAGAAGAAGAAGAAGAAACACACACAAACACTAGCAATTCTTTATTCTGCAATCTTCAAAATATAAACTAGTATATATTTTTCATGAAATTCAAACAAGTAAAAATAACAAATATTTCCATGTGCTGTATTATCTCACGTCTTAGTTCTGATTTGGTTCTGCTGGATTCCAGATTTTGGTCACGTGTAATGGCTGAGTGAGCCATCAAGCCAGTCTATTGCAGAAACGTGATTTAGTATGTCAGTTAAATCAGCTTTAGTCACAACTCAGTTAATGCTGCATGTTACACTAGTACCTCTACTCCCTCCCCTATTATTTTTGCATGTTTTCATCTAGACACAACAGTCTATGGAATGTTGGATTGATTCCCTACAGAAAATGCAACCAAGGTCTATCAAGAGCCCAGCAACTCTTTGGGAACATGTGCAAGACAATAACATGAAGTCATGACTCCTTTCATATCTAGCATAAAGTTATGCATAACAACTTTCAATAATGCATTTAAAAGTATCAAATGGCCATCTCAAAGTATTAAGACACTTTGACACTATCAAGTATTGTGGGTATCAAAGTCCCATCCCTAATATATATCAATATTGACAATGTTTATTAGATGACATTGTGTTACCACACTATTTTATCTTGTGATTTCTTCCTATGCACTGCAATTTCTCCCAACATGTAGTAACACGTCTTCCTCCAACACTAACTACATGCAGTAACACGTCTTCCTCCAACACTAACTCCATAGAGTGGTGAAGAAAATTTTCTTGTATCTATATACAATTTGATACACTGTCATCATTCCTATTGTTCCCCTTTGTTTAATATTGATTCTCCAGGATATGTTTAAATAAAACATATGCAAATCTTTTGCATATTGCTTATGCATTAATGATGGCCATGTTCACTAAATTTAAAACAATGCATCTTAAATTCAAATGAATTTTTTCTCAATGCCATGCTAACACAATAGCTAGCCACTACATAAAGAGTACAATTAACAGTAATAACATAATTAACATTAATAATCATTTTAGAATTAACACTTCCATGTAAGCTGCCTTTCCCAATGTGTAAAAAACATCTAACTTAATTTGTAGGCAACCTTAAAATATATCAACAGTGAAACTTTATTTAACCTTATATTACAAAATATCCCATTTTCCTAATGACCTAAAGGAAGCTGAAAGCAAAAATCTTAAGCAAAAAAGTTAATATCCCGAAATAAACCAACATGTTTGTACACTATCTACACAAGTATATTAATGGCAAAATCCTACACAATATACACTTTCCATTTTTTGTTTGCTGTGAGAGTTTTCTTGTAAATGTAGACATTTATTAATAGTATTTTTGTACTAACCAACATAAAGCATGTTAACAGCATAAGTTTGTATAATTCAATCTGAAATGTTTTAATCTAGCAAAAGCCCTACACAATTCCTTGCACACAATTGCTTGTAGCAATGCCGAGAATCAAATGCTGAGACATTATTTAACGGAATAAGATCAAGGAAAAAATAATTCAAGGAGAGAAGTGAGGAAATCGGAAAATGAGTTAGGACAAAAACTGCATTGTGAATTTCTTTTCTTCTGTACCTTTGCTCTGTAATAATTTCAAGCGGCATTACTACCATTTCCTGAGTGTAAGGTTTTTTAATCTCAACACACTTAAGGCTGGTTCACAACCAATGAGAACAGTAACCAGAACGAGAATGAGAAAGTTGAAATACATGTATTCAAATGGGAATGTTCACAACCGACGAGAAGCCTTCCCGGGCCCAGGGAACGGGAAAGAAGAGTTGCCGAATTTTTAACTTTCTCGTTCTCGTTCCTGGTATATTAGATCCCTATTGTGCATATTAGACTCTTCACTCTAGAGGTTATTCTAGGCGGCCATGACATGAAACAGCCACTAGTGCTCTCTATAGTCGCAAGCTGGAAACATGAAACTGGAAGACATTAGTAGTAAATGTGCTTCCTAAACCTCATTCCGACACCCGCAAATCTAATCAGTGTTGGTTCCTCTGGTGAAGGGATCATTTGTAGTTTGTTTATATGCAACTCAAAACTGGCTATTACCTAAGAAAGAATAGCAAAAGCTACGAAGAACAGCTAAAACCGGTGGAAACGAAAAAAGAACAATAAACAATTTTAATGTATGCCATTTAATAAAGGAATGAAAGCTTGGTATAAGTGGAGGGATCAGAAATGTAATGGATATGCACTTAGATAATGTTTATCTATCGAATTTTGATGTTGGCTTGGCTAAATTGGAAGTAGATTGAAAAAATGTCATTGGTCAGTTAAAAACAAATGAAATCCCAATGCGCAAAATTGACTTTCACTTGTGATCGATATGCATTCCCATTCTCGTTACCGGGCTGTTGTGAACCAATATCTTGCATGGTGCATAGCTTCCCGTTCTTGGGCGGTTGTGAACCAGCCTTTACTGATACTATTTCTTAAATGTAAGCTGCACAATTTTCAGTGTAGCATAAGACTTATGATTAATACCTCCATACCATGAATCGTCTTGCAGAAATAAAATAAGTACGATATTTGTATATCACAATTACAGTTTCATTCCTTCCCTACCCAGTTTCAAATGTTTTAACAGTAACATTAATAATGATGGCATATGTTAGAATCAAGACAGGCTCCAGCCTTCTGATACAGTGAAAATTTACCAATGTGTTCCTACAGAGTGAGTCAAAAGACTCCGAACCGCCTGCACAGTGTTTTTCCTGTCTGCGTCCTGGGCGCTCGTTGCTATCTGCCGCTATTACATAAAGACACAGATGAAACCATACAACATTTTTAAAACTACTTTTAAAGGCTTTAATTACCAACTTTATGAAAGGAAATGCTGAAACTGGCCACTGTCGATGTCCATACATTTTTGGCACCTCTTTAGGAAACTATCCATCATGGAATTTTTTTTTTTTTTGGGGGGGGGGGGAATTTTCCAAACGATGACCGATGTTGTCTAATGTTTCTTCGGTAAGAACTGAACGCCGTCTTTTAGATTTCTTAGCCTGAACACTTCCTGTGGCTTGAAATTTACTGTAAAGTTAATGGACTGTTGAATGGCCTGGAACTTTTACACCTGGAAATCTTACTTTCACTTGGCGAGCTTACCGAGTTAACACATATAAATTAAAAATAAATACACACGGTGCAGTAGTAAATATATGCTGAGCCAAGTGGAAAAACATCACGCAACCGGCAATATTGTTCACAAAATACCCCTCCGGGATAACATAAAACATAAAGTGTACAAGACAAACCCACACACCCTGGAAGAATTAAAACAAAATATCTGCCAGGAAATTTCTCAGCGTGAACTATGGCGAGTGATGGCTAGTCTCCTAAAGAGGTGACAAAAATGTATGGACGACGGTGGCCAGTTTCGGCATCTCCTTTCATAAAGTTGATATGTAAAGCCTTTAAAAGTAGTTTTAAAAATGTCGTATGGTTTCATGCATGCCTTTCTATGATAGAGGCAGACGGCAACAAGCACCGAGAACGCGGACAGGAAAAACACTGTGCAGGCAGTTCAGAATCTTTTGGCTCACTCTGTATATATGCCAATCTATTTTTCCAATATAGTTCTTGCATTATCTGCAAGAACTATATTCACAACAAATCTTTTATTTTTAAATAAAGGGTGGAAGGTGACCTATGACCATCCTTTTAAACTATGAAACAGCATGTTGCTTTGAGTGTTTTACCTTAATAAATATTTTCCATAAAGCTTTCCATTCTCGGCAAATACTACTTTATTTTGCACAATATTGCAACACAGCAAATTCAACAGGTTAACTTTTAATCCTTCAGCTTCTGCTGCTTGGCAATGAACAACAATTAACACTTCCAGTATACAAATAAAAGGAAAACTACACATATTGGAACTTAACTTAAATAACATATGGAATATGGAAGTGAGGAAGCATTTACAATATTAGCAAATTATTAAGAGGACCACTTATTAAATAAAGGTAAATAAAAGCTTGAAAAACCCAAGTTACAAGATTATGTTTCCTTTCTTTGTGAATTATAAAACTCTGGAATAATTAAAGCAAGACAAGAACAGAAAATCAATAAGAACTTATGTGCACTCCTTGCCAATACAAATGCCTCACAATGTTTTCTCAATTCTGCTACATACTAAGAAGTACGTCTGGGTTTTTTTTATTTCTTTCACAGCTTGAAGTATTCTTTTTTGGAACGTTTCCACATCAGGCACTTCTGTAATGTATATGTGAGTTTTCATATTACCTCAAAGAAAAAAGCTTGATTGGATTTAATTATGGTGATCTTGGTGATCCAGCGTTCTCCATAGGTGTTGTGTAGATGGTCACACAACACCCTTTATGTGCAGAGGTATGCCATTATGTAATAGCCACATATATTTCTTACTGCTGGAGGAACATCCTCAAGCAGAACTTATAACGTTTCTTGAAGAAACTGGAGATAGACTGTCTCCTGTCAAAATCTGAAGAAGCAATCCATGGACCGATTAATGTGTTTCCTACAATTCCTGCCCAAACATTTACAGAAAATCTGTGCTGAAAGCTGTCTCTTTTATTGTGTGTGGACTGTCATAAGCCCAAGTGTGTGCATTACGGTAATTAGTTACTCCATTTTTTAAGATTGAATTTTATTTATGAACACTCTTTAACTGCTATGGTCCTTAAGAGGCCCATTCTAAATTGGGCGTGAAAGATCGGAAATTTTGCTAAGGTCTCTTTCAGGTTTGAGGTTCTTTCATGTGCCGTAAATCTATGACACAGGACCACTGGCTTTACTTCCCTTCTGAAGGAAGACATGCTAAGGATTTTTATGCCTGAAAAAAATCCATCGCCCTCCGCCGGGTTTGAACCCGCAACCTCGGGAACTAGGGGCTAGCATGGTAACCAGTACACCACCAAGGACGACACTCCACTTCTGGTGAATATGCTTCATCCATTGCAAAAAGTTTAAGAAGAAAGTCCCCTCCTTGTTGAAGAAACCATTCGAAAAATGCTACACTTTGCAAATTATCTGCTTCAGAGATATAATGGATGCGCTGAGTATGATAAGGGCGTAGCAATTCTTTTAATGTTCTCTAAACAGTCCAATGGGATACGCCAATACTGCAAGCTATACCAGCATTTCAAGATGCTCAGCATTAGTAGAGTGAGCTATGTTGTAACTGATAATCTATTGTTTCAAAAGAAAGCCAAAGTGCAATAAACAACAGCTGAAGTGCATTTCATCTTATAGTGCTGTAATGTTGTGTAGTCTCATGGGTAACAATGTACATTCAACTGAGACAATTTTCAAAAGCTTATAATAATAGTAAGATTGCAATTGTTTTAATTCAAAATGTATTCAAACTTGCAGAAAACATTTCTCTTTCAATCTTCTCTAAGAAATATTTGAAAAAGTATTTGAGTTTTTTTAAGATCTTCATTTAAAATAGGAATTAATATTTAGCAGTTTTCGCTTTTTTCCCAAAAACTATTTTATAAACAGCACAATTGCACTATGATGTTTTGTTCTATTCATTATAAAGAGTCATCCTGTTCTAGGATGATCATACGTCACCTTCCACCCTGTATACCAACATGCACCTAACTTATTTCACTCACTTATACAAACTAAACTATCATAACCCCTTATACATGTAGCTTAATGCTCAGAAATATACCTTTACAAATAATGATATTAACACCAAGTATGCTTTATTACGTTCCTGAATCCATCCAGTCTATTATCAAGCTATTCACAATCATCTATATTAATAAAAAAAGCCTACCACACTAATTTAATAAAATTTATATTTTATTATGCACATAAATCAGATTACAAGAAAATGACAAGGCAAGTTTATTTTGAAGATCTAGTTTCCACATAACATGAAATCGCCCATAAAAATCTTGTTAACCATACTAAATTGTTATCACCTACCTCCATTTAACAGCAATAATGCAGGTTAGCAAACCTCGGCTAAAAACCAGAGATTGTATTACAAATTCTATGAAGGACAAATGGCCTTAGAATTGACATATTATTTTACTGCCACATGGACATATGTTGAAAGCACATGGCACTCTGTAAGGGGTAGAAGAAACCATAGAAATATTCTAGTTTCTTTAGCAATATGGATGAACAATGCAAGACTTGTCATATAACTTGAATTGTGGTTCATTTTTACTTTCTCTACCTCATACATAATCTTTGATATCTTTATTGAGTGTTGAGCTAATACAATCATTTGGGCATGATCAGCGTCGAGCCCTAGCTCCTTTTGCCGATCGTACCCAAGCTTCCGCATTTACAAGGCATGTGTGTTGAGTTAGCTTCATATCGCTAACGTTTCTCATTTAAATTCAGTATACTGCTTACTGTTCTTGTCCCCTTCCCATCTCCTTCACTTGCTTCCTCCGCCGTCTTTAATACTCCCTATCAGCGGGAAATGGGAACTATTAGATGCAATTTAAAGAATGTTTACTTGTTCCCCGCACTAATCGTCCATAACAACACTTGCTCGTTCATACTAAGAAATGTACCTCTCCCTCCTAACCCTCTCGTATTTACCGTCCTTTATATCTAAATCATTCACTTCACGATTTCATAAAATCTATCACTTGCCTATCAAAACCTTGTCTTTACTTTGTCTACTTTGTAGCTTTCTATACATTCTATAGTCACTCTCCCTTCCTATTCTATATACTTCATTATTACTGCTTCTGTTTTCCCATATTTCTCACAGAACCTGCACTATTTCTATATGTATGGCACACTTTCCTACTCCATAAATCTATTTCTGGTGGCTCCTTTAACAGTCCCGCATTGTTTCTGTCCAAAATCCGTAGACTCCCATTGGGTGTTAACACAATAGTTTCTTCTTTCACCAATTCACCACTCTGAAACCCCGCCTCTGCCCTGCCCGCAATCATATCACGTGACGATTGAACACCCTCCCTCCTCGATGATGCCATTTTCCAAACTTTGCCAGCTGTTGTCCATACATCACTCTGATCTGACGTCACTGCTTCGGCTCCTGATCTCTTCTCTGACTCAGCTATCTTCTTCCCACCAGCCCCACTTAGCAGTGACATAACTTCCATTTTCCTTATTTCGCCAGCTGATGCCCTTACGTCACTCTGATCTGACGTTCTGCCTGCGTCTTGGCCACGCTTCCCCTCTAACACTGTCATCTTCTTTCCGCCAGCTCCACGTGCCGGTGAGGTAACTTCCATATGTCTAACCTTATCCTCTGGTCTCCGATTGCTCTTTGGACTTCGTCTGCATTCCTTCTCTCTAGTCGCCGATGAATATCGCTGAATCATATCCTGCCCCTGCGATCTACTGTTCCTTGTGTCACTTTCGTATCCCATCACCATACGCCCATCGACCCATAATCGTAGGTTCTTTATGAAGGCCCATTTCCCTTCCATTCTTGCCAGCCTCATTTGTTGTATTAGATCCTTCTTCAAGGCCCGTTGTTCCACCGATAAATCTCTATTTATAAAGATATTTGTTCCTTTTAGTAGCTTTGATTGCTTCAATACTTCATAAACAAACTGCACTGACGTAAATCTTGCAACTATCATTCTGGCTCCTCTTGATCTCCCCACTCTAAATGCTTCTCTAATCTCCCAGCCCTGTACCTTCAAACCAAGCTTTCCTTCTATAATCTCTCTGACCTCATCTACAGGCCATACTCCATTCCTTTCTTTCACTCCTGCTATGACCAAATTAAATCTTCGGTGTCTCTCTTCCAGCAGCTCAACTCTTCTTTTAACTTTCTGTACCTCATTTCGTATATCTTGCATTTCATTTTTAATCTCTCCCTTAATATCTATTAGTTCCTTTTCCATTCCATTGAGTTTATTTTCTAATCTCTCATCCATATCTTTAATGTATGCAAATGTTTGTTCCATGACGTTTCGATCCCCATTTGGCCCAGGGTTAATTTCAACTCCACCAATTACCAATAGTATACCTATTACACATGTGAGAAGAAACATGTTTACCATCTCTTCTACACCTTTGTTTGTTTTGAAATCCTTCCATTTTAATTTATTAAATACTCCAATTCTTGCTCTGTGCACCTCAATACCAATTCCCATGGTTACTTAAGCCCTTCTTTCTTCCATTCCAGGAGCTTCCTCCACACACATCCACTCTCTTCCACTGCTTGCTTAGCACTCTCATACATAATAGGAAGAGAAGATATTGCATTCAACCAAAAAATGTGATACCGAGAGTTCAACATAAATATGTTTTAAGTCCCCCATAAAAACATTTTTAGAAAAATATCTGTGTGTCTGTGAACAGCATAACTCAAAAGCAAAAACTCTTATAAGTACCAAACTTGGCATTTATATTGAGTACTTTTCAAAGATGCGACACTAAGATTTTCAAGAAAATTCCCCAACTCCCACCTGTCCTTTACATTTTTTTGTACATTGGAACATTTTTCACAATTTTGGATTTTCTCAAAAATGCCTCTAATGATATTGATTAAAATGCTACATATTGATGATATTTACATGAAAATTAAAAGTTATATCTTGTATTACTGGTAGACGTTAAGTGATAGACAAAATTGCACCACACAAAGAGGTAGATCTCTTTAAAACACAATTTATTTCAATAACATTTTTTGTGGCATCAGCCATTTCCAACATATCTGTTATTAATGGTTTGAATTGTTGAATTCTTTTAAAGTCCTGTCAAGATTCAGTTCTTTGTCACAGTTGCGTGGAAAGAGAATGGGATTTGAAGGCCAATATATAATGCCCAGTTCTTAAACAGTTCACTATCGCAATTTCCTTTGCATTTATAACAAAATGTATAATGCAAAAGTTTGTCTCGATTAAAATGAAGTAGATAGAAAATAAGCTTTTGTAAGAATAGTTTCTATATCCATTAATAAATGACAGAGAGTAGAGAAAATCATGTAACTGTGATACATCAGATTTTTTCTAATGAATCGCAAAAAATAACAGCAGCAGATTATATGGAAATACTGCAATAAGTAGCTTTTGTCTTGCTTTGCTTAATTCTCATGAGATATGTTTGCTCTCTGCAGCATCAGTCTCCAACTTTTGCAATTCACATCCAAGTGGTGAAGTAACATGTTTTACCTTAGTCTTATTGTTTGAAATATAAAAGTTCTACTTACCTTACAGAGGAGCAAATACACATGTTATCCTCATTAGAGAGCCTGCAAGAAAAAAATCTGTAAGAATCATTCTCAAAATTAAAGAGTCAATGCTTGATCCATAGAGAACCCAAAGAAAAAAAATTGTATGCATTATAAAAGACTTCACATATTGCAGATATTTCACACTTCCATTGAGGAACACAAGAGCATACAATTAAGATTTTCTCTGAGAGTTGGCTAAACTGATTCATTCATTTGTAACTTATTTGCTTTCTTTTTAATTATTTATTTTTATTGAATAGATTCATTCAGCATTACAAATGCTATTCAGAATCAGAATAAAATACATAATGACAAAAATGAACAATGTGACTAAATCTGAGGTCAGCCTCCAAACAGTTACAGATAATTGCAGATATAAGTCTTCTAATTCAGAATCACTTCTGGAAGAAAGCAGGAAGCCCTGTGGGTGAAGATCTTCATCCCAAGGAGAAGTACATTGTGCCAGGTACTAAGTGAAGATGCTCAAAAAATGTTTGAGCCTGAGAGCAAATTTGTGCAGAGATGGTACTGAGTCCAAGTTCATGATGTAGCTCGGTGTTTCTGACATACCAAGGTGCATTCAGCATAAGTATTAAAACTATTTTGAAAGACCTGCAGACAATTAATTTTGCTTGCAGCTGCACCTCCCCAAATTGGACAAGGATATGTGATAAAGCACAAAGTAAAGACTTGTACAAAAGAGAACCACATGGCATTTGCAAAGAGGACTTGCAGTTGAGAATCTGGAGTAAGCAAGATTTAATTTTGATTTAAAATAAAGAGAGTTGAGGGTTGTTACACTACATCACTATAATATAATAATTTGGACTTACAAGTCTATAAGAAGCAAAGAATAAACACTGATATTGCCGCACGTAATAACCAAAGAATATGGAGGAAATTAGTCAATTTAATTTTGAATTACATAATGTGAAAGTTCCAAGTCAGTCAGTGATCAAAAGGCAGGCCATGATATTTAAAGTGTTATCAGCATGTTTCCAGGATATGGGACAGCTTGTAAAGTAACAGGTGGGGGAACTGCGGAATGACAATGTAAAAACCTGGTTTCTCATGTTATTTGTGTTTACTACAATCCACACAGTCATGTACAGGAGGCAAGTGGGAGCATGATGATACATTGCAGAAATAGTGTCATTACACATTTTGTTGTGGGCACAATGGAGATACAGGAGGCTAAACGGATAGTCAAATATTTAAAAAGTGTCACTTTACTCTGACTTTTAAATTCCATACTCTGCATAACAAGGAACAAAAGAATGCTACTAAACACCTAAAAAGAAAAGGTTAAAAGTACTGCACAATTCAAGCCAACGGCAAGAAATACCCGACATGGTTAATGCCACAAAAAAGAATTTATATAAACTGTGTGCTAATGGGATCTACATTTTCTGTGAGGTAAGATTGTACGTCTTACAGTTTACCTGTTAAACAAAATTATACCACATTGTTCCACACACAGTCACAGCTCCGAGATGGCGAGGAAGAAGCGTCGCACTGTCGCCGCTCCTGCTGAGGCAGGAACCTCTCCTTCTCCTCCGGCACCCGCCGAGGAGATTTCGCCGCAGCCACCGCAGCCTAGGGCAACCTATGCCGCAACCGCCGCTTCGCCGCCAGCCAGCGCCGCTTCGCCGCGACTGCCTCGGCAGTCGCCGCCTCACTCACCGGCATCCACGCTGCCGACACTGGGCACTTCCCAGCCACCGCAGATCCAGCCTGTGCCTCATGGGAGGTACAGCGCCGTCGTTCGTGGAGTCCCGAGGGACCTGCCAGCCAGGTTCCTCGTCACCGCAGCCCACCAGCAGTGGCCTTCAGCCTTGAAGGCCACCAGGATTCACGGAGCTCAGGGACCCACATCGCTCGTCAGGTTGGAGTTTGCAGATCCAGCCGACTACGAGGTTGCCTTGAGGGCGGGCCTGCCCTTGTTAGGGCGGTGCTTACGCATCGAGGCCAGCCGAGTAGAACGCCAGGCTCCCTGCAGACGCTGCTGTGCCTACGGGCACAACGAGACGACCTGCTCAGCACAACCCAGGTGCCACTACTGTGGAGCAGCCTGCACCACCGCATCGTGCACCCAGCACGACCTTCGCCGCCGACGCCGCTACTGTGCGACCTGTGGAGGGTCATCCCACTTCACCGGCCAGGCGCTCTGCCCCCTGCATCCCCGCAGGAAGGCATCGCCGACGCCGCCAGCTCCTACGCCGCTGACAGTGACATCTCCACAGCCACCTCCTCCAGCACCATCACCAGCGCCGACACCAGCACCATCACCCTCGCAGTTCAACGAGGAAGTCCAGGGCCTACGCGACGCCGTTCAGGATCTCCACGCGGAGTTCCTGAACATGACGACGAAGCTGACAGCCCTGGAGGAACTCATCCGGGAACTTCAAGACGCATCAGCTGCCCAACAGGTTTTCCTGGCTGGACAGTTCGACAGCACATCTTCCAGACTCACAGCCATCACAGAAGCCATCCGGGTTTCATCGCTCGGTCACCGGCCGAAGCCAGACCCGGCAAGAGAGTCCAGAGTCGCGAACTTCTTGCAGCAATGCAGGGAGTTCAATCAGCAACAGGAACATCAACGTCAGCACCACCCTAGATCCTAACTTCTACTCACTTCCTTAAACCCACGCCATTTTTCCACTAGGGTTGCAGTCAGGTTTCATGGCTGCAACCTAGTACCCACCTATCCCGCTCCAGCCCATAGGGCGGAGACATCCATCTTTCACTTACTAACGCGGGTGCTATGCGGGACCGCACAAAGCCACGCCATTCCACTTTTACCTTCTTCCTTTTTCCACCGGTGGAGGAGTTTTTAGTGGGTATGCCGACTATTGGAGATTCCCACACTCTCAGTCCCGACTCCCATCGGGGCTGGGGTAAGTGATTAAATCATTTTCTCCTCCACTCGAAAAAAAAAAAAAAAAAAAAAAAAAAAAAAAAAAAATTATACAAAATCAATTCACAATAAAGGGAAATTACAAGCTATTCACATAAAATTCAGATGTACATTCACAAGTACTACAAATATTAAACATATGGTATTTTAATCATAATCATTATAGACATTTTCTTGAAAAAATTAATGTTACATCCTTGTATGGTACTGAATTTAAATGCCAGGTTTAGCATTTATCCAACATTCCATTTTTGAGTTTTCATTCTCCCTCTCTCTTTCATGCACGCAATGAACACACATACCTTTTATTTTTAAGATTTGGGGACTGCAAAACACATTTCCATGAAATCCCAGTATTGAATGTTTGGGGAATATGGCAGTTCCTCTACTTACCACAGGTATGTAGTACAGAAATTAAAAACACTATAGGCAGAACAACACTTTTGCTGGAGAAAATATCTACAAAGACCAAATCTTCACTTCTGAAATAGACTAAATGATCAATTTTGAAATCCCACCCAGCGACAATCTCATGCAGTTCATCTGACTGCCCCCAGAGAGAAAACTACCATGCAGAGGAAAACTGACAATCGACACGGAGCTGATTGTGAAACAATCAATGTCAATAACAAGATTTCCATATACCAACTAAATCGCTAACAAGATATTATAACCATTGTTCTTTATTGCTTGCCCAACACTCCTTTAAGTTATTTCTACAGTTCCTTGTACCGAGCGGCCTTTTTCCTGCTTATACACGCAATCTCTGTGCTACGCATTCCAATCATGTCCGATTTCAAACTTCCAATTTGTACCACACGGTTGTAACAAATATTTTGTTTCCTTTCATTCTGTATTTTTAACAATGAAGTAGTAGTATCTCTCGTGTTGCTTGTTATTGAGCCTCGTTGTATTTGTTACCAACTTTGAAGAAGTTATTTAGCTGGATGCAAAATAACTTTTGCACTATCAGAGTATATAAACATTTACATAACATTAATAAATACGTTTACAATAAAAAATAAGTATTTGCAATGATTTACATACAATTTAAATAATAATTATATACATATTGTTTTCAAGGTGGGCTGTTATTGAATTTAATTATAATAAAACACAATTAATATCATTTAGGCATTAAACTACTGCCTCAACATCTGGTTCCACTTTAACTCCTTTGTTGTACTAGATGGTACCATTCTGCCTTCAAGTTATGATGGAATCTTACTAACAAAGTTTGCATGGAGTTGGAAGCTGCATGTCATTTATGACTTTATGTTTTAAAATTTATTTTTACTTTCTCTACCATGTACCTAGTGGGCAGAGAAGGTGTTCCATTCTGTCCAAAAATTCGATACTGAGATTTTACTGGAAATACATGTATTGAGGCCCCCTGAATCCAAAAAAAGCATTTTTGGAAACATGTCCGTGGTGTGTCTGTGAACAGCATAGCTCAAAAACGAAAAGTCAGATAAATACCAAACTTGGTTTTTGAGTTCATATCTTCCAAGGATGCGACACAAAATTTTCAAGAAAATCCTCCAACTACCCTTTACATGGAAAATTTCTGAAAAAATTTTTATTTTCTAAAAAATGCCTATAACAATTTTGATTAAAATACCATATATGAAAGATATTTACATGACAAATAAATGCATATTTTGAACTTTCTGGGAACAGCTTAAGAAGTCCTTTTCATCCTAAAGAAAGTTTGCATAATCTTGTATAACTGGTAAACAGACGAAAATGTACCACACAAAAAATGTATTTAAAACACACAAGTTATTTAAAATAAGCTTTTTGTGGCATAAGCCATTTCTGAGCTATCCATTATTAAAGGTTTGAATTGTTAAAAAGAATGAAAAGTATTCAAGTCCCATCGATTTTCAGCTGTTTCTCGCAATTGGTGGAAACAGTATGGAATTTTAAGGCCAGCATATATCGCCCGGTTCTTAAACATTTGATTATCACTGTTCTCTTTGTAACTATAGCAAAATATGTAATGCAGCTATTTCTGCAAAGATTTATTTGGATAGAAATGTAGTAATAGAAAAATAAGCTTTGGTAAGAATAATTTGTATACGCACTAATAAAGACAAAGGATAGAGAAAGTCTTGTGAGTGTATCACATTTATAATCAAATATTTAATTTACTTATAATTTTTGTCCACTTATTCTGTGTTTACTGCAAAGGTAAGTTTATCCTGTTTACTTTGCATCTAAATAAATGAAATACGGATTAATTATCATGCACAGCCAAAAAACAGGATACAGCTGCTAATTTTTCTATTTGCTTATATTTGATATTTTGCTCGTGTTCTTTGAATCGGGTGCCGACATTCCTTTTGTTTACCCAATGTATTTTCTACTGTAATTTAAACACTGAAACAAATAAATTCTTCCTTGAATTGCTATTCAGAAGTTACAGACAGTGAAGCGAAACAATGATTTAATTGAATCTTGAGTCGGCGGATACACTAAAACTTCACTTACTTGAAATTAAACTAACATGTTTCAGAAGCACCGCTTGCTTTCCTCTTCACCTTTTATCTGGCTGAGCATGCAGGAATTTGGGTCCGTAGATGTAGGTGGCGTGGAAGTGGTGTCATCTGGTGTGTCCATGATGAAGGTGCTTAGATTGTTGAGTGGCAGGATTTCAAAGTTCATTTCTGTTTTCATGCATTTGATTATGTGTATGTTTTCCCAAACTTTTAGTTTTATTGGATAAGTGGTGCTTTTGAAACGTGTTCGATTAATTTCAAGTAAGTGAAGTTTTAGTGTAACCACCGACTCAAGATGCAATTAAATTCTTCCTTTCACTCTGGTGATGTGTGGCCTTTTTTGCTTGATTACGTATTTCACACTATATTTATTGTATGGTGCCAGTGTGAGGTTGCAGTTTTTGAAAATCCTCTATAATTTAAGGGTGATCTATTTTTTTGAAGTTGTATTATCTGGCTAATGTTATAATATGCTTGATGCATTTTTCTCTCCTGAATTTTATTATTTTCTTATCAATCATTTTGCGGCAGTTTATTCATAAGAGTGCATGTGCACTGAGTTCCAGGTTCAAGTCCAAGTCGTTATCCCTTGCTGCAATGTAGATTCTAAATTATTTTTTAATTTGCTTGAGCTATGAGTATTTTTATCCTTCCCAGGCGTGGTGCAGGGAAGGTATTATGGAATGAATCTACTTTATTCAGAAAATTTGTATTTAATTTTAAAATATTAAATTTACCTGAACATATTAAAGCACACAGACTTGTTATACACGTTGCCTTTATGTAATATGCGTGTTCGAAATACTGAGGAATTGTTACCTATCCAGGATGCTGATAGAAAGTGACAGTAAAGATAGGTGTCTTCATCTCCATGTCAATAACCATTCTTGTTTGTTATTTTTGTATGGTTAAAAGTGATATAACATTTTCCCTTAACATATTCCAACACGGTTGGCCAATGTAGCTTTTCTAAATTTTGATATTTTTTCTTTCCTCAATATACTAGACATTTATATAGATTAAAATACTTATAAGTATCATTATGAACAAATAAATATTATAATTACATTACCTAATGAACACAAGTCAGTTACATATATTGACAAGTTCTCCATCTTGTTATAATTACGCATTATAACTGCTTCAACCCTTTTATTAAAGCAGTTTTGTTCTGCAGCTTTACCATATGCTTATAATCCCAATTGTATTGTTTTGCTTACAGTGATGTTTACCAATATGTATGCCATGATACTGAATGTTGCTTATTGTATGTCTTGATTTAAAGCTAAGTTATGTAACACTGTGTAAATGAATAACAATTTCAATCTCTTAAGATTCAGAAAGGCAGTGAATGATGTACCTTCCCTTTCTGTCCTGTTAAAGAAGTGAAATGGAGCTCTAGTTTTTACATGCTCTGTGACATAAAAACCGGCATCACTGGCTTCATCAGAGTATAGACTGTATTGTTCCCTCAAAGCCATCATTGCCATGTGTTCATTTTACAGAAAGAAGTGCTTTCTTTGCTGGCAGCAAGCATAAAACACTGGTATGATTCTGATATTCCATAATAATATACAGCCACACTTGCCTTGGGTGCTAGAAATATTTGTCTTTGCTGCAGGCAAATGTAACAAAGAACATAAGACAATCTCTTGCAACTGTACTATCTACTGAGCTGTTTCTAGTTATGAAATGTGTACATATTATAGAGAATGCAAGCTATTGAAAATCACCAAAAGCCATTGTGGCACATTTACTCTATTACAGTGCTCTCTGGTTATATTTGGAGACACCCAGGTAAAGACATGGTCGTAATTGTAACTGTTAGATTGGAGACATAAGTCTTATCTTGCAGGTATGTATACTGTTGGGTTTAAATGGTTGTGTAAAGACCGTAATGTTTCATGTGTGCATTTATTTGGTATTACTTTGGTGCTTAAATAAGTGTTCCACACTTTGTAATTGTCAGTTTTACAGAACAATTTTGTATTGCTAATCACAGGACGATGCAATATTTAGCACTGGGAAGTACTGTTTCAAAACAACATTTGCAAAATAGGTTCTACTGATAAGTGTGATACTTGTAGGTTGGCAGTACTTATGTTTAGTGTAATGTTGGCCATGTTGAATTCTTGGGAGCTCCATTAAATTGTTTTCCCATTAGCACATATAGACTGCCTGTGAGCTAATGGGGAGTACTTAAGGCTGGTTCACAATAAACTTGACATTAAAATAGGTACCTGTATTACAATGTGAGCATTCACATTTAATGGCTGAGAATGAAAACAGGAGACCTGATCAAGTTTTGCTCTTCACGGTTGGAATGTGGGCATAAACATAACATCTGTGGGTGAGGTAAAGTTAGTTATCAACTAAGCATCTGTGGCTGGATCTATCTAATGCTTTGCACAGGCAGATGTCAGCAATATGCAAGGATGCCATACATAGCCAGTTAAAACATGTTCAGGCACAAGTTAATGAGGATACATGCATGTGTAACGTGAAGATGGTATTGAAATGAATGCTTACAGACAATGAAATGATGCCATGTTCAATTAATTCAGTGACAATTTTGCTTATTTCAAGTTATTTCGCTCAGAAGAAAAAAGCAATACAGAAGCCACTCCCCAACACAATGGGTGCAATAACAGCTAAAGTGACAACTGATGACAGTATACAGTGCCCAGATTTGCAGGTGTACATGTTCTTACCAATACTGGTACTTTAACTGACAAATAAGTGCTTCATCACACAATGAAAACCTGCTTAGAGTGAACCTATGAGAGGGTAATACCAATATTTATATGTATATAACTTTCAGCTTATAGACCATTTTTTCACCCAGCATCTTAGTGATTATTTTTTTTCAAAATCAGCATAAAGTCAGTATGATCACTTACATTTACACAATATTAGTTGTAATGTGCATGAATAAGTGTATATATAGCATAATACTTTCAATTTTACAGCCAACTTTGTTAAATTTGGCTCGAACTAATTCTGCATGGGAATTCTGCTCCTGGTAACAGCTTACTGGATTTATACTGTGAGTATGTATATTTCTGCAGATAAGACAATAGTTGAATCATAAAAAAAGGCCCCAAATTCTCAGGTCATCTTATGGGCTGGATAAAAAGAAAGAAAAAAATACATTTATACAAATTAAAACCATTATAAAATAAAACAAATCACCCACCAATGTATTTAAAATCCTGCAAAATCCACACATTCATCATCTAAGCCAAATAGCTCAAGTACATCCTCACTTCCATTGCTGAGAAACTCTTCATGTAAGTCCCATTCTGTACCTGGTGAGTCTATTTCCGCTTCGTCATCAGTATCCCATAACAAATCGTCCTCAGTGGCATTCATAGCATTAGAAATCCCACACTTTCTGAAGGATTTGATCACTTTCCACTTTCACTTTTTCCCATGTTTGATCACGAAATCACACAACACAACAGGTGATGCAGCCCACATAGCTTCACCTTTCGTATACGACTTTTCCTCACTCATCATCCAGTTATTCCATTTGTTCATGCATATGATTTTGAATGTTTATTCAGAGAGATGTCTAAAGGCTGTAGCATTGAACTTAAACCACTCAGTATAACAGCAATCTTAGTATTGTTTTGTGAAAGCAATGTTTAGTGTTCTCAGTTATGTCACTGTGAAACATCCCACACCAACAAACAGTCTTCATTTAATAGAGCACCTGGTCGCCTCTGCCACACATTTTTACACCATTCTCGTCCATCCACCCATTTTCATGAAAATGTACCAAAATGCCTGGCAGGAATTTTATTTAAGGAGTCCTTTTCCTCTTGAAAATGACCATGGGTTTTAACTTTGTTCCATCTGACATGCGTGTTAATATTACTGTAAACCTGGTCTTTTCATGGCCTGTACTTCTGATGTGAACAGTTTTTACACCTTTTGCTTCCACAGTTATCAAAGTTCATCAGTGCTTCATCCATATTTCCAATATTATAAAAGAAATTTTACACTGATTACGCTTAATAGTACAAATTGTTTGAACACATGACACAACCTACAACAAAACTTGTTAAGAGGTAGACTTGAGTTTGTGATTCGGCATGTGCTTCTATAGGGAAAAATGTAACAATGGTGAAGGAGGCTTTTCCTTTATGCGTGCAACCGTAATTATTTACTGTCCATTCCAAACCAGAGTGCCTCTCACAGTAAACAAACTCTTTGTATTATCCGCACGAAAGTAGTTCACAATCCTCTTGTTGAATATTGTTTCAATCTATAAAGAGGCGCCCTGCATGAGAATCATAGTTCACAATGCAACCTGAGGTAACAATTGATTTTATAAATATGCAGAAATGAACATTTTATTTACGTTAATCACAATCCTCGGATAAAAGTGAAACACCAAAATCCAAATCCTCCGAATATGACTGAGCTGCCATATCAAAATCAGAACTACTCTCCAAACTAATCACAAGCTTATTCACAATTCCACAGCACTGTCACACACAAAGCAAGTTCTCAAATTTGATTCTCCTCTTCTATGTTCTATTATGTCTGTTTATATTCCCTGCGCGCTTTGGTTACAACACCTGTAAAATCGGACATTAGTTTCGTAATATGCACTAATGCAAGTGTCGGGTATTTTTCTAAAAGTGAGTTGAATATATTAAGTATTGTTTGTTTTTCGCCACATTTTAACTGTTTGCCACTTTTGTGTTTGAACAGTTTATTCGCACCACATGCACCTTCGTCTGCCATGAGAATTCAAATACCAACTGATTAAATCACAAGATTTAACCTGAGCTGAGCATAAGTGTGCTAGCATATTATGAATGCCTATTCGCTTATCATATTTTCTGTGTTATGCAAAGTGTTTAATCGGTACTCAGATAGCACTTCTGGGAATTCATTGCTGCATTTCTTGTATATGCAAGAGAATGGCGGTCATGCATACAGTTGGTATTAACAAGCAAGATACTCTCGCCATTAGCGCAACAGCAGATGAAAATCATATTTTGTAATCTTTAACAGTTGGTATATATCTATTACCTTTAGCAATGAGTTCTTATGATAACCGCAATAAAATGTGCAGTTCTATACCTTTTCCTGCCCTAATATTTCATGATATAATACATGTATTAAGGAACTATTTACGTTGGCATAAGAGTGTGTTCTTGGGTTCGTGACAAGCATAAGCGCGTGCTTTTGTTTACATCAGAGGGAACTCTGGTTTGGAATGGACAGTAGTACAGAGTAGGGTTGTCCACAAAATTGAATAGCCCATACAACGCTTTTGTGAATAGTTAAGGTCATTACCCGAATCAGTATGTGCATTATCATCTAGATGATAATCACTGATCTAAACTAAATTCACAGGCCGCTGATAATTTGGGGGTCATTTTACAGAACAGATATATGCTACTATATAACTTTGGCAAAAATTTATACCCTATCTTATCTGAAGGTTGTCTTATTTGCAGAAATACAGTAATTGTCTTCATAATGGAATTTCTTCAAGAAGGCTTCAACTTAAACTGCTGCTAGAGGTCCCACAGAGCAAGATGGGCCATACAAGGAGAAAGGCTATTAAGCCTTCTGTGCAGCATTAGCTTCCCCTGAGGAAGAAATCAAGCAGTCGAGGCCAGAGCCCAACATCCAGACCAAAACACTGCAGCAAGCCTTAAGTTTTGAAGGCCACCTGCATCAAAACTGCTTGGGGGACCATTCCCCTCATCCAGCTGGAGTTTGCCAGGACATCCAGCATAGCCCTTCTAAGTGACTGCTTCATATTGAGATCAGTCACAAAGACACTACTGCGGCACTACCTCAACCAATACCAGATATACTCGGCATGTCCTTCCCCACTGCTACTGCGCCTATGTGTTGTCAAGGGCCACTTCACTAGTCAGGCGCATTGCCTTTTGTACGTGCATCAACAAGTCACCACAACCAGAAATAACCATGTAGTAGCCGCCACCGCCGCCGCCGCCGCCGCCACCACCGCCGCCACCACCACCACCACCACCAGGGAACTTCAAGCAATCCGAGATGAAGTTCAGAACCACCACTCTGAGGTTCTGAACAGCACAGCTTTCGGTCCTGGAGGACTTTGAGGCAGTATTTTAATACCTGAATAATTTCAATTGTATTATATAATAAGTAAATTCAATAACAGCCTGCCTTGAAACAATATGTATGTAATAATTATTTAAAATGTATGTAACAGTCATTGCATATGCTTATTTTTATTGTAAATATGTTTAATAATGTTATGTGAATACATTATTTACTTTAATAATGCAAGAGCTGTGAGAATAATAAGTTTTAAGTTGCTAACAATGAGGTAATAATGAGGTAACCTTGTGGCAATAATGAGTTTTAGAGTTTGAAAATTACTAGTCATGATTAGAGTAACGATAATGTAACTTTCAGTAACAGTTTAAAATTAGCCAATCAACAGCAAAGAAAAGCTTTAAGTAAAATGCAGATATTCTATTGGACTAGAATTAGCCAACCAGAGACTTGAAATACCGAAGCTTATGGGTTTTGAGCGTTGAAAGTTGCTCAGTTGCTGGCAAACCTTGGTAGTGAACAGATGGAAGATGTGTTCTCTAAGAAATATTACGTATGAATCGTAAAATATGTATACGCGCTAAGTGAAAGTATTAAAGATTCTCACAATTCTTAAAAAAGTGTAGTACTTTATAAAAATGTGCAAGGATTAATAAAAGCAGAGAATTTAAAAACTTAAATTCTGTGATGTCTACAATCAGTCATACCGCACCCTGACTAAGATACATGACTCTACAAGCCTTACTGACGCAGCCAAGGCAAATTTAAACATAAATAATATATAGAAGCAGTTTTAATAACAAACTTAAATATTATAGTGTAAAACTTTGAGTGTAACAACAAAATTACATCTTAAAAAACCATCTCGTACGTAGCAGCATATTGCGTAAAAACAGTAACTATTACGAATCACAAATTCAAACCGATGCCCAAAGTGTGTTGCAAACTCCTTAAAGCAACTAATATTTACGTAAACATATTTACGTGAACCAAAAACTTTCTCAAGTTGGCTCCCATACGTGGGGCAGTTAAAATTACATAACCAAACAAAACAAAAGAACCACAACATAACCTTCAAGTTTTAAATAATTACGTAACAGAACACCTTTCTCAAGTTGCTTCAGAAACAAAATCCTAACACATCTCCACCCTCTGATCGCTGCCAACTCCAGGACATCAAGGCCACATCAGCAGTACCCACTTGCCAACTCCACAACATCATGCCTATAGCTTGACACCATAGAGGCTACTCTCCAGGTCCTGGACTACAGCACACATCACATCAAGACACACACAAACACAAGACCACCAAACCAATACACCATTCATCTCATTCCATGCAGCGAACTTGCACAAAAGATATCCTTTCCAAATCCCACACCAATCCTCAGGGTGGCAGTCAGTGCTTCAGCCCAAAATCCATACTTCACCCGTTCCCTTCCAATGGAAGACAGCTCCTAACATTACTAAAATTAAATTGAATTTTATTTATGGATGCTCTTTAACTGCTGTGGTCCTTAGTGTCCCATTCTATATTGGGCACGAAAGACCAGTAATTTTGCTCAGTGGCCTCTTTATCAGCTTGAGGTTCTTTTACATGCTGTAAATCTACGACATGGGACCACCTGCTTTACTTCCCTTCTAAAGGAAGCCGTGCTAAGGACCTTTACGCCCCAAAAAAATCCATCGCCCTGTCGGGATTGAACCCGCAGCCTCAGGAACTAGAGGCTAACATGGTAACCACTACACCATGGAGGACAATTCCTTATATTATGCAAATCACTCAGGTGCTTATGCAGGATTGCTTAAACCCCCACCTTTACTTCCTAAACATCACTACGTATATACAGCAGAATCTTGTAAGTACATGTTTGCAGGGACCTAAGGATTTGGATGTCATGAAAACGAAAACGTTGATGCAAAATGTGTTAACGAAAATACAAAACCTGCAATTTAAGAACACAATTATGTAATAAAATATAATAATGCATCTTACCTCCCTAACAGGTGTGAAATATGGACACTACACTGGTTTGAAATGCATATCTATGATTGAATGCTTTGTTGGCTTCAATGCCAAAATTTTACTGTCCATCTTGTTTAATAAAGCCATTACATCATCAATTTTGAAACTACATACATATTGCTTCACTACGTCCATTGCCTCCATTGCTTCTGACATTGTAGGAATTGGCTTCTGACTCATTATACTTTCATCTCCCACTGATGCTTCTTTCGTTTGTTCAAGTATTTCATCTATCATCGCTGTTTCACACACTGGAATTTCATTGTCAAAGTTTACATATGTTTCAAAAGACACGCCGGCACCATCTGCTATTTGGCACCATTCTTCACTCTCAGAAAACTCATCTTCCAGTGTGATATCATCAAAAACTTGGCAAAAGCCAGCTTTATTAAAGCGGTTCCTAATGATATCTTGCATTACAGAATCCCAGGCAGTCCTAATGAAATGCATGGCATCTAAGACATTGATGTTTCTTGTGTCGATTTCAGTGCAGCCAACCTTCTCTGTATCAGCCTTTTCCAATACATTTGCTTTAAGTACCCAATTATGCCTTAATCTAAAAGTTGTAGTTTACTCATGCAGTTTGCTGGGGCGAAAATGGTCTTCATGTTTCTTAAATTTGAAACAGCTGATGGATGAAAAGATACACTAATCAATGAAGGGTGCAATTTTCCTGCTTCTTATGCCCAATCTTGCATCTCATGCTCATAAGAAATTTTCAAATACAATCAGAGAGCTCAATTACAATTTACCCTTTTAATTACTACTATGCAATAGAGTAAATTACTTGCGGAATATTTTGTGTGGCAATTTACTTGAAGTGATGATGGATAGGGTTATGTGCGATAGGAAAAAGGGAGAAAACATTCGCAAAAGAGATAAAAGTTTATTGGTAGAGATAATGAAAATAATGTAAAGAATATAGAGTGCAAAAAGCATGATGTAAAGATGCTGGATAAGAAGAGAACTGCCTGGAAAGTCATGACGGATGAACCTGATACTTTAAGTGAACTGAAGAACAACTTAAAATTCTTTGGAAAGACTAGAAAGCAAGCAGAAAGCCTAGACACAAGAGAAAAATTTAAAACTGGTGGTAGTTTACAGGCTACATATGTAGATGAGTTTCAAAAATATTAACTGAAATAATGTCCCAGTGTTCGAGGGAATAGATTCAGTTTGTGACAGTAATGCAACAGTAGCAAATTCCGTCAAAAATAACAGAAATTACATATATACTGAAGGATCTGAGGGTACTGTTGCTGGTGGTTTGGTAATTGAATTGGGCCCAAGTTTAAACACTTCAGTGATTTCAGTGGATAATACCCCTGATGTCTCCATGAGTATTATTGCTGGAGTTTCTAAACATGAAAACAGAAGAATTAGCTCTCATTATGGAAGGAAATGAATAGATGAGAAACAAAGGGTTTAAGGCGTACTTTTGTTACTTCCAAAAAGGCCTGTTTAAAATAAGTCAATAAAAAGCATTAAAATACCTATAGAGGGGCGTATTACCATTACCCTTTCCAAGATAATAAAACATACTGTATTATGATAATCCCTTTGCTTCTACAGTTTCACAATTCATTAGTAGCTAATGGAAATACTAAGAAATGCTTTAGTAATGGTTTAATAATTCATGAACACATTAAAACACCTTCCTCATATATACAATACAGTATTGTAGATAATTCTACAGGCGAATTACTTCATTTAGGCTGCGAGAGTAAATTCTAACATATATTTTGCTCTATTCACTTCTGTAGAATCTGCTCTGAGAGTATCTCAGAGAAGTAAAACACTTCAGAAGTAGTTTACTCTCATATGGAAGTCACTAAGTGTTGACTTTAATAGTAGTTTATTGTCAAAGTAGAGGTTGATGCATGCCGCCTAGTGTATTGTGAACCAAACTCACAGGTCTTTGTTTACCATTCTTATTCAGCGTCCTGTTCCTGATTTGTTCTGAACCAGCATTTTACCCTATTATATCGCTCGGCCTTGGATCTGTTGGTCACCACTTTAGAATATACAGAACATGAATAAAAGCTGTCTGTGACTTACCCTGGGGAAGATGCGAGGAGGGGGGTTCCTGTTGCGTCGCTCGGCCTTGGATCTGTTGGTCACCACCTTAGAATGCACAGCGCACGAGACACAGTAATGCAGCTTAGTGTACAGCTTCGGTAGTTGATAGGCTGCAGAGAAATATTTACGTATGTAAATTATCATATGCAGAACTGAGGCACAGAAAGTAATATTAAGTTAAAATAAAGAGAGTTGAGGGTTGTTACACTACATCACTAAAATATTCTTACTTGAATGCGTTTCGGGAGACGGCTTGTCCCCATAGTCAGCATGTTCTCAACAGTTGAGAACATGCTGTGTTCTCACTCAACAGTTGAGAACATGCTGACGATGGGAACAAGCCATCTCCCGAAACGCGTTCAAGTAAGAATATTTTAGTGATGCAGTGTAACAACCCTCAACTCTCTTTATTTTAAATTATGACACATCACTGTTACTAGCTTCTAAATCTTCAAAATTAGTCAATATTAAGTTACTTCACTCTCCAATATGAAAGTAGTAGCCTAATGGGGTTCTAACAGATTTATCTTGAATGAAGCAACTGGTGGCCATCTGGTCTGTATTGTTGCCGGTATCGAGTTGAATGACCTTGCTCTGCAGTAGTCAAGCTCCTGATCCCAAGGAGGGATGACATGACTAACAACTGCAGGATTTGACTCATAGTAGGTAAGGGCTTGCATTATTTCACTCTACAATAGCCTACCTTACACACCTCCAGAGGGTAACAGCTTGGAGGGTATTTGCACTTGTCTTAATGCTATTTGGCATGGTGTCTCTACAGAAGTGTGTTTGTGTCAAGTTTTGCTTGAACAGAGTCGCACATGGACTGTCAGCTTGAATTTATAGCTTGTCAGAAACATGTAAAAAGATGAGTCCATGTGAAACTCAAAGAAACAGACAGTCAACAGTTCTTACAGAGGAAATATTAAGATAGAGGCTAGAGAGAAGTCAATTCACTGCCTCACATTACAGGTTTTTGATGACAGAATAACTGACTGGCCTACTTGCTATCCAAAGCTAAATGATATGTATGCTTAAATAGAAACTTCAAGCAACAAATCTCAGTGGTATCCAGTGCACATTTTCAAATATTTTGGCTGCAGAAATTTGTCAAATGTTCAACAATGTTGTCTAAAGTATAGCTAAAGGTATAAACTTGTATAGATGCAGAGTGACATCATTCTTTAACATGTTTTATAATGAAAGTTAAGTGTACTGTTTTGATCATTGGCATTATCTAGGTGAGAAAGGGCTGGTCAATCTCCTGCTACTGTACAGATAGTTTCCCACAGGAGCATCGGCAGGCTGCAGTTCATTTCAAGAGAAAGCCTAGTATTATGTTATAACAGAATTTGAAATGTTATCTTTGTTGGCCTCTTAAGTTATTATAACTAATATAATTTTCCGGGCTAAATACTTAACCGGCCTTCTACAACCCCATGTCGGCTTGTCCGACTCTTTCATCAAAGACTCTACTCATTTCATTCAAATTCTCCGCAACCTCAAATTGCTACCTAAGGATTTACTAATTAGTTTTGACGTTGTGTCTCTATTCACCATGGTTCCAGTACAAGAAACTCTGAAGTTGTTACAACCCATCTTCTCTGATGATATCATTACACTTTTTCACCATGTCCTGACTACAACTTATTTCCAGTGGAACCGGTCATTCTACGAGCAAATAGACGATATTGCCATGGGCAGCCCCCTTAGCCCTGTTGTGGCCAATTTCTTCATGGAGGCATTTGAGTCAAAGGCACTAAACTCAGCTCCACTCAAACCAACAGCCTGGTTCCGCTATGTGGATGACACCTTCGTCATCTGGCCCCATGGTGAACAAGCTCTTCAAGATTTCTTGTTGCATCTAAATAGCATCAATCAGCGTATACAGTTCACAATGGAACAAGAAAAGGATGGCCAACTAGCCTTTCTAGATGTACTCGTTAGCAGGAAGGCTGACGGCACGCTGGGTCATACTGTCTACCGCAAACCCACACACACAGACCGTTACCTTAACAAGTACTCCAACCACCATCCTAGACAAAAACGTGCTATGATTAAGACACTCGCAAACCGTGCTTCCCGTATTTGTGAACCACACTTACTTCCACAAGAAATCCGACACCTAGAAACAGCTCTACAATCAAATGGTTATTCAGTCCAAGAGGTGAGAAGAGCCTGCCATCCGGCCAAGCCCCGACCGGTTACTCAGGACCAACCCAAAAGCAAGTCCATTGTCTTTCTGCCATATTTCAGAAATGTCACTGACCGTATTGAACATATACTTCAACGTCATAACGTCAAAACAGTATTCAAACCTACAAGACAATTAAAAAGCCTACTGCGCTCTTCCAAAGACCCCCGAGATCCCCTGTCATCGGCCGGTGTTTACCGTATTCCTTGTTCCTGTGGTTCAGTGTACATTGGTACCACACAGCGGAGCGCTAACACCAGACTCAGCGAACCCAAAAGAAACTGCCGCCTGGGCCATACAGAAAAATCGGCAGTCGCCGAACATGCCATTGAAGCCGAGGGCGAACACATTATTAGATTTCAGGACACCAACATTCTTTCCTCCATAAAACATTACCATACCCGGCTACAACGCGAAGCAATAGAGATTTACAAACATCCCAATAATTTCAATAGGAAAGAAGAAGCATTGAAACTCAACAGTAACTGGCATCTAGTCATCAAAAACAAGAAAGGTCATACAAAACCGAAAAACACTGCGAGCCAATCAGAAGAGAGCAACAACACAGCCGGCGCCAGCCCCCTCATACCACCGGGCCAATCAGCAGAGAGCGTCCACACTATAAAGAGAGCGGCACTAACGGCCAACGCATCAGACGCTGCGATACTTTCACCGAGAAGACTTCGTCCGCACCACTGAAGATGTCCACCACAGTTGTGGACGAAACGTCTGGGAAATCTTTCTTCAGCAGACCACGGCATAACAGCCAGGAAAATTATATTAGTTATAATTGTGACACCGGCCGTGAAAGCTTACGTTCCTCTTAAGTTATGTTTACTCAGTTTTAATATTCCTGTTGAATGAGGGTTTGCTTTGTCAAATGAAATTTCCCATTGGCATACTTTAAAATCATTACTATTATGTTCCAGCAACAAACATAAAATGGTGATGAAGTTGATGCAGACTAACACATCTCTATATTCTGGTTAAGAACTTAGGAATATGAAGTAGTTGTACCCTTTTTAACATATATTTGTTGTTGAGGAGCATCAGCTTTTCTGTATGCATGAAACAATTTACAAACTGCTGAACATATGGAATTGACATCATTAAGAGTTTGAAAAACATTTTACATTAGAGGCACACTACTGTATATACAGCTGTATTTTACAATATGACTTTGAAGAAAAACTGATACCTTTCAGATTTGATTGAAATCAATGGAGTTTATATCAGCTGTTGTCAAGTACTAAGCAGACCAGTTACGAGTTGTCTGCTAAGCACATGTGTTATAGGAGCAATTGATAGAGGAGTAAAGGGGAAAATGTTGACATCATTCATACCCTATTCAGTGCAGCAGTGGTCTGTTGGGTAGTTTTCATTTACCATTGAGGACAGTACATCAAAGCATAGTGGGCAACACCAACTAGGTTCAACCCTGCTTGGTAGGAAACATTATTGCAGCACAATATAATAGTGTCAAGTGTTTAATTTGTATTAAGATCTTACACCATAAAAAAATTTAATCTACAGTGCCATTATTCATCTGTCATGAGAATCAGTATGAAAAATACTGAAGGGAAAAAAGATAAGTTAATTTTGAAGATTTAGAAGCTAGTAACAGTGATGTGTCCTAATTTAAAGCAAAGAGAGTTGAAGGTTGTTACACTACATCACTAAAATGTTCTTACTTGAACGCGTTTCGGGAGACAGTTTGCTCCCATCGTCAGCATGTTTTCAACTATTTTGCTGGTTATTGTCTGGGGAATGTGTGTGGCTAGTGGTGTTCTCTGGTGCTGGGTGGTGGCAGTTCGAAATTCATTAGGCGATTCCTGTGTTTGACGATATGTACTTTACTCAGACAACAAACACCACAAGCACATAGAAAATTCACTTATCACCCTTGGACACATCATAAATTTCAAAGCATTTTCAAGAAATACAACATCACCCTGGCTCCACAGAATAACCACAATATACAGAAACTACTATGCAACAGAACAAAAGATCCTATCCCCAACGATAAATCAGCTGGTATATATAAAATTGTTTGTAATGACTGTAACCTGGTATACATAGGAAGAACCAAAAGAAATCTTGAAATAAGACTTAAAGAGCATATGAGATGCATTTACCAAAAGCAGCCAGATAAATCAGCAGTAGCTCATCATTTCTGGTCTTCAAACCATGAAATCACTCCAAACATAAGACTCTTAAAACCAATCAACAGCAGCAATGAATTGGACATCTGAGAAAAAACACATTGTCAAACACAGGAATCACCTAATGAATTTCGAACTGCCGCCACCCAGCAGCCTTTGGAGGTTCATCAGCCCAGCACCAGAGAACACCACTAGCCACACACATTCCCCAGACAATAATCGGCAAAATCAGTTGAAAACATGCTGATGATGGGAGCAAACCGTCTCCCAAAATGCGTTCAAGTAAGAACATTTTAGTGATGTAGTGTAACAACCTTCAACTCTCTTTATTTTAAATAAAAAAGATAAGCTTTATTGCAACAACAAAAATTTACAGTGTCTGTGGATGTTAAGCATAGTACATTGTATCATGCTGTAATTTATTGCTGTTGCTGAATTTCCTCATAATGTCTAGACTTGAAAATACACATTATCATACCTTGCCATATTGAACATAACTAACTGTATCTTCTACCACTACCACAGTAAATGCATAAATAAAGTTTTTTATTATTCTAGCTTGACTTGTTTCCATCATCAGACTGGATTCACTGCCATGCTTCCTCTTGTGACTAGTAGATGGCATTATCTGGTTGGATGTACTGTGTAATGAGATCCTTTTCACATAGGACATCAAAGTTTAATATATGTGCTTCTTCTTATGAATGAATAACTTTTCCCAAATGGAGAGTTTGGGTCTAAATTTTTTTTTTCTCTCTTTTTTCCATTTAACAAACATTGCTTAACAAATATACTCAGAACCAATACAAAGGACAAGATTCCAGTGGGAAAAGCTTCTGGTATTTATGAAATTGATTGTCAGGATTGCAACAAAGAGACACAAAGTTTAAAGAAAATATGAGAAATGTGAAATATAAACAAATGGAAAAATCAGCGGTTGCAGAGCATTTTTGCTCCACAAATCACCAGCTAGAAGAAAAACCAAAGTTTTAAAAGGTCCTCACAAAAGCAACAGAACTCTCCATTTGGGAAAAGTTATTCATTCATAAGGAGCACAATATATTAAACTTTGATGTCCCATGTGAAAAAGATCTCATTACACATTACGCCCAAACAGATAATGCCACCTACTAGTCTGAAGAGGAAGCATGGCAGTGAATCCAGGCTGATGACAGAGACAACGGTCTTCGAAACATGTCCCATTAAGTTCTGGTGAAAAAGTGAAGCTAGAATAATAAAAATCTTAATTTGTGCATTTATAAAAACTTCGCTGTGATTCCCAAAATAGTTTTAAAAAACTGCCACTAAGTTTACAACTAGCCTGCTTCTCAGCTTTCCTTGTGGCAGATGCTTACAGGAACAGAGCAGATAAAGCCAGCTCCCTAGAGCTAAGTATTGATGATGCCTGGTTTATGTGAATACCCATAGGCAAAACGTTTGCAGCAATAAAAAGGTAAGTAAATGTTTCCAAAAACAGAAAATATTTTTTTCAAATATAATTTATGCAAATAACATTTGCAATGCCAGATAAATTCCAATAAAACCATTTGTAACAACATTTGCAATTCACAAAAAAAGCTCGAATATTTCAATTTTGCCAACATCATCCAATTATATATCATTCCCAACATGTCTTCTTTCAAAGAAAAATGTTTTTAATATAAAGCGAGGATGACAACCTTTTGCCTGAAGTCATTGAGATGTTACCGTTGCTACTGTTTATATTTGCCAGAAAATCAACACACCCCATAAGGAAGTATACCTACAATGTTATTTCAATACTGTCAGGGTTGATCAAATACAAACTTTTCTGCTATATTGTAATGAAAAGAAGCTAGAAACAGTGATGTGTATTGAATTTATTTAAAGGTGAGTCGGAATTGTAACACTAACATCACTTAAGTTTACTCACTTAACAATTCGACATATCAGTCGAATTAACCTTCTGAGGATGGGAACAACGGTTTCCCGAAACATGTTAAGTGAGTAAACTTAAGTGATGTTAGTGTTACAATTCCGACTCACCTTTAAATAAATTTTCTGCTATAGTTCAGGCAGAGAGAGAACTAATTCATGACTTCAAAGGCAGTGGTGGGGATGTCTGGAGGCCTTCCTGTGTTGGTCACATATAGCATCACTTCTCTCGTCAGCAGCACAGTAAGTGAGCAAAGAGGGTATATGAGGTGTGATAAAAAATATCGGGAAGTTTTTAATTTCACGAGCTTTATACATTAAAAATTTTGTTTTATCTTGTTGGTATACATGTTCCTGACGTACACATTTGGTACACTTTTTCAGCTGTTTTGAATATTTAGTTTATTGTTGATGGTCGAAAAAGTTATACGTGTTTTCGAGTGCTTTGCGAATTTTTACTTTTGAAAAACATGGATCAAAAAATTTGAATTAAATTGCTGGACTTTATTCCGTTTTTGAAGCAAAATTTTTAATGTATAAAGCTCGTGAAATTAAAAAATTCCCCAAAAGCCATAGTCAACAAGACCAACAATTACTGACGACAATGTGGAAGTAAAGAAAATGGTTCTGGAAAATCGCTGAATCACCATCAGAGAAGTTGCTGATGATGTCAGCATATCCTTTGGCTCATGTCAAGCAATTTTTTCGGATGTTTTGGGCATGAAACTTATAGCAACAAAGTTTGTTCCGAAATTGTTGAAATTCGACCAATAACGACATCGCATATACATCGCTCAGGAATTGCTGAATGAAGTTGAAAACGAAGGTTATAACAGGTGACAAAACATGGGTATATGCATATGATGTTGAAACTAAGGCCCAATCGTTCCAATGGAAACTGCCTGAAGAGCCAAAATCAAACAAATTTGACAAGTTCGATCACATGTGAAGGTTCTTCTCACTGTTTTCTTTGATTACAATGGGATAGTGAATCAAGAGTTCCTGCCTTGTGGTCACACGTTCAATAAGGAATACTACCTGGAAGTTATGCACCGTTTGCGTGAAGCAATCTGAAGATGGCCAGAATTGTGGCAAAACCACTCGTGGAAATTGCATCACAATAATGCACCCGCTCACACCTCAATGCTTGTTTGTGACCTTTTGGCAAACAAATAAAACAGTTATGCTGCCTCAGCCACCGTATTTGCCGGACATGGTCCCCTGCGAATTCTTGCTATTCCCAAGGCTGAAGAGAACCATGAAAGGAAGACGTTTTGCCACCACTAATGAGATAAAAACAGAATTGCTGAAGGAGCTGAACACCATAACAAAAAGTGAGCTCCAGAAGTGCTTCCAAAATTGGAAAAAGTGCTGGCACAAGTGTATTATATTTGAGGGGGATTAGTTGATGTTGATGATTAAATAAAAATTCTTTAAGAAAAAAAAAAATTCCTGTTACTTTTTGATCACACCTTGTATATCATTGAGCAATGCCTAATCCTTAAGTTTCTCACCAAGGAAGACAAAGCCATATGAAATTTTGAGAAGATTGCAAACAGTTCAGGATTATTATTATTATTATTTTTCTTTTTTTTTTTTTTTTTTTTTTTTTTTTTTCTACAGGGAAGGGAAAGTAGTTCATAGAGATAGGATGTTGAAATGTAAGGATTGTGCAGTTCTGCATGAGCACCTGCATTGTCTCGTAGGGTGCTGCCTTCTATTGCAAGGGAGCGGGTAAAATACGGTTTCTGGGTTGCAGTCATGACTGAAACACTGGCTGCAGCCCAGAAGATTTGACATGAAAACTGGAAATGAGTGTTATAAGGGAAAGTCTTTATCAGTAAGAAGACATTGGTGCAAGTTGGTTGCGAATTTCTGCTGCATGTGTGATACTGATGATTTATTGTTAGTTTGGAGACTTATCAATGTATCGTATTGCCTCTTCGAATATATGTCACACCCTTAAAATTAGTGGGGGAGAAAGGTTAAAAAAGTTTGGCACAAAAATAAGCCGCATCTGGATTGAGGCAAGAAAAATGAGTATAAGAGTTTATTTTCTTGTAGTTATATGTACACTGCCAGTCAAAAGTTTCCAGATATCCAATGAAAGTAATACAATTCAGCATTTAGCTTGATTATTCCATGTAAGTACAAGCAACTCAAAAATCAGTGTTTAGAATGCCATATTAGTTAAAAAAAAAAAAGGAATACTTTTGAAAATTTACAAAACAGGTCTCTCACTGGGAGCTTCTACCTGCCCTATCATCCAGGCATGCCATATTACCGCTTATTTAACCCGGGCCCACCCTCCTAATCCACAGGCGAGATAGAGCACCCAGTGGATCTAGCCACACTCCACCAATAGCATATTTCTGGCTGTGAAATAGAGGCTGTCTTAACAGCAGAGAGTAGTTTAACTCGTAACAAATGATTTGCAGTTTTCAGTCAGTATACCTATATATGGCTGAGAAGGAGCAAAATCAGTCTGCAGGAGTCGTTAGTTATAATGAATTTAAAAATCTGCTGCTACTTTCAGAGAGAAACAAACATCTATGTTAGCATGTAATTATATAATTACAAATTTTAATGTGGTTAAATCAGGTGCTAAAATGATAGAAAATAAAAATTCAAACAAATAATACTTATCTTGGAAATGGCTCATGTCAGAAAGAAAGGCATAATGTGGTCATTTATTTCTTAGAATAAATAAACCATTGGAACAAAATGAAAGTAATGATTATCATCACATTACACTTTAATGAAACAAATTACATCAAGATTTTTGCTTCTTTATGTTTACTATCCTATTACTTTCTTTAAATTATCTCTGTATTACACTTATGAGGGATCTTCAAGAAGTTTGCATACTGTGATTCCTGCAGTGGAATGTAAGCATGAAGGGTGGGGATTGCAGGTTGGAAGGGAGTGGTATGACGAGTCTGTTGCCTTTGTGTTCAGTCCGGGGGTTCCTACGTCAGGGTTACCATGGCAGCAAAGTTGAACAACGTTCACTGATACATTTTTTGTGGGCAGAAGGTGTACCAGGTTCACAGATTCACCAAAGAATGTGTGCACAGTATGGTGACAGTGCTCTCTCGCATGGGGTGTCTGGTTACAGCCTCAACAGTTGAAAATGAAGAACGAGCTAAGGATGCGATTATGGAAGACCGAAGAGGAGGTTTATGTGCTATTTCCTCTATCATCACCCTTCGGTCTTCCAAATTGCACCCCTAGCTCACTCTTTGTTTTCAACTGTAACCAGAGACCTGAGTGCTTGGAATCAATCACACTTGTTTTGCCATTTTCAAACCTTTCTATCCACTTGTAGACAACTCTACACAAGAGAGCACAGTATACAACTTCAATATCAAAATAAATAAAAAGTATATCAGACATACATTTGTTACTGAATTCCTAGGATTACAAACAGACAAGCATCTAAATTGGAAAAGTCATATTGATGAATTAATCCCCAAACTGAGTTCAGCATGCTACACAATATGCCTCTTATCCTCTTTTAGCGACATACACACGCCAAAATTAGCATATTTCGCATATTTTCACTCGTCATGAAGTATGGTATAATTTTATGGGGAAGTTCTATGGATTCAAAGAGAATTTTTAATCTGCAGAAAAAAGGCCCTCGGAATCATATCAGGCTCACACGCAAGAACATCACGTAAAAATACTTTTAAGAACCTAGAGATATTAACACACTTCAAGGGAGAATACATATACACATTGACTTTTTACATAAGAAATAAAAGATCATTTGTTGCCAATATAAATTTTCAGTGTATAAAAATATGTAATATGCTACCTCACAACTTGAAAACCTGCAATACTAAAACATTTAAGGGCATGGTAGAGATTGCAAGGTATTTTTCCACTTTTTCACAATTGAAAGAAAGCCAGTTTTCTCTAAAATTAAACCATCTAGGACACAAACTTTTTACTGCTTATTAAAGAAGGTTTTCTGAGCATACTAGCATCAAGATGTTTTAACCAGCTTTAAATCCTTTAACTATAAAATATTTAAATATCATAAAATAATTTTAAAAACATTTTACTTTCATTTATAGGTACACTTTTCTCTCAAAATAAAGATAAGACCTCCTCTAATTTTTTTAATTATGAATGTTTATAAGTAGCTTATGATAGCCGGTTAACTGTTTGTCCATTTGAGAGACTAATTCAGCTTAAAAAAAAAATAGTCACAAGAAAATAATTTTTGTGTAATATTTTTATATTTATAATTTTTTTTTTCTGTGGAAACCATGTAATTTAGAGTCAAAATTTTTAATTGACTAAATGCAGCTAAACATTCTGTATAACCACAACAAATTTCAAACTTCTAAGTTAAATAGATTTTGAGAAAAGTGCACCTTATATTTAAAAAAAACAACTACAGTAAATGGCAGAAAACAACAAGGTAAGCACATTGTTACATACCAATACACTGTAACATCTCTGGACCATAAGAATCCTTTAAAGGTTCAAATAACCCCCCCCCCCCAAAAAAAAATTACTTAGGTATGTTCCTTATGCCATTTATAATCCATTACAACAAAAAAACAAAAAATCAATTTTTTTAATCCAAATCTTTACCAAGTGTCCTTAAAGCAAAGCTGAAACAATATTTATGTAAACACTCATTTTATAACATCAATGAATTTCTGTGTGATACTCAGATAGCTAACTTTTAACTATGTAAATAACATTGTAAATACTATAAATATTGATAGCTATGTAAACATACTGACATGTTCCACAACCTGTTGTAAAAAACAAAGCATAGGATCTATCGAATGCAAGTTCTGTGTGTGTATATATGGGGGTGGGGGGTGCGTGCGTGTGCGTGTGTGTGTGTCTATTGTATTCGGCTGTTGCTAGCATGATGCTGTGATGTTCAGTCGGATGGATGAAGGTGAGATGGTCTGGACTGCTGTTTATGCTAAGAGGAGTCTGCGATGATCAAATGGTGGAGATGAGTCTGAGGTTTGGATGCGAGACTTCCATGGCCTGTGTCTTGTTGCATAACTTTAGCTTCTGGAGAAGGCCACATCAACTTACATAAACTACCCGACGTTTCACTCATCTTGTCATGAGCTGCTTCTAGGCTCTTGTCCGATCTCTGCACTGTTGTTCCTACTTATATATCAACAATTAGACAAAATGAAGACTAGTGTATTGATAAGCAAGTGATAGATTTATATGAAATCGTGAAGTGAATGGTTTAGATATAAAGGACGGTAAACACAGAGAGGGCTAGGAGGGAGAGTTACATTTTTTAATATGAACGAGCAAGTATTGTTATGGCCGATCAGCACAGGGTACACAATAAGTATTCTTTAAGGTATTAAATTTGCATCTAATACTTGCCATTTCCCGCTGGTAGTGGAGACTCAAAGACGATCAGAGAAAGTAAGGGAAGGAGATGGGAATGGGAGAACACTAAGCAGTATAGTGACTTTAAATGAGAAACTGTTAGCGATATGAAGCTAACTCAACACACATGTTTTGTAAATGCGGAAGCTTGGGTATGATCGGCAATAGGAGCCAGGGCTTGACGCTGATCATGCCCAAATGTATTGTATTAGCTCAACACTCAATAAAGATATCATATATCAACGGTTCCCTGGTGGCCCTGCCCCTTTGTTCCTGATTTGCTGCCTGTCCACCAATGGATATTGGTGCCAGTGTCTATTTCTTGATGGTCTCAGAGATGAATTCTGTTGCCTTTTTCTTTGTTATTACAAATAATATAACAACGAATATTATATACTGTGAATATATCAAAGAATATTGTAGCTGTGCCATAACTGTGGAATTGGGCAGTGTAGCACAGTCCATCTCGCTGTGCCCTTAGACACAACAGCAACATGGGGCTTTGCATTCCTGTCGACTGGCCTCAATTCATAGCAGCCATTCTAAAAAATTCTATTTTGTGCCCATCTGTGAATATGGTGAACTTTTCTGAAATCAGAAAGGGTATTTCTCCATCAACCTCAAGTGATCTGTGATGCAAAATGAAGATTAGAAACATTATTTGCAGAATTTTAAGCTGCTCTTCAGTTCGTTTCCTGTCGCTCGAAGCACTAAACTTGTCCATCATGACTTTCCAGCATCTTTATAACACTTTTTTTTTACACTCATATTGTTTAAATGGACTTCCTTTACCTCTACCAAAAAACATTTCCCTCTCTTGCTGACGTTTGCCCTCGTTTCTTATTGCACATAACCTTATCTATGATCGTGTCAAGTAAATCGCACAAACAAAAGAATACCTCCGGTAGTATTAGCTCTTACTTCTGTAGTCGTAATTAAGGGTAAATTGTAATTGAGCTCTCCAAGTTACACCCAGAGCAAATTGCTCCTGTAGTAACCTACTTACGTAATTCAGACTGCTTTAGTAAACATTAGTTCCGAAGCAATTTACTCGAACATGGTGCACGCTGCCCTAAGTTTCTGAAACATAAGTATGACTCATGATCCGCTAATGTTAACCTCAACCATTGTAATGCTTTGTTTTTTAGACTTTCCTTTATTATCATTTTTAATTCGTTTGATATTCTTTTCGCCTTAAAATATTTTATCTCCTTTATGAACAATTTTGGATCATCTTCTTTCTCCTTGTTGAATGTGGGTGGGGTTAACTCATGTAGAACACTATAACATGTGTGATGTATTCCATTCATGTGCGTGTGAGGGCTTTCATTTTTGTGTGTTATATTGTTTTGCCATACGTCATTTACATTGTGTACCTTAGAAAGATTATCATGGAATTCTACATTTTCTTTTTGCAACTGCAATGCAGCCACAACATGTCTTACTTAAGAGCTGCACATTTTCCTTTTCTTTTTGCAAGTTTTCAGTTATTGATTTTAATTCTTTACTACATCTTTTATTTTGTTTTGGCTCATTTATGCCAATTATGACTTCTTGTTGTGCTTGGATTTCAGTTGCAGTTTTGTCAATTTTACTTGACACATTATTATTTATAAGCTCATTTCCTCCTCTGAAATTATTTATACTCTTTATTTATTGCTAATGTAACTTTCTGTGTTCAGTCCTATTAAATTTCTACTATTTCCTCTTTCGGCCGTAATTCTGAACTTTTTTGTTGAAATTTCATTTTGTCTACTTCCTCAGCCAACCATGTTTTCATTTCTAACATTTGGCCTTATAAACTGCTTTTGCATACTGCTATTTCATTTCTACATTTTCCTGTCTTCTAAACTTTTTTTATTCTCTCATCTCAATTTTAAATCGTCCATTTTATTTCCTATTATGTAATTTTATTTTCTAAAATGCTCTATGTTTCTTTTATTTCTCTTCACACATTTTTTGAATTACTATTCATTGCTTCCAAATCTTTCTTGCATTCTTCCCTACCCTGTTCCATTTTCTGTCTTAAATAATTTTTAGTTCTGTTTTCATTCCTAAATCTGACGAATCCCTTCATCATTTTATCTAACATCTCTTTCATTGGGTCTCCCTTCGTTATGTCACCCATTTTCATTGTGTGCTCTACTACATTCCTTCTTTTATCTACAATTTCCTCTGTTGCCTTCCCTCATTTCTACTTCTATGTTCTTTACTCATCTTTAAGGGACACAATGGTAAAAATACTTGATTTTGGTCAAAAAAAATCAAAATGCTGTTTATTACATTAAAAAATAGTGTGACATTTCCTCTATCGAATAACATATTTAACTTCGATGGTCCGCCATTTTTAAATGGCCTAGTGGCCATTTAACTGTCAGCGTGCATTCATTTAAATGCCCTTGTTCAACTGCCACGCCCCAGTTTTAGATCGCATAATGCAGTTGCGATGTATTCTTCGCTGTAAATTTGAATTTGAAACCTGCTGCGCTTCAAAGGCTGACCATTCAGCTTCTGCAGATGACTATGTACAATATTAGTCAATATAAATACTAAACATTTCATAATAAAACGTTATTCTTTTCGTTTGAACAGAGAAAACCAAATTAAATTGCTACACTTTACACTGCAGAGCAACTCGTGTACACAATGATTTTTTATAAGCAAATGTAAGAACATAAACGGAAAGTATATTGACACAAACATTCAAGATGGTTTCCTCCTGCATATAACCTCGTGGGCACACCTCGTGGGTGACTGTTTACGTTTGTGTATGCAAGAAAAAGTGTTTTATTTTAGCAATTCTAGTGTGGCTGTAAGCATGGGTCGACTCTGTGATTATAGAAGAAGTGTTAATAAGAAATGACCATCAAAGAGATCTGCTGCAGGTACTGTAAATCAAACTAAAATGAACAAATATCAGCCAGCTAGCAGTAATGAAGCTGGAAACAGTAATTCCTTAGCTTCTGAAACTGCTTGTACTATAATTAGTGTGCATAGTAATGCAAATATTGTGGACACTGATATAAATATTTTGGGCAGTGATGTAAATATAATTGATAACTCTGTAAATAGTAGCTCTACAGAGAGTTGTGTAAATAATAAGCCAAAGCCAACAGTTTCAGAGCAAAAGTTAGAGTTGTTTTCCGACTTTACCCCTAGAACTGAAATACTTGACACATAAGAATTTCACATTAATTCACAATTCAGTACTCCAAAGCTTGGTGAAGAATCTGCTATGCAGCCAGTGTAAACAAATGACAGTTGATATAGAAATAAAAGAACATTTTGGTCTTTGTTCAAAATTAGTGATAAAATGCACCAAATGCAAACACATTTCTTCAGAAGTTTATAGCTCACCCAGAACAGAAAATTCTAATTTAAAATAGAGAGTTGAGGGTTGTTACACTACATCACTATAATAATCTTACTTGAACGCGTTTCGGGAGACGACTTGTCCCCATCGTCAGCATTCTCTCTCAACTGATATTTGCCGGTCATCGTCTGGGGGATGTGTGTGGTTTGTGGTGTTCTCTGGTGCTGGGCTGATGAACCTCCAAAGGCTGTTAGGTGGCGGCAGTTCAAAATTCATTAGGTGATTCCTGTGTTTGACAATATGTATTTTTTCCCAGATGTCCAATTCATTGCTGCTGTTGATCGATTTTAAGAGTTTTATGTTTGGAGTGATATCATGGTTTGAAGACCAGAAATGATGTGCTACTGCTGATTTATCTTGCTGCTTTTGGTAAATGCATCTCATATGCTCTTTAAGTCTTATTTCAAGATTTCTTTTTGTTCTTCCTATATATACCAGGTTACATTCATTACAATCAATTTGATATATACCAGCTGATTTATCGTTGGGGATAAAAAGGTTTGAAAGACAGAAATACATCCAACAAATGACTACATTACTCAGACAACAAAAACCACAAGCATATAGAAAATTCACTTATCACCCTTGGACACATCATAAATTTCAAAGGATTTTCAAAAAATACAACATCACCCTGTCTCCACAGAATAACCACAACATACAGAAACTACTATGCAACAGAACAAAAGATCCTATCCCCAACGATAAATCAGCTGGTATATATCAAATTGATTGTAATGAATGTAACCTGGTATATATAGGAAGAACAAAAAGAAATCTTGAAATAAGACTTAAAGAGCATATGAGATGCATTTACCAAAAGCAGCAAGATAAATCAACAGTAGCACATCATTTCTGGTCTTCAAACCATGATATCACTCCAAACATAAAACTCTTAAAACCGATCAACAGCAGCAATGAATTGGACATCTGGGAAAAAATACATATTGTCAAACACAGGAATCACCTAATGAATTTTGAACTGCCGCCACCTAACAGCCTTTGGAGGTTCATCAGCCCAGCACCAGAGAACACCACAAACCACACACATCCCCCAGACGATGACCGGCAAATATCAGTTGAGAGAGAATGCTGACGATGGGGACAAGCCGTCTCCCGAAACGCGTTCAAGTAAGATTATTATAGTGATGTAGTGTAACAACCCTCAACTCTCTATTTTAAATTATGACACATCACTGTTACAAGCTTCTAAATCTTCAAAAATTGAGAAAATTCTAATTCTAGTAGACCTCCCTTTCTTGTAAATAGAAAAACTGTTGATGCCTTTACTGTAATAGGTAAAGGGCATAGTGGTTTAGAGCAATTTTGCTTAACTATGGGGCTAAACAGCATGTCACAGAGTTCCTTTGGTGGTCATATACATGAACTTATTGAAGAAGGGAAGAAAACTAAATTAAAAATGTTACACATGGCCAGAACTGCAGTATGCTTTGCTCATGAGGAAGTGGATTGTTCTTTTAAACAGAAAGAAATTATTGATGTTGCAGTGTCATTTGATGGCTCGTGGATGAGAAGAGGACACAGTTCCAACTATGGTGTAGGCTTTGTTATAGATACACTTACTGGCATTGTTTTAGATTATGAAATTCTTTCCAAGTTCTGTTTGGAGTGTGTCATTAATGAAAACAGAATTGGTAAAAGTAGTGATACTTTTAAATCTTGGTATGAACAATGTCAGCAAAATTATGATGGCTCATCCAATAGCATGGAAAGGGAAATTGGTGCAATTCTGTGGAAGCGCTCCATCTCTGAGTGCAACATGAGATATGTGAGTATGGTATCTGATGGTGATGCATCTACATGGTAACATTTAAATGAACTTAAAGTGTATGGTCCTGAAATTCCTATACAAAAAGAAGAATGCATCAACCATGTTTCTAAGAGAATGGGGAACTGCTCTTAGAAATTGTGTAAAAGAATGGCGGACAAAGGGAATTACACTGGGTGGGCGTAAGGAGGGCAGCTTGAAGGACTCTACCATTACCAAGCTGACCCATTATTACAGGCATGCAATTGTTAGTAATATTCCAGATATTGCCAAAATGAAAAAAGCAGTGTATGCTACACTAAAACACTACATGTCAACTGACGCTATGCCACAACATGGTAACTGTCCCCAAGGTAAGGACTCTTGGTGCTTCTATAACAGACAGCTTGCTGAGGGGGCAAAGATAGACAGCCATGAAAAAATGAAGTGTAAACTGTCACCTGATGTTACAAAAATTATGCCTATATACCAAAGGCTTGCATCAGATTCTTTGCTACAAAGGTGTGTTGGGGGTAATACTCAAAATCAAAATGAGAGTTTACACAGTGTTATTTGGGGTCAATGCCCTAAAGAAATATTCATTTCCAAACATAAACTGGAACTTGGACTAACAAAAGCTGTAGCACAATTCAACATGGGGTGCAAAAAATCTCTTGAAGTGCTACATGCTCTAAGAGGAAAGGTGCCATCTCCTTCATCTGTAAATATTAGCACATGTCGTGACCAGCGGTGCATCATTCAGTCAAAGAAAAGGAGTGCAAATCAGCAGATTAGATACAGAAAGCAGGCTAAACTGTTGAAATTAGCATCAGAAGAGAGGAGGAAGGTATCTGAAGGGGATACCTATGGTACTGGGGAGTTTTAGAGTGAGTACAGGGGATGTAAATTTTCTTTTCACTTTTTCTGCTATCGACATTTTTCAATGTATAAAATATCCCTGGCGCCACAGTTTTGATCAAAACAACTTCAAATTTTGTATGGAAGATTCTCAATAGTTCATAAATAAAGCTTACCTACTAGCCTTTTTTTACAATTTAATCAATAACTGAAATGAGCTATGACAATGTTATATTTTTTCCCTTTTTATGGAAAAGTTAAGAGATAAACATTTGAATATTTTTAGCTTTATAACCAATACCTTAAAGACAAATTAAATAGGTAATTACTGTTTCCATACTTATAATACATCCAAATATTGAATATGAACTAAAAATAAGCAAAATTGTGGCGCGAGGGACATTTTATATAAAACAATAGAATTCATAATTAAAATATTCATAAAATGGAAACTACTCATCTTGGAGGCATGAAATTTGGTTTGTGAGCTCTACTAAATTAGGTACACCATTGTACCAAATTGGGTTATTCTAGGACTGAAAACACAAAGTTAGCATTTTCACCATTGTGTCCCCTTAATACCTCTACTTTCCTACCACTCCTTAACAACATATAAATTAAAATTGCAATCCTACTGTTCAATGTCTTCTATTCTTACATTCCTTTAGTTTGTTGATGGTTACCTTTCTTACTTGATCTCTGATGTTGTGCAACTGGTAGGTTCTTGACCTTTGTGTAGGCAATCACCATAATTCCGATGTCATGTTCTCATCTGCTTCATCATTAATCTTCCATCATTGCCGAGTTGCCATTTGCTTCTGTTTGATGCTTTCTTAATGATGTTTGTCTAAAAATTTAATTTTAATATAGTTTAGTATTACTGATTCGTGTTCTTGCCTTCGCACATTCGAGCCTGGTTTACCTTTCCTTATTTGCACTCTTGCCTTCCCTCATTCGAGCTTTGGTTTATCTTTGCTTATTCACACTTGTCTTCCCTCATTCGAGCCCCACATGTGGGAGCCAATTGCGGCGGTTTTTAATTATGCTCGTTGATTGTGACATTCTTTTAAAGTAGCTCCACATTGTGAAGTCAACTGCTGCAGTTTTTAAATAAGCTGTTTTATAATTTAAAATGATTCGTAATTTAAGCGATGAGATCTATTTCGTTCTCTTGTGTGTTGATAGGAAGACTACTTTGGAATAAATTAGTTCATATTTAAATTTTGCAGCTTTATTGAATTCAAATTATATTTCATAATTATGGCAATAAAATTGTTATTAATATGTTAATAAACAAAAGCTTGCTGGCTTATTAAGCAATTCTGAAGATATTATATAACGTTACAATCAACTTAATATGTCCGGAATACTGGTGTGTTAGATAATGGTCACCGTAGATGAATGAGAGGCAGTCGATCAATGGCTTCCTTCCTTAAAATTAGCTTACATATGACTATCATCTTGGCAATCCATCAATAAGTATTCCTGGTGTTGTTTACTATGGTTATTGACAAAAGCTACAAAGTGAGCGAGTGTTTTTTTATTATTATTACTATTATTTATTTATTTATGGATGATCTTTAACTGCTGTGGTCCTTAGTGTCCCATTCTGTGTTGGGTGTGAAAGACCGGAAATTTTGCTAAGAGGCCTCTTTATCGGGCTTGAGATTCTTTTACGTGCTGTAAATCTAACACGGAACCACCGGATTTACTTCCCTTCCGACAGAAGCCATGCTAAGGATTTTTAAGCCCCCAAAAAAATCCATTGCCCTCCAACAGGTTTGAAACCGTGACCTAGGGAACTAGAGGCTAGCATGGTATACCACTATACCATAGAGGACGACATTTTAAGGCCAGCATATAGCATCCAGTTCTTAAACATTTGACTATTAATAAGCTTTAGTAAGACTACAATAACCGGCAATAACTTGACAGGCCAGGAGGATGCGCAATGGCATCTAAAGATGTCAACGAAGTTTACCTATAACATTCAGTGTGCTGTTGGCTCTCGTAACATGAAGGCTGTGTCACTGATTAGTTTGTAGTGCTTTTTTAAGTGTACTGATAGTGCATATGCTAAAAGTTAATAGTTAAAACACACAGTACTTATTGTAAATAATGGAAGAACAAAAAAAGAAGTAGCCAGTTTTGCACAAGCATACGAGGGATATAATACACAAGGTGTATTCCTACTTCAAGAGAGAAGCGTTGCTGGCAAGCCATTATGCAGCATTGCCAAATGTGGTGAACGCACAGCTGAGACTTGCAGCATAAGTATGCTCCTTTGCAAAGTTTTAAAGGTTTACGACTGAGGAGAACTTCTTACAGCGACAAAGCTAATATCAGAAATGCATGAAGCAACAGAATATAAAGTAGGTGAAACATAAATGTTGAACATTTTGAGGCCTTTGGGATTTTAGTATTGCAAATGCAACAATGGCAGAAAATTTATCATGGAAAGGAGCGACATTGCTGTGACCAGGGTAAAGTTTTTGAGAACCATGAACGAGATAAGGGCATCAGGAAAGAAAGATGTTTACTATCCTCATGAAACATACATCATGTATATAAAATGTGCAAATTGACAGTGCAGTGTTATTTAAATAAATTTGAAGCAAAATAGTAATAAACAGAAAACCCACAATATAATTGTGTAAGAAGGTATACTACTTACAATTTTAGAAAGCAAATACGTTAAAGTTTTATAAATAACATAAGTGTGTTACATAATTGCATATGCTACTTTCAAGATGAATGGGAAAATGATGCAGATGAATTAATCCTCAGTGCCATTGCTGAACAACAACTACACTTTCAAGATGAATGGATTTAGGAATGAAACATTTTATCTTCTTACGTTGATATTGTAATGAAAAGAAGCTAGAAACAGTGATGTGTATTGAATTTATTTAAAGGTGAGTCGGAATTGTTACACTAACATCACTTAAGTTTATTCACTTAACATGTTTCGGGAAACAGTTGTTCCCATCCTCAGAAGGTTAATTCGACTCAACCTTCAGTCGAATTAGCCTTCTGAGGATGGGAACAACCGTTTCCCAAAACATGTTAAGTGAGTAAACTTAAGTGATGTTAGTGTAACAATTCCGACTCACCTTTAAATAAATTTTATCTTCTTTTTATTCCCTTGTCTCTTAACTCCATTTTGTTATACAATTTTCACATTTCTGTATAACTGAAATCAACTTTTATTGTTAAGAAACTAAAAACAAATGTAGGTTTAAGATGTGAGGAATGATAATGTACTTTATATATACACATATTATAATACACTGCATTAAGGTAAACATAATGACAATTATAATAATCTCATTCAACCGCTGAAGTACACTTCCTGTCATTTATTGTGTATGTAATGAAGGAAGAATGTATAACTTTTACAGAATGCTTCTCAAATATTGGAAACGAAGTGTACCATCATAATACGAACCAAACAAAATTTGAGCATTTATGAAATACTTGGAATCTCTTATATCTGCCTTATGGTACATCTTGTTGTTTATTTGTATTAAGGAAGTTTCCCCTACTTGCAATTAGTTTACTTTATATTGTTAAAGGGAAGTAGCTCAAGAAACAGATGACTAGAATGGCAACTAAGCAGTACTAGCTCTGTATCTATCTCTGCATGACCAGCTGCCAAATTAGTTACCAGTCACTATAGTTTATATACCCACTATTAAACAATAAAGGGCAGAAAAAGTCATGTGAATTTATCACATCAGATTTTATGCAAAACATAAATATGTATTATTTTGATATATTGTTCACTTATGTTACATAATTAATATGAATATTGTGACATTTGGTTAGGGTAATGTTTGTTTGTTGGTTGGGAAATGTATGTTCTAGTGTTTGGGTTGGTAACAGAGATTGGATGATGTCAGAATAGTGGGGGAAACTGGTTCGTTGGAAGGTAGCGTCAGTTGCTTCTCTCTCTTGCAAGGGAGCACCCGTGTAGGATGCCCACATCATGATCAACTCGTCGCCAACAGCAAAGCAGGTGATGTTGTATCCATTTAAATTTAATATACTTTTGACCATCTAAAGTTTTGGCATGTGATTTTCAGTAGCTATTAGATCCTTCTATCCTCCCACACCAAGATGTAGACATATTTTAGGCATTTTCAGGCATGTAATGATTTAGTTCAGCTCGCCCCGTCGGACCTCATGTAGTTTATTGTTTGATCCTGTTCTTGATACCTATTGCTCCATCCCCCATTGAGCTAAATCAAGAGGTTACGACAATATCATGTTTTCTTATTTGTTATTGAATATATTTATGTACTTTAATTTGCTTATGTCCAGAATAATGAGTAAAATATCAAAATAACAGAAATTCAAGACTTACATGGCCAACCATAACAAAAGCTGTCAATAAGGAAAATTTGTAGCTTTTGTCAATAACCATACAAAAACCGCTGGGAATACTTATTGATGGATTGCCAAAAAGATGACAGTCATATGTAAGTTAATTTTAAGAGGAAGAAAGCCATTGATCAATTGCGTCTCATTCATCCATGGTGACCATTACCTAACACATCAGTATTCTGGACATATTAAATTGATTGTAATCTTACATATCTTCAGAACTGTTTAATAAGCCGACAAGTTTTTGTTTACTGAAATATTAAAAATCTTATAATTATAAAATACAGTCGAACTTGGCTAATTTGAAATTGAAGGGACCAAGAAAAAATCAAGTTATTCAAGATTCTGAATTACAAAAGTTTTACGTTGATATTGTAATGAAAAGAAGCTAGAAACAGTGATGTGTATTGATGTGTCGAGTTAACCTTATGAGGATGGGAACAACGGTTTCCCGAAACATGTTAAGTGAGTAAACTTAAGTGATGTTAGTGTTACAATTCCGACTCACCTTTAAATAAATACAAAAGTTTTATTTTTTAAATTTTTTTTTAATTAAAACAGGTCTAAATTAAATGAAATTATAGGAAGGACAACATTACAGTGTGTAGGTATTTAGAGTTTTGTGATGTTAAAACTCAGGTTCAGTTCAGATTCAAAGTTTTTTAAAGAAACTTGATATCTTTGTTTGTTTTTAGCATTTAACCTTTGATTCACACAAAACACTTCTAGTTTATTGAGTGATTGGAACATTGTTTCACTCACATTTTGTTGTCCCTCAACATAACACCTTAATTGTTGTAAGTAATCCATGGCCTCAGCAATTGTAGGAATTGTTTTCATGGGTTTTTCTGGTTCTTCTTCATCTGAAGATAGGGCTGTGTGTTCATGATGTCACCCAAAATGTCAGCATCAGTTAGTTCCCCACAAATTGCCAATTCATCGTCCATGTGCACAAAATCCTCATAGAGAACACCAGTTTCAGAATTTACATCTTCCCAGTATTCAAGTGTAGGCACAATCGTTTCATTTTCTTCAAGACCTTCAAGTCCAATATGACAGAAGCCGGCCTTTCGGTTGGCTATGGTGCTTGGTTTCACTTGGTCCCATGCACTACTACACATACGAACTGCTTCAAGCACATTTACAATTTTGAATTTGTCACATTTGTCCAATTTCGCTTCTAACAGAAGATTCTGGACCACCAGATGCCTGTAGAAATGCTTGAAATTTTTTATTACTCCCTGATGCATTGGTTGCACTTCTGGCGTCATATTGGGAAGGAAAAACAAAACAAGGATTACTGTTATGAGCTGTACAATTGTCCATAAACAATAAAACTGTGCGATTTTGTTTGCAAAACTTTTTGTCTAGCTTCAAGAAGCCATCTTCCAAACATTTCACTCATCATCCAAGCTTTTATATTAGCTTCATATTCCACAGGCTTAGATTTAACATTTTTAAGGCACCGGGGGTTTGCTGACTTTCCAATCATTAGTAATGGATGCTTTTTAGTGCTAACCATATTGGCACCAATCAGGAGTGTGATGCATTCTTTGCTGTTTTCCCCCACTACATCGTTCGCCTTTAAATGCAAGTGTTTTAACTAGTGTACATTTATAAAACACCCTGTCTCGTCAACATTGAAAATATCTTTTGCATTTTTGTCTTGAATCCACTCTACCCAGCTCATTTTCCAATCACTGGCTGCTTGCTGGTCAACATTCCACTTTCTCCATAAACAGTTTTAAAGGAAAGACTATTTCGCTTTTTAAAACCATCCAACCATCCACTGCTTGCCTTAAAATTAGTTTTTCCCAATTGCTGTGCAAATTCCGCTGCTTTCGCTGTGATAAGAGGTTCACTTGCTGGAATTTTTTTATCCAGCACCTGCTTGAACCACTTTTTAACGCATTCATTGTCAGAATTTTCAGGCCCTTTTGCTCTTTTTTACTTTCGTCACTGTTTGTAACTACACTGTTTAAAATTTTGTAATTTTTGAGGTACATAGACAATGTATTCTGGGGGATTCCAAAATCTCTTGCAATGTCACACTTTTTTTAAAACCTTTTTCCACTTCACGAATGGCTGCTGCCTTTTCAGCTACAGTAAGAGTTTTGTAATTTATACATTTAGGTTTGGAGAGAGCCATGGTTGGCTCAGTTCACTACTTAAACACACACTGATGAGTTTGATGTAACTGTATACACTGTTTAAAAATGCTCACTTTACTGCACGGGAAGTTATTTGCTGCAAACATAGTAGGTAGACAGAATGACCGCAGGTAGGCAATGGACTGGGTGCAGTGTTCACAATGACAAGTGCCTTGTAAGAGGCTAGGGGCTGGCAACAAGTTCCTAGAATTGCACAAAGAAGCTTGAGTAACCAACATTGCTTACCAGCAGGAGAGGGAATTACAATATGATGCATTTCTTGGAATTTAGCAAGGGAAGGAAATTGAACCACAGTACGCCACATTTCCTGGAATTTATCCAGCAAGTTTGACTAACTTATCATTTTTTCAGTCATTGTCGTTGAATATTATATCGAATTATCCAATAGAAATATCGATTTACAGAAGGCTTTTTAACATTGCTTTGTATAGGAATATCAAGGGACCATGCTAAAAGCTCGAATTATCCACAATTTCAAATTAAAAACGTTCTAATTAATCAAGCTCGACTGTATAATTGGAATTTATAAAACCACAAAATTTTAAAATGAACTAATTTATCCCATAGTCTTTCCTTCACCACACCCAAAAAAGAAATAAGAGATCTCATCACTTAATCACGAATCATCTTAAATTAAAAAACCACTTATTTAAAAGCTGCAGCAATTGACTTCACAATGTAGAGCTACTTTAAAAGAATTGCAATCAATTAATTAAAATGTGTCCCATTGTGAATAGACATACAGGTCCAGTTGAAGAATCTGTTATGATGATGGATTTAACTTGGGGAAAAGTTCCGTAAATGTTTCAGATCAAATGGTGGACTACAACACCACAGCTCTGAGAATGAAATGGTACAAAAAAAGTTGCTGTTGAACTCACATTTGGTTGTAAATTCTCATCTTCTCTACAGAACTGTGACTAAGTCCTCCATCTGCATCTCAGATTTCAGAGAAAAAAAATCATAGCAGCTCTATTATTCTCAAATGGATCTCTTGAATGATCCCTCTCAACAGCAGCAGATATGAATTTCTAGGAAAAGGAAATCCTTAAATATGCTACTTTGAAGAAATAGCACTGACGAGCTCATAAGTTTTTTAAGTATTGTAAGGGATATCACAAAAAGAAACTCAAAGGAAATTTATCAGAAAAAGAAAAAAAAAGGGGAAAAAAAAAAAAAAAAAAAAACCGTCAAGGAGGTAACCACCTACTGTGAAGAATGCAACAAAAAACATTTTTGCTATCAATGCTTCACTAATTTTCATAATTAAACATTTCAAAAACCTTCTAACACTCATATTTGTATACTTTGTGTATTACAACTAAACTCATTCTTTGATTATAATCATAATGAAGCTTTTCCTTGTTAACATTACTACATTCTATTGTGCAACTGTATTTTAACACAGTTTATAATAAAGTTTGTTGTTCATTCTAATAAAGATTTTATGATATTGAAATTTATAACTCCATAAGCACCAACTCCAAGCCTAGTGGTAGTAAGAATTAAATAAACTTCAAAAGGTTCAATTTATAGATAAACTTCAATTTTTTTGGTGGACCACTGGCATACAGTAATCTTAAAGTAGTCCAGAAATGTAGCAGTCATATGGACAGTCCATCGGGAATTTTAAACAGTGGGCCCCTGGGACTAAACACAGGACCGGGTCTGCCAACGCAGAGACCACACCCTCGCAAACCCAGGAAAAAACTCGTGGGGCTTTCCATTAGGAGCGGTGCCTATTTTATATACCACCCCCCCTGCCTGGTCGAAATCGGGCAAGGACACCTCCCGCACCGACCCTTCCAAGCAGGGACGGAAGTGGATATGCCACTTACGTGCGTCAGGCCAGCAGGGCGAACCCTACTGGGGGAGACTACCGAACAACCTCGGTGGGGCCGACAGTTTCTAGCTACCGTCTACCAACTATCCCTCATGGCTGGTGCCGGAGATTCTCGAGGCGTCTCACAACCCCGCCTGGGTGGAATTAACATAGCCAGGCGTACCCAATCACCCATGGGTATCGGGAACCACTGCCCCGCCGAGTCCAACCCAATCCGAACAACTCCCTTTCGGGAGGGGCTCAAATGTTCGGCCCGGCGTACTTCTGGTAACGTCAGAAGTACCACGAGTGCTAAGGGTCCGCAGCGCCCGCACCACGGCAGCTGAAGGGGTCGGAACCCCCCCCCCTTACAGGGGGCCCCTGGGACTGCTCAAGTGCTTAATGTGTTAAATGTCGAAGCCAGGATGTATGTATATCTACTCCAAGGTGGAGGGCAGGAATAATTGGTGCAGGCCAATGAGAAGCAAGGCCTCTCTGACAGGCTGGACAGAAGTGCTGGTGAGGTTACTAATTTTCGTTTGTATTCTAATGCTCTATTCCATGCCATTCTAAGCTATAAGCCATTGTCTTAAAATTGTTTGGTTCAAGTTTAATTTCTATTGTTCTCTTTCACATGTCTGTCATAATACCAGTCACTACAGTGAAATATCATGACATCGTCAAATAAAATCCTATGATCATTATCAAGTTATGTTGTGCCACTGCTGAGTTTTCCATTCGAAGTAGTCTGTAGACTGATGTTGCATTTATGTTTCTTTCTCTCGCTTTAACGGTGCAGCCTGTCTGTCCTATGTATGCCTTCCCACAATGACATGGGATGTTATACATTGACGCGGTATAGCTTACGTATTCTATTTTACGTAAATTATTATATCTTGAAGATCTTATAGTTAGCCCCACGTTGTGGTAGCCAATTTGTAAGAGAACAAATATGTGTTTACTTCACGCGAAACCATCTTGTGTGACGTCATACGTTGGTTGGTTCATTTGTTCTGTTTGTAGATTCCTCTGGCGTAGCAATTTGTATCAGTTTTAAATGTCCACCGGCTAGCTATCATCTGATCTGGGTAGGCATGTTTTTCTTACAGGTTGTGAAGCGGAAAAGGAATCTTTTATCCAAAAATTACTAGTGAAGAAATGTGTTTTATAATGTTTTATTGTCGAACACGTGCACTAACACTTTCACAGATTTATCTAGATAATCGCCATGATGAAACTGTTTATAATAACTTCTTATCACTTTTAACTCACGTACTTCAACTTTGTATGTTTAACTTTAGAATATTTTATAAGATTTCTCGTACTTCTGCTGCGTGTAACTTAGGACAAAATGAAAGACTGATTGGCGACATGTAGTTGAACTGCGGGATCGACGTGGATTGTACGGAAAATTTTGTATAACTGCGGGGCGACCGACTTCGAGCATGGCTATTTATAGGCTTACCTCAAGATACACCTAAAGATTATAAATGAACTGCTATTGGCTAATAAAACGCGCCAACATTAGCGTCTATTTTACTATCCAATGAAAACCACTAATACATATTACTTTTAGAGAATGTTCTAGAAGCTTTTTTACCGAAAAGGCGCGAAACATTACGTAACTTCCTGGTTCCCGGTAACGATAAACAACTCATTCCTTGCTGCAGTATTGTGTTATTGTTAACAGTTTCAATAGAGCCGTATATTATTATTTACCAATAATAATTACAATTATTAAACCTCTGAAATCAATGTTACACAAAAAATACATATTCATATTAAAATAATTATTTACATTTGAGTAATTTGTGATACAAATTACCGTCTCAACATCCTGGTCTTAAGTTCAAAGCTATCCTTAACAGGTCTCATATATTGTTTTTAAGTGGTAAAAATATGGTCTTAATGTTGTGGTTTTTAAAATATTTGCATATTTTCAAAGCAAAATTATCAAATTTAGCTAGAACAAGTTTGACAAATATTAGTTTTAACTTTCAATTGCTTCAGTTAAAATATTTGCAAAAAATATCATTTAACTCCTGAAAAATTGTTTTTAAACGCTGTACATTTATATTAAAAATACATTATGGAAACAATCCAGTGCAGCATAGACTGTAAGTCATGGTTGGATTCAAATAAATAGTTACTATTTAAAGTTTTCTAATTATCCACTATTAAACTAGAAATGTAAGATATTCTACGTAGTCTACATTACTTTCTATGAGTACCTAGAAAAATAATACTCTACATGTAAATGACCAATAAATACCTGCTTTTATGTAATATCTGTGGAGACCAGCAAGTTGCAGTCTAAGCAACTCTCAAGGCTTCTTCGGGGTTGATTGCTAATTCATTCTGGTACCCTGATTTAACCAGCCTTGGCTAGTTATTTTGCCCCTCACCCATTCCTACCTGATGATGCTACAGAAGTACAAGACGACACTGTCACTATGTTATGGAATACCCACACTTACCTGTATAGTAACTGGCTTCACTGATGTCTCGTACAGCTGCTGCCTCAACAATGTTTCTTATAACAAACTTTTTGATTGCCTTGTCTTTGGGTACACATCTAGCACAGTTAGTACAACGTACTGGCTTCACATGCCCACGGCCACTCTTGGCCCTTCCATTGTTCCTTCGTTTGCTTGTCTGTAACATATTGGACATAAGTGCAACAAAATGGAATGGAATAATGGCCCATCTCACTTAAAAACATTATATAAAAAACCTAATGTTTACATTCACATGGCTTTCTCTAGCCACTCCAATACCATTTATTTGATCTCTCTTACACAAGCTAGTCTTACAAAAGCTTATTTTTCTATTTCACATTAATCCAGATAAACTTTGGCAGAAATGCTTTTATTACACATTTCGTTATAGGTATCAGATGAATACAGGAAACTGAAACTATATAAATATTTAAAAATGTTGTACTGGTGTTGAAATTCCAGTCTCCATAACATTGTGAGAAACAATTGATGGTGAAAGCACTTCAAAAACCGAAAGATTCATACAACAAAATTCTTGGAAGTGGTACCAACACAAATGTGTTCAACAAGATCTGTATTTTTTGTGCAGTAAGTTTTTGTGTACCTCTTACAGTTTACCAATCATACAAAATTAATTAATTCTGAATGAAGAGGACTTCAAAGCCTCTATACAGGAAATTCAAGATACAGGTTTAATTAGTAGCTAGTTAAACGTGTGGTATTTTAATTAAAATAGTTAAGATCCATTTTTGAGATGATAATAAATATTTTTGCATGTAAATGGTAGTTTGGGTTTCGGGAGAATTCCTTGAAAATCATGTCACATTCTTGAAAGATGTTGAATTTAAATAGTAAGTTTGATATATATCTGTCATCAAACACAAACTTTTTTCTTTAAAACAGCTTTTATTTTATTCATGGGACCTCAAAACAAGCATTTAGTTAAATCTTTATGCCAAATATTTGGGTGGAAGCAGTTCTTCTTTACTTACTAGAGACTAGTAGGGAAAGAGAGAGAGAAAAACAAACAAAAACAGCTTAATCAATAACTATATACTTTTGCACTGGCGACCAATTTCTTTCAAATTTTTTAATGGCTTCTGTATTTCTATTTTTTTAACAAAAGGTTAATTTGGCTGCAATAAATATTTAAGAACATTAATACCATAATGTGCATGTGATTCTTCTGTGAAAGTATGATGAAACACGAAACACAAAAAATTAGAATGCATTTCAACTTACTTAAGTTTTTACTTTCTCTACCATGTACACCCTAAGACAAAAAAAAAAAAAATTAGCAGACTCTCTAAGTCCAAATTGTTTCATAACCGGTTCACAATGGTGTCTCAGGACTTGTGGCTTTAGCTTCTATCTATTGTCACCTTTCATATTGAGTCCCAACTGCTGAATGTGTGCTGACAGCCAAGCAATTATAAGCAGGTATGTAGTAATGATGCCTGCCGAGGTTCGTATACCGAGGATTTTTTTATTATTACTTCTTTCTGTGCAAAGCACTGTGCAATGCAATGCTTATTGTAATATAATTCCTTGATTTCAAGGCACATACTCGCACATAAAAACTGAAACACTCTTTTTGTTTTCAAACCAAATATGAAATAAGTAAAGATTGAATGCCTAAATTAAAAATCAAATAAAAATAGAAATTAACTTAATATTGGGTATGCAAACCCTCTGCTCCTATTATGCCCTCATTCTATGGGCCATGCATAAAATCAAACGACTAGTCAGATTTTCACTTGAGGATACTTTCTGTATTTGATCCCACAAAACCTCTTTTACCGTCGTCTTGCAATTTAACTCCAAAACTTTCTTCACATCTGGCCACATATTTTCAACAGAATTCAAATCTGGTGAGGAAGGAGGCCAATGAATCACTCTGATATCCTTCCTTTGCGACAACCAGTTTGAAACCTGCTGACTTGTGTGGACAGGGTGGTTATCCTGCTGCAATTAGTCACTCCATCAGGATATGTAGCCCTTATGAAGGAAGCATGATGTTTTCGAGGATGTCTTTATACTGGTGGCTATTTAATGTGCCATCACTGCCACAACACACCTAGACATCTCGTGACATCCAACTCTATCACAACACGACCTTGACAATCCATTTGTGGCGTGTATTTTGCATCATAACGTTTTGCTTTAGGGCGGTAGACAATTACTTTCTCCCCATTTGTAGATGAAAATGTCATCTCGTGGGTGAATATAGCCCTATTCCAGTTATGGTTGGCATTTTCTTTTGCAAATGTGAGGGCCATAATCTGTGATCATCCATAAGATGCTGCTTCTTAGTGCTAATTGAGCCAAAAGCCCTGCTATAGTCAAATGATATCATTCTCCGTAGTGGAGAGGTTACCATGATAACCTCTATACCTTTTTCACTATAAGCTGAAAGGAGAAGTAAACAAACCACATGACAAGACAGCACCTCAGTGGCTGGTGGACAAATTACAACCTTTCCCGCTTAGCATGTGGTCTCTTCCTCTACAAAAAACAGTTCAGTTCAGATCGTAACATTTTGTGGTTATTCTCATGCAGAGACATTTAAAAAATTCATTATTGTAACACTTAAATTTATGAAACTAAATGTGTTTGTTCAGATTCAGCTATAACTAAATGAACCATTATATCAGAGAGTTTAAGAGGCTATGTGGAGGCGCTGCAGTTCATTTCCGGTTTCCAGCTGAGAATCTTCTGCCACTATAGAAAACATAAATGAGGGAAATGGAAAGAAGACAATTGTGTTAAATGCTTTAACAAATTTTGTGAAAAGTACCCACCTTTAATCGACAATGAATATGGTTGGCCATTGTTTAGCAATAATTGAACTTCTTTGTTAAGCCCTGTCCACACTATTAACATTTAACAAAACTTGTCATGTGCAATATGTTAACAGTTTGCATGTTGGCCAAATTTCGATTGCAGAATTGACTTAACATGTTAACCGAAACAGTTGTGCTTGACACTTTTAACATGTTGGATGTTTTCTGCTTTTAATGGAAAACTTGTTAAGTCAATTCGCTCTCTGTGTATGTGATTGGGTGAACTTCGGAAGTTTCCAGACTATAAACATGGCAGCTATTGTGATTCCTTCATGCTATTGTGTTCGGTAGTTCCACGTTGACTCGTTCTGTGCTTATATCTTTGATTTGGTTTGCTTCATGTGAAGTTATGGAATGGACGAAAGAAAAGACACTTTCATTAATAAAACTTTGTTGAGGCTATCATTATGGAACATTGTAATATATGTAATAAAAAGGATGGACAATTATACCAAACTATGTGCAATTTATTGTTGTTCCAGAGGCAATATCAGAAAAAAAAAAAAAAAACTCACTTTGCTAGAGAATTGCAAAAAAATGCTCAAGTCTGGCAGCTGGAATGGCTGCTCTCAAATGTGTGTCCTTTTTGTGAATTATGGGTTAGAAACTTTGCTGAAAACAAAGTTGAAGTCACGTTGACTTGTTCTCAAGAAATTGAAGTCAAACCTGCTCCAAATTTTAAACTCATTCAAAATATTTTCACTCCTGTGCCGATTAACAAGATAGAGCCTCATCACCTTCCACTTTTCTTTTTATTACATATCAAACACAGATACAAATAGCAATTGCCAAATCCTAGTCACTGGAGTCCATTTTGCTTTTAGTTAAGAGATTTTGTTGTCCCAACAAGTCAACTGGTGTGGATAGAATGTTAAACGTTCACAGTTACAACATGTTGAAGGCATTTAACATGTTGAATGAGACATTTTGTTAATTGTTGAATGTTAACTGTTGATATGTTGAACAGTGTGGACCCACCTTTAGTGATGCAGAATTGTTGCTTGGGTCGTGTTTGTTTTCTGTTGTGTTTTAACCTATAGTACTAATCGTTATTTAACTTGTTGACTCATAAAAGATTAAAGCAAAGGTGGTATACTGATATTAGTCATTAAATGGATGCTTTCTAAAGCCTGGAGTTAAGAACAGTTTAATCCAGTACCTTTAAACACACAGGGAAAACTGTTTAGGTATAACTTTTATTCGTCTACTTTTAGCATTATGTGTTATAAGTTTAGGGTGTAAGACAAAATATAGAAATAAGACATACAATGTTTAAAAGCTAGTAATCCTCAAGCTGCACAATATACTGTATTCGCATTCTGTCTGAAGCAATTTCCTCTCACGGGTCTTAGTTCCCGTCATCCTCCACGTGGTGTTGCCATGTGCTCGGTGAAGTGATACATTTAAGTTCTGTTTACTTCTCCTTTTGGCTTATAGTGAAAAACATATAATTCCGAGGTCATGGGTTCAAACCCAGCAGAGGGCAATGGATTTTTTTGGGGTGTGAAAGACCATTAATTTTGCTCAGAGGGCTCTTTATCAGGCTTGAGGTTCTTTCACGTGTCGTAAATCTATGACACAGGACCACCAATTTTACTTCCCTTCCGAAGGAAGCCATGCTAAGGATTTTTACATCCAAAAAATTCCACTGCCATCCGCTGCATAAACTGCTCGATTTACACTGTGTGCATGGGTTGACAACACGTCTTGCTTATGGCATGGGTTATCTTGTATGATAGGGGCCTATCTTCTGCTAGCAGCAGCCTGGGCGTGGCTTAAGACACTTGAGCATTGCCAACCTTAGGAAATGAATATGAGGAATATTACAACATTGTGAATTAAATTAGCAGTGCACTAATTACAGTATTAGATCAACATTAAATTAGGGATAAACAAATGCTTGTGTAGCATGAAATTAGCCTTACACCAATGTATGAAAAGATGCAATTTTTCCATGGGAGTGATAGTATAGTTAAATGCATGTTCTTTTTCTACTGCCTAATTTTTTGTATGAATGTATTGTACAACATTCAGTGATTATGTGCTTCTTGGCTTTTAGTTATAGTTTTTAATAATAAGAATATATTTCCTGTTGTAAAACAATGGTCTTTTTATTCAGGGAAACTAAAAATTGTATATAGGCACACTAAGATTTTAATATTGAACCTTTGGTTATTTGATACTATTAAAAGCTTTAGAAAATTAGACAGAATGCCCATTAAGGCAAAAGTTATTTTAAATACCTAGAATGATAGGAAGTGCCAAAATCATAAAGGCAAAACAGAAGGAGGTTCGGATTAAGGTATTTTATACTGCATTGAAACCTAGTTATTATACAAAGTGAACAAAACCTGCATGTTGAAAGTGCTTTAATGTTATTTATTATTAACATTATTGTAGCCCCACGTTGTGGTAGCCAATTTGCGACGGTATTATTTATAATGTTATTTGTGTATGTGTGTTTTCTCCACGTGTTGAAGCCATCTTGTGACGTGATTCATTTGTTCAGTTTGTTAGCTCCATCTGGTGTTAGCAATTTGCGGCAGTATTAGTGTTCGTTTGAAAGAATGCTACTGTTATTTTATTTAATTTTGGTTCTCTGTCCTCCAGCTAGCTATTATCATTTTGGTTGAGCACTTCTCTTTATACAGGTTGTGTAAACGGAAAGGAATCTTTTATCCAAAGATAACACTGATGAAGAAATTTGTTTTACACTTTTATTGTCGAACACATCTACTATCACATTTACACATTGATCTTGACACTCGCCAAACTGAAACTGTTATAACAACTTCTTACTGATCACTTTTAATCCACGTACTTCAACCTTTTGTATAATTAACTTTACCATACTTGAGATTTTTCATAACTCTTATACGCGTAACTTGCGAATCGATAGCCGATGTGTAATATTTCTGCTGGACTGAAGGCGACGTGTATCATACAAAATATTTTCGACGAACTGACGGACTGAATGCGTGTAGTGTACAAAGAATTTTGATGAACTGACGGGGTCTTTACCTCTAACCTACCTTTTTATACTCCTTCACCCAGATATGCCTAAAGATTATAACTGAGCTGCAATTGGCTAATAAAACACGCCAACATTAGCGTCTATTTTTATATCCAATGAAAATTATGAATACATATGCTCTAGGGAAACGTTCCAGAAGATTCTAAAAGAAAAACGCGCCAATATTACGTAACTTCGTTTCCAATAATGATAAACCCCCTCGCTGCATTATTGCACGCTATTATTGTCAGTTTCAGTAAGGCAGTATAAACTTACTTCCCAACAATAATTACAATCAACAAACATCTCAAATCAATGTCACATAATAATGCATATTCATACTATAATCACTCTTTACATTTAAATAATTTGTGATACAAATTACTGCATCATGTTGATTCATACCCAGTGAAAATGCCTTAATTTCAGAGAAAATGCATTATCGCACATATATAATAAAAGGTGTACACATTATTACACGGAAGCAGTGGCAGCATTGTTGCCATTGCCAGTGAGCCACAAAACACACATTGTTGTATTAATATACTGCAATGAGTTGGCAATGAAAAATCTGATAAAAGCATGTAAATTAGGTGAAATATCAGGTGCATACATTATAACATAGAAACAGTGGCAGCATTGTTGTCATTGTCTTTGAACCACAAAACACACATTGTTATATTACTTTACTGCAATGAACATCACAATAATGAAAAACTGATGTCATTAAAATAATAGAAACAGAAGTATGCACCTTTGATTGAATTCCACCTTGTTAAATTATACTGGGTAATGCTGCGTGATGACATCCAGTATCACACCAAACATGTCTTGTCCCCCAAAAAGGATTCCAGAACAGGAATTTATGAAGACAGGATGTGAAGAGGGCGTCATCTGTACCAAGATGGCACCAAAGTTTCCTCTTCATCCTCATCCATATGTTTTCCACATTCTGCACGAGTCATCCTCGGGGTCAACAAAGTTCTGCTCATGGATAACATCGTGAACATACACACCATCAAGTAGATTTCCAATGTTGGCATAAGAAGTCCATTCGTCCGAGATGATACGACTTCCAAGCAAAATAGACTCAGGGCCTCCTGTCAGGCACTTCCACCAGGAAGCCTTTCCCCGAGCCCCTTTCAATACTGCTGAACACCCAGTGGCCCTCATGCCACATCCCTCTGTGGTACTTGCAGTGGAAGAATGACTCGTCTATTTCTATGGTGATGGGCTCATTATTTCTGTCTAGACCACCAATGAAGTCTGAATTTGTCTTCCAAGCCCTGCTCAGTTTCTTCTCTCAGGAAGTTGCACCAGTTCACAGAGGTATGGTAATTGGCCACTGAGTTTTTTTTATTTTTTTTAATTTTATGGAATCTCTTTAATTGCTGTGGTCCTTAGCGTCCCATTCTATATTGGGCATGAAAGGCCGGTAATTTTGCTCAGAGGCCTCTATTGGCCACTGAGGCTTCCCGCCTCATCAGTTCAAAAGCCCAGATGTATACCAGAAATACCACCTGCTCCAAGTGCAGCTTCCTCCTGAAGAAGAACGATCCATCTTGGATGGACTTCCTCCTTCCACAAGATCTGCATGACCACTGCTTCCCATCAATGCTGCCATTGTATTTGTGCAGCGCACATGGCTGTTGGATCATTGCAGATCTTGCTATTTGCAAGCAGTCTCCTCTGGACTACCCTGCAGAACTGCAAATCCCATCTATTCTAGGGGACAGAATGGGCAACGACCAGACTTCGCCAATCACCACCTCCTGGCCAAGAATTGCTTCTTCAGACACAATTGTTAAAGCACGTTGGGCCATGTTAACAAGAGAGTAATACAATTGGGAGTCTGTACTTCTCAGAATAACTTTCAAGTATGTGACTAACATTTGGAGAAGTAATACTAGAAGTAAAAGTAATGGTAAAGCGCTTCGACTCCTAAATTTCTAATTGGCTACCAGGGATGGATGTCATTTTAAAGCAAAGGATGGGAGTTGGGAGGGGCTGATAGTTGTCAAAAGGAAAGTGGAAGAAGTATACATTTTTAAGGTTGCCAATCCAAGGTGGACTTTCCTAAACAAAAGCATTGGAAAAAGAGTGAAGACGGCTAGTAAATCCCTCCCCCTCTAGAACACCCTGTCACCGATAAATTAGAACATAAACACATGTTAATTTGTTTACTTCTTTATCTGTCCTTTGACTTTATCTATTGCTTGCCTGACCTATAAGCAAAGTATTGCATATCATTCAAAAATTTGATATCGAGATGAGAAGATAAATAAAAATAAATGATAATGGGTAGAGAAATACATATGAATGTAACACATAAGATAAATACTTATACATTTAGTTTGGACCTGACGTTAAACTTCCGAGAAGGTTGCAATGCCTGTTTGACTGTATGATGATTCATTCGGAAGTTTATGCCATCCTCATAGTTGGAAAATCTAATCCTTTCCCAAAAAATAAGAAAGAAATAAACAGTGAAAACAACCAAAGGCAGATTTGTAAGTTAAATCTTTAATTTTACTTTCTCTAGCAGTATCTGTAATAGGTAGAGGAAGTACTGCATCTCACTATACATTTAGATATCAATATATCCAGAAATATATGTTTTGAGGCCCCCTGAATAAATAAAAAAGACAAAACACGCGTGTCAATGCATGTGTACCTACAGCATAAATGAAAAACAATATGTAGGATAGACTACAGGTTTGGTATTTAAGCTCAGTATCTTCCAAAGATGCGACACCAAGTATTTCAAGAATATCTCCTGCCATAACCCCCTATTTCAATGGAACATTTTTGGTTATTTTTTATTTTTGAAAAAGTGCTCAACATTGTGTTAAAATAGGATATATTTCATATACTTACAGACAAATTAAATGTGTATCCTGAATTTGCTGTGAATGGCTTGCGAAGTCCTCTTCACTCGAAATGAATTTTAATATAACTGGTAAATCATAAGATATAGACAAAAACTTACAATACAACAAAGGTCTTTAAAACTTACAATTTATTTTAAATAACGTTTTTGTTGCATTACCATTTCGGAGGTATCCGTTGTTATTCTTTTAATTATTCAATATTTTCTCATTTTTTTGAAATGCTGCCCCATTCATTTGTTTCTTACGATTGCATGGAAATAGTATGGAATTTTAAGGCTAACATGTAGCATCCAGTTCTTAAACATTTGACTGTGGCTGTTCTCTTTGTATCTCTAACGAAATGTGCAATGTAGCTATTTCTGCAAAGGTTTATCTCAATTAAAATGTAGATAGAAAAAAATGTGATACTTTCACATGACTTTCTCTACCCTCTATCTTTATTAATGGATGTACAAACTATTCTTACTAAAGCTTATTTTTCCATCTACTACAGCTTAATCCAACTTTGCAAAAATAATTACATTATACATTTCATTATAGATACAAAGAGAACAGCGATAATCAAATTTTTAAGAACTGGACGCTATATCCAAGCCTTAAAATTCCATACTGTTTCCTGACATCGCGAGAAACAATTGAAATCGATGAGACTTTAAAAGAATGAGAGGTATTGAACCATTCGAACCTTTGATAACAGATATCTCAGAAAGGGCTTATGCCACAGAAAACATTTTTGTATGGTACGTTTTCGTCTATCACTAATGTTTACCAACTATACAAAGTTATGCAAAACTCCTTCCGAATGAAGAGGACTTCACAGGCTATTTCCAGAGAATTCAAGATATACATTTTATTTGTCATGTAACTATCTTTAATATATGGTATTTTAATCAAAATCGTTACAGCCACTTTTTAGAACATCAAAAATTTGAAAAATATCCCATGTAAAGGGTAGTTTGGGGTGGGAGGATTGTGTTGAAAAAATCTGCATCGGATCTTTGGAAGATGTTGAATACAAATACCAAGTTTGGTATTTATCCAACTTTTTGCTTTTGAGTTATGGTGTTCATCAACACATATGACATGTTTCCACAAATGGTTTATTTGGATTCAGTGGGCCTCAAAACTTGTATTTCCAATGAAATCTGAGTATCGTATTTTAGGGTGGAGTGCAGTACTTCCCCCACTTACTATACATAGTAGAGAAAGTAAAAACTAACAGTTACGGACGAAACTTTGAATATTTACACTTTGAGACTCGGCAAAAACAGCATCCTGTAAAAGAGGAATAAATTCCTCTGAGGCTCCGTCATGTGCTGGAGACCCAATTTTGTGTTTTGTTTGCAACGTTAACTAACCAATTTCTAGTAAACACATGTTGTCGTTATAACTAAATGACAATCTCAGAAACACAAAAATAAAATAAAATATTTTGTGCTAAAAGTTTTCTTTCCCCTCAAAACAGTAATTATAAATTAAGAAGTTTAAGAGCATCACATAAGGTATTCGAAGTTTTATTTTTATTTCACTCCTCACACACAACGCAAAAAAAAACAGGTAAAACTGCTGTTCTTTGGATATAATAATAATACCACCACCACATGCCGTCTATGTATACAACTACAATGGCTTGGCAACATGTTATGTCTACAGCATGTTTTCCATCTGCGCAGTTGGCAACAACCTAGGCCACGCCAACGCCGCTGTTAGCAGAAGACAGGCAGCTATTATAGAGGATAACCATGGCATGTTTTCTCCCTTTAACGGTTGGTAACGTAACCTAGACCACGCCCACACCGATGCTATCAGAAGGCCGACCTTTCCTAAAGCACTACCATATTCCTGTCAGGGAATCTTGGTGACAGTGGTATCTTTTATTTAAATTTTGACAGCCCTTCACTATTAACTTCATTAATTGCAACAGCCATGAAGGATCCACCGCTGATCAAACCGTAAACTAATCATGGAAGGTAAGGATGGAAATCGTTCAATGTTGGCGGCTCTACCATATAAACAGCAGCAACGAGCGCGCGCACAGTACCACCTACCGACCACAGCTCAAATTAAAATTTCGGGAATAAAGTCGAAAATGCCTAGGGAAATATCTCAAACAATGGGCAAGTTCAAGCATGCCGTTATTAACATAAAACTAGAATTAAATACTTCCCATTAAAGAATCAAAACTAGATAAATTTTCATCCCTGGTATTAACGCTTCATGTATTTTAGCAGCTCTCTGTAGTCAACTATATATACTTAATGTTAGCCTATTTATTTAACTGTGCTATAATAGATTTCTATACGAAGCGCACGTATATAAATTACGATGTTCAACGGACTCGCGTGTCTTTCCACACACATCAAATTTCGTACCTATACAAACTACGATGTTCAACGGACCCACGTGGCTTTCCACACACATCAAATTCTATTTTGAGCTGAACTAATTATTTAGCCACTGATAATATGTTGTAATGCTGGTTATTTTACACAACACAAAAACAAACCTTTCAAAATAGCATATTGGCCTTACCATCTTTTTCTTCTTGGTTTCACAGTCTACAACAATAATTTATAATTCTCGCAACAGCCAAGCAGCATCAGAAACAATGTTCAAATCGTGGTAAGTGAAGCAATCAGGTTGCCACCGTAAATCTGCTGTTTCTTTGGTCACACTACCAACCTTTGAATTAATTCAATTCAATGTATTTTATTGTTTGAAACATAAATTCCATGCACATAGTCACTTATTAAATGAAAGACATTTTTTATAGTACAGTAGAACTCAACAGAAAATATACATCTACATTGCATACATTAGCTATAATAATAGTAATAATAATGATACAGCACAAAATATGCAATTGTTTTAAGCACCAACAGTGTTCACTGTTCAGTTGCTCTTTGCTCACACTACATTGCATTACATCTGTCGTACTTTTTACCACATCACAACACTCGCCTTCAGGGGCCGGTTGGTGATAATTTCTACTCTTGCATACTTTGAAGTGGAAGCCATGTATCGTGAATCTGGTTATGGCGTGTCGTAGTTCGTAGAGTCCTCTCTTTGTACAACAATGCATCCATGCTGAAGCAGCGCTCCATATCTCGTTTCGTTTCCGTTCCATGTCTCGTATTAATCTCTCGTTGACGGCAGGAGTAGTTTCATTCTCAGATCTTGTATAAACGGCATTTCTCCCATTGGTACATACGTAAGTCGGGAGGGTGTAGCCTTTGAGAAACACAGGGTTCCTTTCGATAGGTGCTCTTGAGCTTTAATTCCGCCAGATGTTTGTGTTTCAGATGTACGATCCCACCCGTACTATCTTTGCCTGGAATAGTTTCAGTCGTTTCAGTGCTTTCTTTAACATCTGCCGGAGGCACGTTATACTGCTCATGGCCCTCATTGCAGCGTCCTTGAAGTGGGTTGCGAATATCGCCCCTGTTTGGAATGTCACTCCTAGGTATTTGAAGTGTAGTACTGACTAGACTGATTTGCCTTTATGAATTAAGGTTGCTGTCTTCCCCTCGCTCCTGAAAGTCATTGTTACTGTAGGTGATGGTTTAGGTTCGCACTCATCGTCTGCCTTGTATAAAAAGCCTTAGGAAGTTATTTAAAGCCGGAGGTCCCGTGTCGTAGATTTACGGCACGAAAAGAGCCTCAAACCTGATAAAGTTAAGTTTTACTGAACTCATTTCCTGTCCGAACAAAATTTCCTGTCTTTCACTCCCAATATAGTATGAGACACTAAGTACCATAGTAGTTAAAGAGCGTCCATAAATGAAATTATTTTTTTTTAGTCGTCTGCTTTGACGGCGTCCCACGTACACTGCAGCATTTGGTAAAATATAATACGAGTATACAATTATTACAGTTTTTCAATATCAATCTACACTTAAATAAAACTCTTTTACCTAGTAAACAATCTACTTGCATCTTAAAAGCTAATAAATATTTACATTTCACTGTTATAATAGCACTTATAAATTAAATACTTTTTAAACCCATATTTAAATTTATTTCCATTAAAACCTTCAAATGTTCCAGAAGTGCATTAAAATCCATTGTAACTTTTACATGGGTAGTACTTTTAGCCTTAGCATTCTATCAACTCTGTATAATTCGTTTCTTTGTCACCTGCTTTAATTGTGATCCTCTGAAGTTTTGACATAAGCGTATTTTTTAAATGGTATTACTACTTGAAAAATATACATAGCAAAAGTAGTAAATGCTTTATAGTCAATGAGTACATTTTCAAATTAACTTCCTGGTTTAATTTTTTCTAAAACTCTTAAAGATTTCTTTCGATGTGCAAATACCTTATCCATATCAATTTTGTACGTAGTGCCCTAGAAGAGTAACCCATAGGAAAGGTAAGGGTAAATGTATCCCAGTCCAAGATAAATGGCAGATCGGCTTAATAAAAATAAACTCGGAGACAATGTTTTACACATCTAGTGAATATGTCTTTCCCACGAAAGCTTGTCATCCATGTTAAGTTCCAAAAAGTTACAATAGGAATCTGCCTAAACGTTAATTTCATTATTATGTCTCGTGAAATTTTCCTTTAGGCCACAGGGACTGAAGAAGACCAATTGAAGTTTCGAGGGGAGTAACAACCAAAGTCATATCTTCTTCTAAAAAATTCAATTAATGTAGATTATTCAAATCCAATTGGAACAAAATATATAACCTACAAGTCAATGCTGATGACAAAAATAATTAAACTTGAGAATATACAAATAACAGGTACGGTTAAACAATAATTATTCTGAGATACAGTCATTCCTTGCAACGATAGATAAGCTAATACATTCAAAGTGCACTCTCTGATACAGAAAAACAAGCAGTATATACTGAAAATGAGAAAAATTAAGTTATTCCCTGTTATAACTCAACATGGTGGTGGGATAGCTTCATCATCATCTCATCTTGCAGAACTCTGTGGCAGGGCACTGAAGATCCTGGGCAGATCCACTCCAGAATCTCTTAAGTACCTGTAGATATTGAAATTTTGCTTCGTAGCTGGAACTGGATCTTCATGCAATAATGTAGGTGTGTCTTCTTTATGAAAAACGCATTCAGTAGCTTCATACAACCTTTTGTCGATAATATCATAGCCCTTCTACTGCCCATATTATGTAGCTCTTAAAGTCATTGTTCTTGGATGCTCTTGAAAAAAACTGAACAACTCTTCTTGTGAGGGATTTTAAAGTGTAATATCCAATTATATTACAAAGTTCTATTGAACTTCAACCACGGTGAAGACAGATAGTTTTATCGTGCCACTTCTTATGACATTCCATTCGGCAGGACTTTCTACACGACTCTTTTGGTTGATGAACCACACGTTCATGTCACATTCAAGGTAGGTGCGATCTCTAAAGGGAATGTAACTCGAATTTTCTCAAACCTTATAACCCCAACAATCCATTAGTGTATGTAGTGATAAACAGAATAATTGTTATTCGGGCCACCACAGGAGTCACAAATTGGCTGAAGTGTTGTTACTTCTTCAGGGAGAAAATTGCAATTAAGTGATGTAGCCTGTAGGTATGACATTATCTCATCAGGACCTTGTTTCACAATAGCCTGGCCATTCGTATAGAATGTGGGCTCCCTGGTGGACAGCATACGAATGTTAAATTAATGAAAAGAAAGTTTCTTCAGTGGCTAACACCGCTATTTGAAATATTAGATAATTGCATGTTTTTATATAAAAAAAATCTATTGCTTACATGTTGGTGACTTCATAGATGATATTTTACACTGACGTTTCCTGTTATTCTGCTTTATTTTTATGTACTGTACGGAGGCGACACCGAATAGTTTTAGAAAATGAAACAAGGATTGGGTATAAAAAATTATAAATTATTTTATTGTTTTTCAAAATACTCCGCTTTAACATCAATACATTTTTGCATTCTATGAAACCAGTTCATAAAGCAATGATGCCACCGTTCCAGAGGCACTTCAAACCAGGTTTCTATAACGTTTCACTGCTTCATCTGATGACGAAAAATTAGTCCACGCATTTTATCTTAAATGTTTGGAAAGAAATCACAAAGTGCTAGGCCAGGGCTGTGTCGTCCATGGTGCGACCTTTAGGGCATCCAGGTACTCAATTGTTAGTTTTGCGACTGTAAGCGATTTTTGAGAAGTTGAGTTTTTTATTTATGGACGCCCTTAACTGCTATGGTCCTTAGGTCCCATTCTATACTGAGATCGAGAGGCCGGTAATTTTGCTCAGAGGCCTCTTTATCAGGCTTGAGGTTCTTTTACGTGACGTAAATCTACGACACGGGACCACCGGCTTTACTTCCCTTCCGAAGGAAGCCATGCTAAGGATTTTTACGCCCGAAAAAAATCTTCCGCCGGGTTTGAACCCTCGGGAACTAGAGGCTAGCATGTTAACCACTGCACCACGGAGGAGGACACTAATGTATGCGACGATGTGCGGTCATGATATTAAAACATTTTTCCGTTTGGGCATTTTACACGAAAATTTTCAAACATTTGTGTACCAATCGGCAGTAACGATACGTCGATTCTAATGCTATAGTAGCAACATATCAGTTTTGTAAAAAGAACTAGCACCATCCTCTTACCAGCACTGCACTTTCGTCGGACTTTTGCAGGCTTGGGTTCTGTTCGAAAGACCCATTGAGCCGATTGACCTTTCTTTTCATGATGGCAACAATAAATCCAGGATTCATCAACATTAACGATATTTCAAACCAAATTTGAAGTGATACCTTGGAATTTTTTCTATAGTTCTTCTGCACTAATCAATGCGTTGTTGTTTTTGATCGGGAGTCAGTTTTTGTGAAAACCATCGACAGCAAACTTTTTTCACGTCTAACTTTGATGTTAAATTGTTGAATTTGACTCAAACCGATTCCCAATGTCGCCCAAATAAATTCTTAAGATGTCCGTCTATTTTCTTCGAGTGTTGCTCGAACATAGGCAATATTTTCATCATTAACAGCAGTTCTTGGGCGTCCTTCACGAAGTACACCACTAAGAAAAAACCGATCCCTTTTGAACTTGCTGTACTTATTATAACTGTAGTTTTACATGGGGCTTCTTCGGCAAATGCATTTCTAAGCCAATCTTGCATTTATTAGGCATTAATGGCGATTTAAAATCGTAAAAAAAATCCTAGACCGGAAATGTTTTCTAGTCAAATTCATTTTTAGGTGAACACATAACGTTTAAATGATACTAATCAAGAAACTATTAGAGCAAGTCGAACCAATTATACTGCAATCAACTCTCAAAACATTAGAAAGTAGTTGTCAAATTTAAGCATATTTTATTTGTTTTTAGAAACACGTAATTCTAAAATTTTTCAGTATCGCCCACGTATTAACAATTTCCATATATTTATTCACTTTTTCTACTTGGTTTCCTTTATTTACCTTGTCAGTAGTCAAGTTGGATAAAAATAATTTCAGTGAGATAAGCTTAGCAGTACCTATATGCATCGCGTTCACTGCGGGTATAACATTTGGAATATCCAAAACCAATATTAAACTTACTGTTGATATATCTCAATAAATTTTATAGCTTACTAGATATGATGCATACATCATTTTGAACATTTCATGCAATTTACTTATTGTTAGGTCCTAAGGTAGATAAATCTTGTTTGTGTCATGCAAACTATAATGTATTTTCTGCCTTTTAGAAAACTTATATGATTTGGCGGCGCCGTGGCCGAGTGGTTAGACCGCTCGCCTTCCACCGAGGCGGCCCGGGTTCAATCCCAGGGACCTGCATGTGGGATTTGTGGTGGACGAAGCGGCGTCTGGGCGGGTTTTCTCCGGGTTCTCCGGTTTCCCCCCGCCATTCATTCCACCAACACCTTTCCTTTCATCCATTTCACCAACATTTCGTTTCATCTACTTCCTTCATCCCATCCTGGCTGTTCTGTCTGATCCATGAGTGTCTGCTCCTCGACGGGCCTCTGACCCCAGGCACGCGCCTGTAAGTCCTGGGGGTGTAAGTCCTACATAAGAGGAGGGTAAACAGATAATGAATGAAAAATTATATGATCAATGGCATTATTAACAATTTCTTCCACGCATTTCAATCGGTGCCTTATCAGTTTGCACTAAGGCTTTCTTGAAAGATTTACACGGCGACCGGTAATGCCCATGTAATTATCTGAATGCCCTATGGCATATTTTGATTTCGGGCAGTTCCTGTCTAATCTCGCTTTGTATCCATAACAATGCTAGCGTAAATTACTTTCCATTTGTTCATAAATATCCATTCTAATAATTTAATATGCCACCAAGTTAAAACTTTTAATCAAATTATCTATTTCTGTCTGGATGATATTTTGAAAACATTGCAGTTTACATTGACAGCTTTCACCTGTTACGTGAGTCCAGCGCGAATCTTCATGGATTAATCACTAACACTCACACATTCCTCTTTTTCTTACAGCAGCTTTCTATTTTATTATCAGGAACACTGATATTCCCATTATCTCCTTTAGTTTCCATTATGAAAAGTAACAGGATGCTTTGTAACCACAGAACAGCTATTTTGACCATTATTTGAATGTTCACCAAAATGACTGACAAACCCGATGAAAGATAATATCGCTAAAAGGAGAGAAACATTCTTGTAGAAAATCAGTACTTTGATCGTTATTCCATGTATTTCATGGATATTGATCATTTTTGCATTGATATACATTTTCATCTACTCATATTATGAGCTGTCATTTTTTCATACCAACCTGTTATTCAGAATGTGCTACTCAACGTTCTCAACCAGATGTCACCACAAACTTATTATTATTATTATTATTATTATTATTATTATTATTATTATTATTATTATTATTATTATTATTATTATAATATTTAGACTTTGGTCGTTATTCCCCTGGACCTTTAAATTGCGCTTGGTCCAGATTTAGCTTAAGATTGTTTTGGTCAAAATATTATTTAGTTTTCTGCATAAACACCTGTGCTTTATGTTTTAATTAAAAATAATAGTTTGCACTCTAAAGTCAAAGATATCATCCACGTGGATGTGTGTAACTACTGTAAAGTGAAATGCAAAACCTGTTAACATAACAAATAAGTAAACGGGCGTAAGATTGATTCCTGAGCTAGCCCAAAATGAACAACCCTAACATGTGATCTCATCTTTTTTACTACAAAGCTGTCATCACAAAATATTCCAGTACACTGTTTTATGCTTTACAGATACTCCACTATTGTAAACAACTTTCCATTATCACCATTTTTCGAACGGCTTTTTCAGCAAAAACTCTTGCGATTCATCTGATCCAAAGCCTTTGATAAAATCTAAGAACACACTACCAGTATTTATATTATCTAATGCCGTGTGTACAAAATCTACAGCAGCTGAAATGGTGCTGCGACCCTTTCTAAAACCACCTGCAAATCCCCACTAAGTCCAATGATTCATGCAGATGTGTTAAATGTAATACATCAACCTTTTCAATCAATTAACTAAACACAGAAATAAGAGTAATTGAATCTATAATTGGACGGCTAATTCCTATATGAGCTTAACATCCCACTTCAATTGGGACAGCTCAGTGATATGTTGCTTAATGTTACTTATACATTCAAATAAATTTACAAATTATGCTTTACTAGCAATATAATTTATTTTTTTATAAACTTCAGCGTCTTACTATTGATATCTACTAATCAATTAAAAATAAAATAAAATTAACCACCAATTATTTGCATGTTCAGCGCGTATATTCCAGTTTCTTTTTAAGCTGTAAACCCCAAACGTAGAGAATTTAGCCTGTTGCTATAGAAGTCCGAGTTGGAATCTCGTGTGTGACAGTGTGTTAATGTCAAGCACACGTGTTAAGCATTAGTCCTTTTTATGTTACTTTTAGGTTTTTACCTTCAACACTACGTCACGCACGCACGCACGCACACACACACACACACACACACACACACACACACACACACACACACACACATGCTGACCCACTTCATTCGTACTTCCAAACTCCAAGAAGGATAGGAAATAATCGTAGGTAGGAAAAAATTCCACAAACCATCAAGAATCGAACACGGAACTTCTAAATTTGGGGACTAGCACACTTTCCACCACAACACGGACGCAGTCGAAGTTTTCACGATACTGTGAGCAAATACGTTCTGTCCAAATACTGATACTCGCGTTTGGCTAGAGGTAACAACTCTTAACAGTTACTCTGCATTGTATTTCATTCGAAATATACTGATTGAAATGTGGTAAACCATACAGTAGTTTAAAGTCTTTCTTCAGATTTTCGAAAGTAAAAAAGGACACTGGCTACACAATTTTAGAGAAAAATAATTTAAAATTTCCCGTTTGTGCGTCTTGATTGCGGACATTTCATTTGTCAGCGATACTTTGTTAGAGGTGATAAATAGCTTTATGGTTTTTCTAACGTGCATAATCCAGTGGGCTCCCGAGGGACGAAGCAATGGGATTGACTGCAGCACCTCGAGAAACAAGAAGCTCTACTACTAAGAGAATCGTTTAAACATGCCAAATGCAGGGCCGTTTGATTCTTAGAGCTTCTGGCCTCAATTTGTACACCTGCGTTAATACTGTTTACCACACATTGCTGCACAATGTAGAGCATTTCTTTATTTATTTATGTCTTTCTTTCTTTCTTTCTTTCTTTCTTTCTTTCTTTCTTTCTTTCAATGTACACAATCAGCTAAAGCTCCACGAGAAATAAGCAGCTGTACTACGGAAGACGTCCCTTTGAACATGCTAAGTATAAAGGTGTTTAACTCCGATTGTTTTCAGAATCAATATTTTCCCCAGCTTTGAGAAGATATTCACATACTGCTACACGCCCATTCAGCGCTGCATAAAACCGAGGAGTGTAGCCGCCTGATTTATTTAACTCACCTGAAACACAAGGAATGAAATTAACAGTTCTACTACAAAAATTCTGATGTGTTACACTCACATGACTTTCTCTACTCATGTACAAATTATTTTTACAAACGCTTATTCTCCATATGCTTCATGTTAATCGAGATGTTAATCTTATTGCTAATTTTCTTGTAGATGCAAGGGGAATTGGTAGGCTTTAAGCGATAGTCAAAATTTTAAGAGCTGGTTGCTATGTGGAGTATTCCATTCTCTTTGCATTACTAGAAAAAAAAAGAATAACGAATTCCCATTTGAGCAAAAGTACAATTATTGGAAAATTTAAAGGAATAACAAGCAATATCTCGAAAAGGGTTCACTCAACAACAAAAATGTATATGACATAAATTGTATATTTTAAAGCGATCTACATTTTTTTGTGTAGTAAAATTTTGTCTATCTCTTATGATTTACCAGTTATGCAAAAGTCGTTCACAACGAATACTTTTGGGGTCATTCCCAGAAAATTCGAGATATACATTTCATTTGTCATGAAAATATCTTAAACATATGATATTTTACTCAAAATCGTTAGAGCCATTTTTGAGAAAATTAAAATTCTCGAAAAATGTTCCATGTAAAGGTTAATCTGGGGGGGGGGATTTTCTTGAAAACCTTCGTGTCGCATCTCTGGAAGATACTGAACCTAAATACCAAGTTTGGTGTTTATCCGACTCTTCGTTTCTGAGTTATGCTGTTCTCACACACACACACACACACGCACGCTCGCTCGCACCCACCCACGTACGCACGCACACACACGCACACACACACACGGACATGCTTCCAAAAATGCTTTTTTTTTGTATTCAGGGAGTCTCAAAACATGTATTTCCGGTGAAATTTCGGTATCGAATTTTTGGGTCGAATACAATACTTCCCCTACTTGCTAAACGTAGTAGAGAAAGTAAAAACGAATAACGAATTCCCATTTGAGAAAAAGTAAAAGTATTGGAAAATTTAAGGGAATAACAAGCAATATATCCAAAATGGTTCACTCAATAAAAAAAAACATATATGGCATAAATTGTGTATTTTAACGCGATCTACATTTTTTGTGTAGTAAAATTTTGTATATCTCTTATGGTTTACCAGTTATGCAAAAGTCGTTCACAATGAAGAATACTTTTGGAGACATTCCCAGAAAATTCAAGATATACATTTTATTTGTGATGAAAATATTTTAAATATATGATATTTTAATCAAAATCGTTACAGTGATTTCTGAGAAAATTAAAATTTGTTTTATTAGTGGACGCTGTTTAACTGCTATGGTCCTTAGCGTCCCATTCTATATTTGGCGTGAAAGAGAGGAAATTTTGCTCAGAGGTTTCATCAGATTTGAGGTTCTTTTACGCTTAGTAAATCTACGACACGGGACTATCGGCTCTACTTCCCTTCCGAAGGAAGCCATGCTAAGGATTTTTACGCCCGAAAAAAATTCATCGCCCTCCGCCAGGTATGAATCCGCGACCTCGAGAACTAGAGGCCAGCATGGTACACCTAGACCACAGAGGACGACATGGAATGTAGGGCAGAATAAATACAAACTGTAGGAAGTTAATTTTGTACATAAAAGGGGGGAGGGAACTGCCACTGTTAATTTTAATAGTAGCAAAAGTGTGAACGCACACAGGTAACTAACACTTTGAAAATACTTCATCTCCTGCGGCTACTGGAAGTTTGAAAATAAATTATCTCTGATATTTCAAGCTTCTTGAATAGGGCATTTATAAAATAATGGTTGGTTTCAATAGCGGCTCGTAAGTATATATTTTGGGTGTTCCCAAAATTTTAGAATCAGGTAACCCTGATGATGTGAAATTAGCGTAAAATTGTAGTGATAGTGTGGAAACACAAGGCAGGAGAAGCTTCGTGCACGACCCGTATATATTTGACCCTATTAGTAATGACGTCATACCAGTTACGCATGCGCAGAAGTTCCTTAAACCGTGAGCAAATCAAGATGTGCTACCGACCCTGTTGCCACATTTCGTTGAATTTAGAGTAGCGCGTAGATTTAAACCTCGTAGATTTTAAATGACCGCTTATACGTTACGTTTAATAGAATTCAAAGTTAAAATAACCAACAATTCCTTAAGGTGTTCATGCGTTTTCATACAGTTGTCGCCATTATTTGGTTTAATAAAAAAAATTTTCGGACAAAAGTTGTTTACTTTTATGTGTAAAATAAAAATGTGCTAAAAAGTATAATAAAAAAAAAATCAAAGTGACCTTCAAAATATGCACAAAGTTAAATGTAACTAATATCATTGTTTTCCCCACTCAAATGATGAAATATTTACCATTATTTTTTCTTGAAAGCGTGTTGGTTTCAAGATAATCAATCAATTGGAAAGCAAAAAACACTCTGTACACTGACACTTTCAGAATCTACCAATCTTGTTTTCTAAGTGTATTTCTTCTAACACAGAATGTGCTCTATAGGATATTTAGTATTCCTATATGTTGCTTATGTTAAATGGTTTTACAACATTGTTAGGTCCCCTATCTCACCCAATTGCAGACTCACACTATTACAAATAAGCGTAAAAAGATTTGAAGTTGGTACGAGTTACTGAGAAAATTTATAATTAGTTTCAGAATGCAAAATTTTTGAAAATTGGAATTTAAAAATAACTATGTGCATATATTTAAACAACAAGCTTTGACAACAAACAGGAACTGAGGTTCTACAGAGAACTCTGCCTACATATGCAATGTAATCCCTAGTAAATTATAAATCAAATGGCAGCCTCTAAACTAAAAGTTTCCTAAACAGATATTTTTAGTTAAACCAATGTACAACAAAGCCTATTTATACAATTTACAGCAGAATAAATAAATGTATTAAAACAACGATTATCAAAAAATAAATTATACATAAAATGAATTAGAAAAGCTTAAACATTAACGTAACCCAAGAAACAGAAATGTATTTCTTTACATAAAATTTACCATTTTAACTCCCTTAAATTACAAGGAAAACCACAGGATGCTTGTAAATTTACCTTCATCCATTAGACAGACCTGCAAAACAATTAGAAATTTGTGAACGTCTCTGGTTTGTAAACGAAAAAAACTAAAATCAAGTCTTCATTAATCACAACAGAAAACTTTCTAATACAATATTTTCAATACTCAAAACACTTAACTGATGACCATATAGAAAATTTTTCAACAATAAAAATAGCTTAAATTTCTGACCTTATAAATTTGATAGAAGAGCAAAATGGGCTTCCTCTTAGCTATGCTTTCTCAATTGTTCTTAGTCAATTTTTATGTTTCCTTAAGATAAATATTTTGTTCCACACCATGATGATTTGTTTTCTACTGAAAACCATACAGAACAGAACTTCATAGCTATTTTCTACACCAGAGGTGGCGAAAACGGTACTCGCGAGTCATTTTGACTCGTAGGTGCCGTTCCCTCTCTGCTACATTCCCATTTGCTTTACACGTGCTGCCGAGTGATGCAGTGCGTGCTGCATATTTGGTAACTCACGGAAGGAAGGTGTTTTTGCCACCCTTATTCTACACCATATAGTCTGTTCAGAGCTTAAGGTCTTCAGGGAATGAAGGGGAGAAGTGGGGTACTCCACATTAACTTTATCCAATAGTTTATAAACATCTCTTGCTTTCATGGTTATGCTACTGTTGTTTAATGTTGTCATTAATGTTCATTTGTTTCATAGCTGATATGTCTGTCACTTGTAACTTCTTAAGAATAATTAGTGCAAATGCTGGAAAAGTATGGTATTCATATCAACATTAATGCAGGGAACGGTCATGAAAACCAAAAAAATGTTCTTCTGGTTTTCAAGGCCGGGACAACTAAACCATGGACAAATGAACTATGCGAATTTTGAAAAGCTAGCTTCTAATTCCCTCTGTAATGTTAGATAATGCTCCATATCATGAACCCTCTGCTATGATATCATGGTTAATGCAAAGAGATTCAGTTATAAGCGTAAAAAAAAAAAAAAAAAAAAAAAAGGTGATTGGAATAAACAAGCCTAAAAAGAAAGTGTTTAAATTGGACACATTTTTGCTTTTTGGGGCCACATTTGCCTCCATAAATGTATGATCTGAACACCATAGAACTGCCTTAGGTCAAGGTGAAATGACTGTTGAGGAAAGAAAAGCAACAGGAGACTTATCACTACTGAAATTGTACAATATAATGCTTGAGAGCATATTGCTTGCGACTAAAACAGAATTGCATGGTTTTTGCAAAAGAAAGCACAATATGGTTATTAGGAGGAGGATGGTATAGTGCAGACCTACAGAACTGTGCTTCTGCTTCTCATTCAGTGACTTAACTTGACTAGATTGTAGTGCTCAACATGCTGAACATATAAAATAAAGTCAGTGGCTCAGCTTATCAAGATGAGTACAATGAAACTACCCACATTTTATTTTGTGTGTTACACAGTGGTCGTGCATGTTGTTTGGTATGTGGAGCAGTGATTAAATATAATTCATTATAATATAACAAGGCACATCAACACTATGCATGGAGCAGATTGTTTATTTACAGGAATTACTTTATTATAAGGAGCAACATCTTTCAAGATGGATTCATTTGCTTTGTTAAATGGTTATAATTCGGATATCACACTATAGTTATTTCTATGCCAATACTAATAACTTTCTAATATTAAAATGAAGTGGCAGTGTCCACCACCTGAACAAGCAGGCAGTGACAGCATACTGCATGCAGTAAAGCTCATGTATGAGCTCTCTGCGCACTTCTGAACCCCTGGTATATTGGAAAATATTATTGACCATATTGTCATTTTGCTGGGAGGTAACACTAGCAATTCTTCATCTTCCTCTTCCAGTAAATACGAGCCCAGCTTCAAAAAGTTGACCACACTACCTGTTTCTCTTGTTCCTGAGGTTATGGACTCAAATCTGGCAGAGGGCAACAGATTCTTTTGGGCATAAAGATCCTTAGCATGGCTTCCTTTGGAAGCGTGGTCCCATGTCATAAAGTTAAAGCACGTAAAAGATAAAGAGGACTCTGAGCAAAATTTATTGTCTTTCATGACCAATATGGAATAGAACGAGAATCATAGCAGTTAAAGAGCATCCATAAATGAAAAGCTATGTCTTTTATACCATCTATTTGAGATGTCATCTTTTTATAACGAAATACAGTACATCAAACTGAATAACTTTTAACTTTAAGCTTTGTGATCATTTAATGACTTCTTTGCTTTAACCTTGTGAGAATATGTATTCCAAAGTTGCTGCTACTCCATAAGTATAACTAGAAGAATGAGTCAAACATCAGATATCCAGTACAATTGGAACTGTTTGCTTAATGCACAATTTAATGGCTGAATGATTACATTTCCTGCCACTGGCCATGATCTGGCATACAAAAAGCATAAAGGAACCAATCCAATAGTTATTTCAGATTAAAATAAGATAATACTGCACAATACTGCAAAAATACACATAGCATACAATACTTCTCTCATATCATATCACACTTGTGGATTTTAATTGTTTGAATCACTGCAAAAATAATAACATTAAAACTTAAATGTCATTTAGGATACCTAACCTAAATCTCAAAGCCTTCTAAACAACTACGACAAAACAAAATAGGCTTATATTCAGATGTCTATGCTGCTGTATAATACCTGCTTACATTTTCAACATATATTCGAATATTTCATAAGATTAATGTAATTAAACACTGACTGAAACAAAATACAGTATGCAACTGCTAAATAAACTGCTATTTCCATATTTATGTATATTGAATTTAAAATCTCACTCATTAGGGAACACACCACTTTCTTCACTGTTGTGTGTATATGTAACTACATTTCTGAGCATTAAGTTAACATAATGAAGGTCATACTACTGAATTTGCAGAAGTTAATAAATAATGTATTAAATAACTGTTTACAACTAAACATTCCGTGGACTTCCATACTTAGCTATGTAACACATATCATTTGGATGAAAGCTTAACCTTCCTGTTGCCAAGGCCTAGCTGGTCTTCTCTACTCTCACCATCAATTTATCTGGCTTATAATTGCCGAATTAATACTGCCAGAGTTAGGTACATCACATAACTCATCTTCAACAGCTTATGGGATGATTACCAAACTGGTGGATAGAAGGGATCATTTCCTTCCTTCTTTAACTGTATCTGTGTTATTGTATTCTTTGGGTCACCACTTGAAGAGGGGATTTTCCCTTTGTAGGTTTACTCTTGTGTAATCTATCCACACTTTTCTGTTATCTTCTCAGGAAATTTTCATTAATGCTTAAGAGTTCAATATCTAAAATTGAGTGAACTTCCCCCCTGATGTTTTCTTTTAGTTCTTTCAATGTATGGGGTTTGTTGCATACATTTTTACTTGATCATTACAGTCATTTAAATTTCTGTAATTAAATTTTCGAAAATTTCAATGATAAGAGTAATTGACCCATATTCTTCTCTGACAAATCATGGTTCCATGTACGTGGTTATGTTCTGTAGTAAAATAACGGATACTGAAGCCAGAGAAACCTGATTTTACACATGAGATCAACTTGCATGACATGGAAATTGTTGTGTCATGTGCAGTAAATGCATACAGGATAATAGGACCTATATTTTCAGAACAAATAATAAATGCAGAGAGATACAAAATGACTTACACTGTTTTCTGAACAGCTGACAGATGTTGAATGTCAGTCTGGCTATTTCCTACAAGAATTTTGCTACTATGCATACAGCTGATGAATCATTAGTTTAATTCAGGAAATTTTTTAAGATAAGGTAATTAGTAAAAGATCATGGCCCCCAAGATCTTCTGATTTAAATGTATGCAATTTTCATCTATGGGGGAACTTTAAAAATAAAGTGATGCAACAAACTCCCATACACTGAAAGAAAAAAAAAAAAAAAAAAGGAAACATTAGGTGAGAACTTCATTCAATTTTAGATATTGAACCCTAGAGTGTAAATTTCCAGAGAAGATGCAAAAATTGTGAGGATAGAGGACATCTCTAGCATCTCTTATGATACGGTATGTTCTTATTAGTACTGTAACTCTAAAGGTGAGAACATGAAGCAGTAGTGTGGATATTATAACTATTTTGGCAGGTGTCCAAGCTGTGGCGGTTGGCATTGGCCGCAGAAAAGCACTGTATATAAGATTATTCTTCAATTGCTTGTGAGTGATACAGCTTTATATCCATCTGCATATTTAAATTGCTAGATAAACTAGACTGCGATTGATGCAATATTTATATTCATTTGTGCTTTACTTAAGTGTATTTTCACCAAAAGTTCATACCTGCTACCATAATGATTATGCAACTCAGAATCTTGTTATTACTTTCTCTACTGTTTACCTATGGTAAGAAGCAATCGTGTATTCTACCCAAAAATTAAATTTTGAAGTTTTACCAAAAATGCATATTTTGAGGTGCCTGAGTAAAAAAAAGGTTTTTAAGAAAAGCTTTGCATGTATGTCTATGTGAGTGAACAGCATAACCCAAAAATGAAATATCTGATAAACAAATACTTAGTATTTAAGCTTAACATATTCCAAGGATGTGCTACAAAGATTTTCAGAAAAATTGCCCCTTCCCAAACTACTTATTAGATGCAATGTTTTTTGTTTATTTTTTGTTTTCTCAAAAACGACTAACAACTTTGATTAAAATACCAAATGTTTAGGATATTTGCATGATGATTAAACTGTATATCTTGAATTTTATGCAATTAGATTGTGAAGTCCTCTTCAATTTGAATGATTTTTGTATAGCTGATAAACTGTAAAGATAGACAAAAACTTAGTATACATAAAATGTAGATTTTGTCAGAACATAAAATTTAATATCAAATCAGTTTTTTTTTGGCATTAACAATTTCCAATATTCTCTTTGCTATTGGTCTGAATCATCAAAACTAACTTTATTCAACCATCAAGAAGCTATTAATTTTCTTCTCAGGGTCTAGAAAGAATGGAATTTCAAAGCAATCACATAAGGAACCACTTTTCTGACTATTGCTTTAGCCTACTGCGTCCCACTTAGTTGATTAAACAAAGCAGATAGAATAAGCTTTTTTTAAAAAAGCTTTATAGAAGAGGAGGTACAGGAAGTCATATGAATATAACACAACAGATTTTATTACTTTCTTTACCACCTTTTCTAATAGATAAGGTATTGTATTCTACCCAAAATTTTTATACGAAGATTTCACTGGAAATATATGTTTTGAGGCCCTCTGAATCCAATAAAGTCCTTTTAGAAAAAGGTCTCTGTGTGTGGTGTATGTTTGTCTATGAGCATTATACCTCAAAAACGAAAAGTCAGAGCAACATCAAACTTGGTATTTAAGTTTAATACCTTCCAAAGATATGACACAAAGATTTTCAAGAACATCCTTATATCCAAAACTATCCTTTACATGGAACATTTTTTGAAATTTTTGATTTTCTAAAAAATGGCTATAACAATTTTGATTAAAATATCATATATTAAAAATTATTATAAAATTACATTATAAATAAAATGTAGTTCTTGAATTTTCTGGGAATAACCATTGAAGTCCTCTTCATTCAGAAGGAGTTTTGTATAATCTTGCATAACTGATAAATATTGAGTGATAGATGAAAGCGTATTTCAAATTTATTTCAAATAACTTTTCTGTGGCATCAACCATTCCTGAGATATCCATTATTAATGGTTGAATTGTTCAATACTTGGCCATTCTTTTAAAGTCCTGTCATTATTCAGTTATTTCTCGTAATTCCATTGAAACAGTATGGAATTTTAAGGCCAGCATATAGCATCCAGTTCTTAAACATTTGACTATTTCTGTCCCCTTGTATCTATAATAACATGTGTAATGTACTATTTCTGTAAAAGTTTATTTGGATTAAAATGAAGTAGATATAAAAATAAGCTTTAGTAAGACTAGTTTGTATACACACTAATAAATGATAGAGGGTAGAGAAAGTCTTATGAATGTATCACATCAGATTTTTTTTCTAGTATTATGTTTCAGCACTGATGGAGGTGCACAGTTTTTGGCTCACTGGACCGCACCAGCATGAGGAGGAATACGAAGAGGTACAGTAGATAACGATCTGCAAGTCCAAACCAAAATTCCAGCCAGAAGAAGCATACTGCTGACCACATAATCCCCTGTATATTCAGTTCCAACAGGCACATGCAGATGAGGTCAACAGTCAGGTTGATCAGCTTTGTGCCTGGATAATATCATAATTTTACCCTGTTTCACTTCTAAAAATATTATCTAAGTTTAATGTCCTTTAACCGGGTAGATCATACTGGATGATGAATAAATGAAATGGGTGAAATAAGCCTGTCATTCATCTTTTCAGGATAAGGGAAAACTCCAGGGAAAAACCTATCTGGATAACTCAGCCTAACTGAGATGTGAATTCAGGACCTCTTGAATGTGAGGCAGACATGTTACCACCACATTGTACAGGTGGGCTCTTATTTACAGCTAAACTTGTCATCCTCAACTTGTGACAGTAGGGACTGCAAATAAAGTTTTCTGTTTATCAAATCAATTACTGCTGTTTGCTGCAAGAGCCCATAAGTTGAGCAATTAGCTTCAACATCTGCAAGATGATACAAAAGAGAAGCAAGTAGTATTGGGAGACAATTTTGGACAGGTTATAAGGCTGTTTTATTTGTAAATAAACAGCACACAGGAAACAACAGCTTTGCTTCTCTTTTGAAGACTGCAATGCTAAGAATTTTTATTACGCCCCCCCTCCCCAAAAACAAGGATTTTCTCTGATATGTTTCTGAACCTGCAACTTGAGAAATTGGAGAAGTAACCATTACACTATGGAGGATGAAAAACCATGTCTCTGACCTTCAGTCTTCATTTAGAAAACTGCAACATTTCCATGACATAAAATTTCACTTAAGTTATATACAGTTTTTATTAATATGTAATGAGTCGGTATACACTTTCAACTTCAGTTACTTATTAGTTCAGGAGTGCTAAGCTAGCTGCTGAAGAAGAAGGTTGTATGTGGTGAGAGCTCTGGTTCTTTAGAGCAAAAAGGAAGTAAAAAACAATGGGAGTGGACATTAGTGTATATAGAGCTAGAATTGGCTCTATTGGAAACAAGAAATTATGGAACCATAGAGTATCAGAAAATGGAGAAAAAATCAACATATTTGTTATGATAATGGTTATCATGACTCTGTTAGTGACTGGAGACATACAAATGAATCCTGGACCAGTTAAGGAACAGACAATTTTAAAGCAGATTGTCAGTGAGATGGAAGGGATGGAGATGTGTCCAAATAATAAAATGAATGGAGTTATGAAGGAAATTAAGGAAGAAATCAAACAGGAAATTCAAGGAATGAATAGAGAAATGGAATATGTCAAGATATGGATAAACAAAATGGAGGAGAGATATTGAAAATTAAATCTGGTATTTTCGGGTATAGAAGAAAGAAGAGGGATTGGTGTATTCAAGAAGTGATAGTAATTTTAGAAAGAAAGCTGGAAATGACACTGCATGGGTGGGAGATTGCAGATGCTTACAGGATAGGAAGGCAGAGAGGAACAATGATGATCATTGCCAGATTTACATCAGCACAAATGGTCTATGAGGTGTTAAGCTGAACCAAAATGTTAAAGGACACATATATTCATACACAGGGATTTGCCAGTTGAGCAACGCAAAGTAAAATCTCAATTAGTGCAACAAGTCAAGAAGGCCCAAGTGGAAGGAAGACAAGCACACATATGAAATTTCTAGGTTTGCATTGATGGAAGAGCAGTAGCTGAAAATGAGACGGGGTTATGGAACAATAGTAGTGGATAAGAGATGAATTGGCTAGTTTTAAGGCTAACACAATGGGAAGGGGGTGGTCAGTTCAGGGACTGATGTAACACACTTGTCAAGTGGGTGCTTGCCACCAGCGAAAGAAGGGAAGAGCAGCCAAGGTCAATTGGCGGGCGAGTGAATGACGTCACCATGGAAGAGGATACCAGTGGATGGAAAGCTTATGCAGCAAGTTAGACAGCTGGCACATGGAAACACAGGAGAGGCCAATGACTCCAATGGATTGTCTAGCGTCATCTCAACAGACCAAGGGAGTTAATTTGAAATTGAGAGGACGGTTTCAGGGAATAGGAATATATGGGTATCGGAGCAAGAAAGAGAGGAAAAGGAACCTGAGGGTGTCGTCCATAGAAGTTAGAGGACCTTAAAGGAATTCACATTCAGGGTGGGTTCACAATAGAAGAAAGTTGGAGCCTCGGAGAATCTGGAGTATGAATCTGGTGTTGGAGTAAGGTTTGTTTTTTGGAAATGCGAGGGTTTACTAAAATGAATCAGCCGTAGTCATGTCAGAAACATTTTGAAAGAAACCAAGATTTTAGCTGTAGCGGAAACATGGTTGGAAGAAGACAGCCAAATAGATGTGTCAGGTTTCACATTTATTAATAAAACGGGAAGGAGAAAGAGGGCAAGAGGGAGAGTGTTTAATGGGGTTGGTGCATTTATTGGAAATGATATAATAAAGTCAAGGAGAGAAAATCTATGATAGATGGTATAATGTAATTGGTACTTCAAGAAAGGGAAATGGGTCTGGGAATTGCATACAACCTATCCAAAAACTCGGACTTTTACAACGCTCTACCCCTCTGTGAAATGTAGGAAATAAGGAGCGAATATGCCCTGATTGAATTCATGATAGTGGGGGATTTAAATGCAAGATATGAGGATCTACAGGCTAGAAGCAGAAGCTCAAGGGTGGGGGTTGAGATTTAGAGAGGATGATGAAGGTTTCTGTGTCAAAACCAGTAAAGATAAAAACAAAAGTGAAGAAGGTTTAAAACTGATGACTTTTGTGAAAATACAAATGATTGTTGGGGGAGGACAAGGAAGGTGAATTTACATGCGTTGGTGAGGTAGGTCAGTGTTATGGATTATGTTCTTTATAGTGAGGAGTTGTTATTATTTATAGCTAATTTTAAAGTAACTAATGTTTTGGTTGCAGTGTTCATTTTGTTTTGCGTATTGCACTAATGATTAATATAAGTGCAGATGAAGTAATTAATGCAGAAGGGAACAATTATGAAGTGAAAATAGAACAATTCAAGTGTGTTAATGATAAAGGTGACGATTTCTATAGAATAGTAGATCCAGAAATCTCAAAATTATGTGTGCATGGTATTAACTCCATGGAACTTAAAAAAAAAGTGTGGCATTGTAGATATATGCATTTATACTGAAGTGGGCAGGAAGAAATATGAGGCGAAATAGTAGGAAAGTTAGTATGGTTAAAGATTGGTTTGACGATGACTGAAGGAATACGCATAATTTGCGAAAAGGGCAGTGATCCTATGGAGGGAGAGTAATGGAAGCGAAACGAGAGAGAATTTGATCCAAATAAAAGAGGCATTTAAGCTGATGCTGGAGAGGAAACAAGATAAGTGGGGAAGAGAAAGAGCATGTGAAATTGAAGCTAAAATATAGACGATATTATGGCCAGTCTTCGTTTTGCTAATATACACAACCAACTATTGAGAATAGAGAAATTCCAAGGCTACTGTATGCTGATGATTTAATGGTGGATCTGAAATTGGATTAAGTTATGCCATATATGAAATAGAGAGTTATTGTAAGTATGGGGTCTTAAAGTGAACTAAAACAAGAGAGTGTTTAAAAAAGGAAAGAAGCTAAAAAAATCTGAAAAATGGTTCACAGGGGGCAAAGAGATTAAAGCAGTGGAGAACTTCATTTATTTGGGTATCAAAGTACACAGTAAAGGAGACTGGAAAAAACAGAAAAAATGGCAGTAGCCAAAGAGAGATCAGCTTGGATTACGAGAAAATATTTATACATTGCTTCATGATGAAAGTGAAGTGGTTTGAAAGACTGTACGCAGTTCTTGTGGAATCAAGATGGTCATATGGAATTGAAATATGGGGGATAGAAAATGGGTGGGAAAAAATTGACTTCATATTAAGATCATTCTGCAAACTTAAGTTGAGGGTCTCTCAAAACACAGTTAATGCAAGATCACTTCTAGAAATGGGGAAAAATAATGTGAAAGGGTTGGTAATGGAAAGGGTTTTGAAATATGGTACCGGATAAGCCAATTATCAGAAAGAAAATATTTTAAAGTATTGTCTTAATTACCAAGAAAAGCACCAGAGTATTGATAGCTGGCCCAGTAAAATTAAGGACCAGTTGAAGAAGAATGGGTTAGGAGATATATAGGGGCAAAGGCATAGAATGGTACAGGGGTTTTGGAAATATGCCCAATCTAGGTTTGAAGATATGGATAGTCAAAACATTTGGGCTGAAACGAATGAGAAGAGGTCATTAGCCTTTTATAAAATAATTAAGACAGAACTAAACAAATACAAACATTTAGATATATGTAATAAAAAGGAGAGAGAAGCTAGGGGTGTGGAAATTAAGGGGGCAAAGGGGAAATGTTTTGAAGAGTATATCCCAATCTGTGGGGATAACGAAGATGGAGTGCATATTTTGATGGAGTAGAGGAACTAATGAGTGGAGATAAAACTAATCACAGAAAATGGCTTACATGTATAAAGCAGTAGTGATTAGGAAAATATTCATATATCAATCGCTGATAAGGCAATTAGGAGAATTTCTTTGGAAGGCTAGGTTGAAATGGTCTGTCGACAAATGTTAATTTGTCAATTTCACTACTGTAAATAGGAGGTTATTGAAAATAGTATATAGAGAAGAGAAAAGTGTAAATTAAACTGTAATATCTGGATGTCTATGGGATAAGTAGCCTGGGCCAACTCCATTATGTATTGGACTTAGCACTGAATAAATATGATTATTATTATTATTATTATTACTTATTAATTGCTAGGACCAGTTTTGAGAGCTATTGCTGCCATCATCAGTTAAGGACCAACTGGACTCATGATATGAAACCTTGCTTGATATGGACAATAAACCTGATGGTTTCTTAATGATCTATCTTAAACCTCTTGTACACGATCAAACTTTTGTCATATTCAATACTTTACAAACCTTTTCAAGAGTTATCCCAACTTCACAACTTCTCTCGTCAAATTGCTTCCAATACTTTTAAAGTCCTGAAAGCAAATAAGGACATGCTCTAAACGGTCAAAGATTTTACAATGATTTGATGGCTTTGGCCAAAGAAATGCGAGTATTTACAGTTCGTCACAAAATCTGCAACATGGTTGAAAGCAAAAAGTAAACAAAAATGGCTACGCTGCCAAAGCATGTCATATGCGAACTGATTAGGTTATACATAAGCTGGCCATGTCTGTACATTGAGGGCTCCATGGATTACCACAAGATGGAGCGGATGAAGGCGGTTATGAAGAAATAATTGCCAGGCAGTTTTCCGAACTAAGTATACATTAATGCAATGTTATATAGTGTGAACCTATCAGTTGGTCTTATTTTCATTCTATTCCACACTTGTAATGTGATTTCATTGGATATAATACGTGAAAGTACTACATGATATTAGTAAAGAACAATATTTCATTGCAAATTGTTATACTATGACGCAAATACTAAATTGCTTTGCACATGATAAATTATCAATGTGTTCTGAAGGGTTTCAGTTTGGCGAAGAGACAATATATAGTTTTAACATGTCAAGTCTTGCCAGGTCTTTTCCAATCTTGTCACATATTGAAAAATATTTGACAATTTTTTTTGTAAACTCTTGAATTGAAAAACAAGTTTGATCATACACAAGGGGCTTAAGTTTTCTCTTGGCAGAATTTCTAAGTTCATTGTTTGATCACTGTATTTGGCAATGTAAATTCTTTCCCATGATATGAGTGCTATAGGATTATTGCTAAGTTTGAGGATTTTAACATCTAGGTTTATGTTGTGGTGTATGATCCAAAAATGATCTGCTGCTGCTGCTGATTCATTCATCTCTTTGTATTTAATATGCTGGAAATGCTATTTCCTTTGACTTTCTATGTTTCTCTTTTGTTTTTCCTACATACTTACAGTCTGTATAACTGACTAGATAAATGCCAAAATTGTGTTTTCCTAGAATTTTGTCTTTGAGTACAGGTTCATAATGGAAAAATTATCCCAGAAACAAATTACAGTAACTTTATAGGAGTGATAATTGATAAACAACTACAATGGAAAGCATACATAATGCATATTAATAAAAAAATGAATAAAGGTATCTATATAATGAAACAGGCAAGGAATACCATAGATAAGAAACTGTTAAGCAGATCGACTATGCTTTCATTTATTCGCATATAAAGCATGGAATTATACATTGAGTATTAGAAAAAGTAGATAAGATTTTAACTGTTCCCTGCATATGTATATATACGAAAGGATAAAAAATATTTTATTAGGTGAAGAGCAAAGAAATAACAATGTTCATAAATATTATTTGAGCAACAATAATGAATATTTTAGATCAACCCCTAGGGTACTTTAAACAACCAAGATGTAAAATAAATAAATAAATAAATAAATAAATAAATAAATAAATAAATAAATAAATAAATAAATAAATAACAAACATGATTGAAGTGTTATTCAGAAGTTACAGACAGCGAAGCAAAACAATAATTGAATTGAATCTTGAGTCGGTACATACATTAAAACTTCACTTACTTGAATGTAAACTTACTTCGAGTAAGTGAAGTTTTAGTATATCTATCGACTCAAGATTCAATTACATAACAAATGTATATTAAAATTTGTGAAAAAATATTTACTACATAATGCTTTTTATAGTTTAGAAGAACATAAATTAAACAACATAATGTAAAATAGGTTGTAAATATTTATATATGCGTAAATATGTATCCTTTAATTGCTGTATTCCAAGGATGAATAAAATGAGTTATGAATTTATGCTCTATTTATTCTGTGATGTGCTGTATGTGCTGTATTCCTTGAATTTTTTTTGGAACTTATTGTCTAGCTATGGATGGAACATGAATTTCTTGTACTGCTTTTGTAGACCTTGAACTGCATGCATAAAATGTAGTAAATTCCTTTCCTACAATTCTGGATCTGCATGCATAAAAAGCTTAATATATGCCTTTTCTCTTACAACATTATTAATCTAGTAGGTTAGATTAGATTATACTCCTACCTTTAGAATATATTATGATTGTCGTGCATAAAAATGTAGAAAAAGTGTTTGCTTCATATGGAATACTAAGAAAAATTATAGCCTTTCCCCAGCTTCGCTCATTTAGCAAATGCCCACAATAAAGTAAAATGATTGCATTTCTTCAAGTTTGGGCTAGAAAGATGTTTAAAAAAAGAGAATGCCTAGAGATTCTGATTTCAGGCAATTATATTGATTCGATAAACAGAATGTGGAGTGGTTAAGTGATTATTTTATTGGCGACATTGTCATCTTTAATTCCTGCACTGTTGAAGACTTCCTATTTCTCACTGCAGGGCTTTGTGATCTATTCAGTAGCACTAGATATTGCTTCAATAAATTTACAAATTGTATTTGTTCTCATTTCTCATATTCCTCAGATATTTTAGATGTTTTACATACACAGATTATGTTGATACTAAATTTTCCAATTGTTGAAGTTTACCGCCTCCTATAATCTGTCACGTTAAGTTTTAGATGAGAATGACCGAATAGAAGTGGAAGCCCCCAATTAACAGGAAGTTCATTATTGAAAGGTAAAACTATGACATGGAAGTATAAACTTCTTAGCATTAGGTTGCTGTGTATGCATATGAAATGTAATGTATATGCTATTTCAAGCTTTTCCTATAGGTAAAATAAAAGGTAATACTACATTTTATGCAGGTAGTGGTGTTCCTCAGGCACTTCTATCTCTTGAATTTGGCTATTTTGCCACCCGCAAGATTGGGGTCAAAGCCATTTAGGACTACAGTGTGACGAATGTGGTGGTATTCTTGTACAAATTCTTCTTTCTTGAGTGGGATGTTGACTGGTCTATGTGTTAGGCTATTGAAAATGGCATGTCAATGTGGTTTCAGATTGAAGCTATTTTTACTGATAGAGTTATCTCTATGTGAAGGTTTCGGATTGATGCCAAAAGTTAATCTATTTTGTTCTCTTATACAGCTCTTAGTGCTGGTATTACAGAGTTGGGGCTATCGGTGCAGGAGCTGCCTGAATGAGTGTGTAGTAGTAAGAATGTTAAGCAGAAGGAGAAAAAATAATCTAGGTACAGATAACCTTACAGATCATCTCAAAATGATATAAGTTGAACATACAATCATAAAGTATTTTAACAGAGAGAAAACTAATTGTACCTAAAGAAATATAAAAATATATAACATTATTTACTATATTCTACGAGACTATATTTGTACCAATGGAAATTGAGTTTCTCCATGTAGGCCTTCAGGAATTGCACTATACTTCAGTTCACATTAAGTTAACATAAAGTGTTTCAAATGTACATTACAGCCACTGTTTATATGTGGAAGTATAGTATAGAGCTCACTACATCATAAAATACCCAGAAACTTGACACTACAGTAACAATTTTCTTAGTTTTGTACTTTGTTTTTTATTATAAAATCTAAAGCTGAAAATAAATTATTCATTCACTCTGTGAGCACTCAATGTCATTTCTTATATTGCTACATAGTGAATTATTTTGTTAGTATGGAATCTTTGCAAAGGTTGTAAATATGAAAATAAGTATGTCAAACTACTTTTTTTCCATTATTCTCCTCTAAATGAGTTCAAGGAAATCTTTACCAGGATAAAAATAATATAAAATTAATGCATTCTTATCAAGCTCAAATCAACACTATTTTAACACTTCAAAATCAGTACCATGTGTAAAGTTTTGAGGGCACTATTAATAAAATACTTACATTATTACCTGTATTTCACAATGATAAACAACCCAAAATCACGACTTTATGAAACCATACTATTTAAGTTTTCATATGACTAGAGAACACTAACACAATTATATTCCAACAGGAACAAAATCTACTGAATTTTCTTTCCAGTTAATAAACGTAATGAAGATAAGATGATATAAACTCTGGATTTATAAAAATAACATCATCTGATATAATAACAACAAGTGTAGCTCAAAAAAGACATCATCACCTAAGATTCAGTATCACATAAAATGGGCTCCAATTTATTTTCAACTGAAACTGGATGGTAGCGTGGAAACTTATTCCCATGGAAGCTATTGCTACCTGATTCCTGGGGTTGTAGCTTAGTTTGATAAAGCAATGAAGATCACTGCCTAGGATTTCAATATCACAAGTTACCTAAGTTGGGATCTCTACTGTGGTGTGCAAATCTGATGGGGAAGACCAAGTAAAATAAACGGTGATTGGCATTCATTGATGCTGATGAGTCTATGGAGAAGCACATGTTTGGTGTTTAAATTAAAGAAAAGAAATAAAGTATAATCACAATATGTAGCAGTAAAGGCACAGAAAGGTAATAGATTCTTTAAGCTGATTACATGAAGTGCAAGCTTACAGCACTAGTGAGTTAATTAGGGCATGAGAGGGAATGCAGTATAAAGCATTTTCTTGACTTCATTACTACTGGGTTGCATAAACTTTCCTTGCAATCAGCTACAGATTTAAAAATTGCATCATCAGTCATTGCCAACTGTCCATTAGTTTGGTTTATGTTTAGGGATCGATTCCTAGGCAAGATTGGAATATTAATACAAGTAAGGAAATGGCATTCCCTTAGTAGCTGTGTAATATATTGTGATTAAATGTTGGAAACTGTATTAAGAATGTAAGTAATCATATTCTTCATTACACAGTGGCATAAGTAACTGAATAGTGCACTGCTTTATCTCCTGGGAATTGGAGCTAAAAGGCCTTAAGAATTAGATTACATCAAACAAACATTTCTCTTTTAGTTTTCTTCTTTGTTTCATGATCTATAAAGGCTGGTTCACATAACCCAAGAACAGCAATGGGAATAGAAAAGAAAGTAGAACAACATGCAACAGTTTGGTTCACAATACATTGCAAATGAGCTTGGGAATGCGTATCGATGGTGAAGTAGAATGTTAATTCTTCACATTAGGATGTCATTTGTTTGTAGCTGACCACTGATGTTTTTTCACATGCTTCCAATACAGCCTACGTGCTAAATGTGCCTATTCAAAATTTGTTAAAGTAAAATTTTTTTATACGCAAACCCATTACCAGTTTCATTTCCTCTTGTGAAAGTACCTTACCAAGCTCATTCCTTTATTAGTAGTGCACATTTAAGTTATTTGTTGTTCCCTGTTAATTTATGCCATTTGTTTGCTGTACTTTGTAGTTTTTTGAGGCAATAGCCTGTTTTGAGTTGCATATAAACAAACTACAAGTAGCGCTTTTGCTAGAAGAACAAATGCTCAATTAATCTGAGAGTGTTAGGACTGACATTTACTGGAATTTCTTCCACTTCCACTTTCACTTTCATTTACCAAGCTTTTTACTAGAGATAACTCTAGTAGCTGTTTTAGGTCATGGTCACCTTGAATTACTTTTTGAGCAAACAGTAATAATATGCACAACATGGACCTTGAATGCCATTCCTGGGAATATGAATGAAAAAGTTGAAACTTTACCAAAGCTTCTTTCCCATTCCCAGGACCTAGTGTAGCTCTCTGTTAATTGTGAACATTCACATTGTAATATATATATTTAACTTTGTCATTCTCATTCTGGTTTCATTTCTGGTTAGTGTGAACCAGCCTTAAAAAGCAAAATGCTCAAGTGTAATACATAAGAAAAGAAAGATTTTTCTGTAATTTGTATTTTCTATATTACTTCTATATGTGAAGTGTTCTCCTGTAATAATCTGAAATATTCCATTATCAAATTTCTCTTGATGTATGTTGACAATCATGTGGCATGGAAATTAGCTGGCAAAGCACAAGTTTGATTTTCCATATTGTTTTGTTTTGAGTTTTGGCAACATATTTTGAGAAATTGTAAAGTAGAATATATTATACAACTGTTAAGGAAATACCACTGCCTTACTTGTACTGCAATTCCAAGTTTGTAAGCATCTCACTCATAAAAAAAAAAATAAAAATAATAAAAAAAAAATATGCATCACCTTTTTTAAAAGATGTACGAGTAGGTATTGATGCTTTAAAAATATTAATTTGCTCCAGATTTTAACTCTGTAGATATGAAGCTTGTTAAAATGCTAATCATTTTTGGCCATATCATTCATCACCGCTCATATTAGCCTCTCAAATTGTTTATAAATGTTCTAAATAATGTACTGCAAAACATGCAGGAAAGCATAATAATGAACTGAAGACTTTTTAATTATAAGGTGCAAGCAAAGATTGTAACACACACTTAATGTACAGTACTGTACACTATTTTTTACATGATTATACATATATCTTTATTATATTAAATGAATTATAAAGAATCTATCACAGCCTTGCTGATAAACTTTAATCTTAGAAGAATTTATAAGTAGGCATAAAAACACCCACACGCATTTGAAGAGATTGCAAAAATGGAAGGGGATTATAAATGAGAAAGCCTGGTTGCATATTGTGTTCAAAGGAAGAAAAAATTATGGTCTCCAGGCACTTTGTGGTTACAATATTAATAAGATTTTACTTTCCACACCTGACAGGAATTGCATGTTCCCTCAAGTGTCAAATCATCAAGAAGGCACAGAAAAGGCACAATCATGCAAGAAATAAATAATATGATATTGCTATGTGACATAAATCTTAGGTGACAGATGACTAATAAATAACATTATTCACTAAAACATACATGGGGAAAAGCTTGTTTGAGCAATTTAACACTGTTGGCAGAGTCAAGCCCTCGGACCAATTCTAGCTTGGGACAGGTACTGGCAAGGCATATGGCTGTCTGCAGCATGAGTAACCCTGACATGTACGACTCCAGTGAGAATCTCTCAAGATGCAACATTGGGTTATACATGAGAGCATTACGAACGGCCGAGTTGTTCTCTGCCTTCCTTCCCCCTATAAGAACGATGACTCGTACTTCGGTACACTGTGCAAGGATGTAACCAATGTTACTGTCGTCATCGCGATGAAGATTCAGAGCAAGGTGCTTCAGTGATGAGAAACCAGGAAGTGGTGGGACCACTCGTTCCTCCCAACCAATTTGTGGTTCTAATGGCTCATAGTCCACTACTGTCAGGGACTGCAGGGAGGGACATCCTTGGCCAATCACTGTGATGTTCAAACCATGAACAAACTCAAGTTTCAGAACTGAAAGACGAGAACCAGTAGACTGAATAAGAGATTTCACTTTTGTGAAAGGTGTGCAACCAATTTTGAGAATACTTAACTGAAGAAGGTGTCTGGCATTTGTTTTAAATACGGGGATATCTTCCTCATATGACTCTGCACCTATTTTATGAAGATTTGTGAACATTTTGTCGAGAATGATCAGATGCGATGCAGTGAGAAAGTTGCAACAAAGACCAGTTAGGAGAGCTGGGAATGGGAACTTACACAAGCCACTTATCAGTCTTGTGGTACCTCGACATGTTATACCTGTTTGCTGCAGATTAATCTGCTCCAAGTGCTTAAGCTTCAATACTGAACCTATAGAGTCATCAGTAACAGCCTCAGAGCCATAAAGATCCAAGTTCCTCAGTCGTTTACAGTGTTTGGCAACAGCGGTGAGAATGCTGTCAGTACACTCCATGTGAAAGACAAAGGTTTCAAGGCACGGCAGACCACGTACAATATTTGCAATGAAGTTTTCGGATGAAGAACAATGACGATGTCGAGGTAAGTGGAAAAGTTTCAAAGTGCGGAGAGAAGGAGGTAACTGGGGAAGCAAGGGGGAGGCAAGAAGCCAGTTAGAGCGCAGATCTAGTTCTGTGACAGCAGGATGCAATGCTACTAAGCTCACTATTTCCCTCAGACACCAGATCAGTCTTGAATCATGCAGGCTTCCCAGCTCTTCACAGACTTTTCCTGTAATACGCAATAGTTTTCCTGTTACCTCATCTGCTAGTCTTCCTGAAGGAACAGTTTCATGCAGCAGTCTGCCTATGTAGCGACTTGCTTCACAAATCTTCTGCTGATGCTCTTCTGAAAATATCACAACTTCTTAGCCATTAACAATAAAAGTAAAAGAAGCCAACAACAGCAATGTAAATACAAGAAAGCCCTAAGTTATAAGAAGTGATAATAAACAGTGAAACTTTTTAACATATTGAAATTGTGAGTGGATTGGTAAATTAAATTGAGTTTTATTTATGGATGCTCGTTAACTGCTGTGGTTCTTGGTGTCCCATTCTATATTGGGCGTGAAAGACTGGTAATTTTGATCAGAGGGCTCTTTATTAGGCTTGAGGTTCTTTTACATGCCGTAAATCTACAACACGGGACCACCAGTTTTACTTCCCTTCTGAAGGAAGCCATGCTAAGGATTTTTATGCCCAAAAAAGATCCATCGCTCTCCGCCAGGATTCAGAACATGTTTCAAAGATGTTTTACACTTAGTACATGAAAATAAAGTGTCACCAATCCACTCACAATTTCAATATATAAGAAAGAAGTTTAACATATTTATAGCCTCTGAAAGCTGAAAGATAATTATTAATTTAAATAATCTCATATACTACACCCACATGCCCTTCTCTAACCATTTGTTATTTTTTTTTACAGTTTCTACGAGGCACATCCAGAAAGTAAGCTGCCCTATTTTTTTAAAACAAAGAAAACAAAACTTTATTGGCAACAGGTGCAGCAATGTTTGAGCTATTTTTACTTTCTCTACTATGTATAGTAAGTAGGGGAAGTATTGTATTCCACCCAAAAATTTGATACCGAGATTTCACCAGAAATATATGTTTTGAGACCCCCTGAATCCAAAAAAAGCATTTTTGGAAACATGTCCGTGTGTGTGTCTGTCTGTGAACAGCATAATTCAGAAATGCAGTCGGATAAACACCAAACTTGGTATTTAGGTTCAGTATCTTCCAGAGATGCCAAACGAAGGTTTTCAAGAATATCCCTGCACCCCAGATTACCCTTTACATGGAAGATTTTTCGAAAATTTTAATTTCCTCAAAAATGGCTCCAACGATTTTGATTAAAATATCATATGTTTAAGATATTTTCATGACAAATAAAATGTATATCTTGAATTTTCTGGGAATTTCTCCAAAAGTATTCTTCATTGTGAATGACTTTTGCATAACTGGTAAACCATAAGAGATAGACAAAATTTTGCTACACAAAAAATGTAGATCGCATTAAAATACATAATTTATGTCATATACATTTTTTTTGTTGAGTGAACCATTTTCGAGATATTGCTTGTTATTCCCTTAAAATTTTCAATACTTATTTTCTCAAATGGGAATTCGTTATTCATTTTTTTGTCTTGGATATGCAAAGAGTATTAATCTGTGGCAAAGGAAATGGTGCTGCACCTAGCAACCCGCTATTAAGAGATATGTATGTGCTTAAAGGCTACTGTATTTCTATATTGCCCTTGTAAATATATTATCCCCTTACATCTACAAGAAAATTAGCAATAAGATAGAGTCTGCAAATGTTTATCTCGATTAACATGAAGTAGATGGAGAATAAGCGTTTGTAAAAATAATTTGTACAAGAGTAGAGAAAGTCATGTGAGTGTAACACATCAGATTTTTTGACATGTCACCACAAGAATTGAGACACTTGTCATATTGTGGGATCAAGTTTTGTATTCCTGTGTCGCAAAAGTCTGCCGCCTGTGAATGGAACCAGTGTGTAACAGACTAGTTATATCGTAGGATCAACTTTTGTATACCTGTGTCGCAGAAGTCTTCTGCCTGTGAATGGAATCAGCGTGTGACAGTCATCTTCAGCTCTTTGTCATTGTCAAAATGCTGACTGGAAGACAGGAATTTCTTGAGGTGCAAGAAAAGATGGAAATCGCTGGAAGCAAGATCAGGACTGTATGGTGGATGATCAAACAGCTCCCAGCCAAACTCCTGCAGAACAGTTGCTGTGTGCCAAGTTGTATGTGGACGAACATTGTCGTGGAGCAGCACAACACCCGCAGTAAACATTCCACGCCTCTTGTTTTGAATGGCATGTCACATTTTCCGCAGTGTTTCACAGTAACGGTCAGCATTGACTGTTTACCTCTGGACAGGCAATCAATGAGCAGAACACCCTTCCTGTCCTAGAACACCATGCACATCACTTTCTGCACCGACACACTCTGTTTGAATTTCGTCTTGACCGGGGATCCACTGTGACTCCAATGCATTGACTGCTGCTTAGTTTCTGGGGTCAAATGTGAAATCCATGTCTCATCAGCCATGACGATTCTGCCGAAGAACTTGTCGCCGTCATCATGATACCACTGCAGAAATGTCAATGCTACTCCTAAGCGTTTCATTTTGTGCTCAGGTGTCAGGTTTTTTGGCACACAATTTCCTGAACAGCAGGTGCTTAGTGACAATTTCATGCAACGAGGATCATGATATCTGCAGGCTGTTGAGCTTCGTAATCGTAAAGCTGCAACACAAGCTCAACAAGATCATCATTGATGATGGACAGTTGCCCACTGTGCTCTTCATTATGGACACTTTGACGACCTTCGGAAAACTGCCTACACCAGCAACACACTGTCTGTTTACTCATACGTTTGTCCCGTAGACCTGACGGATTTTGATCAGCGCTATGTTTTGTGCAGTAAGAAACTTTATCACTGATCAAACCTCGCAGGCAGCAGGAGAATGAATAAGAGCTGCCATTTCGGACCACTGCTGCTGCACTATTGGCACCAGGTGGGACCTGTTCAGCCAGCATATGATTGATATGTCATAGATCTGTAATGCCCGCACAATTTTCCTGGCTAAATATGTTTAATTTAAAGGAAATATAATCGGAACACTTACTTTCTGGATGCACCTCCTATACACCATCCTTCCTAAAGCTTATATTTCTATCTACTTCATGTTAATCATGAAAAAGATTTGCAGAAATAGTTTCATTACACATTTCAATGTAGTTACAAGGACATAGGAGGCTGACGTAATATAATAATCAAATGTTTAAAAAGTGGATCGCTATATGCTGACCTTAAATTCCATATTCTGTATTATTTTACAAGGAACAACCGAATGGTAACAGCACTTTAAAAAGTTACCATGTACTGAAAAATTCAAACCAATAACAACAAATATCTCAGAAATGGCTGATGTCAACAAAAAGTTACTTAGCATAAATTATGCTAAGCTGTAAGTTTCTGTCCACCTCTTAAGATTGGTTCACAATAAGCTGAGAAAGGAAAGGAGAATGAGAAGCAAAACACCATACAGCAGTTTGGTTCAAAATGCCACAGGAACTAGAAAAGGAATGCATAATGATAAGAAAGTGGAATGTCATTTGCTTGTAAAGACCAACAATTGTTTTTCACCTGCTTCCATATCTGGCAACACAAAGCAGGTTAGCTAACATAAAAATACTATGTAGTAAACATTTTCTACATGCAGATCCATTCCCATTACAATTCCTCTAGCTGTACCAAGTGTCATTCCTTTATCCATAGTGTACATTAAATTGATTTGTTAATTTCTACCAGCTTTTGCCATCCTTTATAGTTTTTGCTATTGTTTCTTGAGGCAACAGCCTGTATTGAGTTTACATAAACAAACTACAGATGACACTTTCACTAGAACCAACGCTTAATGAATCTGAGAGAGTCAAGAGACACATTTGCTGAAATTTCTTCAGATTTAATTTTCTCAGCTTGTTACTAGAGAGACCTCTAGCGGCTGTTTCATGTCATGACATCCTTGAATAAATGCTACTATGGTGTCCCTGGGAATGATGACATTAAATTTTGCTGTTGTTGTTCACCAATGGCACTGGGGATTAATTGATCTGCATCATTTTCCCTCTGGCTTCCCAATATAAAGTCTGTAAGTTATCACTTTTAAGGCCTTTGCATTTGGCGAGATGTTGTTTGTTCAGGATGACATCTTCTTCACAGAGAGTGCACTTGGGTGTAGGTAGGCATCCTATCTTGTAGAGGTGTTCTGCGAGGCAATCACAGCCAGTTGCCATCCTAAATAAGGCCAGTGCAGTCTTCCCTGGCATTTTTTGTATAGAAACTCTATCTTTAATATTCTTATAATCTTTATCCTTTAATTTATCTTCATCAAGTCTCTGCTGTCTTTTGAAATGTTGTATAATGTAATTTAATTATTTATTTATTTATATATGTCCTACAGGTTTTATTTGTTGTATTGCACCTTTCTTTGCTAATTGATCCGCATGTTCATTGAGTCCAACATGAGCTGGGATCCATTGTAGAGTGGATAATTTGCCCAAGTCTTTTTTGCTATTAATTGCAAAAGCTCACATTATAATACATGTATTTTAAGTTTGTCATTCTCATTCTTGACTTTAGTTAACAGCCTTTATGTTTAACAAGTTATACAAAAATTGATTCTGAAAAAAGCGGACTTCACAGGATATTTGCAAAAGAATTCAGATATATATATATATTAGTCATATAAATATTTCAAACATATGGTATTTTAAAAAAACTCATTAAGAACCATTTAAAAAAAATAAAATAATAAATATTTTTCCATGTATAGGTTAGTTTGAGAATGGGAGGATTTTCTTTGTATTGCATCCTTCAAAGTTGCTGAACTTAAATACCAAGTATCGTATTTACCTAACTTTTCAGTTTTGAACACATGTAGACAATTTTCTAAAAATGCTTTTCTTTCCCCCCAATTCAGGGGACCATAAAACATCTATTTCCTGTGAAATGTCAATATTGAATTTTTGAGTGGAATGCAATACTTCCTTTACCTACTAAAAATAGGTGCTAGAGAAAATAAAAATGTTGTACAGTACTTGGAAATATAATAAATTCCACAAGCATTTTTATAGTGTGTTCTTTATTTCTCAAAATATATTACAGGATAGAGGACATAATAGTGTGACGCGGCAGCTATGACCTAAGGCTATCAGGAGGCCGGTGCCAAGCGGTCCGAATAAATAACGATAACATTGTGTACAAGCATAAACACCGGGTGCACGATCAAGAGATAAATATAACTTTCTGGATGCTTTATCCTCCTCCTCCTCCTCCAGAAAGTGTGCCAAAATAGTTCTAGAATGTTTGAAAACCTTCTGTGGAGGGATCCGCTGACTATATAGGTGAGCACTCTCGTGGGCAGTTGGAGAGTGCCAGTTGAATCACTCGCAAGCTGAAGCGAGTCAAGTGCGATGGAGTTGAGTCAGTGGAGCGAGCAAGTTTCCTGTGTGACATCAAGAGTGACTCTCTGAGCACATTTGTGACAGCTTCTGTGATGTGCAGCGAGTGCTACTGTGCAGCAGCCGTTGTGGAGGTCTTGTGTTCAACTCCACAGCGAATGAACCGTCTGGCATGAAGACACATCACGAAGGAAGTAAAGTGACGGAGAATTGAACTGTTCACCTTAGTGAAGTGATAAGGCTGGCTCACAACCACCCGAGAACGGTAACCAGAATGCAAACGAGATCAGGAAGCAATGCACCATGCAAGATATTGGTTCACAACAACCCGGTAACAAGAACGGGAATGCATATCAATCATAAAATTAAAGTCGATTTTGTACATTGGGATTTCATTTGTTTTTAACTGACCAATAATATTTTTTCACCTACTTCCAATTTAGGTAAGCCAACATAAATTCAATAGAGACAACATTATCTAAATGCATATCCATTACATTTTCCATCCTTCTACTTATGCCAAGCTTTCATTCCTTTATTTAATGGCATACTTTAAAATTGTTTATTGTTCTTTTTTCATTTCCACTGGTTTTAGCTGTTCTTTGTAGCTTTTGCCATTGTTTTTTAGGTAATGGCCAGTTTTGAGCTGCATATAAACAAACTAAAAATGACCCCTTCACCAGAGGAACCAAAGCTGATTAGATTTGCGGGTGTCGAGATGAGGTTAGGAAGCACATTTACTACTAATTCCTTCCAGCTTGCGACTGTAGAGGGCACTAATGGCTGTTTCATGTCATGGCCACCTAGAATAACCTCTAGAGTGAAGAGTCTAATATGCCGTGCCCGGGAACGAGAACAAGAAAGTTAAAAGGTGGACAACTCTGCTTTTCCATTCCTGGGGCCCGGGAAGGCTTCCTGTCGATTGAACACTCCCATTTAAATACATTTATTTCAACTTTCTCGGTCTTGTTGGTTGTGAACCAGCCTATAGTGTGAACAAAGATGTTGAACTAGATAAAAACTAAACAGTAACATTAAAAGCTGAAAGAAGTGACAGTTGAAAAGCTGGATAAAGTCACAATAGGAATCTGAAAAAGTTAAAATATCTGAAAACAAAAAATCTGATGTATTACACTCATATGACTTTCTCTATTTTTGTACAAACTATTTTTACATACGCTTATTCTCAATCTACTTCATGTTAATCGAGATAAACATTTGCAGACTCTATCTTATTGCTAATTTTCTTGTAGATGTAAGGGGAATATATATTTACAAGGGCAATATAGAAATACAGTAGCCTTTAAGCACATACATATCTCTTAATAGCTGGTTGCTAGGTGCGGCACCATTCGCTTTCCCACAGATTAATACTCTTTGCATATCCAAGACAAAAAATGAATAACAAATTCCCATTTGAGAAAATAAGTATTGAAAAATTTAAGGGAATAACAAGTAATATCTCGGAAATGGTTCACTCAACAAAAAAAATGTATATGACATAAATTGTGTATTTTAACGTGATCTATATTTTTTGTGCAGTAAAATTTTGACTATCTCTTATGGTTTACCAGTTATGCAAAAGTCGTTCACAATGAAGAATACTTTTGGAGACATTCCCAGGAAATTCAAGATATACATTTTATTTGTCATAAAAATATCTTAAAAATACGATATTTTAATCAAAACCGTTAGAGCCATTTTTGAGAAAATTAAAATTTTCAAAAAATCTTCCATGTAAAGGGTACTCTGGGGTGGGGGGATTTTCTTGAAAACCTTCGTGTCGCATCCTTGGAAGATACTGACCCTAAATACCACGTTTGGTGTTTATCTGACTGTTCGTTTCTGAGTTATGCTGTTCACAGACAGACACACACACACGGACATGTTTCCAAAAATGCTTTTTTTGGATTCAGGGGGTCTCAAAACATGTATTTCCGGTGAAATCTTGGTATCGAATTTTTGGGTGGAATACAATACTTCCCCTACTTACTATACGTAGTAGAGAAAGTAGAAATCTGGCATTTATCGAATAAATAAAGATTGCAATCAAATTTACACTGGAAAAACTAAACAGAATTTGGTAACCAGACTGTTAAAGAGCATTTTAGAAAATTAAATAAAAACAGTCTGATACGTGGCTGTAGCAAATCATTTGTGGTATCTAATCATGAAATAATATTTCAAGCTAAATTATTAAAACAACTTAATTTGAGCTATAGAATTAATTATTTGGGAAAAAAATGTTTTTTGTAAAGAATAAGGATCACCTCATGAATTTTGGAATTCTGGCAATTAATTCTATAAATAAATTTGTTTTATTTCCAGGCCATTATTGGAGGTAAAAGTATTTTCATTGCCAACATATAAGCCAAATTTAGTTTGATACCTTGTACTGATTATAATTTGCATTTGCTGAAGCACAAACAGATCTTCTTTAACTCTTCTTTATCAATAGAAAGCTTTGTCTTAAGATAACTGCTGGAATATGAAGTTTGGTACTTATGACTTCCAAGTTTTACTTCCTCCACCTACCTATAGTAAGTAGAGGAAGTATTGTAATCCATAAAAAAAAAATCAATACCAAGATTTCATTGGAAATACATGCTCTGAGACTCCCTGAATAAAAAAAAATGCATTTTTAAAAAGGTTCATGTGTGTGTCTGTGAACAGTATAACCAAAAAACAAAAAGTTAATTTAACACCAAACTTGGTATTTATGTCCAGCATCATTCATGGATGTGACAAAGATTTTTCAATAAAATTCCCCTACACAAAACTATCCTTTATATGGAAACGCTTTAGTTATTCTTTATTTTCTCAAAAATGGCTGCAATAATTTTGGCTAAAATGCGAAATGTTTTAGATATTTACATAACAAAGTAAGTACGTAAATTGAATTTTCTGAAAACTCCTGCAAAGTCCTCTTCATTCCCAATGCCTTTTGTGTAATTGGTAAACATAAGAGATAGACTAAATCTTAGTGCACTAAAAATGTAGATCTTGTTAATGCACGAATTTTATCTCAAATTGAATTTCTTGTGGCATTATCATTTCCTAGATATTCTTTGTTATTGGTCTGAATTTTCAAACACTTAAAACTTTTCTCATGTGGTAAGTTGGTATTTGTTTTTTCTTATTGTAAAGCAAAGAGCATGGATTTTCAAAGCTATCACATAGCCATCTACTTTTTAAAAAACTGACTATCTCTTTGGACTACTGTATCTTTCTTATACTTACAATGAATGCATAAATGTGCAATGAGGTTTATCTTGATTAACAATAAGTGGACAAAAGAATAACGTTTTGTAAGAATAGTTTGCAGAAGTGTGAGTAGAGAGAGTCCTCTGAATGCAACACATAAGATTTGTTTAATTGGCATTTACCATGCTCACGGGAACTTCTGAATGCATGTACACACACAAACACTGCATGCATATGCCTTTTTCTATAAATGTTTATTGCATTCTCTACCATCTAGCTATAGTAGTGGAAACGTATTGTATTCTACTCAAAAGTTTGATATTAAAACTTCACCGAAAATACATGTCGAAAAAATGTATTTTTAGAAAATAAAAAAAAAGGTGCTGTGTGAGTGTGTGTGCGCGTGCGTGCATGCCTGAAGTGTGAGTGAACAGGTTAACTCAAAAAACAAAACTACCAAGCTTGGTATTTAACTTCAGCACTTTGCAAGAATGTGACAATAAGATTTTAAAGAAAATTCCCCAATCTCAAACTATCTACTACATGGAACACCTTTCCTCATTTTTTATTTTCTCAAAAAATACCTTCAACAGCTTTGACTAAAATACCATATGATTAAGATATTTGGATAATTATCACATTGTCTGTGGATCGGTTGCAGGAATCCGATGGCGGTCATTTCTTATGTACCGTTAGGATTGCTTCTTGATTTATGTAACTTATGAAGGTAATTGCAATTTTTTTGCCACAATGGTTTTAAAACTAAGGAAAGAAATGTTGAAATTCCTATATTAATTATACATATTTATCTTGTATCACCCTGTAGAGATCATTACTGTATTGAAACCATGTAAACAAATACAGTACAATACTACCCACCAATGACTGGCAGACATGTTTATATTTTGCGCCTTTTTCTTTTAAGATTTAGCAAACATTGCTGACTGCTATACTGGATCACTCTATGAAACACACTTTTGCATTACTCCACACAACACATGCATAGCATATGCAACTGATAAATGTTAACTTTCAGTTTCAGTAAACTGATTGGTTTATATATAGCACACTGTAATGAAATCATTAAACGTATCCGTTAGTGCATTTTAAAAACAGTAAGATAAAGAAATCATGAGCTCTATTTTTCTCTTAGGTTGAAAACTGCAGTCAGGGGTGAATGAGAGCACTCACTGCTGCCATGTACATGGGGCTACCTCTTGCCTTTGGTTACCTAAAGTGTGTTTCTTATTTCAGGAAAAGTATAGTTGCAACTATTGTTTAATGTATGTCGCAGTGTTAGTAAGAAGTCACAATATCATGAAGTAGGGGTTAGCTTTGAATATGCTTGAAAATGAGAAATTAATGATTTTGGTAATACTGAAAGTGATGCTAGTATTCAGGACGAAAATTACCAACCAAGAGACTGATGAATCAAGTTCAAAAGACACATTGAAAGAAGAAATCATGGACGTTGATTCATTTGGATCATTTACAATATGCCCAATGAGAACAAGTTATCAATTACAAATTTCAGGAAAATCCTTGCTCAAGAATTAGCTACAAACCAGCGCATTACGTCACACTGGGTCACGAGACAAGTTCACACTTTCATCAAACCAGAGGGAGAAGGAGGAAAGGAAGCAGAGAATGCTATAAGGAAATAAGAAAAACTTAGGAAACAAATAAAGAAAGTCACAAGTTTCTGTTGAGATTATGAGGGGTAGCCTGGATTTTGTCCACATTCTTTTAATCAGTTCCAGAAAATGTGACAATTCAAAGCAAATGAAAGCCTATGTTACTGACAATAGGTTTAAACATAAATTAATTTTTGCATTAAGGAAAAAATTACACTATAAAATTGATATTATTGCCTATAGGTTTAAAAGGGAGTAAATTAATAATATGAAGTTTAATTTTTTTTAAATATGTTTGTAAGAATTAAATAAATATTAAAGTTCTAAGTGGTATCAGTAATAAATTGCTAGATCAATGAAAATCACTTGGCAGGTATTGGACTACAGCGACCGATGCCTCTGCTGACAAAACTGCCATCTATCTTGTAAGTTACATTGAGATGCTTATGCATGGTATTAGACTATGGAGACTTATATCACCTTTGACAGAACTGCCACCTTGCAGGTTACTTTGAGATTGTAAAAATGTCATTATAGTAATTCTACACACCACTAGATGGCATTGCTTGTGGCAAGACATATCAGACTCTGTGGCCCACTTATGTAATAAAATCATCCCACATATTGGATGTTGGAAACGTATATAGTAAATAAGGTATAAGAGCCAGAACAATGGCTGCAGTCAATGTGTTAATAAAATGCATATTTGAATTTTTTGTGAATGGCCTGTGAAATCATCTTGGTTTTGAAAGAATTTTGTATACTTTTGTTTAACTGGTAAAAGATACTACATGAAAATAGAAACCTCGTAAAATACATAATTTGTGGCAGTAACCATTTCTGAGATATTAGTTGCTATTGGTTTGAAATTTCCAGCACTTCATCATCCATTTTTTGAAATGCTAAGATTACCATTCTTTTGTTTCCTGCAATGTAAGGTAAAGAGTAAGGAATTTCAAAGGTAGCTTTTTAAAGATGTGATAATCACTTTAACCTCTTGTACCCCATTTGTACCTACAACAAAATGTGTAATGAAGCAATTTCTTCAGGCTTTTATTTTATTTGGAGTAGATAAAAAAAATATGCTTTTGTGGGATTGCACGTAGAAAATATATAAAAGTGATAAGTGTACAGAGAAAATCAAGTGTAACCAATATCTTTTTTTTTGTAAAAATTCAAGGGCTTTGAAGCAGGCTTTGACACTGTAATATCCATCTTTTGGGTGAATGCAAAAATTATTTTATAGTAGGTGAGGAGAAGAGAAAGTAAAAGGTAAATGTAATTTATTAAGAGGATTTTATCTAATGTGTACATCACTTACCATCTTTGTTTTTTGTTGCTCTGATTAGCATGAGACAGAGCTGCCAGGCCAGTTGTCCAATTGCATCAAGTGCAAGTGTTTCAAGGTGTGCAGGCAACTGACTACGCAGGGTCTTACAGGTATATGGATGTCTGTGCCATGAAGCTAGCTCCTCAAAACTCTGCATAAGCATAACATAATTATTTGTTGATTTCTCTCATTTCAAATTTATTTAAGGCTCTTACTGACCAATGATGAAATAAAACATACTATCAATGCAACTGCAAATTAAGGGAACTTGAATCTAAACTTTCTGTCAAGAAAAATTTAAATTTTTACAAAAAAATTCTCAAACATTACAGAATCAAGAGCTAATAGTAGTTTTGCTTTTTTGGCCATCTAAATGCCCAAATACAACATTTAAATGTACATGTGTGGGTGTTTGCAAATAGTATACAACATTTCAAAACTTGATTTTCTCATAATAGTGTGTTCTTATATTTTGCCTCTAAAATATTCTTTGCAATATAAATTTTGTACAATATGTTTAAAATTTCTGAAGAGCCTTTTCTTGATATCAAGTATAGTTTTGATTTAAGTTTTTAATAATTTAATAGATTTTTACGATCAATTAAGAGGTGTATGAGAGAGGAACATATTAGAACTGAGGTAATCAGAGAAGAGCTGAAAGTAAAACCACTATTACAGAAGAGACAGAGAAATATAGAAATAAATGGATTGAACATTTCCACCACATGCTGGAAGAAAAAATACCTAAACAAACCTTTTATTACAAACCATAGGGACAAAGACCAGTTGGATGACCCCGAAAAAGATGGCTTCAACAAATATGAGACCGAAACAGACAAATGCCTAAACTGTAGAGTAGTAGTAGTAATAATAATAATAATAATAATAATAATAATAATAATAATAATAATAATAATAATAATAAAAAATATAATAGATAATTGATTTTAAGTAAATTAGAAGCGTCTTATTATTATTATTATTATTATTATTATTATTATTATTATTATTATTATTAAATAGATAATTGATTTTAAATAAATTAGAAATCTTATATATTTTATTATTCCTTTGCAGAAAAAGTTTTTAATGTTACACAAAAAAATCTTTCATTGTAAAGAAATATATTTGAAGACTGAAAAATTTAAAAGCTTAAAATTTTCATCACATGGAGCTTTTTACATGAAACTGGAATGTTGGTACTTTATTTATTTGCAAAGGAAATTAAAAATTTGAGATAAAACTTTTGATAAATTGGTATAAATTTGTATAAATTAGCAATTTCTGTGGAGAGTATCCTTAAGTTGACCAAAAACTCTTCTCAAATATAGGGTTATATGAATAAAAATAGGTATATAGTATATAGTATATGCTACACTTTTTCAAGTAAACACCTGGTTTGGTAAGAATAAAACCATCTGAGTATCTACTACATTTTGAGAACATGCTCAAGTAATGGAAGCAGAGTAGAACATACTCAGACATCCATCTTACAAGAGTATGTACTCTTATTTGGTATGAATAAAAGCTAGTATAGTCTCAGGTTTATGAGTTCATTCTCCTCTCATGCTGAGCATAGTTAGATGCATGCTCACTTCTGAGTATATATTGATTTTTTTTTACTTAAAACTAAATATGAAGAGAATGGCACAGTTTATGAGCTGTATAGTACTCATGGAAAAGTTACAAACATAGCTATACATTAAATAAGTTTAAAAATCCTGCATTGTTTCAGAAAACAATAACCTATAAATAACATTGAAAGTCAAACTTATTAATTAACCTTACTATGTAAAGAGTTAACTTCAAAATCCAGATACCCACTCATAACTTTATAAGAAAACTGTTTCATAGTATACCTAAATAGTGTAAATATCCGGGGGTTCTAAAAACAGTTGGATGAGTTCATCCAGCACCTCATGAGTTATGACTTTCCAATCCACAATTATTCCTTTAATTTTGCTTTGCTTATAACCATTTTATTTATTGTTTTTTTTAACTTTGCCATGAACATTCAAGAAGTTTCAAAATCCTGTATTGCTGCATGAAAACATAACCTAGAAGTATTATTGAAAGTTAGATTTATTAATTAAGCTTACTACGTAAAATCCTAACCCCAAAATTCAGTTGCTTAAGAAGTTAGGTTACTTATAACAAAACTGTTTCATAGAAAAATAGTGTAAACATCCCAGATTCTAGAAACAAGTCTGATTTGAATTTGCATCCAGCACCTTAAAATTATGACTTAAGAATCTGCGAGTATTTTCTTTTTGCTTGATTTATTGGTAATAGAATTTTACCTATTTCATTTTGTTTGTTGTTTTGCTAATTTCATTTACAGCTATGCTTTTGTGATGTTGCTTCAATTAATTTTTCATTTCTTGAAGGACCTAATATTTCTTTAACATTTCTGCTGAAAGTTGTTATAAAAAACAGGATAATTCCTGAGCAGTTTAGATGGGACAGAACCAAATACAACAAAATCTACTCCTCTAATGCCAAATAGCACAACACCACACATTCAACGAAGCTAGTATATGCTAAAAGAGTAGATGACATGAGTATATATTTACATTTAAGTGAACAAGATGGCTGTGGGGATAAGTATATATGCTTATGAGATAGTAGGCTTTTATTCTTGTGAAAACGAGTATGTTTTATTGAGCTGAATATATAAACACAGAAAGTGTTCATACTCATGAGTATAAACTTTGAGTAAGTACCTGCTTTTTATTCATATGGCCTATAGTTTAACATAATTAAGTGAAGCAGAAGACAATGCAAACACATCACTTGAGCAACTATATTAAAATAGAATATTTTATTTATCAATAGTTACATATATTTCTTCTAATTGAGAGTGACACACTTTCCTACAAGTCCAGCATGCTGTGACTCCCAGGTTGTCTGTATGCATTCAGGCCCTAATTTGACTCCCTCCCATCTTCTTCTCTTTTTACTTTTCTAATCCATTTACTCCTTACTCTTCCCAAATATTCACCTATGACCCTACTTCTTTCACATTCTCTGTCAACATTTATATTGTCACTATAATATTTTCTAATGTATCCCACTTTTTATCCCAAATAAACTCTCTCCACTTGATTCTTTACACTGCATCAAACAATGGAGCACACCCTCTGATTCTTCACACATAACACATACTTTCATGTTACTGTTCCTCAAACCTTTGGTATTACAATACCACTGATCTCATCCATGCAAATCCCTTTCTTCCTTGCTTGTCATAACTATTAACATACTTTTCCCTTCCCCATTCTTTCTTTATTATCTTGTACAACCTCAAAGAACTTTTATTCTCAAAACTTGTCCTTTGCCTCTCAATATTATTTCTAATCTATTTCTTACTTTCTTCCAAAAACCAAATGAATTATTTTCACCCCTCTGCCATACACCCCCCATACAACTTTCTTCCAAAGTTTTTTTCAATTTCTTCCTCCCGTGTACCCTAATCCATTTTTGGTACTTCATGCAGGTTTTAATTATACCACCATCATCTAATTTCAGATTGCTGTACCAGTATATCAAAACTCTTTCCACCACTACTCCTTTTCTTCCTGTTCTACCTAGTTGTTGACAATGTTACTCCTCTTTGTGATGATTTTGGCAAGCCTAATAATTCTCTACAAAACATCCTATGTATTACATCATTTTATTTAGTTTCTGTTAAACCTCAAATTTCCACCCTATATAACATCTTTGGTTCTAGCATAACTTCATACAGCCTTTCCAACCAATTTACAGACATTTCTGGTATCTTTTGTAGACACGTTACACTCTTTTCATAACTAGTTTTCCTTTATTATGTATGTATATCTTTATTCACCGAGAGAATTTTCTTATAAATTCATGGCTTCGTCAAGAGTCAAGTAATATAGTGAGGAATATATACAAGAAATATACATTTTACAGTATTATATACAGAGAATACATATTAAGTAATGAATAATAATAATAATAATAATAATAATAATAATAATAATAATCATAATACTAGTAGTAACAGTCAGTTAACTTAGATTAGTTTTTGAAGGATTCAAAAAACTCTTCCATACTATAAAAAGTTTGCTGAATTAAAAATCCTTTAACAATGTTTTTAAACTTAATTTGATTACAAACATTTACCTTATTTGTAATGAGGTTGTACATTTGTATGCCCTTATGCAGTATTAAGTTGGCCTTTTTTGTTGTTCTGGCTGTCTGTAAGTGTATTTTATTACTATTTCTAGTGAAATGTTCATGTACAGTGTTGTTCATATTGAATAGATACATCTTGTTCCTTATAAAGCATACAGCTTCTAATATATACAGACTTAGTAGAGTAAGAATATTATGTTGACAGAAGTGTGGTTTACATGATATCAGCCTACTTAGGATTTGCATTAGCATAATTAATTTTTTCTTATTATTTCTTTGGCCATCACCTTCCTACCATGCGGTTCCCATCCCCTGTTACTACCTATTCTCACTCCTAGATAATCAAATTCTTTCAGTATTTCTAGTCCTTCTCCATTCAGATCCCATTTTTCATCTTTCATTAATTTACTTTGTTTTTAAATACCATTATTTTAGATTTAATTATATTAAGAACTACCAGAATTGAAATTGTGAGTGGATTGATAACCCTTTAATTTCACTCATTAAGTTTTCATTCAGAACATGCTCTGAAGATATTCTTCTCCATCGTCAACCGTATGTCTGCTGGCATCTGGAAGGGGATCTCTAGTACTCCAATCTAGCTGTCTATTGGAGAACTTTACTATGTCATCTAGCAGCAGAATTTCAAAATTTATTACTCTGTGTGCATTTTTGTGATGTAGATTTTTTCCCCATATTGTGAATTCCGCTGGTGTTTTCGCCTGTTTTGAATGTTTTATTCGCATTTACTGTTGTGTTCTGTTGACCAAAAATAGTGAGCTACTGCAGATTTGTCTATTTGCTTAAGTTTTAAATTTCTTAGGTGTTTATTTAGTCTGGTCTGTAGGTTTTCCTTGGTTTTTCCTGTGTATACTTCATGGCAGTCTTCACAATTAATCTGGTAAATCCCTGATTTCTTAGTGTATTTTTTAGTGAGATATCTCCATTAAGAGTGGTGATGTCCAACTTTATTTGTCTTTTGTACACATTTGTGTACTAGTTTATTCATTATGTGTGTGCTGAATCCATTCTGTGTTGCTACTTGCTGAATATGTTGATATTTCCTGTTGAAGATGGAGACGAACATCTTCAAAACATATTTTGAGTTAAAACTTAATAAGTGAAACTAAAGTGTGATCATCTACTCTCAATTTCAATTATGTTAAAAAGTATCACTGTTTATAATCACTTCTAATAACATAGGATATGAATTAGCAGTGCTGATCTAAAACAATTGCTTCAGACTGTGAGTTCAAAAAGATGAAATGAACTAATATTATTGGCAGAAAAGCAGAGCATATTCATGATGTACAGAATTGGCAACATGAGTTGTTGTCAAGAAGTCAAACAGAAGATTACACTGATAGTCAAAGCTTTTAGTAGAAAAAAGAAAAAGAAACATTTCTTTGGATCCTTTAAGAAAGAACTAAGGAAGAGAATAAAAAAACACTTTACCATACAAGTGTGGTACCATACAAGAGTGGATCAAATATAAACCGGAATTTTCTGCTAGTAGTCAGACAGTGAACAAACAGATTAGAAATGGACTGCCAGCTGGGTATATGCTGTGTCACAAATGGATCCCATTTGTAGTTCGGTTATGACAACTTCCATAATTTTTCTTCAATTTAAGTAATGATTCAAAATTATATTGTACAATACAGAGAAAATATGTAATGGACAGACAAAATAAGTAATGACACTATTTTAAACAAAGTGAGTGGAGCAAGAACATTTATTAAACTGATCAGGAAGAAGAAAAACTGACTGAACACTGTAACGAGACAAAACCACTTCTCAACGCTACGCTGGGAAGAACTGCAAATGTGGAGAGTTTGGTGCACATTATAAATAATAATAAGAAACATGGTTCATCTGAAAGATAAAGAGGAAAGAACTGAAGTGGTTAGGTTTGCAGCAGAAAATTGACTGGTTCAGAAAGATATAATCTATGACACCACAGATTTTAGGCATTAAACATGTTCTAATTTGTTTTTCTAGAGCATCAAATTGATCTAACCTGCTGTTCCAGGATATCTGGAGCCTCAAGCAATGCCCACATGTATAGGCTTTGTTTAACAGTATATTCTCGAAGTCGGTCTGTTAACCCTGTGAGACCACTTGCTTCTTCATCACTATCACTACCCCATCTCCTGCGACGTACTCCCAGTGCCCGCACTAGACACTGACCCATCTGATATCCCTCTCGCTTCCCCCTGTAAATAACATGGGTAATTTAAAACAAATGCCAAAAATTCAAAACTTAACGTAAAAATATTTTCTACTTGAAATAAACACCAGAATATAAATTTGTAAACAAAAATTCTCAACAAACAAGAAAATTCATGAAACAGGAATTTTTTACTCAAAACAAATTCACATAAAACATTCAATTTTGTGGTAAATTTGCATATTAAATGCTAACTGGTTTATCCAGAGATTGCACAGGTGGCTTTTTAAACCTTAAATGATAATTAATTTAATTTACCACACCAACAATTTTTATGAAGTTATTTTACAATGTTGTATAAGATTTTCATGGTGAACCTTCCCCTTTACCCTTATAACTGTAAATTTGTAAAACCTGATATTCCTAATAATAGATGAAAAATCCCTTGATATTCACAGAAATGGGTATGAATTATCAGCAAATGTTATACTTATGATTTTTTTAACCTTCTCCCACAATTTTTCAAGTTCTGGAACTGTGTATAGCCTGTATCTTTTGGGGGTGAAACAATTATTGGAATGGTTAAGTAATTTTTAGATAATCACATTAAATGAACTTTTAAACTTTTGTACATTCTCTGTAGTACTATAGTTATTTAATAACATATAGGAAACATGGTTTTTGTATAATACAAAAACACCTCACATCAATTTACAATAAACAAGAGTGAAACTGGTAAATATGAAGATCTGACACTACAGTAGGCCAAGTTAAAACATTTTGTAAATAGTACATAGTGTATATCTAAACATCTCACCGCCTATGCAATGGGCAAATTTAGGAAATTAGTCTAATATGAATTAAATGTGGTATAATATATTTAAACCAAAAGTACTAATATGGTAATTAGGTAGAATTTGATCTGTTAGAAATGATAAATGAAGTGCTTGTTAGTGGTATCTAGATTGTTTCATGCTAATGAATTTTTACCAGTTTTGTTCATTGGAAAGGATCTATTATGGAGTCAGACACTAATTTGTTACATGTACCCTAATGATTCTTAATCTGTTAAAGGCTGGTTCACATTAACGAGAACGAGAAAGTGAAATACATGTATTCAAATGGGAGCGTCCACAATTGACGGGAAGCCCTCCCGGGCCCCAGGAATGGGAAAGAAGAGTTGCCCAACTTTTAACTTTCTCATTCTCGTTCCTGGACACGGCATTATATAGGGTCTTTCAACAAGTGTCCTATCTTTGAACTTAAATAAAACACGTTCTATAAATGATAGAGGTATATTTATTTTTTTATTCTGGAACATAATTAATGTCATTACATGTGGAAGAGAACATCTAAAGTGACCGCCGCAACTTCATTGGGTTGCGTGTATACGGTTGACCCAATTTCCAACGACAGAAGAATGTAAATTAGGTCCAACTTCACGAATAACATGCGTGATGTTATTCATACCATCATTTACTGTTTCTGGCTCATTGACATAAACTCGAGATTTAACATAACCCCACAAAAAGTAATCCAAAAGTGTTAAATCACATAACCTCGGGGGGCAGTTAACATCATCACCACCACGGGAAATGATGAAACCTCTGAACTTCTCCATCAAAAGATCGATTGTTTCGAGAGCAGAATGACATGTGGCACCATCTTGCTGGAACTAGATCTTTCTGAAATCCATATCATCCAATTGAGGCCAAAAATAGTCCCTTATAAGAGCCCGGTCGGTATCTTTCTCCATCTTCATCTTGGAAAAAATATGGACCAATGATTCCATCATACCAAAATCCACAGCACACAGTAATCTTTTGGGGATGAAGTGGTCGTGCTTGAATCTGCATTGGATTGTGATTGCTCCAATAGCGGCAATTTTGTTTGTTAACACAGCCATCCATCCAAAAGTGGGCTTCGTCGCTGAAGATGATTATTCGACAAAAATCCGGGTCAGCTTCCAATTGCTCCATAGCCCAGTCAGCGAATACACGGCGCAACCTATAGTCGTTGGGCTTTAGTTCTAGAGTTAACACCATTTTGTAAGCGTGAAACTTCAAGTCCAGGTGCAGAATTCCGCCAAGTTGTGGTCGGCGAAAGTCTCAATTCTTGTGCTCGACGAGCAATTGATTTGTTTCCGTTCTCGCCTACACTCTCACGAACCGGGTCAGCTTCCAATTGCTCCATAGCCCAGTCAGCGAATACACGGCGCAACCTATAGTCGTTGGGCTTTAGTTCTAGAGTTAACACCATTTTGTAAGCGTGAAACTTCAAGTCCAGGGGCAGAATTCCGCCAAGTTGTGGTCGGCGAAAGTCTCAATTCTTGTGCTCGACGAGCAATTGATTTGTTTCCGTTCTCGCCTACACTCTCACGAACGGCGGCTATGTTTTCGTTGGAGCGCTTACGTCGATTACGTACAGGCGTTCTTTGATCGCTGACAGAACCACTTCTTTCAAATTTATGGATCAAACGCCGAATTTCTCTCGCAGGGACGATTATGCACAGCGTAAACTTCATGCAATACACGGAAGGTTTGGCGAACAGATGATCCATTTTGATAATAAATTTTCACAATTTCTACGTGTTGCCGAATGCTGCAACCTTCCATTAGATCCAAATTGTGCATATTTAATTTCTTCATTTTACGGATTATTCTAGGCGGCCGTGACATGAAACAATCGCTAGTACTCTCTATAGTCGCAAGCTAAAAACACGAAAGTGGAAAAAATTAATAGTAAAGGCTGGTTCACAACCAACGAGAACGTTGAAATACATGTATTCAAATGGGGGCGTTCACAATCGACGGGAAGCCTTCCCGGCCCCGGGAATGGGAAAGTACAGTTGCCCAACTTTTAACGGTCTTGTTCCCGGCTACGGCATATTAAATCCATATTGTGCATATTACTCTCTTCACTCTAGAGGTTATTCTAGGCGCCGTGACGTGAAACAGCCGCTAGTGCTTTCAATAGTCGCAAGCTGGAAACATGAATCTGGAAGGAATTAGTAGTAAATGTGCTTCCTAACCTCATCCCGACACCCGCAAATCCAATGAGCATTGGTTCCTCTGGTGAAAGGCTCATTTGTAGTTTGTTTATATGCAACTAAAACTGGCCATTACCTAAAAACAATGGCAAAAGCTACAAGGAACAGCTAAAACGGGTGGAAATTAAAAAAGAACAAGAAACAACTTTAATGTATGCCATTAAATAAAGGAATGAAAGCTTGGCACAACTAGAGGGATCTGGAATGTAATGGATATGCATTTAGATAAGTTTACTCTATCAAATTTTGACGTTGGCTTGACTAAATTGGAAGTAGGTGAAAAAATATCATTGGTCAGTTAAAAACAAATGAAATCCCAATGCACAAAATCGACTTCCACTTTATGATCGATATGATCATTGATGTGCAATCCCGTTGTAGTTACCAGGCTGTTATGAACCAATATCTCGAATGGTGTATTGCTTCCTGTTCTGGTTACCATTCTCGGGCGGTTTTGAATCAGCCTTAGTCTTAAAGGAGGAGGCAAGAGTAGGCTATAAGACTGCAAAGAGCCATAGGAAACCAAGGAGTCCAGTGTTTTCTAGATTTCATCCAAGGTTTGCCTTAGTGTAAGTGAACTGAGATGTTAATTACATATGATTTAAGAATTTTGGGCACTACCATCTGCTGTCACGACTAATGTAATTACTACATATACACTAAACCTAAAGCTAAGGTCGGGTTAAATATAGAAAACACAGGACCCCTTGATTTCACTGTGGCTCACTAGGGCCTGATAGGCTACGTTTGTCTTCTGCTTGCTCTAAGCTAATGTTAAAGAGTTGCTACAGCACATGTAATAAATTAGCATTTAACTCCACAACGGATATATTCCGCTGAACAAAATTGGTAAAACGTTGTCAGCATAAAGCAATTGTACCAGCAACACTACATTAAATTTATTTTTTCAAGCAGCCAAACTAATGCATAATCACAACCAAGCACTCTAGTATGTAAACACCAGTTAACTATGTTGTAAACTAAAATTGAGGTAGCTACTGATGAGCAATCCTTGCCATGTCAGGTGTTGATCAACATTGCAACTGTCATTTACTGTGCAGTCAATACATTCCCACTTTACCACCCCTATGTTTCACTCAGGTTGCACAAAAACAAACAATGTTTGGTTAATTTCTTTTCTAGCCAATACATTGCATACTCACAGGAGATCATGGATCTTAAGGTAGGTGAAAGAAAAAATTGTGTTCCAAGAATATGTTTTTTCACAGCTGCATTTTATTAAGTTAAGTACTCTTTAGTGTCAGTAGTTCCTTTTCATTGATTAGATCTAAGTAAGTAAATAATTTTTGCTTTTTATTGTTAAATAAACAAATAAATAAAAAGCTTTTTTGTTAAATAATATTCCACTCTTTGATGTATAAAAATTTAGGCCCTTGTTAGGATATTAATGAAGATGAAATAGAAATAATGAATGTGGAAAATATTAAAAATGATGATAGTGTAGTAAATAATAAAGATTCAAAAATGAGTAAGGGTATAACTATAACGATGCAAGACTGCAATAGCAATTGTTAATGGGTAACCAAGGCGACATCAACAAGATTCATCTAATGAAATTCAGAAAGAATATATATAAAATTGGATTTATAGTAAAGAAAATAATTCCTTTTGAAAAAAATAAGATTGAAATTCATTTTAACGAATTTGGTGAAGCAATGATTTTTTAAGTTTAGACTTGATAAGAAGTACAGTGTTAGGAGCTATATGCCATTCTACAATTGTATAACTAAAGATATCATAAAAGGTATAGACACTGATTTAACTGAAGATGAAATTTAAACCAATGCTGAAAATGATGGGAACTATGACATTTTGAAAGTTAATAGATTTACTAAGAAAATTGTTGATGAAGAGGGTAGAGTTAATTTATACCAATCCAGATAGTACTTTTAACTTTTAGATCTCAAATGCTCCGAAGGGTATTTATTTATGGAATTTGTCAGGTAACTGAATTTATGGGAAACCATTCTAATACATTTCAATCTGATTGCTCAATGAAGTACTGTAGAAACAGACAAGTATGCACATAATAACTGTAGTGAAGAACATACTAAATTTCAATGCAAATCCGATAACAGAATTCATTCACTGTGAGAGAATCATAAATCACACTTGAAAGAATGTCATGCACACCTACTAGAAGTCAAGGTTATAGAAAAAACACAAAGATTAACAGTATCTGGATTTGAAGTCTGGATAATTTTGAAGAACAATTCATACTTTGCAGATAAATAAGGTAATGCTAGAGAAATCTAAAAATGAAAGTCAAAATTGGCAACCCTTGGGTGAAGTACCATCTTCAGAACTAAAAAAGTCTAGGCAATGGACAGGAAAATAATGATCCATTATGGGAAAACTTAAACAACCATAAAGCAAAAAATCATCCTACCAAATAAAAGAAAAATAGAAAATCCAGAAGATAACAAATGCACAAAAAAGAAAAGAAAAAAGAATTATTAGCGTTAAATAAAGAACTGGTAAAACCCAATGGCACAGGTCTTAAGTCAAATAAGTGAAATAACAGCCAATGACAGTAAGTAGTCTCAGATTCTGAAGGCAGAAAGATCTAATGAGAAAGCAGAAACAAACATTAAGCAGAAGTACTCAAACCAGGAAAACAATGAAAAGTCCCATTCCAAAAAATTAATTCTGAAAAGGATAAAACCTAATAAAGATAACCTGTTATGATTCTTAAAGATGGACCCAAAAATCACTGCAAGATATTTAACCTAAATAATATAAAAGTGATGTCATGGAATGCTAGAAGTTTAAATAAGAAAAAACAAGAACTATAAACTTTTCTACCTAACCAAGAAATTGATATATTTTTAGTTACTAAAATGTGGTTTAAAAGAGGTCAGGAATTTAAGATGTACAAGTAAAAAATTGTGTGTTTCAACACAGATAATCTTGGAGCTGGTATGTTAGTTATAGAGATAATCTAATTTTATCAGATTATGACATAATTGAAAATGCAAACAATACAGCCCAAGGAATTATGATTCAATTTAGTGATTTAAAAATATTTAACTTGTACAGAAATCCTAATTTATTTTTGGAAAAACACATTTGAAATGAATAATAATGAAAAAGTGTAATATGTAGTGATTTTAATTACAATTTTACACAAAAGGATAGAAACAAACATCTTAAGTATACTTTTTGTCAAATATTTATGTATTAAATGATGGTTCACCTAAAAGTATGGGATCCATTTCACAAGTAAATACTTTACCAGATTTAAGCTTTGTCTCAAAGAAATTGTTACCCAAGGTACAATGGAAAGTTTTAGTGATACTCTTGGCAGTAATAATTTTCCTATAATTGTACATTTTGGAGATCCAGAAGTTAAAATCAAGGCACAGTATTTGGAAACCAGAAGTATAAATATATATTGGAACTTATTTAAAGAAGTTTTTGTTGAAGCTTCTTCCACAGAAAAAGATATACAGCAGGTTCAAATATTTAACCATTTTTACAACAAACTATACAGTTTTCTGGATACCTATAATCCTACATACAACCAAAACAATTTAATTAAAATAAGAATGAGATGGTGGAATCGGGATTGCATTAAATCTATTGGCAAAAGAAGAGAAGCTATAAAAGACTTTTCCATGGATAGGAGTTTAAACAACTACTTATTGATGAAAAATCAGGCAGCTAAGACCAAGATGGACCCATTAAAGCAAGAAGAAATAGTTATTTAAATTTTGTAATTCATTAAACTTTCCAAACAAAAAATATAAATAAAATTTGGAAATAAGTCAGATCATTTACTAAACAACGTGATTCAGATTATTTACCCATATATGACAAAAGTGAACTCAATATAGTTTCTTAAAGCGTATTACTCCTGATTATGTCTATAAAAATCATCTTTCAGAATAATAAAACAGTCACAGGCTTGTGACCAAGTTGGGACTAATGATTTAACCAAGGACATGCATGTCAATGAAATTAAACACATAATTAATAAGCATAAAAGCAACACTCCTGGACCTGATGAAGTAACATATGTTATGGTTCAAAATTTGGAAGAAAATGGATTATAATTATTGAAGTATGGATTTTTTCTTGTTTTAAGAACCGGAGAGATACCTGTGAAGTGCACAAAATTTGTCATAGTTCCAATGCTTAAGCCAAGTAAGGACTCTAAAAGATTATATGAACGGTCACACTCTCCAGTGTTTTAAGCAAAATATTTGAAAAACTGATTGCTAATAGAATAGTGTTTTAACTAGAAAGATATGGCCAAACATACAATATGGTTTTTGATAGAAATTTAGCACTATTAATAATTTAATAATATTAATTGCAGAAATATATGATTGTTTTCTGTAAAACAATTGTGTTTTAACGCCAAGTTTGGATAAGAGATCAGCTTATGATTCAGCACACCTTAATTATTAAAAATTTTAGAAGAAACTAATATCCCTCGCAATATATCTAGATGTGCTGCTAATCTACTGTTAAACAGAGAAGTAACATTACATTCTAAACATCATTCAGAAAATATAAGACAAACTAACCTAGGACTACTCCAAGGGTCTTTATTAAGCTGTATATTATCTGTAATTTACTCGTGTAAATATCTCAAAATCTCTACCTGGACATGAAAGGCTTAGCCTTTGCATATGATTTGTTACTATATATAAAAAGTACCCTGGACAAAGAACTCAAAGCATTTGAGGGAGGAATAAAACAAAATTACTACTTCTCTAGAAGTTAAGCTGAAAAATGTATCAATAGACTTAGATTACAATTTGGTATGAAAGTTTCATATATATTATAAAAGGAATCAACAATATTTCTTGCATATTTAAATATCTGGCAAAAACTGGGGAACAAACTAAGATACTTTAAAGATATGTTTAACAATTTAGTAACCTCAATATTGGATTATGGTCTGATTGTAATTGGCAAAATACAAGGCAAGATCCAGTCAAAGTTAAAATCTATGATTTATAACAATGTGAGGCATGTCTAGGAATGTCAGCAAATCCTGCAAAAATACTAGCTTAAAAGAAATTGGTACAGCTATTCTTATCTAACAAACTCATTATGAGAATGTATCACTCCTTGGAAGACAATTTTATAACCATGAACAAATTAACATCTAAGAAATCTGCTGAGGTTTTAAAATATTATGAAGAAAATTTCATTCCATTTTATTTATTGGGAGAAATACAGGAGCATAGTCAACTCAAACAGATTTCTGAGGCTACCAATTTACTGTGTTAGTTGCGATATCCTGATATTATAATTGGATACAAATTTAAACATTTTTCAAAAGGAAGAGCTGAAAATTAATCATCATTTCTATAAATTTATAGATAATTTCCCTACAGAAAACTGTACACATATTTATGCACATGATTCTATTGATACAGAAGAGGGAGGAGCAGTTGTATATAATAGCAACAATGAAGAAATGTTAAAAATTAAATTAAATGTAAAATTTTACATTTATTGTTTATAGCCATTAGAACAAGTTCTGTATTGTATATTTTTGATAACAAGATCAAGAAATATTTCTTTCTCTTCTTCTTTTTTTTATTTATTTATTTATGGACGCTCTCTAACTTATACGGTCCTTAGTGTCGTATTCTATATTGGGTGTGAAAGATCGGAAATAGATCAAGAAATCTTATATTTTTGGATCCATGTAGTGTTTTCAGCAAATTTAGTAAAATGGAATGTATGTAAATTTTAATGTTATCGAAATAGGGATTAAGTACAGAACATATCTTGCCATGAAAAAAGAGATGCAAATTAAGTTAATTTGGATTCCTAGACATAAGAGATAACTGTAAAATGGATAGCCTAGCAAAACAAGCACAAGTTCATGGCGATAATCTGAAAATGCAACTTCCTATTCAAGATGTACTTGTCACCTTAAAAAAGAAGTTATTAAGCAATGGAGTATTGAACGTCCCCAAGATTCCTGGAGTGGGAATAAAAGAATAAACTATGGTTAAAACAAGTGTATGGTCTTAAACAAGATTAACAATGTAATAAAGATATGACTGGATATACCCATCAACTCATTATTATTGTACAAAATGAAAAAAAGAGAAACTCTTCACTGTGAATGTGGTGTAATGGGTAATTTAGAACATGTATTAATTGGATGAAATCTTAATAAGGGAAATGCTGAGTTAATAAATTGGGTGTATAAAGATGGTTTACAATGGCTTATAAAAATCACTAATATAAAATATAATTCTAAATTAATATTCAAGAAAATTAACAAACATAGGTATCTATTAAAAAATGTAACATCAAATTTTAATCCATTTAGTAAATACTAAACATTAAAGGGTAAACTATAAATTTAACTCTACATATATCAGACGCTAAAAGAAGAAAACTTAGTTTCAAGGACGTCTATAAATAATATAGAAAGAAGAAGAGGAAGAAGTGGTGGATACGCTGACTGGTTCGCAACTTGCATTTTCGTCTGAACTATTTTTGGTTCTGAGCACTAGGTGCAGGTCTGAATCTTTCCAAAATACTTACAATATTTTCCCAATTTACTTTGTATTGTACACCTTTGAGCGCCATAACCTGCAAGAGTTTTAGCGTTTAGTTTAAATTGTTAAATATCATTTTCATCAGCTTCGTACGAACAGCAAGTGTAACCGATTATCCATAAAACTATTACGACAGCTGCCACTATGAGCATTCCTTCAATTATTATATGAAACACTTCAGACACCAACATGTTTCTTTAACGTTATCTTCAGAATGATACCTGGACTACTGAAGGCTTAGTTATTTAAAATGCAATTCGTTTAAAGCTGATGTGAAAAGTCTAAATGGTTTTCGTACCTCCTTTACCACACACTTGCAAAACTGAGGTAACTTTGTTCTTGGCCATGATTCGTTTTAATTAAGTGCGATTATACGATGAATTTAGTAGGTATCTATTCTATATGAAGCAAATATAAAAAACTCCACACGAATCAAGAAGGATTTTCAGCATCAGCAATTTTCCAAACGAATGCTTTGCCTTAACTCGCGTCGTGTATGAAACTTGCATAATACAAAGTAAAACTTCGTGCTAGCATTTCAATGATAGGAAATAAGTTGTGTGAGAGTTCGTAGATCCTGTTGGACTTGATTTTATTTAAAACGATTATGACTGAATATGTCGCAAATTAAAAACTCACGGTACAATAGGGTTTAGTATTAGTTAGGTACCCTGGAGATATTGGAAGATAGAATAGGTAGTAATAAGCGTATTCAAAGGTCAATAATGATTTCTTATATAAATGGCGGCTTTTTGTATTAGTGAGCCTAACCTCACCAATTTTCGAGTTTTAAAAATGTGACGAGTAACTGGATAACTACGAAAGATATTGCGATTGTAATACTGTAACCATGTATACAGGCCCAAGAGTAAAGCCAAAAAGTTAAGAAACTGAAAGGCACATGCGAATCCAGCAATTAATGTAGTAGTATTACTCAGTAGTATCAGGTTCGGTTCTTGTGTATTTACGCAATGTCTCTGATGGTATCGTTTTAATATATTGCTCGTGTCTACCTTCTTTTGCATCTTTAACACGCAAAATCTAGTACAGTCCCTTGCGAATTAATCAGAACAGAACAATAACACATTTTTACATGCTTTCATTTAATCATAAATTACTCCCAATTTACATTTTTTAATACTTAATATGTCCTTTCTGTTTTATAAGTTCCATTATACGATTAGGCATTGACTCCACAAGATTGGAACACACATTTTTTAGATCAGGAAACCACACTTGAATTAAAGCTAATATCAAACACTCTTTTGTGAAATAGTCAAAGTTTGCAAGTCTCTTTTTGCAAATAGCTCACAAATGTTCTATGAGGTTAAGTCAGGTGAATTCCCTGCCAGTCAAGTACACAAACATTGTTATCTTTGAAGAATTTCTTCATTTTCTTAGAAGTGTGGCAGGTACTGTCTTCCACAGCAAAGAAAGTCCCCGGGCAATGAAGGGCAGAGGGGAAATTGCTGATTAGACATGGTCTGAACCCTGCCTACTTGCTTATGTTACACACCTTTATGACATACGCGACAGCTCAGTTGAATAGTTTTACTCCTTGCATAGCTTGCGTTCTCCGTCACACATTCACTGTCCTTGTCGCACTTTTTCCAAACAGATAAGGGTAGCATATTCCTGTCAGGGGCTTTCTTTCCGTTGGCAAACGGTAACTAAATCTTGCTGAAAAATTATCACCTTCCAGAAGCCTTTTCTGGAGTTCACAAACAACTCTCACCATTACTGTGATGTACTGATCACTTATCATGCATTCAACTGGAATTAAAGCTCCTAGTCCTTCTTAGGTGAAACAGCCCCAAAACATTTTCTTCTCAGGGTTGAAAATGCACTGAGTTTACAGATTCATTATTTGCTCGGCGCACATACTGAACCCTCTGATTTTGTACTTCGAAATGAGTCTCATCAGAGAAAAGAACTTTTTTTCAGTTTTGCAGTGCCCATTTTCGATGAGCATGCACCCATAAGATGCGTTTCTTACACATTGCTTGTGTAAAAAGTTGTTTCTTTACAGGTTTTCAGGCTTTTATTCCAACTGATAAAAGTCTACAATTGACATTAGATGCATCTAAATTTACTCCCCTGTCCCTCAGGTCGCTGGCCAAGTCCACAGCAATGAGCCTAGGGTTTGTTTTGCGTTTCTTAAGGAGAAAGCGATCATCAGTTGGTGAGGTTTTAATTTTCCGACCACATTTCCGCTTTTTCTTTGGTGTAATGGAGTCAGTCTCTTTGTACTAATGAGTAATTCTATGTGCAGTGGCTACACCAACACCAAACTTTGTAGCTATCTCACTTTGTGTTATAGAAGTATTTTGTGCTAATGACAGTATCGGACATCGCTTCATGGGAGTCATATTCATTGAAGACTGAAATTTATAAATATTACAAGAGAACTATAAAACTCGACCACATCCAAATAAATGCACGTTTGAACTGAAAACCAACTACCACACAACAATTGACATGTGAAATAACAAGCAACAATGGCCAGAGAACATTTGATTTCATTATAAGCAGTGTTGATAATAGCTTGGGAAAATGCAGCAAAATTTACCTTGTTCCAATTAATTTGCACAGGACTGTAGATTTGTGCTTTACGAATACTAGCTAATTACTGCATTTTACTTAAATATAAACTGCCAAAACACAAACTCTTTTACAATTTGTCAATGTTTTTAGGGTTTCATTTTATGACTGTAAACAGCCCTGCAATGTAGTAGGGAGTACTTAAATACTGGTGCTATATGCTTGAGCTTGAATGAAACTTGGCTAAAATTGGTACAAAATTAAGGATACCCAGTTCATATGGCAAGTGTCGTAAAGTTAACAGTAATTGCATTTTAACTGTTGCCAATTATGGATTCAAAATAAAATTGTACATTTTGACACATTTGGTAGAAACCATAACAAAATTAAGCATCCTTAATTACGAAAAGTGGTTGCAGAGTTCAAATATTTTGAGTTAGAGCTTGAACATTTCTTTACAGATTTCATATTTGGTGTATGGATAAGCTATTAAAACTGTATGTTACAAAATGATTAAACTGGAGATTTAGCTTAAATTTAAGATCTTTACCAAAACTTACTATTAACATATTTATTGTATAGTTATAATGGGACCAATGAAAAGCAAAGCATGTTACTACAATACCAGTGCTTCTTATGTTGGCAGCACAGGTAGTAACAGTTGAGAAAATTTGAGCACTTCATAGCTGTTTCACAACTGATCCACTGATGCGATGGGAGAAGACCATCACAAATACAAGGAAAATACTGCAGGGGAAGGGAAGAATTGAAACTGGTATTTCGAAAACAATAAATTATTCTCTTACAGATATTTTGCTGCCAATTGCTGCCACTTCAACAGTTATCTTTCATTGTTGCTATGTGAAGCAAGGTTTTGGAGTGATGCCTTTATCTGCTGTACTTTTTAATTATTTTCATTGGCAGTTGGGGGCTTTAACCCCATTGCTGTGCCAGCGCATCAGGTGATGTGATGCAGGAAGTGTTTTGAAATTCTTTGAAGAGAGCAAAGTATGCAATGATCCTAAATCCAGTGTAAAAGGTTAAAACATATTACTAAATTGCATGCAAATTGTTCATTGAAATGTACATTGTAATATACCAAAAACTTAAAAGAAATGTAAAGTTAACTATTTTTACTTTCATTTAAACTATAGGGATTGATTAATTTCTCAAAATTTTGAAATTTTCTTAGATATGGTTTCTTTCAGTTGAAGGGTGTGGGGCCGCCACAACAAAAAACAAAACAAAGTGCACTTGGAATAGGGCACCACTGTGTTATCGACAATGCATAATGTTATTAAGGCTTATAATTGGAGGAGAGTGAGGGGCAAGGGGATATTGAGAATGTGCAGTTGCACAAGGAAAATAGTACTACATTTGCAGGTCTCAGCCTTACTTGTAAATGCAAGTCAAAACTCTTTAGCTGACTGCACTTCTGATGCCCTGCCTACTTGTTTCGAAATTGTTTAGTTCCCCTTCTTACTGAACACACTCATGTCATGGCCAACTGGTACCATCATACAATAGTTTCCTTTATACCAAGCATTCCTAAATCAGCGGGACTGTTCCGTGGCGGCATTGGACTGGATGAGGAGTGGCGCCCTGCTGCCAGAGTACCGCTGTAGCTACTGCACTTTTAACGTTTTTCACGGATGAAGCATGGTTTTGTCATCAAGGTCACATTTCTACTCAGAACAATAGATACTGGGCTGATGAAAATCCCCATATTATTCACAAACTTCCGCACCACACTGCAAAAGTTGGGGCTTGGTGTGCAGTGAGCATGCATAGAATTATCAGTTCCATAGTTTTCGACACAACAGTTGATGCACAAGTTTATGTAAAGTCAATTTTAAATACTTTTTTCTGCAACTAACAAAAAATGAAAGATTGTGTGGCTAGTTTCAGCAGAATTCAGCTACAGTACACACTGCTGCAAATTCTATGCATGAATTGCGAAGTGTGTATAGTGACAGAATAATTGGTCGAGGATTAAGGCCACCTTGTTTACCTGACCTTTCTCCATGCAATTATTTATAGTGAACGTTAAAGAATAAAGTGTATGCATCAAATCTGCACACGTTACACGGACGTTGAAGGACAACATCATGAGAGAAATACAACAATCAGTCAACATGAACTTTTGCGAGTAAACCAGAGCTGTTTCAGGAGTTATAGGGAATGTGTTTGCATTGAAGGTCATCAATTTCAACATCTTGTGATGCAGATTAACCTAATGTAAGTTAGTTCAGTAGTTAGTGTTCCATATCCATGACTTGCCAGTTGTTTACATGTAACTCTGGCAGAAGGCATGCCAATCCTCACCCAGTCCAAGGCTGCTGCAGAACTGTTTGGCCAATCTACGAATGCACTGTATAAAGTGAAAACCCAATAAGATTTAGCCTCATTCATTTTTAGGGTTACTATTTTAATCACAGAACATAGAAGATTCCTTCAGAAATTGCCTACTTTTTTTTTTAAAAAAAATGAAAACAGGCATTACATTCTTACTTTGCCATATATGTAGTAGGTAGAGGATGAACTGAACTCCACCCAAAAATTTGATGTCAAGATTTCACCAGAAATACACTTTTTTTTTTTTTTTTTTGAGGCTTTGAATCCAAAAAAAGAGGATTTTTAGAAAAACTGATGTGCTGTATTCACATGACTTTCTCTTCCAACTGTTGTATAAACTATTCTTGCAAAAGCTTATTCTTCTACCCGCTTCATGTTAATCGAGGTAAACATTTGCAGAAATGGTTTTATTACAATATTTTGTTGTATGTATAAGAAGGCTTAAGCAATAGTCAAAGTTTTAAAAGCCGGTTGCTAAGTGATGACCTTGAAATTCAATGCTTCTTGCATAATTATGAGAAATAAACAAATAGCAACTCACCACATGAAAAAAGTAAAGCACTTAACAATTCAAACCAATTAAGAATATCTCAGAAATGGTTAGTGCCACAGAAAATTTGACATAAAATGTGTGTTTTAGCAAGATCCACATATTTTATTCAATAAGATTTTGGTCATCTCATACAGTTTACAAGTTATAACAAATTCATTTAAAATGAAGAGGATTTCATAGGCTATTTGCAGAAAATTCAAGACACATTTTATTTGTCATGTAAATATCTTAAACCTATGCCATTTTAATTAAAATCATAAAAGCCATTTTTGAGGAAAAAAAAAATAACAAAAATCCTTCCATATAAAGGGTAGTTTGAAATGGGGGCAATTTTCTTGAAAATCTTCATGTCACATCTTTGGAAGTTAATGGACTTGAATACCAAGTTAGGTATGTCATAAACGTTTTGCTTTTAAAATGAAATTGAGTTTTATTTATGAATGCTCTTTAACTACTGTGGTTTTTAGCATCGCATTCTATATTGGACATGAAAGATCGGAAATTTTGCTCAGAGGCCTCTTTATCCGGTTTGAGGTTCCTTTATGTGCCTTAAATCTAGGACACAGGATCATCAGCTTTACTTCTCTTCTGAAGGAACCCAAGCTAAGGATTTTTACACCTGAAAAAATCCTCTCCGCTTGGTTTGAACCCACGACTTTGGGAACTAGAGGCCAGCATGGTGCCCTTAGACCACAGAAGATTTTTTGTTATGCTGGACCATTTTCTAAAGGTGCTTTCTTCTGGATTCAGGAGGCCTCAAAGCATGCATTTCTGCTGAAATTTCAGTATTGAATTTTTGGGTGGAATACAATACTACTCCTACTTTCTATATGTAACAGAAGAAGCAGCAAAAAAAAAAAAAAAAAAATTAATTGAATGTGTTGCATTCACATGACTTTCCCTACTAACTCTTCCATAAACTATTCAAAGAAAAGCTTGTTTTTCCTATTTCTTGTTAATAGATTTAAATCTTCTTTACACATTAAATAAAATAGAATATTTATTTATCAACAATTACATACATTTCTTGTAATTGAGACTGATACTCTTTCCTACGGGTCCAGCATGCTGTGTGCATGCATTCCCATCTTTACTTTTCTAATCCATTTACTCCTTACTCTTCCTAAATATTTGCCCATGCTCCTACTTCTTTCCCATTTCTCTGTCAAAATTATTAACTGCATCAAACAATGGAGCGTACCTTCTGATTCTCCACACATAATTACAACTTTATACATTGTGTGGTAGATATAAGAATACAGTAAACTAAAGCAATAATCAAATCTTCTTTTAAAGGTGGGTTGCCATGTGTTTGGCTTTGAAATTCTATTCTCTTTGCATGATTGCAGGGGGGGGGGGGGAATCAAATAGCGAGTTGAAAAAAAGTATAAAAATTTGAAAATTCAAACCAACAACAAATATCATCTTGGAAATGGTTAATGCCCCAAAACGTTTTATTTCATATCACTTGTGTTCTTTAATGTGATCTACACTTAAGAAGTAAGATTTGTTTCTATCTCTTTACTGTTTACCAGTTATACAAAAGTCATTCAGAATGAAGAGGACTTAACATGCTGTTCCTAGAGAATTCAAGATTGATTGATTAATTTATTTAAGCAGGAAATATGCTGATGGTGGCAGGGTTACTAGACCTGCTAGGTTTGGATGGGGTGGATCAGGATGAAATAAATGGTGGTATGACAATTTTGGATTATGTGTGAAGAGGTAAAAGCAACCAATGTGACAGAGAATTTGTAAATTTTATTACCATAAATTCTTTCATTATACACTTCCATTGAAGTTTTACAGTCACTTTTTTGGTATGCAATTAGAACAATCATGAATTTACAGCCCATTTTGAATTAAAATAAAACTTTCTGTGAAAGGAAGGACAAACATTAGCAACTCAGCTGATGAGGCCCATAGTGTGTGTTTAGCTTTAAATACCTAATTTGTTTACAGTACTCACAATGCTTTGCTTTAAATGCATAAGGCAACTGGGAATGATGAAATATTAAAAAAAAAAGAAGAAATTAATGTTCATTTATCTTCAAAATATTAGCTTTAAAATTATATATTACACATAAGGCTGGTTCACAATAGCCTGAGAACAATAACCAAAAAGGAAACAAGAATGAGAAGCAATGCAGCCCACTAACAAGAATGGGAATGCATATTGATGATCATATTTATTGTAAAGTCAATTTTGTGCATTGGGATTTCATTTGTTTTTAACTGGCCAATACTATTTTTTTACTTGCTTCCAATTTAGCCAACATAATGCACCATCAACATTTGATAGCATAAACACTATCTAAATGTAGAACCATTAAAATTTCTATTCCTGTAGTCATACCAAGCTTTCATTCCCTTATTTAATGGTGTGTATTAAAGTTGTTTATTGTTTTTATTTAAAGGTGAGTCGGAATTGTTACACTAACATCACTTAAGTTCAATACACATCACTGTTTCTAGCTTCTTTTCATTACAATATCAACGTTGTTTATTGTTCTTTCTTAATTTCTACTGGTTTTTGTAGCTTTTGATATTGTTTTTAAGGCAACAGCTATTTTGAGTTGTATATAAGCAAACTACAGATGACTCTCACTAGTTGAATCAATGGATCTACGGATATCAGGATCTGAGGTTAGGAAGCTACTAATTTCTCTGTTTCATGTTTCCAGCTTGACTATAGAGAGCACTAGCAGCTGTTTCATGTCAGACTGCCTAGAATAACCTCTACAGTGAAGTCTAATATGCCATGCCTGGGAATGAGAACAAGAAAGTTAAAACTTGCCGGTTTACTTTCCTGTTCCTGAGGCGCAGAAAAGCTTCCCGTTGATTGTGAACACTCCCATTAGAATACATGTATTCAACTCTGCCATTTTTGTTCTAGTTACTGTTCTCAGTTGTTATGAACCAGCCTTTATGGTAAATATTTCTATACTTTATATAGTGATTTTATGAAAAAATAATGAAAATATGCAAAAAATGCAAAGCTGAATAACTTTATTCTAATAAAGAAGCTATAACTTTGGAACCTTTGATGCTTAACGTTTTCGCCCTTTCTATGCTGTATTGGAAGTCACGCAAATATTTGCTAACAATAGTAAATACATGGTTATATGTTTTGTGTAAACATTTTTGGCAAGCTATGTTACATGCCTTGCTTGCTTTGTGTGCATTTTGCTTGAAACTATGATTTTCTCTACAAATGTACCATTTTCACCGGAACTATTGAATTTAAGAACAATGAAACTTGGAACACAATTAGTTTATGCAGTTCTGCAACTTCTGACATGTGATTACTTTGATAAAGTAATTAGAAGAGATTTTCCCACATTTTAAATGAACTGTATTACAGTGAACAGAACTGTAGAAATAATGTTTCACAGTTGCAAATCAACAATAATACAGTATCATTGTGTCTAATTCATCACTAAGGTTTCGTGAACATGAGGTTAGAATTTCAATAAGCTGTGTCCAATAGATAATGCAAAAATGGAACATTAAAGGCTAGTTCAATAATGGAAATGGGAACCAGAAGCAAAACAGCATTTTGGTTCAGAATACCCTGGGAACGAGATTGGACATGCCCATTGATAGCAAAGTGGAACATCATTTGTTACTAACTGACCAATTATATGTTTTCAGCCAACAAAATGTGGATCCATTACTACTTTTGATTTCTCTGGTTGAACCTAACATCATTCCCTTATTAATAGTGTACATTAAAGTTAATTGTTCTTTACTGTTTTGTGTTAATTTCTACCAGTTTGTTGTTATAATTTTTTTGAAACAATAGCTGGTTTTGAGTTGTATATAAACAAACTATAAAAGAATGCTTTCTCTAGAGCAGCCCTCTCCAATGCAGCGCCTAAATAAGCAAATTTTTATTCTGATGGTTTTTCTAATATTAAATAAAATTTCAAGACAAAACTATTTCCTTCCAAATATCTTCCCAGTACACATAAATGAAGTTTGTTTTTGTACACTCAAAGCTGAACTCATTATTTCCCTGAACAACTAGTAGACCTCAACTGTTAGGAATTGGAGATGGAGTCACTTTAGTCCCAACAAAGCTTTGTCACAAACAATAATATTGCTCTTTTGTTGTTTGTACCAATAGCGAGCGAAGGACTAAGATTTTGAACCAAACTTTGAGTATAACTTGAGTGTAGGTTCAGTTACATGTCGTGTGTTGTGATTGATTATTCCTAATACAATATGGCTAAAAGACAAAGAACTTAGTTTTAACAGTGATTGGGAGGAGCAGTATTCTTTTGTCGAACTCAAGAGGAAAACCCATGTGTTTATTATGTAATAGTAGTGTGTGTGTTCCCAAGAAAAGTAACATAGAACATCATTTTTCGACAAAATCACACAAACTTTAAGAGTGAATTCCCTGTTAATTCTGAATTACAAAAACACAAAGCTAGACTTAAAATCTAAATTAACATTACAGCAAAGTATGTTTATAAAGCCAGTTCAGCAAAACAGTGTGACAATGGCATCTTACAAAGTCTGTTATATTTAATGAAAAGGAAAAAAAGCCTTTCAGTGATGGGGAAGTAGTTAAAAAAGCAATGATCAGTGCAGCAGAATCTCTTTTTGATGGCCACAAAGGTAAATCTGCACTTATATCTTCTACAAAAGGACTAATTGACTCACCAAACTGTTGCTGGACATGTTGAACAGATTTCTAAGAATTTAGAATCTCCATTATATAAACCTGCAATCGTGTGAATATGTTTCACTTCAGTTTGATAAAAGGACTGATATTTTTGATATTGGACAGTTTTGTTTATTTATTAGAATGGTCTTTCATGATGTTACAGTTGAGAAGCAGTTTGTAAAAGTGCTGCCACTTCATGAATGTACTAGGTGAGAAGACATGTTTGATGCATTCCTGAAATTTGGAAAGGTTGTAACATCATCACCTGGGCAACATTGTCAAGAACTTGATGAAATTCCGTGGTTCCTACATTTATGTTTCTTGGCAGATATCACCTCAAATTATAAGAGAAAAAAATGCAACATTTCAGTCATGATAATTACTGTAAATGCTTTTCAGAGTAAACTTATGGATTGCACATTTAAAAAGAAATTCACTATCACACTTTCCACTTTGAAATCAAGATGGAAACCATAAATGTTGGTGAATGTGATGTTCAATCTTTTGCCTAGCATCTTGAAATCCTAGCCACAGGTTTAGCCAGTTTTCAACACTTGAACCAATGATTATGTTAATCAATAATCCATTTGCTTCAGTTGATATTACTGAACTTGGAGGTAGGATATGTGAGATCTTCGGAAATTGTAATCTTGAAGAATTAGAAATGAAAACTTTAAATCTTCAAGAAGATATAGCTTTGAAATCATGTTTAGCAACTTCAAGCAATTTCTAGACTGTGATGGACAGGAATAAATATCCCATAATTGGTAGTGTTGCTTTTAAACTTATTCTTATTTTGGCTTGACATATCTTTGCATGCTCACATTTTTATCTATAAGTATTATCAAGAGTACTGATCGAGCCTAACAGACACACATCTAGATGACACATTATACAAACCAGATTTTTCTGAACTTATAGCGAACATGCAGTGCCAAACTTCACATTAATTACGTAAGTTATAAATCTAAGCAACTTTAATTATAATTCTTTGTAATACTTAGCATTACAGCATTTTACACATTTGTAGTAGTAGTAATAAAAAAAATAGCGATGGGGACGGCACCTACACCTCCTTAGGCACGAGTTAAATGTGTCCTAGCACATAAGAAAGTTGGTCAGCACTGTTCTAGAGGAACCAACACTTAATGAATCAGAAGGGACATTTCTGGGATTTCTTCCAGTTTCATTTTCCCAGCTTGCTACTAGAGAGAACTCTAGCAGCTGTTTCATGGCACAGCTACCTGTCTATAGTGAACAGAATAATATGCACAATATGGATCTAACATGCCATACCTGGGCAGTTTTCTGTTAATTAACACCCACATTATAATCCATGTATTTTAAGTTGTTTATCATTCTCAGTTATTGTGAACCAGCTTATAATTTTAGTTTTAACTTTGGTAAGATAAGGCATTCCCAGTCCCCTTAAGTACAACACAATCTGAACTTTAAAAGGAGCAATGTGTTTGATTAGCTTATCAGGAGTCCTGGATGCCTCTGCCTTAGGAGTTCCAAGCCAGTATCAATACCTTCAAGAACCTGTAAGTTTGGGCAATGTTCAATTATGATGTGAGCAAAGTCTCCAGAGAGCAAGCTCCCTGGACAGTAAAGCTCCTGCAGCTGTTGTAGAGAATCCTTACAATGAATCAGTATGTTTGCAATTGCGTCTTCATCCATGCGATATAGACACAACATCCTCAGATTGACACAACATTTCAGCACTTCCACAAGTTCCTCTTTATTCAAGCCCAGTGTGGCTTGTTGCAATGATATGAACCCTCTGTTGTTGCTCTCAACAATGAGGTTCCCTACTGAAGAATCTGATGTAAAGATCAGGCACTCTAGTTGTTTACAGTACTTACCAATCTGCAAATACAAAAGAACATTGTTTGTTCTCTCTTAAATATATATACACACACACATATACACACTTGCTATTTTGACAATAGGTTTCTATGTTACAGAGTTTTACCTTTTCTACTTTGTATTTACAGTAAGTAAAGCAAGCTTATATTCCATCCAAAAACATGTTTTAAGGTTCACTGAATCCACCCCCCTAAAAAAATGTATAAAAAAATTTATGTGTGCGTGTATCTATGAACAACATAAATACTAATAAATACTGAACATGGTATTTAAATTCGGTATCTTCCAATGAGGCGACATGAGGATTTTGAAGAAACTCCTCACATTTTCAATATTTTTTATTTTATCTAAAAATGCCTCAAAAATTTTGATTAAAATAACATTTATTTAAGATATTTAAATGCAAATAAAATGTATAACTTGAATTTTCTGGGAATAGCCTGTGAAGTCCTCTCATACAGAGGGAATTTTGTATAACAGTTAAACCACAAGAGATAGACAAAACTGTACAAATAACAAATGTAGATCTCTTTAAAATACACAATTTGTTAAAATAACCTCTTTTGTGGCCTCAGCCATTTCTGAGATAGGTATCCGTTATAATTATTGTTTTGAATTTTTCAATACATTGTCATTTTTTAAAGTACTCTCTCAGTTGTTTCTCACACTGTCATGGAAAGATTATGGAATTTCAAACCCAGATTTATTGATTCAATTTTAAACATTTGACTATCACTTCGGTTTTCTGTATTTCACTTACCTACAACAAAATTTGTAATGAAACTATTCTACAAATGTTTAATTCGATTAACATGAAGTAAACAGTAAAACAGATTTCCTAAGAATAGTTTGCAGAAGCTATGTAAAAATAAATGATTGTGGGTAGAGAAATCATGTGAATGTAGCACATCTGAGTTTTATCATTGAAGAAGAACATTTGCTTAGCTAATAAGTTGTTAATCCATTTTTAACGTTGTATGTGACATTATATGTTTCTTTTTCTGAAAGATGTTCCTTAAAAATATATATTCTATATATATTCTATTATGCTTGAAGCTAATACTTATTTTGTGAAAATAAATGTGCAGATGTAAACTTCTCCTGGTGTTGTGATTTTTTAAAGGTATACACACAGTGGTGGCAGAATTTTTAACTTTTTAAATAATTCTTTACAAGTGATTGTTGTCTCAGATTCATCATTGTTTTAATTACTCTTCTTTGCATTTTAAATATTGTGATTATGCCACTACTATTTCTCCATATAACTTTATTGTAATAAAGGAACAAATGTTTGAAAAATATATATTTTCTAGAGTGTATGCATATTGTTTTATGACAAATCTGGAAACAAAATTTGTCTGACTGAATACAACAACATTTGTACACTGTTGTTTTAGGAACCAAACTACCCTTGCTCTTACTTAACACCTTCTAGGTTTCTCGTACTATTGTATTGTTATAAAAGAATGTATTTCTGTATTATGACACTGATTTGTTTTCAAGTAGGACAATAAAGAATAAAATTAAGTTGTGCATGAATGAAAACAATAATTGATCTTCCCCATCATATCCAGGAATGCTGGATCACCGCTTATTTAACCTGAGCTCAACCCATCCAAATCCAATGGCAAAAGTGTTCTAACTTTGTCTGCCAAATGCATATTTCTGGCCTTGAAATAGAGCTTGTTTTATGCCAGAGAACAGTTCAACTTATACCAAGTGGATTTTGGTTTTCCACAGATGCATACACTACTCAGCACTTAATAAACGTATCCATGAGAGTTTCAGTTACAAAATAATTAATATTTTACTGGTCCTTTGAGTAAATAAATAAGCAATGGGATAAAATGATAAAGCAAGTATGATGTGATATAAGTGAACTCGATACAATACAAAAGACAATTTTTTCATATTTAATTTGCTATTTGTACTAATTTGAAAAATTTATTTAATTGAATCAAATCTAAATATTGAAATTGTGCCACAAATGAAAAATTTTCAAAATCTTTTTGACTACCCTCCCTTAAGTTGAATAATAACAATTTCTAGAAGTTCTGTATGCAAACTATCCCTAGCATTTGGCTAGAAGTCAGTAATAAAGCACGTATGAGGCTACAAAAGCATCTTATCCCACCTCTGCAGTGTGGGGTTAGCATGTCTGCTTCACATTCAAGAGGTCCCAATTTGAGTCTTGGTTAGGGTGAATTATCTTGGTAAGGTTTCTTCCAAAATTTTCCCTTATTCTGAAAAGATGTCAGGTAATTCTAAGCACTAGGCATTCCAGGCACATTTGAGCACTATTTCAACCATTTTGTCCAATATGACCTACCTCGTTAAAAGGAACTTTTGCCTACCAGGAATATCACATCTGCCGAGATGACTGTGGATTGCAGCACTGTAAAAACAATCTGTAGAAGATCACTTGGTATGTCAGTGAATGTAGTGCATTCACACACTATAAATTAATTCATATTACATATTGAAAAAGATGGATACCATCCTTTGCTAAGCTTGAAGGCAATAATTAAAAAAAAACAAATCAACAACAAATTGATTTTTGGTGTTCACATAAAACCAACTCATACCGCTAATTACATAAAAAAAATGTTTAAATTCATTCTCACATAAATTTGGCGTCCTTAATAGTTTAGTTTAAAGGCTCATAAATATACATTTTAGGAAAGGTGAATTTCATAGTGAGTATAAGCATAGCATCAACAATGCTTTAATAAATGGTGTCAACAATAAAAATTGGAGTGGATTGGTGACAGTTTAGTTTCACTTTTTCATGCAGAACATGTTTGTCTCCATCATCAGCTGCATGTCCACTGTGTCTGGAGGAAGGGAATCCCCTATTTTAATGTTGTGTTACCATCTTGCTGTCTAGTGGAGAACTCTATGTTGTCAATTGGAGGAATTTAAAAATTAATTACTCTGCATGCATTTTTGATGATGTGGATTTTCCCTACTATGATTTCTGCTGGTGTTTTTATATTTTAAAAGCTTAATTTCATATTTAATGTTGTGTTAAAAATGGAGACTACTGCAGATCCCTCTATTGGTATTAGTTTTAAATTTCTTAGCGTACCTTTAGTCTGGTTTATGGGTTTTTCCTATGTATATTACTTACTCTACTATGTAGAGTAAGTAGGGGAAGTATTGTATTCCACCCAAAAATTCAATACCGAGATTTCACCGGAAATACATGTTTTGAGACCCCCTGAATCCAAAAAAGCATTTTTGGAAACATGTCCGTGTGTGTGTCTGTGAACAGCATAACTCAGAAATGAACAGTCGGATAAACACCAAACTTGGTATTTAGGTTCAGTATCTTCCAGAGATGCGACACGAAGGTTTTCAAGAAAATCCCCCCACCCCAGATTACCCTTTACATGGAACATTTTTCGAAAATTTTAATTTTCTCAAAAATGGCTCTAACGATTTTGATTAAAGTATCATATGTTTAAGATACTTTCACGACAAATGAAATGTATATCTCGAATTTTCTGGGAATGTCTCCAAAAGTATTCTTCGTTGTGAACGACTTTTGCATAACTGGTAAACCATAAGAGATAGACAAAATTTTACTACACAAAAAAGTAGATCGCGTTAAAATACACAATTTATGTCATATACATTTTTTTTTTGTTGGGTGAACCATTTTCGAGATATTGCTTGTTATTCCCTTAAATTTTCCAATACTTATACTTTTTCTCAAATTCGTTATTCATTTTTTTATGCCCTGGTAATGCAAAGAGAATGGAATGCGCCACATAGCAACCAGCTCTTAAAATATTTTACTATCGCTTAAAGCCTACCTATTCCCCTTGCAACTACAAGAAAATTAGCAATAAGATTAACATCTCGATTAACATGAAGCATATGGAGAATAAGCGTTTATAAAAATAGTTTGTACAAGAGTAGAGAAAGTCATGTGAGTGTAACACATCAGAATTTTTTTGGTAGTCTTCACAATCAATTTGGAAAATTTCCAATTTCATAGTGTTCAGTATAGGTTTCTTCAGCAGATGAAGTAAATTTTTCTATAGTTGTGTTTATTGTATAGAGCCAATTTTATGCCATGTTCTGGAAATACTTTGTTGAATTTATTACAAATTTCTAGGTGAAACATGGATATATCTTTCCAATAAAATATCTTTGCTGCTGAGAGTGATGATGTCCAATTATTTTCTGTGAGTAGTATATACTTGATTATTCTGTCCACTATGTATGTGGTGAATCCATCTGTGTGGCTATTTTATGAATGTGCTGATATTCGCTGTTGTATTTGTGTTTTTGGAGAAGAAAGTTTACCAACTGTGAAATATTGCATGTTGGTATGATCTGATTGTACTTGTTGTTTTTTACATGGTTTTCACATGGGTGGGTTTACTGTATATCCTGAATTCAATACTGTTATGGTTTTGCTAATTTTGAGATCTAGAAAAACGTAACCATCCATCCTTTTCTATTTTCATCCTTTAAGGTCTGGTGTGGCAAACAGTTTCAAGTCTCCTCCAAGGTTTTCTTAGGTATGAGGGCAAAAATGTCATCTATGTAGTTCACCCAGACTTAAAACATGTGAGAGACATATTTTTTACTTTCTCTACTATGTATAGTAAGTAAGGGAAGTATTGTATTCCACCCAAAAATTTGATACCAAGATTTCACCGGAAATATATGTTTTGAGACCCCTGAATCCAAAAAAAAGCATTTTTGGAAACATGTCCGTGTGTGTGTGTGTGTCTGTGAACAGCATAACTCAGAAACGAACAGTCGGATAAACACCAAACTTGGTATTTAGGTTCAGTATCTTCCAGAGATGCGACACGAAGGTTTTCAAGAAAATCCCCTCACCCCAGATTACCCTTTACATGGAACATTTTTCGAAAATTTTAATTTTCTCAAAAATGGCTCAACGATTTTGATTAAAATATCATATGTTTAAGATATTTTCATAACAAATAAAATGTATATCTTGAATTTTCTGGGAATGTCTTCAAAAGTATTTTTCATTGTAAACGACTTTTGCATAACAGGTAAACCATAAGAGATAAGACAAAATTTTACTACACAACAAATGTAGATCGCATTAAAATACACAATTTATGTCATATACATTTTTTTTTGCTGACTGAACCTATTTCAAGATATTGCTTATTATTCCCTTAAATTTTTTAATACTTATTTTCTCAAATGGGAATTTGTTAATCATTTTTTTGTCTGCGATATGCAAAGAATATTAATCTGTGGCAAAGAGAATGGTGCTGCACAAGCAACCAGCTATTAAGAGATATGTCTATGCTTAAAGGCTACTGTATTTCTATATTGCCCTTGCAAATACAAAACAAGGGGAACTTAGTAGGTCTTAAGTGATAGTCAAATATTTTTACAACTGGTCGCTATGTGTAAAATGTAATTCTCTTCATGTCAAAAGATCGTTTCTGCAAATGTTTATCTCGATTAATATGAAATAGATGGAGAATAAGAGTTTGTAAAAATAGTTTGTACAGGAGTAGAGAAAGTCATGTGAGTGTAACACATCAGATTTTTTTTTTATTTGCTTTGCTTGAAGTTCCTTTAATGTGATAAGTTATATTGCATAATGAATGCATGAAATAATGAGCCTAAGTGCCTAGAGCTTAGCGTTGCTCAAAACTTGTCTTTTCAGGATGAGGAAAAACCCAGAAAAAACCTTATCCAGGTAACTCACCCTAACTGATATTCAGAACCTCTTGAATGTCAGGCAGACATGCTACCTCCACACCAGAGGTGAGCGAGAAGGATTTTGTTTAGCAAATCTCTAAAGCACTCATATAAGTCTGCTAACAATGGTGACAATAGTTTCTCAATGAAAAGCCATAGGTTTGACGATAAAAATTCTGAATAAACATGACATTTTACTCGATGCACAATTTTGTTAGATTTACAATGGAGATGAATGTCTTTGAAAGATGTAAGTGAAAACTATACCTTTTTCACTATAAGCTGAAAGGAGAAGTAAACAAACGTGAACAGGAGAGCACCCCATTGGCTGGTGGGCAAACTACAACCTTTCCCGCTTAGCATGTTGTCTCTTCCTCTACAAAAAAACAGCTCAGTTCAGATCGTAAGATTTTTGTGGTAATTCTCGTGCAGAAAAATTAAAAAAATCCATTACTGTAACAGTTCAATTTATGAAACTAAATGTGTTTGTCCAGATTCACCTATAACTAAATGAACCGCTATAGTAGGGGGTTCAAAAGGATATGCACAGGCACTGCAGTTCATTTTCGGGTGAGCTGCCAGTGTACTTTTGCAACGTGTTGAAAAAATGACTACATTTCCATGGAGAATTGAAATAGATTTGAATCCAATTCTATACTGAATGCAATCCGCATTTCCATGTTAAATTCAATATGTATTGAGATCGAATTGGTTAGGCAAAGTTCGAGAATAAAATAATTCAAGCTTTTATGTTGATCAACTTGGATTTAAGTTGCTGAACCTGTTAAACATATGTTAATTTGTTTTTCTGTATATTTTAAGTGGATTTTGAGGTTAGTGAATGTTTTTGAGAAGAATAAATTGCAAATTATGGAAGTGATAAAAGTGGCTTTGCTGTGTGTTTTATTACACATGTGATTAACGATTTCCACTAATAAAAACAAAACGACAAGCATGCAGCATGTTACGAGTATATTATCTTTGGCATATTCAGAACGATTTGAATATGGTAGGTGTTTCCATGCAACAAATTTTGATCTGATCTTACTTTCTAAGAGTTGACCATGGTTTAGCAATAATTGAACTTCTTTGTTACTGATGCAGAATTGTTGCTCGGATAGCTTGGGTTGCATTTGTTTTCTGTTGTGTTTTAGCCTATAGTGCTAATCGTTTTTTTTTTTTAACTTGTTGGCTCATAAAAGGTTAAAGCAAAACTGGTATACTGATATTAGTCATTAAATGAATGATTTCTAAAGCCTGAAGTTAAGAACAGTTTAATCCAGTACCTTTAACCACACATGCCGAACTGTTCGGATACAACTTTTATTTGCCTACTCTTAGTATTATGTGTTAGACATTTAAGATGTAAGGCAAAATATAGGAATAAGACATACAATGCATAAAAGCTAATGATCCCCAAGCTGCGCAATATACTGTATTTGTATTCTGTCTGAAGCAATTTTCCTCTCACGGGTACGTCATCTTCCATGTGGTGCTACTATGTGCTTAGCAGAGTGATACATTTAAGTTTTGTTTATTTCTCCTTTCAGCTTATAGTGAAAAAGGTATAGTAAGTGAACATGTCGCCTATCTACTCACAATTTCAAATATATTGTTAGCATTTCACTGTTTATAATCACTTCTAATATATTTAACATGTAAAATGATTTTAATATAGATTTCATAGATAAACAGATAGAGAAAAATTGAAATATCAGAGATCTGTTAAAGATATTTCTACCCCCTCCCAAAAAAAAAAAAAAAATTTAATTATAAACTTAAAAAAAACAATTACTTATTCCTTGGTAAATAATAAATTTACAAAAAATGTTTAAAGAACATGACATAATGATAATTCCTAAAAATATATACAGCATAAATATTTGTTAGGTATAACAAACTTAAAATTACAGAAAATAAATAATGTGTTATTTATCAATTAAGTTGTTTAAACTGTAGTCAAATTTATATTGAAAAACTAATTATAATTTGGTAGAAATATTAAATACAAGCAGATTGATAAATCAGCTGTGGCATATCGCTTTTGGTTATTTAATCATGAAATAAAAACATGGAGTTAAATTATTAAAGCAGCTAAATGGACCTATAGAATTAATGATTTGGGAGAAAATATTTTTTATAAAGAATGGAGATCACACAATGAATTTTTAAATACTGGCAACTGATTCTATCAAGAAACTTAGTTTTGCTTTCAGTAGATGGCAATAATATAGCAAACAATGTTACTTAAGTGCAGTTGATGGATTACAAAACATGTTCTGCTTTTCTGTTTAATTAAGAAAAATAAGTGAAGTGTTTGTTACTAATATTAAGAAACTTATATACCTATACTTTAAAAAGTTTTAATTTTATTTTGCTGTAATTAAATATGTATGTATTCATTAGGTTTTAAGACATATAACTACAGCATAACCAAAAAACACAAATTTAAGACCAGGAACTCTTTGGTGTGTCTGTGCAGTTTCAGTGCTGGTATATGAAAATTGCAGATTTCTACCAACCTAACGTTTTCTATGACTTTGCTGGTTCCTATTATCTTAAAAGTAATATTGGGCACTCCAAAATTATGCAAGTGTACACAGAGAGAAAACAAATCAGCTGATAAATGTTAATTTAGGGAAAATAAAGACTGTAACTACATATATTACTGTGTAACTAGTTACCTCCGCCTGGGGTGTCATATGTAGTAAGAGATGTCTTAAACCCTATTTAAAAAAAAAAAAAGATTGCATCTGGAACTGTAATTAGGAAACTAAAATAAATATTACCTTAAATATTACATCTGGGTGACATCCAATAAGCTCTAGTTCTCTGAGGCGATGTCCGGACTGCCTCAGAAATTTCACTATTCCTGAAATGTTGCCATTGGAAAACCGCAACACCTTCAGGTGTTCAAGTGAGGACAATACCGATATGTCACATGTGTCATTTTCTACGCCAAGAACTATCTGTAAATATACCAGACAGGTTTAAAAAAAAAACTAATAAATATAGCAGTACTTGCTACATTTAGCAAAATAATAAAATCAAAGTTGTTGTACACAAATATATATTAAAAGAGAAGAAAATTACAACATGGACTAAGTAAATATATATTTGTATAATGTTCCTGTATGAGCTAAGAAGAATCCAGAACATGAGAAAACATCTATGCAATTTCTGACAGACTGTACACACAAAAGATTCACACTGTCATAAAGCAGAATAAAAGACAACTTGAAAAAGAAAATCTGGTGTATCACACAGTGTATTGTACAGAGGTATTTTTATGTACAACAAATTATGTAACAACATTAAGCAAACAACAGAAAATTTCAAAATACTGTTAAACGTATACTTTTGAACCATATCTATATGTTACAGGATTTTTAGTTCTATACTGACGTACATAGATGCAGACAACATCAGTTTTGTAAACATGTAATGTATTTATTGTATTAATGTTGTTAATAAGAGAATGCAGCTATGTTGTAAATTTCTGATTTATATATAAGTGTAAAGCATTAGAAAATTGTGATTTTATGCATAAATAATTGATATATATATATATAAAATCTTTGTATCAGGTGCACTTAAAGAGAATGGAAAGGAAAAACAGTTGTGTTTCTTGCATAGTCCTCATAAATAGCACATGCATGGAAGGATGCATATATACATGACATTATTATTAGTACAGATGTTAAGTCTTGTATGCAAGCAGTTACACTTATTTACCTGTTGCAAGCAAGGGAACCCCTTGGCAAGTAGTTGAATATGCTTCCCAGTAACCCGATTGCACTCAAAGGTCTTAAGCATTGTGTTACAAATACCAGATCCCGTTCTCAACTTGTCCAATAGGTCTTGAAGCCCTTCATCTGAAATGTTGGTGCCGCTAATGCGAATATCTTCAAGATTTCTTGCATGTGTTCCAATATGTGCAACAGCCATATCTGTCACATTTCTTGACCAGCACACATCTAGCTTTTTGAGCGTTTTTGGAACCTCCATGATTATGTCGTCGCTACAACCATACCAACACTGAAACTCCTACAGAAATATCTTTCCTATTTACTTTTGTACACCAGGTATGTATCAAAAATTGGAATAAATTTCACTTTTGTTACCATAAATACAAAACTATACTATGTGGCTTTTCCTCAATTTAAACGTTTAACAACTGCAACCTTCTACCACAGTAACAATCTTGATGCAAGCTTATACAATATAATTAAAACAATTTTTTTTATTATATTAAACCAAATATTCTTTCTTCTCTTTTAAGCTAAGTATGTTACTAAACAATTTGTATAACAAAATTAGCTTTCATAACTAAAATTAACATGTTTTATTGCTTTTATTCTCAAAAATACTAATTTTGTTCATTGCTCTATAATATTGCCTTTTTTATATATTTTATGCTATGTACATCTATTTCTGAGGAATTCCCTCTGATCATGGAAGTTTCTTATTCAACGGTGGTGTTGTAAGCTAGCCATCATTATTCATATTGTATGTAGTATTTTTGTTTTCTCTACAATGTGCATAGTAGATGGAGAAGGTATTGCATTCCGCTAAAAAATTCAGTATCGAGATTTCACCAGAAATACATGTTTTGAGGCTCCCTGAATAAATAATAAAAAAAATTTTTAGAAAAAGGTCTGCACATGTGTGTAAACAGTGTAACTAAAAAATTAAATGCTGGACAAATATCAAAATACGGTATTTAAGTTCAGCGCCTTCTAAAGATAATACACAAAGATTTTCCAGAAAATCCCTCCACCCCAAACTATCCTTTATGTGGAACATTTTGATTTACCAAAAAATGGCTATAATGATTTTGATTAAAATACCATGTATTAAAGATATTTACGTTACAAAATGTATATCTTGCATTTTCTGGGTATAACTTGCAAAGTCTCTTATTCGAAAGGAAATTTATATAATCTTGCATAACTGGTAAACATTAAGCATTACACGAAACATACTACACAAAAACCATAGGTCTCTTTAAAACCTCAGCTTATTCCAAATAACCTTTTTTGTGGCATCAGCCATTTCTGAGATATCTGTTATTAATGGTTCAAATTGTTCAATAATTAAGTCATTCTTTTAAAGTCCTGTAATTTTAAGTTGTTTCTCAGTATTGCATGGGTGAAAAGAGAATGGAATTTTAAGACCAGCATATAGTGCCCAGTTCTTAAGCGTTGACTATTGCTACTCTCTTTGTAGTGAAATGTGTAATACAGCTATTTCCAGAAAGATTTAGTTTGATTAAAATGAAGTAGGTAGGAAAATAAACTTTTGTAAGAAAAAAATCTGATGTGTTACACTCACATGACTTTCTCTACTCTTGTACAAACTATTTTTACAAATGTTTATTCTCCATATGCTTCATGTTACTCGAGATATCGAGATGTCAATCTTATTGCTAATTTTCTTGTAGATGCAAGGGGAACATGGTAGGTTAATAGTCAAATCTTTTAAGCGCTGGTTGCTATGTGGTGCATTCTATTCTGTTTGCATATCCAGGACATAAAAAATTGAATAACGAATTTGAGAAAAAGTATAAGTATTGGAAAATTTAAGGAAATAACAAGCCATATCTCGAAAATGGTTCACTGAACTAAAGAAATGTATATGACATAAATTGTGTATTTTAATCTACATTGTGTAGTAAAATTTTGTCTATCTCTTATGGTTTACCAGTTATGCAAAAGTCGTTCACAATAAAGAATACTTTTGGAGACATTCCCAGGAAATTCAAGATATACATTTTATTTGTTATAAAAATATCTTAAACATATGATATTTTAATCAAAATCGTTAGAACCATTTTTGAGAAAATTAAAAGTTTCGAAAAATCTTCCATGTAAAGGGTACTCTGGGGTGGGGGATTTTCTTGAAAACCTTCGTGTTGCATCTCTGGAAGATACTGAACCTAAATACCAAGTTTGGTGTTTATCCGACTGTTCATTTCTGAGTTATGCTGTTCACAGACACACACACACACACGGGCATGTTTCCAAAAATGCTTTTTTTTTTGGATTCAGGGGGTCTCAAAACATGTACTTCCGGTGAAATCTCGGTATCGAAATTTTGAGTGGAATACAATACTTCCCCCACTTACTATACGTAGTAGAGAAAGTAAAAATTGTACACAACTAATAGGCGATAGAGGGTAGAAAAAGTAATGTGAATGTAACAAATCAGATTTTTTAGCAATAAATTAAACTGTCAATTAGGAAACATCACACTTGAAGGAACTTTTTTCAAAAATAACAATATTAATAATAGTATGTCTATCTACAAAGAAAGGAGAGGGCAAGAGTAGTAATACAGTCGTAGTTACCTGCTTAACCAAGGCTTTTTATTATGTTTCAACATTTGTGAAGTTTGAGCTTAACTTCTTCGTTATTTGTAATGTGCTTCACAATATTAGGTCTTTCATCCTTCCTCCCCCCGGTTAATCCTGTAAATGAACTGTCCAAAGTTATATGATGAACGCTTGTAAGTTACATGCAACATTTTCATTTATTTTTCTTTGTTTCAAATACTGTCCTGAACAATTCTAGTTACTATCAGTATATGCCATATACATTTATATTTTACTAAGTTAGGGATGAGAAAATAAAAATAATTGTCATGTCTTAACTCTCATACAAATAGTAAAAAACCCATATGGTCACATAACTATTTACAATGTTAATATACTGAAGGCATTACCTGCTTTGTTCTACTGCATGAACACATCCTACTGTATTTAACAGATGTTCTGTTCTTTTACATTATATAGTATTACTCCAGGCTGTCCTGATAGCCTATTCTACTTTATCCCATTCTATTATTTTATTTTATTCTGAGCTACTAACCCATTCTAACATGCAATGCTATCCTAAAGGCTGGTTCACAACCACCCAATAACAGTAACCAGAACGGAAACGAGAACGGGAAGCAAGAAATTTTCATTCACAACAGCCCAGTAAGGAGAACGGGAATGCATATCGATCACAAAGTGAAAGTTAATTTTGCGTATTGGGATTTCATTTGTTTTTAACTGACCAATGACATTTTTTCACCTACTTCCAATTTAGCCAAGCCAATGTCAAAATTCGATAGAGTAAACATTATATCTAAATACATTCATTACATTTCCGATCCCTCTACTTATGCCAAACCTTCATTCCTGTATTTAATGGGATACATTAAAATTGTTTATTGTTCTTTTTTCATTTCCACCAGTTTTAGCTGTTCTTTGTAGCTTTTGCCATTGTTTTTTAGATAATAGCCAGTTTTGAGTTGCATATAAACAAACTACAAATAATCCCTTCACCAGAGAAACCAATGCTAATTAGATTTGCAGATGTTGGGATGAGGTTAGGAAGCACAGTTACTACTAATTCCTTCCAGTTTCATATTTCCAGCTTGCGACTATAGAGAGCACTAGTGGTTGTTTCATGTCACAGCCGCTTAGAATAACATCTAGAGTGGAGAGTCTAATATGCACAATAGGGATCTAATATGCCGTGCCCGGGAACGAGAACGAGAAATTTAAAAGTTGGGCAACTCTTCTTTCCCGTTCCCGGGGCCCAGGAAGGCTTCCCGTCGGTTGTGAACATTCCCATTTGAATACACGTATTTCAACTTTTTCGTTCTCGTTCTGGTTACCGTTCTCGTTGGTTGTGAACCAGCCTTAATGGCATCTACTATCCAATCATGTCCCAATATTCTCCTCAATCCCTTTTTACTACCTGATCCTATCCTGTTCCCAATCATACCCTACCATACTCCTTTCAACCACTACATTCTAACACTCCATCCTAACATGGTATGCTATCATAATTCCATTTCCTACCCAATCACATCCTCGTACTGTATCTTAACCTGCTAGGCTATCTTAATTGTATGTGTTATCCTATCCCATCACATTCTATTACCACATCCTAGTACACCATCTTATCACATTCTATTGCCCAATTATATCCTGTTACCCAGCCTATTACATAAACCTACTCCACCATCCTATTCTGCTACTTTATCTTAGTCCATTCTATTTCCCAATCTTATCCTATTACCTATTCTATTATGAGACACTACTATCCTATGCCAATAAATACTTCAATATGGTCAAAAAATAAACCACACTCCTCCAACATTTGAAATTATATTCAGTAATCTCTTCCACATATTACATCTTCCTCTTTCCATGTTTTGGAAAATTCAATCATATTTTCTGTCATTTGGTTCTGTCGGGTGGGTACTACTACCTTCTTTAAACTGCTGAACAAGAATCTTAAAACACTGAACCCACAAGTAACATATAACTTGAAAGCAAATTATAAATTGATTAATCATCATGTCCACAAACTCTCACAACAAACTAAGAGTTCAAAATACCACCAACATATATTGCATCTATAACTTACAAGTTATTAACCCCCAAACTACACAGGAATGTTAACACATTTAGCAACAAAGTACTACTACTACTGCTGCTGCTGCTGAAAACGAATGAATAAGTCAAACACACTATACACCACAGGTAAGGTAAACCAAGCTAGAAAATGTCTGCTTTGTAAACATTTACATTATTACCTTGACTGATTGCTTACTTGAATGCTGACATACTTACTTCAAGACATGGCAAATAGCGCAAAGCCATGGCAATGCTCTCCCTTTCTGCTGGAATTATGCAGCGTCGCATTCTCAGTGAATGAAGACTGGTGAGAGTCCGTATCCTGATACACATGAGTGGGAAACATGCCATTATGTGGGACAAGTCTAGAGCAGATGTTAATGGCAAAGCTACTGCTCTCACCAATCTATGCAAATCTGCAGCAGAGTTGCCATTGTGTCCATATGTAAGCAGTTCATCTATCTGCCTTATTAGTCTCGATGTAACCTGGAGTGCAATAACATTAACATTTTTTTCACTGTATACAGAGCATCTAGCACAAGTAATGTGATACAGGGAACCTAGGATCACAGTGTAACAAGGGGGAACAGAAGACTACGCATAAGCTCAATGGAGGTAATAAAATTGAAAGTATGAATAGTAAGAGGGTATATACTTAAATGTCCACTTAGTAACTAAAAAGATAATAACTGACAATTTTTTATTGTGAAGAAACTAATATTTTTAGGGAGAAATTATACTGAAAAAAAATGGTCTAATTAGGCAACAAAAACCAGGGAAAAAAATGAGGATAAAATCAAGAAAAAATATAACTGAAGTAGGAAATTATTTAGTTAAGAATTAAATGGTTCAGACACATCTGTAAACAGAATGTTCAAGAGAGTAAAAGCACATTAGACATGTTTAAAAACGTAAACAGGGACCAACAACTTGATAAACTCAGTACTTGAGCTTATTGGTCCCCCAGGGATTCAGCAACTTAACCCTTTGCGACGCATAGCGTAGTAAAGCGTAGTGAAATGATAAATGCCCTGCTGCGCATAGCGTAGTAGAACGTAGTAAATGTGTTTATCGTTTCATATAGGTTCTGCTTATGCTGACCTCAGCTTTTAGGAGCTGTGTTGATGTAAACGTACTCCTGCTGCATTGTTCCAGCGATTTCGCAAGCCAGAATGTAATACCAAACCATAAATGGCTCTGTTTACAGCAGGGTGCAGTTGTGTAAGTAAGCAGTTTCCTGTCGCATTTATAGCCATATCAGTACCATGGAGGCTGTTCCAAGTACATCACGGTCTAGAAAACGTTGTAGTGAAAAGGTATTGGTAACAGACGAGGAAATACTTGCAGCAGTTTACGAGGAATTAGATCGCGAAAGTAGCTCCGACGAATCTTGGTTCGGTGAGTTAGTGCAAGACAGTGATAAGGAACAAAGTGACAGTGAGAGTGCTGAGAGACAGGCAGTAGAACAGGGGGCTAAAGCTAGTGAAAGACAAATTAAAACAAAAGCAATACCGGCACAGTGGACCTCTAATTTGACTTTCAATAAGTTAGAAACATTTTCATCCCCTACAGGTGCAAATCATTCTATTCCTACAGGAAGTCCAGAAATAGATTATCTTGAACTTTTTATAGATTCCAAATTTTGCGGAAAAATCGCGGAGGAAACCAACAGATATGCAGCTCAGATTCAAGCTAAAAAGGCGGATCCAAAATGGGAAGTTACAAATTCAAGGGAGATACAGGTTTATTTAGGTATTTTGATATATATGGGGATGATGCATTTACCTGAAACCAGAGATTACTTTTTGGGGGATTTTTGCATTTGCCCAATTGTAAGACAAGCAATGACGTTGCTCCGCTTTCAAAAGATATCGCAGTACCTTCACCTTAATGACGAATCTGCAAGGCCACGATTAGGGGTAGATTCTTGCGATTATCTGTATAAAGTACAACCTGCTTTAGACATAATCAAAAAGTTTGCGAGTGTCTACAAACCAAATCGTGAACTTTCTGTTGACGAAGCAATGATAGGCTTCAAACGACGCATTTTCTAAAACAATATATGCCTGCTAAATGTACAAAATGGGGGATAAAGGCATGAGATATTGTAAAAGTGGGTATTTATTGAAATGTAAAATCTATCTGGGAAAAAAGGAGGCGAGAAACAGCGATCTTCTACTTGGGGAACAGGTTGTTTTAGACATGTGTTAAAAATATACAGGGTTTTGGCATCACGTATATTTTGATAATTTTTTTTTTACTTCGAGGCAGCTAATGAAATTACTTTTGGACAGTAAAATGTATGCGTGTGGTACAACTCGTGCTAGAAGGAAAGACTGGCCAAAACAACTGAAATTGAAAAGGGGCTAATCTCGCAAACTGCAACATGAAGGCGTAACTGCGGTTGTTTGGCATGATAACAGGGACGTTCTTTATTATCTACAAACTCGTAATATGGCAGGCATTGATCTGGCAGACCAAAGGAGGGAGTATTACGGTGTCGGGCGACCCTAAAAAAAGGGTGGAAATATCTGTTCAATTTTGTAGTGAATGTTGCTATCGTTAATAGTTTTATTATATACGACATTTCGAACAGACCTACTTCTACAGCTCATGGCAATAGGCTTCTTTACTACAGGCAAAACTTAGTGCAACAGTTAATCGCAGACTTCACGTCGCGTAAGCGAGCGGGATTTCAGCATAGCCTACCTTCTGCTACTCCTGCACCAAGTTCTCTTCACACCCTCGTCAAAATTCAAGGCCGGGTGAAATCGTGTGCTCAGTGCATAGTGAAGAAAAGGAAAACACCATCAGGTCGTGGCATACAGTTACAACACAAGTGCAAACAGTGTGACATTGCGTTGAGTAGAATTGGGTGCTTCCTCAATTATCATGAGGCAAAGGGGGTGGAAATTCAAAACTAATACAAGGGTGTACATACGCAACCATTAATAATCTTAAGTGTATACATAACATTTGTATGGTGCAAGAGAATAGTCTAGCTAACATTTTATGGACATGTTGCAATATCTTCACTGCAATAATGGCAGGGATGTAAACATTTTAAGAGTGAGTACCATAATAATTTTGCAGAAATTATTGCATTTATTTTACTTAAGTATAGCAGATTTTATTCCGGTTTTTAATACCCTAAAGTAACGAATTCCATTGCCATTAATATTGCGGAGTTATAAAGATGCATTGCAAAGGGGTGCATGTACGAGTGTACACGTATATAAGTGTTGTTTGTCTACAAAGGGGTTGATGTTTGCAGTTTTAAATTATGGAAATAATATTTAATCTTATTTACTTCAAACCAATTTTAAATGAGTTATTAATTAATCAATTTCATTTAGCTACTAAAACATATAATTAGGCGTGTATATAGGCCACTTTTAGTTTAACATCTGTAGTAGCAGCTCAGAATTTAAATGGACACAATTCTGCTTGGAGAACAACCAGCTAATACTCTATGCGCAGCAAAGGGTTAATATAGTGATTTGTAAAACTGATTACTACATGGATTATCAATATAATTAAATATTCATAATGCTTAATATTAGCAATAAAAAGCTTAGTGGGATATAGCAGAGCAACAACTGCATGGTGTCACATTTTTAGGTACCTGATATTTACTGTGCAAACAAACACTAGTGACTTACACACTTTTGTAAGAAAGAAGTTAGGCACAGTCATGCATTATTAAGTTTCTACTATTGGTCGTCAGAACTTTGGAACACCAATACCACTTATAAAATTACTTACTCATACTTAATGTTTTGGGAATAATTGTCCCCATCCTCAGCATGCAGGTTCTTAGCGGAACTGATCTCGTGATTGTTCATTGATAGTGGAAGCAAAATAAACTTTTACAGCTCAGGGTTTGCTAGTGGTATTCCATGTTCATCAGTTGATTTTCTTGTATGAAGTTTTCTTTTAAGTGTCTAGTTCTGATGTACATCTGGTGAGTTTTAATAACAGCATAGAAACGTTGCTCCACAATAACGTAAGATTCAGGGCCGCAAGATAAAAATCTACAAAAATAGTTGCTCAGAATGTAACAAAATCTACACAGGCAAGGCTAAAGAAATCTGGAAATTACGCTGAAAGAACATAAGAGGTGCATAAAATGGAGAAAATTGCATCACATCACTTCCAGCCAACCAAACATAATGTTCCTATAACCCACCAGTGACTGAGATGGAAACTTGGAAGAAAATCATCATTATAAAATGCAAAATTCAACAGATGAACTTGGATTTACACTACCAAACCAGCCTCCTGGAAGCTTAGTTTACTGCTGCAACAGGCCACAACTAACAAAGAAGAATGGGATCAGCCCCACAAAGAAGCAGATTGGGACAAATGCTTTTTTAACATGTACAAGGTAAGAAATGTTTGTATTTCAAAGTTTTGACTCGCCATTAGTACAATTTACTAGTGACTTTATAATTTCACGCTGGATGTATGAAAGCTAAGGTTGGAAGGTTCAATCATATATATGATACCTGATTGGCCATGATGGGAGGAATGGATTCCTCAAGTAGCTCACCAAACTTCTCACATGCTCTCCAAACATTTTCGTCTTGTGGGCACTTCAAAAGTTTACAGCCAAGATTTGATACAGTGCAAGAAATTGCTTCCAAGGCCAAAGTTTCAAGGCGATTTGGATGAAATTGTAGTCCCATTTTGTTGGATAATACCTCTTTTTTTAGCTTCAGGGGTATGTATACAGAAAGAAGTCTGCAAGTTAAAAAAAACTGCTTTTTTACATTTACATGACTTTCTCTAAAAAAAAAACTATGATTTGTTTCTCTCTCTCTTCTACTAACTATTCCTACAAAAGTTTATTTTCCAACTACTTCACGTTAATTCAAATAAATGTTTGCAGAAGTGGTCTCATTACACATTTTGTTCTAGGTACAAAGGGAATACAAGAGACTAAAGTTACAGTTAAATGTTTTAAATGTGGGTCGCTATATGCTGGGTTGGAAATTTCATATTTTTTCCATGACATTGTGAGGAACAAAGTGAATTGTGACAACTTCAACAACTACTCAAGTATTGAAACATTCAAACCAATAAATGAGAATATCTTGAAAATGGCTTATACCACCATAAAAGGTATTGGAAATAAATTGTGAGTTTTAAAGAGTTCTAGATTTTTGTGTAGAACATTTTTGTCTATCTCTCAAAGTTTACCACTTATACAAAATGAACTCTGAATGAAGTGAACTTCACAGGCTTTTAGCAGAAAATTCAATATTTTTTTAGTCATAAAATATAAATGTGTCGTATTTTAATAAAAACCATTACAACCATTTTTGGGAAAATGAAAAATTGATAATTTTTCCATGTAAACAATAATTTGCCATGGGAGGATTTTCTTAAAAATCTTCATGTAACATCCTCGCAAGTTGCTGAACTTAAATATAAAGGTAGAATCAGGTGACTGAAAAATTCAATGCCATAGCCAGGATTTGAACCATTATTCCATTAAATATAAAGTTTCATATTTATCTGACTTATGCTGTTCAGAGACACACTTTTCTAAAAATGCTTGTTTTAGATTCAGAAGACCTTAAATCATTTATTTCTGGCTTTGGGGTAAAATGCAATATTTTCTCTAAATACAACCACTAAGTGTTACAGAAAGAAAAACACTTACATTAGCTGTTTTTGTTCAATTCTTATAACTCTTATACATAATGGCCCTAGAAACAAATGCAGACCAAATTTTAGAGTCATAGCTTATAAATAAAAAATAATATTTACAGTGTTACAAACCTATGTAGCAACTATATTGGATTCTTGGTATTTAGAAGCAAGGAATATTGTTGTCTTTGCACTATGAACAAAGAAAGTACATCAATAAGTGAAACAGAATAAATGCTTACCATAAGTAAGCATTTATCCTGCCAATATCAAAGCCATTGTGACATGAAAGCATAGGTAATTTCCACCTTAACAATTTTCAATCACTTTTTCATGACCTAATTGCCTTGGTACATAATGGAAAACTAAAGTAACCTTTGTATACAAAGGCTGAATGGTAATGCCCACTAAAATATTCCAGAGCACAAAGATTTAATTATGCTGTTGAATTGGTGTGATACAGTTGTCTAAGCATCTTCATTTTAAAGTGCTCTTTTTTATGGTCAAGATTCCTAAAATGTTTGTTATATTTTGTACTGTAAACTGATGATGGAAATGGATGTGACTTTCTTAAGGTAAGTTAATTGAATAATAATTATAACAAGTAATGCATATGTGTTGCTGCAAACAGTACATTAAAAATTGACGTAGGCATGATTGAATGTTGATGGAGAATATGAGGTAGGAAGGGAAGAATTCAGCTATCTCCTAACTTCTACACATTTGTTGGCCTTCCTAAAAGAAAACCTCTACAGGATTACCCTATTCCAGAAATTAAAATCTGGAAGAGATGAGAAAGAAGTACATAAGATAATTTGATATCCTCTTAAGATAAATACTTAATACTATTAACAATCCTGTTCACAATAAAAATACATACAGCTGATGGTAGCAACTGCTATTTTGACTTAAGACTAAAACTTAAAATCAGTCATTACCTCAAGTTGTTAATTATGATTATAAGGGGAAAGGGGCAACGTCAGTGATTAGAGGGTGTAAATATAGAATACCAGATATAAATGTTAAGTGGCTAGAGAAAATATATAACACAGTAGTTGAAGAAAAAATGTTATATGGAAGTGAAATATGGGGAGTAGAAGGAGGCTGGGAAGTGATGGATATGGTGCATAGGAGTTTTTGTAGAGAAGTTTTAGGCTTGCCAAATGCCACAGTAAAGGAATTTGCCCTAATTGAAATGCAGAGAGTGGGAAGAAAAGGGGTAATAATGGAGAGAGCTCTTAAATATTGGTACAGACTATTAAATTTAGAAGAGAAGAGCTTTTTGAGGCAGTGTCTGGAATTTCAAGAAAGGAGCTTAAAGAAAAACAGGTGGAGTTATAGTATACAAACTAACTTGGAAAATAGTGGTCTGGGAAAAATTTGGAGAAGGAGGGAAAATAATGTTAAGGGTTTTTGGAAAGAAGCTAGGCGAAGGTTTGAAGATATAGAAATACAAAATTTATTTAGTAACATTGGGAAGAAAAGTTCCTTGGAATCATATATATTAATAAAAAATGTATGGGCTAGAGAACAGTTTGTGGATAACTCAAATACGGAACAAAGAGAAAGTATAGCCTGGGTACGAGCAGGTGTATGGAGACTAATAGGAATAAGAAATGGGTTCCCACAGAACCAGTGTCCAATATGTAGGGAAAGAGAAGATTTACAACATATCGTTTTTGATTGTAAAGGTACACAGCATTGGAGAAAGCAAGCTATAAATGGGAAATGGTTAAAACTGGACAGGAAAGTAGCCTTAAGCAAGATTTTTAACAAGGATAATAACAAGGTAGGAGAGTACATGTCCAAAGTAAAAAAGGAATAGTTATGGACAATAAAGAGAGATGTGAATTAATTTCATCATGAGATGTTAAGATATGTAATTATATTATCATTATTATAAAATTAGTATTAGATTATCCTTTTGGTATTACTACTATTATTATAAATTTTTTATGTTATAAAAAGAAAGTAATATGGGTAGAATATGGCAAGATAACAACTTGGGCTGATGTGTAGCCATATTCTAAGGAAGATTGCTAGCACAAATAAATAAATAAAAAAAATTATTATTATTATTATTATTATTCCTCTCATGGACTTAGGTTAGTTTCCAATCAAGAGAATTGATCTATCCTCAAATTGCATTACTGATTGATTATTTATGTATAAATTCATTACCTCAAATTGTATTCTGTAAACCATAACTATTTTGCCTTGATTGGGAAAAACAATACAAATCCGAAGTTCGCAGGATGGAAGGTGACCTATGATCATCCTTTTTAACTATGTAAAAGCACACTGTTTTGAGTGTTTTTCCTTAATATACTTTTTCCATAAAGCTTTACGTTGGGATAATTATTACTTTATTTTGCACAATATTGCAATACAGCAAATTTAACAGGTTAACTTTTAATAAAACTAATAATTAAAATGTAGTGTTTAAAACAGTGGAGCATGTCTATAAGATGTTAAAACACTGGTCAGCAGATTAAAAACACTTGTTGCTCCACTTACTTAAAATTCTTATTCAAACATGTTTCGAAGAGACGTGCTCTTCATCCTCGTGCTCTTGCTGCTTTAACATCTTAGGTTAACTTTTAATTCTTCAAATTCTGCTGCTGTGGCAATGAACAAATAAACCAAAAACTGCACATGATTGTAAAGTAACCTTAACATCATATGGGAGTGAGAAAGCATTTACAATATTATGCAAATTATTAATAGTACCACTTATTCAATAAAGGTAAATAAAAGCTTGAGAAATCCAAGTTACAAGATTATGCTTCCTTTCTTTGTGAATATAAAACTCTGTGAATAATTAAAGCAAAACAAGAACAGAAAATCAATAAGAACTTATTTTTCATGTTTAAAGTAACCCTTCAAAATGTACACCCCTTGCCAACACACAAGCATCATGTTTCTCCAATTCTGCTGCACTCTATGAAATAAGTCCAGGTTATTTTTTATTTCTTCTGCTGCTGTATTCTTTCTTGCAATGTTTCCACATCAGGCACTTCTGCAATGCATATGCAAGTTTTCATATCAGCCCAAAGAAAAAATCTGATATGATACATTCACATGACTTTCTCTATTCTCTATCACTTATTAGTGGCATTATTCTTATGAAAGCTTATTTTTCTATCTACAAGATTTTAATCCAAACAAACCTTTGCAGAAATAATGTATTAAACATTTCCTTATAGATATAAAGAGAACAGTGATAGTCAAATGTTTAAGACCTGGATGCTATATGCTGCCCTTAAAATTCCATACTGTTTCCATGCAATGATGAGAAACAAATGAATGTTGAAAGGACTAAGAGAATGACCAAGAAATCAACAATATGAATCTTTAATAACAGATATCTCAGAAACGGCTTATACCACAAGAAAACTTATTTGTAATAAAAATGTATGTTTTAAAGAGATCTACATTTTTTGTGTAGTACATTTTCATCTGTCACTTAACATTTGCCAGTTATACAAGATGAAACAATTTCTTCCAAATAAAGTGGACTTCATAGACAATTCCCAGAAAATTCAAGATATACATTTCATTTGCATGTAAATATATTTAATATGTGGTATTTTAATCAAAATCTTTAAAGCCATCTTTTAAAGAATAAAACATTTTGAAAAATCTTCCACATAAAGGGAGTCTGAGGCAGTGGATTTTCTTGAAAATTTTTGTGTCGCATCTTTGGAGGGTACTGAACCTAAATATCAAGTTTGGTATTTATCAGACTTTTCATTTTTGAGTTATGCTGTTCACAGACACACACACACGCCTTTTACTAAAAAGGCATTTTTTATTCAGGGAAACTCAAAACGTGTATTTCTGGTGAAATCTTGGTATCAAATGTTTGGGTTGAATACAATACTTCCCCTACTTGCTGTACATAGTAGAGAAAGTAAAAATCAATTGGATTTAGATCTGGCAATGTTGGTGGCCATCCTATTGGTCCATTCCAAGCAATCATTTTACACAGGTGTAGTGGAGATAGCCACATGTGGCTCTAATTATATGCGGAGGTGTGCCATCATGTAATAGCCACATATTCTTACTGCCATGGGAACGTCCGTAAGCAGAACTGGTAACATTTCTTGAAGAAATTGGATATAGATAGCTCCTGTCAAAACCTGACGAAGAATCCAAAGACCGATTAATGTGTTTCCTGTGATTCTTGCCGAAACATTTACAGAAAATCTGTGCTGAAAGCTGTGTCTTATTGTGTGTGGACTGTCGTAAGCCCAGGTGTGTTCATTATGGCAATTAGTTACTCCATTTCTGGTAAATGTTGTTTCAGCCATTTTAAGAATTTTAAGGGGATAGATCCTTCCTTGTTGAAGAAACCATTTGGAAAATGCTACCCTTGGCGCATAATCTGTGTCAGAGAGACAATGGACACACTGAATATGATAACGGAATAGTAATTCTTCTTTTAATGTTCTCAAAACAGTCCAATGGGATACTCTGATAGTGGAATATTCACACCTACTGCTTCCAGGGTCTTCTTCCACCAAGTGAAGAATTTTTTCTTCTTGTGCAACATTTCTTTGACCAACTCCTTCAGTATGAGATGTGCTTCCTGTATCTAGAGCTCTTTGACAGATGAGAACAAATGTCCTGGTGTGCATCTATTTGGAAATCTTTCTTGATAAATTCTTGCTGCATTACGATGTGTTTCACCATAAATGAGAGTCGTCCTCCGTGGACTGGTGGTACCGTGCTAGCCTCTAGTTCCCAAGGTCGCGGGTTCAAACCCGGCGGAGGGCGATGGATTTTTTCGGGCGTAAAAATCGTTAGCACGGCTTCCTTCGGAAGGGAAGTAAAGCCGGTGGTCCCGTGTCGTAGATTTACGGCACGTAAAAGAACCTCAAGCCTGATAAAGAGGCCTCTGAGCAAAATTACAGGTGTTTCACGCCCAATATAGAATGGGACGCTAAGAACCATAGTAGTTAAAGAGCGTCCATAAATAAAACTAAATTTTAAATTTAAAACCATAAATGAGTAGCATTTCAAGCCCGTCAGCATTAGTAAAGTGAGCCATTCTGTAACTGATAATCCACTGTTTTGAAAACAAGCCATAAGCGCAATAAACAAACAGCTGAAGTGCATTTCTTTTGAGCTTACAGTGTTGTCATGCTGTGTAGTCTTGTGGCTAATGATGTAGATTCAACTCCAACAAATTTGGAAAGCTTATAACAACAGTAAGTGTGAATTGTTTAATGCAAAATGTATTTAAACATGCAGAAAATATTTATCTTTCAATTTTCTGTAAGAAATATTTGAAAAAGTATTGAAGTTTCATTAAATCTTCATTTAAAATAGTTAATATTAAGCAATTTTCGCTTTTTTCTCAAAAACTACTTTAAAACAGCAAAACTGCACTAAGATTTTTTGTTCTATTCATTACAAAGAGACATCCTGGTCAAAGATGATCATAGGTCCTTTCCACCCTCGATAAAATTAAAATGAATAGAGTTTTGCAATATTTCTATACCTATTTTTATAAAGTTATTATAATATTAAACTATATATTTTATAAACTAATTGAAACTAAGGAAAACTCACATATTATCATCTTCTTATACTTCTCTATTCTACAGATTATTAAAGAAATGTTCTTTCTTAGAAATCCATTTATGGAACTGGATACTGACAGTATAAGAAATTGAGCTTTCAGAATCATACATTCATTATATATTTTAATAAGTAGAAATTTGCTCTGAAGTTTTTCACTTCCTTTTTGTAGCCTTATAAAACTCAAATGCTTTAAGAATGCCTATTTGGAAACTGCAGCCAGGACTTCACTATAATGCTTACTATACTGTACATAAGAACCATACCTGATAATAAAGACTTTGTAAAACTAACAAAATAAAGAATTAGTTCTTACTATCAACTGTCTGTACTGCTCATGCATTGATTCTGGGATATTAGGGTGCTCTGAAGGAATTGTTCAATATACTAGGACAACGGAGACAATTATAGGATTTCTGTAGCATCCCCCCCAAAAAAAAATCACACGCACACAGCAACCCATACAAATGTATCCCATGGTATATCAATGGACGGAAATCCCTATCTGGCTCTATGAAATTATAACAATGGCTGGGGTATAAATGCTAGGAAAAAAAAGTGCAATTTACATTTGCTGCACTTCATTAATCCTACTAGATAGATAGATACTTTATTTGTACATTTTTCATACACAATCTTTTTTTTTTTACAATATTTCACTTATAAACTAACTTAACCTACTTGTACAAATTTTTTTGCCTGCTATACTACTACTTTTGCCTGGCACCCAGGCCTTCTGGCTCATCTAACCATCCCTTGCTGCCTTTTATCCCTATTGCCCATCCACTTCCTCCTCTGTTTGCCCTTCTGCCTTTCTTATCTCTCTTACTTTTCTAATCCATTTCTGTTTTACTTTCTTTAGAAACTCCCCCATACTCTTATTTTTCTTTTCTTCTATTCTTGTTAACATTTTAATTGCTACTATTTTTCCATCCGTTTTTTCCCATTTATCCTCCAATACCTCTCTTCTCCTTTCTGCCAGTTCTTTACATTCTATCATATAATGCTCTGTGCTTTCACTACCTCCGCAAAATTCACAAATTCCGTTTTTTCTATCTCTTAGTCCTCTCAGATACAATGATCCTGTTCTCATCCATGCAAACGCTTCTTTTTCCACTCTATTACAATAATCCACATACCCTTCTCTTCCCCATTTCCTTTTTACTAATCTATAAAACCCTAGTGACCTTTTATTCTGTAAGCTTCCCCAAATCTCTTGCCTTTCTATGTCTTCCACTCTGTTTCTTACTGTTATCCAGAAGCCATTGCTATTTCTTTCTCCTGCTCTCCAAATATCTCCCATTCCTATCTTCTCCATAATTTTTCTACCTCTGTCCACCAGCTGTTTTTGCTTTTATTACTGTTTTGTTGTTCCTTGCAAATTTCCCCTTCATCTTTTCTCATGCATCTAAACCAAAATTTCAATATCCTTTCTAGTATCACTCCCTTTCTTCTTATTCTTCCTAATTCCACTAATGCTACTTCCCCTTGTGCTGATCTTGGTAACCCCAATAGCTCTTTACAAAACATTCTATAGCTCTGATCTATTTTTTTTGTTTAATTCGGATCCCCCCAAATTTCTACTGCATATAACATTCTTGCTTCTACCAATGCTTCATACATTCTTTCTATCCGTTTAGTTGGCATTTCTAATTTGTATTTGCACATCCTTACTCCAATCATTGCCGCCTTTCCTTTAGCCATAACCTTCCTACTACGCGCTCCCCATTCACCATTACTCCCCCAAATAATCAAACTCTTTGAGAACTTGTAACTTTAAAGCTCCCATCTGCCATTTTGCTTCATTTTTAAGTTTATTTCCTTTTTTAAATACCATAACTTTTGATTTATTTATATTTACTTTAATTCCCCATTCTTCGCAGAATTCATGTATTTCGTTGATTGCTTTCTGCAATCCAATTACCATTATAGCCCCAACCATAAGATCATCTGTGTATAATAGACTTGGTATCTCTCTATTTACTATTATGGGACAGTGTGCATTTCTTTCTTTCACTCTTTCTAATATGTCATCTATAAATATATTAAATAATATAGGGCTCAATTTGCATCCCTGTCTTAATCCCATTTTTTGTTCAGTCATTTCTGTAGTTCCATTATTTTTACATCTTATACAAAATTTTATGTCTATAAATCTTTTTGATTTCTTTTATAAAATTTTCGCTTACCCCTTTCTTGCTTAATTTATAAGCTAATGCTTCTCTATTTATTGAATCAAATGCTTTTTCAAAGTCAGCAGAAAACATGTATATCCTTCCTCTTTTTCTGCTCAAATACTTATATATTATAGTCTTTATTTTAAATATATTATCTATTTATTTAAAGGTGAGTCGGAATTGTTACACTAACATCACTTAAGTTTACTCACTTAACATGTTTCGGGAAACGGTTGTTCCATTGCTGGAATCTATAAAATCAATTGTTCAGATTGCAATAAAGTACACATAGGTAAGACAAAAAGAAACCTAGAAACTAGGCTAAGGAGCACATGAGATGTATCAAATACAAACAAATGGACAAATCTCCAGTTTCACACCATTTTTGGATCACTAATCACAACATCAAACCCAATATTACATTAGTCAAACCAGTCAAATTTGCAGCCGAATTAGATGCATGGGAGAAGATCACAACACACATCTAATGAATTTTGATTTGCCGCCACCAAATCCTCTCTGGAAGTACATTTCTCCACCACAAGATGCCACCACAGTATCCAGTCCAAAAAACGGAAACACCAACAACACGGGCCAGTCGGATTATCTTCTGATGGAATCAGAAGGAGGATGGAAACAACCGTTTCCCGAAACATGTTAAGTGAGTAAACTTAAGTGATGTTAGTGTAACAATTCCGACTCACCTTTAAATAAATTCAATACACATCACTGTTTCTAGCTTCTTTTCATTACAATATCAATATTATCTATTGTTTGTTTACTTTTCCTAAATCCTGCTTGATATTCTGGCAGTTTTCCTTCCTCTTCTACCCAATTTTTTAATCTATCAGCCAATATACCTGTGTATATTTTCCCTAATATTGATAGTAAACTTATTCCCCTATAGTTTTCTGGTCTATTTGCTCCTCCCTTCCCTTTGTAGATTGGTACCACCATACTTATTTTCCAACATTCTGGCACATCATTTTTTTTCTTTAATTTTATTTAATAGTTTTGTCATCACATTTAAACCATTCTGTTTTTCCACATACATTTTCCAAAGTTCCCCTGGTATTCCATCTATTCCTTTTGCCTTGCCTTTTTTTATATTCCTTATTTGCTGGTGAACTTCCAGCTCTGTGATTTTACCATCTAATTTCTCATTGAGTATTCCTCCTAGTCTTGCTTCTATTGCATTTAACTTTACTCGCTTCCTGTCTCCTATTAGCTTTCTAGAGTACTAGTTCCCATATTTTTTTACTATCCTTACTCTCTATTTCTGTCTTTAATTTCCTTTCTATATTTCCTTGTCATTCTTTCCTCTTAGCCGCAAGCAAACCTTTATATTGTCCCTTAAGTTTCACTAGATTTTGTCTATCCCTTTCTTTCTCTGATCTCCATATAATGAGTTCTTTAGATACCTTCCGTTTTTTTGCTCTACATTCTTCATCAAACCACCCTTTAATTTCTTGACCTTTTCCGAATCTTCTTTCCATCCCTATTCCTGCTCTTGTTAATAATAATTTCAATAGCTGTAATGCTTTTTCTGGATTCCCCTCATCCATAGCCATTTTTATGTCACATTCGACAATCTGACTTGCCTTTAAAGTCCTCTTTTAATTCCTCCCTCCATTTATACACTTTTATTATTTTTATTCTAGTTATTTCCTTATCTTTTACAATCTGTTCTAAAACATTTATTTCCATCATTAGTGGAAAGTGATTACTACCTACTACTTCATTTATTATTTTAAATATAGTAATTCTGTTCTCCAGTTCCTCACTACATTCCATATAATCTACTACACTTTGTCCATTTGCATTTACAAATGTAAACTCCCCTTTCTCGTCTCCTTCCATTACTCCATTACATATTAACAAGTTATTTATCTCACAAAATTCTAGTAATTTATTTCACTCTGTCCATACTTTTCCTTGGCCTTATCACATCCCTATCATACTCTTCCTGCTCTTTATCTAATGACCTATTCACCCCCCCCCCCCATTTCTATCATTCAAATCTACCATCACAATAAATTCTATCTCTGGCATCTTTTCTCGTATTTCTTCCATGTCTTCTTTGAGCTTACTATAAAAGTTACTGTCATGAAAATATGATACTTCTGGTGGATTGTATACCACCCCTATTCCTAGTCTTACTCCATTATTCTGTTTAATTATTGACCATAACACATTGGGACCTCTATTCTCCATTTTTTCTATATCAATAATTATTTTGGTATCTTTCTTTATAAACAGACCTACTCCTCCTGATGCTCTTCCCTTGTCGTACCTTTTTCTCTATAAACTTATAACCTTCTATCTCTACTCTCTCTTCTTTTCCCAATCATGTCTCTGCTACTCCTACTAAATCCATAGAACACATAATGTGTTTTATTTCACCACTACCTATCTTACTTCTTAGTCCACATTCCAAAACATTACTCTTAACCCCTTTCCCTATTTATTCTTTGGCTGCTCTTGGAATTTAAAACTCTCCATCATTTTTCTGTATCTCGTAGTTCTAGGCTCCCTTTCCCTTTCTTCTCTTTCATCCCCAAACTGTATGTAATGCTTGGATATATTATGTAATCCTTTCTTTTTTATTATTTCTTCTGCCTCACTCATGGACCCTAGCAATGTCACTTCCTCATTTTGCATTTTACCCCCCTCTGCACCTTCGCTTCTCATTGTCCCCTTTCCCTCATTTCTCAAAATTCCTGCTGCCCACCCTCTTCTTTCTTCTGGTCTTTCCTTTTCAATCATTTCGCTCACCAATGTTGCTTCTTCGCCTTCTCCTTCGACTCCCAGCTCTTCGTCCTCTCTTCCCCTCATCTCTTGTAGGTATATCTCCCTTACCTCCTCCTTTCGTCTCTCTCCGGAGCTGCTTCTCCCCTTCCTTCTACCTTCCCATTCTGCTGTCATTCTCTTGTGCTGATGCCCTCTTCCTACCCATATTTGGTTTTGCTGACATCCTGCTGACAGTCTCATCTTTTGTTCTGTATTTTCCAGCCATTCTGTATTTTGCTGCAACGCTTATGTTCCTCTGGTTTAATTTCTTTTAATACTCATATTCCAATTTTCACCTTCCACTATTAATTGTAGACCTCTTAAATATGCTTTTTTTTTCTACCTCCCTTGCTTCATTCATTTTCTTAATTAATTCTTTCCTTTGGTCTTGTTCCTCTTTCGTGTAATCCTGCTCTATATATATTTTTGACCCCCTTATTCTTCTTGTTTGACTTAAAATCTCCCATTTCTTTCTCATTGTTATCAATTTCAAAAAGATAGGTCTTGGTCTTCTTCCTTTCTTGCCTATCCTAAACATATCTTCTATTTCCCCTCCATACATCCGTATTCTCATCACATCTTCTATAATTTTATATACCATTTCATCCAGATTTCTCCTGTCCTCTGTCACCCCAAATATTACGCAATTTTTTCTTCTCTTATCCCTTTCATATCTTTTTTCCATCCCATCTATTCTTTATTTACATTCTGATATCTGTTTCTCCATTTCTTCTCTCTGAATTTTAATTGCTTCTTTCAGCTCTCTTGTATTGTTATCCATTCTTTTCCCTAGTTGCATTCCCATCTCCCTTATTTCTTTCATTATTTGTTCATTTCCATTGGTCCTGGGTTCTGTTCCACTCCTCCTATTATCAATAATATCATGATTACCATCATGATAACTCTCCATATCTGAGTTTCCATTTTTATTTTTCCATCTTTTCTTATTTTATTTCTATCAAAACTTCCAATTCTACATCGGTACGTTTGAACGTCCACTCCCATTTTCCTTGTCACCATCTATTAGCAAAACATACATGTGTATCACAGTTCTAACGTAATGTCACTAATAATCTAACTTCATCCGTCTAACCTCAAAAAGCCTAATGTTTACTTCCGAGGTTTATACAGCTTCCTGAGTAGAATAACATTACTGTATGGACCAATATACTTTCAAATCCGGGGTTTATATGACATCTTTCATATTTGGTTAATGGTAAAGAGTTCCTTACCTTGTAATGATTATTAATACTCCACTATGCCTCCTAATCCTACTATAAAGTTTATGATTTGAAAACACCATACATATTTTGATTACCTTGGAATTACAAATTAACTCCATAACCAAATATTATTTATTAGTTTTTAATTGATATGAACAAATTTCATAGGTGATGAGTAAAAGTATTATGTAGAAATTCCCATAAGTTTCTCCATCCATACTCTGTATTTTCTTGTAAGTAAACTCATCCATATTGTTCATTTAAAACTTTGTTTTTTCCTTCAGCCTGCTAATCTTGGCAAATTGTTGGAAATCCTTTAATTTAGGCAACAATTTTGTAACATATATCTTATAAGCTGAGAAATATTTAAATGTGTGGCTCAATTTTATTTATCATCCCTATGTTCAAAAATATTATTATTATAATGGAAATAAAATTAGTAAGAGCCAGTTCTGAGAATATAAAAAATAAACATTTTTGCTTGTTAATGACCATGGTGGGTAGGTAATTCATTTAAACTTCGCCTTCTATGCTTAAAAGGTACCTAACAGCTATGAAATTTATAATTGATCAGACTCTTACTTTTTTAGTTATGCATGCACTGTTCTTTTTCTTGTAAGAATTCACTGTTTTTTTTTATTTATTTATTCATTCACAAGGCCTCAAATCAAATACCTATTTACAATGAAACTTAGATATGAAATTTTTGTATTGGCTGCAATACTTCCTCTACCTAACGAATCTACATAGTAGAAAATACTAAATAAAGCAAACAAAGTTAACAGTCTGTCATGATAGTGTGTACTTGCATATAGCATAAAATTTATAATTACTGCTTACTTGATGCACTGGGCTGATCTCCCATTGTTGGAGTGATGATTCCAAAGATGAAAAGTAACATTGGTTACAGTGTTTGCAACTGCATAAAAGCAAGACATTGAAATAATTTAACAACATAATTGCTTTGTGAAGGTGAGAAATTGTATAATATTGAAGATACGACAAGAATTATTGAATTATGAGAGAGAAAGGAGAGGGAAGGGGAGCTGGATAGAGGGTTTTCAATACTTGGATAGGGAATTTTCAATACCTTTTTTTCTCAATAGCCAATGATGACCGCCTAAAATTTCATCGTTTCGTAACAAAATCTGGAGAACTGGGCATAAGCACCTAATGTAAGTGCATTCCATGGAAAGATTTGTAATGTACATTTTTTTACCCCTGCTTAAGTAAATTAACCAGTTAATAGCTTAATAATACAAATCGACTAATTTATACCGCAGTATTGTATTATGGTCGAAATTACACTGCACTGCTTTTATTTCTTTAATAGGTATCATTATTGCACATAATAAACAAGAATGGACCTGGTGCTTTAGGTATCTTCATGAATTTATGGCATATCTTGTCACTTTTGTTCCATATTACTAAGTATCAGCAGTTCCATCACATGCATCTCACCCGTGACATCATGGGAACGTTGGTTGCGTTGTCTTTCTACTGCCAACATTTAAAATGCCAACGCAGCGAAAATATGATTTAGGCCCTAAGCCGCAAGGCATAACCGAGGGATTGAGGGTCCTCAGCCTCAAAACGTAGCCGAAGGATGCTTTTATGGAATGCAACAGTTGCAGGCGAAGCGACAACAGGGCGTAGCCGAGGGATCTGCGCGTCTAAAGGCTGGTTCACAACCACCCGATAACGGTAACCAGAACGGAAACGAGAACGGGAAGCAAGAAATTTTGATTCACAACAGCCCGGTAACGAGAACGGGAATGCATATCGATCACAAAGTGAAAATCGATTTTGCGCATTGGGATTTCATTTGTTTTTAACTGACCAATGACATTTTTTCACCTACTTCCAATTTAGCCAAGCCAACGTCAAAATTCGATAGAGTAAACATTATCTAAATGCATATTCATTACATTTCCGATCCCCCTACTTATGCCAAACTTTCATTTCTTTATTTAATGGCATACATTAAAATTGTTTATTCTTTTTTCATTTCCACCGTATTTAGCTGTTCTTTGTAGCTTTTGCCATTGTTTTTTAGGTAATAGCCACTTTTGAGTTGCATATAAACAAACTACAAATGATCCCTTCACCAGAGGAACTAACGTTGATTAGATTTGCGGGTGTCGGGATGAGGTTAGGAAGCACATTTACTACTAATTCCTTCCAGTTCATGTTTCCAGCTTGCGACTATAGAGAGCACTAGTGGCTGTTTCATGTCACGGCCGCTTAGAATAACCTCTAGAGTGAAGAGTCTAATATGCACAATAGGGGTCTAATATGCCGTGCCCGGGAACGAGAACGAGAAAGTTAAAAGTTGGGCAACTCTTCTTCCCGTTCCCGGGGCTCGGGAAGGCTTCCTGTCGGTTGTGGACACTCCCATTTGAATACATGTATTTCAACTTTCCCGTTCTCGTTGGTTGTGAACCAGCCTTAAAACTCGAACGATTCATCTTGGCAGCAGTTCCAACAAAATGTCGCAAAACCAACTATATAAGAACGGTCGCATAAAAGGGAAGATGGGTGGAACATCTAACACAACAAAACGTTCCTCATAACACAAATATATCTCTGGATATAGAAAAACCCATTTCACAATTCAATTTAGCCCATAATCCAATACTGCAGTTCAACCCCACAACAATTATAAGGAATTGCAGCTTACCTTCCATTTTAAACGAGTGGATAGTTTTTCTGATTATCCAGAGTACCATGTATTAACGCAATAGCAATCTGCACTGTAACATCCGGGAATAATATATTTCAATTATCTTTTATAATTTTCTTGAATATTTCCGTTTTATCATAAATCACACGGCGTGAAAAGCTCGTTAGACAAACAGCAAACTTTCAAAGAAAACCAACATCGCAAAAACCTCTAGCACTGCTATTAAGATCCTTGACGGTTCACATTACAGCATGTTTTTTTTTTTTTTTTTTTTTTTTTTTTTTTTCACGACCATTGTGTTCCTTTACCTTAACCTCTTCGGGTCCCGCGTGTCATTACGACACAAAAATTTCATCATATTTCGGTTCATTCGGCCTCGAGTCTCATTAGCGACACACTTTGTAGTAGTTCCATTATAACCGCTAGATGTCAGTAAGGCCACAAAACCATTGGACGTCCTCCGCGTGATTCCCGGCCAATTTGTGGATCATTTCCTGAGCACGTGTTACTGGAAGAAGGCGCAAGAATGGCAAAGGTATGTAAGTAACATTGTTTTGCTTCTAATATTGTACTTATTTCTGTTGTACTGATACATGTATGTCTGTAAGGGAATGTAGATATAGTATACATAAATATAACACAATCACTATACTGCATCCACCTTTTTTGCCTCAACTTACTCTTATGTGTCGCATACGACACGTTGGGTCTTTTTGTGTATCCTAGTACCTTTGGGGGGCTAGCACGCCTGTTTCTCTAGGAAGCAGCCCAGATTCATTTCAGGGACTGGGATTTGCAGGTTTTGTAATGGGCAAAGTAGTACTTGGGTGGGTTTTCTCTGAGATCTCTGATTGGTAGAATTTTTTTTGGCACTATAGGTGATCAAAGCACTTTCTATCTTTGTTTCAGTATCTCAATCTGAAATGGAGGCAGAATTGCAGAGAATTTTAGCTGTTGATGGTGACGTGTCAGAATTAGAAGGTTTCTCAAGTGATGACGATGGCGATATTATATGTATTCCACAGAGTGACATGGGAGGAGAGTCATCAAATGAATCCGTTATGTCAGAGGATGAAAATGATCCAAGAGAAAACAGCTTTGGTCAGGTCAGTAGAAGTGAGCCACCTTGGCGCCATACCAAGATTTTTGAGCCTCCTCCACCTTCACCACGATTTGAAGAAGAACCTTGGAAAGGAAAAGAAGCTGAACCACAGACTTATTTTCTTAGGTATATTCCTGAGAGTACATTTGAACCGATTTCATCTTGTGCAAACCAGACATCACTTTCTCGAAAGCGAAAGTCTCTAAACACAGCTCCTGAAGAAATCCAATTTTTTTTTGGAATATCTATGACGATGTCATACTTAGGTTAACCTAGGATACGAATGTATTGGACAGCAGGTACAAGGGTTTAAAAAATTGCTGATAGGATGTCTAGAACACACTTCTTCTCCATAAAAAGCTGCTTAAAATTAACAGTGGATGAAACAGTGCCTGCTGAAGTTAGAGGCATGGACAAATATTGGAAAATTCGACCTTTGTTGGGGAAAGTGAGAGCGGGCTGCCATCAGAGTCCCAGGTCAACCATAGTATCAATCGATGAACAAATGATACCTTTTTGGGCATTAATAAAAGTGAGGCAGTACGTAAGAGGTAAGCAAAATCCATGTGGCCTCAAAAACTGTGTATGTACTTCGCCCACTGGATTGCCTCTTGACTTCTTTGTGTATGAGGGGAAAGGGGACACAATTGTAGAAGGTTATGATTTTCTTGATATAGGTGGAAAGGTTATAATGAAGCTTGTAAAATCTCTACCACAAGGATGTATAATGTATACAGATAGATATTTCATTTCAGAGGGATTACTTGATTCTCTCCATGCAGATACATGCTGTCAGGGAACAGGAACTATACAAAAAATGTGGACTTAGTCCAGACAAGGAGCTGCAAAGAATCGGCCGAGGTGACATTGACCAGTCTGTATGAGGTGATGGGCAAATAGCTCTCGTCAAATGGTATGACAACAAGCCTGTTATTCTCGCATCATCGGCAGAAGGGGAAATACCCACAGGAGATTGTAAACGATGGTCAAAGCAGTCTCAAGAATATATTCGTGTAACCATGCCAGACATCATTAATAAATACAATGAAAATATGGGTGGTGTGGACGTGCTCAACAGAATTATTGTGTCCTATTGTCAACATGCTAAAACTAGAAAATGGACTATGAGAATGATTCTACATTTTTTGACTTTGCTTGTGCTGCATCTTGGATACAATACAGAAAAAAGAAAAGTAAGGACATTTTGGATTATCAAAATTTTAAAACAGAACTTTCAGAGTGGCTTCTCTTTACTGCCCCAAATGAAGATGAACAGGATGAACCAGATGAGAGACCTTCTAGCTCATCTAAGAAAAGGACGTTTCTGGCGCCGCACCCTTCCCAAAGCAAGAGGAAATTTGGAACAGCACATATGCCTGAAGTGATGAGTGATGGTAAAAATCATCACTGTAGAATGCCAGGATGCAAAAGTGTTAGAGCTAGGGTATTTTGTACCCTGTGCAAAATTCATTTGTGCCTAGTGGCAAATAGAAATTGCTTCAAATTCTATCTTGAGATGTAGATTTTAATTACATGATAGTATGTCAAACAAGTTACTCAAAAAGAGTAAAATGTATTGCTAAATAAATAAAAATATATTCAAGATAATTTACTCTCTGTTGGTGGAAAAATTGTACTACCTGGAACCCAGTGTGTCTTATACGACACATCAAATTTTGAAAATATCAGTTTCAAAATTTTCCAAAAAACAGTAAAATGTCAATAAACTTATCCTAATTAACAAGTTCAAATAGAAAAATTGTACAGTATTACAGTTTTAGGTGAGGATAAACCAGACTGCAAGGATATTACATGATGTATGATGACAGTAGGGATCGGCTGCATGGTTGACACAACCTGGAGCGATTTGTGTTTTATTCTCTGAAAAAGACGTTAATGCTAGAGGAATAATGTTGATTAACACATTATCACCGGTTCTGAAAAATATTGCACACTTAAAAAAAAAATAGCTTTAAATATAAAGTGTAATCAATTTACTAAATGTTCTGTTTAAAACAGATTGAAAGTTTTCAGTTAATTTAATAATTCACACACATACACATGTGTATAAAGTAAAGAGTTTACTATGGTCTCCGTAAGAACGAAGGCGGTAAATGGCAATTGTCACGCAGACAACAGCAGGGTTGGGGTAGAGTGGAATGGCCATAAGCATGTGGCGATTTCGTGCAAACCTGTTGAACATTACTTTTTATGTCAACATTAATGCACTAATATGTTATCTTTTCTTATTCATTGCTTCATCATTCTTTACCTCCAGAGTTTGAATCCCTAAGTATCTGCACAATGGAGTCAATTTGTAGCTCAGAATGATCAAATTTCATATTTAAACATGAAGCAATTAAGTGAGTTTTACTTATGGATGCTGTTTAACTGCTAAGGTTCTTAGCATCCCATTCTATACAGGGCATCAAAGACGGAAATTTTGCTCAGAGGCCTCTTTATCAAGCTTGAGGCACTTTTACATGCCATAAATGCAGACATGGGACCACTGGTTTTACTTCCCTTCCGAAGGAAGCCATGCTAAGGATTTTTACGCCTGAAAAATAAATCCATCCCCTCCGCCGGGTTTCAACCTGCGACCTCGGGAACTAGAGACTAGCATGGTACCCCTAGACCATGGATGACAACAAATGCAAAGCAAGTTCATACACACAAACTGTGAAACGACTGCCGATGTTTGGCTGGGAACCATATGACAACACAGAGTTTTTGCTAATGTGCAACCGCCTTATGTTTTGTTGGAGACTTTCAAACCAGAGTTTCTGTTGTTAGGTGGTTAACATGCTAACTTCGAGATCCAGGGTTTGATTCCGGGCTGGAGGATTTTATTTTTTTTATTTAGGTGGCCTCAAAACATATATTGCCGGTGAAATCTTGATATCAAATTTTTGAGTGGAATACAATACTTCCCCTACGTAATAGAGAAAGTAAAAATCAATTTGATTTAGATCTGGAAATCTTAGTGGCCATCTTATTGGTCCATTCCAAGTGATCCATAATTCTACATAGGTGTGTAGATGTCCACACACAGTTCTACTTATGTGTGGAGGTGCATCATCATGTAATAGCCATATCATCTTTTACTGCCAGGGGAACATCCTCAAGCAGAACTGGTAATGTTTCTTGAAGAAACTGGATATACATAGCTCCTGTCAAAACCTGAGGAAGAATCCAAAGACCGATTAATGTGTTTCATGTGATTCTTACCGAAACATTTACAGAAAATCTGTGATGAAAGCTATGTCTTATTGTGTGTGAATTGTCTTAAACCCAGATGTGTGCATTATGGTAATTTGTTACTCCATTTCTGGGAAAAGTTCCTTCCTTGTTGAAGAAACTATTTGGGAAATGCTACCCTTGATGCATAATCTGCTTGAGAGAGATAATGGACATGCTGAGTATGATAATGGCATAGTAATTCTTTTAATGTTCCCAAAACAGTCCCATATTTATACCGCCTTTAGCATATAAGAATCATATTGCAGGGGTATTTGTATAACTTGAACTGTGAGCAGATTTTCTCATTCTCTACTCATCATCACCATCATTATTATCACTGAACTAAATTATATGTTATAGCTTGAGTATGACCAGACATTAATGTACCTACATACATTGCTACTTAAAACATCGTGTATCTTTATATCTTGTATATATAAGGATCTGTTTTGCTTTGTTTAAATGCAAATTACTTGCATACTTTAAAGCTCATCTTAACCCTAGAGAGGTGGCGCGGGGTATTTTCTGACCCCAGTCAGTTTTATTTGCAAGTTATATATAATGATTTCGAATACCTGAACCCTGCCTTTCCCTTACCTTTCGCTGCATTCCTTGGCTATTGTTAGAGGTCATTAGCATTGAAATACAGGTCATACAATCCTAGAATATAGGCTATTTGTGTTCTTCGGCTGAAATGAGGGCAGGAAATACCTCACGCCACCTCTCCCGTTGCCTATGTGTCTTGTCTGCATATTGTTTCTGTAGTTACAGTGTTTTCATCTGAACCTTCGAGAAATTGTGGTTATAATATTTACGTATTTTTAGTCTTAAACGTAGTGCTGTTTTTATATCAATATGTGTTATGAGGAACATCAAGCAAGGTTATTAGCCTTAATAAGGGAAGTGGAAGAAGAGGAAGCATTAGGTGGTGAAGGCAGCGAAACCGAAGATGAACTTGAAATACTGAGTTCAAATAGTGAAAGTGAGCAAAGTGCAGAAGAGGATCGAGTTACGGCATGGAAAATGGTTCAACCTCCTCAAAATTAATGTACTCGCTCCCACAAGATAGTGACTCACTTACCAAGTGTAAAATATGCTGCTAAAAATGCAAAATCTCCTAAAGAATTATTTATTTTATAAATGCAGCACAGTCAGAAAATCAATAACAGGAATTGCCAGTGAAGAAAAGAATGAGGTGTAATGTGTGTCCGAGAATGCAGACAGAAAGACAAAACTTTTGTGTGTAAAATGCAAGCAGCAGGTGTGCAATGACCATAGTGTAGTCATGTGTAGGAGCTGTGTGTGAATTATAATATGAGTATCAACATACGTTCTTACTGTCGAGATAAAAAAAAACATTAACCGTGATACTTTATGATTATGAGTGAAGTGAACATTTAAATATATTTTTTGTGCTGCACATCGTCCAAGTTGCTGGGATTTAACATGGTAACTGTCAATTCAAAGTTTTTGTTTTATTTTTAAAGTAGATTTCTACAACCAACAGTTATTTTAATACATAGTATATTACTCGGTATATGTAAGCAATAATTAGATAAATTTATTAATTCGGTTCATTTACAACAATCGTTTTATTCCTGGGGTCGCGAGTGACCCCGCGCCACCACTAATGTAAGACGTACATGTGCCACCTGTCTAGGGTTAAGTAATCTTGTCATGACATAATATATATTTGTTCTTATGTTGCGTATGCCTTATGAACTGAAACATTTGTTAAAATAAAATAATAGAGTCTGTAATGAAACAAGAGGGTTTAATGCACATTAAGAGACATTTATCTACAGTATTTAATCATATAACAATATAAGTTTTACATAATCTTTTATATTCATTTACCATTTGTATTATACAATACAATGCTTGGATGGTGCAACATGGATGGATACAATAAAAGCTAATGAATCCTTAGTGGCTTCCAGACATGCATACACTACATAATGCCTTGTAAATGAGCAATGACCTGACTCTAGTCACTACGTTTGTACCTGACGGGAGCTTAGCCTTCTGCTAGATGTGCCAGTGTGACATTACAAAATGTAAAAAGCACGTTTGAATATTTTCCAGCAAAAACACTTTTGACATCAGCTTTGTTAAATCAGTCATAGAAATCTGTTCTAGGGTTTAGTGTAATAAGCCATGAGAATGCTCAGGACTGTATCCCAAGTATTAGGTAGTAATTATATTGAGTTATAAGAGCTTCTTAACCACTTAACTTCAATTTGCTTAATAATACTATTCTTGCACTGATACGGCAATCTCTGTATCTTTGTTCACACTTTTCTCTTTAAAGTTTTTATTCACTATTATTTGTTTTTCATAAGATATTTTATCGTTGTTTTCATCCATGTTTTCCTTTTTATCAAACAGTTGTGCAACCTTGCTATGTTTGCACAAGACAGCCCAGTCTCTGGGTGTGCGTCCATCTCTATTATGTGCATGGCTCTTTGCCCCTCTGTCCAGCAGGAGCTTAACTGTATCTGCATGGTCATTACAAGCTGCAAAGTGTAATGGCGTGTTTTGCCATAGATCCCTTGGATCCACTACTGCACCGTGGTCGAGTAGCAGTGCACAAAGATTTGTGTGACCATTTCCTGCAGCAAGATGCAATGGTGTTTGTGCCACATAGTTGCGACAATGTACATCTGACCCAGATTCTAGTTGAAGCTTTGTCTTCTTCACACTACCTGCCCAAGCTGCTTGTAATAATGCTTCACATTTTATCATATCATCAGCGCTTCCTTTACCAGTTATCTGCAAACAAAAAATTATATATTTAATCAAAAAGAGATAAGTTTATTAATCATAGATTACCATTGATATTGTAATGAAAAGAAGCTAGAAACAGTGATGTGTATTGAATTTATTTAAAGGTGAGTCGGAATTGTTACACTAACATCACTTAAGTTTACTTAAGTTTACGTAATTTAAGACCAACAACTCACAAGAAGCAAAATTTATAATTGGCCACCACGTGGAACTAAACTTAAGTGATGTTAGTGTAATAATTCCAACTCACCTTTAAATAAATAGATTACCATATTTCACACATGAATGTGATGATTATACTTATAAAAATTAGATCATATGGTATTAGGGAAATAATCAATACATAGTTCAAATCATATCTACCGCAACAAATGCAGTAGTGGAAATTAACCATTTTAATAAACAGCATCTCAATATAAAAAAATACAAATCCACGCAGAGGTCATCAACACAGGGGTTAATATTGGGGCCACTTCTGTTCTTGCTTTATGTAAATGATCTGCTTATGTGTTCTAGAGTCTGAGAATGGTATTATTTACTGATGACATAATTTTACTCATAAAAGCAAAAATTGAGTCAGATCTCCAGGGAAAAAAAGCAAGTGCTAATCTGTTAAAACTGACATCCTGGTTTAAGGCAAATGGACTACTAATAAACACACAAAAAACGTTTGGTAGGAGCTTTAATGCAAGTGATCATAGAAATATGATAAAGCCCAAAATAAAGCTAGACAACGATGTTATTAAGTATCAAGATGAAACTAAATTTCTAGGGATAATTGTAACAGAAGAACTAAAATGGGAATCACATATAAATATGCTAACTAGGAAGTTAAGTGTGGAATAAAAAGAGTAATGAGTACACATCCATAGTCATATAAGGTATAGAATAATGTTCTGGAGTGCATCAGCAGAATCAGGAAAAGTATTTTGGTTACAAGAGAGAGCTATAACAATAATTTCTGGTGAATCAAGTAGATCTTCCTGCAGAGAATTGTTCAAAAAATTAAGAATCATGCCTGTAGCTAGTATGTACATACTAGAAGTTATCTATCATATCCGAATAAAAAAACATCAGTTACCAGATAATGAAGAGATTCTGTCACTGTACATGCAGAGAGAAAATCTACTTATACAATATTGTAGGCCAAACCTAGCAAAAGGCAATGCATATCACAATGGTATTAAATTGTACAAGTTATCCAGAAGCCTGAAATATGTAGAAAATATAAATCTGTTGCAAAAAACTCAAGCCCTACCTTTTGCATCAGTCCTTTTATTCAATACTAGAATATGTAAGTAGATAATATTTATTTGTAATAAAAGCAGATGAGGTATTGATGAATAATAAATGGATGTAATCATATAAATGAAATGAATGTATGTAATATACTGATAATGTCGTACACTAAAGCGTTTTCATATATTGGGTTTTGATACTGGTTTAAAATATCTACTGTAATTTGGTGAGAGAGAGATGGTTGGCTTATTATTTTTGTATTATTCAGTTTGTAAAATATTTGCAATTTTCTGTTATTTTATTGTTTTTAAACTTGACAATTCCATATTATGTACATATGAACTTTTGTATGCAATAAATAAATGAATGAATATGAATACATAATAAACTTATCATCAATGTACATGGTTATAAAAAGATACATGCAAAATAAAAATAAACTGATGTGTTACATTCATACCACTTTCTCTACCCATTATTGTTTAATTTATAGGCTGGTCCACGAAAACCCACAAATGTACTACAATGGAAATGAGAATGGGAAGCAAAATAGGATACAAAATTTTGGTTCACAATACCGCAGGAACAAGAATGGGAATGCATATCGATAGCAAAATGGATAATTGATTTTGTGCATTGGGACATCATATATTTGTAACTGACCAATCAGCAGGAATAGAAAAAATATGGGATTTTTAAATAAAAATGAATGAGAAATGGTTCCGGAAAGTCAAAGAGAAAAAGCGGGATGGGGAGGTAAGATAAATAAATTAAATTGTAATGAGGCTTTAGCAAAAAGAAGTAAAGGTTGCATTGCAGTCCTGAAGGCAAGAGAGCTACACTGCTTGTGCAACACAAAGCAGTGTAATACCAAACATAATAAAATAGAAGCATGAAAGTAAATGTAACAAATATGTAAAATTGTAACTTGGAATGTGTACAATAAACTACATACATACAGTAACTGACCAATGATATTTTTTCAGCTACTCCCAATTCAGCCAACATAATGCAGATTAGCCAATGTCAAAATTTGATAGAGTAAACATTTTTTAAATTTTCTAAATGCAGATCAATTATTATTTCACATCTAGTGTTTATGTCCATTCTTAACTGCATATGGCACCACAGGTTGTGATTACTATTTTTAATTCCTCTAGTCATATGAAGCATCATTTCTTTATTAATAGCCTACATTCAATTTATTTGTTTTTATAATATTAAATTGCAATATGAGTCAAATGTACCCTTCAGTTCCTTCACTAACAATTGCTTGAACATGTTTCACAGGCAATGTTACCTACATCATTAGCAGATTTCGACTGTTGGGCTTGTTGCTGTATCCTCCATGCATCACTTCTAGTTTTTGTTTTTTTAATCAATTATTTGTTTTTTGTTAGTTTCTACCAGTTTTTGCTGTACTTTGTGGTTTTTTGAGGCAATAGTCAGTCATGAGTTGTGTAGAAACAAACTACAAGTGATGCTTACAGTAGAAGAACCAACGCTCAATGAACCTGAGGGAGTCAGCATGCACATTTGCTGGAATTTCTTCCAGTTTCATTTTCCCAGCTTTCAACTGGAGAGAGCTCTAGTGGTTGTTTTATGTCCCGTCCATCTTGAATAAATTCTACATTGAATGGTCCATTATACACAAAATGAATCTAATATGCCATTCCTGACATAGAAACGAGAAAGTTAAAATTTTACCAAAAGTTAAAATTTGACCAAGTCTTCTTGCCCTTTCCAGGACCCAGAAACATTCCTCTCAATTGCAAATACTTATATTATAATACATGTATTTTACTTTGTCGTTCTTGTGTTGGTTTTCATTCTCAGTTACTGGGGAAGTAGTCTTAATAGATCCATTACCAAAAACACCTATATAATACACAAAATGTATAGATGAGGATAACAATACAGGGATATTAAAAACTATTACATGATGCACTTACAAAGCACAACTCTTTCTCCCTCTTCTTAATTTTACCCTCAAGGTGAGCCACTTGTTGCTGAAGTTTCCTTATGAGGTTGCCTTGGTCATTCAGCAGGATCTCATGTCTATTCCCTTCTGCTATGGCATCCTCTGTTTTCTGCTTTTCTGCTACTACCTGTTGCATTAGATTTACTTTTTCCTCCTCCAATTTGTCGTGCTGTTGCTTCAGTTCACCCAGTTCGCTAGACAGTGTTACCACTTGATGCCTGAGCATGTTGCTATGCTCTTGCTCCACCGCCAGGTCTCTCCTCAGCTCTGCATTTTCCTCCTTGTAAGTCTACCAACATTTAAAACAACCACATACTTAGTATGTCATTAAATAAGTTACAGTGGATTTCAAACAAAAGATTTATGTCAACCAAGAAGACTTGCAAATCAAACTAAAAGATATACAAGATAATATGGAAGCAGACTCTTTGGCAAAACAAGCTAGAGAAATAAAATACAAAGTAAACACTCAACTATCTCAACAAGATATATATTGTCATATGAGAAATATAAGGGTTAAAGAAACCCCTGGTTAAATAGTGAAGAATTCACTCCATGGTTTAAATATACTTATTCTCCTAAACAGGGTTTATATAATATAATAAAAATCAAGTCTAACATAGATTTGACACCTTCATTCTTATTTAAAATGAAGAAAAATCATTATTCTTATTGCAGATGTGGCGATTTTGGAACATATGTTAATAGGATGAAAATTATAGAAGAAAGAGAATTATGAATTCCTTAGATTATTATACAATATGGACATACTGGCCTGATTAAAATTACAAACATTCTGGAATATAGCCCTATATTAGTGTTCCATAAAATTATAAACATATTAGGAAATACAATAAAATTTCAAAGCATATTGATGAATAATTCAATGTGTTAGCACAAAGGATACTTAAATGCTTTGTTAGTCATTGAGTATTTTAACTGCTACAGAATGAGGACACTATGATTATGGTTAATATTCAAGAGCATCACAAAACCAAAGAAAAAGAAATAGGTTGTCCCATGTAGTAACACTGTACCTCAGAAACAAAACTGATGTGTTACAATCATTGCACTAAGTGTACTGAAAAGCTGTTACTTTGCTCACATTTAAAATACAGAATAATATTATGGGGAACTTGCTTAAACAGCAATTTAATTTTCAAACTTAAAAAAAAAAAAAAAACAGCAACACAGAGAACTAAGGTTGACATTTCAAAAAGAGAACGCTTTACAAAAATGACTATAGTAACTTTGCCCTATGTTTACAAAAAGAAATCTAATGTTACATCTAATTTAAAAGATTTGACCATAAGTTTGTAAGTTAAGAAGTTCATGCTTATAATATGTGAAGTATAAATAAGTTACAACTTCTTAGACATATATAAATTATATAGAAGTATTTTAAAAATACCAGTCTAAAATTATATAATCACTTATATCTATACGTAATGAACAAAAGAACTACAAAAATTTAAAACTGAATTAAATAGTGTCCTCTTTTTAAATCCCTTCTATTCAACTGAGGAACTGAATGATTTATTGAATTCCTGTCTGTCAAGAAATATATCTAAAAGTAATATAATTCCCTGTAAAATATGTATTTAACAATCATAAACCACTGAAGATATTGTGCTGTTATAATTTGTTTCAGGAATAGAGGATTGGAAAGGCTGAACCCCACTCTTGTATATACTACACAAGATTAACATATTTAGTCATAATATCTATTAAAAGAATAATTATATTCAAAATACAATACAAAAATTAAAGAACATGTATCACAAACAAAAAGTAAACAATGGAAAATCTACATAACAACTTGACTAGAATTACTACACTACCAAGAAAATCCTCTGTAATAGTTTTTAGATTATCAACAGGCCATGACTGCTTCAGCAAACATTTACAGGATTGGCATAGCAGAATCTCATATATGCCCTTTCTGTGAACTTAAAGAAGAAATGGAGAGAACCCACCTACTTCACTGTCCAGCTTTTGATCAACATGCCAACCTCATCAAAATACTAGAGTGCAAGAGAGTGAATGGCTTCATTGTCAGCTGTTCAACATTAGCTATGAACCAACCATATTTAGTACAAGCCACCTACTTCACTGTCCAGCTTTTGATCAACATGCCAACCTCATCAAAATACTAGAGTGCAAGAGAGTGCATGGCTTCATTGTCAGCTGTTCAACATTAGCTATGAACCAACCATATTTAGTACAAGCCACCTACTTCACTGTCCAGCTTTTGATCAACATGCCAACTTCATCAAAATACTAGAGTGCAAGAGAGTGAATTGCTTCATTGTCAGCTGTTCAACATTAGATATGAACCAACCATATTTAGTACAAGCCACCTACTTCACTGTCCAGTTTTTGATCAACATGCCAACCTCATCAAAATACTAGAGTGCAAGAGAGTGAATGGCTTCTTGTCAACAGTTCAACATTAGCTATCAAGCAACCATATTTGTATCACATCAAACATTCAAAGTATATAATGATCAAGGTCAAAAGTGGTAGCCGCCAATGTTTTGATCTTAGCAATATTTAAATAAATAAATAAAAAAAAAAGTGTATAATTTATCACTTTGATATTGTATAATTATCAGCTATTTTGACAAATCCCAAAACATCTTTCTGTTACTATGGATGAAATAAATTGAATAGAATATGATTTTCTCTATCCACTATAATCTACTTTCAGGACTAGAAATAGTGAAAGAATATGATTATGTAGGAATGGGAATAAGTAGTAACTGGGATTGGAACACATGGGAGAAATGTAATGGCCAAATGAAAACTAGCTATGAAAGGAGTGAGTGTGTGTCTACAGAAGATACTAAAAATGTCTGTAAATTGGTTGGAAAGGCTGTGTGAAGCTGTGGTAGAATCAAAGGTGTTATATTGAATGGAAATTTGGGGTTTTTCAAAACCTGTAAATAAAATTGATATAATACATAGAATGTTTTGTAATGTTATTAGGTTTACCAAAATCATTACCAAGAAGAGTAGCATTGGTAGAACTAGGTATAACAGGAAGAAAAGGAATAGTGATGGAAAGAGTTTTGAAATACTGGTACAGCAATCTGAAATTAAATGAGTGATATAATTAAAACATGCATGAAGTACCAAACTGCATTAGAGCACAATAACTGAGGGAAGAAATTTTGGAAGAGATTGGTATGGGAAATGTATGGCAGAGGGGTGAAAATAATTCAATTGGTTTTTGGAGGAAAGTAAAAAAGAGATTAGAAAAGATATTGAGAGGCAAGAGACAAGTTTTGAGAATAAAAGTTCTTTGAGGTTGCACAAGATAATAAAGAAAGAATAGGGAAGAGAGAAGTATGTTGATAGTTGTGACAAGCAAGGAAGAAAGGGATTTGCATGAATTAGATCAGCAGTATTGTAATACCAAAGGTTTGAGGAACAGTAACATGGAAGTATGTGTTATAAGTGGAGAATCAGAGGCATGCTCCATTGTTTGATGCAGTGTAAAGAAACAAGTGGAAGGAGGTTATTTGGGATAAAAAAAATGGGATAAATTACAAAAAATATTAGTGACAATAAAAATTGTTGACATTGAATGTGAAAGAAGTAGGGGTATGGGTGAATATTTAGGAAGAGTAAGGAGTAAATGGTTTAGAAAAGTAAAAAGAGAAAAAGATGGGAGGGAGTCAAATAGGGCCCAAATGCATGCAGACGACCTGGGAGTCACAGCATGCTGGACCCATAGGAAAGTTTGTCAGTCTCAATTACAAGTAATGTATTTATTGTTGAAAATAATCTACTTTCATAGCTATTTTACAAAAGTATTCAAAAATAATTTTGTTTTTCTGTTTACTTCCTCTTATGATAAATTTGGGTGGAATGGTTTCAATCACACTTTGTTGTAGCATGACAATGGCACACAGGATGCTAGGACAACAGTCATATGTGTAAAAATCAGCTTATTATAAGCTGGATTTAATTATGATGCTCTTAGCAGGATCTCAAGAGAAGCAAAACACTGGTGACTTGCTATATAAAAAATTGTATAACGAAGCACTAAAATTTCAAACGTTTGTTTCTGGATTTTGTCTGTGGTTAGCTTTTGTCTATGTTAAATTATACACAATTCAATCAGTATAAAGAGGACTTCACTGATTTACAGAAAATTTTTAGATATGTACGTTTTTTTGATGACAGTATTTAAATATAAGTACATTTAAAATCAAATTAATACAAAATACATTTAAAGGTAAAAATTTGATTTCCTGGTGAAGAGGGCCATCATTTTCATTTACTCACATCACCCTAATTTTAATCAAAATCATTAGAGCTACTTTTGGAAAAGTAAGCAATATGTAAGCTCTTCTATGTAAAAATATGTAGTTTACAATGGGAGTAATTCATGAAAATATTTTGTGTTGCATCATGTTTGGTATTCATCCAACATTTTGTTTCTAAGTTATGCTGTTCTCTCTCTCTCTCTCAGGCACACACACAACTTTTTTTTTTTGAGTTCAGCGGACCTCAAAAGCAGTACTTATTTTGATGAAATCTTGATATAAGATTTTTAGGTGAAATATAATAATTCCTCTACGTACTGCCAGGTACTGGTTAAAGCACCTATGAGAATAAATTAATTTAAAGTTAATTAGTGATTATGGTAGCTCAAGGGACAAGATTTTAACAGGGATATACAGACTGACTGTTCCTGTTGCTCTGTTATGAAGCTTGGTAACAGTTAGTCAGATTTTCTAATCAGTTGTGTTCTAGCACCTTCTGTCTGCTTCCAAAGCCAGCAGTGATAAGTGTTTAGTTCAGTGTCTACTAGATGGCCCCAGGATGGAGGCAGGACATGTTGGGTACATAGATAGGTAGATGCTTTATTTGTCACATGCTTTTACATAATTTAGGCAAAAGCCCAGCAAACTGGACTCATCAAATTTACGGAATTTTTCTAGCTAAAACATTAAAGAAAATATGATAAAAAATTACAAAAGCATTTATACATACAAACCTATTTACAGAAATATTTGCATTATTAGTCTACATTGAACTATAACTAGAATTATTTACGTGTAAATAGTTTATATGGTCCTAGAGACCATATATTCTTTTACTGAATTGTATGCTTTTTCTGGAGGATCCTTTTCATTGTATTGAGAAACTCATTTTTGTCTTTTATTATTCTATATTTTTATTCTGAAATAGAAAGGAATCTTTTCAAATAATGAGAGTCTGTAGAAAGGTACTTTTATGCAATTCTGAGCTCCTAGTTTCATGGTTATCTATATTCTGTTTCTTATAGGATTTATCAAAGTTTTCATGTATATGTTTGGCTAATTCATAGAGATATTGTGAAGGCAGAGTAAGTATGTTTAGTTTTCTACATAAATTTCTGCAAGAATTTTTGTGACTGACATGTGTCATAATACAAATGATTTTTTTTCTATATCTTAAATATTTTCTCCCAGGCTGTTGCTGCTCACATAATATAACACCATATGCCATAATGGAATGAAAACAGCTGTAGTCTTTCTAGTTTTTCTAACTTTTGTTAGACAACGCATGTTAAAACAGGCACTGTTTAGTACTTTACTGGCAAATTGAAAGTATTCTTCCCATTTTAGATGTTCATTTATATATACCCCTAAGATTTTTCCTGTAGATATAAGACTTATTGTAGTGATATTTGCATTATTTATGGTATTAGTTCTTGCAAGTGTTTTGAATTGAATTAAAGCAGTTTTTGTCATATTTAATTTTAGTCCATTATTATCAAACCAATTTTTCAGTACCATTTATGTTTCATTCATGTTTTGAATTAAATCATGATAATTAGTACCATATAATAAGATAGAAGTACTGTCTGTGTACATTATTATTTTACTCTTTATATTGTTTGGGAGGTCATTTGTATACAGTATTTATAGGAGGGACCCTAAAATGCTTCCCTGTGGAACCCCTGATTTTATATTTCTCCAGTTTGGTTTAATAACTGTTTTACCATCATCTAGGATTACACTTTCTTTACAATGCATTAGATAAGAATTGAACCAGGCTAATTGTTTATTCTTTATACCATACAAATTTACTTTTTTTAGCAATATCTCATGGTTTACACAGTCAAATGCCTTTGAATTATCGCATATTAATACTGACATCTGTTGCCTTTCATCAAGCATTTGAGAAATTTTATTTATGTTTATTAATGCAGATGTGTTTGAGTGTTTTTTTTCCCCTAAAACCATGTTGTGAGTCTGTTAATTTGCCAAAATGATCTAGGTGAGAAATTAGTTGTGATTTTACAAATTTTTCAAGCATAATCAAGAAAGTTGGAAGAACTGAGATAGGTGGAAGGTTTTTAAATTCACAGTTGCCAATTTTTGTGGAAGGGATTTACCTGTGCTATTTAATCCTGTCAGGAAAAATGCCTGTATGAAATGATTGGTTTATTATTTGTGTGCGGGTTCACATATTTGATACTTAATCTCTTTTATAAGAAAGGGAAGGAGTCCATCTCATCCTTTGGATGTTTTTGGCTATAATTTACCAATTTCTTTGATTACTCTATTCAGGGTTATACTGGAGAGAATAAAAGGTGTTTATATATAAACCATTTTTAAATAATGTTTCTTCAGCTTGCATTATTGATTGGGAAACTTCTCAAATTTCTTTTCCAATGCCTACAAAATATTTATTTAATGGTCCAGCATATGCATTAGTGTTTATACTTTGTGGTCTTCTGACAGGAAGATCTATTTTTATTACTTTGTTTAATCTTAATTCACCTTTCACAATTTTTTCCATGTAACCTTACTTTTATTTTTTGAATTAGTAATGTAGTTGTCAATAGCCATCTGTTTAGTTTCCTTGTTATTGATTTGTAAATCTTATTGTATTTTTATAATAATTTATTACCTGAGGATTTTTTGTTGTTTTATGTTCTGAATATAATAATCTCTTATGTGCACTAGATACTCTTATTCCCTTTGTACACCAGTTTAATGAGTATTTTTTTAGTTATTTGTGCACAGGTAAGTTTTGGAAAGCACTCATTATGACAATTTATTAGTTCTCGAATAAAATTGTTATACTTTATATCCACTGAGACTGAGAGGCTGAAAGGCCATTTTATGTTTTTTAGTTTTTCTTTGAACTTTCCAATATTTTCTAATTTATATACACATTAAGTTATTAATTTTTTCAGAATATTTGTTTTTTCTATTTCTGGAAGTTTTGTAATGACTGCTTTTTGATCTGATAGACCTGACTCTAATCTCTGACAGTCTCCAGGGCCATATACTTTGTAATAATGTGATCAGTGCTGGTGGATGAAAATGTTATGATCTGTGTTGGAAACTTATGTTTAAAATTAAAACCATGACTATGTACTAGTTGCGCATATTTATTTGCTGTAATGTATTCCTCTTGGCTTCATTTATATTTATGTTCGTTTTCAGACGGTCAATATTGCAGTTGGTGGCAATTATTACCTTTTTTCTTTCACTTTATAGCTTGTTTAATAATGTTGCGAGTTTAGTTAAAAACAGTTTAAATGTAAAATGGTAGGGAACTCTTATAAAGTGAGATTGCTATTACATTTGAGCTTGCAATTTCAATGACCAATTGTTCTAATGTATTATCTTCATTTAGGAACTTAAGGTATCATCTCAAATTATTGTTTGTTCAACTGATTCATTTGTTACTAATATACAAGAACCTCCTCTAGCAGATTTTTCCCGAATATAACAATCTGCTACAGTAAATCCATGTAATTTATTTAATAATAGCAATTTCCCATTTTATAAACAATGCTCATTCATACATATTACTGATACATTTATATTTATTAATGGCTCCAAAAAATGTCAATTTTTAATTCTTTTCCTTGAACATTTAGGTGAAATAGTTAGGTTTCTTTATGTAATGTAGTGTTTGTTTTCACAATTGTAAAATAGCAGACAAATTTTATCCCAATATTCTTTTTCTTGGGGTACAAGGTTCTTTTATGTACAAAGGAAAGCTTTATTTTCCCTCTGAAGGACGCCATGCTAAGGATTTTTTATGCCCAAAAAATGCCTTTGCCCTCCAATATAGTTATTAGGGATAGAATGGTAACCATTACACCATATAATAGGGATAACAACAACAAATTTTAACTTTAAAGCTAGAGTCATGCCTTTCAGAATTTCAGTTGGTCAACCATAGAATTAGGTGTTTAGTAACATTGCAGACCATAAAGTTTGAAAAGGATCCTGTTAAGTTGCCAAATGAACAATTGAGAACAGTGTTCCAGAAAGAACCTTGTCCTACTATAAATGGGAATGCCAATGGCACTGATCATTCAGTTCCGTCATTGTTGTAAGTTAAAAATGAGGAGCTTATTTCCAAAATATCTCTTCTCCATTGAAAAACATTTCTATGTATTAAGATAAACTTAATACAATTTTTTTGAAAATAATTTATTTTTGCTATGAAGCTTTATTGACTCACTTATTATCTTTGTAGTACTTCTCTACCCTGTAAAATAATTTGGGACAGGGCTTATCTGCAATAAAATAACCACTCTAGAAATAACAGCCACTTGCAAAGCAATTCCTTCTCAGTTTCAGTGCTGTCATTAAACGAAAATATCTCTTCTCACATAAAGCTCATCATGCTGTTAATGGAAATGCAATAACATAGTTTCAAAATTGTCATACAAGAGATGTTTTGGAAGAAGTTCAAGTATTAAGTCTTGAGAGCAACTAGCAGTACCTATAGAACAGATAAAGGAGGAGAAGAAGAAACGAATGGCTCTTTTTGAAGCCTGAACATAGGCTCATTGAAGCATTTGTACCTCTTAATCTGGGCTTTCAATAAAATCCTATGATTCCGATAAAATGAATCGCATCCCACCCTTCTTATATCTTCAAGTTCCAAAAAAAAGGAACCTAAAGATACATACCTGTACATGGCAAAACCTTGGCACTTGCATAGTATCTGTTGCTAGGTTTCATTTCCCCTTCCACATTTCCTGCATAAAGAATCTTACTCTGCTTAGTGTCTAAAACCAAATTAATTCATAGGCCTGCCAGTAGTTTGTCTGTTCCAATACTCAAGATAAGAACTGCTTTTTAGTTGAGTTATCTCATAGGTACTTGATAGTTCTGGAAGACATGCCACAAAAGGGTTCAGGTCCTATTAAATTAAGATCCAATCCCCTCTTTAAGAGCATGTCTGCCATCTCACTGCCTGAGAACCAAACAAGGGTGACTGGGCAGCTGGCACAGGGGAGTACAGAAGAAACAAGAGAAGAAAGAAAGTTCCCATAAAATAAATCTAAACTTAACCTGCTGAACATACTCTGGTGATATTATTTTTGCTTCAGGTATAGGGAATATTGAGAAAGCTGAAACTGAACTCCACTTTTGTACATACTACATATTGTTATATTTAGCCATACACATTACTCTAGCTTTAATGCTATGCCTGTGATGTTGTTTGAATTATATCACACATTCATGTTTAACATAAAGTTCACTATGGTGCTTGTAAACTATTGGCTTTTCTGACAAATTCCAAAATATATATTTGTTATTTCATCTGTAAAAGTTTATATAAGACCTCAAATAGATGTTTACTACATATCTTTTAATTGTTCATTTAGATATTGTTTCAATATGTTAATAGGAAATTTGTTCTATTTAAATGAATGTATAATTAACAAAGTTACTTAATTTATATGAATATTGTGATTATTACTTTTGTATTTAAAATGCATGTGTGTAAGAAAGAAAGGAAAAAAAAAATAACCAGGAGAAATATTCAGGAAACATAACAAAGGAAATACTATAACCTTAAGAATTCGAAATTGCATAACTTACCCTAATAGTTGCTGTCAGTATGAAGAACTCAGTCCATTTGTTAACATATGCAGGAGAAAATAGTAGACAAAATGCCTATTGACATCTCCATAAGAATAGTTGTTATGCACAAGCACAAAATGTTCAAAATATAACTATTAGTTTACTGACTACTGATAAACACATGCACCCTCAGAGAAAAGAAGAGTATATTTTCCCAGACATATGTGATTATAGCAGTTTAAAAAGGAGTACTAAATAAGAAGATAGCATGTTTTATTTATTGAAAAGATATGTAAATTGAAATTTAATAAAATACAAAACAAAATTAAAATGGTGTAATAATTTAATTTTGCCTATCCATACAACACAAACCCTACAGACACTAAGAACTCAACACACTACCATTTAAAATAAAACTGCTGCACATTTACAGATAAATAAAATTGAATGAAATTGAATTGGAAGGAGAAACTGTAGTGGATCACTCCAATTAACCGTTATACCAATTTTTTGGTCAGGAATTTATGAATAAAATAACAAACTAAAAAATATTCAAAAGCTACATCAGACTGGCCCCACAGAACAAATATAGTTTAAACAAATCTCTTAAAATTCAATCCCATACAAGATGAAACCTGGTATATACCAAATTCTAAGCAAAGATTGTGGACAATGAAGAGAAATTGAGTACAAGACTGAAAAAACGTCAGAGAAATATTAAATATAAATCAATGGAGAAATCAGCTGTTTCATTTCATTTTTGGATGACTAATCATAACACTGGAGAGGAAATCAAAGTGCTTAATTCGTCACATTGCATCTTGAACTAGCCAGTTGGTAAAATACCATAAACTTTAAGACTCATGACAAAGCTTCAAATTTTAAAACCCCACCAGTATGTGAATTGATAAAATTGTGTTAGGGCTAGGGCTGAGCAGTCCCTGAAGTACATTCTGAGGTAAAGTAAATGAGGTCAGTATGTAACAGGAACAACATTGTCAACAGTGCCCATACTTAAGGAAGGTGATGAAAGTAAACAAGTATCCCCAGAAAGAGCGTGGACATACCTGGAGCTTGTCTGTTAATTCCAAGCTTACATCCTGTGAGCACTTGCTCCCTTGCTTCAGCATCTCAACTTCTAGTTCAGCCAGACGCTTCTCAAGCTGCAAACGTTGGAATCGTACTTCTCCCAGTTGTGATATTAGCTCGATAATATGCTTCTCTCCTGTCAACCAGTGACATAATTCTCTGCAGTGGAATTCCAGTAACTACAAAATAGAAAATCCTTATTTTTACTTTCTTTATTACTTACCTATAATAAATAGAGGAAGTATTGGACTCCAACCAAAAATTTGATACTGAGGTGTTACCAGAAATATATGTTTTGAGGCTCCCAAAATCTCTATCCAAAAGATCTGTGTATTTGTGAACACAATCACTCGAAAGCCAAAAGCTAGTGAAATACCAAACTTGATGATTTAGATTGAGTCACACTTTTTACACTCACCTTCACTAATTAAAGTTACATAAAACAGGAAACGTTTTCGAGGGCATTCGTCCTCATCATCACCCAGTCGCTTTATACTTTTTTTAACTGCTAAATTGCTATTTGTTGTCTTCTTTCTTGTAGTCATGCAGAGAGATCAGAGCTTCAAAGCCATCAAATAGTGATCTGCTTTTAAAGGATTTGACTATCACTTAAGCATACTGTATTCTCCTTACACGTATAATGGAATGTGTAATAAAACAATTTCTGCAAATGTTTATCTCAAGTAACATGAAACAGATAGAAGAGTAAACTTTTGTAAGAATAGTTTATAAAATGTGGGCAAAGAAAGTCCTGTGAATGGAACACATCAAACTTTTAATTAATGCAGTAGTATATAGCTTATGAATGCACAATTGTAATTGACAGAGAAAGTTGTGTGAATGTATAACTTCAGATTTTTACACCACATACTTGATTTATTATACATAATAATGGTATGGCAGCATTTCATGTATAAAAGTGCAATTAATATTTATTTTTTACAGAATTTTTCTTTGAAATGGCCCCTCATAATTTTTTTCTCTTTCATTTATGTGCAAGCGTAAACAATTATTCATGTGCAACAATGATGACTCATTTTACTTCTGTGTGTAATGTTGAGATTTATTCCTTTGGTTAATTGATAACTCATTCATGCAGAATCTATAAAGAAGATGGAATAATCCTAGCCAAAGAAAATTCCCCTCCTCCAGGCATAAATTCATCTTAGAATCTTTGGTTTTAGATATTAGCAGGCTAACCACTAGACCACAGAGGCAGTAAAAAAGTCTCGTCACACTGCCTTTATCTAATATGACTTCCTTTTCCCATCTTCACATAAACCTTTATATTTCAACTATGATGCATTACTACGGATATATCTTTACCAGAAAGAATCTCCAATTTAAGCAATATGGATTTGCTGTATTCACTATGCACAACACAAACCACAAAGAACCTCAAGCCTGATAAACAGGCCTGTGAGCAAAATTTCCAGCCTTTCACACCCAATAAAGAATGGGATGCTAAGGACCATAGCAGTTAAACAGCGTCCATAAATAAAACAATTTACGTTGATATTGTAATGAAAAGAAGCTAGAAACAGTGATGTGTATTGAATTTATTTAAAGGTGAGTCGGAATTGTTACACTAACATCACTTAAGTTTACTCACTTAACATGTTTCAGGAAACGGTTGTTCCCATCCCCAGAAGTTAATTCAATTAGTAGTCGAATTAACTTCTGAGGATGGGAACATCCGTTTCCCGAAACATGTTAAGTGAGTAAACTTAAGTGATGTTAGTGTAACAATTCCGACTCACCTTTAAATAAAAACAATTTAATTTAACAAACCACAATTGAGTTAGTTTATGTCACTAATAAACCCATGGGAGAAAAATAAGAATCGCATAAGATGCTTTATAGGTGCTATATCCTAGTTCAAACTGAGGAGACTTAAGAAATACACCAATATATATTTCAAAAAAGTAATTAGATATGAATTGTATAGGTAACTATTTTAATGAAATTGTACAACATTCATTCCAAAAGAAAGGACTTCATACGAATTCACAAAAAAAATTGAAATATACATTTATGAATCCTGCAAATATCTTAAATGTATGGTATTTTAATTAAAATCATTAGAGCCATTTTTGAGAAAATCAAAAATAATGAAAATTTGAATATGTATATGGTATTTTAAAGTGGGAGGATTTTCTTTTTGTAAACTTTGTGCCACATCTTTGGAAGTTGCTGAAGTTAACAATGAACTTTTGGCTTTTAAGTTATGCTGTTCACACACGCATAAGAACCTTCTTCTTAAAATTCTTTTGTTTTTGAGGGGAAGCGTTTCAGTGACCTTAAAACCTTATTTCCATTGAAATGTTTATATGTAATGTTTGGGTGGGGTGCAATAATTCCTCTACTTAGCATAGGCAAGTGATACAGAAAGTAAAAATGATTGCAATTACCTAAGAGACTTGGAACATTATTTAAAGCCCAAAGTAAATATACCTTAAAAAATGTAATTAGTTAATTACCAAGGGTAATTTTCAAGTAAATATATAATGAGTATGTTTTGTGTTTAACAGTAAGAAAATATTATACTCAATAACAAGGAGATCTAGACTAATCATGTGCTCCTAAAGGAAACTTGGGGGAAGTTCAAGTATGTTACAATTTTTAACCCTTTATGCTGAAGTTTTAACTTTCTACTCTGATCATAATATGTCAACTGGTCTCACAGTTATTAATTTCAATTATTCAAGCTTACAATGAAAGTGTTCATAATAATTAATGGGAAGATAATCACAGCCTGGGAACAGGAATGGGTAACCTGGTCAAGTTTGAACTTTTTTGTCCCATTTTCAGGAATAATATATTGGATTGATATTGTGTACACCTGTATGGGAGAAATTATTTATGGAAATTGTAAATTATAACTGCAGTTAAGCTTTCCTCTAGTTGCAAGATTATAAAATAGAACCAGAATCACAGAAAACAGCAGAGAAATGTTTATAGTACCAAACTTCAAAGTTGGTTAACCTGCACTGTTGCCTAAAATGCTAGCAAGTGAAAAACTCTGATGTTTGCATCCACATTACTTTCTCTACTCGCTCTGCTATACACTCCAAAAGTCTGACGCCAGAGCTAGCCATTGCCATGGAGATTGTCGTCTTGCTTTCTAAACAACACTGATTCCTAAAGCAAGCTATTTTAAGTATCTAATATAATTAATAATATTTTGTGTAATTGTGCTGTGAATATATTCCCAAGCATTGATTGTGTAGGATTGATGAAGGAGGGACAAACATAAGGACATGCGAAGCATGCCAATCGTAGCATCTCTAGAATCTTCCACTTTCAAGCTTATTACTATGCAATCATTTTTCTCATGTCTTACCTATTCCCTGTTTGTATTCATAAAGTAATTAAAATCTTCTATATAGTTTATTATGCTTTATTATGCTAAAATTAAACTTATTTTGAAGGTTATTGTAGATTAATATTTATAACATTATACAACTAACAATGTATGAGTGTATTTATACCTGAGTGGGGCTCCATCTGTGGACAATCTCTTGGTGCATCACCTAATTTTTTTTTATATGCTGGTAATTCAATCCAACTTAAGTCTTTATATCTCAATAGAATTGTTAATTAGGCCATTATTTATTATGGTTACAATTATTTCTATTCTGTAGTTAACCTTTTAAGCAAGAATGCACTTCAGTTATTGAGGTTAGGTGTGTTTAAGTAGTGACATAATGGAAATAAATAAGTTCTGAAGAACCACTGATTACACCAGATACACTCTTTATACTTTACTATGTTATTTACCATCCATAGTTGTGTTACCTTACAGCTTGGGCAAACAATTCAGATGCACATAAGAAAACTATGTAGTTTAATTATCTTCATTAAAATTAGGTCACAAAAAACAGTTCAGATCCTTATAACAATATTTTTTTTTATAAATTTAAAGATGTTCAGCAAAATCCTTACCAGACCATAAAGTAAAGCTTTACTGGTATAGACATTTATCCCAAAACTATGTAAATGTGAGGTTATGTTGATATGGTCCCTATGCTTTTGTGTGAAATCTATGGTTACCTACTAAAACATTTATATAGCATTGTTCATTTTCATTTGTAGAACAAATTTATAAAAGTATTCTTTAATTCTTCTTACTTAAACTTGGACAAATGTACAAAAGTATTCTTCAATTATTCTTACTTGGATATTGTAAGACTTGTTTTTCATGCTGGCTTGAATTTGGCCTCATAAATAGATAACTTCCCCAATATGTGTCATAGTTAATACATGATTAGAATCAACAGTATTCTCACCTTTCTTTACCAGGCGCAATTCATCTTCAAAATATTTTACCATTTCACTCAATTTCACGATCATATATCATAATACCCACTTGGGGTGGCTGTATTTACCAATATAATTCCTAACAACTATGAACACTAACAATAACTACTACATGGTGTAAGTATAACTATTTTCCTAACATTGGTATTTATTTAGGAATGATAAATAATTAATTTAGACTTTTCAAAATAACAATTCTTGCAAAGCTGTCAACAAACATATAGCACAAACTGCTTAGCAACCAGTTGTTTAGAAAGCACTATGGCATCCTAGTAACAACTGATGTCATCACTTACGGAATCTATAAACTATTCTTACAGAAGCTTATTCTTCTATCTGCTTCTTGATAATCAATATAAATTTTCATTACACATTTCATTGTAGGTATAAGAGGAATGCAATAGGCTAAAGCAATAGTCAGCTTTTTAAAAAGGATTACTATGTGATGACTATCAAGTTCCTTGCTCTTTGCATGACCACTAGAGAAAAAAATCTGATGTGTTACACTCACATGACTTTCTCTACTCGTGTACAACCTATTTTTACAAACACTTATTCTCCATATGCTTCATGTTAATCGAGATATCGCGATGTTAATCTTATTGCTAATTTTCTTGTAGATGCAAGGGAATTGGCTTTAAGCGTTTAAGAGCTGGTTGTTATGTGGAGTATTCCATTCCCTTTGCATTACCAGGACAAAAAAAAAAATGAATAACGAATTTGAGAAAGAGTATAAGTATTGGAAAATTTAAGGGAATAACAAGCAATATCTAAAAAATGGTTCACTCAACAACAAAAATGTATACAACATAAATTGTGTATTTTAAGCAATCTACATTTTTTGTGTAGTAAACTTTTGTCTATCTCTTATGGTTTACCAGTTATGCAAAAGCCGTTCACAATGAAGAACACTTTTGGAGACATTCCCAGACAATTTGAGATATATATTTCATTTTTCATGAAAATATCTTAAACATATGATATGTTAATCAAAATCATTAGTCATTTTTGAGAAAATTAAAATTTTCGAAAAATTTCCATGTAAAGGGTAGTCTGAGGTGGGCTGATTTTCTTGAAAACCTCGTGTCGCATCTCTGGAAGATACTGAACCTAAATATCAAGTTTGGTGTTTATCCGACTGTTCGTTTCTGAGTTATGCTGTTCGCAGATAGACACACACACAGACACACACATGGACATGTTTCCAAAAATGCTTTTTTGGATTCAGGGGGTCTCAAAACATGTATTTCCGGTGAAATCTTGGTATCGAATTTTTGGGTGGAATACAATACTTCCCCTACTTACTATACATAGTAGAGAAAGTAATTAATAGCGACTTACCACTTGAAAAAAGTATAAGTATTTGAAAATTCCTCCAATAACAAAGAATATCGTGGAAATGGTCAAAGCCACAAACATTTTTATTTGCCATAAATAGCATGCTTTAATGAGATTTAAGTTTTTGTGCAGTAGCTCTTACATTTCACCAGGTATACAGTAGTCATTCAGAATGAAGAAGACTTCACAGGATATTCCCAGAAAATTCAATTTACAGGGTGAACCATTTAAGTTAACACTGTACAATATCTCCAAAACTAAGCGCTCTAGAAAGAAATGTCTTGAATAAAAGTTGTTTCATATTATGGGCGAAAGTAAATGCCATGTCGTGATTTATTTGGAGGACGTTGTGATGGTCATTTTAGGGTCAATATAATTTTTTTAAATGGGAACCTACCTTTTTTATGTTATTTTATCGCTCCTCATAAAAAATAAACAAATTTGTATAAAGCACTTTGCAATTGTTCTTACAAAGTATAGTTCTTACAACATAAATAACAATGAAAATTCTGAATGGCTGTGTAGAGCACAATGAATGTTGGACCATCCATGGATGGTCATTTGAAGGTCAAGTTACATTTCATAATTGGGAACCAGCATTTTTTATTTTGTTTCCTTATTCTTCATCACAAAATAAACAGCTTTTTATAAACAATTTCTAATGAGAAAAGAACATACAAAATGTATGTTCCCATTTAAGAAAATTAAATTGACCCTAAAATGACCATCATAACGTCCTCCAAACAAAACATGACTAACGGCATTTACTTTCCCCCATAATATCAAGCAACTTTTATTAAAGACATTTCTTTCTACAATGCTTAGTTTTGGAGATATTGTAATGTCTCAACTTAAATGGTCCACCCTTTATATATTTTGTCATGAAAATATCTTAAACATATGTTGTTTTACTCAAACTTATTACAGCCATTTTTGAGAAAATAAAAAGTAATGAAAATGGCTCCATATAAAGCATAGTTTGGAAGGATTTTCCTGAAAATCTTTTTGTCATATCCCTGGAAGATACTGAACTTAAATACCCAGTTTGGTATTTAACTGACTTTTTATTTTGAGCCACACAACATACAGACCTTCATCAAAGTATATTTATTCGGGGGGGGGGGGGGGCACCAAAACATGTATCTGTGGTAAAATCTTGATATAGTTTTTGGTGGAATACAATACCTCTATTTGTCTTGTCTTATACAATATTGCTCCAGATGCACCACAGCCATGGGCTTTTTGTATTACCTGCATCGTTTTAAAGCCAATTCATTATGCCTGGATGCTTTACCATGGAATACAGTCTCATAACAGATATGGTTTCAAATTCTTCTGGTTTTAAAAGCATTTTCCCAAAAGCAATATATATATCCTGTGAGCCAAAGCCTCACAGGAGCATATAATGTACTGGGCTGTTTCAGTTTCTTTCTTGCACAATCTGCAATCTCAGTTATCCTGAAACACCCCCAACATGTTAAAGTGATAAATGCAATAACTGTTCTCAGCTGAAGTCTGTTGCATTTAAGTAAGCTTTCAGCTCTTTCCTTACATGGTTTTCTAATAAACAGTTTACAATGTTTGTTTGATGGAGTTGTAAACCAGGTTTTATGATGTTCTACTTTGGACCAGTTGTTCTTAACAGCCTCTCTTACTAAACATTGAGATGTTTCTAGAGCTGGTTCTGGCCCAATAAATTATGAAGCTGCTCCTTGTCTTTCAAGTTCATCAGCTTTTCCATTTTCTTCTATGCCACTATGACCTGGCACCCAGATGAGTTGAACTTCATTCTGTTCTACCGGGCTTGTGAGCACACTTAGGCGGTTTAAAACCAGTCCTGATGTTACCTTAAGACTACTTAAGAGCCTTACGTGCAGCCTGACTATCTGAGAAGATAAGAATCTGTTTACCAGTGCTCCTTATATTTTTCTGTATGCACTGAGTAATAGTATAAATTTCTGTTTCAAAAACAGTAGTATATTCACCCAAGGGAAATAACTTTTTGCGCCTTGGTCTTATGCCATATACTCTGGGTCCCATTCCTGAGCCATCTGCAAACCACAACAAAGTTTTCTCAGGAGTTTGCAGAGTTTTATTTGTCTAACATTCAAGATCAATGATGAACCTGAATTTCTTTATAAAATGTTTAATTGGAATTATGTAGTTTGACAGCATTTTAAAGGTGCACCTCCTACGTATTTCCTAATTCTTAGCAAACCTGTCTATTTTAGGAATTCTCATTTGTTTAATGTATTGCAGTTTGTAGAGTGCCATTCTTGCCTCCTTCATTACAACTAAGTGCAATGCAGTCAGATTCAAGAGTGTTTGCTGCAGTAGGAATTGTTTTCATAACTCCTGTAACATCCATACATGCTGTTCTTTGAACTTTATTTGGTCAGTTTTTAGAGCCTGTTTGAAGGACGTTAGGCCGCCAAATCAGTGCTCTATAGGTTATCAATGGTATGATTATCCTTGTATATATACAATGGGTTATAGCAGATCTTAGCCCTCATCTTTCACTAGATGTGTATCTATTTCAAAATTTTGTTTTCACACATTTTACTGTTTTCTTAAAATGTTGATTCCAGTACATCTTGGAGTTCAAAAGTGATTCCTAAGTATTTAACTTCCTCATACATCTTAAGTATATATCTAATTACTACAAGTAAGAAGTGGAGAAAATAATGAGTTAAAAACTGCATCAATGGGGCATTTTCAACAGCTACTGCAAAGAAGAAAGTTAATCAGCAAATACTTTTAAAGCATAGTCAAAAAGTAAACATGCATCAGGTCACTTTAACTTTCAAGTACTGTATACAGTAAAGACTAAAATTTAAATCCCTACACTCATCAAATGACTCTTCTGTTCCATGTGACAGTAAAGAAAGTAATAATGAAACAGTGTTATATTATTAGGTATTACTTTACAAACACCTGTATATGTCTCTCTTCTGTTTTTTCATCCTCTGAATCATTTGAATGGTTGACATCCCAGGCACCCTGGACATTGGATTCAGAACTCTGTTTGTGTATATTCATGCTGTTTATTTCTTCAGACCTTGAACATTGCTCCTGTAGTTGACGTTCAAGGTTCTCTATATGCGACAATTGTTTTTTATACCACAGGGAATGGAAATCTTCTGTTATGTTGATATTGTTCCTTTCTGTGTATACATATTCATTCCTTGCAGCATTACCCACTTGTTCCTGCAATCAAATGAAGGCTGTTTAAGTATATATCTATAAATACAGGATGGAAGGCGACCTATGATCATCCTTGAACAGGGTAACTCTTTGTAATGAATAGAATATAAAATCTTAGTGCAGTTTTGCTGATTTTAAAGTAGTTTGTTAGAAAAAAGGAAAAATTGCTTAATATCAATTCTATTTTAAATGGAGATTTTACAAAACTTAATTAGTTTTTCAAATATTTCTTAGTAGAAATTGAAAGGTAAATGTTTTCTGCATATTTAAATACATTTTTAATTAAAACAATTCAAACTCTTACTATTACTATAAGGTTTTAAAATTTGTCCCAGTTTAATCTACATCATTAGCCACAAGACTACACAACATGACAATACTACAAGATTGAAAGAAATGCACTCCAGCTGTTGTTTATTGCGCTTATGGCTTGTATTTAAAACAGCAGACAATCAGTTACAAAATTGCTCAATTTACTATTGCTTAGTATCTTGAAATGCTACTCGTTTATGGTGAAACACAGCGTAAGGTGGCAGCTGTGGCAAGAATTTATTGAGAAAGATTTCTAAATAGATCAGCACTACATCATAGGACATTTGATTTCATCTGTCAAAGAGTTCTAGAAACAGGAAGCATATTTCTCATGTTGAAGGAATTGGTCAAACAAATGTTGCATAAGAAGAAGAAATCCTTCATTTGGTGGAAGAAGTTCGTGGAAGCAGCAGCTGTGGTATAGTTTGCACTATCAGCATATCCCATTGACTGTTTTGAGAGCATTAAAAGAATTGCTATGCCCTTATCATATTCACTATGTCCAGTTCTCTCTGAAGCAGATTATGCATCAAGGGTAGCATTTTCCTGAATGGTTTCTTCAACAAGGATGGGACTTTCTTTTAAAATTCTTAGAATCAATGAAGCAATATTTACCAGAAATGGAGTAACTAATTTCCATAATGCACAAACCTGGGCTTATGACAATCCACACATAATAAGACAAGACAGCTTTCCTGCCTGTTTGGGCAGGAAAAATAGGAAACATATTAATCGGTCCATGGATTCTTCCTTAGCTTTTGACAGGAGCCATCTATCTCCAGTTTCTTCAAGAAACATTACCAGTTCTACTTGAGAATGTTCCCCTGGCAGTAAGAAACGATATGTGGCTATTACATGATGGTGCACCTCCACACATAAGTAGAGCCATGTCTGGCCATTTATACAACACCTATGTAGAATGCTGGATAACTTGGAATGGACCAATAAAATGGTCACCAAGATCGCTGGATTTAAATCAAATCAATTGTTTTTTCTTTGGGGTGATATGAAAACTCACATATACATTACAGAAGTGGCTGATGTGGAAACATTGCAAGAAATACTTAAAACCATGGAAAAATTAAAAACCACATAGACGTACTTCATAGAGTGCAGCAGAATTGCAGAAAACATTGTTAAGCATATATGTTGGTGAGGGATGCACATTTTGAACAATTTATGTAAACATTAAAAAGAAGTTCTCATTGATTTTCTGTTCTTGTCCTCTTTAATTATTCACAGAGTTTTATAATTCATATATAAAGGAAGCATAATCCTGTAACTTGGGTTTCTGAAGCTTTTATTCACCTTTATAAATAAGTGTTCTGATGCAGTAATTTGTATCATAAATTACTTAAATGTAAATAATGATTGTAATATGAATATGCATTTTTATGTGACATTGATTTCAGATGTTTATTAATTGTAATTATTATTTGGAAATAAGTTTATACGGCCTTACTGAAACTGTCAATAATAGCGCGCAATAATGCAGCGAGGGGTGAGCTGTTTATCATTATTGGAAACGAGGAAGTTACGTAATGTTGGCGCGTTTTCGGTAGAAACTTCTGGAATGTTTCCTCCCTAAAGCATATGTATTCATAATTTTAATTGGATATTAAAATGGACGCTAATGTTGGCGCGTTTTATTAGCCAATAGCAGTTCAGTTATAATCTTTAGGCGTATCTGGATGCAGGATTATAAATAGGCTAGGTTAGAGGTAAAGTCAGTCAGTCCTTCAGTTCGCCGAAAGCATTCATACACTACACGTCGTCTTCAGTTGTGCAGTTCATCAAAAATCTGTGTACACTACACGTCGTCTTCAATCAGTCAGTTCGTCATACATCGGATATAGATTCACAAGTTACGCGCAGCAGAATTATGAAAGATCTAAAATATGGTAAAGTTAATTATACAAAAGGTTGAAGTACGTTGATTAAAAGTGATCAGTAAGAAGTTATTATAACAGTTTCAGTTTGGCGAGTATCTAGATCAATATGTAAAAGTGATAGTGAACGTGTTCGACAATAAAAATTATAAAACAAATTTCTTCATCAGTGTTCTTTTTGGATAAAAGATTCCTTTCCGTTTACACAACCCTGATCAAGACACATGTTCGACCCAAGATAAGATAATAGCTAGCCGGAGGACAGTTAACAAAACTTAAAATTCTTTCAAACACTGATACTAGGTACCACAAATTGCTAACACTAGATGGAGCTACAAACCGAACAAATGAATGACGTCACAAGATGGCTTCAACACTGATGTAAACAAACATTTGTAAGTAATACCGTTACAAATTGGCTACCACAACGTGGGGCTACAACAACAAAATAAACATACACAAAAAATGTTAAATATAAATAACATTAAACCGTCGCAGTTCCTATTAATAATTTGCAGAATATATTAAATGCTTCACCAGTTTCATATTCTGTATGATATTTAGTTTATGTTACAATCATGTATAGTTTTATGTTTATTTGTGTACCAGAAGTGTTTATTTGTTTATTGTTCATTGCTGAAGAATTGATAATTAACCTGTTGAATGTGAAATGCATCTGTTGAATTTGCTGTGTTACAGTATTGTGCAAAATAAAATAGTAATTATCTCAAGGATGAAAAGCTTTATGGAAAAAATGTATTAAGGAAAACCACTCAAAACAATCTGCTCTTTCATAGTTAAAAAGGATGATCATAACTCACCTTCCACCCTGTATAATAACTCTTAACTGAAATTTTTCTGTTAATTTTAAATGTTTTTTTTTTTTTTTAATAATTTGTGACTCCCACAGTTGCTATACAAATAGTGGCAAACTGACCCAAGCTTTCTCTCCTAGTTAATACTAATGATGTGTATGAATATGAATATGTTAAATTTACCTTTCATTATAAATGGTGTACAAAATTATGCCTCCCTGATCTTTACAAACTTGAAGAACTCTTGAACACATTATTAAACACTCAACAAATTTCTACAGCCAAAGTATTACAAAATGCAAGCCAGATACTATTTTATAATTTGTTAAGTGTATAGTGGCATAAACTTTATCTTTAAGCATTCCCTACAGATAATAATCCATATGGATTTACACCTGGAGAGCAAGCAGACCAGTCAACTATTACTTCATCAAATAATGTATAGTGAGGTAGTAATTTTCTTGCACTTCTTTTCATGAAAGCTTTTATCCCATCTGATTTTTCCTCATTTAAATGGAACTATTGGCTGTCTATGTTTCTTTTTGTCTAACACCTGTTTAAATATTTCTAACATCCTATGAATTGTGGAATTGTTAGGAATGGTGACAAATCAAAACGTGAACCTGTTCTAGCAAACCTTAACACAATAAACACAGTGCTGTTCTGTAGTGTACACCAGGTTACTACTTACAGCTTCACTGTAATATTCTCACTATACACCATGCCAAACAACATTATACTGCACTGCAAATGCCTTACCCTTGTAGGTGCAAGCTAGGCTACTGCAGAGAGAGATAATTTAACCCAATATGTTTCACAAGTTGGATCCAATAGCTCCCAGTCACATCATTCATGATAAATGGTACTAATGTATAAAATCAGATGCCTTGAAGACAACACACTCTACTAATTACATAAAAATAAGAGTTTCAATCCACCACACACAAACATGCACTACTAAACAGCCTAACACATAGACTGGTATATACCCCCTTAAATAAACAAGAATACCAGTTAGAATACCAGCACATAGTAGACACAGCAATACATAATGGGTACAACAAAACAACAACTGACAAAAAAATTGCAAAATTCAAATGACAGAAACACATCAAAAACACAACAAATCTCAGCCAGCAAGATAAACAGCTAAGTTCAAGAAATTTACATACCACCCAGGAGCATATCACAAATTTAAGAAGATTTTCATGAAACACAACATCAACCTAGCCCCACAGAACAAATTTAACATAGAGAAATTACTTTGTAACAAGTTAAAAGACCCCATTCCACAAGACAAAAAAGCTGGAATCTACAAAATCAATTGTTCAGATTGCATTAAAGTATATATAGGTCAGACAAAAAGAAACCTAGAAACTAGGCTAAAGGAGCACATGAGATGTATCAAATACAAACAAATGGACAAATCTGGAGTTTCACACCATTTTTGGATCACTAATCACATCAAACCCAATATTACATTAGTCAAACCAGCCAAATTTGCAGCCGAATTAAGATGCATGGGAGAAGATCACCATTCTAAAACACAACACGCATCTAATGAATTTTGATTTGCCACCACCAAATCCTCTCTGGAAGTACATTTCGCCACCACAGTATCCAGTCCACAAAACGGAAACACCAACATGGGCCAGTCGGATTAGCTTCTGAGGATAGGAACAACCGTTTCCCGAAACATGTTAAGTGAGTAAACTTAAGAGATGTTAGTATAACAATTCCGACTCACCTTTAAATAAATTCAATACACATCACTGTTTCTAGCTTCTTTTCAAATATCAATGTAGTTTAACATAATGTTAAAACTTTTGTGTTTCATCAAGCTTTTACGGTGAATTATTAGCTAACATTTTGTATGTCAAAGACAACTGCAAACACTAGCTTTGGAAAAATGGTGGCCAAACTACAATGTTTCTGAACGTGTTCCGATGCTCTTTTGTCTACACATTGTTGTGCTCTCTGTGTCAGTAGCAGACAACCATTTACATTCATGGCAATTGCTATGTGATGTTCCGGATTGTTTGAGGTTATAATTGCGATGTCAACTGAAATAAATGTTTTATCATTTGAAACACATTGATTAACATCTGGTTGATAAGTATAACATACTATCAAGTATGATAAAGCCACTGGATAAGATTGCAGCCTGGGACAAAATCTGTGAGTAATTTAAATGGAATGAATGCTTTCTCCTAAGTCAGTAAGCAACTGCTGCAATTTTATGCTAATAAAGTGCAGCACCAGAAACATTAGGTTCAAAGAGTGTTTAAGATGGTTTAAAACTGGTGGCAGATACTGCATGAAACTAAAGTAGACGAAAATGTGTTATCGCTGATTAATCAAGTAGACCCCAAAAAAGTAATGTTTGCCTCTTGAAGCAATTGCTTTGGAAACCTTCTGGAGAAACCCACAAATGGTAGCTTTGGAAATACCAACATTATCATCCACCATGAAATGAAAAATATTAGTAGCATAAAATGTAAGTACCTAATTAACACTTGTAGCATAAGAGAAAGAGGAATGCTTCTTTGGTAGTATTTTAAGCTCTCGTATTTCCCATAAAACCATGCTCATGACCACTGGAACAGTTTATATTGCTTTAAAAATTCCTCCTTTTGCAGGGTTTCAAATTTATTATGATGTACAACTGCTCTTCTATTAGGAATGGCATTAAAAATGCCAATTGTAGTAAACTTGCATCAACAGCTTGGTTTACGGCAACCATTTTCCAACTTCTAACATTTGTTAAATGCTTTAACACAGGGGTGCAGCAATATTAATTTAACACTGATTTTAACACAGTGCTAAGGTCAACATTGATGAAACAGAATTTGTGTTAACTTCAATGTTAAATCAGTTTAACATTAAATTAAAATTTAGCATTGGTTGGTGAAACTGGCCCTATGAGATTTAAATGGCTTAAGGTATATAGAATAATCTTTCTGCTACTACTCTGCATTAATTACTATTTAATATAGTTTGGTTTTATGCTTGCTTAACGCAAAATTTGTTGTGTATATTATAATTGTTGAGAAATAAGGTATAATCAATTTTATTAATCAACATGAACTTAAGTACATAACCTTCTCCTTTAGATGCTCCATTTCCTTTGCATGTGTTTTCTCATACACTAAAAATGTACAACAAAATATGCTGTTTAAAAGATGCTTTAGATATACAAATATCACATTTCCTCTTCAAAAATTGCAATTCATGAATGACCATTACACATACCTGACTCCCATCACTTTGCTGTGGATTTTGTGCCTGGTATTTGTGTTTTAAAATCTTGAGATCACTTAGAAGCAGGAGTACTTCTTCCTCCAAAGCATCCAATCTCATCTGAACCAAAAGCAATGGCTGAGACTGGGCCATCCTGGAAAACTATGAGTTTCAATAAAATAAATACTTGTGTTAACATTTATATACCTGCTCTTATATCAGGTTGAACATTTAAACTAAATGCCATAGATGTAACTTAGGGGGCAGCAAGGCAGTAGGCACTTGTACCCCTGATATTCTCCTCAGCAACAATATTCGTAACTTAATAATTTATTGAGTTAACTTAAGAAAATGCATAATATTCTACTTTATATATTTTAGATTAACAGAGACATTTTAGCTAAAACAACTATGCATTAGGAAAGTTTTATCACAATTACCCTATAATGACAAAGGGACTCAGTTCAGTGCTAGTGTATGTTTATATTTCCATCAGTAGGCTGTGAGTGAATATTTTTTGTCATATAGTAATAAATTATAATATTTTCTGGAGTGCCAATATCATAGTGGAGGTTTGGACATCAACTATAATAATTACATTTGACTTAATTTTAGTGGACAAACCGTGGTATTAACTATTTCTTTTAAATGTTTGTAATGAGTACTTAAATAAAAATAAAGTTTTGTGGAAAAAGTTTGGAGTAGCTATAAAAATAAAGCTAAAGAAAGGTGTACATTGTTACACACCAGATTTTTTTATTAAGGGTGCTAACTGACAGAAATGAAGAAACAAGTCAGTTTGATAATCAAACTAAACATGTTTAACATGTATTATTATTATTATTATTGTTGTTGTTGTTGTATTACCATAAACTGGGATAACTTTGGGACAATGCACAACTTTCAGATGAGAGCTAAAAATCACACATTTTCCCAAAGTTACAATTTAGAATATCAACATCATAGTCATCAGTCTTTTAAACAACTGTCTGAAAACTACTTTTAAATATTGTTTTATACTGTTTTACATTCTGTGACTTTCAATATCTTGATCCCCTCAACCAGCTGTGTCTCAAGTTATGTCCATGCTAAAGGCACCTAATGCAAGAGCTGCTGGAAGGCTTTGTTCGTAAATGGAACCAAAGATCTCAGTTTAATGTTCAATCATATTACAACTGATAGGACAAATAAATAGTAAGTAAAGTGATAGGACAATTTGTGCTTTATTTTATTCATTATGAACCCCCTTCCCAACCAACTCAAATTGCCTTTTGCAAATTATGTATGGAATGGTATCATGGCAACAACTGCAGCTTATGGTGAATACTTACTTGGGAATAAAAGTGTACTAGTGTGTTCAAGGTAGAGCAAGACAGATAAAAATGGATGTTGTTTATTACTTTTATTTCCAGTGGTGTCAGGAACCTTGACATCATTCAAGTATGTATACATGCATATGAAACAAATGGATATATGATACAATGTGCAAACATTTACTCTGGTATAATTTTTTGTGACCAGATACCAATTCAGTATCTACACTGCGCAGTCCATAAAGAGGTACTATTCTTGTTACAGCTTGTTAATTGCTAGCATTCCATGAAAAATTAAATCAAAACCTCAAAATCTGCGTGGAAATAAATTTACAATATAACTTATACTTCAGTAGTATCCTACATATATATCTTGAGAAACATTGCAATAAATTATGTTTTGATGCTGCTGTGTTATGGGCATTTAAATGGCTGGTGGGAAAAAGATTATATCCATTCCAAAAGGCTTGATTTATGAAAATATCATAGACTGATCCAGGGAAGGGATGAGAGGAGCTATATCCCACCTTTTAATTAAAGAAAAAATATAACATTTGTTATATTATGGTTATAGTGTTGCATTGCTTTGCTTTGGTAAAATCAAAACCTACACTTTTATTTATATCCTGCTTACTTAAACCGGATGACCATCTCTTCATTCAATGAGTGTGTGAATTTATCTTAGATGTCAACTCTATCTCAAAAGATGTTCCCAACTCCAGAAGAAAAAGAAACAGATAGGCCAAAACAAATATGCTTTGCATTTACTAGCAAATAACTTATAAGAATTATTCTTTAAGAGAATATTTCTTTATTTAGAATCATTACCTAGCCTCTACATAGTCTAAATTATAAATTTACAGTGTAGCAATGTGAATAGTTTCATAAAATCGGCTTTAATATAATTAAAACCTTTTCAATTGTTTCTGAACTCAAATGGCCGGATGGACGGTAATGCTTATTTAGCCAGGATTATTCCCTATTCTCCTTAGAATATGGAATTATAAATAACAGTGCATGTGCGTAATTTTATAACCCGAAGCTATAAAACAGTGAGCATCATTGTCTGTGAGCAACTAATCCAAAGCAAGGTTGCTATTAAGACCTAAGATAATAAACGTTGCATGCACACTCGCACACAATGGTATCTCAGTATAACTAATATTAATACACGTAAAATACGTTTCTAAATAAAATAAGAAACGCCTTAGAAGTATTATGTGAAGAAGAAACTCAACTCTAAATATACACTAAAACAGAGCACGTAATTTATTCACCAATGTTATCTAATTTTGCCCTTGACGTTTTGCATACCTAATTTTGTTGCGTAATTTTCTGTACCACGACAATCAATACCATTCTACATATTTTGTGATTTAAACCGCGCCCGCTGAATTGTCAAAAGAAGGGAGCCAATACAGGAAATGGGCTGTTGCAATTTACTTGACAGTTTAAAAAATGAGAACTGTCACGAGAAGGGCTATTTATCTGCGAACTATTCAGAGTTTCCGGACAATCCACTCTATCAGGCGACGTTGCAATCACAGAACAGCAAAGGTTCAAGGTTGCAATACTAGTTTTCCATCTGTATCGCTGGCATCAAAATGGCCATGGTATGAAAAGATTCCACTGCAATATAACCCCTGGACTGATCAGAGATCTTCCAATATCTTGCAGATAGTTTATGACAACTAAAACGAATAGTCACTTGCAATATTTACAGAAATTTATATACATGTTTAATCCCGTCTTCTAAAAGTAAAACAAAACCTTTAACTTTGTTGTGTGAAAGAACATTTTGTTTATTATACACATCTTTTAACAGAATTATTTGCTTTGTGCATCATACATATACACGATGGACCATTTAGAGACTCCATAACTCCGTCTAATAAAAGTTGATATTACGGGGGAAAGTAAATGCCATTAGTCGGTGTTTTGCTTAGAGGACGTTATGATAGATATTTTAGAGTCAATTTAATCTTTTTTAAATGGGAACCTACAAATAGGACCAAATTAAATTGACCCTAAAATGACTATAATGTCCACTAAATCTAGCATGACTAATGGCATTTATTTTCCTCATAATATTAAGCAAGTTTTATTACAGACATTTCTTTCTACAACGCTTAGTTTTGGAGATATTGCACAGTCTCAACTTAAATGCCCCATCCTGTATAATAAAATAACTTGGAGATAACTAGGATAACATTGCGATTATTAGAAACTTATTAAAGAAATTCCTCACAATGAAGCCAATTTGCCTCTAATCAAACAGCGTGTAATAATTTGAATATTATATTATTTTAATTTTAAGGAAACTCTGCATTAATGAACATGTACTCCAAAATGAAGACCCCAAAAATTTCACCTTTCAGACTCCCAAGTAAACAAAGTTCAGTGATCAGAAATATTCTGTAAACAATATTCTTACTGATGCTTAATTGTTCTTATACGCAAGGCGTGTGTAGGCTAAAGTTGGAAAGGTAGGATGAAACTGAAAAATTCAATGCTATAGCCAGGATATGAACCAAGGATTTTCGGCTTTCCGTACCGAAGAGCACACACGGAGGTGGGTGCGGCGAAAACCACTGCGCAGAAAGAGAGAGGTGGTACACTGTCTCTTTCTTTCATTCTCGCTCGCTATGCGCTGTCAGGTCACATGACTACTGTACAACCTGCACTTACCCGCCTTCGTGTGCGTTCTAGGTAATATCATGAATGACTTAACAGTGGTAAACTATGAAATTCGGAACTTAAACTTACCTACTTACAAAACTGTATGTCGCCATTGGGGTAAGTTATCTCAAAGTGAATTTGAGAACATCTTGGGGTTTACCAGGATTAATGCAAATCAGTTAGTTAGAACACGGGATGCTGAACAACGGTGGTTCAAATCCCGGCCATGTCATTGAATTTTTCAGTCGGATTCTACTTTTACAATTTTCTTATGGTTTTTATAATTGTTCTTTCATACTAGACATTGAGGCCATCTCCTCTCGCCACTAACCGAGGGGGGGGGGGGGAGAGAAAACCACTGGGCCCAATCCCCAATCCCGATGCTCGCTGTGAGGTCCCGATTGTGACTTCTGCTTCTTCGCCTGTCTCCGACGATATGCTGGCTCAGATCTACACAGTAATTCTAGATTTCGTCAAGGTTTACTGGTTATTGCCCTGGCTATTTCTTTGGGGTGCTCAGCGGTGAAGGATGGATTCTGCTTGCGGTTGATAAATGCCGTCAAGCGGGAATTAGTTCTCAGGCGTTCAAGTTTGAGAAAAGGTGAATGATGTAAACTTTGAAAGTCGCTATCACTGAATTTATTGTCTATCAAAATTACCGCGAGTATGGGACGTTCCTGGCACTAAATTCAAATATTGGTCCTTTACGCGCAACTCTCGTGTACAGAACTATCAGATCCTATCCCTTATTCAAATTTGCCAGCAATAATTCTCACTCACACGACGCTTACTCTCTAAAAATTATCTTAGTAATTTTCTCGTGTTTATCTCGCTCAAGATAAAATTTGGCGGTCATTTATATACGCATATTGCAACGTTCGCCAGTAACTGAGTTCGACTACTATTAACGCGATTTAAACATATAACTACCGTGGAAATATAACACTTAACGCCAACATTGTTTTGGCGGCAATTCTGACGACGTGGAGCGTGGATTTCACTTCAGTGACATTTTAAGTGTGTGGGCATGAATCCAAATTCACGCTGTTTTTATAAGAACTAACTCTAATCTAAGCTAACAACTAAATCTACGTCTTATTGGCTAATATTTCGCAGTCTTGAACGCGTGGTTTTGAATGCTGTCATCTTATACGTTCCTTATGTGAGTCACATGATAAACTTTCTTACGTCAAGCAGTGATTTTCCCACAACCTACTACATATCTGGCCTGCGCGCTCTGCCCTCAAGGCATGGTCACGTGACCTAGTGCAGGCGGCTTACGTTGGAAGTGCATGTTTGTGTTGCAGATTTTCTCTTAATGAATAAAACAGTTCTCCTGTGCATATTTTGAGTTATTTCACGTGTGAAAATATTCGATTTTTACCCCCAATTATACGGATTGCAAACCACATTGGGGTAAGTAAAATATCTGGTATTATAGTTATCATATCTGTTATTGTAGTATGTTGCAGAAGTATACTTGGTTATGTCTGGCACAACTCTGAAAGTAAGTAATAACTATTTGTATGCTTTTATCAGAGAATTATATTGTAAATGTATAAAACAACAGTGTTTTCTTTGTATTTTCAGAGCTGCAATGTCTTTCAAGTGTTAAGTACCAGGTTGCAGATCGAATTATGAACCTCTGTATGTAACCTGCTTTAGGTTTCCCAGAGATGAGGAACGACGAAAATTATGACTAAGCAGAATACGCAGGCAAAATTTTGAGTTCACTGAAAATGCTAGAGTCTGCATTAGACACTTTCCAGAAGAAATGGTTATTCGAGAGGATACATGGCAGGATAAAGATGGACGAGTGCTAAGCCTTTCCTACAGTTATTAATGAAAGCACACCCCACTTAAGCTTTTCACTTCCAAAGAAAAGAAGAACTAGAGAGGAAAGGGAAGATGAAGCACTTCAAACAGCCCTGGATCAAAGTTTAGCTTCATATGATAAGGAATTAGAAAATAACAAGTTACTCACATATGAAGATATAACGGTTTATATAAAAAAAATGTGTGAACGAGAGAAAAAATTGGGCACTTTCAATTAGTGTTAGTGCTATTACAGTGCTAAAAATACAGTATCAGTGCCTTATATTGTTACTAGTTTTGTGGTTTCTAGTGATAGGTGCTTTAAAGTGTATATAGACAAAGAATTGAATCCTAATGAACTGAATCTCGAATTTAGTGCTATCTTGGAGAAATCTCAGGTGGATGCATTATTTGAATTGTGTAGTGTGCCTGTGTCAAATTTTAAAGAAAATAAACTTGCTGCAGCAGTGAAATTGTTAAAAGAACATGAGGTGCTAGATGCTGGTAAAAAAAAGTGAGGTTAAGTGTCCTTACAGAGCAGATAGAATTATTCTCCTTTAAGTAGAAAAGGTACAGATTTTCATCAGATCTTCTTAGGTTGGCTCTGAGAATGTTCCTGATATCTCCTGCATGTTACAGAACCATACGTCAGTCACAGGTACTAACTCTTCCACATCCAAGTAACTTAAGAAAACTGGCTGCCAGTCTAAATGTAAGTGACAGCAATTTTAATATTAGCAATTCCTATATTGTTGGTCACATTTGTTCTTTGAAACCTGACGAAAGATTTGTTAATCTTTTGATGGATGAAGTTTATATTTCACAGAGTTAATTTTTAAAGGTGGTGAATTGGTAGGAACTAGTGCAACAAATACACATGAGCTTGCTAAAACAGCTGAAGTGTTTTCAGTAAATGCTGCATTTGGTAATTATTCAGATGTCATTGCCATTTTGCCAGTCAGTAGAAATTCTGGGGACTTCTTACATGCTACTGTGAGTAACATTCTCTGCGAACTTGGCAAACTTGATGTAAAAGTAATCAGTCTCATAGCTGATAATAATCAGATCAATAAGTCTTTGGTTCACAAATTCACGCCACATACATTTGGTTATTCTTTAGTAGTAAATCCCTTTAGCAAATCACAGCCCCTGTTTTTGCTCTATGATACTGTCCATATTTTCAAGAATATGAGGAATAATTGGATAAACCAGAAAGATCTTATGTTTAATTTTCCTGATTTTGAAAATCCAGATATAATTAAGAGTGCTAATTTTGATCACCTCAGATCACTTTATCACAAAGAAAAGAATAAATTGCTGAAATTTGGTCATGAGTTAAATGCAAATGCTGTCTATTCATCAAATATTGAAAGACAAAAAGTGAGTCTGGTGTGCAAAGTTTTCAATTATGAAAATATTAATGCCCTCTTAGAATGCAATGATGGTTATGGAGAAACAGCAGAGTTTTTAAATATTATTCTAAAAAGGTGGAATATTGTAAATTTTAAGTTTCTATATAAGGATGTAAGGTATAAAAATGCTGATTACAAAGCAGTCTTTGCCATCGAGCAAGATGAGTTAATTTTCCCGAATAAATTTTAAGCATGGTTGTGCAATTGGGAGCATCTCTGTAGGGGAAATGTATACCAAGGGCTGTCTAGGCGCACATTTGATGCAATAATGCAGACATGCTCAGGCCTTTATGGTTTAGCAAATTATGCTCTAACAGAATTAAAGTAAACTATGAGGGTGGTCTGATGTTTCCGACCTAATAAGGATAGACATTTTTTCAGAATTTTTTTTTTTAATTTTTCAACATAGTCTTCTTGTAACTCTACATACTTCTCCCACCGATGCTTCCATCTCTGTAACCTGCCTAAATAGTATTCAGCGTTTTTCTCTGCAAAATAATCATTCACGAAGGTGATTGCCTCCTCATTTGATGAAAATCTCTGTCCTCCGAGCCATTTTCAGATGAGGGAACAAAAGGAAGTCGCTTGGAGCTAGATCTGGTAAGGTGGATGGTCAAGCAATTCAAACCGTAATTTGTGGATTTTTGCCATTGCAACCGCTGAGGTGTGAGACAGTGTGTTGTCTTGGTGAAACAGGATTTTCTTTTTCTGCAAATGTGGCCGTTTTTCCACAAGTTCTGCCTTCAGCTTGTCAAGTAATGATGTGTAGTATGCTCTTGTAATGGTTTTTCCTTCTTGAAGATAATCGATTAAAATAACTCTATGACTATCCCAAAAAACAGTCGCCATCACTTTCCCAGCCGAAAAAACAGTTTTTGCTTTTTGTGGAGCCGGTTCCCCCTTTGCAGTCCACTGTTTGGACTGTATTTTTGTTTCGGGCATATAATGGTGTATCCCAGTTTCATCTACAGTAATTAATCGGCGCCAAAACTCGGATTTCTGCGCCAACAGAGCATTGGAAATGTTCATTCTAACATGTTTTTGGTCAAACGTGAGCAAACGCGGCACCCAATGCGTGGACAGCTTTCTCATGTCTAAATGTTGATTTAATATGTGACAAACACGTTCTTTTGAATGTTCATAGCCTCTGCTATCTCTCTCACTAATCCGGTGGTCGTCTAGCACCATTTGGTGAACTTTGGCAATGTTTTCGTCAGTAGTTGCAATTTTTGGACATCCCGAATGTTCATCGTCTCCCAAGCTCTTGCGGCCACGTTTAAATTCAGCTGCCCAAAACTTCACTGTGGTAAATGATGGTGCAGTGTCTCCATACACAGAATCCAACTCATCTTTGATTTGCATAGGCGTATTGCCTTTCAAAAACAAATATTTAATGACAGCTCGATACTTGATTTTGTCCATTTTCATAAAAACACTCACATCATCTCACTAAAACGACTGTTACATAACAACTGAGTGCCCAAAATGGCTGAAACTTTGGTGAGTAACTGTCAACAGATGAACAACGAAATTCACTAGCTTTTATTTACGAGTGCTGCCATCTTCATGTTGAGGTCAGAAACTTTTCAGACCACCCTCGTATGTTCTGTTTGGCAAGTTTCAAACAGATCCTCTTGAAGAGCGATTCAGTCTTTACCGCCAGTTGTCGGGCAGTAATTCTTTTATCTCTCTCCAACAGCTATATGAGAGTGAGAAAAAGATCAGAATTAAAAATTTGCTTTCATTTTCATAAAAAAATGGTAACATTCCAGTAAGAAGCTTAAATGTGGGCTCAGATTCTGAAAACAAAAATGTTCCATCATTGCAGCCTTTTTGTGAAATAGAAATTGCAAAACCAGTGTATAATGATGTAATGCCTATCATGTTTTACATTGCAGGTTATGCTGCTTTCAAGGTAGCAAATGGTATAATATGCCCCAAATGCATTGATTTATTGATTTTAAATGACACTTTAAGTATGAATTTGAAGGTGCAACAATGCTGATTGATTTCTTAAGTAGAGGTTCTCTAAAGAAACCCACAATATATTGCGTAAAAGTAATGTGGTTGTGTATCCAACTATTTCAAATCTTAGTCAAATAGTGTTATGATGATTTTATTAAAAGCAGTAATCATCTTGCCTTGTTGAAGAATTTGTGCAGTCCCTATATAGTAAACATTATGGATGAAACCAGAGAAACGATCAATCAATGCAACCATAAATTTGAGGACTATTTTCATGATGTATGCTCAATTATTTGCAAAATTATTGTAAATAATTACTCCAAAATGGTAACTGAGGATAAGAAACAAAAGTCTTGTGATAAAATAAAAATACTGACCAGTGTGTGAATTCATAAGAGCAGTTTGTGCTTGCCATGAGGAAGGAAACAATACTTTCAGTATTTCTATTATATTTACAAGGAATAATTTGTGTATTAAAAGCCACTTTTTTCTGTAACATGAATTATTGTATATATTTTATAATGAACACACTGAGGCTATCTGACTTTGGCTTCTCATCATTATTTCAGTAATTTTACTCTTTTTACTAAACTAATAAGTATGTGGGAAGCTTTAGTATATATATTACCAGTAGTAACATAGCAGATTTAGTGGATGGACTAAAGTTTTTATGTGGACTTTAATTTTCAGCATATACAAAACAAATCTTATAAAGTTTTGTCAGTGTGTATTGACTTGTACAGTGGTAAATGAGAAAAATGGCTCCAATGTATTAAATTAGTGCAGAATATTTTAATTTTCATTGTATATTCTCAACTTTTGAGTGGAATAAATATCATTATATCCCAAAAATACTTCTTTGTACAATTTTGCAATCCTTAATTTTGCTATTCCTGTTGTAATGAAATATATAAAGCATGAGAATAAGTTCCTACAGTAATGTTCAAAGGTAGGTAAGTCCTAATAAACTGAAATGTTTTATGTTTATGTTATCTAGCTGTTTATTTTCATTCCATTTGAAGCTGAGCTTGTAAACATATGATTATATAAAGATAATATTTTATCCCAAAACATAACACATGTTCAGAGCATAATTAAATTTAAAATTGTCATATTTTGAGCCACTTTCTTATGTGCACCTGTATAACTTAATGCTGTTTAACTTAAACTGCATAGTAATTTATTATCATTATTAAAACAAAGTACCCATAATACTGCTGCAGTTACTTTATTTGATAGGCTCATAATGACTACAGCTACATATTCTACTGTGTTTATTATTTATAGCACTATTTTAGTTTTTTCAAATCCAATACTTGTCATTTTTTTTAATGTTATCTTTGTGTTCTAGTGGTGTCTAGTTGCTATTATTTTAAATTAACTTAGTTCTTTATTTTTACGTTCCTCTGTCATTTTGCTTGGAACTGTGGAATTCGTTGCCCACTGCCTTCAACTGCCGCCATATTGAAATCAGTGCTCAGGCCTGTAGTGTAGTGGGCTGTGGATTTTCCACTGTGTTTGGCTTGTCTCTACCTCGCCACCTACTATGGCATATGTCCTTGGATAACAAAAGAATGATAGAAATATCCACCCGCAGGATCGAACAAAACATTGCAGGCATCAGCTTACTATGACATAATTAACCTATGGAATTAAAATTTGGGGGGGGGGGGGAACAAGTAAGTTCAACATGGATAGGATATTAAAAATGCAAAACAAATCTATCAGATGTACGTAAAACCTCGACTACCGACAGTCAGGCTAGGAAACATTCATAAAGGTAAAAATATTAACCGTAGTTTCACTATATTTATAAAAGCATACGGCTTGTCAAATAATAAGGAATATAATGTGCTCAATAAAGACTGCCATAACCATGATACTAGAGGTTCAAATGATTATTATAGGGTTAGCTCAAATAAAAGTCAAACTAATAAGGACCCATATAGAATTGGAGCCTTATATTATAAGCTACCCACCCAAGTGAAAAACAATGTAAGTATTATGTTTTAAAATTTTACTAATTAAAAGTGTCATATAGTGTTGCAGAATTATAATATATATACATATCTGTATATAATTGTAGGATGTAATCCCTCAGAATGTCTGATGCTCTTGTAATGAGTCTGACAAAGATAATCTTGGGCCATAAGATGAACAAAATTCTACCAAAAACACACTTTCTAACATGGTTAAATGAGCCTGGCCAAGAACATCTTACACATAGAAGCACAATACATAAATATAAAAACATCAATAACTAACAAGATGGCAAAATAATACACTGCACAAGTAAATATTATTTTGAGGGGATAAGTAGTTCCTGGCCTACTTAACTGGAATTATTTTGTATTTATTAAATAAAGATACCAAAATATGTCTTGTTAACATTCTGGTGCTTAGGCTTCACAATGCCCCTACGATGGTGACAATTTGACACTATGGCAAAATGAGGCTCCAGGGCATCCAACTGAATGGAATCAAATACATCATTTGATGTTTCCAAAATGAAAAGGCACAACTACAGTGCTTTTCCTTCACAGTGTGCCTATCACACAGCTGCTCACATGCCGGTCACTCCAGCTCAGACCCCCGCAGAAATTTATATCAACTCCGCAACCGCCTGACATTCTCATAGTAACAATTTTATTATAATAAGCACATGCTTTATCATAAGAGATGGAAATGTTGTCTGTCCTCTATCCATACATTTCTGGCATCTTCTCCGGAAATTTTCATTTACACTCGAGAGTTCATCAGAAATTGAATGAATTTCTTGTGACATTTTCTTTTAGTTGTTATGAACATGTTCTAAATTGAACACATTAATTATCATTCCCTGTTTTATGAAATGCAAAAATCCACTGAGGGTATCCTACAAAGAATAATATACTTACACTCAATCACTTTATTGTAAAGGATAGAAAGAATCCTATGGTGGTAAATAACTTTCTACAAGGACACAATACATTTTTTAGGCAGTTGTTAGTGCTAAGGCATTTGCAAGTAAGTTATGCCAGCAGACATAAATCCTAGGAGCCATCTGGCTTAGGCATTGACATTGGCAATTACCCTAGTAAGCTAACAAGAAAATGTTTTACTTAATGACTTGCTATTGTAAACACAGTCAATATTTGAGATGCCCTGAAGTAATGTTCCCCACGTTAAATTCTCCATTCTTCAATTCAATGTAAACTGCAAGATATATTCAGTTCAATTTATTCATCCTTTCAATCTCCAGTACAAAGTACAATAACATAGGATACATCAAGAAAATAGACATATTTAGTAAAATATATCAATAATACATATAAATTCAATTTATTCATCATTTTAATCATGCAGTACAATGATACAGGATACTTTACAATAATAGACATATTTAGTAAAATTTATCAACAATACATACAAATTTAATTTATTCATCATTTCAATCACGCAGTACAATGATACAGGATACATTACAGTAATAGACATATTTAGTAAAATATATCAATAATACATACAAATTTAATTTATTCATCATTTCAATCATGCAGTACAATGATACAGGATACATTACAATAATAGACATATTTAGTAAAATTTATCAATAATACATACAAATTTAATTTATTCATCATTTCAAACACGCAGTACAGGATACATCACAATAATAGAATATTTAGTAAAATATATCAATAATACATATAAATTCCATTTATTCATCATTTCATCATGCAGTACAATGATACAGGATACATTACAATAATAGACATATTTAGTAAAATTTATCAATAATACATACAAATTCCATTTATTCATCATTTCAATCATGCAGTACAATGATACAGGATACATCACAATAATAGACATATTTAGTAAAATCTATCAATAATACATATAAATTTAATTTATTCATCATTTTAAACATGCAGTACAATGATACAGGATACATCACAATAATAGACATATTTAGTAAAATTTATCAATAATACTACAAATTCAGTTCAATTTATTCATCCTTTCAATCATGCAGTACAACGTACATTGATATAGGATACTCCCAGATGATAAGCATATTTAGTTAAAGATATAATATACATGAAACATATAAAAGTAATAATGTTGTATGATCATAATATAGAAATTAAAACATAATTATGCAGTACCTAATGAATAAAAAATTTTGCCAAATAGACAAATGGATATTTATTAATAAAATTCATGTGGCAACACACAGTAACTTCACTCTTACAAGATAATGAAGACAAGGTATCCTTGAAACGCGTTCAAGGTAATTATCTTGTAAGAGTGAAGTGCGTTGCCACATGAATTTTAATATTTTAATTACTTCACTGTGTTTGCCATTAATTTTTGTGTTAAAAATGGATATTTATTAAAACCTAAACACTTGCTAAGTGAGTAAATGTTCCTGAAAAAAAGCCCTCATTTTGATTAAAATATATTATGCTTTTCTTAGATCTTATTGAATTTGGAAAGTAATTATGTATGTCTATGCTGGAATATTGTACTCCCTCTTTACAAGGATACAAGCTGGTGGAAATCAAGTGCACATTAGCATTTTTAACAAAATATTTGTGTACATTTTACATTTGTTTAAAAGCAATGTGCATCTTCCTTTTCCTTACTTTCTTCACAAAATGACACTAATTCCAATATGTAAGTAGGTATTTGCCAATGGAGGTATGCCTAAATCTTTTAATAATGGCTTATGTATTACTGCTTTTCATCATACATTACTTAAGTAGCTTGTTTCTGTTTAATAAATATTGTTTTCACTTCTAGTGAATTACTCCAAAATATTACGGAAAATTTTATTATACAAGCATGTATGTAAGCAAAATAAGCCATTTTAACAACTACAAGGCTAGTTTTTTGGACCACCATTCTCAAGAGCACATGTTATTTACTTAACCTACTTAAGGATATGGAAAAGGGGAAAGTTTCTATGTGAAGTGAATAGCAACTAAGAAACATAAATTAATGTTATCAAAAGATAAATGAACTTTTCATATGCTCCAGGCCCAGGACGAAGTGACTTATCCTCAAACCATATGCAGAGATTGTAGTCAATTTCGGTTCATTTTTCTCAAAAATTACCCATAGCATTACCTTGAAATTCATTACCTACTTAAATATCCTCATTTAACTTCATAGTGAATCTATTTATGGATTTTAATTTTATGGGGAAAAAAAAAGAGGGAAAAATTAAGTTTTATAAATTTATGGCCATACCAAGGTTAAATTTCAGATAGAAGAGTTTTTCAAAAAATGGAACTCCAAAAAGAAATGTCAAGTGCAGAAAATTTTCCCTATAAAGCATATTTAGCTGTAAAGCCATTATCATTATCTAAATTAGTGTTCTCAAAACCACAAAAAAAAACTTAAAAAATGCAGTATTGGCAACTCCTTAACTCCTGTGGCCATTTTGTAGCTTCAGAACAGCCGAGAATTGCTTTTAGTCTAAAGCTTTTAAAAATTTATATATAAGAAACGAAAGCTATACTGATATAAGATGAACTAAGCACAACATCTGCACAAAGAATGCACAGGATGTGTTTAGTTGTACTAATAGAAAAGTGAAATGCAGCAAAGTAAGGGATTCAGGCTCTATTTATATGAGCAAGTAAGTGAGAATGTTAACATATGAAGCATTAATTTCATGAAAATAGGTTCACCGTATAACTAAATGCTTATGATAAGTTTACACAAAGAATAGTTTTTGAGAAGGGTTAATTTCATCATTTGCTGGCCCTAACACTCTAAAGTGCTTGAGATTTAAATGTTTGGCAGTCATATTGTGAGAATGGAAGAGCACATGGCTGAAGCCTGACATTTTGTTTAACAAGCATTCTTGCAGGTCCATGAATATTGTGCCAAATGTTAGAAGTTTATTGACAGCTCAGATTAGTTTGAGACAAAGGCTTTCACTCTTGCACATCCTGTAAAGGCTAACAGATGCAAAAATGTTACAAATTCTAGATGAAAGCACTGATAACGATGTCATACAATTTTCATATGATGAAGATGAGTACAATGTTAATGAACGACTTGGAAACAGAAACAAGCGAAGATAGGTCATAAACATGCTAAGATTTTGCATATATTACATTTTGTACTAAATGTATGTACTATGAACTCATTCATTTAGAAGACCAGGACCAAGATGGCGCACGGAGGTGTTGTGACGCGATCGCGCTCTCATATATTATGCGAAAATAATATCAGTGGGAATTGTTTGTCATCTGAGAGGTTTAATAACACACATAACGCATTGGGTACGTGCAGAAATGAAGGCGATGCAGGTGTAAGTCAATTTTACCGGAAAAGTAATGCTTTAATGGACTCTGCAGATAGGACGCTACGGGATAGTGAAACAATCGCGTCACTTCATGTTGTAATAAACATGCTAAATAGGGATCTACAAACGGCTATTGGGAAGATCAGTGCGCTTGAGGAGGAAAATACGGCTCTAAAAGATAAAATAAATAGAGAGCTATTGAAGGATACAAGAGCAGAGGCAATAAAGCAACCCGAATGCGGCAGGCAATGGAAGAACGTGAAACACGTGGCGGCAAAAGAAGACTACGGAAGACGATACTCGATGCGGGAATCGCAAAATTTTCTCAGCAAAAACAGGTTTGAAGTGTTAAGTGAAATAAATGATGATAGTGAACCTCAAGTTGTAAATTCTCCAAGATCTGGTGGCAGTGAGAAAACTGACGAAAAACGTGTTCTGGTGATAGGGGATTCAATGTTAAAGTTTTCTGGGGAACTGTGCAGGGATAAGGGCTATGAAGTTTGCTGCCTTCCTGGTATAAAAATAGCCGAGTTACAAAGGAAAGTGGAACTGATGAACTTAAAGGAAATGAAACCAGAGGTGGTATTGGTGCATGCGGGTACTAACAATATTAAACAGGGAAGAATGGCAGAAGAAATTATGGGGGAAATGATGGACCTCGTGCAAAGTATTCGGGCACAGACAAACAAGACCAAAATTATCATAAGTGGTGTGCTTAGTAGGTATGATGTTAGCAAAAATAAAATAATACGTATTAACCAGGAGTTGGACTGGCTGTGTGCTAACAAAAACTGTCTAATGGTAGATGGGAATCTATGGCTGGATGCAAGGGACTTTGGGAGGGATGGGGTACATTTGAATAGGAGGGGATCATATAAATTTGGTAAACTGCTCTGTAACACAATTAGCTCTGTAAGTAAGGGAAACTAGATAGTGGTAAGGTGGATGCATTAGTTCATAAGAGGAGTAGTTTGGAAAGTAACAATACAAGGTCAGTGATTATAAATGAAAGAAATAGACACAGGATATATGCACCAGAAAAGTCAATAAGGATTATGCATTTGAATGTACAGTATATTAGCCAGAAAATGGCTGCCTGTGAATATCTACTGAGTGAATATTTACCAGATATTGTAGTATTTACGGAACATGGTCTCAATAGTGAGCAGCTTAGTTTATGTAAATTTAATAATTATCACATTGTAAGTAGTTTTAACAGATCTTTACACAGAGGAGGTGGGGTAGCCATATTAGTTCGAAGCTGTTTGCATGCCAGAGTTGTAGATGTGAGTGAAATACAGACTGAGAAAGTATTCGAGATTGCAGCCATAAAGATACAAGCCCATAAACAGAGTATTGTAATTCTGGGGAATTACAGGTCTCCTAGTTCTGAAAAAGATATATTTACTGCACATTTGGATGAACTATTATCAAAATTATCACAAAAACATAAACAGTTTATAATTGCAGATTTTAATATTGATTTTAACTATAATGACAATTCTTATAAAAAATTATCTGATTTTAACAGCTACAATATTGATGATCAGATTCACACACCAACTAGAGTAACAGCACTAACATCTTCCACCATCGACCATGTCGCATCAAATATAAGTAATGTCAAGATTAATGCATTTAATATTAATACCCTTATTTCAGACCATTATGCCCAGTGTGTAGATTTTATGGGTATAAATGGGGATGTAGAACAAAAGGAGATAAAAACTTTCCGTGATATAAATGCAAGCTGCATTACACAGCTAATTGGGGAACTAGGTATGGAGGCATGGGGAACTGTCTATTCTGAGGATAGTGTGAATGAGAAATGGGATGAATTCTATCGTATTTTTAGTATGCATTTCAATGCTTGCTGTCCCATAAAAACAAAAGTTTTATGTAGGAACAAATTTGCAAGAGTTAAACTTGACTCAGAAGCAATAAAATTGAGAAAAGAAATGAAGCATTTTTATGAGTTGCATAAATCAACAGGCTATGAGTACTATAAAAATAAATATAAACAGGCTAAAAAAATTTATTTGACAACCATCAGTAATCTAAAAGCTAATGAATATAAAAAAAAAATAAGAAATTCGGGAAACACGTGTAAAACAACTTGGAATATAGTTAATGAGGCTAAGAAACATGTACCCTCTTTTAAAAATCTTGAATTAGACGTAAATGGCTCAGTACTGACCGATCCTATTAAACTATGTGACTATATAAACAAATTCTTTCTAGGAGTCGCAACTCAATCAGGTAATCAAGTGCACTCATCCAAATTTTGCGTAAAAGAAATCTATCCAACTTTTTTTATTAATCCTGTGACAATAAATGAAATAATGAATATAATAACTAAATTACCAAACAAAGTTACTAGTGGGTGGGATGAAATAAATACACAAATTCTTAAGCAATGTAAATATGTTCTTGCAGGTCCTCTTGAGCATCTCATTAACTATTCCATTGCAAGAGGGCAATTTCCAGACTGCCTAAAATTATCTATTGTTAGGCCCTTACATAAACATGGTGATACCAAAGATATAAATAATTATAGGCCAATTGCATTAACATCAGAACTAGCCAAAATCTTTGAAAGGGTTATACTGAAGCGACAGATATGTTTCTTAGATAAAAATAATATACTTATAAATTCGCAACATGGATTTAGGAAACACTTCTCAACAATCTCGGCCATTATGGAATGCACAAGCAATGTAATTAATCACTTGGAAAACAAAGAAAAAACTGCAACGCTATTCTTTGACCTTACTAAAGCGTTTGACTGTGTGGATCATAATATCCTAATAAATAAACTGGAAGCATATGGAATTAGGGGCTTAGCTAAAGATCTAATTACCTCATACCTTATTGGCAGGAAACAAGCAACACAAATATATTATAAACAAGGGCAGTTAACAATAAAAAATACATCACAATTTGAAACAGTAAACTATGGGGTTCCGCAAGGTTCTGTGATGGGCCCTCTCCTATTTATATTGTATGTGAATGACATACCTAACTATGGGAACAGTAAAGCAATTTCGTATGCAGATGACACGACAATGGTATGTTGGGGCACCTCTATAGGAGACTTAAATAACACAATGGCACAAACTATTCAAACACTTTTTAAATACTTTGGGGATAATAATTTAAAATGCAACATGTCTAAAACAAAATTAATTCAGTTTCAGTTAGGGAACTTAAATAATGAACACGACCCTATACAAATATTGAACTACAACATAAATGCTACAAATAAACATAAATTTTTGGGTATTATAATGGATCCAAAACTTACATGGACGGAACACATTCAATATATCTGTGGGAAAATCAGTAAATCTCTGTACTTGCTTAGGCACTTTTCCAATCTTCTTGAAGAAAAAGAACTAAAAATGATCTACTATGGTGTCATTTTTCCCCATCTGATTTATGGGCTTGAGATCTGGGGGTGCAGCGCAAAATCTAATATGGAAAGAGTATTGATATTACAAAAGAAAGCAATTAGAATAATGTATCACCTGAACTATAGGGATTCCTGTAGGCAATATTTTAGGGAGAAGCAAATTTTTACAGTTTTTTCTTTATATGTTTACAGAGTAATAACTTATGTGTTAGGGAAGGATAATTTAAGAAATAGTGATATACATCATTATAACACTCGACATAACAATAATTTCTTCAGACAAGGTTTTAGAATAAGGTGTAGCATTAAAGATCCAAGTGTAATGGGGTTAATTCTGTACAATAAGTTACCAAATTCGGTAAAGCAATTTGAATCAAAAAGTACATTTAAGAAGGAGCTTAGAAGATATTTAATAGATAAGGCTTTGTACACCATTGAAGAATTGTAATTAATGAGTAATTTGTCTAATTGTATTGTGGAATGTACATATGTAAATATTTGTAAAATGGAACTGACGTCAGAAACTGCTTGCAGTCTATTGGCAATAAACGCATTACATTACGCATTACATTACATTACATTACAATATGACCTCACAAACTGACCAGCATGTACAACTCATGGTGCATCAGCTTACAGGAACATTTACATTTCACAAGCATATAGGCAGTAAAAGCAGTTTGTCTGCCAGAGCTAAATCCTCATCTTTCCCATCACTTAAGAGTAAATCTCAGGTTGTCTAAAAATGTGTGCTTTGTGTAGTGAAAAAAGAGAAGAGATTCATCTGAAAGAAGTGATAAACAGATAACTTGTCTGGGTTGTGTTTTAGAGTACCATCAGCAAGAAAATATGCAAGTGCATAATTTGGTGAGTTGGCCAATGCATGCTTTAAACATTTAAGAATAAAATGCAAAAAGAATTTAATTTGTGTCTTTAGTTTATTTTATAAGCTTTTTTTTCTTTTCTTCAAGGGATGATTATGTTTCTTCTATTGATGATTGAATTTAAATGCCCATTTAAAAAATGCAGCTTTCCTGACATGCAGTAATGCTTTAAATGGGAGCACCAAAGGGATAATGGTTGTCCTCCGTGGACTAGTGGTGCTGTGCAAGCCTCTAGTTCCCGAGGTCGCAGGTTCAAACCCAGCGTAGGGTGATGGATTTTTTTCGGGCGTAAAAATCCTTAGCATGGCTTCCTTCAGAAGGGAAGTAAAGCCGGTGGTCCCGTGTCATAGACCATAGCATAGCATAGCTAAGGACCATAGCAGTTAAAGAGCGTCCATAAATAAAACTCAATTTAATTACCAAAGGGGTAATTTTAGAAAAAAACATTTAACAGCATAAACATAGCATGAGCAATGTCCCACAACTGTAACAGTGATATGAAACTGCTTTATACCAGTCCTCTTGCACAGCAAGACAGAAACTGTCTATTATGGATTAATATATCCACACTTATCATACAGAATCATAATTTGGGGACAAAGTGCAGCAAAATACACAAGAATTTTTATTTTACAAAAAAGGGAAATTAGATTAATTTTGGGTTTAAAGCAATCCAAATCATGTAGAGAAAGAAGCATTCAAAAAATTAAAAATCTTAACATTATCTTCACTATACACATTTGAAACAATAATGTTAATAAAAACATGATCGACAAATTGCAAATTGTACAACCAAATGCATAACTGTGCATAAGCAAAAATAACTGGGAATAAGCAAAAATTTCCAAGTCCAGACACACAGGATTGAATTATACAAAACTAACTGTAATTTTGCAGCATGCTATCTTTACAATACAATTTACACTATCAATACATTACCAGTGGAAATTAAAAATATTCAAGAAAATAACAAGTTCAAAAGAGAACTTAAGAAATTTTGTATTGAGAATTGTTTTTATACTGTTAATGAATTTTTGAATGAATAGATTTTATTATTTTTTTGGTTCAATATGATTGCATATTTTAAAATAAAGAGAGTTGAAGGTTGTTACACTACATCACTAAAATGTTCTTACTTGAACGCATTTTGCTCCCATCGTCAGCATGTGAGAGTTGAAAACATGCCGATGATGGGAGCAAACCGTCTCCCGAAACGCGCTCAAGTAAGAACATTTTAGTGATGTAGTGTAACAACCTTCAACTCTCTTTATTTTAAATTATGACACATCACTGTTACTAGCATCTCAATCTTCAAAATTAATTAATGATTGCATATACAGTAATTACATTAAGCTTAAACAGTAAGATACTACTGTACTCATATACTTGTGATGCCCAAATCATGTAAGATGATCAATTGGGATGAATAGAATAAAGTAATGAAATGAAGTGAAAGTTCCAAGATTATATTAAACATTACAATCTTGATCAAAGCAACATATTTAATTAGCTGTTCTGGAAATGGTCCAAAATTTCATGCTGTTCCTTGCTAATGACTTATATATCATCAAAGCATTGTCTTTTTGGTGGTCATCATTTTAATACAATTGCTTTCTGCTTTCCTCATGGGCAAAATCTGTGTGATGCAGGATATACTCTGAATGGTTGATGTTGTCTTTGGCTCCATTTTTTAATACAGGTACAATTTTAGTATTAACACAGTGAAGTAGAACAATAAATTAATTGAATCTTGAGTTGGTGGATACAGTAAAACTTCACTTACTTGAAATTAATCTAACATGTTTTGAAAGCAGCGCTAGCTTTTTTTCCGATTAAGCATGCCGGGAATTTGGATCCACAGATGTAGGTAACATGAAAGTGGTGTCATCTGATGTGTCCATGATGGAGCTGCTTAGATTGTTGAGTGGCAGGATTTCAAAGTTCATTGCCATTTTCATGTGTTTTATAATGTGTATGTTTTCCCAAACTTTTAGTTCCGTTGGATTGGTGGTGCATTTCAGGTGTCTGGGTTGATGATGTTTGTGATCCAAAAATGATTTGCTATGGCAGATTTGTCCATTTATTTATTGGATATAGCTCTGAAGTATTCCTTCTGATTTTAATATTTCTTTTTGTTTTGCCAATATACACCAAGTCACAATTTTTAGTCAATTAGGTAGATACCAGATTTTTGTTCCTGTGGAGTTTTATCTTTGAGAGGGGAAACCAGTAGGTTTTGAATTGTGTGTTTATTCTGTGGTGTCAATGATATGTTGTATTTTTTTGAATATTTTACTCAATTTGTGAATAAGCTGAGGATAGGATGTGAATTTTATGCATTGTTGTTTTGGTTCCTTTGCACTGAGGTTTATATTTTCTCTTAGTGCTTTTTTTGTTTCTGGAACTTTATTTTGCTGTGTACTATATTGGTGTTCTAACCATTACTTTTGCTCTGAGGGCAAGGCTGTTGAAAAGGAGTGTTGATGAGGTTTTGAATTGAAACTGTTACTGTGTATGTAACTGATTGTATGTGAGGGTTTTTTAAAAATGCCAAATGAGATGTGATTTTGTTTCCTGGAGATCTTTAAATACAAATATGGGAGGAACCTGTCTTTTTCTATTTCAAGTGTGAACTGTATAGACCTGTCTTGCAGGTTGAGGAAGTTTACAGCATCATCTGTGAGTTTTGTAGATACTATGGCAAAAACATCTACATAGCTGAACAGAATGGGAAGGCTTTGGTTATTCTTGCTTCTAAATGGTTCATGAAAAATTCAGCAAGGAATGGTGAGAGTGGGTTTCCCATAGCCAGTCCAGAAGTTTGTTTATAAAATTTGTTATTGAACTGAAAGAAGTTTTGTTGGATGCAAAGATTAGTGAGGGTGGAGTAGTCCTCTATTTCTTCCTGTGAGATTCCAATATCAGAAAGCCAAAGTTCTAAGAGTGATAATAATTTGGTAGTAGGAATTCTGGGGGAAAAGGGATTTCTCATAGAATCTTCCACTCAACCAATTCAGAAAACATTTATATTTAGAAAAAAACAGAAGCCACATTTATAATTTTGAAATCTCACAAGGAGACTTACTTTTGAAGAAGTTCTTCCAACCGCCACTAGAGATCAAGCTAACAGCTAAGACGAATGATGCAGGCAGTCAACAAGGAACTGAGGATGGGAGCAATTAGCCCCTGGAACATGTTTCTGTTATAAAACAGTAAGTGACGAAGTCTTACAATCGACTCAATAATTACCAATTCAGAAGAGTTTTTGATCCTCCTACTATCAAACTTTTTTAGAGAATTGATTCTGTTGACCTGCTATTTGGAAACTTTGTATGTAGTGGAGTCTATTCTGTTAACTATGGGTTTCATATTATTACCTGGTTTGTGTATCTTTGGAAAGGCATACAGTCCAATAAACAAATGGACAATTGTCATAGCAAACAATTTTTGGACCACAAACCACAACATCAATCCCAAAGTCAGACTCCTGAAATGCACCACCAATCCAACAGAACTAAAAGTTTGTGAAAACATACATATAATCAAACACATGAAAATCATAATGAGTTTTAAAATCCCGCCACCAAACAATCTAAGCAGCTTTATCATGGACACACCAGATGACACCACTTCAATGTCACTTACATCTACAGACCCGAATTCCCAGCATGCTCAGTTAGAAAAAAGCTGAAGATGAAAGCAAGCAGTGCTTTAGAGTATAATTCGATTAATTTCAAGTAAGTGAAGTTTTAGTGTATCCACTGACTCAAGATTCAATTAATTTGAGCAGTCTGGAAAGTGCTTAAAACAAGGTGAACAACATCAGACTACCAAGTTGCCTTGGTAGCTGGTTTCATGAAGTTTGTAGGAAATAAAGGATTAAGGAGTAAACTTTATTGAAGGATACATCTTTTGCAGTCTCCTAACCTCCTCACAGCTTGCTACACCTTCTATTACTTGTAACCCTGGACACAAATGCATCAATTCATTCACAACATCTATAGAAAGCAAACCAGCATGTGTAGAAGATCTGAAGGAAATGTTAATCAACTTCTGTGGAACTTCCAATAACACTTTCAGAAATGCATCCATTGTTTGTTTGTCAAACCTTCTGGAAGGAAGAAAAATATTTTTATAAGATTCAAAGTATGCAATCAATATAAAAAATAAGAATTTTAGGAGAAAGTTGCTGTTTATAACTTACTACTAATATAATGGATATTTATATTTAATTTTTAACTTTTATTTTGCAGTAAAAGCACTTACTCAGCAATTACTGTCAGGCGCTTAATGTTCCTCGCATGTTGTAAAAATATCATATCTGCAAGTAAATAGTATGTATCCAGATGTAGGTGGTTCAATAGATTCAACTCAGTGTTCACGGATTCTGTAAGTACACAGCATTAAACATCTTAGAAATAATGCTTGAAAATTTTGAGTTGATTAGTGACCATTTTACACTTTCATTAATAAACTAGGAATTGTTACCAGATCAATAGTCTGTATTATGATTTATATCCAAAACATGTTCCTAGTTATAAGTTTAACTGGAGTATAATGGTCACTAAACAACTTAAATTTATCAATCATTATTAAATTACACAAATGTCTTTAATTTCCTAAAGAGAAATTCTTCCAAAATAATCAGTAGATATTCTTTTATACTGGCCATGTAGGCTAAGGTTGGAAAATTGAATCACATTTGAAACATTGAATGCCAGATCAAGGACTTGAATTCACCACACTTGAATGTGGCCAATTAAAAGTACCATGAGTCTAGAATTAAACTAGATAGACCATCAGCAGGCTTAAACTAAGTGATAATTGCCACACCACTAGGTTTGTATTCAAGCTCATGGCATATGGTGCATGTGTTTATCAGCTTAGTTCTGGCAGTTAGGCTAAAGTCAATGCCACCCATTAAAAATAAAATTCTAATATATACTGATGATAAGTTATTCATTATGGCTGAGTATACCTTACATCATGCTTTTCTATAAAAGAAAAGCGTTGAGCAAAATTCCAATTTAAGTTTCCAGATGGTTCAACTTCTAGCACAGTAGCTATCTATACTCGTGTAAATAAAGTTGAGCACAGAGGACCTGAACAAAAAATGAATTTAACAATGTCATGTGTTGGTCAAATAAAATCTGGAGGAAATGGACGTGCACAGCTAACAAAATTGGTACAGATAAAAGTTAACAAAGGGACAGGAATGATATGATAAAGCCCAGTGTATAGAAAGTGAGAGGATTAAGAAATGGTTTTGAACTAGCATTTTTTTTATTATGTGAGAAGGAAGATGTAAAGCATGAATTTTATTGTGATGGAACTGAACACTAGGATACATTTGAGAAAAAAGGGAGAACTATAGACAAAAGATATGCAATATCGTATCATACTATCATACGGGGATGACTCAAAAAGGTTTATGGTAAACTTGGAAAATTCCTATACAAAGTTAAAGTAAGTGGATATAGACAGTTAATAGGAACAGGGAAGAAGCCCAAAGAACCGAAGCCTCTAAGTAGTATCTGAACTACTGGTATTACTAGGGTCATTCAAAATGTAATGCACCAACATTTTTTTCCACGACATGAACAATGTCACTTGGCTGCGATTGTGAGGTGCCTTAGTTTGAACCTTCCACCTCTCTTGTGCATATTGCAAAATCTGGTGCCTGGTGGTAGCGCAACAGTAGTACACTTTAAAAGCAGCATCACATCCCAATACTAAAATGGAGATAAAAACTAGTATACAGGAAGTTAAGTGAATAGCCAATTACATGAATAGTTGGATTCAAAACAAGGGGCCTCTTTTGACTGATGCTTGAAGAACCACCTACTTGTTCCATAGGAATTCAAACAGAACCCCAAAAGGTTGAGACAGATGATATATCCCTACAGGAATATAAAACTACTCAGGACCTACATGCTGCACTCTTGAACAAAACTGACCTCATGACTTTGCAGCAAGTATTGGATGAGCCAAAGTCAGAGTATGTTTATCTTGAAGTGATGACAGGGAATCCTGTCTCTGAGAGATCTGAGGCGGGTCTGGCTATAATTACCAACACTCCTGATATGAATTAGGGGATTGCTTGGCTGGTTAGAGACTGATATTCTGAAATTACAGATATTAGAGACCTTGACAATAATCATAGGGGAATCGCTTATCTTACAAGTGCCACAACTGTATCCATTGATGGAGTTTTTAAAGTGAATGAGCATTTGATGTATAAACTAACCTTGTCCATGCCCTTGGAGCTGGATATGGCAGTTCAGTTCCTGGCAGAGCAATTACCCAAGCTCAACACTTTAGCCTAAAAGCTTCATTACCAGAAGATATGTATTCCAATGCTTGACAAATGTGATATTCACATATCTGAGGAAAGTTCTAGAGTATGTACTTTTCAGGCTCTGGAATCTCAATTTTGCTGCATGTGTCAAGAAGGAAAATTACTGAGATACTGGGAAACTTGGATGCCCAGCATGTCTTCAACACATCCAAATTGCATAGACGAGACACCCAAGTAATTCTTGTGAACTCGGAGAAGAGGAGTCATGTCGACTTACTGAAGGAGGTTAATCAACAAGTTGACCTGAAGGTGTAGAAGTTTAAACCGTACATAAGACTCGAGGAGGAGATATATTATTGACTACAAAGCAGGGACATATAAAGCTGAACTCTTACAGTCAGCTATTGTAACTTAAGTTCAAGATTCGGAGGCTCGATGCTTATGGCCTCAAGCTATGCATTTTCATGTCTATGATCTTGATGCACTTATGACCATATCTGAAATACAAATTTCCATAGTGCAGGCTTTAGATGCTGATAGTGACGCTGTGATTGTTAAAAGAGGACTGAACTAAAACTTCATCTATTTTATTTGATAGTCTACAAGATTTTGAGTTGTGCATAATGATACTGAAAACCGGAATAATGTATGATTTACCTTTCAGGATCTGCAGGACTTTCTAATTTCGCAGCACTGTGATGATGTCATGTGGTTAACCTGCATTCTTGAAGCAAGAAATTGAGTTTTATTTATGGATGCTCCTTAACTACTATGGTCCTTAACGTTCCATTCTATATTGGGCATGAAAGACTGGTAATTTTGCTCAGAGGCCTCTTTATCAGACTTGAGGTTCTTTTACGTGCCGTAAATCTACGACACGGGACCACCGGCTTTACTTCTCTTCTGAAGGAAGCCATGCTAAGGATTTTTATGCTTGAAAAATGCATCGCCCTCCGCCGGGTTTGAACCCGCGACCTTGAGAACTAGAGGCTAACACTACCACTAGTCCACGGAGGACGACTTTGAAGCAAGTATCTCCTGCCAGAGCAGCTGATCAGTCATAGCATTAAGTTTCAACAGGAATGCATGGTCATTGTAGTGCCTTGAATATTTTCATATATGATTTAGTAAGATGCCATACAACAAATTCATGGAGTATATGCAGAAATTTCTTTCTCCTCAAAGCCCTAATGCCTGTGTGTCAGGAACAAATTTATGGGCAGGTTTTCATTCATAGACGTTACTATATTTTCATAAGCAGCTTTCTCAATATCAGCACTTACAATTCCTTTCTGTACAATTATGAAGTGTAATATTTTATTTATTGCCGAATTCATTATAGAATAAGTCACATATTTAGCAGAAAATCCCGGAGAGTTGTACTGTCCATCCCCACATAAACATAAATTTGAATTATTCATGGAAAATGTAAAAATTACTTTCTTTTTAAACGGGTTTTGTGTAAAGAAGGGAAAATTGTTTTTTAACAAGTCTATAAAAATATGATTCAGAAAAAGATAATCGTTTTATTGCTTTTAAGAATGCCAAGAAACAGTTAAATATTATTCCACAAAGATACATGCCTAAAGTTAAGCACACATTACTTCTTCCACTTCCACCTCAAAGCACCACTCTAAGTGTGCCCATTCACACAACGAGTTATAATTTGCATTAATGCCTTTTGCATGTTAGATTTTCTTTTAGTGATAGGCACAACTATTGTGACAAATGCTGAATAGTATAAGGAGAGCATTTACACATACAAACACAAAAGAATAGTTTTAGGACATACCTACATCATCTTCTCCATCTTTACAGGATTCCTTCAAATATTCATTCAGTTTATATTCATCATTTACAGCTGAAGATTCGCCTTTCTCACCATTCAAACTTTGGGTACACATTAGCACCGTTTATAGCACTAAAGTTTCAGTTTCCAAATCATACTGTATTTCAGCATCAATCTTCAACTCCACGTGTAAAGACTTAGAAACTAGTGTAGCTTCACTTTCTTGCTGAGAATTGCTTACTGAATTATCAATTAGCTGTAGCACTTGCTTTTTTTAAGATTCGAGTTTCTTTTTTGGGGAGGTCTTTCTTCAAGTCCCGCTAAAAATTTTGAAAGCACCACATTATCTTTCAGTCAAGGGCTTTTGAATTTCTCATTCTTCATTATTATTTTTATAACATCCAAATCATTTAAATAACTTTCTTTGAAATGAGTTTCACATACTCTAGCATTTTTGGTTGACACAAAATTTTTGCGTTTCATAGCAGCAATCCATTTGTTGTACACATGTCGATTCTTATCTCTATCAAGGAATGGGTAATAATCAACATTTATGTTTACACCAGAATTATTTGCAAAACTTAACAATGCATATAGGCATTCTTGACCTAACACCTCACAGAACAATAGGAAAGAAAAACTGTCCTACAACCAGAACATAACAAAAGGAATTAAATGCAACTAATGAAGTGATATTCAGTGGCGTGGCACGATCCTAGCCTTATGATGTCACTGTGAGGTGAGCATTAAACATAACAGTACTTCCAGAATGAAAACGAGAGGTCATAGAATGACGCAGTCTTCAACAATGTACTCAGAATAATATTTTATTGTTAGATGTGTTTAAAAATTTAGTTCAATCCTCCTTTAAATCACTGAGACTTATGCTGAATGAAGAACGGGTGGCTACCGTAGCACTAAATCCTGGGTTGGAATAAACACTTAAGCAATTGGTACACATTAAAATCGACTGATGTTCTTGTAGATTAAAAGAACACGTTTTCATACTTTGTTGTTTTCAGTATCACAAATTTAATCATCATGTCAGTCAGTGCAACGGCCCTAATAAAAGAACTGTTTGTTTTAATTGAATAACTGATGGTCATATGGCTGCCAATCACACCAGTGATCCATTTTGTCTTTCTTGTGATGTGCCAGGTCACAAATTAAACACCACCTGTTGTCCTTATTCAAATTTGGTGTACCAAACCAGAATGGGGGGAGAGGGAGGGAGAGAGAGAGGGGGAGAGGATGGAAAAAAGTACCACCTTCTCTTCTTTGCGAGAACCATAACTGCAGAAATCAACACAAAATTAAATTCACAATGTGTCAAACTATTGTATACAATAAAGACATACTTCATTGTTATGGAAACTTGGATAGCAAATGATTGATAGTTTCAGCATTGTTTGCAAAATTGTACTTGCCAACTAACCCAACTAAAAAAAATGTTCAAAAATGCTGCATGCTTTTACCTTCCAATGGGATGTCTTCATAGTACATGACCACATGCAGGCACATTTTAACTTTAAGGTGAGTTAAATTGGGACACTGACATATAAGAGTTCTGGCATCCAGATCTGTGACACGTATCAACTGAAGCTCTGCCAAATTGACACCGACCATACATAATAGTTGATGGTGGAACATAGAAAAAGACAGTATCAATGTATCTAGACTGCCTGTAACAGAAAATAAAATTCTGCATGTTATGCACAATATTCACATCTTTTATTATTTTGCAACAACATTGTCTGTAAGAGTGTTACAATTCATTACACTTCTATGGGGATGTCGAAAGGGTGAAGGATATTTAATTCTTAAGCAAAATAGATAATTCAGCTAAGATACTGTGACCTACAACCTTTGAACACTTTTTGCACTTTTCTATTTTTATTTTCTCTTGTGATTTACTTATAGTAGGTGAAGGCAGTATTGTATTCCACACAAAAATTCATCAAGATTTCACTGGAAATGCACATTCGGGTCCACTGAACACCCATCCCCCCCCAAAAAAAAAAATTGAAAAAGATCTGTGTGTGAACAGCAAACTTAAAAGCAAAACCTCAGATAAACACAAAACTTGGTATTGAAATTCTTCATCTTCTAAGCATTGGCATGAAGATTTCAAAGAAAATCCCCTTATCCCAAACTGTCCTTTAGATGGAAAATTTGTCTTTGTTTTTTTATTTTCTCAAAAAGTGCCTTTATTATTATGATTAAAATATAAGTTTGATATACTGACAGGAATAAAATGCATATCCTGAACATACTGTGGATTCTCAGATTCATTTTTAACTATGACTCAATGAGAGAAAGAAAAATTGATTTTAAAAAAGTACAGTTTCTTAAAATATACAATTTGTGTTAAATCACTTTCTTAATAGCTTCGGTTCAGATACTTCCTATTGTTGGAACTTTCATTATTTCAAAATGCACACTTTTGAAATGTTATATCCATTTTTTGTTCTCACCAGGTCATGCAGAGGGAATTCAGAATACCAAGCCCAGCATTTATATAAAATGAGCTTCTTTTTAAACATTTGACTAGTCTCCTGTATGCAGCTACAACAAAATGTGTGTACTGAAACCATTTCAAAAACAGTTATCATGATAGCAATAATAGATAAACAACTTTTTACCAATAATTTGCACAGTAGATATACGGGTAAATTATAGTGGGTAAAGAAAGTAGTGTGCAATACACAATATTTTTTTTTTTAATTAAGTGGTTAAGAATTACTTCTCTTAATATCACATACACTTATGTATTTGGTCTATTATCCATTGAGGATTATGCACAAAACAACACAAAAAAAATTCTGATGTTATATTCACATGACTCTCTCTGCCCTATGTTGTTTATTAATGTCTATACAAACTATTCTTATTAAAGCTTATTTTTCTATCTACTTCATTTTAATCCAGACAAACCTTTGCAGAAATAGCTACATTACATGTTTCTATCTTTATAGATGGAAAGGGAATAGCGATAGTCAAATGTTTAAGAACTGGATTCTATATACTAGCCTTAAAATTCCACATTCTTTCCATACAATTTGTAAGAAATAGCTGAAAATCAACAGGACTTTAAAAGAATAAAGTATTGAACAATTCAAACCATCAATAACAGATATCTTGGAAATGGCTTATGTCACACAAAAAGTTATTTGAAATAAATTGTGTTTTTTAAAGAGCTCTATAGTTTTTGTGCAGTATGTTTTCATCTATTGCTTAATGTTTACCAGCTATAACAGATTATATAAAATTCCTTCTGAATGGAAAGGGCTTCACAGCTGTTTGTAGAAAATTCAAGATATACAGTTTATTTTTCATGAGGATGTGTTTAATATATGGTATTTTAATAAAAAATTATTAGTCATTTTTGAGAAAAACAAAATTTTCAAAAAAGTTTCCATGCAAAGGGTAGCTTGGGGTGGGAGGATTTTCTTGAAAACTTCCGTGTTGCATCCTTGGAAGATGGTAAACTTTAATATAATGCATGTTGGGTATTTAACTGATCTTTCATTTTTGAGTTATGCTGTTCACACACAGACCTTTTTTTAAAAATATTTTTTTGAATAATTCAGGGAGTCTCAAAACATGTATTTCTGGTGAAATCTTGACATCAAATTTTTAGGTGGAATATAACACTTCCTATACTTAATCTAAGTACATTGTATAGAAAGTAAAATTCTGCTCAAAATTTTAATCAATCTCCTGAAAAAATTACCAAATGTCACATAGAGCCCTCTGGTTCTCACCTTATGGTACCTCTTTTAACTATTTGTGTTAAACAACGATAATATGGCTTGTCTTCACTAGACTGCTGGCACATCATCAAGTTGAACATGTTTTAGCTTTTCTGTATACACAATATACATTTTCAAGATAATATACCAAGATTTTAATTAAGGTGAGCTTTATAACATATATACACTGTTGGTAAGATTTTGTGAAAATGTATAAATTACGCAAGTATAAAATTTTATTGTAAATGCAAGCATTCTATACAACAAATATTTTAATTCTTTGGTATGAAAGTTATTTTCTTAGAAGTGAACATAAAATTAACACAACATTCAGATTACAGCAATCAAAACATTTTACTGCAAAGGTTTGTGCTACAATTTTTTTCTCTAAGAAACAAATTTTATATAAAACTATGCTTTTCTTTTTTTACATGCATGCTGTCTGAATACCTTTTATCTAGCTGCAAAATGTCTTTGGATTTAAAATTACCTCAGAAAAAGCAATTTGTATACTGAAAAATGTAAAGATCTTTAAATATGACAAAATTAAGTTTAATTCCTTTTATATCTGCTAAAATGTAGTTAGTTAGATCCATACAGTCATTTAAATTATTGAATTTGACTGGCCCCATTATGGTAGAGTTATACCCCCGCCGCTGTAACGTTGCACTTGACAGCTCGCGTTTAAGTTGGTACACTCGCAAAAAAACAGATGAAAAGCTTTCACCGTTTGACTTTCTAAGCCAATCACAAGTCAGCATTCCGGATGGTCAATGAAAAAGCGGAAGCGGAACGGGAGCTGGAAGCGGCTCTGTTACCGGATGTAGTTATTCCCAACCACGTGCTTCAGTTTGTGAATATCTAGCACGAGCGTCGAGTTGTTCTTTGCAAGCTAAATATTGTTCACTGTTATTTGTATTTGTGGTTATTGTTTTATAGTTTTGTTATTGTTCGTTTATACATATATGTATTTATCTATTTTGTATACATTTAAGTCTTTATTTATTTATACAAGATTTAAGTGCGACAATGTCTGAAAAATGACGTCGATCACCGAGCGATGATTCACGAAATGAAAATCCTTTGCGCCACTTAACAGTCAGGCATTGGAACTATTAAGGAGGACCCGAGAATTCTTTGAACAGGAAAAGGAGTACGTGAAGCTTCACGGGCATCCTTCTATTCCTGCTGATAAAGCCGTACACTGTCACTTCAACCCTATCGAATTAGTGTGGTGCGACATTAAGGTTTATGTGAGGGAGAACAATAAGTAATTTACCATTACCGAGATGGAAAGGCTTTTGTGGGAAGGTGTGGCGATGGTGGACGCGGCTTCGTGGAAGAAGAAAGTAGATCACGTGAATAAGCTAATACAAAAAACACAAGAAAAAGATGGAGTTATTAGTGAGTGTGAACCATTAATGATATGCCTTGGTGAAAATAATGACGGGGATTTGGATGGAATTGAGCCATTGCAGTTTTAAATCGGTGAATGAAAATAACTTTGTTATCGCATGCTTATAATTTGTTTTATTTCTCCTCAATGTGGCAGGCAAGTTTGCATTGTTCTGTTTCTATATTGTTAAAAGTGCGTAATTTATTCTACATATGCTGCAATGTTTATGCAGAGTTATTTTCAATTAACAATAAGAATACAAAATGGTTATTATAAATTGACGTTCGCTACTACATACACTTTTGTATGCGGCTTAGACACGATAGAAAGAACTATCAGCTGTTCTTGTTTACTAGCCACTCTGGCAACATCGCAACCACAATATAGCCAACTTTAAGCAAAGCCACATGAACTGTCAAGTGCAAAGATTCAGCGGCGGGGGTATAAGTGCCATCAGGAAGTCATAGAGTTTGGACAATGCAGAGCGCAGTTCAGTTATGAGTTTTGGCTTTGCATTTCAGTTGCATTTCAATGGCTCAGTTGTGATTTTATGGATCAGTTGTGTTCAGTTCTGAGTTGTATCAAAAGTGTCTCATGTATAAAGTTTATGCTACACTAAAATTAAATTGAATTTTATTTATGGATGCTCTTTAACTAGTATGGTTCTTAGTGCTACATGAAAGTGCCCTTATTGGGCATGAAAGACTGGAAATTTTGCCCGGAGATCTCTTTATCAGGCTTGAGGTTCTTTTACATGGCATAAATCTATGACACAGGACCGTCGGCTTTGAGTTCCCTTCCGAAGGAAACCATGCTAAGGATTTTTACGCCCAAAAATATCCATCTCCCTCCACTGGGTTTGAACCCGCAACCTCAGGAACTATAGGCTAGCATGTTACCCCATGACCACGGACTTGTGCTACGCTGAACATCTAATGACAAATAAAGTGTGTTTAGCAGCATTTGTTACAATATGCTTGCAATTATAGACTATCCGGGAGGGCCTACACACATGTTGATACAATCTGTTCTGGTAATTAATCACTTCTTCCACCATACTTATTTTTACCTGTAATTTCTTTCTGATTTCCTGACTTCTTACGTGATCTGTGAGGCTCACTCTGAGAGATCTCTCAGATGCTTTGATGCAACTTGTATCAATTGTTCTTAGCAATGTCTTACTACCATAGCTCAGACAGTTTTGACATAATATATTGAGGTCTTAATTCTCATATTTCTTCCTAGATACTGCTTGAAATTAATTGTTCTTTCACACAAGCCGTGTGTTGGACAGAGTTGGAAAGGTAGAATCAGATGACTGAAAAATTCAATGCCATAGCCGGGATTTGAACCATGGATCTCCCGATCTCCGTCTGGTTGCTCCAACTACTGAGCTACCATGGCAACATGTCGGTACGCCATTACATTCTCCAGCTGATTCGCATTTTTCCCGGTATACCACAAGGTGATCTCAAATTGTATTGAGATGTCATACCCCAATGGCGACTTACATTCTTTGTAAGTACTTTAAGTCCTGGGCTTTTTAGTTACAACCACTATTAGGTCAATTAATGAAATTAATTGTTCTTTCACACAAGCCGTGTGTTGGCCAGGGTTGGAAAGGTAGAATCAGATGACTGAAAAATCAATGCCATAGCCGGGATTTGAACCATGGATCTCCCGATCTCCGTCCGGTTGCTCCAACCACTGAGCTACCATGACAACATGCCGGCACACCATTAAATTCTCCAGCTGATTCGCATTTTTCCCGGTATGCCACAAGGTGATCTCAAATTGCATTGAGATGTCATACCCCAATGGCGACTTACATTCTTTGTAAGTACTTTAAGTCCCGGGCTTCATAGTTACAACCACTATTAGGTCAATTAATGAAATTAATTGTTCTTTCACACAAGCCGTGTATTGGCCAGGGTTGGAAAGGTAGAATCAGATGACTGAAAAATTCAATGCCATAGCCGGGATTTGAACCACGGATCTCCTGGTCTCCGTCCGGTTGCTCCAACCACTGAGCTACCATGGCAACTACTGCTTGATAAATCTATTTATGCAATTATAGTTGTGTAGATTTTTTTGAAGTCTCTGTTTGTTTTATATATTAGTATTTCAGACCCCAAATGTATAAAAATATTCACTTGCTATATTAGTTTGTTATTTAGGGTTATTATAACTCTGATACTGAATTTATCTCTCAAAGCGTTATTTTAATTTTGTAATATTTTCTTGACATTTACTTTCCAATTCTGCTAGGAGTATCCTGATCACCTGCAAACGGGATATTATCGTTTAGATTACTGTTAGCAATATGTGAGGTTTTCTTTCTTCCAATCTTATTCATATACAAGTTGAAAAGAATGAGTGAGAGGACACAGCCTTGTTTTAATCCCTAGTTTATTGTTATTTTATTTATGCTATTCTTATCTCATGTTTACACTGTAGCAAAATTGTTAGAATCTCTTGTGTTAGTTCTCCCGTTATTTAAATAAGAAAAATTAAATTGAGTTTTATTTGTGGACGCTGTTTAACTACTATGGTTCTTAACCTACCATTCTATATTGGGCATGAAAGATTGGAAATTTTGTCAGAGGCCTCGTTTACCAGCCTTGCGGTTCTTTTACCTGATATTTCAAATAAGAGACTGATTAAAACCAGCAGTATAACTTTTATAAGACGTATTTTACACTTTGCACTTAGAGAGAAAAAATGAGAAGACCATTGTTCTTGTTACAAACAGCAGGTTGGTAAGTATAAAACAAAAGAAGGTAGTGGTAAAACACAGAATATATAATAAAAGGTGTGTACATAGAGATTATAAATATTAATATTGTGGTATATGTAAGCATTGTTGCATACATGACCTTGGCTGCCTGGATCGGGTATTACGTAAGAGAGTGGTGGGGGTAAACAAGCTTGTAGATAGCATCCCACGCCAAGTAGCGTGGCGTGCTTGCAGTCAGTCAGTAGAGTCGCAGCTAGCAGGCAGGTTGTGTTTGTACGTGCTACCCATACGAAGCATGTATGGCGTCCTCACCGACGGACATGAAGCCAAGGAGGTATTGTACCCACTTTTATTAATATACTATCTCACCATCCACGTCTTTCCAGTGTAATTTATCATAGTAGATAGATCCTTTCTCCCATCTGAACCATGTAGTAATCCTTTTATTAGATATTCTCTAATATTTTTCACTTTTCATTTAGCTGCGTCCCTTGTCGTGACCTCGCCTTATATAAATTATTAACTTTCTGGTACCTCAGTAGCGAGTAGCCCTACCTCCCATTGAGTATTTGTTTAGAGGTCACGACAATATCACTAATATTATAACACTCTCTCTTAATTTATGTGCACTTGCAGACACGCACAAAAATATAGAATTTGATTACAAATAAAATAAATGTTTTACTTGAACACAGACATACCAAGTTTAGTTACAAGCTGTTTAAGCTTAGGCTTTCCTAAGGCCTTCGTGAAAATATCAGCTGTCATCAATTATAGCTACTCTCCAACAATGTTTATCTGAGCTTGCTATAGCCTCCTCAAAGCTAATGGGATCAAGTTGACATTCATCATCGAATCAGCATAGACATATATATTACTGTCACAATGACCAGGTAATTCATATTTGTAAGCTGCTAGATACCTGGAAGTTTTTTAAGCCTCTGAGGATGATCATTTGTCTGACTTTCTCCTAAATCAAAAATGTCTTTCAAACTAGTTACATTTTCAACATTAGCAAAATGTTTGTCTTTAGAAACATTCAGATCATGAATATCACTAATAGTCTTAGATAATGTTTCAACATTATTATACACAGGAATAATACCACCATTGGTAAAATTACATTGAGTTTTATTTATGGGCACTCTTTAACTGCTATGGTCCTTAGCGTCCCATTCTATATTGGGCATGAAAGACCGGTAATTTTGCTCAGGGGCCCCTTTATCAGGCTTGAGGTTCTTTTACGTGCCGTAAATCTACGACATGGGACCACCGGCTTTACTTCCCTTCCAAAGGAAGCCATGCTAAGGATTTTTACGCCCAAAAAAAACCCATCGTCCTCCACTGGGTTTGAACCCGCAACCTCGGGAACTAGAGGCTAGCATGGTAACCACTACACCACAATGGACGATACCATTGGTAAGGGTGCAATTATTGGCTCTAGTAGAAGTTACATTCTGCTTAGAATACATATTCTCAAAAATCTGATGTGTTACACTCACATGACTTTCTCTACTCTTGTACAATCTATTTTTACAAACGCCTATTCTCCATATGCTTCATATTAATCGAGATATCGAGATGTCAATCTTATTTGTAATTTTCTTGTAGATGCAAGGGGAATATGGTAGCTTTTAAGCGATAGTCAAATATTTTATCGCTGGTTGCTATGTGGCGCATTCCATTCTCTTTGCATGTCCAGGACATAAAAAAATGAATAACGAATTTGAGAAAAAGTATAGTATTGGAAAATTTAAGGAAATAACAAGCAATATCTCGAAAACGGTTCACTCAACAAAACAAATGTATATGATATAAGTTGTGTATTTTAACGCGATCTACATTTTTTGTGTAGTAAAATTTTGTCTATCTCTTATGGTTTACCAGTTATGCAAAAGTCGTTCATAATGAAGAATACTTTTGGAGACATTCCCAGAAATTTCGAGATATACATTTCATTTCTCATGACATTATCTTAAACATATGATATTTTCATCAAAATCGTTAGAGCCATTTTTGAGAAAAATAAAATTTTCGAAAAATGTTCCATGTAAAGGGTAGTCTGGGGTGGGGGGATTTTCTTGAAAATCTTCGTGTCGCATCCCTGGAAGATACTGAACGTAAATACCAAGTTTGGTGTTTATCCGACTCTTAGTTTTTGAGTTATGCTGTTCACAGACACACACACACACACACACACACGGACATGTTTCCAAAAATGCTTTTTTTGGATTCAGGAGGTTTCAAAACATGTATTTCCGGTGAAATCTCGGTATCGAATTTTTGGGTGGAATGCAATACTTCCCCTACTTACTATACGTAGTAGAGAAAGTAAAAAATACTAAATCTTGGTACCTATCAATTTTTCCTGGACTTGCAGGATCAGCTAGTTTGTATCCCTTTGTACCTTCACAATACGCAAGCATTACTTTGGTTTGGATTTTAAATTTAACTTGGTTCTTAAACTCTTGGGTACATATGCATAGGCTACACAACCAAACACACATAATGACATGAATCTACTCTATGTCCACTGGTATTCCACCACCCAAAGCTGCAGCTTGACTGCAGTTCTTAAGATATACAGCAGTATCTGCTAGGAAACATCTAGCCTTCTCTACATGTGATTAGCATATTCCTGAACACCATTCTGCTCAGGAGTGTCTGGTACAGTGGTCTCATGGAAAATACCATACTCTTTGAACAAATTAATAAAAATTCATTACAAAATTCAGACCCATTATCAGATTGGACCCTTTTGATTTTTAAATCAGTTTGATTTTCAGCAAATGTTTTTAACCCCTTAAAATCTAGTAAAAACCTCTTCAATTTCCTTACTTCCTGGAGAATATAAAAAAAGATTTCCTAGAGAAATCATCAGTAATAAGCAAAAAACCATAGTTAAAATCATCCCAGCTAGTTCATTTTTCCAACAAGATCAATATGAATTAATTCCAGCTTAGATATGGCTTGTTGAGCCTTAAACTTTGGACATTTTTTCCTAGCTTGCTTACTCTGTAAGCATGGAATACATGGATGTTGTTAATTAATAATATTTTTACAAATCAAGTTGTCAAATGTTCACCAAGTGTGATAAGACCCTTACAACTAAGATGACCCATATGCCCATGCAGTAGCTTAGCAACAGCAGTTGGTTTACTAGACAACAAGACTTTGTCACAAATAGCAGCCATTATTGCTTACATCTCTGGAAACTAATCCACTTTCAAAGGAACTTACTGTTTTAGCATCTTTACATTAGCACCATTGGATTTCATGTCTAGTTTATAAATATCACCAATCTATGTATCAGTGAATTTAACTTTTCCCTCTACTTTTAGCTCTAGTTCCCAAAGTCGCGGGTTCAAACCCGGACGGCAATGTATTTTTTTGGGCATAAAAGTCCTTAACATGGCTTCCTTCCGAAAGGAAGTAAAGCTGGTAGTCCTGTGTCATAGATTTATGGCATGTAAAAGAACCTCAAGCCTGATAGAGGCCTCTGAGCAAAATTACCGGTCTTTCACGCCCAATATAGAATGGGACGCTAAGGGCCACAGCAGTTAAAGAGAGCCCATAAATAAAATTCAATTTAATTTCTCTACTTTTAGCGTATTAGCCGTATAGCTCTCCAAACCTTTAAAGCTAAAAACAAATACATGCCCTTTGCTAGCAATTGAAAAAGCAAATTTGTTGCAGTATCAGGTGTATATTTTACATTAGCAATAGTGCTACATAGGGCTTTTGTCTCGAGAATTTACAAGAGTAATTGGGATATTACCACTGCCTGTGCAACGCAAACAATCATGTTGGCAGTACAAAACTTAGTGGCATTGCAGAACTGAAGTTCACAATCCAATCTTCATGGCAAGTCACATGATTACTAGCACAACTAAATCAGCATGTAAGTCATTAGGTCTAAGTTCACTAACAGCAAATGCAATAGATGCAGAAAACGACACATTATAAGCAACATCTCCTTTTGGTTTCTTGGTATCCTTGCCTTTCTTAAGTTTCAGACACTTAGGCTGTATGTGGCCCTCTTCGTCACATTCATGACAGATCACCTTGGTCTTGAAAGCCTTCCTTTTAGACCTTCTGTTGTCTTTTAGGTTTCCTGCCATTAATAACTACACTACCACTTGCCCTCGAGTCATCTCGTCTCAGAGCCTGCCTGGACCTATGTAGCTAGATAACCTCCTGCTTCTTAATTTCTTTATTCACAGCACAAAAACCATTTATCACATACCCCATTGAGTCTGGCAGCCCACGCACTAACAGTGAACCAATTTCATCATCAGGAAACTTTGCCCCATCTCACCCAGAGCTTGGACAACATTCAGCATCTCATAGATGTACTCTTTCATTCTGCAGAAGTCCTCCTGATGTAGTTTATAAAGCTGTTTTTTCAGTCTCATCAATTATGCCAACCCAGTGCTTTTGTAGGCAGATTTAAGGTTTTTGCAACAAATCTTGGGATCCTCTGACTCCTTGATGTAGGCACATTATTGCGTCTCCACAACAATGCTGAGTTTTGCCAGGGCACAAAGCATATGGTGAGGGTTATCAATCCCTTTGACACAGTTCCACAACCCATAATCAATTAGGGTCATTTTCATATTGAAAGCCCAATCTTCATAATTTGCCGATCCCTTTAGCCTTCCTAAGCAAGGCACACCAGTAGGTCCAATGTAGATGTGTATTGAGGATGCATTATCCTATCCTGTGCTTGTACTCATTTTGAACATGAGTTTTCACAGTTACAAAGAAAAAGAAAGCTTTCAAACAGACGAAAACAAACATTATTCAGCTTCATGATTTGAATGCTGAAGGTTACTTATCTTCTCATACTCAAAAGGCCAAACAGTCATTAGTAGGCAATGTTACTATTCCCACATGAAAACTACTCCAATAATACTTGCACATTTCCAAGCATTTTGTCTGGGCTAACCTGTTAGATCTCTTGTTATTTCAATAAGAGATGAAATAAAACCAGCAGTATAACTTTTATAAGAGAAGAATTTTACAACTTTGCACTTGGAGAGGGGAAAAAAAAAAAAAGAAAAAAAAAAAAAAAAAAAGTTCTTGTTATAAACAGCAGGTTGTTACGCATAAAACAAAAGCAGGTAGCGGTAAAACACAGAACATACAGTAAAAAGTGTGTACACATAGATTATAAATATTAACATCACTGATATTACATCTTGTGTCATACTCAAAGAAATTTCTTTACCCATTACAACTTTTGTAATCCCTTTTATAGTTAGTATTTATGTTACATTACTCACAATGAATTTGTTACTATAAATGACCCAAATTATGCAATATGGACTAGGTTACATGCACAAAGGGAAACCAAATATAAATTTTTGCATATTGCATATCAACTTTTGTTACTAATGAACCCATGTAGGGAAAAAGAAGATGAATGTAAGACTTTTATAGATGTTGCATTGCAGTTTAACTTGTGAAAACTTAAAGATGTAACAATAAATATTCTGAAAATGTTAATGCTAGAAAAGGGGCCTTTAATACAAATTGTATACTGTAATGAGTTGTCATTTGTTGTGTAATAAGCTTCTATAACTTATGGTTTACCAGTTACACAAAATTATATAAAATTCATTCACAATAGACAGCACTTCAAAGTCTATTATCAGAAAATTGCAAATACATAGTTTATTAGTGATGCTAACATATTTCACAGATACAATAGACTCTCGATTATCCATGTTAATGGAGAGGAACACTACTGCAGATAAAGCAAAACAGCAGTTTGTCCAAAGAGTCATAACTTCTATGGTAGGCATGTAGTTATGCTTATAGATATTAAGATGGTTACAATGAACAAATTGCCATTATTCAAACTTTGTAGAAGACGTCTCTGTCAGTATGTTCTATTTAGCAAGCACCCACTGTTGATGTATTTTGCACGGCACAGGTTTTTTTTTTTTTTCCAATATTGTAGTCATTTCTTACAAAAACATAAGCTATTTACATTCACAAAAACTATACTATGTATTCTGTTCTATTTACAAACAAACACACCAGCAAGATCTTCCAAATCCTACTGAGAGTCTTTAATCAACTTTTGTTTTAAAGAAGCACCTTTTATTTTATCACATATCTTAATTTACAAAGCCTTAATTTGTCAGACAGCAAGGAATCCTTATGTTGTTCAAGGTAATCTGGCAAATATCTGTCCGTTCATAAGCTGCTGAATGATAGATAGGCTTCCATGGGATTATCACCGTGAGAAAATTTCTTTATCAGTACCAATCACAGACATGGCAGTGTCTGTCTTTAATGTTCTCACTGTCCACATTTTTGTAGGTGGGTACGACATTCAATGCAGAAGCATTAATTGTCGTCCTCTGTGGACTAGTGGTACCATGCTAGCCTCTAGTTCCCAAGGTCGCAGGTTCAAACACAGCAGAGGGTGATGGATTTTTTTGGGCGTAAAAATCCTTAGCATGGCTTCCTTCGGAAGGGAAGTAAAGCCGGTGGTCCCGTGTCGTAGATTTACGGCATATAAAAGAATCTCAAGCCTGATAGAGGCGCCTCTGAGCAAAATTACCAGTCTTTCACACCCAATATAGAATGGGATGCTAAGGACCATAGTAGTTAAACAGTGTCCATAAATAAAACTCAATTTAATTTGAAGCATTAATTTCTGTTCTTTCACATATTTTGATCAAGGGATTCCCTTTGAAGGGTGAATGGTCACAGAACAATAAAGAACCATAAAAGTGAAAGCTTATTCAGGAGGCCTACTGTACAGTCCTTAACAAATCATAGTCTACTGAAACACTTTGAGATACTAAGAATTCACTTTGGAATGCAAACTTTACAAACTGGTAATAGAAGTCTAAAAATAAAATCAAAACAGGGGGGAAAAAAAAAGAGGGGGAGAGAGAATTCGAAAATAGTTGCATATTCGCCCATGGATAATCAAGAGTTTACTATAGAAAATTCATGAGTACCATTTGTGAGAATAAAATATAATTTTTCCATGTAAAGGGTGGCTTAGGGTTGTAGGATTTCCTTGAAAATTTTTGCCTGACTTGCTTAAAATGTGTTCAACTCAAATATGAGATTTAGTATTCATCAATTTTTGTTTTTGAATTATACTGTCCATGGACGTGTGTGGACTGTTTTTTTTCTAAAAAATGCTTTTTTTATATTCAGGAGACTGCAAAATATGTATTTGCAGTGAAATCTGAGTATAACATTTTTTGGTGGAATGCAATACCTCCTTTGTCTATCAAGACAGGTGGTAAAGAAGAAGAAATTAGCAGTAACAATGGAACAAATCATTCTTGAACCACGTTTACATATTTTTATTCCCTAGATAATGGGAACATGCCCCCTGTAATTCTAACATATGTTTTTGTTACACTTTGTTTATAAACTAAGAAATGTAGACCATAAAAGATGTGGCAGTCAAGTTGTGTTTCCTTCTAACATTTACAAACTACAAACATGAGTTGATTTTTGTGACATTAACATCACTGTCTGCTTGTCTAATGTCTAATGTTTGTCATGCATGCAAATGAAAGCAAAACGAATAAAAAATGCTTCTAAATCCTCATTAAAATGAAAATAAGAGGTCATGACTAACAAATCTGCACATCAGCACTTTTCTTTAAAGTAAAAATCTATTTTAAATATCTATATAAATGAGGCTCACCAATTTTTCTCTCAATCGGTCTATTTGGCACCAACTTCTCCACACAAATCATTCTTAGATTAGGAAAGTTTCCTGCAGCAAGAACGTTCAGATCACTGACAGTCATGACATCACAGGCAATCGACTGCAGAGTAGGAGGTAGAGTTCTACCTGCATATCCATATACTAGGCGCTGAAAGTGGCCACCCTTTGAAGAAGCAACAGTTGTTTCATATTATACCCTGTATCTAGTGTTGAATGTAATTTTATGCCAAAACAAATCTGTATTACTTGGCATCAGTATGTTTAGACATTTTGAGCTCATTTGTTACATAGTGCTTCACTTTCTGCAATTCTTCACAGAATATGTTTTGGAAGCAATTTTTCAACATCTAGTTCATAGTTTCATTAACATTCCACTTAGTAAATAGGATTAAAAACAATACAATGTATGCTTAATCTTTTTTACGTAACACTCATCATTTAACAAATAGACAATCCTTATAAACTGTATTTATAATTGGAGCTAATAAATGAATGAATGTACAAAACAGCCCACATCTATAACTTCAATCCTGATATTATAATCCACAAAATAAACAAGTTCAAGAGAAGTAAGGGAATATAACTAACCATCAATCTGAAAGCAGATAAAAAGAAGAAATTTAGCTGATTTACTTTCTACCCATGGGCTTACAAAAATTCAGAACAATTTTTCAACAGCATACTATTACTGTAGTAGTAATAGTAGCAGTAGTGTTTAACACCCAGCCTACTACGTACAGTACTACAGGCAGTGGATATTGATGATATTGAAATAAAATAATTAGGAAAGAAAATTTGGGAAGAAGCATTCCAGGCCCAAGTTTTACATACCTCCTCAGTATTTGCCAGTTATGAATATGAGGAAAACCAGGAAGAAATCTCAGTCAGGGATGAAGGTCCTGGTGGGACTATCATCTTCCCATTCACAAGTCCATGTTTTAATGACCTAAGCTACCCATGTGGGTATCATTAATCTAGTCCCTCAAAATAAGCATAGTATAAAGAACCTATTAAAACCCCTCCCAAAAGATTGCAAACCAGGCATCCAGTAGACTCGCTGCAAAACTTGCGACAAAATGTATAGCGGAAAAAATAAAAGAAACAGAAACATCTGCACCAATGAACACATATATAGACTGATACACATGCAAATAGATAGATCAGCAGTTTCTATACATTTCGGGGACCAGAAACATGCCATTAATTTAACACATGAGTACATATTTATTTTGAAAAAAAAAAAAAAAAAAGCACAGAGTAATGATTTGGAAGGTATTTGAACTGATCATGACCTTTACACCACTTACACTGGTAGCTAAGAACACATTTCGGAGATCAATCATCTCCATTTTTGACCTATGTTCAACTGCTGATGTGATATTGATGTGGGTGAGTTGTTTCTTGTGGTGATTCCAGGAACTTGATTTAAAAAACACTTTCAGTGGAATTTCAAAATTGAAAACTGTCTTTGTTTTTCCAAATATAAATTTGCTACTAGGTTTTCAGTTCCTGTTGGTTCATTAATTGTTTTAAGAATATAGGAGGTGATGTATATAATGAGTTTTAGTCCAGAAATGAGCAGCAACTGCTGATTTTTTGTAATTGTTTATATTTTAATTGCCTGAAGTGTTCCTTAACTCTAATTTACTAATTTCTCCTAATTTTCCCTGTAGAACTGTTCACAGATGTTGCATTCAATTTTATATATATGCTAAAACGTTTTGTTCGGAAATAGAGTCTTTTGTGCTAAAATTCAAAATGTTTTTCAAGGAAAATCTATTGACTGCTGTTAATGTAGGTGTTTTTTTGAAGATTTTTGGAAGCATTCAAAGGTATTTCGGTGGATGTGAATTTGTTGAAAGTTATTTCCTTTAGTGTATGGTGGCTTATTTTAGGTGTTTGCGCTTTTTAGCTCTATTTACTTTTTTTTACCAATCAAACTATGTTTATAGTCATTCAGTTCTGCAGAGTAATGAACTTTGAAATCTCACCACCAGATAACCTGAGCAAGTTCATCAAACCATCTTCAAGTAACAGGAACAAGTTCATCAAACCATCTTCAAGTGCAACACACCAGTCTTCAAGTAATGGAACAAGTTATCAAACCAGTCTTCAAGTAACTGGTACAAGTTCATTACACCAGTCTTCAAGTAACTGGTACAAGTTCATTACACCATCTTCAAGTAAAAGGAACAAGTTCATAACACCATCTTCAAGTGAGTAGAAGAAGTTCATCATACCATCTTCAAGTAATGGAACAAGTTCATCATACCATCTTCAAGTAATGGAACAAGTTCATCACACCATCTTCAAGTAATGGAACAAGTTCATCACACAATCTTCAAGTAACGAAACAAGTTCATCACACCATCTTCAAGTAACTAGAACAAGTTCATCACACCATCTTCAAACAAATAGAACAAGTTCATCACTCCATCTTCAAGTAACTAGAACAAGTTCATCACTCCATCTTCAAGTAACTAGAACAAGTTCATCACACCATCTTCAAGTAACTAGAACAAATTCATCACACTATCTTGAAGTAAATAGAACAAGTTCATCACACCATCTTCAAGTAACTAGAACAAGTTCATCACACCATCTTGAAGTAAATAGAACAAGTTCATCACACCATCTTCAAGTAACTGGAAGAAGTTCATCACACCATCTTCAAGTAACTGGAACAAGTTAATCACACCATCTTCAAGTAACTAGAACAATTTCATAACACCATCTTCAAGTAACTGGAACAACTTCATCACACCATCTTCAAGTAACTGGAACAAGTTCATCACGCCATCTTCAAGTAACTAGAACAATTTCATAACACCATCTTCAAGTAACTGGAACAACTTCATCACACTATCTTCAAGTAACTGGAACAACTTCATCACACCATCTTCAAGTAAATAGAACAAGTTCATCACACCATCTTCAAGTAAATAGAACAAATTCATAACACCATCTTCAAGTAAATAGAACAAGTTCATCACACCATCTTCAAGTAACTAGAACAAGTTCATCATCACATCTTCAAGTAACTGGAACAAGTTCATCATACCATCTTCGATTAACTGGAACAAAATCAAGTCATCTTCAAGTAAATAGAACAAGTTCATCACATTATCTTCAAGTAAATACGACACATTCATCACATCATCTTCAAGTAACTAGAACAATTTCCTCACACCATCTTCAAGTAAATAGAACACATTCATCACATCTTCTTCAAGTAACTAGAACAATTTCCTCACACCATCTTCAAGTAAATAGAACACATTCATCACATCATCTTCAAGTAACTAGAACAAGTTTATCACACCATCTTCAAGTAAATAGAACAAGTTCATCACACCAACTTCAAGTAACTAGAACAAGTTCCTCACACCATCTTCAAGTAAATAGAACACATTCATCACATCATCTTCAAGTAAATAGAACACATTCATCACATCATCTTCAAGTAACTAGAACTAGTTCATCACACCATCTTCAAGTAAATAGAACAAGTTCATCACACCATCTTCAAGTAAATAGAACAAGTTCATCACACCATCTTCAAGTAACTAGAACAAGTTCATCACACCATCTTCAAGTAACTGGAACAAGTTCACACCATCTTCAAGTAACTAGAACAAGTTCATCATCACATCTTCAAGTAACTAGAACAAGTTCATAACACCATCTTCAAGGAGCTAAAACAAGTTCATCACATCTTCAAGTAACTAGAACAAGTTCAAAACACCATCTTCAAGGAGCTAAAACAAGTTCATCATCACATCTTCAAGTAACTAGAACAAGTTCATCATCACATCTTTAAGTAACTGGAACAAGTTCATCATACCATCTTCGATTAACTGGAACAAAATCAAGTCATCTTCATGTAACTGGAATAAGTTCATCACGTCACCTAACAAAAGCTCCAACCATCACAAAAATGACCTGCGATTGATGAAGGAAGCAAGTGCATCCAAAACATGTTCTGCAAATAATTACAGTGAGTGAAGCACTATAATCAATCGACTTGAAATTTCTAAGCTTAGTATTCACTGAAGAAATTCTTGTCCTTGTCTTTGAGCTGCAGCAGAGAAATTTGGTCTAAATGTGCTGATGCCATACATGGTTGCCAAATACCTGAAATCAAAATAAGGAATAAATATGCAGTTGAGGAAATCTAAGATGCTTGTGTACTATAAGTTATAAATTGTGCTTCAAAAAATGTTAACACTGTAAAGCAGTTTATTAATATATGACGTAATACATGCATGCCATTTTATTTCATTGTTTATACCAGCCCATTCAATTTCAATCCTCCAAAAATCTTTTTAACAGTTTTATTATGCAATTCTAAATAATTATATAAAAATCATTGCATAACGCTAAAGGTGGATTTACAAAACTAAATAACTAGGACTTAATGAAGTCAATAGTTCCCACATATGACCATTTTACTTCCACGTGCATTAACACTTTCTCACTGCATTTTGAGGGCAGACAAAAGGGTACCACTTGCCAAAATTTATTTCACGCTCCCCCACTCTTTGGAATTTTTTCCATCAGTTTACACTTAGATTTAACATCTGCCTCAACTGCAGATAGAGATGGCGTTACAAAAGAATATTCATCAAATAAATTCGTAACTAAAACATTAATGCCAGTGAAGTGTAACTGTGTTACTTGAGCAAAAATAACACAGGTCTACAAATAAAAATTGGTTGTGAGCTGTTTTACATTTGAAAGGTGATTCTTAATATTTCAGTACCACTGATTTCAAATTACTTCCGTTTTTCTCCACCACATTAGGTTTTCTTACAAATAAACAATGAAATACTTAAATATTTTCTTTGAAAAGTTGTATAAGAGCTACAAATGACTTTGTGAAGTTTTTTTATTTCAAAATATCACATTTAAATTCATTTTATAAACAGCAAACCAATAAAATCTTGTTAGTTGAGAGTTATTTGCTTCATGTAAATTATTTTACACTCCAAGTTTTACACTGTAATATTTAACTTCGTTATTAAAAAACTGCTTCTATATATTATTTATGTTTGAATTTTGCCTCGGCTGCGTCAGTCTTGTTTGTAGAGTCATGTATATCTTAGGGTGGGTGTGACAATGATTGTAGACATCACAGAATTTAAGTTTCTAAAATTCACTTCTTTTATTAATTCTTGCACATTTATATAAAGCACTACACTTTTTAAGAACTGTGAGAATCTTTAATACTTTCACTTAGCGCATATACATATTTTACGATTCACACATAATATTTCTGTAGAGAACTCATCTTCCATCTGTTCACTATCAAGGTTTGCCAGCAACTGAGCAGCTTTCAATGGTCAAAACCCGTAAGCTTCGGTATTTCAAGTCTCTGATTGGCTAATTCTAGTCCAATAGAATATCTGCATCTTATTTAAAGCTTTTCTTTGCTGTTGATCGGCTAATTTTAAACTGTTAGAGAAATTACATTATCGTTGCTTTAATCATGACTAGTAATTTTCAAACTCATTATTGCTACAAGGTTACCTCATTGTTAGCAACTTAAAACTTATTATTCTCACAGCTCTTGCATTATTAAAGTATATAATTATTCACATAACATTATTAAAACATGTTTACAATAAAAATAAGCATTTGCAATGACTGTTACATACAATTTTAAATAATTATTACATACATATTGTTTCAAGGCGGGTTGTTATTGACTTTACTTATAAAATACAATTGAAATTATTCAGGTATTAAAATACTGCCTCATAGTTCGGTATCGAAGGTTTGCCTCTTGGATTTTCTCTTGCGTGTTACCATGGAATCTGTATATAGCATCCAGCAGTAATCTGCAATCATTGAAGAATTCCATCGTCCTTGGTATCTCCTCTCCAATTCTCCAATATCCTGATGCAACCTCTCCTCTTGTTTCTCATTGACTGCCCCCAAGTTGTCAGGAAAGACATCCAAATGTGAAAACAAAGTGTAATAGGAGACTCATGTTGTATCCTAAAATTCTGAACTTCTGTAGCATGTTGTTCACAATTTTAATGTAGTCAGGATGTTTACCGTTTCCTAGAAAGTTGTCTATAACTTCTTTAAATGCATTCCAAGCATTTTTCTCTTCAGAAGTCATAGTACCTTCAAATTGCCTGTCTTTAAATAGAGCTCTGATTTTGCAGACCCAAAAAGATTCCTTCTTTTATTTTTGCTTCAGAAAGAGCGGGAAGTTTGACACTGAGATATTTGAATCACCATCTTGATCAAGTACTTTTACGAACTGTTTCATTACACCAAGTTTTATAGGAAGAGGTGGTAAAAGAATTTTCTTAGGATCCACTAGGCTACCCCTTATTATGTCCATACTGTCTGGTGTTAAACTTTCTCTTTTGGGACATTGTCTTTGTTTCCAATATTTCTCTCTCTTGCCCTAATATCCCACTCACATAAATAACATGGAAATGTTGTGAATCCCTGTTGTTGACCTAATATCATACAGATTACTTTCAAATCTCCAACATATGATCTTTATTGTCAATAGACTCATTACAAGAGCATCAGACATTGTCAGAGATTACATCCTACAATTACATACAGATATGTATATATATTATAACTCTCCAACACTGTACAGACACTTCTTAATTACGTAAAATTTTTAAAACATTTTTAAATTTAATACTTATGTTGTTTTTCACTTGGGTTGGTAGCTTATTATAATATAAGGCTCCAATTCTATATGGGTCCTTATTAGTTTGACTTTTATTTAAGCCAACCCTATGATAATCATTTGAACCTCTAGTATCATGTTTATGGCAGTCTTTATTGAGCACATTATATTCCTCATTATTTTTGACAGGTAGTATACTTTTATAAACATATAGTAAACTACAGTTAATATTTTTGCCTTTATGAATGTTTCCCTGCATGACTGTCGGTAGTCAAGGTTGTACATACATCTGATACATTTTGTCGTATTTCTAATATTCTATCCATGTTGAACTTACTTGTACCCCCCCCCCCAAATTTCAATTCCATAGGTTAATTGTGGATAACTTATGCCATAGTAAGCTGAATTGAGAAAAGAAGTGTTTTTGTATTTTGCCAGCTAGCTGTCTTAGAAGGAATAGTCCCGAGTTGATTTTTTTGCAAACAGTATCTACATGTATGTTATATGTTAGACCATCATCAATATTTATGCCTAAAAGTTTAAAGTTGTTCACCTGTTCCAAAGTGCTATTGTTAATATTTATATTTATTTCGTCAATAAGATTGTTGGGCTTTTGGAATACCATAATTTTAGTTTTGTCTAAGTTTAGTTTCAGTCCACTATGTAGAAGATATTGCAAGATTTCACCAATTGCAGTTGTCAATTTTTGTTCTAGTGTATCTCTGTTATCACTCCAACATATTAAAGATGTGTCATCAGCATAGGAGATTACTTTACTGCATTCAGGTGTGGGTAAATTATTTATATAAATCAAGAAAAGTGTGGGCCCAAGCACTGATCCTTGAGGTACACCGTACTTTACTATGTTATATTCTGACTTGAATCTATAACGTTACCTTTTTTCCAACTTATTTCAGTACACTGTACACAATTTTTTTTAAATATGATGCTAACAATTTGTTTACATGTCCTCTAAAACCATAATTTTCTAGTTTTGCAATTAGGTAATCATGCAAAACAGTGTTGAATGCTTTTGAGAGATCTAAATAGATTCCCACAGCCTTTTTTTTGTAATCTAACAATTTCAATAGTTCATGCATATATTCTGCAGTAGCTGTTACTGTTGGCAGTTTATCTGTAAAACCATGCTGAAAACAGTAACGGATGTTATTAAATTTTAAAAAGCTATTTATTCTGATCATAAGGACCTTCTCAAATACTTTACTAAAGACAGAGGTTAGGGTAATTGGTCGATAATTACCAACATTAGCATTTGAACCCATTTTATATATAGGTCGCACTAAACTTATTTTTAACACCTCTGGAAATAAGCCCTCATTCATTGAATAATTTATCAAATAGACCAGTATATTCATCAGCTCCCATTTAGAATGTTTTAATTTAAAACCGATCAACAGCAGTAATGAATTGGACATCTGGGAAAAAATACATATTGTCAAACACAGGAATCACCTAATGAATTTCGAACTGCCGCCACCCAACAGCCTTTGGAGGTTCATCAGCCCAGCACCAGAGAGAACACTACTAACCACACACATCCCGCAGACGATGACCGGCAAAATCAGATGAGGACATGCTGACGATGGGAACAAAGCGTCTCCCGAAACGCGTTCAAGTAAGAATATTATAGTGATGTAGTGTAACAACCCTCAACTCTCTTTATTTTAAATTATGACACATCACTGTTACTAGCTTCTAAATCTTCAAAATTAGTCAATCTATTATCTTCCATTTTACTTTGGCAATTATATATGTCTATTATGCCCCCTATGATCAGACACATGGAATTCATCATTTTAAGGTACAAAATGTATCATCTTTAAGATTCGTTATTATATGATCAATTGAGCTGAGTGATCAGTAATCCTACTCGGACTGTGGGAGGCAATTATTAGTTTAAAGCTACCAAGTATATCATTTAAATCAGAGTTGTCCATACTTATATTAAAATCTCCTAATATTATGAGATGACTACATGCAAATTTGCTCAAAAGGTTATCAAAATATGTTAAGAATTCTCTAATGTGAGAATTAGGTGATCTGTATATGCCTATGATAATCAAATTTCCCTGTTCCATTTCCAATTTAACTGCAGCTGCTTCAAACACCATTTCAATGCTAGTATTTTGTACCCAATCGACCCTACTGACCGTAATTCCATTCTTTACATATAACAAGACTCCACCACTTTTGTGTGATGTGCGGCAGTAATGTGAGATTAAATTATAACCTACGAAGTGCGCTACATGTAGTTGTTCCTGCCATTTTCCGAGAATATAGCAACTTGTGGATTTAGATTATTTAGTACGGTTTCCAAAATTTCTACTTTATTAGATATATATTGGGTAGTTCGATGGTATATTCTAAAGGTTGAGTTGTTATGCATGCTGCTGCTTACATAATCATAGGGTGAGTTCAAATTTACAAATTGTCACTGATTATTACTTGTGTCTGTTGGCATATTAACTACATAGGTTGTTTGTCTGATAGTACTACTTATTACTTCTGAAAGAAGTGATCTTAGATATCTCTTACCCTTTAAGTTCAAATGTAGTCCATGTTTGGTATGGAAATCACGGTTAAGGTTACTGATATCCACAAGTTTCACATTTGGGAGCACTGAGCACATTAATTCCACCTTTTTGTTAGTTTTTCGAATTTCTCTATTTACACATGAGTAATAATTCAAGTCATATCTGCTAGGGACATTTAACACTATTATGTTTGTTTTTTTCTTTTCCTCTTCTTTTAGAAGTTGATTTAGGGCATCTAAGTGGTTCACTGCTTCATTTTGGTATACATCGTTTGCTCCTGCCAGAATGATTTTCATTTCTTGCACGTTACTTGTAGTAGATGAAGACGATGTTGCTTCTCTGAACTTCACATTGGGCTTCACATGTCCTATTATTTCGCAGTCACTGAAGTTTTCACATATTAGCTGAGCTAGGCCTCTTGCATGACTGTCTCCATATATAGAAATCTTCCTACTGTTGTTCTTGATATATCCGGTTTTGTTTACAGCAGCTTTCCAGATTTTTTCAGGAGTTGGACACTTATCCATATCCTTGCTTCGTGCTAATGCAGCAAACTTATTTTCTGCGATTGGCGCGTGTTGTTTCTTGTCGGTCGGTTTCCTTGCTGTTACCTTTCTGTTTCCTATTGCTTTTTATTTTTTAACTGCTGTTTTCTGTTATAAGTCTATTTATCTCAGGAAGGGCTTTGCTTAAGTCTTTGTTGAGTATTTCTATTATCCTATGAAGAGATTTTATGCTTTCACACTCGTATTGCATCATGGCGCCATTTTCGTCAGAATTACGATTAGCTTGTTCAGGCATTATCTGCATTTTTTCTTCATCACGTCCTTTGCCTTCATTTGTAGTTTTCCTTGAACAAATATTCGGATGCTTCTTACTATTTTGGTTCATTTTACTGCTTTAGTGTTATTTTGCAGTTTATTTGAAGCAGTGCTACGAAGACAAATTCCACCGGCCGCCATCTTATTATACATATCAACCACTGATGCTCAACATATTTAATTCTCTCCAAAGCATACTTCAAACCTTCATAATTCTCCTTCAGCTGCACTGAGTACACTACTGGAACTGAAGAAAGAACATTCCCATTGTGAAGCAGCACACCTTTAGACTTCTTTTACTAGAATCAATAAATAGCCTCCATTTATGTGGATCATATGTAACATAACCCAGTTTCTTTATTAAATCTGGAATGTTATTACAGTAAACTACATTTTCTTCTTTGCTGAAGTATTGCAAGAAATCCTTTTCTCTGTTCCTGTAGAAAGTCACTGACGTAACAGCTACAAGTAAGTTGTTTTCCTGTAGTCTGGAACCTAACACCTCAGCTGCATCCTTGGCAAGATTTAAAGCCCTTACAATATAATTGTGATAATGGTTGTGGTGTATTTGATGTTTCAGGAATGAACTCCTCGGACACAAGTGATGATGGTGAATCACTGTTACTGTGTGCATCTGAAATAAGTTCACTACCGTCTGTAGGTGGCTTAGGTATAGGAATACCAGTGCCATAGCAGATGGCAAGTTTGGGTATATAATTCCTGTTTTGTTCTTTGCATTAAAACCCTTCACATTCCATGCACAAAAGTAACAGTCAGTACTTAACTGTGACGTTCACTCCATACAATTGGTATTCCAAAACTTAGTGATTGTTTCTTCCCCTTTGTCCAATTTCGTAAGTCTTCAACACAAACACTGCACACATTATGGGAGTCCAAGACCTGGATTGATCTCCTATTTCAATTCCGAAGTAAGCTTTGTACGCTTTTCTTACAAATGAGGCTTTTTTTTTCCTGCTTCTTCACAATAAAACTACCACAAATATAACAAAATGAATTTGGATTATTTACATAACACCTTCTTTCCATTATGCTGTACTGAGTTACATATGATAAAGATAACAAAATGATATTATTTAAATGCTAATTTCTTGCTTTATACAACAAATATTAAGCCCTGCAACAGATAATTCTCAATACAAAATTGTGTAAGCAGCTTAGAATGTCTGCCACCTGCCATAAAACAATCAACTTTTTCTTTTAGTAGCTTTATTCCAATATATGGCATAGTTTCAGTAGTGTAATGGTTCATGATCACATAAAAGATACACAAATAAATAAAAATGGAAGATAGGAATTTTGAAAAGAATGGTATGTGATATGACAATATGGACTTTGGAATCAGGACATGGAAATTACTATAAAAAAGACTTGAATGTCTAAAACAGCAAAATCACTGTTGACCTGTGTAATCATTAATCCTGAAAGATTTTTTATCAGAGATCAAATCACTTGTTTTATAACATAAAACATTCATAAAAATTCCACCACATTTCCAGACAGCTTTTGTTTTGTTCAGAAACTTCTTTAAATGCAACAAACATAAAAGATAAAAATATGGCTTCAAATATAACCTACAACTGTTCACACAATATGTGAATTATCTTATAAGTATCAACTGCTTTTCATTTTGAAACAGAACTTCTTAGTGGTCAATTCAGAACATGGCAGATAAGAATACATCATATCTATACGTTGGCCAACACAAGAGCCACAGAACCTTATCCACACTTGCCAACTTTCTGAAATTGAAACCTGTAAAACTTTCCCATGATCTTAATAAATTATTAAGATTAAAGTACATATTGATATTCCGAGAATTCTTAAAACTTAAGAGTTTGGTGGTATTATAGTCTATTTAGAGGAGTTTGTCATGTAAGCGATAATCCACCAAGCAAAGCGTAATAATTCTGCAATGACATGAAATTTAAAATGCATGAAATGTCCAGTGCAGTAAATGTAGAACAAATGTATATACAATATGAGGCAGTATTTTTATAGCTTAAATGATATCAGTGTAATTATATAATATAAAAAAATAACAGCCCGCCTTAAAGCAATATGTGTAATATAATATATAAAGTGTATATTACAGTCATTGTATATGTTTATATTATTAAGTATATGTATAATAATGTTATGTGAATGTATTACATAGTTTTAACAATTTAAGAGCTGTGAGAATAGAAGCAATCTGCTTTCCATAGCAAACAGAACTACAAAGTAAAAGCTGAAAGTTGTTAACAATAAGGTAACCTTGAGGCAACAATAAATTAGAAAGTTTAATAAGGCTACTAATAGTTCTTGGAAGAATAAAAATGTAATATTTAAAACAGTTTATAAATAGCCAATCAAAAACTAGAAAAGCTAAAAGTTGAATAAAGGTATTCTATTGGAGTATGATTAGCCAATCAGAGACTTGAAATAGAGGAAATGTACAAATTCAAACTATAGACGCTACAAGGAAGTGTAACCAAGCAGTTTGGTTCAGTACGGGTTTAATGTGAGACATGAAAATTCATTGCGGTGAGAATAATATAAAGTTTACCTGTTAAAAGTGCAATTAACAATAATCTCACAGCTCTATAGTAGGATACATCAGTGAAGTGTTATTTAATTGTGTGAAGGATTAATAAACAAAGTAAAATACAATTATAATTTGTGTAAGCCTTGTTCTTTAGCCATACCGACCCTGTTAAGAGATACGTGCTCTACAAATTACTAATGACGCAGCCGAGGCATATAACATAAATAAATAAATAAATATTAAAATAAAAAGTTGATTCTTAAACGTGGGGTGAAGACCATCGGAAAGTTTGTACCGTACGTGGGACAAACACTCCTAGAAACAATCTCCAGCAAAAATTGGCATCCATTAAGTGTGTGGTGCAACAACAATTAAACCCCTTCAAATAAGTGGGAATAATATTTTATAAGAATGCTTGAAGACCTGGTAGTACTGCTTCTTTCCGTAACACATCCTGAAATTCTTACTGGTACCACAATAAACATTATCAAAGCAAATAACATCTCCTAGGCTATACATAGACTTCTAGTCATATTTTACACTTTATAACATGAACTATAAACAAAAACTGTCAGGGAAGCTTATATCCCGCAAACGAATAAAATAAGCAATTTATGTGAGTTTACTTCACAGTTTACATTGTCCATTACTGAATGTTTGTGCCCTATCACTACTGGTTACTACAGATCACTAGTAGTACAACTAAAATTTAAATCTCCACGCTACATATTTTGTTACAGCTCAGTGAAGGGGGACCCATGATGCATATTTTTTTGGGGATTTCTGTTGTTACTTGAAATTTAGTCCTTAAACTTATCCGATGGTGAATGAACAACCGAGATTCAAACTCAGCACCTCTTGAATGTAAGGCAGACATGCTACCCGCAATCACAGAGGTGGACACCATGATCATGATGACAGACAGATACACAGATGAGTTCTGGCCTATCATAGCACTGTATAGCAATTAGCACAGTTCATTCAGTCTGTAATCTTAAGCTACAACATAATGCAATAGAATTTAATGCTTTGCACCATGTCCATGATCTAAATCTGTAACACTATTAATATGCACATAAAGCCATAAAATATCTCCTTTGCTCTAAAGTCATAAAAAGGCTTCCCCTCCCATACATTTTACAGGCAAACTGTAAAAGTTGACAAGTCTGGTAGTATAATTTGCAGAGTTGTAAATGAAGCTATTTTATACAATCATCCAGACAACATTTCTGCAGTCACTGTTAAACCTTTCATCTCAACATATAGCTGAGCATTAGGGTCTCCTTAATATAGCCATGTGTTAAAATATATTGATGACAAGAAACAATATGGTATAGATTAGCGTGAAACTATGTCAATATCAGGAAGAGAGTTAAAGCAACTCCAGTGACAATTGCTACAGTAATTACACAAAATACAAAATTTCTTTTACAAACCTTTATGTCAGTCCTTGAAATGTTCAGATCTTCCAGACATTGGAACTTATGTAGGCTCTTGATGCTCTGTGCAGTAACAGAATCTGAATTTGAAACATCCAGCTTGCGCAGTCTGTGCCCACAGCTTTGCACTAAGCTCTCAATAAAGTAATCATTGCAAAAGGTATGGAAGACTACTGAGTGAAGATGTGGCAGGTTTGCAAATCCATGAAGTGAACTTGAACAGCAATGATCCAGGCCTAACACCTCCACTTTAGTAAGTGCTGTACCAAACATTGTGTTGTAAACATATTTCCCACAGTCAACTGCCATCCTAGGCAGATACAAACTGGTTACTGAGGGGTGCAGCACTACTGACAAGAACATCTTGCGTGTCTCCAAGTGTATATCCTTGTTAAACACATAAAAAAGCAAAACTGTAACCCTGTTTACCTCAATACAGGATGATTTTAAAGGCTGGTTATCAATTACTGATAAGGGAAACCAGAACGAAAACAAATGTGTGCATTATACTGTAAGCATTCACAATTAACAGGAAGCTTTCTTGGGTCCCAGGAATGGGAAGAATGACTTGGTCAAATATTAGCTTTCTCATTCTCATTCCTGGGCAATGAATATTAGATCCATATTGTGCACATTAGACTCTTCACTGTAGAATTACTCAAGGTGGCCATGACATGAAACAGATGCTATAGTTCTCACTAGTTGCTACCTGGGAAAATGAAACCAAAAGAAATTCCAGTAAACTTGCATCCTGTCTTTCTCAGATCCATTGAGCGTTGCTTCTTTTAGTGAAAGCATCATCTGTAGTTTGCTTATATGCAATAAAAACTGGCTATTGCCTCAAAAACAATAATAAAACCTGGTAGAAATTAAGAACTACAAATAGCTTAAATGTATGCTATTAATTAAGAAATGAAACTTGGTACAATTAAAAGAACTGGAAATAGTAATAGATCATCTGTATTTAGAAAATGTTTACTCTATCAAATTTTGACATTAGCTAACCTGTATTATGTTTGTTGAATTGAAAGTGGTGAAAAAATATCATTGATCAGTCTAAACAATATCGTCACAATGCACAAAATTGACTTTCCACTTTGCTGTCAATGCAGTCATCAATATGCATTCCTGTTCTTGTTCCCAAGGTATTGTGTATCAAAATGTTGTATGCTATTTTGCTTTCCATTCCCATTTTCATTCTGGTTTCCATTCTTGGATTATTGTGAACCAGTCTTAAAAAAGGACATACTCAAATGGCTATATTTCCGGAACTATGTGTTCTATTTGAATTGTGCAAATTACATTTGATTATGTACATGTTCAGGTTTGTGGATATTCAATGTTACTTGCTTTGGATGCACAGATAACATTTAGACAATAACTGAATTTCTTCCACAGCCGATGAGTTCATCACTGCTGTGGTTCCATGTCTAAGTCGTTCGAAGTTGTCACAAGAGATGGTACATAAACTGCCTTTTTCATGAAGTCTCACAGAAAAACAATCCAAGTCCATAAACATATGTTAGTGATGTGCATTAAATTTTGGGATGCTCATCTCATGTTCCATGGGATTTTTTGTAACACCCATATGTAGACATTGTGTCTGTTGACTTTCCCATTTAGGTGGGCATCACTTCATCATTAAAATTACAGGAGGTAGAAAGCATTAATTTTCCATATTTTGTATCATATTGTGGCTATGGCCCAAGGTTATTGGGAGTTCAGTGCTGAGCAGTGATAACACTGCTTGCCAGACACCCTATCAGAAGACAAGTAGAACCTTCTGGAAGATTTCGCTGCCTATATAAGCGAGCGCTCTCAGTCAGTTGTGAGTTGAGAGAGACAGAGCGGAGTCAGTGCAAAGAGAGGAGTATGACAGTAGAAAGAGTTGCATGTGTTGACTGAGAGTTATGTTCAGTTGGTGAGTGAGGGAGTTGCCGGGTGAGTTTCTTGTGCGACATCAAAAGCAATTCTCCAAGCGAGTTGGTGACAGTTGTCGTGACATGCAGCGGTTGTTACTGCAGAGCAATGGTTGTAGAGGTCTTGTGTTCAACTCCCAAGTTAAGTGAACCATCCAGTGTGAAGACGTGTCACAAAGGAAGTGAGGTAATGGAGAATTGAACTAGTTCACTTTAGTGAAGTAACATTGTGAAGCAAACTCCCAGTGAAGGAGTTAACACTTGAAAAACTGGACAGTCAGAATATGATCACAAAATTCTCATACTTTGTCTTGTAGTTTGTAGGTACAGGCCTATAAAAATGTAGGCAGTATGGCTTGCACATTAACAAATGTCTCAACAAATGCCAGACAGTTATTTGCAGCAGTATTACGTTATCTATTTGCTCTGCAGGTTGACTTCATTAGGCTACATTCAAAATCCTATTCAATTTGCACCAGGTTCTCTTTCAGTCCAGACCTTTACCCTTATAAAGAGAGGCAGTTTCATCAAACTATTTATTCCAACAATAAATAGTTTCATCAAACTATTTATTCCAACAATAAATGCTCTTTCTTGTTAGGACATTCAATGTTAAATTTACACTGAAATTGCATGCTGCAATGCACTGGCAACTTTTGTTGCATAATATCCATCTTGCTTACAAGGGATGCTGCTGGAGCATTCTAGTGATAATATTTGAAACTTTAGAACATCGTTGTTCAAGTATTATTTACATAATTAAAAATACAATGCATAGTTCAGGAAATATAGTAAATTGAAAGTGTGTCCATCTTTTAGAATCACCTTTATAAACTGGCTCATGCTTCAAACATGCTTATGCTATGTGAAATATCTGTAATCAAATAGTTATTAACTATTTAAGGTTTCGAATTGGTCGACTTAATACCCATGGATTTCACTTACACATAATTGATGCAGTAACATATTTTCTTAGCACCCTGTCTACATCACCAACTGCTGACGGCAGTCAAGAGCTGATGATGTAGACAAGGTGCTACGAAAACATGTTACTGCATTAATTATGTGCAAGTGAAACCCATAAGTGTTAAGTTGATCAATTCAAAACCTTAAATGTTTAATATTGGTTTCACTGTGTTAAGTTCTTCCTGCATTGGATTTAGTTATTAATACTTCATATTTAAGAACGTTTTAAAGTTTCTGTCAAACTAGACCAATGCATTAACAAAGCTGAATCCTTTGCTAATAAAATGGCGTAAATTCCAGTTAGCAAACTTTTTTAAATGAATAAATGTATACATGCTTTATACTCTATCTGCAAACAACATGATTCATAAGTGAAAAGTATGGTACATATCAAGCTTTAGATTTACATAATGCTCTGAATACAAGACAATCTCAAATGCAACATGATTCCTCTCCCACTTTTTCCAGAATCTGATTTAAGGAATTTACTACCTATTTATAAAAAACAAAAAAATAAGAGAACAAAATAGCTTAGCTTTTTAAAATTAATTTATAGCATTGTTGCACATGGTTTTTGTACAAATTGAGCGAAATTGAAAGATGATGATAATGAAACAGACATCGGCTGAGAAGGAAAGATAAAAGGATGTTTGATAGAACGTCATGGGCCGGACTTTGCCACAAACAGCAGGTATCTCTTTTAGTGCTCTCTGGTGTATGGTTGATTAGAGAGAGGGAGACCCTCTTGGCCGACGAACATAACAGAAATGCCATCTAGATGCAAGGAGAGATTTCTGGATATTTTCTCCCCTGCAAACTCTCCCGAAACCTCCTTCATTTATATATCAGCAGAGTTGCTGGCGAAAGGCGGACGAAGTCAGACGTGTTATATGCGCGCTCACGCAAAGGAAAGAATGGGAATTCAAATTGAGGTGTATGGAGTTAGAATTGGAACATTTAATGGCTGCAGGATTTATAGACAAGCTGGAAATCTAAAAAATCGACCTACGAGAATGTCATGGTTCGTGTTTGTCATACTGGTACTGCTAGTAATTGGCAGAATAGAGAAAAATCCGGGTCTGGAGACGGAACAAGATATCAAGAGTATGCTTAAAGGAATTGAAGAAGATATAAAAAATATAAAAGGAATGGAGAAGAAAGTTGATGAGAAGATAGATGGAAAATTTGAGGAGCTGAGAAATATGTGGGGGAAATTTGAAGAAGTGAATAAGGAATTAGCTGAATGCAAGAGAAAAGTTTTATACTTGGACAAAACAGAAGACAGAAAAGGAAAATGAATGTGATCATTTTTGGAGCCGAAGAATCAAGAGAGATGTGAGTTTGGGATCAAATTGAAAGAATGCTATGAGATAAACTGGAATTAAAACTTGGAGGATGGGAAATGAGAGATGTTTTTAGAGTCGGGAAAAAAGGACAAAATCCAAGACCGGTTATCATCAGATGTGCTTCAATGAAAATAAAGTGGGCATTTTTATCAAACGCCAAAAAGCTAAAAGGAACAAGAATATTTATAGAACAGGATTTCGGGAAGAAAGAAAGAGAAATAAGAAACATTTTACTTCAAGAAATGAAGAATGAGAGGGCTAAAGGAGAGAAACCTTTTGTTAGAGGGCTGGATTTGTGGATAAATGGAAGGCAGCGGGATATGCGTCAGCAAAATGTGAGGAATGTGTTGGAAGAGTAGAAATATTGGATTCAGAGACAGATAGATTAAATGAAATGTCATGAGGTGAAGTTAGCACGAGGAAGAGAATGGAGGAGAGGAGGGGAAGCGGAAGGTATATGTCACCGAGCAAACAGATTATACCGGAGAAACAGCTGATAGAGGACACGCGTAGAATGGCCTTGGGAGTAACTGCTGGACTGGACGTGTGGAGAGAATCCAGTCTCAGTATTATTTCATCACCTGGAGGGAGCATTATCCAAGTGGAAGATTATGCAGGGCAGAAGGCAGAAATGGAAAGGATGACTAGGAGTAGGGCTAAATTACAGGAATTTAGATTTGAGAGAAAAGGTTCTGTATAGGAGAAGGAATTGGAGGTTATATTCTGGAATGTTGAAGGGTGGTGGATAAAGTAAACAGTGGAGAAATATCTCAAATTTTAAATTTAGCGGATGTGATAGGTGTGGTGGAAATTTAGTTGTTAAGAAATAATAATGTGGATGTGAGGATTTTGACTTTTATGGAAAATGTGGCATTAAAAGGAAAGATAAGGGGAGAAGATCAGGAGGTTAGCTTTATTAGTGAGAAAAAGCCTTAAAATTAAAGTGAAAGTATATGAAGATTTAGGTGAAGAATCGGTACTGTGGTGTGTTTTAAGTGGTTTTTGGGAAAAAGAAAGTGTATGTGTTGCAGTAATATATAATCTGCCAAGTTCCTCTGAATTTTATGAACCGCATTTATTTAACAAGTTAAGACAAAATTTGGAGGAACTAACAATTAGGGTGGTATACAAAGGTTTTATAATAATGGGGGATTTCAATGCAAGAGTGGGGGAAAGTCAAATACAGTTAATAGATCTTGAAGGAGAGTTTACTGGAATAGCAAGAGAGAGGGATAGAAGGAGCAAAGATAAATGTATGAATGAGGGAAAGAAATTAATCGAGTTTTGTGAAGAATGTAATTTGGTATTGTGCAATGGAGTTAAGGGAAAAGATGACGCAGGCGAGTTTACATTTATGAACAGAAATGGGCAGTGTGACACAGATTATATTTGTTAGAATTAGATGAATATTGCATGGATTTTGAGGTGTTGAATATAGTTACCTCTAGTAACCATTTTTCAATAAGAGCTGTATTTAAAGGTCCAATGGTGGAAAAAGTAAATGTTAATTATTTAGAACAAGAAGGAATTAAAATTCAAAATTATAAATGGAGAGATATGGAAGCAGAAAGCTTTTTGGGAGTGCTGAAAAAGCAATCAAATATGTTAAAGCTAATAGATATAGAGGAAATGCTTAAAGAAAATAAAACTGAGAATGCAGTTGTAAATCTAGAGGATTTAGTGAAACAGGCAGGATCAAAAATGAGAGGGGAAAAGGAAATATATATAAGGAGAGGGTGGTATGATGAATGTAGGATGGCAAAACAGAGAGTATTAAGGGAATTAAGGAAATAGAGGCAAACAGGGGATGATCAGGAAAAAGAGAACTTCATGATTGAAAGATGGGGATACAAATTTCTTATGGGAGTTAAGAAGAAGGAATGGGGGGAAAAAATCAGCCAGGAAATTTATGAGGTGACAAGAGTAAATAATATTAGTTCTGAAACCTGGTGCAGATATTTTGGAAATCTTTTGGGAGCAGAACAAGGGGAGTGCCCAAAAATTAGAGAAATAGAAAGTATAGGATATACTGAGCAATTAGATAGACAGATAGAAATGAATGAAGAGAACAAATAAATAGATTAAAAAGAAATAAAGCGAGTGGCATAGATGGAATTCCTGGGGAATTTTGGAAGGCTTGGAGTGTTAACGAAACTAGATTAGGATTGTTAGTTAAGACTTTTAAACAATGTATTTGAAGGAGGAAAGGTACCGAATAGTTGGAGATTATCAATAGTAGTACCAATTTTTAAAAATAAGGGGGAGATAAATAACCCAGCAAATTATAGGGGAATTAGTCGACTATCTGTTTTAGGCAAGATATATGGGGGAGTGGGGGGGGGGGGGGGGTTGGCAGAAAGGGTTCAAAAGTGGGCAGAAGATGAGAAAAAATTATCGGTCCTTCAATCAGGTTTTAGATGTAATAAGAGTATAAACACAATGGTAAGGAAATATTTAACCAACAAGAGAGAAGGATTATATATGTTATTTGTAGATTTTGAAAAGGCCTTTGACACGATAAATAGAGAAACACTGTGGTTTAAATTGAGCAAAACAGGGATGAGTACTACCTTTATAAGAGTACTTCAAAGAATATATACGGATAATCAGTTTTGTATTAAAATTGCTAATAATAAAATAACGAGAAGCATTTCGAATAATATTGGTCTAAGACAAGGTTGTAAAATGAATCCTGTATTATTTAATCTGTTCATAGACGATATTTTGGAATCAATTACAGCAGAGATGTGCCAATAATTAAAAGAAATACCTGGTTTGTTATTTGCAGATGATTTAGTTGCGGGTTCTACAAGTAATGTGGGATTGGCGAGAACAATTGAAGTGATAGATAAATTTTGCAAAAAATGGAGTATAAGAATTAATGTAAATAAAACAAAAATTATGGTATTTAAAAAGGGTAATAAATTACGGAAAGATGAGAAATGGTATTGGCATGGAAGAGAAATTGAGGTAGTTCAAAAATTTGATTATTTAGGGATACGATTGAGCAGCAATGGTGGATGGAGTGAACAAAAGAGAATAGTATTAACTAAAGGAAAAATGGCAATGAAAGTCATAAAAACTTGTATAGATAAATTACCAGAAATGCAATTAGAATGGTTAGAGAGAATTTATACTACTGTAGTAGAAGCAAAATGTTACATGGAGGAGAGATTTGGGGCCTGAAAGAAGGGTGGGCAAATATAGACATGATCGATAAGAGTTTTTGTAAACAAATATTGGGCTTACCAAGATCATCACCCAACGGAGTAGCTCAAGCTGAATTAGGGAGAATGGGAATTAAAGGAAAAATTGTGGAAAGAGTGCTAAAATATTGGATTACAATTAGAAAAATTTTGATGATCAGGGCATTTTACATCAAAGTTTGATAGTGCAGGAAAGACTTAATCATAAAGAGTCTTGGCTAGGTAAGATAAAGGAAACCTTGATGAAGATAGGTTTTGGGGAGATTTGGAGAGCTAAAGAATTATTACAAACAGGTTTCTGGAATGATATTAGGACAAGAATAGAGGACATGGAAAAACAAGATTTATTAGCAAGTTTTACTTTTAAGAGCTCAATGAGATTATATAGAGAAATGAAAGTAGTATGGAGCAGGGATCAGTATGTTGATATATGTGATAAAACAGCAAGAGCAGGATTTGCATGGGCTAGGACAGGGGTGATGAATTTGAAAGGTTTGAGAAAAGAGATTGATTTGGAGAAATGCCCACTATGCCTTAGGAAAGTTAAAGAGTGGCATATAGTTTTAGAGTATGAAGAAACGAAGTTGCTTAGAAAGAGTATAGAGAAGAGAGAATAGTTAAATGTACCAAAAGAAATTCAAGCTAAAAAGTTAGTAAATGTAAAATCTAGGAAAAATATATTAAAAGTAGGAAACTTTTTGGGCAGAGTAAGAGCAAAATAGATGAAGAAAATTAGCAAGTAAGAGGCAAATGAGTGTTAAATTACAGTATTTTTATTTGATATGTTGCAAGTAGAACCCAACAACTCAACAACCTCAAGGTTTGAATTTGTTGGAGTCCACGGAAAGCAACTCACGGTAAAGTTAGAGGTAGTATTGAAGATAAAATAAATTGATAATTGTACTTTTAGATTAGGAGGAATGCTGGCTACCACTAGTTAAGAGTTTAGTTTTCTTTATATTTTATTTTGTTGTTGTTTTTAGAAATTGGGTTAAGAAAAAATTGTAAAACTGTTTTTGTAAATTTGTACAATTAATTGGGTTAACAATAAAATTACTATTACTACATCAGCAAGCATGCACATGCAGAGAGTGTAAGTGATTAAGGTTGTTGATACGCCATTCAGTGCTTTGAGTTGTTACTCAGCGAGCTCTGAGAGCGACAGAGCAAGAGAAGAGGAGTCCATGTTCGACACTCCAATAAACGACTGGAAGAGAGGAATTCATGCTCAACATTCCAGTGAGCAACCAGAAGAGAGGAATCCTGTGCTCAACACTCCAGTCAGCGACTGGAAGAGAGAAAAACCTGTGCTCAACACTCCAGTGAGCGACTGGAAGAGAGGAATCCTGTGCTCAACACTCCAGTGAGTGACTGGAAGAGAGGAATCCTGTGCTCAACACTCCAGTGAGTGATCGGGAGAGGAATCATGTGCTCAACACTCCAATGAGTGACCGGAAGAGAGGAATCCTGTGCTCAACACTCCAGTGAGAGATCGGAAGAGAGGAATGCTTGCTCAACACTCCAGTGAATGACTGGAAGAGAGGAATCCTGTGCTCAGCACTCCAGTGAGAGATTGGAAGAGAGGAATTCTGTACTCAACACTCCAGTGAGTGACCAAAAAAGAGGAATCCTGTGCTCAGCACTCCAGTGAGCAACTGGAACAGAGGAATTCTGTACTTAACACTCCAGTGAGTGACCGAAAGAGAGAAATCCTGTACTTAATACTCCAGTGAGTAACTGGAAGAGAGGGATCCTGTGCTCAGCACTCCAGTGAGAGATTGGAAGAGAGGGATCCTGTACTCAACACTCCAGTGAGCAACTGGAACAGAGGAATTCTGTACTCAACACTCCAGTGAGTGACCAAAAGAGAGAAATCCTGTACTTAATACCCCAGTGAGCAACTGGAAGAGGGAGATCCTGTGCTTAATACTCCAGTGAGTGACCGAAAGAGAAAAACCCTGTGCTTAATACTCCAATGGGCAACTGGAAGAGGGAGATCCTGTGCTTAATACTCCAGTGAGTAACTGGAAGAGAGGGATCCTGTGCTCAGCACTCCAGTGAGAGATTGGAAGAGAGGAATTCTGTGCTCAGTACTCCAGTGAGAGATCGGAAGTGAGGAATTCTGTGCTCAGTACTCCAGTGAGAGATCGGAAGAGAGGGATCCTGTACTCAACACTCCAGTGAGCAACTGGAACAGAGGAATTCTGTACTCAATACTCCAGTGAGTGACCGAAAGAGAGAAACCCTGTGCTTAATACTCCAGTAGGCAACTGGAAGAGAGGAATCCTGTGCTTAATACTCCAGTAGGCAACTGGAAGAGAGGAATCCTGTACCCAACACTCCAGTGAGCAACTGGAAGAGAGGAATCCGGTGCTTAATACTCCAGTGAGCAATCCTGTACTCAACACTTCAGTGAGCGACTGAAAGAGAGGAATCGTGTGCTCAAAAATCCAGTGAGTGACTGGAACAAAGGAATCTTGTGCTTGACGCTGCAGTTTCCAACTGGAAGAGAGAGGAGGCATCCTGCATTTGATACTGAAGTGAATGATAGAAACAGAGAAGTGGCTGCTTCATGTATGCTTTAATGTAATACTACATGCAAGGAGAAAGTGAAGAGTGACTGGGGAAATGCTGGACCAAGTCACAATTATCTCTTCCTGTGCAGCCATTGGTTACCTAAACGAAATCCTTATTTGAATTTCAATCTATAAAGGAAACTTTTGTGTCAATGGGAATCTTTAGAAACCTTCAAATATTTTCTAGTTTCTGCTTAACTTATTGAGACAAAATGAAACCTGCAGAAACCAGCTCATATGCTGTGACTTTGACAGTAACCTTTTGGATTTCCTGTGTGCATCTCATTTTCTTCAGACCAAATTCATAATGTTTGTAGTTAATTTCTTTCTGCATAGCATTCAAGAATATGTACCATGAGTGTAAGATGATTTGTGATTTTCCACATGTACATTTTGGGAAAAAAAAGTCCTCTTTTATCCAGGGAAATACAATAAGTTCAGCATATGTTAAGGATTCAAATTGAGAATTTTTGTGGAATTTACACCATTACAAACCCTTCACATGCAAAAATCAGCATTGTGTTTTACTTTTTCAAGAATGGTTCAAAATATTTTAATTAAAATGTTTAAGAAATTGGTATGAAAAGTAAAACATTTCTGTTGAGCTTTCTACAGACCGTTTATGAAGCCTTCTTCATTCTTATCAAATGTTATGTAATTAAGCAACAATTTGTAGGTACCAAAGTAACAGGGAGTTTACTACTCTGCACCATTCTTGAATTAATTATAGGATTAAAATTAAATAAATTTGTAACAAACCTGATTTGTAAAATATGAATGCATTGAGATAATGTTCAAAACAATATTAGTAAAGTCATTTGCCATCAGAGGTGGAATGCTCTGGGTAATCGTTTGTAAGTGTTGGGAAATGCTGGTATACAGATTCTTTCCCTCTGGACTTCGAGTATCTATACGAAGTATATAATTAAACAGATCTGATATGTGAAATCCAAGAGCTCGAAGGCATAACATTTGTAAAGTTGCCATTTGTAAGCCTGAAAAATATAACATAGTGTAAATTGCTTATAACAGTCACTGAGGATGTATGTGTTCAAATTTTGATGACAATTACTCACCTGATCAGGTAAAAGTATACAACAAATGATGGATGGCTTTTACTCCTATGATTCCTTCTTACACACCTGGAAAAAAAATCTGATTGCATAATGATGTACTATTATTCATTTTGATGTTCACTTGCTAAGGGTATTGCTGCCCATATTAATACATATTTTAAAGACTGCTGTTACATATCTCTTTGTTATCCTCTTTTGTTACATATTACAAGGTGCTTCTAAAAGAAACATCCAATTTCACAAAGCTATAGCTTCTACATGAATGTGATAGAACCTCATGGCCATGGTTCACATTATTCCTGGTAGGGGTCTTCTTAGTGCAGGTAGCTTGCTCATTTAGTACCCTGTGGGCATAGAGCCAAGATGGCGACGCAGTACAACAAAAAGAATTTTGCGTTCTCCATTTCAACAGGTGCAAATCAATTATAATTGTGCAGCATGACTTTCATCAAGAGTACAGCACTACACAGAGCATTTTATGTTGGCACCAGCAGTTTCAAGGCACTGTTTGTTTATGTAAGAGGTCACCTCCATGTGCCCAAACAAGGCATAGAATCCATTCAGCAGCAATAGTAGGTTGGCCATAAGGATCCTATGGATCTTGTACTGCACCATTGGCCTCCAAGTTCACCTGGTCTCACAGTATGCGATTCTTTTGTAGTGTGCCTCCCCTTCTAATAACTGTGGGCAAACTCCAATGCTGGATAGAAACACCAGTGGCTACAGTAACAGACTTGCTCACACAGGTATGGGATGAGCTTTACTATCATCTATGTTTGTCATGTGTCTGGTATTGAATATTTGTGAAATGCTTTCAAATTATGTAAATGAAAACTTTGTAAGCCTGACATATTGCAAAATGTATCTTAAGGTTTTATGTGTATGGATGTAAAATATATAGCCTTGTGAAATCAGATGATTCATTTTTAAACACCCTGTACATCATCAAGTTGTGTTATGCTATAACATAAAGAAGTAATAAAATGACCTAGCTACCAACAGTTGTTGATTTTAATACCTACTAGAAAAAGATTAGGTAAAGTATTATTTAATACTGGCACAGCTCTGTAATATTACGCAAAATATGTTTGGGCAATTCTGCAGTTTTAAACAAGAAATCACAGTAAAAGAATTTTACACCTATCTATTTCTTAAATATAATCTGCAAAAATTTCAGTGCAGGGGAGTAAGCCTATCGCTAATACCTTTGTACCATAAAACACCTGAAAGAAATAAAATGCTTACAATAGCTGTACATAAGATATACCATTTCATTCCTCTCCTACTCGGTTTTGAATCTTTTAATAAAACAACATGTTGGGTGTAATAGAATCAAGATGGACTTCTTTTCTGCTACAGTAAAAACTTCGTGTTCCTACATCTGCCAAATCTGTTTTTCCATTAACTTATTATTATACTGAGAGAAACCCTACAAAACCTATTAGATATTCCAAAATAACCTAACCCATTTTCAAACTATGCTACACTTAGAGCTATCCTAATTTACACTACCTCTAACAACTATATTAATGGCAAATCATTATTTTTCTAAACACGCTGAAATGCACCTAACTTATTCCAAACTCACTTATGTGAACCAAACTAACTGCATAACCGACATACATGTAGTTTAATGTTTAGAAATGTACTGCTACCTAACCTATACAAATCATAGTATTAACAGCAAGCATGCTTTATCATGTTTCTAAATGCATCCAACCTATTCTCAAGCCACCCAAAATTATCTATATTAATCACGAAAATTCACCACACTTATTTAATAAAAGCTTTAGATTTTATTATATGTATAAATCAGATGGTAGGCTCATGAAAATTACAATAGAATATTTATTTTTAAGATGTTTTAAAATCTTACCTTATTCAGAAGTATCTATACAATATGGACATGATGGATGTACATATGCATATACTTATAAATCGTATACAGGGCATGTCATAATTAATAGTGCAAACTGAAATGGTGAAAGTATACAACAGTAGAAGCAAAAACGTTCCAGTAAACATGGGTCCACAAATCAACCACGTGCGACATAATTGCAAATGTGTGATTACAAGCTGTCACTGACTTCACTAAACAACATTGCCCTAATTAATAGAAATGAATTTGAAAAGTAGACTTTTTGTTAATAATTGCCATTCTAAGTTGCCTCAAAATTCACTCACAGCTTAACTTAGCATGGAATACAATTCTACTTTAGTATGCTACATGCTATTAATAATGCATATTCTTCCCTGTTAAAGGAGATGTTCAAAGTGTTGTCCTTGCAACTGGTTGCAATACTGCACTCACCTCTGTAATGAGTTTTGAATTCTTTCAAACACCATGGATCATCTCAGAATTCTTGACAAGCATATACAATTCTCTACTCCAGTACTTTAACAGCATCAACAGAAGTGCTGTACACTACATTTTTGAGGTGAGCCAGACAGAAAAATCCAAAGGATTGAGATAAGGAGATCGTGGAGGGCAAGGTACAGGCCCTCCTCAACTATCCATCTTGGACCATATCTCCATGTTAGATGTCTTCTTACAGTAGCAGCAAAATGTGCCAGTGCTCCATCATGCATGTACCACATACTTCAACATTGCTCAAGGGGAACAACCTCAAGCAATTCACGTCAGTGGCGGCTCACAACCCCACATTTGCAATAATAAATCTCACACATGGCTTGTTTGTGGACCCATATTTACTGAAAACGTTTTGCTTCTATTATCGTATACTTTCAACCATTTAGGTTTACACTATTATGATATACCTATATATATATAATAACTTGATTGTAAACTTCATTACTGTCCATTGTATATGATATTATAATTATTATTTAAATATAATTAATTTATAGCAGAGGTGTAGCTAGGGAGGGGTTTTGAGGGTTGGAACCCCACTTTGATAAAAGAATTTAAACATTAATAGCAAAAATAGTGCCGTTAAAATAATACCATCTTTCTAGGTTGGTGAGAATGAGATACTTCCTAATCTTATCACTGGTAGCGCTATATTTATGCCACGTCTTGGACAATATGACCAAAGGTGACTGCAACAGAAACTATACTTAGATGGTATGTTGGTACAAGATATTAGGGACATGTTTTCATGGTGCTGAACTTGAGTGGTTTCCAAATTAATGCAATATCTACCAGTTTAGAACATAACTAGAAACCCTATTTTGTAATGAAACAAAATGGCCTACAGTAATAACACAAAGTACTTCACAGTGGTTTTAATTTTCATGCTACAACACATATGCACTTAGAATACGCAAAACATCCTATCCTAATTTTAATTGCTGCACCCTAATCTGTGAATAATAAAACAGACTTCTTTAAATATTTCAACTCACAATTAATTCATATTTATCAATATTTTGAATTGATACAAATTTATTATTGATACATAACCTTGTTATTGACACATAATCCCTTTAATAATTTTCCTCACTATGCTACTGATTTACAGTCAACATGTTAAGATTTGTAAAAGTTTCTTTACAAGACTTTCTATTATTCAACCTACAAACACACATTAACAATCAAATCCCATGGGCCAACCAAGGTGTTTTCGTGGTTTTCCTCAGTTGCCAAGGTAAATACCTGATTGGATATTTAATACCATGACCGAAAGTTCCACCTTAAGTCTAAAACAATAGTGAAATGAAAAATACATGGTAATAGCGAATGCTATGCCATCTATCTACAGACAATGTAAGCAGTTAGACTGGAAGGCACCCTAACGCCATCTGCACGGCACAAAACAGAAGATCTGGCTGCCATGTGCTGGGGGTCTCTGTGGGCATGAGATGAAGCAAGATGGCATTTCCAGGGATGAGACCTAGAAGGCTAACTGTTTGCCTTTCTATGTGAGGGTGGCGGTTCGACTGGACGACACCCTAATGCCATTTGCACGGCATAAAGCAGGTGGTTACAGGGATGAGACCTAGAAGGCTAACTGTCTGCCTTTCTGTGCGAGGGTGGCAGTTGGACTGGACGGCACTCTAATGTCGTCTACATGGCACGAAGCAGGTGGTTACAGAGATGAGACCTAGAAGGCTAACTGTCTGCCTTTCTATGTGAGGGTGGCGGTTAGACTGGACGGCACCCTAATGCCATCTGCATGGTATGAAGCAGGTGGTTACAGGGATGAGACCTCAAAGACTAACTGTCCGCCTTTCTGTGTGAGGGTGGCGGTTGAACTAGACGACACCCTAATGCCATCTGCACAGTACGAAGCAGGTGGTTACAGGAATGAGACCTAGAAGGCTAACTATCCACCTTTATAAGGGAGCGGCGGTTGCACTGGACGGCACCCTAATGCCGTCTGCACGGCACGTAAGCAGAAATTTCAGTAGCTATGCGCTAGGGTCTCTGTGACACGTGACAGAGTGGGTGGTTACAGGGATGAGACTTAGAAGGCTAACTGTCCATCACATATCATTCTAAGAGTTATCCACCAACAAATCCATCGCGATATGACCAAGGAGTTAAAGCACGTAAAATAAAATAAGAGTATATATAAAAAAAAATCCAATAACAAGTGAAAACAAACAGGTAATCCACAATTTATTGACAAAATAACCTTTCGTATTTACATCCTTTGGCAAGCCAATACGATTTGAACGTACTCTTCCAATTGCATTTGGTTTTCTTTTGTATAAGGCCATGTATAATTTTGGGAAGCTGTACCAATTATCTAAATATACAGTCCTACCCTGATCAAGTAGAGGTTCCATCAGGTGCACTACTAAGGAGCCAGATAACCCCAAATCTTTGTCTCCAGTATTATCAGTCCCTTGACCAGTGTATATGCAACTATTATAAAGAGATCCCGTTTTACTTTCACAAAGATCAAAACTCTTTATGCCAAATCTGGCCCTCTTTGTTTTGATGTATTGCTTCCATCCTAAGCGGCCCTTCCAAAGCATCAAGCTTTCATCAACAGTGACTTTTTCACTAGACACGTAATTTTCTTTAAATTTTGAAATAATATAATAAAAAACTGGCCTGATTTTGTGTAGCTTATCATTTACATGTTCTGTGCATGTGAAATGTAGGAAACCACAAAATGGAAGTAAACCTGTTATTTAACATGCATTTCCCAAAAAATGGAGTAGCTAGCATGTCATCTGTAAACCAGTACATGTGTAATGTAGGTTTACGGATAACGCCCATGAGCGTAATTAGGCCAAGTAGCCTGTAAATCTCATTCAGTGTTACTTCTGTCCACTTCTGAATTCTACTCTTAGGGCCTAAATTGCCTTTAGAGGTCAGGTCTTCCTTCACCTTACTCACATATACATTTGTTTCCGTAACAATGAGAGACACTAAGTCAGCAGTAAAAAAGTTTGTGAAAATGTCAATTGGTTGGCTGTCAGAAGTCCATTGAGCCTGGGGTTGTACACCAGAGGCTGTGTTCGTGAAGATACGTCTATTTGTGGTGGAGTTATTTTTGCCACTCCACAATGTTGATTCTTCATGAACACCTGAAGGAAGAGTGTCATTTTCTTCCTCACTGCTACCTATATCCTCAATACCCCCCTCAAAATCTGAAAAATCTGCCGTCTATATCCAAATCACTATCACACAGCAAAAAGTCCTTCACATTTTCTGAAGTAATTTCAGAAGCCCATATACTTCCTAGGCGAGCTAATTGATTTGCTACATTACTAGTTGAAGCCATGGTTAGCACTGAGATATAACCATTTCAAATGTGCTTTTCAGTACAGAACTTGAAAGCTTTTCAGAGTGAATGAGAATATCACTGCATTCGTCTACCATACATTTCGGTTGTGTAATATTCTAAGACGTAGGCACATACAAACACTGACAGACAGGTTTGCTTTGTTTGTAGTTGGCATGTTTCAATACACAGAAGTACATTATCGCATTGTAATATAAACGAAAGCATGAAACCTTGAACCGGAGAACACATCGCTGAGGCAGCTATATCGTTCGTATGCACAAACAAGAAGCTGACTCACAAATTAGGTGCATTCGACGCACAAATGGCTTTTGCTACAGAGAAACAAAGTAGTGATATTTCAACGTTTTTTAAAATAGTGTACACTTTGTTGATACCGTAGATGTATACTACCTTTAATGAGCTTTAAACCAGTTTTTATTTCATTAAGATAACTTAATAAATACGGAAGATATGAATGTGTATTTATGCAGCATTTTTACCCCATTTAACAATTTAAATGTCTTGCGCTGTTTATTGGGTGTCCATTCCTGGACCGTACAGGGTTTAAATGGCCATCGCTGAAGCGGTTAAACTGTCAAACATTTGCATGTGGATTCATCTTAAAGCCCTCACTGCTCACGCTCTAATGGTCATAGATATGTGGTTGAGATTTCATTTTAAAATTTATATAGTAAGCTTCAGCTGAATTGCAACAGAACAAGTTTTGCTACAAAAGAAAAATTAAACATTTTCAAAAAGTATATAATTTAAGGTTCTCAAAAACCTGCAAATCCTATGCTTTTGAAAAAAAATTACCTTGGAATATTTATCCCTGTTTTGTTAGTGTACAGTGAAATTTTCAAAGTGGGGTCTCAATGGGATCATTCTAATACAGAGTATACAATAATCATATGGCGGCAGGTTATCCTAATTAACCTAATTACATTCATAAATAAATAACTACATTTATTTGGCAGTATACTTGGTTACAAGTCTTAGGATTGTCAGTAAAATAACAAAACAAAAGAAAATATAATACAATTAGTATACCTACATTCCATTAATTCTATACAGACATTTGTGTATGAGATACTTTTGTAACAGTTTGTAGAAAACAAACCTTTCCCATACTTCATGTTGCTTGACAATTTATTGCATAACACAAGTCCTTGATAAAATGAGCTTCTACCAGTTGTGGATTTATTCATCCATACCGTATGATAGTTAACATTTCTTGTATTATATGAATGTACATCTTTATTTGTAGACAATGGTTCTGTTCTACTCATTACTCATTAATTTTATTACTCTACATACATATATAAAATGATATGATCATGTATTTGTTCTTTTACAAATACTTATCTACAAGATTGTCAATAATTTAGTGGAAATGTATATCTTAAAACCCTTTTTTGTAATTTCAATAATCTGTTCATGCTTTTTATGCTAGTTCTTCCTCAAATTTCTATACCATACTGTAAATGTAAGTGAAACAAGTAATAGATACATTTCAAGATGTTAACATATAAGTGTTGGGAGACCTGCCTAAATACATAGAGGGCTGTATATAATTTTTACATATTTCAATATGAGTGTTATATGTTAGATTCTCATCTAGATATACTCTGAAAAATCTGTAATCAGCTATCTGTTCAACAAGTTCATTATTGAATTTTAGCAATACACTTTCATTGCATTTAATGATACTGAAATAACATTAAGTTTTGTTTTGCTGACATTTAACTTCAAATTGTTTATATTTAAGAAGTTGGCCATATATCCCATTGATTCTGTGACATTTATAATTAAGTTTAGTAGGTTTTACTATGAGAAGGAATAGTTGTATCACCTACATATAAAATAATTTTACAACTTAACATCTGGGGAATATCATTTACAACATACTAGAAATACTAAGGTTCCAGAACTTATCCCTGAGGTGCCTCAACTTTGGCTACACTATACTTAAAGCTCATGTTTCTTATAGTTGTTACTTTTCCAAGAAATTTAAGTTTTTTGCATCCATCTTTTAAGACACATACCCAAAAGATTAACATGTCCTCTGATAATATAATCCTCCATTTATTCAGGTGTTTATAATGCACTATAAAATCAATGGCATAAGAGAGGCCCTAAAAGATGCCTGCAGATTTCTCATTTATTAAAAGGTTTGACATGACTATGCATAAATTTAAATATTGCTTTGATGGTTGAGTGATTTTTTTAGAAAACCATGTTGAAGATTACTGAACACATTAACAGCTGAAGTGTATATGCGAACAAATGTCTATGCTACATTTTTTAAAATTTGAGATATTCATGGAACAAACATCTATAATGTATGCTGGATGTGTATTTGCAGGTAGTTTGAGCATATCTCAAACAGATGGGATCAATATTCTGGAAATTGTGAAGCAAAAAGCACTTTAAAATAATGCAACAAAAGTCTATGTTACGTCGCTCCCAGGCTAGTGCAGCAACAATGTTACAAACTGAATGCAATATAATGAACACATTCTAGTCAAGAGGTTTCAGCTTGTGTTACTAAGCTTATTTAGTTTCTCGACAAAGTGGTCATACAATCACTTGTGACAGTTGTGATCATAATGTGCTGTTGTTATTAAGTGATGTACAAAAGTTGACAAAAAAAAAAAAAAAAAAGATGCATTTATAATGTACTGGTTTACAGAACAAATGTCTATGTTACGTTTTACCATATAACCCATCCCATGGGCAGCAATCACCCCTATTGCCATATTTCTCAATGTATACGAAATGTAACATACACGTTAGTTAAAAAACCACATATTTTATGTACAATATCTTTTTCATACAACCTTACAAATACTGAGGTTAATGTGATTGGTCTATAATTACTCATAGCCTTTTCATTTCCCTTCTTAAAATAGGTCTTACTATACTTAATTGATATTTGTGGATCCAACTTACATAAAACAGAACATCAAGTTTTTGAGAAAGGCAAACAACTCTGCAGTTCCAGTACACCATAGCAAGGAAATTGTCACTTATTTTTTCTTCTTCTTACGTTCAAAAGACACACCCAATCCACCATTGTTTGTCATACAAGCATGCCACAAAACCAGTTATATGTTCAAATCATCATTGAGCAATTTCACTGAATGAATGACACTTTTCTCAGAAGCTGAAAAATGTTTGGGCTGCAATTTTACTGGAGACAAAGGAAGAAAGGCATGGACACTTTAGGGTCTCTGATACAGCAACAGCCTCACTGAATCTTTACTCTAGCAGCCTTTCTTCATGATATTCATTCTCCACTTAAAACAACTTGATTGTTGGGTATATTCTTTAGACTCCATTCAAAAGTTGCTCGAGTGTCATCTTTGACTGAGTTCTGGAGGCTAGTTTTGGTAGCCAGTCTTTTCATTGTGCCACCAGCTATCACAATGGTTAGCAGAATAAAAATACCATTCAGCTTCTACTCCATAAAACCCTGTGGTATGCTTACGCAGGTTTACAAAATTCTTCTAGTTTTTATTTTTAGCTGCACTCCCATAAAAAAAAAAATAATTTTAATAAGCATGGCATCATGTTTTTTTTTTTGAGGAAAATGAATTCTGAAAAGTATGCACCAATTCAAGCACTCAGAAATGAATAGAAAGCTGTTGTGTTTGAGTACATTATTTTGCTTATAATGAACAACAAATGTATATATTGTTGCTGTTGATTTGTTCCAATGAAAAGACTAGGCTTTATCCTGTAAAAAAGAGGAGTAATTTTCTAAAAATATTGCATACTATTACAGCCTCAATGCAACCAATCATTTTTGTTTTCTCAGAAAAAAATGTTGATTGTTATTTTGCAATAGTCATGTTGCTTCGAAACTTTCAGCTTGCTTGAAAAATCCTCAACAATCAAATTCTACATTTGATAGTACTTTCAGAAGTGCATTCACAGATTGTAATAACCCTAGTTTCGTAATCTTCTTGGTCTAATATCACTAATGTGTTTCCTTTGTCTGCTTTGGTGTATACTACAGGCTTTAACTTCAGAGATTTGAGAATTTTTTGATGTGGTATATGTAGTTAACCTCTCAAAAGAATCATTCACTAGCACTGAGTTATCTGTCTGGAACAATGGCCTAAAAACCTGTATAAACTTCACTAAAAATACAGAAAACTTCATTGCTGATATCGAAATAGCATCCAATCACCTAACAGATAATGATAAAAGAATAATAAAATCACAGTGTGAACCAACATTCGACCAGATACAAGCCCAAAAATATCACTACATACGACATCAAAAAATTATCGAATCTCTGAAGTCAAAGCCTGTAGTATACACCAAAGCAGACAAAGGAAACAGTGATAATTAGACCACGAAGATTATGAAACTAGGGTTATGCAATTACTACATAGCCCAGAGTACATAGAAATAAACAAAAATCCATTAAAAGAATGCACCAAGTCACTCCAAAACACATTGATAGAAACCAAAACATGAACAAAAGCCGAAATATCCAGAATTAAACCAGATTTTCCCACCATACCTAGGTTATATGCACTACCAAAAATACACAAACTCGGCAACAAAATGAGGCCCATAGTGAACATAAACTCTCCCACATATAAACTAGCAAAATGGCTTTCAAATACCTTCAACTCCATGCCTGGGTTCAAAAGTCTAAGCATAAAAAATTCATTAGAATTAACCAGTCACCTTTCAGATACAAATATATCATCCACAGACATGATGGTATCATTTGATGTCACTGCACTCTTCCCAAGCATACCAAAAGAAGAATTATTACCATTCCTAGAAACTTGGATATTAAACAATGGCACACCTAGATCACAAACAGAAGATTACTTAAAGCTAACAAAATTATGTCTGGACCAGAATTTCTTTTCATTCCATAACAAAATCTTCAAACAAACCACAGGCCTAATTATGGGAAACCCCCTTTCACCATTTTTAACAGAACTATATATGAGCATTTTGAATGGCATATTACTAAATCTTTCCCACATCTATTCAAAACCTGGTATAGATACGTAGATGATATTTTTGCTATTGTTCCAAAAAAACTTTCAGAAGATGCTTTGAAATTATTGCATTTATAAAAAAGATCTATAAAATTCACAATAGAAAAAGAAGAAAACGGCCAATTACCTTACCTGGACATTAGGATCATCAGAAATAATGCACACAACAAACTAATGTTTGGTATTTACAGGAAACCAACTCACACAGAAAATTATATTAAAACAATAGCTACATTCCTATAAGCCACAAACGTGCAATTTTAAATAGTATTACAAATAGGTTAGTACATATACCAATGGGGAAAGAGGAATACCAGAAAGAATACCAACACATTATCAACATATCCACTATGAATGGATACCAGAAAAAAAACAATAGATAAGAAGATAAAAAAGTTTGAAAGACAGAAATACATATAACAAACGACTACTTTACTCAGACAAAAAGAACCACAAGCATATAGGAAATTCACTTATCACCCTTGGACACATCATAAATTTCAAAGGATTTTCAAGAAATACATCACCCGGTCTCCACAGAATAACCACAATATACAGAAACTACTGTGCAACAGAACAAAAGACCCTATCCCCAACGATAAATCAGCTGGTATATATCAAATAGTTTGTAATGACTGTAACCTGGTATACATAGGAAGAACCAAAAGACCCCCCAGGGGCCTACTACGGTAGATAAGGGATTAACGCTCCCGGGGTCCCGAGCCACACTTTTGATTGGATTCCTCTAAGGGGTGAGAGGGCTTATGCCAAACACCCAGTCAACTGTGGTCCAGATACATGTTTAACCAATTTCTAGTTAGCTCCCTGAACACAGTCTGACAGATACGTTGCGCAGGACGGAGGAGGGGAGTCGCAAGGGGTGACTGGGTAATGCGTAACTCCCAGCTCCCGAGTATCATGTAGGACTGTGTTCGTATCCGCTGATAAAGGTCAGTCCCGGGGAGGGGCCATTACATGAGCTGTTACACTCCTGAAGGCGATTGGGTCCCTCTATGCATTGGGTGGTGAGACCCTAAGGTGAGCAAGGACCAGGCCAGGACTCTCACCTAAGCTGGGGTGGCGCCCAGGATGTGAGCATGCCATTGGAGACATTTGTAATGGTGGAGGAATTTATCGCTATGGATACAAAACAAAAAAATAAATAATAAAAAAAAAAAACACCAAAGTACTTGTGAAAGAAGTAGTTGAGTGTTGTGGTCCTTGCTACTTAGTTATCAGCAGAACAGAGGAAGGAAGGAAGTTCAGTATGGTTAGTCCATTCGATATCCAAAAGGATCTGGATAAAATTGCCGGTGCAGTAAAATCCTGTATTACAACTCACAATGGCATGCTCCAGGTTGAAGCAAATTCAGCATTCCAGGCAATGACTATTTTGAAAGCCAACTTATTAGGAAGTTATCCAGTTAGAGTGGATATGCACAGGACCTTGAACTCCTCGCGCGGTGTAGTAAATACCCGTGCATTAAACGGCATGTCCAATGAGGATATTCAAGAGAATCTTGAAGATCAAGGTGTGAATCTGTATATTGGGTTCAGCGGAGACAAGGAGGTGAATCTATGTCTACTCGTACCCTGTTTCTTACCTTTGATAGGGTAGAACTACCTCAAAGAATTAAGGCAGGGTATGAAGCCATTGAAGTTAGGCCATACATCCCCAACCCGCTCAGATGCCTTAAGTGCCAGTGCTTTGGTCATGCAAGTGATTTCTGTTTCGGTGAAGCTACCTGTGTTAACTGTGGAGAATTCTCACACAAGGGAGCATGTACATCAGCTCCAAAATTCGTTAACTGCAGTGGTGGACATCCATCTAGTTCTCGAGAATGCCCCCACTTTACAGAGGAAAGGGCAATCCAGGAGATCCGGTTTGGGGAGAAGGTTACTTTCTCGGAAGCTCAGAAACTCCTGCATGTCTGCCAAACCTCTGCCCCGAGGTCCAGTACCTATAGCTCAGTTGCAGGTAAACCGGTACCATGTCGGGAAATCACAACTCAAACGAGCGATATTAACGGGGTCACAATTTCAGAAAAGATTCTCGTAGCCAAATCACTTCCAAAGCCCACAAAATCCACATCTACATCTGCTAAAACACCTGCGAAGATTCCTTCAGTAAATTCAGCATCAACACCATCTACTTCTAGCAATAAGACCGGCAAGCCTGTAACCTATAATGCACCACAAATAAAGTTTAAGACCAGCTATAACCAAACTGACTTCCTGAAAGAAAATGCAAAGTCTGCACCCGGAACATCCAAGGGAAGGAAAAGTCCACAAACATCTCCTCGGAGATCCTCTTCTGAGGAATCTTCTGGGAAGGACTCGGATCAGCGATCATCTTCTCCGATCTCCACTTCCAATCAGTTCGAGGTTCTCAAACTGATGTTTTCTGTTGGAAAGGGGTCCTCCCCATGGAAGAGATGGAGCAGGAGGCTTCTGCTCACACTGTCAGAACGACAGTGAAAAAGAGGCAGGATAAATCCTCCTTTAACGGTGTTAGCCCGACACCAAAGAAAAAGGGAAAATTAATTCAACCATCACTTTCCACAACGTAGTAAGCTTCTATGATTAAGAGCTTATCCCATTATAATTATAATGGCTATCCTACAATGGAACAGCCGTGGAATTAGAACACATCGACCAGAGCTTGAACTTTTGCTCAGCAAGTATGAGCCTTTGGTAGTGTGTTTACAAGAGACTAAACTCCGTCCGCAAGACAGCTTTCAACTTAGACGATATACCCTAGCATGATGTGATCTCACACTGGAAGGGGGTATTCCTGCGCACGGGAGCACTATGATGTTCATCAGAGATGACATATTTGTGGAATCTGTATCCTTACAGTCTGACATCCAATCAGTGGTTGTAAGGATTAAACTGCCATCCATCCGATTTACTATCTGTAACATTTACCTGCCTCCACCCGATGACCTCTTGCTCATTGATTTGAAAGATCTAGTCTCTCAGTTAACAACATCTATTCTGTTGGTGGGAGACATTAATGCTCATTACCCTCTTTGGGGCTCACCTCGGGCTTGTGCGAGAGGTAAATTAATTGCTGATTTTTTGGACAATAATAACCTAACTCTTCTGAACACCGGAGAGGCTACATTCCTCTCAGACTCCTACAACACTTTTTCACACCTTGATATTGTAGTTTCTTCATCAGTTAGCAGTTTCCTTGCAATGGAATGTCATCTCTGATTTACACTCTAGTGACCACTTTCCTTGTCTTATTAGTCTCTTAACACAGGATGTATGTTCCACACGCCTACCTAGATGGCACTTAGTTTCAGCCAACTGGAATCTTTACTCCCAGTTGGCTGTGTTTAATTACAATGAGCACAACTGTGTGGATGTTTTGGTCCAACATCTCACAGAGAAGATTCTTTCTGCTGCTGAGCAAGCTATTCCACAGTCGACTGCCAACCCTCATCGATTTCCAGTCCCTTGGTGGACGGAAGAGTGCCGAAAAGCTATTTGTGCTCGCAAGCGTGCTCTTAGGGATTTCCAGCATCGCCCCACACTGGATAACCTAATTGAATACAAGAAAATGCGTGCCAAGTCTAGATATATTATAAAGGATAGCAAAAAGACATCATGGAGCAAGTCTGTAGCTTCATTTAATGGACATTCACTTTCCTCTGTCATTTTGGATAAGTTAAGGCGTGTGGCCAGAAAATCGACGCACATGCCAATCACCAGTCTTAAAACAGCTGCAGGAGCTGTTGTTGATGCATTTGACGTGGCTAACACATTTGGCTGTGCTTTCGCCCAAGTGTCTAGCTCAGATAACTATTTGCCCGAGTTCTTTCCTGTTAAGACTCAGGTTGATTCTCAAGGTTTCCTTTTACGTTCAGGAAATCTTGAAGATTACAATTGCCTCTTCACCATGGCAGAGTTAGAACATCCTCTTTCATCTTCGTGACTATCAGCACCAGGACCTGATCGTATCCACGTACAAATGTTCCGACAGCTCTCTCCTGAAGGTAAGGCTTTCCTACTCAATACCCATTTTGAAAGCTGGAAAGGATAGTCATCTCCCGTCCAGCTACCATCCTATTTCCCTCAACAGTTGCATTTGCAAGGTGATGGAACGCATGATCAATAGACGGTTGATATGGTGGTTGGAAACTCACAACCTGCTGACCAACACCCAGTGCGGTTTTCGGAGGCGCCGTTCAGCAATTGACCACCTTGTGTCATTGTCGACACAGATCATGAACAGATTCATGAAAAATTGTCAAACCGTTGCAATATTTTTTAACCTCGAGAAGGCTTATGATACATGTTGGCGAGCAAGGATACTACATTCCCTACATGCCTGGATTATACATGGATGCTTACCACTGTTCATTCAGGAGTTTATGAAGGACCGCTTTTTCCGAGTAAAGGAGTGGCTCGGTTTTTTCAAAGCTTTTTGTTCAGGAGAAGGTAGTACCTCAGGGATCAGTACTAAGCATTACACTGTTTGCTATAGCAATTAATTCTAATTAATTCTATCTGTAAATGTGTTCCTCCAGGAGTATCGTCATGCTTATTCATAGACAACTTTGCCGTTTATTTTACTTCTCTGTGCATGCTGTTTTTGGAATGCCATATGCACCAATGCTTAGATAATCTCCAAGATTTGAGTTCTAAAAACGGCTTTCGTTTCTCAACTGAGAAGTCAATCTGCGTGAACTTCTGGCGCCATAGGAGACGATTAGCATCTTCGCTCCGATTCGGTCCAGATTTATTACCATTCACAGATTTGGTGAGATTCCTGGGCTTGGCATTTGATAGAAAACTTAGCCGGTCATCACATATAGCACAGTTGAAAGCGTGATGTGACCGTTCTCTGAATATTTTGCGGATATTAAATGGCAAATCTTGGGGAACAGATCAGACTATTTTGCTGCGACTGTATCGCGCACTGGTTCGATCAAAAATGGACTATGGGTGTATCATTTATTCCTCAGCACGACCATCTGTGCTGAGGAGATTAGACGCAGTCCATAACCGGGGCCTTCAAGTGGCTATTGATGCCTTTCCCACTAGCCCAGTTATGAGTCTTTACGCCGAATCTGCAGAACCTCCTCTGCGTTATCAGCGCGAAATCCTCTTGGGAAATTATGGCTGTGCTCTTACTTGTATGCCTCAACATCCAATGTTTGCTTCGTTTTCTCACACTGCGCTGGACGAACGTTATAGAAATAGCTGCATTAATCCAAGGCCTGCAGGTGTTCGTTTCTGGGAGCTTTTAAGAAAGTACGACATTGAAATACCTAGCATGTATGCTAAGGGGGAGAGGGTGTTCCCCCCTTGGTTATGTGCGACATCTCACGTAGATCTTGGGATGATGGTATACCGGAAGTCTACGATGCCTAGTTTTAGTATCCGCACCTGTTTTTTAGAATTTCTATCTGGTTACAGTGACCGAATTTTGATCTACACCGATGGATCTAAGAGCACCAACAGTGTTGGATGTGCTTATGTTCATGGACCCGAACTCTATACATTCAGTTTTCATGATATGATGATGATATGGGGTTAAGGGCGCTAAACATCTAGGGTCATCAGCGCCCTTACAAGTTTTCATGATAGCACATCCATTTATAGTGCAGAGCTGTATGCCATATACTGAGCCATTTTGCTTGTGCGCCGTCTAAAATTGGGAGACTGTCTCATTTTGAGTGATTCCCTAAGTGCACTTCAGAGCCTTCGTGAGCTGTACAACTACCACCCCATTGTTCAGCGAATCCAGGATGCCCTCCATGTTTTACACGCTTCTGGCATTAATGTGGAGTGTGCTTGGATACCTGGTCACGTTGGCTTGCCGGGGAATGAATTTGCGGATTTGGCAGCTAAGGCGGCAACCACCAAACCCTGAGTTACAATACCTCGGGTAACGCAGGAAGACTAGGCTTGTTGTGCAGAAAGCGGTTCTGTTGTGCTGGCACGAGGAATGGTTAGCTCTCAGTGGAAAGAAGCTTAGGGTAGTTAAGAATATTCCAATAAACTGGGCAACTTCCTCTCGTGTATCTCGTCGTGAATAGGTGATTTTGGCCCAGTTGCGTATTGGTCACTGCAATTTTACGCAGTTATCTTTTTAAGGGTGACCCTGTTCCTATTTGTCCGCTTTGTGGCGAAGGTCTTTTGGTCCATCACGGTTTGCTACAGTGTACTGCTCTAGCACATCTTTGGGACTCTCTGCAACTGCCGGACAGTCTTGCAGAGGGTTTAGCGGATAAGCAAGCGGTTGATAGGATTTTTAATTTTTGATTCAAAAGTAAATTTCCAAATGCGGATTTAGCCATCTTAATAGGTGTTTTATACTGATCGGTTTAGTTTTATATATCTATATTTATGAATGACTTGTGCTATATTTCTATATTGATATTTATCTCTGACTTCTTGCTTTGATTTTATTTATTGATTTTTTATTTATTTAATGTTTTTTTTATTCAGCCTTATCTCTGGCTTTTGCTATGAAATTTTTTACTGAATGTTATCTCTGATTTTTGCCATGATCTGTTTTAGAAGGGCACTAATGACCTAGAAGTTGAGCACCCTTAAACAAAACAAAACAAAACAAAACAAAAAAAAAAAAAAGAACCAAAAGAAATCTTGAAATAAGACTTAAAGAGCATATGAGATGCATTTACCAAAAACAGATGGATAAATCAGCAGTAGCACATCACTTCTGGTCTTCAAACCATGAAATCACTCCAAACATAAAACTCTTAAAAATTAATCAACAGCAGCATGAATTGGTCATCTGGGGAAAAACACATATGGTCAAACACAGGAATCACCTAATGAATTTCGAACTACCACCACCCAGCAGCCTTTGGAGGTTCATCAGCCCAGCACTAGAAAACATCACTAACCACACACATTCCCCAGACAATAAACGGCAAAATCAGTTGAAAACATTCTGACGATGGGAGCAAACCGTTCTCCCGAAATGCATTCAAGTAAGAACATTTTAGTGATGTAGTGTAACAACCTTCAATTCTCTTTATTTTAAATTAAGATATCATTGTTTATAATGAGCATTTGCAATATTTGACTGTGTTCATTTATCCAAGTCTTGATGAGTCGTCAATGTGAAGTTGTGAAAACTTTCATGTGATATGTTAGCTTAATAGTATTAGCACAAATGCTCACAACAAAAACATAAAATTATAATTTTGTTAACAAACTAAAGAAAAAACCAAGCAGACTGGACTTTGTTTGGTAAAAAAATAGAAAGTACATTTGTGTATGTATATTTGAGAATGTGCTTGTGTGCATTTATCTGACTTGACATTCTTATTGGACAGCCCAAAAGAGAAATTTCTGGGTGTGCACCAGCTTTTTGTGTAACATTACAATACAGTAAGATGTACACTGAACCATTCATTGTGGGAAAACGAGTCACAGTGACTGGGAGTAAGGCTTGAGTTACACAAGCTAGACAAGCTGAAACATGGTTAACCAAGAAATGTTATTTGTCCTAAAAGTGCTTGTTGCAACATGCTCCGTAATCTCATTATCCATTAATGTATGTCTGATTAAAAAGGTAATGTAATTAATTCATCACATGTTAATTTTCTGCCATTTACAAAGTATTAAAGCTATTTATGGAGAAGTACCACACATTTTATTTATTTCTTTTATCTTTGGAATTTAAGTATGATCCCATTTAGACCCCACTTTGAAATTTTCACTGTGTATTTAAAAACCATAGATAAATAATCTATAATTTTTTCAAAAAGTATAGAAATTTTGTGATAACTATGACTCTTAAATGGAATATTTAATACATCTGAAATATAATGAACAGATTCCCTTCCTGGTATAAACACGTGTTCAAAGTTTCATGAAAACTGGAGAGTGGAGACAGCCAAAAATGTTTTTTTTTGCTCACTGATTTTACATGGAATGGCCCAGTTAACCTTCTTAATGCTAAGTGGGGTCCAAAATATTAGAAAATTATGCTTTTAGGGTATGTTTTTCGAATGATTACAGTTGAGGATTATTAAAGTCTTTCAAAATATACAATGTTTTGTTCCTGGTCTTCAAACAGTTGGTGAGTAAAACGTCAAACAGAAGAAGAGAGGTATATGATTTGAATAAAAGTGATGATGATAATCATCATTTTATTGCCAAGAGAGCTTCAGTATGGTCAATTCGCCCACTAAGAAATTAAATAAAGCTTTAATTGTTATGGTTCTTAGCATCCCATTCTATATTGGGCATGAAAGATCGGAAATTTTGCTCAGAAGCCACTTTATCAGGCTTGAAATTCTTTTACGCATCATAAATCTACAACATGGGACCACCAGCTTTAGTTCCCTTCTGAAAGAAGCCATGCTATGGATTTTTACGCCCAAAAAATTCCATCCACCTTGTTTGAACCCGCAACCTCGGGAACTACAAGCTAGCATGGTACCCCTAGACCACGGAGGATGACCTGCCCACCAAGAGTATCATGTTGCACAACACACAATTTGGTTGATTTTGTATCAAATAATGGGAGTAGAGGTTAAGATTATATGCATTATTAAATGTTAAACATTTAATATATAATATAAATTATTATGATTTCTTTTTTTATGTAGAGTCCAAATGGCCCCTCTGCATAGTTTATGTTGATTCCATATCATAGCATTAGGAAGATTAAAAAGAGCTGTATGTTTCAAAGATTGTCTTTAAACATGGAAAGAAAATGAATAATAATCTCACCTCCAACAGAGCACATTTTCAATAGGATGTGAATACATAGGACAGTATTTTTTCTTCCATCTTTAAAAGCTAACACCTTTTTCTGAAATGCAAGAAACTGAACATTACATAGGAAGTACTACTACAGATGTTGGCCTTTACTGAACATATGGAGGAATAAGTATTCTGCCATAAATAAAGCTTTGTTTTGTTGTCATTTTTCTTTATTTATAGTTGCTTTGACTACTAGGCATATTGCGACATATCCATATATACGAGTACAATAATAATAATAATACATCATCCTCAGTGAACTACTGGTACCATGCTAGCCTCTAGTTCCCAAGGTTGCAGGTTCAAACCTGGCGGAGGGCAATGGATTTTTTCGGGCATAAAAATCCTTAGAATGGCTTCCTTTGGAAGGGAAATAAAACCGGTGGTCCTGTGTCGTAGATTTACAGCACGTAAAAGAACCTCAAGCCTGATAAAGAGGCCTCTGAGCAAAATTACCAGTCTTTCACGCCGAATATAGAATGGGACACTAAGGACTATAGTAGTTAAAGAGTGCCCATAAATAAAACTCCATTTATTTACAATAACAATACATTATATTCTTTACATTGATTACAGTAATACAATAATTGTAATACATTATTACATTATTAAGTCTTGAACAGAGCTATAACAGTATAACCTATTATGAGGGGCACTATTTATATTTTGAGCCTTGGCAACTCTGAATGTTGTAGGTGCCATCTGACGTTTCCAATGGAAAGTTTGACATTTTTTACCATAATCTACTTCAAACATTTTGTCAATAGAGCGCCATTTGTTTTGTTTACACTAACTAGAAAATTGTGTGTCAACAAAAACATGGAATTAACTCGTGAAAATGTTCCTGCAATGATTTATTATGACTTTCGACGTGGATTATCAAGACAAGAGTGCATCGATCAACTAACTTCCACATTTGGCGACGAAGCTCCATCCTTTGCCACTGTGAAATGCTGGTATAACGAATTTAATTGTGGCCGCCGTTCGCTCAATGATGAAGTTCGTGAAGGTCGTCCAAAATCAGTTGTTGTGCCAGAAAACATTGATGCTGTGCAAAAACTAATAATGAAAGATCGTCATGCAACATATTGTGAGATTGAGGCAACCCTAGGCATTAGTTCCACCAGCATATATAGAATATTAAAGGATTATTTAGCCGTGAAAAAGGTTTGCTCTCGTTGGATCCCACATAATTTGATGCAATCTCAAAAAGATGCTCATGTCGATTGGTGTACAAAAATGCTCAAGAAATACAATGGCGGTGCCTCAAAAGGCATATATAAGATTGTAACAGGTGACAAATCATGGATCTATGCGTATGAGCCGGAACGTAAACAGTAGTCGCCTGTATGGGTGTTTCAAGATGAAGTAAATCCAACAAAAGTTGTTCGCACTCGAAGCACTTCGAAGCAAATGGTCACCTGATTCTTCACTAAAACTGGCCATGTGGCAACAGTGCCTTTAGAGGAATGTAAAACAGTCAATGCCGAATGGTACACAACCATTTGTTTGCCAGAAGTCTTCGGTGAAGTAAGGAAAACCAAAAAGAACCATAGGATCGTTCATCAAGACAATGCGAGCACACTCACATCTCGTCTAACAACGGAGTATTTGAAGGCTCAAAAAATCGAATTGATGGGTCATCCGCCATACAGTCCTGATTCGGCACCCAATGACTTCTTTTTGTTCCCGAACATCAAGAATAAATTGCGTGGACAACGATTTTCGTTAGCAGAAGAAGCCGTCGATGCCTTCAAAAACAATGTTTTGGAGGTGTCTCAAGAAGACTGGAATAAATGCTTTGGCAAAAGGTTCAAACGGATGCAAAAGTGTATTGATCATAAAGGAGAATATTTTGAAAAAAAGCAGTTTTCAATCAGAAATTACTTTGTTTTAATTATTAGGCTCAAAATATAAATAGTGCCCCTCATACCTATTATACATTTGTATTTGAGGTGTTATATTTAAATCTTTTTAAGCAGTTTGATGTCTTTCAAGAAAAAATTAATTTTTTTGAAATGAGTAGTGTTGTTTAAAGCTTAAAATATATCTTCAGGGATGCTATGTCCACTTCTCTCTATGGTATAACTTTTGCATTTAGTGATGAGGTGTTTGATGGTGATATAGCAATTGCAGGTCTCGCAGTGAGGAGCATTTTCTTTGGCGAGTATGAAGGAATAGGTTAAGCGTGAATGGCCTATTTGTATACATGATATAATCAGATGATCTTTTCTTTTTAGAGACTGCAATGTGCAGGGTTTTGTGGAGCCTTTCCTAACTATGTGAAGCTTGTTTTATGTTTAAATGCTACAGTCTTGCTTTCATTTAACAGTTGGTCTGCTAAAAAAATAACTTTGAGCATCTCTGTAGGGCATTGGCAATTTGTCCACTGGAGGTAGTAGCAAAGTTGCTTTTTTGGCTTCCCTATCTACTTCATTTCCTGATATTCCACAGTCGGACAGAATCCACAAGAATATAACTTCTCGATTGTTTATAGCAATTTGGTTGTAAGGATTTTGGGTATCTTGAACTAATATTAAGTCAGTAGAGCTGTCTCGGATACTCTGAAGAGTGCTTAGTGAACAGTTACAATTCCACTGTGTGTGGCAATATATATCAAAGCTTGCTCAAGCAAGATCTCAGAAGAGAAAACAGAGAACAAGTCCGGAAGCTTGTACTTATGTTTAGCATCCGGAGTAATTATAGCACAGCCATTACCCTGATCAGATTTGAAGCCATCTGTGTATATAAATATGTGTTTAGCATATATGTTACGGATTTCCTGGTAAGTTTGTCTATATATGAAAGAATCTGTATGTGATTTCTGGCGAGTTCTCATATCCATATTAATTCTGGGAATGGTTAACCTCCAGGGTGAAAATCATGCAGATCTCTAGTCATTATTGGAGGTATTTTAATACTAAGTTCATGTATGATTTTTTCAAATCTAAGATCAAAGGTAATGGTTGATATGTATTCTTTGGCATACTCATTTTGCTCTTCCCAAAGAAGGTGTATTGATGGGTTTCCAAGTTGGGCCTTGCAGCAATTTTTATAGCGTATTGTAGACTTTGTGCTATTCTGCATACTTCTTATGGCGGCTTTAGAGCTTCTATCTGTAAAATAGTAATAGGACTGGTTCAGTATATGCTCCTAGCAAAATTCCTAGAACTGATGTTTGAATAGAGTTGAGCTTCTTGAGTGTTGTTTTCCTGGCAGAGTCATAAACTATGGCTCTATAATCGAGTTTAGATCTGTTAATACTCTGGTATGTCTGTATAAGTACACTGAAGCCTGCGCCCCAATTTCAGGGTATGCTAGAGTCCTAAGAATATTTAATCGCTTAGTGCATTTGTCTCTTAATATTGAAATATGTGATTCCTAACTAAGTGTTAGGTCGAATGTTAACCCTTATACTTTTACAGCTTTTACAATCAATATCTGTATTGTCAAGGTATAGCTTAGGATTAGGGATTTTGGGAAGCATGTACATTTCGTTTTCGTTTTAGAGAATCTAAGTCCAATATCTTGGATCCAGTCCTGCAGCTTATTTAATGTTTCTTGGAGAAGTGCTTCTGTGCTTGAAGGGTTTTTCCCCTTGCAGAATATCGTAAGATCGTCTACAAAAAAAGGAAAGCTTTGGTGGTTTGACTTTATTCAGAATATCATTTATGGCAATTAAGAAAAGTGTAGGGCTGATAACTGAACCTTGAGGAAGACCATTTTGTAGATACATCTCTTCTGATAATGTTTGATTATATCGTACTTTAAGTACATGATTTTGGAGGCAATTGTGGATGAACTGAAACATGTCTCCTTTAATGTCAAAGCATTTTAATACATGGCTATATTGGATTTTATCATATGCTTTTTCTATATCAAGGATTACTTACTATTTCAAGTTGGTTTTGTAAAACAAGTATTCCTAATTTCCATTTCCAGTATTACAAGATGGTCAGTAGTGGAGCAGAAACGATGGAAGCCGTTTTGGTAATTTTATGTGAATTTACCTTTCTCCAGTTTCCATATAAGTCTTTTATTTACTATTGATTCAAAAAGCTTGCACATAGTACAGGTGAGAACCATAGTTCTGTAATTTTCAGCTTTAGAAAGATCTGTATGTAGTTTTGGAACAGGAATTATATGGCAGCCTACCACAAATCAGTAAAGGTTATGTTAGTCCAAAGATGGTTGAATATCTCTAGAAGGTAAATTAATCATTCCTGGGGAAGAAATTGTAAAATTTGGTAAGTAATATTATCTAGTCCTGTATAGATGATTTACTACTTCCTAGTGTTTCTTGGAGTTCTAGGAGAGAAATTTAATCATTATAGTTTATTAAATTCTCTTCAGTAAGGAACTGTGGGTAAGCTATTTACAACTAAGGTAACAGAGTATTTCTGTTGATGGCGTCTTCCCTCGAGATTACTGAAAAATACTGAGGCAGTAGATTGGTAACTATTTTTTAATCAAAAGAGATATTGTTAGTTGTAAGGTTTAATATTCCAATATTTTGGAATCCTCTGTAGCACATTCTTATTTTGCGAATGTTGTACCATATCGATTTTTTTAGGTATTTCGTGACTCATAGATGATATAAGTTTTAACCAAGTTTCTTTTTTGCTGAGTATTACTACTTGATGTACCTTTGCCCTTAATTTTAATAACTCAATTTTATTTTCTGTTATGGGTTGATGTTTATACTTATGATAAGCTTTATTTTTAGCTGCTATAGCTGTTTTGTAGTTTTCTTTCCACCAAAGAAAATGTTTCTTTAAAGTTACTTTTTTCTTAGGTATATAGAAATTAGCTGATTGGAGTATAGCATTTGTAAATGCATTTACTATTTGGTTTGCACTGGATTGGCAAAATTTCTGGGGTGAGGTTAATGACACAACTGATTGGAAATGTGTGTCTTAAATTTATTCCAATCCCTTTTCTGTTATGGAATAACCTTTAATTAAGTGTTACTAATGTGACTCAGCATTATGGGGTAGTGATCGCTGTTGTACAGTTCTTTTGACACTGTCCATTCATAATTTTCGAAGATATCTGGAGTGCTAAAGTTAAGTCTATAGCATTTTGGACAATGCTAAAGTGAGTTGGAGAAGAATCATTTAGTAAATTTAGGTCTTGGTCTTCTATAAATTGTTGTACTATTTTACCTCTTTTGTTGGTGAACTTACTACCCCATATAGAATTGTAACTATTAAAATCTCCTAACAGAATTAAAGGGTTAGGTAGTTGTATAGATGTTGCAGTTCTTTGAGATTAAGTTGAGATTCAGATTTGAGATGACATGCTCTAAAGGAACTGCAACCACTTCAAGTTGAGTGTTAGGAATTATCAGTTTACATGCAAAGTTGTCTTTAACGTAGATAGTTATACCTCCCTAGCATGAAGGCAATCATTTCTATTCTTGTGGAAAGGAAGGTATCCTAATTTGGAGAAAAGTATTCTTGGAAGTAATTGTTCTTTCACACAAGCTGTGTGTTGGTCAGGGTTGGAAAGATAGAATCAAATGACTGAAAAATTCAATGCCATAGCCGGGATTTGAACCAAAGATCTCCCGGTCTCCGGCCGGTTGCTCTAATTGTTGTTTGAAATTTGTTTCCTGAATACAAATTATATCTGATAATTAAAATTTTGAGAAATTTACAGTTGGCATAAAAACCATTAATATTCCACTGAAGGAGTTTCATTTTTCAGATGAGAGTTTAGCTAGATCAAATTGGAATATTCTTGCTATGCGAGAGATTCTAACTTTTATACTACGATCTTTGAGGTAGGGATGAAGTTTCTTTAGTGTATGTGAAAGCTTTTCCAAGTCTGAGGTACAGTCAAAGGTTACAGCTTTGATGTTGTGTATCCCTACGTGTTCTCTATTACTTCCTTAACTGGCATTACCTGACACTGATTTTAGGAAGTTTATTCTTTTGTTTTGAATGTAATGTCAGCTTGTCATTTGTTTTCTGTTCGTCACTACTACTTTCTGATGAGTAGCAATCTACCTCAGTTTCACTATTACAGATTAAGCTTATTTTCTTAGGTGTTTGCACAGCAGAAGAACCAAATGAAGATGAAGTATTCGACTTCTGTCTTTTTATACCTAGCTGGAAGATGGGCCAGTTTTCACTTCTTGGGTGGAAGTTACACTTATTTTTGTACCATTTATGGAATCTTTAGGGGAGTGTTTCTGGAGTGAAGGAAAGTCTGTGCTATTGAATTTTCCTTCCACTTTTTGTGTTTCATCTGGTTTGTCTTTTGGAGCTGATGGACAACCCTTAGGTAAGTGACCTATTTGCTTGCAGAGAAAGCAAGTGGGATTTTTTGAGGAGACATATATCCAGTATGTTGTATCTTCAAAAGTAATTTCTAACTTTTCTGGAAGTTTCTTGAAATCTGTGGGTAAGATACATTTGCCTGCAAAAACTCAAAATGTGAGAAAATCCCAGTTAAGTGATTCCTGCTTTGATATTGGTATTTTAGAAAGTAGATTGTACTCCTATTTCCAATAGCTGCAAATGTTCAATAGGATAACTCTTGTGCTCTTGGTAATGAGAGGTCTGAAATCTAGAATAGACCTTATTGAGAATTTATTGTGACAATTATACTTTTGGGTTACACTTATCTGATAGAAACATACAAATTCTACCATTTGAAATCCTAGATACAAAACGTATGTTAGCAGGATCTGTTAGCTACCAATTGCTAAGATGTAATCTTTTAGCATCTTTTAGCATCATTAGATTCTATCACTACAGCTTGATCTTTGTTAGTGGCATTTGTGTTACTGATGCATAACTGCAAACCTTAGTTTCAGTAGCTAACCTAGAGGAACTATTAGGTTGAGTATTACCTTCCATCTTGAGCTCCCGTAGCCAGCAGCCAAAGAAGAAAAGTTGTGAAAACAGCAAAAAAAAAAACAACTGGAATCCAATTCTTCTTCATCTTCTTTTAGCACTACTATTAGTTAAATTGAATTTGTACTATTTTAGCAAGTAATTTACAGATTTTATGATAATAATTCACCAAAATATAGGTCTAAACTCTTAGAACAATTTAATAACTACATGGCCTACCATGATCCCCCAAAGCTTTGTTTTGTTTCATAAAACGTTTGATGCTAAAAGCTAAGCAAATGAAAATTCAATGCCAGAAGTTAAGACTGAATATTTCAGTCGTACTATGCACTTGTTCAGCATCATTTAAAATTTAAATATATCACAGAGGAAGGCAAATGAGTCATTCCACGCCAAATCATCACAGTAAAGTACAATTTTCAATCTGACGCCTTTTGATTTCCATGAAATTTGGGGAGTGCATAGACATTATAGAGATATGAAATTGTACCAAACTATAGCTATTTAGGTCACCTACTTTGTGAGATACATTGGTTCCAATGTTGGGAGAAGACAGAAAAGTTCCTGCAAACCCATTTCCATTAATGAATGTAACTTTTATGCAAATTGTGTCACAGAGTTGACAGTGGTATCAAACAAAAGCTGATAAGAGTATCTTTCAAATGATATTTAACACAACTATATTTGCAGTTTTTTAGCTTTCAAGGTAATACTATTTAACCTTCGACCTCAAATCATGTCATCTCAAACAAACTGTTAAAATATATATATAACTGGTTCTCCATTAATCCTCAGAAAATCAAATTGGAATGCAACTATTGCACTTTTATCTAAATATTATTTAGGCCACTCTGCCGTTAATTGTTGCAAATTTAAAATCATGAATTGTAGTTCCTTTATAGATTACTGCAAACATTTTGTAATCGCAGTAAAACACATTTTGTATTATGACCAATCACAACAACTTATAAATATTAATTAGCCAACAACATGCATTCCTATTATGACCAATTACAATACACTATGGGCGGCGTGCACCAACCTGGAGTAAGCTCTACTTTCGTAGTAAACTACTATTCAAGTCAACACTTGGTGACTTCCATGTGAGAGTAAACTACTTCCGAAGAATTTTACTCCTTTCAGATACTCCCAGATTATATTACTGCAGAAGTAAATGTCGGAGAGCACCATCATGTAGTATGTTACTATGGAATTAAATAGAGCACAAATATAGATTACAATTTACTCTTGCGACCTGGATGGAGTAACTAACCTGTCAATTGAACTAGAATGCCATATCGTATTTGGAGGAAGATATTTTTTACGCGTTCATGGATTACTTAGATTAAATTGATGAACTCCATGAAGAAAACTGCAATTACATAGGTTACATTGATGATCTCAACGGAAAAAAAAATAACAGGAATGCGAGAACCATATGATACTTATGCAGAGAGAGAGAGAAAGTTCAATGAACATTTCGGTATTAGAAAAGAATCTTATACACACCTTTTGAAGCTACTTGGAGAACATTTCAACAAAACTCAGACACAAATTCAGCTCTATAATCCAACTGCAAGTATTGTTATGCGTCCTATGAGTGTTTCGTACCGGAATATTTCAGAAGCTTGAGCCGGCATTACAATGAATTTAACGTAATGCTCACACTGTATTAAATGTAGATATTTAAACTGACTTAACGCGATGTAACTTAAAAGTTTGGCAAAGTCGAACTTTTCCTTCTCATTACAAATTTGATTTCACATGGTAATTAGAACCAATCGGTACTAGCTCGAAGTAATAAAAGAATTATGAATCAAGGGTCATTCCCATTATGTTAAGTGCATGCCAATTATACCTTTAGTTTACCAGCATTTTAATGTATGTTAAGTAAAGTTCATCGTAATCCTGGTATTACAGGCGATCTTATAATAAACGTTCATCACACGTCTGCTGGCCGTGTATTTCATTGCGTTGTTAGAACGTTTTTGAAGTTAAGAGCAAGGTACCTACACATATAAATATACATGAGTGTTCAGAAAATAAAAGGCAATTCTTCTTCAATTTCACAGATTTTCCACGCATTGCGTGTGAAATTGACTGCACGCATGTTACTATTTTGTACCCATCCATGAATATGGTGAACTTTTCCAAAATCAGAAAGTCGCCATCAATACACAGGTGATCTACAATGCAAAATGAAGGTTAGAAACATTACTTCCAGAATTTTAAGCTGCTCTTCAGCATGTTTCCCGTCGCTAGAATTATTAAACTTGTCAATCACGACTTTCCAGCATTTCTCGTACAGCATCTTTATAACACATTGTGTTTATCCTGCATTACTTGGGTCTTCATTAAAAACGTTAATAAAAGTAACCTCCCGTGAATCAGGAACCTAAGCTTATATAAACAAAAACACCTCACCTCCCGTAAATCAGAAACGTAAAAAACTAATAAGCATAAAATAAAAAGTAATTAGGAACGCACATTGCGAGTGTTAGCAGTATCTCACTGGATTTGAAGACTAACATAATGCAGGATATCGCACGTTTTTTACACTCATATTGTTTAAATGGATTTTCTTTATTTCTACCAACAAACATTTCTCTCTTTCACTGACGTTTCTCCCCTTTTCCTATTGCACATAACCTTATTCATGATTGCAGCAAGTAAATCGCGCAAACAAAACAATACCTTCGGGAGTAATGAGCTCTTACTTCCGTAGTCGTAACTAAAAGAGTAAATTGTAATTGAACTCTCCAACCTTACTTTCGGAGTAAATTGCTCCCGTAGTAACCTACTTCTGTAGTGGGGACTTCTTTAGTAAATGTTACTTCTGAAGCAATTTACTCCAACATGGTGCACGCCACCCTATGAATCTAGCCAATCACATATGTTCTTATTATGATCAATCACAGTATGCTGTATATTACTGGCCCAATAGCATGCATTCTTACAGAATAATCACAGAATACGATTAGGCAACTCACAGACATTTTTCTTTCATTATTCATTAGCAAATAATTGACTATAAGCGAAGAACTGCTATTTACTACATGTATGCTAGAAGACTTTAAAAGTAATTAATGTAAATATTTTGAGTAAAAATAAATCTGAGATACTATTATAATATTTTACTTAGAAAACAGTTGTCAAAAAGATGGATTTCATACATATGCTTTATTGCTAATCCTTTTGAGGAAGATAGACTTAAGAGGTGTAAGAAAGATGTATGAAATGTACAAATGTGGACGATTCAGAAGATCAGTGATATAAACTTAGAGCAAAAAATACGTGGCAAGTGTAAGAAAAAACTATCACAAATTCAACATTCAATATCTGATGTGTCAGTTTCAAGTTTGTCCAAAGATGTAGCAAGCAAAGAACTGCATGCACAATAATCTAGTTCAATGACTTCAGCAGACTCCAACACATTAGTAGCCCCAGATGTAGCTTTACATACATTAAATAATAGTCTTGTATCTCTTGGGGAGTCCCCAGTTTATAAACAAAACAAAGAAACAACCCCCCCCCCAAAATATTACAAGAAAAGCAATATCCTAAAACAAAGTTTAAGAAAGTTATTGAATATTAAAACAAACTTATGGTTCACCCTATCAGAAAACAAGGTAATTGTGGAACAAATGCTGAATCTGGAATTATAAACCAATTGAAAGATAAATTTCTAACCAGGCTCACAAATAGTCAAAAGATTCAATATTGCCAGTTATGATGAAGATTGGAGCATTCAACAGATTGAAAAAGAATTTGGAGCTTCAAACTATTTAGTGCGAAAAGCAAAACAATTAGTAAAGGAAAATGGTATATTAGTAACTCCTATTCCCATACCTGGGTGAACCATGAGAGAGCACTTGTAATTCATGTGGAAAAATTCTATAACAGTGATGACTAGTGTTCGAACAGCTCAACTTTTGGTTTGAAGCTAACAAGCTTTCATTAAACTATGATAAAACCAATTTTATTCAATTTCAAATGAAGCATAAACAAGTGAGTGAATTAACAATCAGATACAACAATTACACCATAAATAAGTTATCTCATACAAAATTTCTTGGGCTTCAAACAGATGGACAGCTCAACTGGAGAAAACAAATAAAAATCATGCTGCAAAACTCTGCTCAGCTTGCTTTGCCTTAAGAAACTTAAAAAATTTGCTCCACCAAAATACCTTAAGAACAGCAAATTTTGCCTACTTTCACTGCCTGTTGCAGTATGGAATAATGTTCTGGGGTAATTCAGCACATAGCAAGCAAGTATTTATATTACAAAAAAGGTCATGCATATTATCTGTGGTGTTGGGTCCCATCATTCCTGTAGACCCTTGTTCAAAACCCAAAAAATTCTTACTCTCACTGAAGAATATGTATATTCTCTCTAAAGAAAGTAATATGGGTAGAATATGGCACGATATTAACTTGGGATACCATATTCTAAGGAAGATTGCTAGCACAAAGAAATAAGTAAATAAAATATTCTCTCTTGAGCTACCTTACAAATAATTATAACTTCACAATGAACCTTGCTGTGCATGACCACAATACAAGGCATGCAGGCGATTTGCATAGACCAGCAAATAGCTTAAAACTGTTCCAAAAAGGGTGTTACTATTCTGCAATAACAATTTACAATAACCTTCCATGCTACTTAAAACTATTAGGCAAACCTGATCAACATAACATCCTTAAAAAAGAGCTAAAGTCTTTCTTATATACTAACTCCCCATATACTATGGAGGAATTTTTTAATATGTTGTGCAATATATAAATATTCAATACGTAGGGCAGATGGCATATATCAACTTACACTTATTTGTTATTGTCCTACTGTAATGGATGTTGAGATGTTTACTCTTGGGGGGAAAAAAAATAATGGTGATGGTTTGCAAATTTTCAATTCTTAAATAATGCATGGTGTGGAGTGGGGAAATGTTCTTGGTGTTGGGTATGTTTATTAGTTAAACAAGTTCTAGGTGCTGGGATGTTATTATTTAGGAAGTTCTTGTTGCTGGGTATGTTTATTGGTTATGCTGCATATTTCATAATTGTATGATGTATTCAATGTCCCTGAGCATTGCTCACAGTAGGGCCAAATGAACAAATAAACAAACTGTTTGCCTGGGAGAGAGGATTTTGTTTCTAAGAAGGAAAATGGAATTAGAATTCATAAACAGAAGCATTTGGTGTAAGGAAATCTTAAAGAAGTGTATAAAACACTTAAAGAGTTGAAAATAGGACAATCCAAGTTTTGTCAATTGCAACCAAGAGCTGTGCCCTGGCTGGTGCAAGCAGCATTCATAGTATGTGCATTAACAGTATACATCAAAATGTTATACTAATGTTGGAAGGTTGTAAAATAAATATGTTAACAATTGATGAAGACTTCCTACTCAACACTTAGGAAGACTGTCTTTCACAAATCATTTGTAATCCGCCTCAACCAAGGTGTTACTTTGCTTAATGTGAGAGCTGCCTGGTGTATCTACTTTAATGAAACATATAGCTGATATATTTGATACAAATGAATTGATGAGATAACTTATAAAATATGGACATCTACAAACAGAACAACACTTCAAACAGTTATCACTCCTGTATAAAAACTTTTAAAAATCTTTGAGGAAAAACTAAATCATCTTGTGCCACATTCTTTCAGAGCAGTACAACAGTCTCATTTTTTAACTGAATTGAAAAATAAGCATATTGACAATGAATGCATTGTTATATGTGACTTTGGAGAAAATTATAAATTTGTTCTTCAGGATGAGGTGCATGGTTTCCATTGGAACAATGTGCACGTTATGATCCATTCCTTTGTAGCTTATTATAGAAAGTTTGAAACCCTTGCAACAGTTCATACTTTTTACTTTCACTACTACGTATATTAAGTAGGGGAAGTACTGCATTCCACTCAAAAATTTGATACCGAAATTTCACCAGAAATACATGTTCTGAGGCCTCCTGAATCCAAAAAAAGTATTTTTGGAAACATGTCCATGTGTGTGTGTGTGTGTGTGTGTGTGTGTGTGTGTGTGTGTGTGTGTGTGTGTGTGTGTGTGAACAGCATAACTCAGAAACGAACAGTTGAATAAACACCAAACAAACTTTCATTGCATTTTAAGGCCATTTAACTCACTTTTTGTGGGGTTCGTAAATGGAAGTTTGGCTGAAAATCCCCCCACCCCAGATTACCCTTTACATGGAACATTTTTCAAACATTTTTATTTTCTCAAAAATGGCTCTAACGATGTTGATTAAAGTATCATATGTTTATGACATTTTTATGGCAAATAAAATGTATATCTCGAATTTTCTGGGAATGTCTCCAAAAGTATTCTTCATTGTGAACGACTTTTGCATAACTGGTAAACCTTAAGAGATAGACAAAATTTTACTACACAAAAAATGTAGATCACATTAAAATACACAATTTATGTCATATACACTTTTTTTGTTGAGTGAACCATTTTCAAGATATTGATTGTTATTCCCTTAAATTTTGCAATACTTATACGTTTTCTCAAATGGGAATTCGTTATTCATTTTTTTGTCTTGGATATGCAAAGAGTATTAATCTGTGGCAAAGAGAATGGTGCTGCGCCTAGCAACCAGCTATTAAGAGAGATGTCTATGCTTAAAGGCTACTGTATTTCTATACTGCCCTTGCAAATACAAAACAAGGGGAACATAGTATGCCTTAAGTGATAGTCAAATATTTTTAGAACTGGTCGCTATGTGTAAAATGTAATTCTCTTTGCATGTCAAGAACATAAAAAAAAGAACAACGAATTCTCAGTAGAGAAAAAGTGTAAGTATTGGAAAATTCAAAGAAATAACAAGGAATATCTCGAAAATGGTTCACTTTACAAAAAAAATGTTTATGACATATATTGTGTGCTTTAATGAGATCTACATTTTGTATGTAGTAAAATTTTGTCTATCTCTTGCGGTTTACCAGTTATGCAAAAGTCATTCAGAATGAAGAGGACTTTTGGGGACATCCCCAGAAAATTCAAGATAATCATTTTATTTGCCATAAAGATGTCTTAAACATATGATACTTTAATCAAAATCATTACAGCCATTTTTGAGAAAAAAACATTTTCGAAAAATGTTCCATGTAAGGGGTGGTTTGGGGTGGGGGATTTTCTTGAAAGCTTTCATGTCGCATCCCTGGAACATATTGAACCTAAATACCAAGTTTGGTGCTTATCCAACTTTTCGTTTTTGAGTTATGTTGTTCACAGACAGACACACAAGACATACACATGGACATGTTTCCAAAAATGCTTTATTTTTTTTATGTCCTGGACATGCAAAGAGAATGTAATGCTCCACATAGCAACCAACTCTTTAAAGATTTGACTATCGCTTAATGAAAATTAGCAATAAGATAGAGTCTGCAAATGTTTATCTTGATTAACATGAAGTAGATGGAGAATAAGTATTTGTAAAAATAGTTTGTATAAGAGTAGAGAAAGTCATGTGAGTGTAACACATCAGATTTGTTTGTTTAGTACCAGATTACCTTTGGAATGATACCATCATCGTGCATCTGTTCCAAGGCCATTTAATAATGTTTCTGACATCTAATTTTAAGAGAACTTCCAAACACATTTATTATTTTTCTGATGGGTCTGTGGGGCGGTATAAGAACAGAAAATATTCCGTTAACCTGTGTTTCCATTATAAAGATTTCAGTGTATCAGTAGAATGGCATTTCTTTGCCCTTCACATGGCAAAGGGCCGTGCGATGGCATAGCAAAAACTTGTTGCCTGTGCCAGTTTGCAGCAGTCATACAATGTACCTAATAATTATTTGAATAGCATTCAGAAAACATTACACTGTGTAACTTTTGCTATACCACAAACATGGAATACGATTAAGAGAACTCCTTCCTTCATAACCATTTTGAAAACATTCGGACAATTCCAGGTACATGAAAGCTACACCATGTTATACCAGCTGGCCTTTATATCATTAAAATAAAAATCTTCTCAAATTCTGACGAAATAAAAGTGGAATCACTGCCAACACGGCAAAATGTACCAGAGCTTGCTTTGTTACATGCATATATGATGGTCACTAGTGGGTAGGTTGTGTTCTAAATGTGAATGAACATACAAATAAAATTAAAATAAGCATTTAGCATCCTTGTGGACCTTCACCTTCATTTTTGTATCCTGAAATTCCGAATATACTGAGTGTGGAAAAGACAGCCATCCTAACAAAAGCTGATACAAGCTGATACGAAAGCTGTGTCGCCTCAGGATACACAGAACAATAAATCGTGCAAGCCAAAACTGAGATAAATAAAGAGCTGTAAGAATTTCTTATTTTGCATGTACCAAATTCATAACAAACTTGTTTCTGAGAATAACTTATGTTACTTTATGTACTCAATATTATTATTTAATGTCTTTTGTTATGTAAAAATTATTTCACTAAGTTGTTTTCTGTCCCATTTTGATATTATGGATAAAGATATAGTATGAGTAACATATTTTTTTTCAAAAGCTTTTGGGATGACCTGATTTGTATAATTCAAGGTCTGTGATTAAACCCTATGATTTGAATGCTGAATATTTGCCAATAAAGTTGTCAATTGAAAGGTTGTCTCACCAGCTTTTAATTGGCATCGCTCTCAACTACCCAAGTTTTTAATCAACTGAGCTACACCAATAAATAGGAACACTATTTGTGAAAGATATCGTTATTTTTCAATTCACTCCCTATAAAGTATTATAGATAGGGACCCATAATTTGGTATGAAGCTTTCGACTCATTGTGGAAAATGGTTATAAAAGCAATAGGAAATTGAATAAATTACCTTACGAGTGAATTTAGAAGTGGATGTGATCTCTTCAATAGCTGGTGCCCACCTATCCACCCCTTTTAGTTGTTTTACTTTTATAGGCAATTTGCGTTATGAACACAACAAATGTAGCCATTTTTTCCCCTAAATCACATGCAAAGTGGGAATTGCCAACCTAAATGAAAAGGTGAAATCCGCTAAATATGCGATGTGGTGTTGTTACTAGAATTTCTTCTTCTTCGTTTAGTGTTGCCGCTGACAAAAATGCAACGCATTCATAGTAAGAAAGACTATCCACCAAAATTGTAATTTTTGCATTCTTTTTATGAAAGTTTGTTATATTATGTTATTTCCATTAAATAAAGAAGTTCCTTTACTGAAACAGTGGTACATAGTTAATGCAAGCTTACATAAAAAAAAAACTAACCTAAGGCTAACTTTCCGTGAATTCATATATATATATATACATATATATCAAAGTAAATCAGAAACCTAAGCTTACATTAAAAAATGAAACTAAACCTAACCTAAACTCTCGTGAATCAGAAACCTAACCTAAGCAACGCAACTGCTACGCTCCTCTCCTAAAAGACATCCCTCGGTTACGCTTTGAGACTGAGGGCTCTCAATCTCTCGGCTATGCCTTGAGGCTGAGTATTTTACTGGATTTGGCTGCATTAGTTATTCTATGTTGCCAGCATCATTGCATTAGAGCTAGTGTATGACAGAGTGACATCTGTTGAGCTAGTGTATGACATAGAGTGACATCTGTTGTACATATAACACATCATTTTCATCACTAAGGAAGAGGACTAGGAGCAGATTATCGGAAGCTTTCTTCCACAAAGCCTAAATGTGTTATCAAATTTAATTGAGATCACAGTAAGTATAAGATTGCGGACAGAGTAGAATGACACAAATGCTTTATTTTTTCAGAGCTGAATGTTAGAACAGTTAATGGGAAGGACAGGGTTACATATAATAGGGTTGAATATAACAGTAAAATACAATATTTTAGGATGTAGAACAATATAGAATAGTAAAATAGAATGACACGCTCAGGTACAGCAGCACAGAGCTATTAATTATTAAATTAGAATTCGTATTTATTTATTAACTAACGTCCTAGCGGCAAGGATGGGATTTTGCCATATATCACGTAAATAAATGTACTAAGTTATGATTTCTTAGGCTTCATTCGTCCCCGCTACAACAGAACCGATAAGATGCAGAGCTAAGCTGAATACAGTCATGCAATCTTACTGAAGGATGTTTATGATTTAGGATAAGAGCATTCATAACGTAGGTACCAAGTTTGGCTTTATTTTTCCCAGGTTCGTGGTCTTCGTGGCAAAATTCCCAGCCAAGATGATAAAAAGAAGTTTATGAAGCGAATCTATGTTTATTGGTTTGTCATTTGAATCACAAGTTTCTTACCTGTTTGCATTGCAGAATTTCTACACATCCTATTGCTTCGCACAATCTGAAGCTTGGTAAGCTCTGATGCGATCGTTAAAGTTGTAGTAGTTGTTGTAGTTTTCCTTTTATTTATCGACGCCACATACCGCGTCACGTGATATCCCGGATAGGACTGGGACGACTTGAATATCCACGTTCTACGTCAGGGAAAGAGGATGAAAATGTGACTCTGGGGAATGTGAGCCAAGTAACTTGGGTATTAAAGCTTTATTCGACTTTCTGCTTTACTTTCTTCTTCAGAAGCGATGAAAGCTTTCCTTTGGTGAAGCGAGTGGATTTCGTGAAAACACAATGTTTTCCACCAATCTAAATCGGGACGTATGTGGAAGGCGGTGACAGTACGTGTCGCACTGCTAGTCAATACATAAGAGAATAACGAAGTTAAGCTGGGATTGCGATGAACTAAACGCGACGCAACGTTAAAGTCCTTTTATGGACGCTCTTTAACTGCTGTGGTCCTTAGCGTCCCATTCTATATTGGGCGTGAAAGACCGGTAATTTTACTCAGAGGCCTCTTTATCAGGCTTGAGGTTCTTTTACGTGCCGTAAATCTACGACACGGGACCACCGAATTTACTTCCCTTCCGAAGGAAGCCATGCTAAGAAATGTTTTACGCCCGAAAAATCCATCGTCCCCCGCTCGGTTTGAGCCCGTCACCTCAGGAACTAGAGGCTAGCATGATAATCACTATACCACGGAGGAAGACAATAACGTGAAAGTCTAACGCATTGTATTAAATAGAGCTATTTAGGGTTAGATGAATGTCAATTAACTTAACAGGATGTAAGGAGTTTGACAGTGTCAAATTTTTCCTTCTCGTTACGTGAAGTTTTTATGTTAGACGCAGTGGCGAAGCGTGCATAGAAGCGCCGCTTCCCCAAGAATTTAAAAAGAAGGCAAATAAAAATTCACTCGAACGAATATTTTATTTGCTCTGGATACATTTTTTAAGTTTATTCGTGAACATTCGCCGTACTTCTGGACAACTGCAAACTTGAGTGGCCAGATCCGCGAGCTCATTCTGTACTGAGCATTTCTGTGTTCACGCATCGTAACTTCCACTAGGGAACATACTTCGGGGGTTCCGAAAGCAATCAGGACTTGTCCGTGACTTAGGAAGCGTTGAAAGACATTATCACGTGAAATCTCTGTAGTGTGCGAAGAAAAGTTTATTGTTTTATTTTATATGGCGCTTTTAATAGAACTGTAAGTGAATAGTGAATTTGCATAACGACTTAAGTCCACATTTTCATGGATTGGAGTTACGATTACAGAGATCGTCTGAGGCCAAAGCTGCATCGTTTGATGGCAAAATGGCACTAGGCCGTGACTTCTGTACCGTATTTTCATTGTTCGATTATTCATGATTAGCGGTAAAACAACTTTTAGCTGTTTTGCTTGTAATTAATTTTAGACATAGATCAAGGTTGGAAATACATTAGTTTGTATGGTAGAACTAAGTTTAGACAGTAGAAAATCACAATGGCACCTAATAGCAGTGGTTTATGTATGGATAGTGCAGAAAGTTGTGGTGATAACGGCGGAAAAAGGGGGAGGAGCATTAAAAGAAGTTCTGCATATAAGAGAGCTACAGTAAAACGTGCATAAATTAAAGGCTTAGAGCACATAAATCATGTGGAAGCACTGAGGTTTATTATCTAAACAGTGAACTGACTATAAAAAACGCATGGTATGCTTCTTGCCAAATATCCTAAGAGCAATGTTTGTTATCACTATTATCACAAATCATTATCATTTCCGTTTAAGGTTTGGTAGGCCCAGTGTAGATATATGCATTACGTGTGAAGAACTGAACGTTAAAATAAAAATCAATTCACTAAAGGATTGTGGTGCAGCTGCAGCAGAACTCGTGGTTCACAAACACCAGTACAGGACATGTATTATTAATTATTGTTATTATTAATTATTATTATTGTTGTTGACAACTTACTGTTCCAGTTTTCTCTGTACATAACATGAAAACTAATTCAGCATCCTTCTATATCTATCATGAGGGATAGGCTAGAAAAAGACCAAATGAGGTATGCAGTTTTCTCCTCCATTACTTCAACACCTCTATTTCAACCAGTATTAAAGAACTCTTATTGTTTTGCGACGGATGTCCGGGGCAAAATAAGAACAACACACTTACCAGGTTTTTAATGGCTTTAACTGCTCAGAAAGGTTTCTTGAGCATCAGACTTCTTTTCCCTATCAGAGGAGACTCCTTTTTTCCATCAGATAGGGACTTTGGAGTAGTGAAAAAACGTTTGAGGCATGTGGACAGACTTTATACGATGAAGGACGTGTGTGAACACATAGTTTGTTCGAGTGCTAAAGGAAATTTTACAGTTACTATAGTTGAAAATGAGGATGTGTATGATTTCAGTAACTGGTGGCCACATGTTTACAAAAAAAACTGCCAATTCCATACGGACATCTGTTAAGGACATTCCCAGAGACAAAAAAAGTATCCTTCAGTGTTTCAACCTTAATGGATTTCTGCTTTTCTGCAGAACAATTGGGTTTAGTAGTGGCAAAACAATTCATTGAGGGAGTAATTCAACATTCTTTCATACTTGGGCCAACGTATCCACATTTCCCTGACCTTCCTACCAGAAAGGTCTATCCTCACGGTGTAGGCTCAATCAATGAGATCAAACTTCAAGATATACACAAAATGTTTAAATACATTCCAGGCAATTGAGACATCAAAACATTTTATGAAGGCATTTTAGCCTGTGAAACAAAAAAGGTATCACTAAAACCACAAGGTATATCGTGGGTTGGTTTTGAAGGGTATTTGTTACGTGCTTATACACACTGGTGATATTGTTTCAGATAATTTAACTCAGCAATTTCTATATATTCTTTATCGTTTAATGAATAAACGCCATACTATAATATGCTTTTATACCTCAGAATTACATTTCTATGAACCAAAATTAAAGTTAATTTGAAAAATGACTTAAATCCCGCTTAGATTTTATGATTATTTTTTAACCTGAAGAGGGGTAGAAAGGTATATACTTCTGTGGTAGTTTCATGCAGCATGCTTTTATATTTAAAACTATATTATAATTCCTTACAAAACACGCTTCTGTGCGACTATAAAGAGATTTTTGTTGTTCCTGAAAATTTATGCCTAAGGACTTAAGTCGTTTTACAAATTCACTATTCAGATATATTTCAATAGCAGTAATTCCCGTATTTTGCGTAGATTGGTATTTGCTAGTAATATATAGGTATTTCTAATGAAATTTTAAGTTATTAGCAAAAGCGTGTAAATTTCATACTTTTTCTATTTTAGGTTAACATTTCATGAGGTGTTGGCCAGCGCTACGAATTATTGGAACGTCTGAGTGGAGTGGGTTGGGGTTATGTCTGCTTGTAGTGTGAGCAGTCTTGCAGTGCAAGAAGGGTCTACGTGTGACTGTACTATAGAAAAACTTCTGAAAAGTAGGTTTAGTTCTTTCAGTTATGAGGAAAAACTAAATATAATTAAAAGTGACAAGCCGAAAAAAGCTTCTTAATAATGATATCGGCATGCAAAGAAAATGTGTTAAAACATTTATGCGCCACTTCAATGAAAACATGTATGATACAATTCCATGATTATGTGGGTGTCATAGATTGTGAAAATTGTTTTGCTGGCCGTGCTTGCTATTTTTGCAAGAAAAAAGCACTTGGAGTTATGCAGGTTTTGACGACTTGAATAATTTACACAATCTCAGAAAAGGCATCAAGGACCGCAACATGACATTATTTATCTGAAACAATTTACGAAGTTCGAAAATACACGGATTGAATCGTGTTTAAGTGAACAATTCTGGCTCACAATAAAGACGCAAAAAAAAGCAGGAAAATTCTTTCGCAAATGATAAAGGTAGTAGTATGCTTTTTGGGAAATCAGGAACTTGCATTTCGAGGTCATCACGAGTCCGAAAACTCTTTGAACAGAGGAAATTATATTGAAATGTTGAAGGAATTAGGAGATTTTTATATAGACCTATCCCAATCGTTTTTTCAGGGTTGTCTAGTGACATGCAGAATGATGATATTTATTCTGTTTCGGAACTGATGACAAACGAAATAAAGGACATTTCTGAGACTTCTTTTGTTGGAATTGTTGTGAATGAGGCAACAGACATTACAACAAAATCACAACTATCTATTATACTTAAGTATGTGACAAAAACTGGAAGTATTGAAGAAGTATTTCTGTATTTCAGAGACGTCAGTATCGATAAAACAGCAAGTTCTTTAGTACATCAAGTGTTTAAGATCTTAAAAGAACTTAATTGTGAAAAGAAGTTGGTGTCACAGACATATTACGGGGCGGCTGTAATGTCGGGGGAACACAGTGGTCTTTAGATAAGAGTAAGAGTAAAATGCCCACAAGCTGTTTTTGTGCATTGCTATGCACATAGACCGAATTTAGTTTTGTCAAACTGTGAGCTTTATTAAGCAGTGTAAAAGTTTTTTACTTCACTTTCTGGTTTTGGCATTTTCTTTTTCTAAATCTTCGAAGCGAATGGCAGCACTCGACTCTGATATAAACAAGAGATTTCCAACATTAACTCCAACAAGATGGAATTATGGTAACAGGCTATTACAAACTGTGTATGGGTACAAACAACATATAGAAAACTTGCTAAATTCAGTGGTCGAAAATACAGAAAGTTGGGAACCGGAAACAGTATATGGTGCTCAAGGTCTTCTTTCATTACATGGGTTTGGTTTCACCTTTTTTCATGTATTCAATTGTATATTTTCTCAGGCTGGCATATTGTTTCAGGTACTCCAAAAGAAGACTTTTAATATTGAGTTTTGTTGTAAACAAGTTGAACATTTTTTAATGCATCTTATGAAACTCAGAGATGATTTTGAATCTATCTGGCATAAAGTATCTGATGCCTATGGTATGCCTGGCTCTAATAAAATATTTAGAGTAGATACTATACCATGGGAAAATGCATCAACATTTTATAAGAGCTTATTTTTGAAAATTATTGACGTAATGAAGATCAATATGGATCCCGAATTTGCTGAACTCCTTAGTATTTTAGACTCAGCGATCTTTTCGGAATTTGCAAAACAGTTTCCAGAGGAGAGTTCTTGAGCTTAAAGCAGAACTTTGGAAAACACTTTGATTTTCCAATTTTGATAAGTTAATTGTGTGTGTGCTGTTCAGAGATATTGAAATGCATAAGGACACTGTGGTGAAATTACATCAGTACTTGACAAAAGCGGGATTAGTGTCTCTGTTTCCAGAACTACATAAACATGTCCTTTTTAGTAATAACCATCCCTGCATCTAATTCGTCTGCTGCGAGGTCATTCTCAGCAGTGAAGAGGATTAAATCCTTCTTCGAAATACTCAAGGTCAGCGGAGACTTCCTTCACTAGCTCTTCTCGCCATTGAAAAGTATTTGCTTGCAAATTTGCTCCAAAACCCACCCTTCTACAATGACATGATTGATTTCTTTGGGAGGAAAACTAGAAGGATGAATCTGATATACAAAAAATAAGGTACGATATTTAATTTACTCTAATTTATGAAAATATACTATTCATTAGTTACTTGTAGGAATTTTAATATATTTATATATCTTTTTTACAGAGATCAATATATATATATATATATTATTTATTACTTACTTGTAAACATTTAAATCCATTTGTATTTATTTTTACCGAGATTAATAAAAAAAATATAGATACAAAATTCGTGGTTCTCTCCTATTGTAATGAAATTATTACTTGGAGCTTCCCTCACTTTGAAAGTCATGCTTTGCCACTGGTCACACGATAATTACAACCAATCTGCATGAAGCAGTAGCATGATGTAATAGAAAGTAAGAGTAATTTTCGTTACTTAAGTGCATCCTAGTTAGATATTTAGTTTAGCAGCATTTCTTAACTTCACGTTACGTCCCGTTACTTTGCAGCAGCACGTAATCCCTATAGTGCAGGAGAAGAAGAAGTAAAGTTCATTGTAATCCCTGCTTTAGACGCGCGGCTTAAAGAGTACATGTATTAATAGATTGCGTAAATTTCTACCAATAGTTTGAAAAACATTGCTGGTAAGAGTTATGAGGAACTGGATCCCGTAGTTCGGTTGAAATAGGCTGTGTCTGGGCATTGGGGGGTTCAATGTCTTGTGCTGTCTTTGAGGCAGTATTTTATATCACAACACTGTGAATGCCAGAGTGATTGTAGTGCAAATTAACATTATTGTATGACAATGATTTTAGATGTTTGTTATCTATAGTTTACACGGCCTCACTGAAACTGACAATGGAGTGGGTAACAATGAAGCGATGGGGTGAGTTGTTTATCACTTAGAAGAGACAAACAAATGACGTCAGGGTAGTATGCCTTTTTTAGAAATGGAGGGAATATCTTCCCTAGAGCATATGTGTTTGTAATTATGATTAGCTAACAAAACAGACGCTAATGTTGGCGCGATTTAGTAACCAATAGCAGCTCTATTATAATGTTTAGGCATATCGGGGTGAGGGAGTATAAATTCTTGAGCCAAAAGCAAGTATCGCGCAGTTCTAAGAAATCTCTCTCGCGAGGTACACGTCAGGCAGTCTTGCAAAGTCATTCACGAGATACACAACGCTAATGTTGGCGCGATTTAGTAACCAATAGCAGCTCTATTATAATGTTTAGGCATATCGGGGTGAGGGAGTATAAATTCTTGAGCCAAAAGCAAGTATCGCGCAGTTCTAAGAAATCTCTCTCGCGAGGTACACGTCAGGCAGTCTTGCAAAGTCATTCACGAGATACACATCGCGCAGTTCTACAGAATCTCTCGCGAGGTACACATTACGCAATTCTACCGAATTTCTCGCGTCGTAAAGTTAGTTACAAAATGGAAGTAGGTACGCGACAACTATTACGACAGTAATTGCATTCGGAAATATAACAGTTTCAGTCAGGCGTGTATTAAGATTACAGATGCGAACTATTAATTAAGTGTGACGGCAATAAAAGTGTAAACAAAAAATTCTTTTATCAGTGTTATCTTTCAGTAACAACTCCTTTCCGTTTACAAGCCCTGCTTAGAGATATTTGCTCGATTGAGTAATAATAGCTAGCAGGAGGACAAAGAACCCAAAATTCAAAATAGTAAAACAATAACAGGCGCCAAGTAAAAGAGATAACACGAACAGATTACCACGACATCTTATACTATACAGATTTCCGACATTGCCTCGGATGCACTTCGGCATTGGGCTTATTGTGCTTCCTGTCTCGTTTTAAGGCCAATTCTTTATGCCTGTTCCCTTTACCACGGAATACAGTCTCATAACAGATATGGTTTCAAAGTCTGTTGGTTCTAAAAGTATCTCCCCAAAAGCAAGCGTCTTGTGGGGTTACGGAACCATCTATATAAATAATCTGAAGAGAAAACTAAATGGAAGTAGAAAATTGGTCTAAAAGATGGAGAAACCGAGGAATGATATACAAAATATAAAAGGTTTTCCAAATTATCATTACAGCGGACATTTCACGTGAGGGTCAATTTTCAGGCTTTGAAAATTACTTTATTGGAAAGCTACTACATAGGACGATGAAAATTAATTTTGTGCTATAATTATGTTGAACAAGCCTTTAATTCTTTCTAGAGTGTTAAGATTTCAGAACCCGTCCATCCTCTAAGCTAACATCACCTATCTCTGCTCTATCCAACCAGTCAGCCAGTTCAGTATGCTTCCCACGAAGAGCAACTGCATAAGGCGTATTACGGAAGTTGTCTTTAGCAAGGGGATCTGCTCCATGTCGCACAAGGAGCTTTGCCATCTGTAAATGGCCCTTCACGGCGGCCCAATGCAATGGAGTCCTTTTGTATGCTGACCTGGAATCTACGAGGGCACCATTGTTTAATAGAATTTCAGCAACTTCAGTGTTTCCCAGATACGCTGCTAGATGGAGTGGTGTCTGCATTGTCTCTGCTTCCCGCCCCTCCAAATCCATTCCATCCTCTATAAGGGCTTTAGTCATAGCAGCACGTCCTGCGAAAGTAGATAACATTATCCTTATTATTATCAATTATTATTATTATTATTATGTAATGCACTCATCGCTTATAAATAGTCACTTAAATAGTACAGGTTCAACTGCATTAAACTGATTTAATACAAGAAAATTAACAAGCGCTGCTTTAATGAAATAATTATTGAAATCCCTAGTCCAATTGTGATGAAACAGCCAACCCGAAGATACCTACAACAGCCTCAGAATTCATCATATTAGCACTGACCACTTCATCGCAATAAAAGCCTGGGGCGGCTTCTTAATATGATAACACGTTTGCGCTACAACAGAAATCCTGGCTCTTCCTGTAATGTAAATAACGTATACGATTTATACATTTCGATTATCATTCTGACATGATCTTGTGGAGTGGACTACAGCAAGCGTTGTATTGTTTGCAGGTGCCAAGTAGTGCACTCCCGACTGCAACCCACATTGGCATAATGGTGAAGTATAGGGAATGATGAACCAATGGATCACAGCGGATAATGGGGGGTGGAGTGCGGGGCAAAAGCTGAATGTGGTTGCTTAACCTGGTAGTCAGAAAGCATAGAATAGGTTGATCAACAGGAACAACACTTTTCGTTTCGTCCCATACACAGAGCCATCTATTGAATTCACAGTAAATATTCACCTCACTCCCGTCTTCTACCTACTGAACTGCAACTCTAATCATTACGTTGCCTGTATGCCACGTGGTTTGTGCCGTGTAGTGTGTATCGGGTTTTAATTTATGAATCAAAGCGGTTTATTTAGCTAAATACAGGTAAAAGCTGCTATAGGGAGAAACAATGAATTCCGTTCAGTATTTTAACGCAACCGTTTTCAACGCTAATCGTGGAGGAAAAGAATGAAATTAAACGCATTGGCAGGCTCACACCATATCTAAAAATCACCCAGGTAGTTCAAACAAAAGCAAGAAGTTTTAACGGGAATTTTAACAGCGATGTATATGAAAAATATGATTGTATATGTGGTTGTGATATTAAAAACGCCCTGTTTTGTTATCTTTGCGTTTTGTTTGGTGGTAAAGATACGTGGACAAAGCATGACGTGAATGATTTCAGTATCTTCATGACCGCGCCAAAAAAAAAAAAAAACATGTAGCGTCAAAGTTGCACATGAAAAATACTGTCAGTCTTGTTATGCTTGGCAATGTAAATATAGCAAACCAGATGGACAGTGCATATCGGAGAGCAATTGAAGAACACAACCAGAAAGTGGCTCAAAATAGATATGTTTTAAACATTATTAACTGCATTAGCTTTTGTGGGGGCTTTAAGTTGGCTCTTCGAGGACATGCTGAGTCAGCGACTTCAAGAAACCCCGGTATTTTTCTTGGACTGATAAATTTCAGTGCAAAACTACACTGTATTCTGAAAAACCATTTGGAAAATGCAACAGCGTTTAAGGGAACGTCAAAAATGATCCAAAATGAGATTTTGCAATGCATGCTTGAAGTCTGTCATGAGAAGATATTGAAAGAATTAAAATACTCGCCATTTTGATCTGTCATAGCAGTTGAAATCAGCGATGTAGCATCCAAGTATCAAATGGTAATTGTCTATAGATATCTGGTAAACCATAAGCCAGTGGAAAAGTACTGACGTTTGTGAATCATATAGGGTACAAAGCAGATAACTTAGCTGCGTGCATATTGCCAGAACTTGATCGACATCTACTAGGCTGTGAACATAAATTGAATGCTCAAACATACGATGGGGCTAATGTTATGTCTGGGTCGAAAAATGGCGTTCAATCCATCATAAACCAGAAGTACAGGTCTGCAGAATACATTCATTGCCAGACGCATCAGTTAAACTTAATTATGTCGTCCTCCGTGGACTAGTGGTACCGTGCTAGCCTCTAGTTCCCAAGGTCGCGGGTTCAAACCCGGCGGAGGGCGATGGTTTTTTTCGGGCGTAAAAATCCTTAGCACGGCTTCCTTCGGAAGGGAAGTAAAGCCGGTGGTCCCGTGTCGTAGATTTACGGCACGTAAAAGAACCTCAAGCCTGATAAAGAGGCCTCTGAGCAAAATTACCGGTGTTTCACGCCCAATATAGAATGGGACGCTAAGGACCATAGTAGTTAAAGAGCGTCCATAAATAAAACTCAATTTAATTTAAATTTAAACTTAATTATGTTAGATTCAGCATCAGCGAATGGTAGTGTACGAATTTTCTTCATAGATCTTCAAGGAATTTGTGCTTTTTCTCTAACTCTCCTCAGAGAATATCACTTTTAGAAGAAGTAGTGCAGAAGCGGCTGCCAATATCAGTGCAAACGAGATAGAACTTTCAATCTACATCTGTCAACACGGTTTTCGAATACAGGGAGGAGTTAATAGAATGTATGAAAATCATAAGGAGAGGCGAAAGAATCACCAATTCAAGTTCTGTTCAAGAATCTGGTTTTATTGCAGTTTTGAGTAATGTATATGTCATATTTTTTTGTCCTTCCATAAAATTATGCCCCATGTCGATATTTTCTACCACCAACTTCAGAGGAGCGACTGTACTTCTGTAGTTGTCCAGGATAGACTTAATCATTTTGAGATGAAAGTCTCAAAATTAGAAGCACCACAAGTTGAAGAGAATGTGACGAAGAAAAGAAAAATAGTGGAACACACTGAAAGAAAACGAGAGGCCATTGAAGTGTGTGATGTAATCATTACTGAAATGAAAGACAGGTCCAGATTTGTTGCTCATTTGGAAGCAGCAGTTCTCTTTCAGCCTGGCAGATTTTCAGAATATAACATTTCGTTCCTGGAACAACCTATTAAAGTTACCCTTCAGACATATTCTTTTATTGAAGAAAAGAAACTTATTATAGAACTTTACGCAATGTATAGTACTGAAGAATTTAAAAACTTAACTGGGGTTGTTCCACTAATGGAGATTTTCAGGGAGAATAATTTATGTTCCACTTTTAGCGAATCTGTTAAACTACTAAGTGTCATTCTAACAATCCCATGATAACATGTTAGGCAGAAAGATGCTTCTCTGAAAAGGATTAAAACATTTCTGCGTAACACAATGTCTGAGGAGAGGTTATCTGCATTGGCCATGCCTTCCAATGAAAGGTATTTCATCATGCAGATCAAGAACTTCAATGAGCTGTTCATCGATATGTTTGTTGGCAGGAAGGAGAGAAGGACTGATTTTCTGTATAAATAGGCGAATGCTATATGCTACACTGTTTATGAAATGTGCATGTATTGTATAATGTGAATTCCCAATTCTTGTTTATTTGCGTAAATTAATCAGCCTATAGTGAGAAACTTATTCCGTATTTATTACTTAAAACATTTCAAATTGCAAGGATAATTTTGTGAATCACCAAAGTTCAGTCACCACCGCCCCTGATAAAAGCAAGAATGTTGTGACCATCATTACTCATTTTAATTCTCAGGACGTTCTAACACACTTCATACAGTAGCGAACTTGGTTCCACTTCTCACTAAGAACCTATAGAAACGTATACCCTAGCCTTGCACAGTGTGCGTAGACGGCGTAGTCGTCCTCCATGGACTAGGGATACCATGCTAGCTTCTAGTTCCCGAGGTTGCGGGTTCAAACACGGCGGAGTGTGATAGATTTTTTTCGGGTGTAAAAATCTTTAGCATGATCTATCTTCGGAAGGGAAGGAAAGACGATGGCCCCGTGTCGTAGATTGATGGCACGTAAAAGAACCTCAAGCCTGATAAAGAGGCATCTGGGCAAAATTTCTTGCCTTTCCTGCCCAATATAGAATGAGACCTAAAGACAATAGTAGATAAAGAGCGGCCATAAATAAAACTCCATTTAATCTTTTTTGTAAACGGTATCAATCTGGAATTGGCTCTAAGCTTCAGAAAACTATCGACAGAGCGCGCGTCGCTTAAGACGTCCTTTGAAACGAGAGAATACATACTCGAAAACAAAGCTTTATGCGCAATTCCTATACACTTCTCTTCCTTTCCCTTTGGCACAAATAGTGCCACGGCACAGCGGCCTGCCCCAGAAGCCGCTCCTGGTCATAACTAATTTTATGTATTGGTGTTCAATTTTTATTTGACATAAAATATTCCTTATTTACTACACATTTACTAAAATTAATAATTCACCTTCATTTAATTTTCTAAGGTGTTCAAATTTTTTAAAATAGTTTCGCTAAGTTCAGAAGCTACATGTAGGAATTAATGTCAATAATTAATCTAAATAATAAGGATGAAGCAGAATATTTAAATAACAACACCCTGCGAGGAATTGTTGCTTTTTTGGAGGGGAGACTTTAAAGTGTATTAAAACAATAGTTAGGTTAACGGATGCAACAAACACTCTCCACTCGATTTATGCATGAACTCTATTCTGCGATACTCCTCTCACTAACAATACAAACTTGTAATATAATGCTGGCTCTATTGAAAACGTAATGCTATTTAAGGATGAATTAGTTGACTTATAGTTATAGTGAAAGAGCTTATAGTTTCGATTTCTAAGCCATTGACACAAAAGGGCAAATAGCTGATGAGAGGAATAACACTGATCTAAAACAAACCTTTTAGGGAAGTTCCTCTTCCAGGTGCATCGTTGGGATATCAGGCTCATTGCGTTAGTGGGAGGAAAGTCCGCACATCCTCTGTACCCTTCGTGAAGCCTTCCTGTGACACCTCTTTAAATCAAAGTATTTTGCACTACTAATACCGGGTTCTTGAGCAACACTGGCAACGCGAAATGAGCGACAAGACGATTGACCAATAGGAATTCAGCATGGACGCGACACAATTCGTGCGACGAAAGTTGAATTGGGCTTAACTTTTACCGCGTGACATGGCGTAATCCACTGAATATGTTAGGTATACTTGTTAAGAAGACACCAACATCCAGGGAAAGGCATTCTTTTTCCGAAGAAGTATTAAGGCATCCCGAGTTGTATAAACCGAATTCAAGTAGGACACTAGTTCAAAACAAGCGGAGGGCGGTGGGTATTTTGCGGTGTAAAACTCCTTAGCATGGCTTCCGTCGGAAGGGAACTAAAGCCGCTGGTCCTGTATCGTATATTTACAGCACGTAAAGGAACCTTAATCCTGATAGAGAGGTTTCTGAGTACAATTTCCTCTTTCACGCTCAATACAGAATGCTGAAAACCACAGTAGTTAAACAGCGTCCATAAATAACACTCAGTTATTATCATTGAGTTCAAGCGCACACAAGAATTCTACAAAAAGCCGCGTGCTTTCGCCCAAGCTTCACATGATAATGCCAAACGGTGTCGCTTTATTCAGAATATTTGATTTTGAGTTGCAATATCGTGCCGTGTGTCGTACATGTTGTGTCACCAGTGTCGCTCCATTGTGAATTGGGCGTATATATGTGGTCTGGGCACAAGCAGAATGTAGCCTGGCTCGTTATTTTCTCTCTCTCTCTCTCTCTCTCTCTCTCTCTCTCTCACTCTCACTCTCACACACAGACACAGACACACACCAAATTGTCAGAAGCGCGCTTCTCTTGCACGCTACAATTCGGGTGCTGAAAGATTCAGCTTTTGCATCTAACAAAAGGTATTTAAGGTTGAAATTAAACGCAAAGCCCTTACTAGTCTTACTCATTTTTGCCTCTTTAGGACTCATAAGTAAATTGTGTTACCTTTCACGACAGCCCAATGGAGTAGCGTTCGTCGTTTATTCTTGTGATCCACAACACTGGCGTTTATTCCTGCACGAATGAGTTGCCTCATAACAGGCACATCTCCACGCCGTACTGCTGTAAACAGGGTGTCTATCTTAAATTTAGTACTGATATAGTCCGACAGATAGTGCTGAAGGGAGTTCTCATCCTCACGTTCTTGCTGCAATGAAACCACTGTTTTAACGTTCTCTTATTTAAAACAATATGTAACATACAAAATATCTTTTGGGGAGCATTAAATTAATTCCACTTCACTAGCCCTACTTCAATCAAGTGAAGTGGAATTAATTTAATGCACTCCAAAATGCAGTAATCGCTGAGCATTTTCTTCCAGTTATAATTTCTTTCTATAGCTAATCACAAATTAGTCACGCAAACACTTATTTATCGATGTGCTACCTGTTTACCGCGTAAAATATTTAACAGAAATGGTTTCAATATGTTTTAAGGGCTTCTCAATATGAGATGGCTGAAATTGTATATGTGCGTAAATTGTATACCTACGCCAAACCACCGACCAACCACCTCGCAGTGGCATGTAGACTCATAGAGGAGGCTGAGAAGACACTCTGTTAAAAGTGAGCCGAATGTGAAAGTCTTGATACTACACACTCTTTGCCTGACTTGAGCAATAGAAATTACATTTTAAATTTTTTGTTTTTGTTTTAAATTTCAGAAAATGCGAAAGAACAAGAAATATCTCATGAATTGCCAAAATAAAAAAAATATATTTAACTTCCATTGCAAATTGTTTCCACCATTAAGCAATTTTATATATATATATCGTCAAGCCAAAATTTCAAACAAATGACATTTTAATAAAAACGGTTAAAACTGGTTTCGAAGGAAAGAAAAGCAAGCAAGCAAACAAACCAACAAACAAACAAACAAACAAACAAAAACAAGGGACGTTTTTCCATAAAAGTGGTTGTTTGGTGTGGGGAGAGTTTCGAGAAAATCTTCCCGTTACATTGCAAGCTTGAGAGATTTTAAATTCTCTAACGAAGATACTTTTAATTGTTTAATTATGCTTTTCCACAAACGAGCTCACATACCGTCCTTTTTTTAAACCCCTAAAAATGCTTGTGTTAAGGGAAATCTTGAAATATGTACTCCTATTCAGATCTCGATATCGAATTTTTGGACTGTGTACAGTACTTCCTCTATCAACTAATTGTAAATGAGAGAAATTAAAAAAATATGTCGACCATTGGAACTATGATGAAGATGGTCAGATGTGAAGGTGAAAGGATAGAATATCTCCCAGTTCTGAGACAACTTGCAGCGTTTTAAACATTAATCATATCTCAAAACTTCAGAAAAGTGACTTGTTATTATTTTCTTATGTCTTTCGTTTACTGCTTAGTCACTTCTTACAACATGAGAAATTCATTGTTTGTTCACTGTTCAGCGTTAGAGAGTGCTAAACTCAAACCTGAGGCAGTGAACCTGTTCATTGGCAACACAAACTTTCGTACATTCTAAAGAGATAATAGTTTTCTTTTTGTTGCAATTGGATACAGAACTGTAGGATATTCCACTAGAAATAGCCTAGTCTAAAAGCGTGGTTACGGGCTAGGTATATTTGGGAGTCAGTATACAAGAACATCTGAAACTGTGCTTTCCCCCCTCTTTCTCTCTCTTACCGTTTTCAAGGAGACCCATCCATCGTAGTCCGCGTCGTCACCATCGCTTTAGAACTACTACAACCCACAACAAAATACCTAGATAGGAAATATAGTTACTTGAATTTGGACTTTTAAAAATCGTCGACTGTATTTAGTTTATCCGCTACTGCCAATTATAAACTGTTGTTTGATTCGTCGGTCCTAGCAACCTAAATAAATCACAGTAGTGAATTAAGACGTTTTAATTCATTACTACAATATTTGTATTTCGTTTCTGAAACGCGTACTCATAATCATATAGGAAACCAGACTTTTAGGGACTCTGAGCGTCCAATCGAACTTCTTCAGAAGCAAATATTTCTCCATTTCCCGTACACATTTCAATTTATTCTTATACTATCTGCCAGCAATTTATTGATATTCATTGCCTCCAAGCAACCTACATTAGTGGCACCATATTCCCATTCAGCAACGACAAACCTGCATATTTAATTGCAATAGTTACTCTGATTTACGTTCAGATAGAGGATAAAATATTGTATGTCACTCCAGAATAAAGTATATTAAACGTTGTGAAAATTATTCCTTCGGCAAATCTCGGACGTTAAATCTTTTCACTCAGTATGAAGCTATTGTTTTAATCTCATATACCTACCCTAAATTACTGTAAATTTTAAAAATGTTTCCGTGCTGTTTAGGAAGTTATTTAAAAATATTCCAATTTACTTTTCTCGAAAAACGAACGTTTAGAGAGGGGAAAACCCACTCTGCTAGAGATCATAATAATCTATATGATTTTGGTTTCAATTAAAAGCAATATGATGAAAAATGCAGCATTTAAGGGTTGAAGCCATATTATTAAGAGAATTCTATAACATTCCCATTTTTATTCCGAAAGCAATTTCTATTATTTAACCACATAAAAATGTATTTCACAAATGCTACCAAGGGAATTTATTCCCCAATGTAGTTTTCCTTACCTTTGTGATCTTCTCAATATGTTTGGTATTTAGCTTTAACAATGACGATGCCTTGAGTCTCTCTCTCTCCAGGTCAGCCTAGAAATAAAGCTTTATTTAAAGGGGAACTAAACTAAATTTTTAAAGACTTTTAAGAATAAAATATAAACACTTCTGAGCACACTGTTGAAAACCGCGTCGTTCACGACCTCTCGTTTTCATAATGGAAGCACTTTATGCTCCCCTTGCGGTAACGTCATAAGGCTAGTTTGGCTTTTTTATTTGTGGACGCTCTGTAACTGCTGTGGCCTTTAGCGTCCCATTCTATATTGGGCGTGAATGACCGGAAATTTTGTTCAGAGGCCTCTTCATCACGCCTGAGGTTCTTTTATGTGCCGTAAATCTACGACAAGAGACCACCGGCTTTACTTCCCTTGCGAAGGAAGCCATGCTAATGATTTTTATGTCCATGATCTTGGGAACTAGAGGTTAGCATAGTAACCACCATACCACGGAGAACGACCCATAACGCTAGGGTCACACCACGCTACTCTGTTACTTATATTAACTAGATTTGCGTTGTATTTAATTCACGTTATTTTGTGATTGTAGGACAGTTTTCCTTTCCCAGTGCTCTGTGAGGTGTAAGCCATTTACTCACTCCCTGGTAGAGATAAGAATCGACATTTATACAACAAATAGGTTACTGCTATGAAACGCCAAAAGTTTGTGCCAACCAAAAATGCAAATTCATTTCAAAGACCTTTATTTTAATGAGTCGGATGAATAATGAAGAACGAGAAATTCAAAAACCCTTTACTGAAAGATAATGTAGTGCATTCGAAACTTTTAGGTGGATTAGGGGAAAAAAAATCTCCCACAAAAAATAGTTTTCTTAAAACAAAGCAAGTGCTACAGCTAATCGATAATTCAGTAAACAATTCTCAGCAAGAAAGGTAGGCTACATAACCTGGTTTCTGAGTCTTAAACGTGAAATGAAGATTGATGCTGAAAGACAATACGAGTTGAAAACAACCTTTTGTGCTATAAACGGCGCTAATCTGAACTAAAGTACTAATGAGGAAGGCGAATCTTCATCTTATCTACCGAATGAATATTTGAGGAAATCCAGTAAAGACGGAGAAGTATAAGCATATCCAGAGAATGTGATTTTGTGTTTGTATGCATAAATACTCTCCTTGTGCTATTCAGTGTTTACTACACATGTGGTGGGCTGTCACTGAAAAATCTAACGCACGAGAGGTATTAATACGAATTATAACCAATTGTATGAATGAGCACACTTATGCCTGGTGATCTGGAGCTTAAAGTGGAAGTCTGAAAGGTAATGTGTGTATAGTTTCAGGCCGAATGACATTTAACTGTTTTTTTTTTTTTGCATTTTCAAAAACAATAAAACTATTATTTTTTCTGAATTGTTTCATAGACTGAAAAATTTTTGTTTTTCTTCTGTACACAAAGTTGGTTAAAAGAAAAAGTAAGGAACCTTGCAATTCCTATGAATGTTTTCAATCTGTGTTGGGCATCCACCTCTTGTGAAGGTGAAGTGGACTCCTAAAGGTAAAGTTAAGTCAACTCTAAATCATATTACTAATGTTCATAACTGGGTAGTTTTAAAGTAATTTAATTCATGTGCTCACGATGTGTTGAGAGACGAAAAAGTTAAAAAAACACAAACTGGCTATGTAAGACTTCCACATAATTTGTGCAGTATCGTAAAGAAAGCTAGATTTTAAGTGAAATTACGCACATCAATCATTTTCATTGTACAGGAAGCCTTGAATGCCATCACAATGTATGCACCAAGCACCCAATGTATAAATGCACCTAAAGTATGTCCCAAAACGAACAATTTTACATTTCTAGGCAGGTATGTTGGATCGATGATAACTGCTCTGGATCATAATTTTCACCAAGGGAAAAGAAGTAGTGACAGTTCCGTGGAATATTTTAAATCGGCTGGAGACTATATAAAACGAAGATGAGAAAAGAAACTTATGAGTGGCGGAAAAACCTTGTAACGCAAATAGTGAGTGAAGTAAATGAACACAAGTTTCAGTGTTGTACCAGGACGTAGTGACATACAATGTAATATCGGCTCATTTCCAAAAGTAAATCTAAACGTCAGGAAATGGAAGGCCGATACTTCTCTCGGTCTGGATTACCTTTGTGAGAAAAAGGTGGGGACGGGAATACAATATGTAAAAATGAGACGAGTTCAAAGAAGTGAAATTTTAAAGCATGGATATCCAAGGCACTGTAGTAACTGCACATTCCCTTTGAAACTTAACGTTATGACTGATCAGCTACTCCGACAGCAGATGCCTGCTTCTAGCCGTGTGACGTCACCACAGTGCACTGCCGATGTGAAAAATATCCTGCAGATCTTGAACGGTAAGTCGTACATTCTTCCGGTTTTCACCATTATGTAAACCCAAAATATTGTAAAGTAATAAATAAAATAGACCTGTGAATTTTTAGTTCAGTCCTTCAATAAAATACCTACATACTATGAAAGCATTTCGCAAAACAACTTAACTACATTCTCAGATTCCGACAAACCACCAAACTAAATGGAAATATTATTACTAGATTTTAAACACAATTTTATTTTTCAGTTTTTGTAAATCCGCAAGAAGCTATTTAGACATCCTATGTTATGTGGCAAGCATGAATTAGCTCTATTCTATTAGAAACGCAGTTAAACAATTTCGACTATTTGAATACAGCGTCCTACAATTACCCGTACAGCTATTAATAGCTATTTATGCAGCTAGTGGGATATGAACATCATTACCTCTAGAATGTTTTGCAAGAATCGGAGTAAGTCAAGTTCTGTAATCGCATGTGAGCGGCAATTGCGATCATCCCACTAGTTGCATACAATATTTTATCCGCCACAGTGTAATAATGGCCAGTTACCTTGTATGCATTAATGATGCAATCGTTGATTTATAAATAACAGCTTCCTCGCGCAATACACTGTAACACTCTGATTCAATGTAAACCAAGTCTACTTAATATTATTTCGTTGTTCATAGTAAAGTTGGTCTAGAAACAAAAGAATTAATGTAATGATATTAATTTGTTTACGATAACCTAGAATGGTATTCTGGAATGAAGAAAAATCGGCTAATTGTTTATGAATAATGAATGCTTCTGAAGAAAGTACCTTTTCATATACTGAAGGGTTCCGCCCCAGGGTGAAGTCCAACAGGAACCCCTCTACAAGAGAGATGTCGCCCGATGTCATCACTATCTGATAGAGCTGATCCGATTTTCTTGGAGGTAAGCCCTCCGCCACGGGTCTCATTACGGTTACGGGTGTATCCGTGTCCACTAGTATCCGGCACATTTTTCCTTGTATGCAGCCGTTCGCGACAAGACGGTCATCCATTCTTCTGTCCAAGGCACACGTCACTCAAGGGGGTGGGGATGACGGCTTCGATGTGCCCCTCGCCACGCTGGTCCTTATTCACCTAAGGACTGCTCGTCTGCTTGGTTGTAGACAGCCCCTCACTAGGTGTTCTGGCTGGCCACACCTCAACACACGCTGCTTGACGTTCGTGGACTTGTATGTGGGCAGTCCTTCGCGAGGGGTCTTGGCTGGCCACGTCCCAACACAGAGCACTTGACGATCTTCTTCAATGTCCCTGGGTTGATTCTCTATTACCGTCGTATCGAATATTTTTATCTCAATGGTGGGAGCACCTGTTATCTCGGCCTCTAGTCGCTCTCACCTAGGTATGCGCTAAGCCATTCATTTAGGCACCGCGTGCTCTTCGGCTTGGTATAGGCAGCCCTTCAGTAGGTGTCCTGGCTGGCCACATCCCAATACACACCACTAGAGCATCTTAGTCGACGTCCTTGGGTTGATCCTCTGTCCTCGTCGTATCGAATTCTCCCAGTCTTCGAGGTGGGTGCAGCTATTAATTTAGCACCCTCCATCTTCCACGAGCCCGTTAGAGCCTCGTGGATGCTCTTGTAGTCGCCGAGCATCAGACGCTGTCGTACTCGGTGTCACGCACTCCGTCGACAAAGTAGTAGGCAGTTCCCGGGAGGTTCATCAAAGGTTTGTCTGGCGAACCTGGAAATGAACCAGCTGTTCAATTGTCAGAGTGAACTCCTGCAGCATCTCTCTTGGCTGTTGCAATCTTGACTTGAGCTAAACGATAGGCTGTGACCAAGCGATGGTTCTCGAACCAGTTTTCGAAGATCTCTCAGATGTCTTCAGACACTGCCGACGTTGCTCTTACTTCATATTGGACATTTCTCTCTTTGCATATTTCATTTCTCCCTTTACACCCTTCGTTTCTGTCTCATTCTTTCCATTGCGCAATTAACTGTTATATAATTTCCCATCTTGTCTATTCCAGAATTTACTCTCCATCTTCTCCATCCCAGACTCCATTTTCGTTTGCTCTTCTCCATTTTGGCCAATATTTTTTTAAGCATGCCCTCCATCGTGACTTTTATATCCCATTCCTAACACGAATGTCACTAATTGAGAATACTAGTTAATGTGAAACACACTTGATCACTTAGGCACTCAGCGTAGCACAAATGTTACACTTGAGTCACTTTTGGCACACACTCGGAACGCAACACATCTGATCCGTCAAATCATAACTCACAATTGAACTGCTGAGTCACAGCTCGCAACTGAACCGCACTGACACTGTTCACTTCGTACCTTCTTGACTAACTGAACGTCCCGAACTGAACTGTCCGGATAAGAGCAGCCCCTTATAAGATAGCCCCCACATACAAAGCGGAAGATTCTAGAAAGAAAGGCCTTTGAACAGGCGGAAAGGAATGTTCTTGAACAGCTAAGCGGCACACAATGACTTGTTCGGCACTAGCTATTGTTCCGCGCTGGCTGTTATTCCGACCGCCAGTCGAAGGTCCCGCCCAGATGCCGCGTCAAGAGGCGCTTACCGGCGGCCTGCCTCATAGCTTAACAAATAGAGCATACAAATTGAGAAAAAAATATACATTTACGGGACAAATGCCTTCGCAGACGAGACAGTGTAAAAAGATATGGAGAACTCTCTTGAAAAATTCGGTTGGGTGGTCATCTTAGGTTCCATTCTAGATACCTAGCTTAACTTCTCCCACCACTGTCACTGTCTTACCTAAAGGTGACGGTAAAACAAAACAGCCCCTTTTGTATATATACAGGTATTCTATAGAAGTCTAAATACAGTTATTCTCTCTTCTTGTAAAGTTGGCTTTAAATAGATGTAACATTTCATCCTGGGGCTGTGTTTCGTTGTTGTCCTCTGTGGTTTAGGGACCACGCTAGCCTCTAGTTCCCGATGTCGCAGGTTCAAGCCCGGCTGAGGGCGATGGATTCTTTCGGGCGTAAACATCCTAGCATGGCTTCCTTCGGAAGGGAAGTAATGCCGGTGGTTCCGTGTCGTAGATTTACGGCACATACGAGCTTCAAGCCTGATAGGCCTCTGAGCAAAATTTCTGGGTTTCACGCCCAATGTAGAATGGGACGCTAAGAACCAAGTGGTTAAAGAGCGTCCATAAATAAAACTCAATTTAATTTCTACGTTTCGTTTTCGTAAATGTAATTTTCCTGCCACGAAGATATGCGCTTCATTTTTCTCGTTAAACTTTCAGAATGTAATGGATTTGGTATAATCATTATGAAAACATAAGGTAGGTACTTACCGTGTTCATGTCCAGTTGTTCTTTGAGGATGGAACACTGGGCCTCAAGCTGGAACAAACGCGTGCGCCACATCATACAGTCCTCGTTGCTTGTTCTCACGAGAGAGGGAATAAGAGTCGCTTTGCCGGAATCTTTGGAGATATTCGAAGTACGACATTGTTGGACTACTAAAGGCAACATGTGCAACAGCAATGATGTCAGAGTCCAATGTGAAAATCTCGGATTCATTCTGGTGTTTCTGAATGGTGGCCGCATTGCGTCTGTGTTTTTCATTGCGTTAATCTACGGAACTGCGACCTAGGCTGACCTGAAAAAAGAGCTTGCTCTACTTGTTGATCCCAATTAAAAGCCTCAACTTTGTGTCGCATACAATTGACGTTCTGCAGTACATCGAATATTACAGCTGCCGATGCAGAGCAATCGATGAAGCCATTTGTATTTAAATGTTTCGAGAAATGATAAATACTTCCTAATAGAGGGAAAGCGAAATAAACAACGGCATAGTAATAAGGTTCATAAAATAACATGTTTAACGTTAGTCTGGCTGATTAAGCAGCATTCCACAGGCTCGAGTTATAGTGCTAAGGTTCAGATTAAACTTATTTGTCCAGTTTTATTATTAGAATTAATAATAACTTTATTGCTTATAGACTTGCATATTACAAATTTTAAGTATAGCCAACATCTATAATAATTTAAGAAAGTAGTTATTAAATAACCACATTACATTTATAAGAAATTCACTCACATATCTATTATAAACTATTAAAGATAAATTGATATTCAAATAACACTGGAAGACACACAATCAATTACAAACTAGTAATGAAAGCAAATTGAAAAATACAATGAAACATATAGTACACAATAACCCAGAGAAATATATAGAGGGAAGAAGACCTTCTTTGAAGGTTCACTGCTAACATAGCTTGGTATATATTATGAGTCTTATAACTCTATTTGTAATTTGAACACCTAGGTATTGAGACATGTTTGAACTACACAAAAATATGCCATTAAGCTGTTTTTATCAACTAATTTTTATAACACATTGTATAGCCTTGGTCGTCCTCAGTGGTGTAGTTATTACCATGTTAGGCACTAATTCTCAAGTCCGCCGGAGGGCGATGGATTTTTTTTCGAGCGTAAAAATCCTTAGCGTAGCTTACCTTGGAAGGGAAGTAAAGGCGGTGGTCTCGCGTCGTAGTGCATAATACTCTTTCCCCAAATTTTGCAATTATGTGGATTTATGCCCTCATGAATCATATGCCTTTTCAATGTTCTCAGTGAAGAAATCTCTTTTGGCAAATATCACATCCATGTGGTGTTTTGCCCTTATTAAGCAAACTATCTCATGACATAACTGTAAATGTTTTCTCACAAAGATTACACTGTGTGGCTTTTTGTTCTCATGAATCAAGTTATGGGTCTTAAAGGTTGACATGCAAGTAAAGCTCTTCCCACAATTATCACAGCTGAATGCTTTAGGTCCTGGTGAATAAGCATGTGTCTTTTTAAGTTTACCAAAAGGTACATCTCTTCTCACAAATATCACGCTTGTGAGATTTATTGTCCTCGTGAATCATGCATTTTCAACTGTGCTATACAAAGAAATGTTTTCTCATAAATATTATACTTAAGGGCCTTTTGTCCTCGTGCATCATATGATGCACCTTCAAGCTTGATAAGAAAGTAAAACTTTTATCACAAATATTACACTTATATGTCCTTTTTTCCTCTGAAACACAGCTCTTTTTTTCTACAGATGAATTCAAATGAGTACATTCAGGATTACCCTTTAGTTCGTTTGTATTCATCATACATCTGATTTAGCAAAGCTTTCATCAAAAACTGGTTCTGGAAATGCTTTGAAATGAAGAGCACATCATTAGTAATTGAAGTAATATGTACAGAAGCAAAATTATTATATAAGTTGAAGGATACTGGAAGACAAAAAGCGAATGTTTTTAAGTTTTTCACATATATATTATTCAGAATAAATTTCAGACTTCATCATAATATGCAACATAGAAATTATCTCCCTTAGCCCGTTCACTACTTATGGGTAGAATGGTTCTGCCAATTTGCAAAGCCTTCCACATATTATGGAAACAATGGTTCCGTCAAGCTCAATGCATGATTGAAAGTTGCTTGCTTACTGTATCTAGAAAATATTTTTAATTTTACATCTAATGGAACATGTGCTGTATATCAATAACAACTTACACCCTTGCAGGCTTTAATGCATTAGAGTTCATAGCAAACAAACTCAGTAAGGCATGTTTCATCCTGAGAAAAATCCGCAGTCTGCATGCAGGTAGGTACTGTGTATTTTATTACATAATCTTCCCTTACTCTTATGCCATGGTAAGCTGTTCTGGGGTAAGTCTAGTGAAGCCAAAACATAATTACAAGTAAAAGAAGTCATTCATTTAATTGTAAACATAAACAGTAGAACATGTTGCAGGCAGTTCTTCAAAAAACTAGGAATCCATTAACCTAAATGCATATTTTTGTATGTAAAATCCAACCAAGACCAGTTTAACTTGATATCCCTGGCTCAATCACAAAATATTATATGCAACAACAATAATCTTCATAGAAATGTGCACAATTCTAAACTTTTTGAACATAAGCTTTCTTTGTATATGCAGGTCTAATTATTTAAAACAAATCTTTTAAATGTCAACATTTTAAAATGAAAAGTTTCCTACTACAGCATTATTATACGCTAGGACAGGTTCAATGAAAAAATTGAACTGTTGATATTACATTATATTTATAGTAATGTTTCATTTTATTAATGTTTTTGATGTAGAGAATTTATTTATTATTTGTCTTGTTTTACTCTGTCCTTGATGGCAGCCCGTAAATACAGGGAGTTATTGTTTCAATTTCAATAAATAAATTAAAAATTATTATTGTACATGTGTTTTATATTCTCTTTAATGGACTATTAAATGTTATGGGCCTAAGTATGGATTATTTAAAGCCTAAGTTATAATCTGTAAATATTTTATAAGCTTTACATAATAATGTATTTTGTTCTTAAAGGAAAAAAATAGGTACTCCTGTAGGCTTTTTAAAAATCTGACTCACCTTAGCCTACTGTATATTTATACCCAATTTAAAGGGTGTAATGTTGAAGTTTATCTGAACTAACAAGAAGTAATTACACCAAGCTTTAGTAAGAATAGTTTGTAGAATGAGTAGTGTCTCATGCAAAGGCAACAACCTGATTTTTATGAAATTAAAACGAAGTCATTATTAACAGTGGAGTTATATGATAAGTATTAACACAAGTTAACTATTTAACATATGTGGAGTTCAGATGTTTTTAATAAATTGGTTAATACTTAACCTGATTTTTAATTATTTAATATAGGAAACTACATTTGCTTATGTACATAGTATAGTACTTGTTTCCTTGCAGTAAGGATGTAAAATTCATTGGAGCTATAAATTAAAAATTAATTTGAGTTTTATTTATGGATGCTCTTTAAATGCTGTGGTCCTTAGTGTCCCATTCTATATTGGGCGTGAAAGACCAGTAATTTTCCTCAGAGATCTTTTTATCAGGCTTGAGGTTCTTTTATGTGCTGTAAATCTGTGATACAGGACCACCTGCTTTACTTCCCTTCCAAAGGAAGTCGTGCTAAGGATTTCTAGGCCCGAAAAAATTGATTGCCCTCCGCTTGGTTTGAACTCTCGACCTCGGGATGTTGGAGCTATGAATGAGCTTTAATAACTTTATCTTTGACCACGGTTTTCACAAGATTACATTTTACTGAATACAGGGTGTAAATCTAGATAAATATTCAGTGTTGTTTTGAAATTATTGAAGCAACTTTCAAGTATTTTTAATAAACTAATTAAACATACACACACACACAATAAAAATATTCTACTTATTGTAATGCTGTAATTCTGCTTCCAAGCTATAAAAGCATGCACAAAAGTAATCTACTTCCATATTTTTAACTTAATACCCATTGGAATGCTCTTTTATAATTCAGTATAAATACCATGATTCTGAGGTAAACAAAATAAACTGTATTGTATTCATTACATGCACAGTACATAATCGTAAGTACACCACTAGATACATGCTGTGACATAAAATGAAACAAGCAATTGCATTATTAACCATTGCCTCAGAGAAATAAATGAAAAATAATAAACAGTGGTTTTCAGAATGTGATAAGCAATGGTGCATTTAAAAAGCACAATATTGGTGCACGCTGACATGAAATATGACAACAAAAACACTAATGTCTCCTAGTGATGTAGTTGCTATAAACACAAACAAAAATAAATTGTTTTCTACTTATGTAATGCAGAACAAGCAGAAGTTACAACACTCATCAGTAATTGTTGCCTTCAGAGATCCAAATAAAAGGATTTATACGTTCATCCATATAATCCAACATATTCAGAAGATCGAGTTTTTTCTCATTGAAAGTTCTTTTGTCTTTCATGAAACTGAACATTAATAATGTCATCAACTGATATTTCTTTTCTTAAAATATTGCGCTTTTCTCATTGTGCAGCCTTATTGAAACTGTTCTTAGTGAACACCATATAAGGATTCTTATGTGTTACTTTAATGATACAAGCAAGTGTAACGCAAAATTTTGCTGCATTAATCAGCTAGGTTGCAGCTGCAGCAATATCCGAAATTGGTCCTCTAACATCCTGATAACCTGAAAGAGTTGCTGGTAGTGAGTTTCTGTAATCATTTTCTCAACATCCTCAGGCACCATACATTTGGTATCTTTTTGTGCTTTTCTATAAATCCAAAAAAACCACACACACGCGTCCCCCCCTCATTACTATCAGCAATGTGTACTCCAGAATTATAGCAGGCAAGTTTTCGAGAGTAAAATATCTCTGCATGAGTAGGAGTGGGGATGAATATAACTTGTTGTTTATCTACTATAAGTGTGCTGGTATTACTGAGAATTTCAGCTGATGCAATGCTGCCCTGCTTCATGACAGCTTGTGCTTCCTCTCCCTTTCTCTGACATACTTCCAATGAATGTATACTACGCTGTACAGTGACAGGGATTGAACTTCTGGATAATATGGTTAAAGTGTCAAAGAGTTTGCATGCATCAGTTGCTGGTTGCTTGAATAAAACATCAGAAAAATTCTCCTTCAAAAATGTTGTGAAATACTTGTAATTTGACTGCTATAACTGAGTTACATTTCTTAAACGTTTTAAACAGCCTGTGTATGTTTAAATCTTAGAAGATTTGTTTCTTGTGTAATGGCTCTCGTGTTTAGGAATTGTATCTGTATATTATCTAATATCATTCCTGTTTGTGTCTGATTTTGATCTCACTCCTCCTCTTTCATCCCTGTACGCTACAGCTCCTTCTTTCTTCTGTTTAATCAGTGTGTCTAATTTCATCCATGATATTACAAATATGTTAATGAATGTTTTCTGACATATCTTAATATGGTAACATCTCCATTAGACACACTATATTGTACTGTTACTTGATGTCTGCTCTCTGCAACATTCATGTACTTTCCATTGTGACATCTTCTAAGAGAACCCACGTGAATGAAACTCATTTAGATATTGCCTTGGGTTTGTTCATTCTGTTTATACAAGTCGGGATGCATTTTATATTTCCTCACGGGAGAACATCTTGCATTGGAAATAGCAAGAACATGTGTTCTACAACGAAACAAAATATTGCATAAATTTCTATTTACAACACATGTTTATCAGAATACTGATATGTTTAATATTGAAATCAACATATAAAACCAATAAGCAAAGCTGTTATTATAGATTGTACTAACATAGGTGATGGCTTCTCCTTAGCTGGTATTCTGTTGTGTTTTCTTGTTGTATACGACAGTCCACTAACACATTTTGTATTCTGTTCCTATCTCTTAATATATTTCTTGCGTTTCATCATATCTGGTAACAAATTCCCCAATTCAACTTTCAGTTATACAAACATGCTTCAAGCACCAATATAAACAAACTGACTACTTGCTGGCTGTATACAACCACTCGTAAAGTACCAATGTAGCCGAAGTGGTTCCATGCTGGGAGTGAGCACATGGTATTTGCCACCTTTTGCTGTGCACAGGTCATGGTACTTATGGCCCATGTCACCTGGTGTGATTCTTACGAACTACTTCTCCCAGCCACTTTCATATGCGCTTGGTAAGATGAATTGGCATTGGTTTCTTTAATATTTTGATGTATATAACTCCAAATCGCCAATTTTGGTACTTACCACATTTGGCATCTCCAGTCCTCAATTTTGCTCCATAAAACTTTTGCATAGAAGCTGTCAATGAACCTCAAATCATTGTAATATTTAAGCACTTAAGTTAAACCTAATAAAAAAAATCAACACCAAATAGAACTACCAACATATCCTATACTGAAAACTATTGCTTCATTCATTCTACTTCACTTCAAAAATTTTGTTACAAATTGTCACCAATTAATGCAAGCTTTCTTGCATCCTAGTATTTTGGAAAATAGGGCATTATTTCACTTGTGGTAACCAGCACTAGTAGGAGCATTCTGTGTGTGTATGCATTTCCTATGACTATAAATATGACTATTATTGTTTTTATATGCTTTAAGGTAAACAAAAGTGCTTTCTATCAAGCACAATATAATATTTTGAAGTAAAATAACTTAAGTATAAATTTAATTCCATTTTTCACAATTCAGCAGTATTTCAAAGTTTAGCACTTTTATGTATATAGATTTGCTCCATATTGTGAATTCTGTGGGCATTCTTTACATTCTTATTTCTTGTTTTATGGTATATTGGTTTGACAGAAATTATGGAGTACTGCCAATTTATATATCTGCTTAAGTTTCAGATTATGTGTTTCTTCAACCTTGCTTTGACGTACCTTTTTCTTAACCAATTTACAGCTATGGGCTGTCTCCTCATTTATGATAGAATTATGATTTGTTATGGTGTGGACCTCTCCTAGCAGATGATAACGCTACCGACATTGAATTTATAGTATGATCCCATTTTATGTTATGCTCTTGATAGAGCTTATTAAGTTTGTGTTTGTAATATGAATCTACCATATCTTCTGCTATGATTATCTTTGAAATACCACTAGTTGATGAAATAGTTAAACTGACCTCAAGAAAACTAATAACTGCACAAACAATCCAAGTGTGACAGCTTCCTCTCTGAGGATGAGGGTGAAAATCCTCAAACAATGTCCATAGTTTTAAATCAAAGTAAATGAGACTTAAATGTCGAAATTCGACTCAGCCATGTTTTTCTCAAGTACTCAGGCAGGAATTATTATTTCAGATTATTTACACACCACTAACTTTGAGCTTTAAAAGTAAATCTTATTACATACATTTATAAAAATCTGATGTTACATTCACATGAGTTTCTCTATGTTTATTGTTTATTAGTAGGTATACAAATTATCCTTACGGAAGTTTATTTTTCTATCTACTTCATTTCAATTCAGATAAACCTTTACAAAAATACCTACATTATACATTTCATTAGAGTACAAACAGAACAGTGATAGTCAAATATTTACATACTGGATGCTATATCTGGTCTTAAACTTTCATATATTTCCATACAACTCCCAGAATCAACTGAAAATCGATGGCACTTAAAAAGTATGACAAATTATTGAGCAAATTGAACCATTAATAATGGATATCTTGGAAATGGATGATGCCACAAAAATGTATGAAATATATTGTGTTTTAAGGAGATCTACATTTTTTTGTGTAGTATATTTTTGTCTATCACTTAACGTTTACCAGTTATACTAGATTATATAAAATTCCTTCCGAGTGAAGAAGACTTCAAAGACTATTCCCAGAAAATTAATATACATCTTATTTGTCGTGGAATACATGTTATTTTAATCAAAATTGTTATAGCCATTTTTTAGAAAATAAAAAATTTTGAAAAATGTTACATGCAAAGGGTAGTTTGGGGTGAGGGTTTTCTTGAAAATCTTTGTGTTGTATATTTGAAGGTACTAAAACTAAATACCAAGTTTGGTATTTACCACTTTTCATTTTTCAGTTATGCTGTTGTGAGAAATAGCACTGTTATGTTTGTGAAAAGTTTTTTTTTTTTAAATTGAGCAATGAGACCTCCAATATCCTAAGGGTATGTAAGAGGGAAGACTTCTTTACTTTAATATACTGTCAGTATGAAGTATAATTCAACTTTTCACAAATTAAATTATTTTCTTTTCGCGCGCGTGTGCGTGTGTGTGTGTGTTTCTCCATATAATGGTATGACCCAGTTTTAGTATTGATGAAGTACCACTGCACAGTATGAGTACTATGGAAACACTAAACTTTTAAGAAGATTATTTAGTTTTGGTGGTAATATTCAGTATTCTATTGCTACTTCATTTATTACAAAACAAACAAGTTTGTTTATTCCATAGCCATATATACTGCCTTTGCACAGATTTTCTTTTGCAGCAGAGGAAGTAAAAACTGCCTCTTATATCCAATGCTTTATGTTAATACTTAATGTTTGAAGATATCACATGATAACCTTAAAGTATAGCATATTTGTTTGTGTTTAATGAGAAAACTAACTTGTAAATCTTGGATACAGCTTAAGGTCAGCACACCAAAACAAATGCAATATGGACATATGATGATCTAGAATCGAGAAAGATATTTTCGATTTGTTTATTTACATTGTAAAAACATAAAATTAGTTAAAACATATTATGGAATGTTACTAGCAAAAGCAGATTTAGGAAAACACTCTCACAAAGATCTCTTGCGAACAAGATCAAGCAAGAACACGTTGGTACAAGGGATTTGTACTTATAAAACTCAGTATATGTGTATAAAAGGATTTGCCTGTATTTAAACATATAGGTACTATAATTTAACATAAAATTAGCAAGCTCATTGTTCACTAAAGAGCAAACACTAATAATTTAGTCATGTATATTTAATTCAGATATTTAAGAGACTTATAAAGTACTGTTGATTTTTATATCATTTAAATAAAGAAGTTTAAAGATAATTTGTTGTTTTAAAGAGTAATAGAAGTTGATTGGTTTCTCATTAATAAATAATGAGAATTACTTGAAGCATCGTTATATACAATTTGAATTTTTATAAACAAAGAGATCATATAAACTCTCAACAACCTAAATCTTTGTCTAGAATAGTAGTCTATTATTGTGAATAAAAAAGAGAATATGACGTAAAGGAATTATTTTAATTTCATTAAATCTATTTAAATTAAGCCTTCTTCTACCCAGACTAATTAAGAGCCCTATTGTCACTATAGATTGACAGCAGCCATGGCAAATTATTTTAAACTGTTTTAAAATTATGAAATTTTTACTGTACTACCACTTATATTATAAATGTATTTTATGACAGTAACTTAATTTTTTTTAAAAAAAATATAAAACATATTTGCACATAGGCTTTAGTATAAACTGAGGTATGACGATGGAGCAACATGATGGACCTGGCAAGTAAAGTGGTTCATGGATGCAGCACAGAGAATGTCAACACAAATTAGGATTCCTTCAGCTCAGTCACATGCTTATCTCATGTGATACGGCTTGCTTGTTCGTTTTCCATTCTCTTTTACACTCCATTTACATCATGATGATGGATGGAATTTGCTTTAAGATGTATCAAAGAGACCAACTATCAGAAGAATTGTGTAGCTGTAACAGATTGTTGTTACCAACTCATGTGAAATGTATCAATAACAGTATGGTAGAAGCGAGTACAAAGCAATATCCAGCCATTTCTGCATGGCAATTGGCTACCACGCCATTGATTACGAAGACATATTGTAATTTCTATTTTGACTCTTATAATATCTCATACATGCACAATGGCCTGCAGTTTTCAATATGAATATTCCGGAGAAATATACTGTCTAGTAGTGTGAGAATATGTTAAGGATTCATGCTAGTTTTTCTCTGCTATTTGTCTGTACCTCTACAAGTTATAATTGTGGCAGTAATTTGTATCACAATAATGTAAATGCCAGAGTGATTGTAGTATAAATAAGCATTATTGTATGACATTGATTTGAGATGTTTGTTAATTATAAGCATTGTTAGGAAATAAGTTTACAGGCCTCACTGAAACTGACAATAGGAGCGGATAACAATGTGCGAGGGGGTGAGTTGAATTATAATTAGAAGAGACAAACAAATGCCATCAGATTGGCGCGTTTTTCTTAGAAATAGCAGGAATATTTTCCCTACAGCATTTGTGTTCCTAATTTTGATTGGATATAAAAATAGGCGCTAATGTTGGCGCGTTTTATTAACCAATAGCAACTCGGTTATAATCTTTAGGCATATCGGGGTGTGGGAGTATAAAAAGCTAAAGTTAGAGGCAGATTTCGTCAGTCCAACAGAAGCATTTGCGTGTAATACGTCGATCAGTTCAACATAAGTATTTGTGAGTTATACGTCGCGTAGTTCAACGGAAGCATACATAAAGTACACGTTATGCAATTCTACAGAATCTTGCGCGCCTTAAAGTTTGTTATAAATGTGAAACACGCGAATTAATAATGTGCAGTAAATAAGTGATTATAGTGATATTAGAAAATATAACAGTTTCAGTCTGGCGTGTATCAAGAGTCAATATGTGAACTTAATTAACAGTGACGGTAATAAAAGTGTAAAAACAAATTCTTTTAACAGTGTTATCTGTGAGTAACAAATCCTTTCTGTTTACACACCCTGTTCAAGAGATTTGGTTGACCGAGAAATAATAGCTAGCCGGAGGACAATGAACCCAACATTCAAAGTAGTAATACAATAACAGGCGCCCAGCAAAAGATAACACGAAGTGACCGCGACAAATTGGCTCCCATACGTGGTGCATATAAACATGAAGCATCTTCCAACTACTTCCAACAAATATCACATTCAAATTGGCTCCCAAACGTGGGGGTAAAAAATATTCCACTTCATAATACACCTAGTTGCATGGATTTCTGTAACTATAGGAAAATTCTTAAGTTAATTTCTCTACTACGTATAGTAAGTAGGGGAAGTATTGTATTCCACCCAAAAATTCGATACCGAGATTTCACCAGAAATACATGTTTTGAGACCCCCTGAATCCAAAAGAAGCATTTTTAGAAACATGTCCGTGTGTGTGTCTGTGAACAGCATAACTCAGAAACAAACAGTCGGATAAACACCAAACTTGGTATTTAGGTTCAGTATCTTCCAGAGATGCGACACGAAGGTTTTCAAGAAAGTTCCCCCACCCCAGAATACCCTTTACATGGAACATTTTTCGAAAATTTTAATTTTCTCAAAAATGGCTCTAACGATTTTGATTAAAATATCATATGTTTAAGATATTGTCATGAGAAATGAAATGTATATCTCGAATTTTCTGGGAATGTCTCCAAAAGTATTCTTCATTGTGAACGACTTTTGCGTAACTGGTAAACCATAAGAGATAGACAAAATTTTACTACACAAAATATGTAGATCCCGTTAAAATACACAGTTTATGTCATATACATTTTTTTATTGAGTGAACCATTTTCGAGATATTGTTTGTTATTCCCTTAAATTTTCCAATACTTATACTTTTTCTCAAATTCGTTATTCATTTTTTCTATGTCCAGGACATGCAAAGAGAATGGAATGCGCCACATAGCAACCAGCGCTTAAAATATTTGACTATCGCTTAAAACCTAACATATTCCCCTTGCATCTACAAGAAAATTAGCAATAAGATTAACATCCCTATATCTCGATTATCATGAAGTATATGGAGAATAAGAGTTTGTAAAGATAGTTTGTACAAGAGTAGAGAAAGTCATGTGAGTGTAACACATCAGATTTTTTTAAATTAATTTTGAAGATTTGGAAGCTAGTAACAGTGATGTGTCATAATTTAAAATAAAGAGAGTTGAAGGTTGTTACACTACATCACTAAAATGTTCTTACTTGAACGCATTTCGGGAGACTGCTTGCTCCCATCGTCAGCATGTTTTCAACTCAAGTCTTAATTTTTAATGTAAAACAGTGGTAAGTTATATGTTTAATTTTGTTTCTTTTTACTGAATGTATGTTGTTTATTGACAGCATGAAAGTTAAAGCTTTGGAATGTTTTCAACTTCAAGGAATTTGCAGTGTTACATACAATGTTGACAAGGAGAGAATGAGATAATGCAAGCAAAGCTACAAGAACCAATAGCTTACAGCTGAGAGAGTAAGTGGGGATGAGCACAAAATAGAGATGCAGATATTGGAGACTTACCTTGGCAAGTGAGCTGATAGCCATTTAAGTGTCCCATTCTGTAATAGCTAAAATAACGTCACAAAAAGCATTTATTGCTTACATGTACTATCATGGAAGGTGAATCATACTTGCCAACTTCCTGGGAAAAAAAAAACAAAAAAACATAAAACTTTTTCTCGAGTAAAGTATAAGTTTAAAGTAACATGGAGTTTAAAATGCAAAAAATGTGAAAAAGTTACCTGTAAAATAAATGGGAATGCAGTTTTATAAAAATCCCTGAAGACCTAGTAGTACTGCTTCCATTTGTCACATATGCTGAAATTCTTCTTGGTACCACAATAAGTGCATATTAAAGCAAAGAACACCACTTCCTAAGCTTTTAACAGATTGTCAGTCTATATTTTAAACTTCATAACATGAAATGTCTATAAACAAAACCTGTCATGCCATAGAATGCAAATAAGATAAATAATTTGTGAGAGGGAGTTGACTTTGCAATTAACATCATCCATACTAATTAATTTTGAAGATTTAGAAGCTAGTAACAGTGATGTGTCATAATTTAAAATAAAGAGTTAAGATTGTTACACTATATCATTAAAATGAACGCGTTTCGGGAGACGGTTTGATCCCATCGTCAGCATGTTTTCAACTTTTTATCAGGCTTGAGGTTCTTTTACGTGTCGTAAATCTACAACATGGGACCACCGGCTTTACTTCCCTTCTGAAGGAAGCCATGCTAAGGATTTTTATGCCTGAAAAAATCCATCGCCCTCCGCCAGGTTTGAACCCACAACCTTGGGAATTAGAGGCTAGCACGGTACTACTAGTCCACGGACGACGACACTGTTATTGTAATTATATTTGTAATTAAAATGAAGTAACACAAGCAATATTATTTAACGATTATTATAGTAAAGTGTGTTGTAAAAAATAAAGGATAACAATTCACAATGGAGAACTGAATTCAAGCTGCTTGCATATAAGTTAAGTAGTTCCCCCACTGCTCTATGGCAAGCATAGTGTGGAGGTGGCCCAATTCAGTGCCTTGTGGCTTTATTATAGTGTTAGCCAAAGCAACACACAGAAGTTGTGCACTGCATGCTCACTCCAAAGGACTTCTAAAAAATTTAACTGCTCAAGAGACCGGCCACTTTTAGTTTGACCAAGTGCAACCACGCACACAAATTTATATCTTGTAAGTTATAATTTATCTAATCTACAAGGACACTTGTCTATAAAATACTGTTTTACTACTACATTATAACTCAAAGTATTATACAAGCTTTTAAATACGAACAAAATATATTTATTTACAATTAATTTTATTGCAATTATTTAATAAAAACAGTATACAGAGCTGACAAAAGTACTATACAGTACAGGGCTAAATTGAAACCAAATATAACTGGAAGAATCCAGTCTAAATTATTACTACTTTAATTTATTCTAACTGAAATTCATAGCCTTAGTCATAAATCTTATGCAAACTAAATAATGGTAAATATTTCTTCTAAAAATCTACCTCATTTTTGTGTTGCAGCAAAAGATTACAAGAAAAAAAAAAGAGAAGAAAGCTGACTGATTTTGAATTTCTGTTGATATTCCTTCCATCCAAAAAGGCCCTTCTTTAAATTGTTTTTTGCTGTACATTTTATATTCGCTTTGTATATCAAGAGTTCTATCCTTCAAATTTATTGTAGCTTGGATGTAAAATCTTCTTCCTTTTGAAGACAAAAGTCTGAAACTATTGGCTGGTTTTTAGTTTCTGTTTTTGTCCATCTGCATACAGCATAATCATGCAGCTGTGATTTTCCATTTGAAAATCATAACTGTACACGTCAGCATTCTTAATCATGAAAAAATGTGAGAAAGAAATGCTTTTATCATTCTGTAAATCATCATCTGACCTCTCTTTTGATTTCTATCTTTGTATACATTTTATGATCAGCATTATATATAAGTGATATTTTTAATCTCCATTGTAATATCTGAGAGAGAAAAATGTTTATTATTTCTTAAGTCCACATAAAAGCATGAGACCTGCCTTTGGTATTGAGCTTCAAAATTTTTGTGGCATGCGATAATGCTGTCCAGCTTCATTACTAGACCTGCAGAGAGAGAGAGAGAGAAAAACAGAATTAATAGCTTTTATATGCAACATATGCAATTTACTAACAAATGCTAGAGTTGGTTTATTAAAAGCCAAGGCTAACCATTTAACCCTCTGCAGGCCCTATGCACCAAAGTACTTAAAATTTAAATGTTACCTGATGTCATAAATCTCTAGAATGTTGTTATATACGTGCACGTTTAACACTTGCATTGTGAAAAAGGAACAGCACCTAGATGAAGCCTGACATAGTGCAATCACTTAGTAAGCATTCTTGCACATGCATGTATATAAATAAGCACTAACCACTGACACAAGCACACATTCTTAGTGTCAAATAGAAGTTTCCTGGAAGCTCAGACATGCATTCTGTAAAGATCTAACAAATCCACCAATTTCACAAATTCTAGATGAAAGCAATAATAGCGATCTCATATCAATTTCATCTGAAGAAGAGGAGGAGGATGAAGACAACATATGCTGGACTTGTAAACAAGCGAAGATCTTGTATATATTACATTTTGTACTCATGGTATATATTGTGAACTCAATCACTGTGTATGACCTCACAAATTGACCAACATATGTAGCTCATGATGGCAGGCAACTGACCTGCATCAGCTTATAGGAACATTTACATCTTGCAAGCATGTAAGCAGGAAAAGAAGTTTGCCTACCGGAATTCATCCCCTAATCTTTTTCATCATTTAAGGAAAATCTCAGGTTGTGCAAAACTGTGTGCTTTGTGTAGTGAGAAAAGAAGAGCTCCATAGACAACTCATAAATGCAGTGTGGTGATCTGTTGTGTCGTGTAGGTGTTTTCTGAGTACCATTAGTAGCAAAATGTGCAAGTGCAAAATTATGTAAGTCAGCTAATACATGCCTTAAACATTTAACAATAAAATGGAAAAAGAATAAGGAATAAGGGAATAAGGAATATTTTATTTCATCATTATTACAATAATACAAATAAATCTTACATCTAAAACTTATGTCTAGTGCACCAGTTTTCTAGCCCCCATATTTAGCCCCTAGGCTGTATATATGGGATAAAGCTACTATACCATCTCTCCACTTTACAAACTATGCTCGTTCAGCTGTACCTTTCTTAAGCTCCTTATCCACTTATCCCTTGTGTTGCCTAAAAATGTCCCCATCATTTTAATTGTTTCTACTTTTGTGCTTCCCAACATTCTTAATGCTACTGCTTCTTTGTTTAACTTGTCCCATTTTTTATTCCATATAACCTCTCTCCACTTTTTAACCTTATCACATTCTATTAGACAATGAAAAGTACTACCCGATTCATCACACATAATACATCTCCCTGAACAATTATATCCATTCCTTTTTAAAAATATTACTCCTGTGCGCATCCACGCAAGACCTATTCTACCAAATTGATTACATATATCTACATACTTCTCCCTTCCTCAATTTCTTTTAACTGATTTATACAAGATCAATGATCTTTTATCCTCAGAACTAGCCCATATCTCTTGTTTCTCGATATCTTCCACCCTCAATCTCACTTCTTTCCAAAACCCACTGTTTGGAAAAAGAATTTAAGTTGTATTCTTTTTAATTTATTTCCTATAATTTTTGTTGTTGTTAAAGTGAAGACCTAGTTTCTTCTTTAGGTGATTGAATTTAAATACCCATTTAAAAAATGTAGTCTTCTTGGCCATACAGTAATGTTTTAAATGGAAGCAGCAAAGTTTAAACAGTTGTGCTTGAGTTTGTTTCATGAAAAGTCGTCCAAGGACAAAATCAATAAAATTTTCAGGTAATATTAGTGATCTTTTAGGACTGCTAGTATATGAAAGCACGTATTTATATAATGGTTGGTTTAAACATAAAGGCTGGTTTAACATAAACTTGGAATAAGAATGTGAAAGATAATTGAAAGCAAAAAGACTTAAGTTTGGTTTATAATACACCAGGAATAGAAACAGATGGCATGAAAACTTGATTATCTGCATTGTAATGTTACTTGCTTATGACTGACTAATTGCATTTTGTCACCTGCTTGCAATTCAGCCAACATAATGGAGGCTAAGCAACTTCAAAATTCAATGCAATGAACATTTTCTAAAAGCCATGTCATTACTACTTCTGATTGCTATTGTGAAAACGTCATCCTCATACCATTGTAGTAAGTTGTACATAAAGCCATTGCTCTATTCTGTTTGTTTGTGCAGCTGTGTTGTTTCCTGGCTTCCTTGAACCTACAATGAAAACGGTACTCACAATATGAATTAAATAAGCCATACTCAGGAACAGAGACAAAAGTTAAAACTTGACCAAGTCTCCCTTTTCATTGGTTGAGAATACTCATATTGTATTATAGGCATTTTAAGTTTGTCATTTCCGTTTAGAAATGAAGTTTGGGTATGGGACTGCACAACATAGGTTTTAATCTGGAAAATGTGTCGTTTTGTGTCACAGTGATTTTAGAACTCCATTAACCTATCTCTGCACTAATACCTGCAGGAAAAACGCCACTTTCATCTTCACTACTGCCACTTCAACACCAGCTTCAAAACTGGAAAACTCCCCATCATTATCCAAATCACTGTCACACGTCAAAAATTCCTCAATGTCCCCCGCAGTTATTTCAAAAGCTATAATACTACCTACACAAGCTAATTTACAAGCTATACCACTACTTGAAGCCATGTTTTGAACTGGGAGTAACAAGTTTGTAGTTCCTACTCGTGAGAATCTTGCACCACTAGTATTTAGCTGAAATCTAAATATTCTCAAATATACAAAAGCAAAACCTATGTGGTGTTTGGAACAGATTCTAGTAACAAATTGCATATTTATTAAAGCAACTGAAAACTGTATAACTGAGCACAACATTCTAAGCTAATTTTGACTAAAGAACTCAAATCATACTTAGTTTCAACCTTGTTTAAAGGCATAAGCATGTACATTTACAAACCTACTCTCTTGGCACAGGAAGTAGAATGCCTCTGTGTGCAGTTAGTTTGCATAAATGTAGAACATCCCATTCCAGGATTTATTATGTGCTGTATGCTAGGTCAACTACAAACAGAGAGCTCGAAAAGCAGAACTGAGTTGCCACTAATAGGTGCTTGCTTGCAATGCAAAACAAGAGATCTGCATCATGGTAGCATTCAAAAGGAAAAAGCAGGAACTCTTTTAGCTTCACAATTCCAAATCAAAGCCCACTCCGCCCCCCCCCAAAAAAAAACACACTCCAAAATTGAAATGTTCTTTGTCATTTGTAAATTAATACAGTACTACTTGCAAGTGGTGCATACAGCAATTTTGTTTCATTAAAATATGATAAAAAAACTTATCGCGGTAATCTGGCTCGTGTTATCTTATTTGCTGGGCGCTTGTTACTGTTTTATTATTTTAAAATTTGGGTTCTTTGTCCTCTGGCTACCTATTATTACTCAGTCAAGCAAGTATCTCTGAGTAAGGCGTGTAAACGGAAAGGAGTTGTTACTGAAAGATAACACTCATGAAATAATTTGTTTATACACTTTTATTGCCGTCACACTTAATTAATAATTCACATATTTAATCTTTATACACGCCTGACTGAAACTGTTATATTTCCGAATGTAATTACTGTCGTATTAGTTGCAGCGCACTTCACATTTTGTAACTAACTTTACAACGTGTACCTTGCAAGAGGTTCTTCCAAACTGTATGACGTGCACCTCACGAGAGATTCTTCAGAACTGCGCGACACATGCTTATGGCTCGAGAATATATACTCCTTCATCCCGAATTGCCTAAACATTATAATAGAGCTTCTATTGGTTACCAAATCGCGCCCACTTTAGCATGTTTTGTCAGCCAATCACTACTACTAACATATATACTCTAGGAAAGATATTCCCTCCATTTCTAAAGAAAGGCACGATACCCTGACATCATTTGTTTGTCTCTTCTTAGTAACAAACAACTCACCCCCCGGTTTATTGTTACCCACTTCTATTGTCAGTTTCAGTAAGGCCGTGTAAACTTATTTCCTAACAATGCTTATGGCCAACAAACATCTAAAATCCTGTACATACAATAATATTAATTTACACTACAATCACTCTGGCATTCACAGCATGTTATGATATAAAATACTGCCTCAAACTAACAGAGCACAAAGGTTTGCCCTCCAAAGCAGAGATTTAAACTGTGGGGCGATTTCTAATCTTTATGTGTTTATTGGGTATCTACAAACAGCCAGTGCAGGATTAAGGAAGACTACTGAATGCATATACATTTCATGAGGCACTTACATTTTAGTTTCTTCCATCTTTGATCCTTGTTTTTGTGTGACATGAACCAAGAGAGGCTTCTTAAATGGTCTGTCTCTCCCACCAAATCGTAACTGTCCAGATTCCTTTCTTCCACCAAAACCACCACCTGCAAAACAAATGTGGCGAGTCTCTTGGGATCAGCTTTTTACTGTTGCAAATGGTTTTCCACACTTACTGTAGGCTGGGAAAAATGTAGAAGGGTAATGAGATTTTAACAATGTGAAACATGTAATAAATATTACAAACATTAAAGTGGCATATACATATAAAAGCTTTAATATTCAAACTTTGTTCTGTTTGCTCTAAGATGTGTTCTCTAAACATCTGATGCAATTTCACATGACTTTCTCAAACATAACAAACTCTCACGTATCAGTTATATATTCACATTAAAGATGATTGTCCTAACCACATTATATTACAATATATTTTTGCCTTGGAATGATTTCAAATTAAGCAAGACATGCTTAGTTACAACATGCAGAAACAGTATTGTTGATTCACGGTAACGTGCTCTTGAGAATGGAAAGAAAGGAAGAATTGCTAACTTTCAGGCATGTTTGTTAGATGATACACTCATAGTTAGGAAAAATTTAAATATGCAACATGAAATATTTTGGAAATGGCTAATGCTAGGAAAACAGTTGTTTGACATGAACTGTTTATCTTAATGAGCACTACATTTTTTTTCTCTGGTAAACTTTGTATATCTCTTTTGGTTTCATACATACACAAATATTAATTAAATGAAAGTAACTAGCAGGTATTCACAGAAAATGAAAGGTTTAAATTTTATTTCATATATCAATATGTGAAACATGATATATAAATCAAAATCGCTAGAGATGCTTTTGAGAAAATAAAATAATAAAAATTTTTTCATGTAAAGAATAGTTTGGGAAAGGGTTTTTCTTGGGAATCTTCATATTGCTTGCTTGGAAGATGCTGGACCTAAATAATAAGTTTGGCATTTATCCAAATTTTCATCTTTGAGTTATACTATTATGTTACTTAGTTACAGAAATTTTCATATATATATATTCCCCCCCCCCCCCCCCCCCCCGATTTCATGGGTTCAAGCACGGCAGAGGGCAATGTATTTTTTCGGGCATAAAAAATCCTTAGCATGGCTTCCTGCAGAAGGGAAGTAGAGCCAGTGATCTCGTGTCGTAGATTTACGGCACGCAAAAGAACCTCAAGCTGATAAAGAGGCCTCTAAACAAAATTTCTGGTTTTTCATGCCCAATATAGAATGGGACACTAAGAACCATGAAGCTAAAGAGCATCCATAAATACAACTTACTTTAATTTAAACTGGTTTAAAACAAATAAGTTAGTTGTTAATGAAGCTATCAATTTGTAACATAAGAATTGTGGGACAAATGAGACACCTAATATTAACTAATTTTGAAGATTTACAAGCTAGTAACAGTGATGTGTCTTAATTTAAACCTAATATTAGTTTTGGATCTACAACATTGAACTTGAAATTTAAACCAAATTTCTATAAATTGACCATCACTTAAGCTGGAAGAAGTAGAACAAAAACTTGGCAGCCAAACTGAGGAAAATGATATTTGTATTCTTGGGTACTTAAAGACTTGAGTGTCAGTTAATGTTGTAATAACATGTTATTTTGCATACTTCCATTCCAAAATGTCATAGGCTTAACATTATGGGGAAAGCAAGTAAACAATGGTATAATATTCAAATTACAAAAAGTTGGTATAAAAAATATAGAAAGCTGCAGGGAACATTTCAGAATACTGAATATCTTACTGTTGAACTGTGTTTATATAAAGGAACTATTATTGCATATAAAGAGCAACCTGGGAAATTGAATTACAAAAGAAGTACATGATCACAATACACATAATAAACTGCATGTCAATTTTCATAAAATCACTGCATTTGAAAATCCTTTAAATTTATTGGAGTAAAATTGCACAATAAACTACCAACATATATAAAAAGAATCTACATAAAGTTTAAAAAAGAATCTACATAAAGTTTAAAAAAGAAATACACGCATTCTGACTGAATAACAACTTCTACTCAAAAAAATACAGGGAGCATTGTACAGAAAAGAAATAGAAGTATCTGCAAATCACACTGCCTAATAAAAATATTACGCTAAGCTTTCTTCTTCGCATTGCTGTAAAATGATAAAACTTCTCCAAGGCATATGCATTGGTCATGTATGCAAGAGAATGATGCTAAGACAGTGGGCAAATGAAATGGAATTGTAATACCATCATACTCTTTTGTTGCTTATACTTGGAACAGTTATTGCTTATAGTTATTGTTATCAAAACCATTCTTTTTTTGTATATACCTTGTACATATCTTAATGATTCCCTTATCATGTGTGTATGATCAGTGAAAGTTAAAATTTAATTCAAAGACAAAAGCAGAAGGCTTCAGATATGAGAATTAACACTATACCCTCATACTCACCAAGACGTCTTGGTTTCCAACCCGGAAGCAGTCTTTCACACTCATAGTCCACAAAGATCTTTCTTCCATCTATAGTCTTCCCATTAGCATATCTGTATGCCTCATCTGCTGCATCTTCAGACTCATACTCAATAAAAGCATACCCTTTGGAACGGCCAGTAACAATGTCACGAACAAGTCTACAATTCACTATTTTACCATAACGTGAGAACTCCTGCAACAACACAGTGTTCATAAAAAAAAATCAAACACTAACTTTAAAAAACAAAAATGTATGCTGTAAGTTATTACTAGGCCTTGCCATGATCAGCAACTACTGAGTATGCCAAAGAACTCAAATAAGTGAGTGTGTATTCTGAAGCTTATAATTCAGATATCAGATTAAGGCTAGTTCAAAACTGATGGGAAGCTTATCAGAGTACTGGACTGCTTTAACTTTGGCTTATTATATTCATGCTATAAATGGCTGTCTTCACACAGAAACTGTTCTAGCAGGCCATGAACTAAAACTGCTGCTAAACTGGTTCCGTTATAAGAAACACATTTTTGGTATAATTCCGTGCCCTCATATACAAGCGTATGTGACAGATGACGGTGTCACCTTTGCCCATGTGTTATGCCATATTATATTCAAAACAAATTGCATGCACAAGAGTAGCTTACCAGTAGGTTTTGTTTCAATAAGTCAACTTTCCCTATTAAAACGAATACTGAGAAATATATCAAAAACATAATATCAAAGCAAATGCTCTCTAAAGAACACATGATTTTATAGTTACATTAGCTGGATGTTTCTCAGATATTTATGCCTCCAAAGCACAATATCATCCCTATCTACAATGATATTAACATTATTTCATTACCCCATTTCTAACAGCAATGTATGAAGCTTGTTCGCTTAAAATGTGGTAAATCAGGGTCACTGTTGATAACACTTAATACTTTTTTTTTTTTATTGTCTGTGGCTCATTGTCGAACTTATTAGAACGAATTTCACACTTAACCAAGTCATCTACTTGTCCCAAAAGTTTGTTCTTCAGTTTGGTCACAATATGAATATGAGTGTCCATGTAAAATATGTGGTTGGCAAGGCGAAGGAAGTGATTGCTGCCTTGAGTCGCTTAATGCCTAATATTGGCGGTTCCAAGCGTGAAACAAGGAAAATCCTAGGTAGCGTGGTTAATTCTATTATTTTATATGGTGCACCCGTTTGGAAGACCTGCATGGATAAAGCAATATGTAGAAGGTGGGTGTAGCAAGTCCAGCGAAAGGTTGCACTACACATCTGTAGTGCCTACAGAACCACCTCCACGAGGGCTACACAAGTTCTAGCAGGAACCATACCTTTTCATCTCCTAGTTCAGGAATGCACATATGATCACATAAATACCTCCAGAGCCCAAAAACTGTTGGCCAGGGAGAAAACTATCAGACAGTGGCAGGTAGAATGGAACCAGGAAGAAAGGACGGCTCAGTGGACCAAGTGCTAATTTCCGAGATAACACCCTGGATATCTAAGAAGCATGGTTATCTGGATTATTAAGTGACACAATTTCTGACTGGCCACAGTCGTTTTAAATCTTATTTACATCGAATGGGATTGGCTAATGTGGACCTTTGTTCGTACTGTGCAAACAGACACTCCTGAACACACTGTTTTACATTGTTCATCAGTTATAAAAAATTAGGTCAGGTTGTAACATCGAACAACGTTATTATGATAATGCTGGAAACTAAGGAAAAGTGGCAAAATATTGCACAAATGATAACTTGTATCCTTAAGACTAAGGAGAAGGAAGAACGGGAGGTGCAACCCTGATAATGCGAATGGGTATGTGGACCATCTACAGCCTCTTCTTCTTGAAGTAATACTTCAAGGTAGTTCCAACAAGAAGTCGAATATAGCTTGCAGGGGTTTTTTTAGTTGGTGAGAATCCAGCTCACCCAATGGGTATCTTTCTAAGATTTTTCCCCTGCCTTCAAAAAAAAACTTGTCCCAAAACTGTTTTAGGTCTTTTCCTCGTTTTGGTGTTTTAACACCACCAACTTCTGTAAGTACTTTGTGAACAAGAACCACACTGGTGTACTGTCACTATTTTAACCAATTCATTCACTAGAATATCCAAATTATGCTCCTTTAACTTATGAAACCATTTACAACAATCTGTTTCTCGTCACTTTTTAACAGTTTATCCTTAGGGTGTATTTTATAATCATGAGCACTCATTTTTGCTATTACTAAATTTACACCAGCTGCAAGCTTGCCACCATATTCCTCATTGACATTCCATTGTTTTTCTTCCACCACAGCAACTGTGTATTTTTTGTGAATGGACATATTTGTATTTCCAAACAGTGGTAAAAATACAGCATATTGTAATACTACAATTAAATGTATTGATTAGCGTATTTAACAAGCAATAAAATTAAGAAAATATGTATCTATTTTCTCTCCTTAAGTTGAGTGCTTCGTTCTCAAACCAATGAGAGCATTCACTGCGGTCACATATGTGGAGCTGTTTCTCAGTATTGCTCAGACAAGTGTGTTTCTTATGACAAAAGGAGAATATATCTCTATTTTTGAGAGTTGCGGTTTGACATAAATGCTGCAGTTGAAAAAAAAATTGAATGTATCTGATCAATTGCTATGGTCACAGCCACAAATTTGCCAGTGTTACCAACACTGCATTAACACATGGTCATTCATTGCTTGTATTCACTCTTGGTGTTACACTCTAGCTTGCGCCTCTTGTTTTAGCTTGAGATGTTTGTTCACATGTAACAGAGCCTCATACCCTGAGAAAAGGGCTGCTAGCCATTATTTCCATTTCCTGTGTGTAATTTTATTCGTGTGTAACATTTTACAATCTGTAAATTATGAGGCAATAGGTTGACATTAGCAATCCATTTTCATAAAAAAGGTAACAACATGGTAGGTTGTAGCACATGTGATGTTTGATTTGATTTCTGTGTATTTTTCTTACTCACTAATTTTTTAACCTTATCATTTAATTTGCGTTAAAATGAAAAACTAAATCTGAAGATAGTTACGATTACCTATGGGCATTTTTTGTTTGTTAATCTGAACCTTTCTCAGTACTTCAAAATGATGCAAGAGAGGCTCCCCTGTAATTTTAGTTCTTGGTAGCATTCCGTAATAATATTGTTACTGAATTATTGTTTTGGTAACTATAATTAAAACATTAATTGTGGCCATTGTCTCTGCAAGTTTGTTTCATAATTATTGCATTGCAATGTATATATAGTCAGGTGAACATCAAGCTGTAGTTAAAAGTTCGGATGCTAATCTGTCAGATCCCAACTTTCAAAAATAGAAGTATAGGGATCTGTAACTGCAAGTTTGGAAATCAAAGCCAAAACAAAAACAGCATAGAAAAACAAACTTAAACGCATGCCATTTATTACAAACATATTAGGATAATGCTTTTACAACAGGAATCAGAAATAGTAACGATAATACCAGTAGTATAGCATAACAAATTTTGGATAGATGTTTTCTCTGAACACATGTATACCTAGTTGCACTGCTGCTGATGAATATGAGTCATTCCACGTCAAGTTGCACAAATCTCCACAAAATTCTGACCATCATGTCTCCAATTCACTTCAAATTTTGTCCATGGATTATAAAAACTAAGTGAATTAGGTTTTAAATTCTTATTTTTTTTAAAAATATTGTGCAATCCAACTTGTGAAAAGCAGCACACCTTTCTACCTTTAAATTAGAATATCTTACAGGCAATAAGTAATAAAATTATGTTATAAAGTGCAATAGAAAGCTTAATATGTAATCTTTTACTTAATATTTATTATAATAGATATAATTAACTATTTATGTCAATTTTGATACGGTAATTTGTATCATAAATTACTCAGATGTAATTAATGATAGTAATATGAATATGTATTTTTATGTGACATTGATTTCAGAGGTTTATTAATTGTAATTATTATTGGTAAATAATAATATACGGATTTATTTAAAGGTGAGTCGGAATTGTAACACTAACATCACTTAAGTTTACTCACTTAACATGTTTCGGGAAACCGTTGTTCCCATCCTCAGAAGGTTATCTCGACTGAGATATAACCTTCTGAGGATGGGAACAACGGTTTCCCGAAACATGTTAAGTGAGTAAACTTAAGTGATGTTAGTGTTACAATTCCGACTCACCTTTAAATAAATTCAATACACATCACTGTTTCTAGCTTCTTTTCATTACAATATCAACGTAATAATATACGGCTTTACTGAAACTGTCAACAATAACGCAATAATGCAGCAAGGGGGTGAGTTGTTTATCATTACCGGGAACCAGGAAGTTACGTAATGTTTCGCGCGTTTTTTCCGTTTAGAAGCTTCTAGAACATTTCCTAAAGCAATATGTATTCGTGGTTTTCATTGGATATTAAAATAGACGCTAATGTTGGCGCGTTTTATTAGCCAATAGCAGTTCATTTATAATCTTTAGGCGTATCTTGATGCAGGCCTATAAATAGTGTAGGTTCAAGGGAGCGTTCCCCCCAGTTCTACAAAATTCTCAGTACTCTCCACGTCGGTCTCTCAGTTCATTTATTTCGCCAAGTTACGCGCAGCAGAATTACGAGAATCTAAATTATTATAAAGTTAATTCTACACAAAGTTGAAGTATGCAAGTTAAAAGTGATAAGTAAGAAGTTATTAAAAACAGTTTCAGTTTGGCGAGTATCCAGATTCATATGTAAAAAGTGTTAGTGAACGTGTTCGACAATAAAAGTTATAAAACCAATTTCTTCATCAGTATCATTTCTGGATAAAAGATTCCTTTCCGATTCACACCCTGCAAGAGATACAAGTTCTACCAAGATAAGATGATAGCTAGCCGGAGGACAATATACATAACCTTAAATTCTTTCAGAAACTAATTGATACAAATTGCTACGCCAGAGGGAGCTACGAACCAAACAAGGAGTGACGTCACAAGATGGCAACGCGTGAAGTAAAAACACATATTTGCTCTCGCAAATTGGCTTCCAAACGCGGAGCTACAATTAATGTTAAATAATTACAACATTAATACCGCACCATATTGGCGCCCAACGTGGGGCGAAGTGACCAGGAAAGGATCAGCCTAATTAGGACGTGGAATGAAAGCAGCAGTAAAATGATCTACAAGACGCAGATTCCAGAAACAAAAGGAACGACAGACTACATGGATAATTGGACATCGTAATTCCGAGACTACAAGGCAACAGGGTAATTCAACAACAAAAACATCGAGACGTAGATTCATCACAACACAACGCAGAAGCGACATACAAATCTAGGAGAATGGGGCAGAACGCTGGACATCAAAGTAACAGCAACGGACAGCATCAATAAGGTTAGAGTATCTTAATTTTTTTTTTTAGAAAAAAAAAAAGGATAAATAAATGTTAATGAGGAGTGGTAGGATTAAAAAAACAATGGCTACCAATAATACAGAAGAAATAATTATGGAGGGAGATAATGTAACAGTTAGTTGTAATTCAATACAGGTTACAGGAAATAGCCCAGACTTTTTAGGATTTGAAGATGAAAATGTTAGTGTAGAAAGTGAGAATAGAATAGCAGGAAATGTTAATCTTGATACTATTATGATTATGGAAATGCTGAGAAATATGAGAGCAGATATGAAAAAGACTAATGAGAATATGGAAGAATTAAGGGAAGATCTTAGTAAGAAAATAGATCAAAACAAGGAAGATCTTAGTAAGAAAATAGATCAAAACAGGGAAGATATGCAAAAGAATAATAGGGAATTAAGAGAAGATATTGATAGGAGTTTAGAACAAAAACTAGATCAGAATAAGAGAGAATTGAGGGAAAATATTGATAAAAGCTTAGAACAAAACAGGGAAGAAATTGAAAAGAAATTCATGGAGCTAGATAGTAGTATGATTAGAATGAAAAATGAAAATCAAGAAATGATAGCAAATGAAATAGGTGAAGTTTCAAAGAAAATGTTAGACATGAGCAGGGAAATATCTAACCAAAAAAGTGAGGTTAATAATAAAATAGAGCATGTTAATGTAAAATGTACAGAGCTAGGTAGCCGAATGAGTAGCATTTCAAGTGAGTTAAAAGAGATGATGGAGGCTACAAATGCAGATTTAATACAGGTGCAAGTTAATTTCAGAGGGGAAATATCTAAAATTCAGAAGGAGTCAGAAAAACAGAGAAATAAATTGTCTGATGAAGTTAAAGATTTGTCTAAAGATTTGAATCAAAAGCTAACTTCTGAAATTAACAAACACCAAACTGTTCAAAATGAGAATAATAAAAAATTGGAACAGACAATAGAAAATCTGCAGGGTACTGTAAATAGATTAGAATTGAATTCAAGGGCAAATATATGTGATGTACATGTGTCAGATGTACAAAATAATGATAGAGGTAGTTCCTCAGGTATGACAAATAATGTGAGTGATGCGGCAGCTTCATCTATAGCTAATGCTGAAACTCAGAGTGCACAAGTTACCCTAGAGAATTTAAATATGGGAATAGGGAATTTGCAAAATTACAATCATTTCTTAAGTGATTTTCCACTTCCAAAATTTAATGAAAACTCCAGTCCAGTACAGTTCATTGCAGAATTATCAGAGTATTTTCAAATTAAAAAGATACCTGAAGCATTGAAAATGATAGTTGTCAAAAGATGTTTGGACCAGAAAACCTTAGATTGGTTACAAATGGTATCAGGGGGTGAAATTTCATATGAATCCTTTAAGAGATTATTCATGAACAGATTTTGGAATGTTACGGTACAGCAAAGAATACGAGCAATGCTTAGTCATGGTCAATTTAATCCACGAGAGGGAATATCGATGACTGATTACTTACTAAAACATGCAAGTCAGGTTAGAAACTTGTCACCTCCAATCAGTGAGGAAGATTTTGTGAGTTTGCTCGCAAGGCATTATCCTATAAGGATACAAAATTACTTATTAATTGCAAAACCACGGAACATCTATGAGATGACAGAATTAATAACAGCTTTGGAACAACAGGAAGAAGATATGTCTCGGGAGTGGGAACATAGATTTTTAGATGTACGAGATAGAAGAAATTACCAAGGTAGTTATCAACAAATAAGAGGACAAGACAGACATCATGAAATTAATACCAGACAATGGTATCAATCATACGTTCCACAATTTGAAAGATCAAGGATAGATAGAAGACCAGGCCGGCAGGAACAAATAAATTATGTCAGGACAGAAAGATTGCCTGAAAGAGGGCAAAACTATGGAAGGAGGTACATTAGACAGAGGGGAAATTTCACTCACTGGAGGGAAAATAATAACCGAGAAAGATCTGAGGAACGGCAAGAAAATTACGTGCCAAGGGGACAAAATGTCAGAAATCGAGGATTTCGAACTCGAGGAAGGGGAACTCAAAACAATGGTGGCGACACTGAGATAGATTTAGCGCCTGTTAGGAATGGCAGTCCCGTACGTGAACATGGAAATAACCAGGAAAACTGTTAACAGACTCCTGTGCAGTAGGTTCTCAGGACGTCTTTAATAATTCAGTATCCATTACCAATACAAATCATACACCTACACATACACCCTGTAATAAGATTACAGCAACAAAAGATACGGGAGAAAATTTTGAGTCACCTCATGTTAGAATGGAAATTGCAAAGAAAGAAATCATTGCAACTATAGATTCTGGTTCATCAGCTTCAATTTGCTCACGGAAATTTTACATAAATTTGATTAATGAAGGTAACAAGATTATGGCTCTTCCCACTAGTAATTTAGTTTGTCGTGTTGCAATTGGAAGAACTACACAGGTCATAAAAACACAAGCTCTACTTAGCATACTTATTGGCGGAGAGAATTTTGAGGTTATGTTTCTAATTGTAAACCATCTGATTTGTGACATAATTATAGGATGTGACTTCCTACATGAATATGAAGCATGTATAGATTTTAAACATGAAGAGTTAAAAATAACAAAAGAAGATAGAGAAATAAGGGTACCATTTATAAAAGAAAAAGTTTCTGTAATCGAGATGACAAAGGATGAGAAAAATATTTGTGACCAAGAGTTTTTTGTGCAAATAACAGAAACTGATAGAAATAGTCAGATAAAGCAGATAGTCACAGAATATGAAGGGAATACCACGCCATATTTTCAACAGCTAGCAGAAATGCCAGAGAAAGTAGAGGAATTTACAATCCAAACAAAAGACGACCATGTGAGCGAGACAAACAACAGCAGGAAAGAGAAGAGAAATGAGGAAATAATACACAAGTGTGAAGAAGCTTATAATCTTACGATAATGCAAAAACAAATCCTTCATGATGTTTTGATGAACAATAGTTCAGTATTTAGTAATATCCCAGGCAGATGTAATGTATATCAGCATACATTTCAAGTAGAAGACGTACCACCATATAGGCACAAGTATGACAATTTACCTATAAGTCTTCGAGACAAAGCTAGACAATTAATAAATAGCATGTTAGAAAATGGGATTATTGAGCAAAGTAATTCTCAATACATAAATTCAATCTGCTGGAGTATTAAACGAGATGGTAGTTTGAGATTAACTTTAGACGGTAGATATGTCAACAAGTATATGAAACCAGATCATTTTCAAAGTGAGGGAATTGAACAACTAATTACAAAACTTTCAAGAGGGAGATTTCTGACATCCATTGACCTCACTGCATCATATTGGCAAGTGGAATTAGATCCGCAAGTGCGTGATTACACTTCATTTCAGTACTCAGGGATCCAGTATCGCTTTTGTGTAAATCCTTTTGGTTTAAAAAACTCAGGAAGTGGATTTTTGAGAGCCATTCACAGTATCTTTGGAAATTCTGCAGATGACTTTTTAATAAAGTATATTGACGACTTCTTAATCATTAGTCAAACATTTGAAGAACACATGAATAATGTCCATTATGTGTTAAATAAACTACAATAACATGGTATGACTGTGAACATACTAAAATCAAAATTTTGTGTCAAGGAAATAAATTTTCTGGGTTATGTAGTGGATGAACGAGGTATAAGACCTGATCAGAAAAGAATAGAAGCAATAATGAGAATTCCGTCACCCAGGAACGTAAAACAAATTAGACGTCTCTTAGGGGTATTGAACTTTCAGAGTAAGTTCGTACCAAGATATTCGGCTGAAATCGAACCACTGCGGCAGCTACTCCGAAAGAACAATAAGTGGAGATGGACAGAGGATCATCAAAAATGTTTTGAGAGAGTAAAGGAACTCTTTGCTAAGTCCATATTACTTGAGAGGCCCAGAGAAGATTTGGAATATGAGATTTATGTCGACGCATCAATGCAAGGATACGCCGGAATTTTAGGACAGCGAGACATCAACAATGACTTTCACGTCATTAGTACAGCTTCTAGAGGACTTGCAAATATTGAGCGAAATTCTTCAGTGACTCAGTTAGAAATTGGAGCACTATATTTCTCATTAATTTGTTTTAAAACCTATATATATCAGCAAAAGGTGAAAGTGTATTCAGACCACATCAGCTTAACTTTCATACAACGGTGTAGATTATGTAGTGGAAAACTTGCTAGATATATTCATGCAATATCTGCATTCGATATTGAGATTATCCACATTCCTGGCAAAAATAATACCTTCAGTGATTTGCTGTCAAGATTGAACTACAACCCACAAATTCCCGAAAATATTGACAGGCCTAGAAATGAAGTCAAAATATTGACAATTGAAATTCCTTTAAGCAAAGAAATGATTAGAAAATTGAAAAATATGGGGGAAATTCAAAATGAGGATGCAAAATTATTTGAACTTAAAGGAAATGCACCATTGATTGAGGAGGCAAAGAAAGAAATTATAGCAATTCGAGATGGGACATTATACAAAAAGCATGGAAAAGAAATGCCTAGTTGGAAGGTAATGGTTCCGAAAAGCATGGAAAAGGAACTAATTAAGAATTTTCATGAAGGGTTAGCACACTCAGGGACGGACCGAACAACTTCTATGATTTTAGAGAATTTATACATATCCAAATTGCGTCAAAAAGTTCGGAAATTTATATCGTGCTGCAACCTGTGTCAGAAGGCAAAGCAAATAAATGCAGCATATGCATTTGAAACTAATTCGGTTATAAGGGATAAGCCGAGATGTGTAATTAGTATTGATATTCATGGTCCGATGCCTCCAAGTCAATTTGGAAATAAATATATATTTGTCTGTTATGATATATTCAGCAAATATGTAAGAATTTACCCTTTGAGAAAACCTACAAGTTTAGCATGTTTGAATAGACTACTTAAGTCATATGTGATAGAAGAAGGACCTATTCAATCTGTATTGAGCGATAATGCTTCGTACTTCACAGGAAAAAAATTTATGGATGGACTGAAAGAAAATGGCATTAAACAATATTTTTCGTCAAGATACAGACCAAACTCCAACCCAGTGGAGAGGGAAATTAAGGAAATTTCAAATTATTTAAGGGTGTTATGTCATCGAAAACACACCCAATGGTATGGATACGTGAACTTTGTTCAGAACCTACTAAATGAAACCATAAACAATGTGACAGGATACAAACCATGTGAACTTAAGTTGGGAAAGAAGATCAATACAATGTGTAAAAAAATTCCAGAAGCCATTCCAGATGCGCATTCGATACCACCAACAGAAGAAGAGATGTTCCGAAAAGCATTCGAGAGGATGAAGAAAAAAGCCATAAAAAGAAAAATTAAACATGAAGAAAAGAAGAGAAAGGAATGGAGGATCAAAATAGGAGATTTAGTTTTGGTTAAAACCAAGAAATTATCGGATAAAGAAAATAAACTTTATTGGCGAATGTTTCTCAAATACCATGGACCATATGAAGTTGTTGAAGTGTATGGAACTAACACATATGAGTTATGTAATCCAACAACTCGAAAAAGCATAGGAAAGTTCCATATTGAGATGCTTAAACCATACAACCATGAAGATCATGGTGAAATAAAAGACAAAGATGATAAATAGTAAATGCTGGATAGTTAAAGGCGAAATGCAGAGCAATGTATTGGAACGTAAGAGGGTTAAATAAAAATGTACGTCATGTGAATGGAGAAATAAATTGTGGTCATGACTAACTGTTTGAGAGGAAAATAACATTTTATTAGTAACTGAACATGTGAAATAAAGCATGATGTTATATTAAAGTAAAGTACATAAATACTATTACAAGAGTATTGTTAAGATAAAGTACAAAATCACAAAAATTGGTAAATAATAAAAAAAAAAAAAAAAAAAAAAAAAAAAAAAAAAAAAAAAAAAACAAATACTTATGTAGCAAACAGAACATGTGAAACATTGTTTAGATTTAAGAGATGTAAATATTTGTGTAGAGGGTGAATATTTTGGTAAATATGTATAATGATTACAAAAATCTTAAATGTATAAATTTTTGTCAACAACTTAAAGTAAACAATTTGGTAGCAGTAATTAAATAATTTAGGGTAAAGTATTTGCTATAAAAAAATTGTGATGTCAGATGAATATCTAAATTAATTAAACCAGAGCCAGTAAGTAGTGGCGAGATAAAACATATGTCGTGTGTTAAATGCGTGTGAAGTGTTAAGTGAAAGTGATAACGTGTGTTCCAAGATTTAGGAGACTAAAAACACAATTTTAAAATTTCTAAACAAGTTATAAATATTTATAATTATGTTTCTAGTGGGGCATATGATACGGTAATTTGTATCATAAATTACTCAGATGTAATTAATGATAGTAATATGAATATGTATTTTTATGTGACATTGATTTCAGAGGTTTATTAATTGTAATTATTATTGGTAAATAATAATATACGGCTTTACTGAAACTGTCAACAATAACGCAATAATGCAGCAAGGGGGTGAGTTGTTTATCATTACCGGGAACCAGGAAGTTACGTAATGTTTCGCGCGTTTTTTCCATTTAGAAGCTTCTAGAACATTTCCTAAAGCAATATGTATTCATGGTTTTCATTGGATATTAAAATAGACGCTAATGTTGGCGCGTTTTATTAGCCAATAGCAGTTCATTTATAATCTTTAGGCGTATCTTGATGCAGGCCTATAAATAGTGTAGGTTCAAGGGAGCGTTCCCCCCAGTTCTACAAAATTCTCAGTACTCTCCACGTCGGTCTCTCAGTTCATTTATTTCGCCAAGTTACGCGCAGCAGAATTACGAGAATCTAAATTATTATAAAGTTAATTCTACACAAAGTTGAAGTATGCAAGTTAAAAGTGATAAGTAAGAAGTTATTAAAAACAGTTTCAGTTTGGCGATTATCCAGATTCATATGTAAAAAGTGTTAGTGAACGTGTTCGACAATAAAAGTTATAAAACCAATTTCTTCATCAGTATCATTTCTGGATAAAAGATTCCTTTCCGATTCACACCCTGCAAGAGATACAAGTTCTACCAAGATAAGATGATAGCTAGCCGGAGGACAATATACATAACCTTAAATTCTTTCAGAAACTAATTGATACAAATTGCTACGCCAGAGGGAGCTACGAACCAAACAAGGAGTGACGTCACAAGATGGCAACGCGTGAAGTAAAAACACATATTTGCTCTCGCAAATTGGCTTCCAAACGCGGAGCTACAATTAATGTTAAATAATTACAACATTAATACCGCACCAATTTTTAAAATCCAAACATTTAAAAACTGTAAATCCCTATTAACCACTAAGTTTAAATTTCTATAAAAATTATAAATAAATTCCTTGTAGTTTTTCATATATATTTTACATAAAACAAAGATGGGATCCTGTACGGTTAATTTTAAATAAAATCATTTAGAAAGTGATGCATTGCGGGATTCCAGCACAGCACGGCATGGCTGGAAATTACTGGTGGTGGTGGCGGCAGTGATAGTAGTATATCACTGGATGCCTTGTCAACTGTTCACCACACTTTAGTTGCACTAGTTTGTTCACAATTAACTTAAATTTGGCACACAGATGAGTAACATTCGAACTTTCAATCTTATCCTATGGGAGGCAAATTAACTACAATTTAAATGTGCACTCCCCCCTCCTTCAGGCTCAAGTGAATACCATCTGATTATTATTGAATTATTGATTGTTGGAATAAATGAATTTAGCTCTAAGGTACCAGGGACCTCTTTCACATTGCTGTATCTTGCCTTAAAATAGTCACTATGTTCAAAATCATTTCTGGATTATTCACGGTATTGGCACTTTGTAGCACACAAACACTGTTATCAGTGGGTGGTACTTTGGTTCCCCCCCTCCCCCGACATGCATCACATAGTTTTAGGTCTGGTGGCAAAGTTAAATTTTCCATTTTTAAGTTTGTAAGCATATTGTGGGTAGCTAAGCCTAATGATTTCTGCTTTGTGTTATGCTTGGAAACATTAAGTGGTTTGAAGCAGTAGTCATAGCTACGTTTCTTCAGCTTACTCAGTATGCACTTTCAGAAATCACAGAGCTAAGAATGAACTTCTAACGCAAAAAGTTGAATACAAAGTAACATTGAAAATGAAACAGCAGAGAGAGGCTGTATAGAATATCAGATGCCAGTTGCTAAGTTACACCAAACACCGGAAGTGATAGCCTATCATATTCATACTGTGTAACGCATCGGCCAGCATGGCGTACTGCTACAATGTAAAGCTCTCAGTCAGCAGTCTATGTTCTAAAACCCTACGTGCCAACACAAATAAACTGTTTAAAAGTGTACTTCTAAGGAAGATCCCATCCTGATATTAACAGATTTAAGACAAATACATCACAGATTCCTCCTGTATTTTTTCCAGATTTTAATATTAGGGGATTTAATATGATATTGTGGTTTAAAATATTTGTACTTAAAAAAGTGATTTTTTTTAATTCCGAAAAAATAGTATTTTATATAAGGAAAACCACAATATTTTTATCTGCAAAACGATGTATTGTTCTTATCCCCGACCATTTTGTATTCCGAGAGTAAATTACTTTTATGTAACATTATGCGCATATAAGAAAAATGTTAAGTTGTAAATTCTAAAATAATTTTATGTTCCACAAAATATAAAATGTGTTGATTTATTTTGTGTGGAACAGGTAAACTAAAATTCTGAAAATTCAGAGAAAGTGGTGTTTTATGCGTGTTTGGTTTGATGTGGAATGACTCATATCCTCAATTAATACCTCACTTTTTGACTTTCATTGCTTGCCTGAGAGGGGTTTCAGACAAATAATGAACAATCTGATTTCTTTCTAATATATAAAGCATTATACATTTTAAGTATGAATTTCTGTTATGGTGTGCTTCATAGCTTCAGAGTCTTTTACTGACTCTCCATGGCTCTTCACTCTTTTCTTAGGACTACAACATGCAACCCTTCTGTACTTTAAGTAATAATTACCTAGGAATTTTGTGGTCACCTTTACATCTTTCTGAGAAAGACCTAGGACAGGTTGATATATTTTAGGTTTTAAACAAGCCACTTTTTATTTGATGGTTCATTTTGGTAATAGATGTTTCATTAAAACACAATGGAGTAAAAAGTTCTACAGTCCATATTAAATTCACGAGAACATGCTATATTTAATTGTATTAATATACACTTTAAGAGGCATAGATACACTAACAAATCTACCAAAAAGACTAACAAACACAGATGAAAGATAACAGTGTGTCAGTGAATGTGCCATTATTGCACGATTGTCAACTTTAGACATGTATACCCTTGCCAGTCAAAGACTAGCAACAAACGTGAGGAGTGGGGTAAAGAGAGGATACACAATAGCACTCTCAGCACACTGAAGATAGACATAATATGACAAGGTATCCATCCAAGGAGTGCTGAAGCTGGCTGTGGAAGGAAAGTAAAGGTGGAACTGAAACATATTATTGTTGCTTTGCTTTATCACAATCAAAATGTACACATAAGAAATGTCTGAGATGGACAACTTAGTGTAAGAGACTGAGTATATATTTCAATATATAAAATCAGCTAAAAGAATGTCTCAAAATTTATGGTAGACACTACCTTGTCTCATCTGATACTCTACTTCCTGAGGTCGCAGGTTCAAACCTGGCGGAGGGCAATGGATTTTTTTGGTGTAGAAATCCTTAGCATGGCTTCCTTTGGAAGGGAAGTAAAGCTGGTGGTCCCATGTCGTAGATTTACGGCACATAAAAGAACCTCAAGGCTGATAAAGAAGCCTCTGAGCAATATTACGGTTCACGCCCAATAGAGAATGGGACACTAAGGACCATAGCAGCTAAAGAGGGTCCATAAATAAAAAACTTGATTTAATTTGATACTCCACCGAATGCTATGTTTATAAAATGTTCTTTGTGTCAAATTCTGCAGTTGCATTATGTTTGCTGAATTGCAAACACATGAGTAACTCTCGTTGATCAGTCACAAATGAATACTTCCAAGCCTGCTACTGTAGAGATACTTAAAGTAAAATTAAAAAAAAAATCTTAATTATACTATTTGTAATTTCTAACTTAATAATTTGTAATTTTAATTCAGTAATTGTGATTACAACATTATGTATATGATTTTATGGATGAATAAATTACTTGACTTGACTCTCCCCTATAATGAAGAAAGGATGCACAATAAGCATTGATTAAGCTATGATTGAGAATGTAACGGGATACTTTAAAGTTGACCAACTTTTCCAATTGCATTCCCAAGCTCTGGAAAGTTTCTCGTTGATTGTGCATGCTCACATTTGAAAATAAGTATTTTACATATTTTCCCAGTCTACTTCCTGTTTCCGTTTCTGTGTAATTCTGCAACAGGCTTTACCTGCTGATTTAGTTGTAAATGAGCTGCAGTGAATCACTGGGTCCTGTGATTTTGCTTTAACTCAGAATCAATATTGTCAAAACACTATAACTCAAGTATCCCCAATAAATAAGTTTAGGCAGAGTATAGGCCACTAGGCTCTAGCAAGCAGCTGGGAACCACTGGATCCTGTGATGTCTAGTTTAAGCCAAGTTTATATCTATGTTAGTTTTAAATTCATGCCTTCATTCTGGTAGCATTTCTAGAGAACTGCTGTACTGTTACACTGTATAACAATGGTTGTTGCTTTGAAAAATTTATGAGGTATCTTCAGTAAAGTACATTGTAAAATGCCTTTTTTTCTATTGAGGGTTCTAAACTCTGATACGTTTACTAAGCGACACCCTTCCTTGCATCTTAAGTAAGAAAACATATAGAAAGTTTTAAGGAGGAATATTATATAAATTAGTGTTAGCAGGATTCTCCACACATGTTAATAAAGCAAGAATGGCATAATCAATACGAAACGAATTGAAGTATGATACTGATACACTACTCACATGCAATATCGTATCCGTGTTGGTTTTGCGATCAAGTCTTGCGACGAATATGGTGAGGTTAGGGTTACTTTTTATTTTCTTATCTGGTTTATATTCAGAATTTATAGCTCTAACCACGGCTCTGTCGTGAGGCTCAACATCTGTACCATCTATGCTACCGGCCTTTAAAGGATCATAAACCGTGGCAAAAGGTGACCACTGCATACCGGCAACTTCCAACTTGAAATTCAGAACTAATCTTTCTTCAGGTTTAAGGCTGGATCACAACCGCCCAAGAACGGGAAGCAATGTAGCATGCAGCATTTTGGTTGACAACAGAAGGGTGACGGTACTGTGGGGTGACGACTGTCACGAGTTCACGACTGAGTGCATATCGATGATCGTCTCGATCACAAAGTGAAAGTCGATTTTGCGCATTGGGATTTCATTTGTTTTCATCTGACCAATTATATTTTTTCACCTATTTTCAATTTAGCCAACGTCTAAATTCGATAGAGTGAACATTATCTAAATGCATATCCATTACACTTTACATTTCCGATCCCTCTAGTTATAACAAGTTTATGAACCTTTATTTAAAGTTATACATTACAGTTGTTTATTGTGCTTTGTTAATTTCGACCTTTTTTTTTCTGTTCTTTGTAGCTTTTGCCATTGTTTTTGAGGCAATACCAGTTTTGAGTTGCACATAAAAATACTACAGATGAACTTTTTTCTAGAACAACCAACGCTTAATGAATCTGCAGTTGTCAGGTTATGAGGTTAGGAAGCACCACAGATTAACGGAAGCGCATATAATTTCTTCGTTTCGTGTTCCCAACTTGCGACTATAGATAGCACTAGCGGCTGCTTCACTTCACGGGTGCCTAGAGTGAATATTCTAAATATGCAAAAGATGTATGATGGATCTACTTTGCCGTGCTCCGGAATGAGAAAATTTAAAACTTGAGCAATCTTTTCTCATTCCAGGGAAGGTTTTTGTTACTGTTCTTGTTGGTTGTGAACGTTGTGAACCAGCCTTTACTTTGAGAATATCATTTTCATAAAAACTTGGGTAATCCTTACAAGTTTTACTAGATAATTACAAACATTCCTATAATCGTCTCTACAAACTAAATGATAATGCAATATTTTCAAAACACATATATCACAGGTTTAAAAGCAGATATGAACACCTGAAAGCCTGTAACCCACCCTCCAATTCTTTTTAAGACACGTTCCCACACGGTAACTGCAGGAATACGCAGTAGTAACAGCTGTGATCTGAGGCAGTACACGGGTACTATTTCATACATTTACACTCAAGATGCTAAAATAATAGTTTGTGGAGATTTTAATGTTAACACACTTAATGCAGTGAAATGAAAACCTATCTCACCTTCCTATTACATACATTTAATTTGGAATATGTGGTTCATTTTCCCACCAGAACTTACATGAACACTCAATAGCTATAGATAACATATTTCTAGACTTAGAAAAAATTCCAAATTATACCATAATTCCTATTGTAAAAGGGATGTCAGATCATGATGCTCAGGTATTGTTGGTGCCTGTCATAGCCAACAAACAGATTGTTAATACAAAAAGTAAAATTACAACAAGAATAATCAATGATGAACATATCAATAATTTTAAACTAGCATTAAGAAACGAAAATGAAATTCTGTCTATTCCAACGCTCAAGTAAATGATAAATTTGATGAATTCCTTAAAACAGTGCTATTAGCATTTGCAGCTATTTTTCCTAAGAAAATAATAAGTTCATCACAGGTAACAAAGGTCAAACCCTGGATTACTTCAGGTATAAGGAAGTCCTGTGCAAATAAAAGAAATTTGTTCCTACTATATCGCACAAGTAATGATTCAAACATTAAAGCGCACTACAAAACATATTGTAAAATACTTAAAAGACTAATTAATGAAGCTAAAAGAAAGTATTACTCACTAGCCATTGATGATTCCAAAAATAAAATTAAAACAATGTGGAATATAATAAAAACTGAACCAGGTAGAATTAAATCTAATAGTAATATTATTCACAAAACTACTGAAAATAAAGAAGTTAGTAATTGCTCCACCATTGCTAATGCCTTTAACGCATATTTCCTTAATGTAGCAAATAGCAAAATAAACAGATCTTTCACAAACCCAGCTGCACTTAAAATGCTAAAAAAGGCACATCTCAAAATTAATTGTGAATTTAAGATTGACTCTACAACACCTAGAGAAATAGAAAATATTAGCTCATTGAAAAGCAAAACCTCTCATGGATGGGATGAGATAAGTACCAAATTGTTAAAATATTGCACAGAAGAGTTAAGCAAGCCTCTTATTCATATATGCAGTCATTCCCTTATGTCAGGGATATTTTTAGAAAAAATGAAACATACAATTGTTAAGCCTCTATACAAGAAAGGAGACAAAAACTTGGCTTCCAATTATAGTCCCATCTCTCTTTTGACAGCCTTTTCTAAAGTAAAGGAAAAAGCTGTATATAATTGGGTTATAAAATCTTGGAGTTCAACAACATTCTCTCAGTATCCCAGTTCAGATTTAGCAAAAAAATGTCAACAGAAAATGCAACAATCAACTACCATTAGGAATTTTTTGTGACTTAGCTAAGGCATTTGACAGCATAGATCATAACCTCTTGCTGCAAAAGTTAAAAGTTTATGACTTCAGTGATATCACCATAAAATGGTTCAGATCTTACTTAACAAATAGGATCCAGAAAACCAGAATCAGTGGTTGTGATTCAGAGCCAGGTATTATTACTAGAGGTATCCCACAAGGTTCTTTACTTGGTCCTTTGTTATTTTTAATATTTATAAACGAACTATCTTAGCGAAGATTCAATAACTGTGCAGATGATACCAGTGTACTTATATCTGAAAAGTCACATCAGCAATTAATAAATTCTGTCAATAAAGTGTTCGAACGGCTCAACTTTTGGTTTGAAGCTAATAAGCTTTCATTAAACTATGATAAAACCAATTTTATTCAATTTCAAACGGAGCATAAACAAGTGAGTGAATTAACAATCAGGTACAACAATTACACCATAAATAAGGTATCTGATACAAAATTTCTTGGACTTCAAATAGATTGAGAGCTCAACTGGAGAAAACAAATAAAAATCATGCTGCCAAAACTCAGCTCAGCTTGCTTTGCCTTAAGAAACTTAAAAAATTTGCTCCACCAAAATGCCTTAAGAACAGCATATTTACCTACTACTTTCACTCCCTCTTGCGATATGGAATAATGTTCTGGGGTAATTCAGCACATAGCAAGCAAGTATTTATATTACAAAAAAGGGCCATGCGCATTATCTGTGGTGTTGGGTCCTGTCATTCCTCTAGACCCTTGTTGAAAACCCAAAAAATTCTTACTCTCACTGGTGAATACATATATTCTCTCTTGAGCTACCTTACAGATAATTATAACTTCACAATGAACCTTGCTGTGCATGACCACAATACAAGGCATGCAGGCAATTTGCATAGACCAGCAAAAGCTTAAAACTGTTCCAAAAAGGGTGTTACTATTCTGCAATAACAATTTACAATAACCTTCCATTCTATTTAAAACTATTAGGCGAGCCTAATCAACATAACATCTTTAAGAAAGAGCTAAAGCCTTTCTTATACACTCACTCTCCATACACTATGGAGGAATATTTTAATATGTCGTGCAATATATAAATATTCAATACATAGGGCAGATGGCATATGATAGTGACTTATACTTATTTGTTATTGCCCTACTGTAATGCATGTTAAGATGTTTACTCTTGAGAAAAAAAGAAAAAAGAAGAATGGTGATAGTTTGCAAATTTTCAATTGTTAAATAATGCATGGTGTGGAGAGGGAGAAATGTTCTTGGTGTTGGGTATGTTTATTAGTTAAACATAGTTCTGGGTGCTGGGTATGTTATTATTTAAGAAGTTCTTGGTGCTGGGTATGTTTATTAGTTATGCTGCATATTTCATAATTGTGTGACGTGTTCAATGTCCCTGAGCGTTGCTCACAGTGGGACCAAATGAACAAATAAACAGAACGCCAAGCAGAAGCAGGTGTATACTGTTTCTGTTGATCAGTGCAATGTTTAGTTGCCTTCACAGTGTTAACGTGAGTTTGCTGTTTATTAAATTAAAAGTTTTTTACTAGAAAAAATGCTATGCTATGCTGTGCTGTGATATTGGTGGGAGCAGTAACCATGGCAGAAAATGTTAAGCAGTTACACATTTTATTTCATGGATTACCAAAAGTAGAACATTTATGAAAACAGTATATGCTTGTGGGATAGCTGACCCAATTTTTATTAAAAAAGTGCAAGTCTTTTCAGTACACTTTGAGAAACGAACTACGAATGGATTTAAAGGCCAAATTGTTGAAATTCCTGGCTAAAAGAGAGCTAAAAGCTATTGCTGTGCATCTCAATTTGTCATTACTTTACACCTTCCTACATAAATGATACACAAAGACAAACTAGATTATAGAAACGTAGGAGGAAGATGTGTGTCTTTCTTAATAAATCAAATTCCTAAAATAGAATTATGGTTTCTAAGAAGTGCTGGTAATGCAGAAAAAATTCCTGCCCTCACATTAGGGAATTACAAGAAAGAAATGTAGAAAAAACTCATGAAATTGAAAAGCTTAAGAAAAAGAATGAGGCACTTAAGTAGCAAAATGAATCCCTCAAAAGAGAACATTGTTTGCTGTCAACACCATCTGCTGAAAGGAAAATGCAACAACTGGAGTTCAGATGATGTATTAAAGGCAATGACATTACAATGCCTATTTCAAAAAGCTTTGCAATTGAAAGAGATGTTTCAAAATATCCATTACCTAATAATGAACAATAAAAAGGTTTCTGTTCCTCCTGGTTCATAGATTTATGCATAAACATTTTGAAATCACAAGTAAGCTCACAGTTTTTAAAAAGGATGTAGTACTCACTTTTGATGAAATTAAAGTTAAGGGTGACCTCTGTTATGAAAATATATGACACCATTTAAATTTGACACATTAATGTGTAAGTGGTTACAATCCACACTCTGGTGGGGAAATGGAAACAACCAATATATTACCAGTTCTATCAAGCTGTAACAGAAAAACTGTTCTATAGTGTAACTGAAGTTACAGAATCCACAGGACTGAAATTACAAGGTTATAATATGTATTACATGTTTCACATTGTTAAAATCTCATTACCCTTCTACGTTTTTTTCAGCCTACAGTAAGTGTGGAAAACCATTTGCAACAGTAAAAAGCTGATCCCAAGAGACTCGCCATATTTGTTTTGCAGGTGGTGGTTTTGGTGGAAGAAAGGAATCTGGATATGACTGAGCTATTGTAACAGCAGTAAGTGAAATGTTCAGGAACCAGATCAGGAATGTAATTACACCAGCTTTAAATACCTAGTAAGCAATGGATGGAACAAAGCCCAAATAGTGCCATAATCTAATATTGCATATAACACATGGTTAATTCCCCCCTCCCCCTTACTTTTGTGAAAACAAAAAGTTTAATCTCCAGTTCCAGCAGAGAACAAACTAAGTTAAATGAGCTTCTTGGTGATGGGGTGAATTTAGGCACTGGGAGTTGAAACCATTGCTTACTTTAGATATTACAAGCTGGCATAATCTTGCTCCTAATTGGGTCCCTGAGCATATTTGCACTTACTGCCATTAGGATCACACTATAAAATCAGGAAAGCTGTCATTGCTGTTTATCATGAAAGTGTCAAAGTGAGTGATTAATTATGAGTTGTAGCTACACGGTGAAACCTAATGAGAAAACCAAGAGTATATTTGTATTTTTCTAGGATTTTAATCATGATAAGACAAAACATCCTTGTAAGTTCTGTGTTGTGATGTATAATGAACCCAACATTAGGTAACATATTTGGAGGTTAAAGTAGCTTGTTAACATTACTAATGAATTGTGTGCAGAACCTGAAAGTTATGGAGATATCAGGTTATATTGATGTCATTTTAACATTGTTAACTATGTAAAAAAATTATGGATTTAGTGATGTATAATGGACCCATATAAGTGACATTTAATGTTAAAGCTTGTAAATTTTGCTTGCAACTCCTAATTTTAACACCATATACACCAATAAAATATACATCCACTCAAAATTCTGTTTTGTATTCATGGAAGAATTAACATACCTATTAATACGTCCCTTAATTGGAAGAAAAATTAAGACTTGCATCTGTAATTCACAAAATACCTTAAATTTTAAATTTTGTATGTATTTCTATATTACACATAATTAATGCTTTCCTATATATAGATATATATATATATATATTTATTTATTTATTTAAACTATGGTATAGATATGTGGATGATGTTATTGCAGTGATTCCAATTAAATTTAAAGATGATGTTCTGAAACTATTAAATTTACAAGATAGAAGTATTAAATTCATGCTGGAGGTGGAGAATGACATTGTTTTACCATTCCTAAACTTGAAGATTATTAGACATGAAAATACACTTAAATTTGGAACTTATAAAAAACAAACTCATGTTAAATTAAAAATTAAATTGAATAGTAAGAATTTTTATGCCCTAAAAAAACCATCGCTCTCCGCTGGGTTTGAACCCGTGACCTCAGCAACTGGAGGCTAGCATGGTATCCCTAGACTATGGAAGACAATGAGGTTCAATTCTGCACCTTCCCTGTGAGACAAGGGACTCGCTGAACTAATAATGATGCCATTCATTTTAACCAACTCACAGTAAAGGCCGAATAAATCTGATGATACATTATAAACCTTTTCTGCGATACGAAACTACTTGACATGGTAACTGACATTTATTCTGGAATACTCATTTTGATTTTGTGTGCGGGAGATTATTATGCTAGCAAACTTAAAAAGGTAGAATAAAAGACTTTGTATGGATTACTTTTTCATTCTTTAAAAGCATCTTCAGGTATGAGTTAATATTATAGCTTAGTAGTACATTGATAGTAGAAATATTAAATATTAAAAAAAGCATAACCAAAATATTAACAAACTCCGAAGAAGCTAATACTGTAAATCCCTATTTCCAACTTCAGAAATTTCCAGTTGTTTATTTGTATGTATAAGATGTTTTGATCTATATTAAACAGAATTTACATATTTATAATGCAAGGGATAAAATGCATGCACTTAACATAGGTAATAGGTACAGAGTGGATATACCATACTACAGACTGCAGAGGACCTGTAATATTACAATATAATAAGGATAAAACTTTTCAATTCACTTCCTATAGGAATAAGTGCTGTAAATATTCAGTTATTCAAAGATAGGGTATATAAACAGTTGATTAAACAGAATACACAGCTTAAAAAAAGAAAATAAGGGTGATATGTAAAAAATGTACATTCATTATAATGTATATGTACAAAAGTTATGACCTTTTATTGTTTGTTTCTTGATGAAACCTTTTACAATACACTATAAGCAGTAGATGCTGAATAAACTCAATAATATCTGTTGCCTTTTATATACTTTGAGGTTTCTGTTTACATCATACAAGGGCTGTCCAGAAGTACCCGACCTAACAAAGAAAACAAAAAATGTTGGGGAAAAAAACATATTTATTTCTCTACAGTCTCCTTTCAGCTCGATACACTTTTCTCAGTTGATTGCTTCAATACCCTGTATATGGTGAGAACCGTCGAGTTCTGCAAAATAACTATCAACTGCAAACTCCACCTCTTCATTGTTGGATAGTCTTTTACCACCAAGCCATTTCTTCAACTTTGGAAACAGAAAATAATCAGAGGGGGCTAAGTCTGGAGAATAGCGTGCATGAGGAAGTAATTCCTTTAACTCATTGATTTTGGCCATTGCAATAATGGATGTGTAAATTGGTGCATTGTCTTAATGAAACAGAACTTTCTTTTTCCCTAAATGCAGCTGTTTTTGCTTGATTTCATTATTCAATTGCTGCAATAAGTTTGCATAATATTCGCCATTGATTGCTTTTCCTTTTTGAAGATAATCAATGAAAATTATCCCACACGCATCCTAAAAAATTGATGCTATGACCTTGCCTGCAGATGGAACTGTCTTCACCTTCTTTGGAGCCAATTCTCCCGTTTCAATCCACTGTTTTGACTGTTCCTTTGTCTCAAGTGCGAAGTGATGGACCCATGTTTAATCCATGGTTATGAATTGACATAAAAACTTGGCTTTATTGCAGCAAAACATTGCAAAACACTCGACTGAAACATCCTCATGACGCTGCTTTTGTTCCATTGTGAGTAAACGCGGCACCCATCGGCACACAGCTTTCTCATGTTTAAATTTTCAGTTAGTATGCGATGTACAGCATTTTTTTGAAATGCCTACGATGTTTGCTAGCTTGTGCACCTTAAGTCAACGGTCATCCAATACCATTTTGCGGATTTTCTTCACAATTTCTGGCATGGTTACCTCATTTGGTTGATCACTGCAATGTTTGTCTTGGCAGCTCGTATGGGCTTGCTTAAACTGTGCCACCCAATATTTTACTGTTGTAAATAAGGAGCAGACTTCCCCAGAGTAGAATCTAGCTCAGCTTTAATATTAGTTAGACTAAGACCTTTCAAATGAAAGTATTTTATCACAATGTTTACAGATTCGCTGAGAGTTCACTATTAATGGCTGCCAAACAATTACTAAACAACGTAGCATCATCAAACTTCAAACTTAAAGCTTTATAAGGGTGGTACTTTCTACCATAGGCATTTGTTTGAAACAACAACTGCTATATATATGTCAGGTCGGGTACTTCTGGGAGAGCCCTCGTATGTTTACCTCAGCAATTTGTGTGAATATTAATTATCACCGTCTACTTCTTGCAGTTATAACATGCAGCTGTGCAAGGTGTGTAGGTAATGTTGGTTGTATATTTCAGGAGAGGTAGAAATTTTAATCAGTTATGAGTTATGGTTCTGCACAGCATGTATTACAAACATAAACCTCTACAGATAGAAGTGGGACTCAAGTTCGGAACTCTTCATTAGAAAACATGCGACTCTAACCACTCACATAAAAAGCAGCTACCTAACTGGTAATCTTCGTATGTCTGATTCATGATGCATGGGACTTATTATTAGGTATTATTATTCTGTAATGTATTGTGGAATATTAAATTAGTACCTATTCATATTATAAAAATTATATGCTGTACGAACTACAGAATTAATAATACACAAAGGGTATGTTGGTTAGATCCAATGTAACAATCAAAGCTTATGTTAGTACACCAAATACATTTGCCTCATATGGGGTGACAGTGTTAGCAATACCAGAACATTTTTAAACTAAAAACTGAAAAAGAAACAAATAATATATAATGTAATGATGAGACAGTAGAGATCTTTTATTATCCCTTTTCATTTGGGTTGCCTATTCAAAGTGGACAGTGATTGGGGAACACTGTGTATAAATCTCACTGTTTAGTAATATCTAACACTTCCATATCACAGAAATAAACACAATGCTTGTATAAAACATTTACACTTTTGAATTGGTTAACTTAACACTCATGGGTTTCACTTACACATAATTAATGGAGGAATATGTTTTCGTAGCACCTTGTCTACATCATCAGCTGCTGTTGACTGGTTTGAATGACCGGATAAGAGGTAGTTGAAAGTGTATCCTCTGGCGGCATAAGTTGGAACAATTCTGCATGGGCATTGACGTCATAGGAATCTCGAAGTTCATCATACATCCTTCATGTTTCTTAATAAAGATTTTCTCCCAGGTATCCACTTCTTTAGCGTTTCTGGTGGTCTTTAAGAGTTTAATTTCTCCATTTATGTTATAGCTAGTTTTCCAGAAATGATCGGCTACTGCTGATTTGTCTATCTGTTTATATCTGAAGTTTCTAAAATGTTTTTTCCTCACTTTTAAGCTTCTCTTTGTTTTTCCTATATAAATCTTATCACAATCTAAGCAGGTAATCTGATATACCCCTGGTTTTTCATTTGTTTTTTCAGGTTTGTCAATTTGTTTGATTTAAGCTCCTTAAAGAAGTCTATTCTGAGGTGCTAAAATGATGTGGTGTTTTTTAAAAAATTTTTGAAAGTTGTGCATAGCTATTAGATGGAAGGTAAATTTTCTATACTGTATATCGGGTATGTGCTTGTATACCTCATGTATGCAGTTTAATTCTTCCTTTAGACAATTACTTTTAACAATTTTTTTTACTGAAATATATAAATACTTAATTTTCTATGAAGTTGCTGCTAATCATGATAAATATTTACTAGAAGTGGTTTCAAAAGGTTACAGGCATGAAGATGCACATACAGGATACAATACATGTTTTAAAGGCCTATAACATCAGCTGCTGTTGATTGTTTCAGGCATCTGGATCCCTCATGGCTAGACAAGTTTCTCTGCCATGATTTGAATAATTTGACAAATGAGTTCACTTCCATAGGAATTTAAAATTTCATATTCGTTTTTCTTAATGGAAATCTCTGACACCACAGCTAATTCTGTAATGTTCCTAGTTTTTAAATTTAATTTCCCAGTATATGCTGTTAATTAAAAAAAAAAAAAAAAATTCTGATGTCACATTCATATAGCTTTCTCTATCCATTATTGTTTATCTTATAAACCACCTACAAACAATTGTTGCAAGCATTTATTCTTTCATCTGCTTAAACTTAAGTGCCATAAATATTTGTATAAATAGTTTCATTATGCATTTAGATGTACAAAGGGAACAGAATAGTCAAATATTTACATACTGGTTGCTATATACTGACCTTAAAATTTCATGCTTTTTCTAAGACAGCGTGAGAAATTCCTGAACGTTGGCAATTGGTACTTCAAACAAATGACCACATATTGAAAAATTCAAACCAATAACAATGGATATCTATAATGGTTGCCATCACAAAAAATATTTGGAATAACTTATGTGTTTTAAAGAGATATATTTTTTATATAGTACCCTTTTATCTATCTTTTGTGGTTTACCAGTTATACAAAATTAATTCCTGTAGAGGTTATTCTTAGAAAATTCAAGATAAGCATTTTATTTTTCATGCAAATGCCTTTTAACAATTTTGTTAAAAATACCATATATTTAAGCCATTTTTGAGAACAAAAAAAATGTTGGTAAATCTTCAATGTAAAAGGTAATTTAGGGTGGGGGATTTTCTTGAAAGTCTTTGTGTTGCAGCCTTGGAAGATACTGAACTTAAATACCAAGTATGGTGTGTACGGTACACGGTGGTTCAAACATGAATGAGACTAAATTTTTTTTTATTATTTTTAGAAAATAACTGTGATGAAAACTGATCAGTTTTACATGTTATCCTTCAAACTAGTCTCTTGGCTTCTATACATTTTTTCCAGCATTCTGTCAACTCTTTTATTCCCTTTTCCCAAAAATTTTTTAGTTGAGTGCACACCCCTCCTGAACAAATGCGATCACTACATTATTATCCTTAAACTGCACTCTCCCCCCCTCCCCAAGTCACTTTTAAGCCTCCCCCGCCCAAAAAAAATCACTTGGAGCCATATCTGGTCTATAAGGTGGGTGGGGAAGGAGATCCTACTTTACCTTCCTGATGGTTTTCATGGTTTTTCTGGCAGTATGAGGCCTCGCATTGTCTTGAAAGAAGGAAATCTGATTTCCTCCTATTTTCCTCTTGGACCAGAGCTTATTCTTTACTTCTCCAAACAAAATATTGGAATAATATTCTTCATTGATGGTCCTGCATTCCTGAAGGAAATCTAGATGGGTAACTCCCTTCCAATTCCAGAAGAATGTTACCATTACTTTTCCAGCCAAGATTGTTCTTGGTTTCTTGGGTTTTGGAGAACTGCAATTGTACTACTCTTTCGTTGACTGTTGTGACTCAGGAATGAAATAGTGAACCCAAGTTTCATCAGTGCTAACTATGGACTGAAGAAATTTTTCACCTTCTGCTTCAAACTGTCCCAGGAGTAGACTGGCCATCTGCATGCATGCAGTTTTGTTTTATGGGTTAAGTGTGCATGGAAACCAGTGGGAGTTCACTTTCCTATAGTGCAAATGTGTTTTCACAATAGTTTTTACACTACCAACACTTATATTCAATATTGAAGCAAGTTCTCTCATACTAATATGCCTATTATTCCATATAAGCACATTAGATGTTCACAATTGGATGGGGTGATTGATGTTCACGATCGGTGATTATGTAGCATATTCTCCACTCTCTCTTCCCTCTCTGAAGGCCTTACATCATTTAAACACTCGAGTTCTTGAGACATGCTTCTCCAAACCGTTTTTCAAGCCTATGAAGAATTTGAGATGGTTCGACCCCTTCTGCAGTAAGAAATTTGATAATAATGTGTTGTTCCATGCTAACACTTTCTGTTCACTTGTCTCTTTTGTAGAGCTTAGACAAGACTGAGCATGCTCACAACTGCCTGAGCGGGAGGGGAGGGAAGCAACTTTCCCCTTCCAAGTTCAGTAACATGCTGGGTAGGGTTTTACGCTCATAAAAAATTAGCCCTGTTCATATTTGAACCACCTTCTATTTAACCCACATTATATTTTTTGAGTTACGCTGTTCATAGATGCACAGGCCTTTTTTTCTAAAAATGCTTTTTTTTTTCTTTCTTCTCTCTCTCTTTCTTTCCTTCTTTTTTTATTTTATTTTATTTTAATCTATTTTATTCAGGGGTCCTTATAACCTATATTTGGGGGAAATCTTGATATCAAATTTTTGGATGGAATGGGTTCCTCTATTTGCTATAGATAAACAGTAGATAAAGTAACAAGGATGTGTGGGAAAGCAGCATCTGAAAGACCTAGATTAAGAGTACACTTTAGCTATCTTCATAAAATGGTATTTTAATGTTGCAAAAGTATATCAGTATTCAAAATATATTTCAAATATCTATGTATACACATATAATGTTACTTTAGTGTTACAAAAATATAACATGAATCTAAATATACACAACACCATTTAATAGTCTAACATCAACGAGAAATCACAAAATAGATTTCAGTATCTAATGTTAGGTCAATGTGTGTCAGAAAAGTTAAAACTGCACCAATTATACAATGCTGTAAATAACATCCAGTACTCATGCAGTTATGTTTTATATTACCGATCAAAAATACAATTTGACTAGAATATCATGGTAATAAAAGGAAAACAATCTTGGTACCTACCAATAATACATTACGACTAATGTAAACAACAATCCAAGATAATATGACTTTGCAAAATTCATGCAATGTTAAATATAAACAAGTAATTAGATGTGAGTTACACAGCAACATATTGAATGTATACTGAAAATACCCATTACGGTCCTCCAAGTTTTGACCTTCAAACAACTGTAACAACAAATAAAGTCACCAAAGATTCAACAAATACATATGCAGCAAAATAACGATACTGAAATTATTGCTGTCCAAGTTTCTGGAGCAATGAAGCTTTTATTTATTGTATATAGTTTAACATGTGAATTTAGTTTAAAGGTTAATTTCTGCAATTATGGTTCTCCACAACAGAAAAGAAGGTGTTTATCGTGGAACATTATTTCCAGTCATATGGAGTAGGACCTCAGAATGGACCAAGTTTGCTCCATATTAAAGAAGAGTATGAGGAGACATTTAATAAGGAGGCAACAAATAACAAAACAATGTTAGCTGGCATAGCAAGTTCTGTCGTACAGGATAAGTCCTATGTCAATGAAAGGGGACAGGTTGCCCAAGAACTGCCACTACAAAAGAGAATCAGGGACTACTACTCCAACAGGTGTTAAGAGTTGCCAAAACATAATCTATGACAAACATCACTCAAACTTGGTTTGAGCAATAGGAGTTTTCAGTGAATACTTAAAGAACTGGGAGGATTTGCATATCAGATTCAAGTTGCTTAGTGTCCAGCAGAAAGGGATGAGAGAGACACAGCCCACAACACTTGCCTTACTGCAGTGACACTTTGAAGATGCCTAATTTCTCAAGGAACTCCATTCCTGTATCCTGCCTGCTCCCCAGATCTCATAATCCCTGATGTCTACATATGGGACATGCTAAAGAATTAGTTTTCAAGACAGATGACCCACTTACAAACATTTCTAAATTACGCAAGAAGATAATGCCATTTTTTATGTCCTTACAGCAACTTGTTCATCAACATGTTCAATTATCTTCAGAAATGTTATGAACAATGTTGGCACGTGATGGTACATATTCTGAACCCATTCTGTACCAATGCTATTAACTAATATTTCAGTATAAAATATGGATAAGCTAGTAACAGTGATGTGAATTTAAAATTATATAGAAAATTTGAGTTGGAGTTTGACACTTAACATCACTTACATGTTTTACAACTTGACCAGCTTCGAGAGCTAATTGCTCCATCAATGGAAGTGGCTGACTGGTTCCTTGTGGTGTTTTCCATGTGTCTGTATGTGGTGGAATCTGGTGTAGTGATAAGTCTCCATAGTGGGTTTGGTGACGGCAATTCAAAATTCATCACATGGCATTTATGTTTTGTGATTAATAACTTTTCCCAAGTTCCAACTCTGCTGTGTGTTTTGCCGGTTTTAAGTGTTATGTTTGGTGTGATGTGATTTGTTGTCCAAAAGTGATGTGCAACTGCAGATTTCTCCATCTGTTTGTATTTTGTGTATCTCGTATGTTCTTTTAATCTTGTCTTTAAATTTCTTTTTGTTTTACCTATGTATATTTGGTCACATTCTGGGAAATTAATTTGATAGATTCCTGCTTTTTTGTTCTGAGGGATTCAGTCCTTGATTTGTTGCAGAGTAATTTCTCTAGACTTTTGACATCACTGCGTTTTTCCCAAGTATCCCTATAGATGAACTCCTATAGCACTAAAAAAAATGGCTTACCCAAAACAATATAACACAAGATAAAATAGATGACCTTTTGAATCTCACAGAACTTTGCATCACTCAGAACACTTTCACTTTCAATAACAGATACTATCAGCAAACTTCAGGTTTAGCCATGGGCAACCTTCTATCACCATTCCTTGCAAACTTTTTCATGAGAAAGTTTGAATCACACATAACTACCTCCTTTCCGCATATTTATAAAGTCTGGCACAGATATGCTGATGATGTATTTGTAATAATACCCAACAAGCTCATCCAGGATGCCTTCAAATTATTCAATTTAGAGAACAGATCCATACAATTCACAATGGAAAAACAAAATGAAGATACTCTACCTTTCCTAGATTTCAAAGTAATTAGAAACCAGAACAAGATCAATTTTGGGATCTACAGGAAACCTATACATTCTGAAAACTGCATAAAAAAGCAACAGTTTCAACCTAGTATCACACAAATATTCAGTCCTAAACAGTTTGGCCCATCGATTGGTTCATACACCACTAACAAAAACAGAATACAAACACATAGTTAACACAGCAATGAAGAATGGCTTCACCAAACAAATCATTAAAAAAAATATAGCACATTTCAAGAAACAGAAACACATTAAGGACACCACAAATCTCAACCAACAAAAAAGAAAATGATTTTCAAAAAGTTCACTTTCCACCTAAAGACTCATTACAAATTCCACAAAATCTTCTAAAAACACATTTGCCTAGCTCCTCAAAACAGATTAAGTCTAGAGAAATTACTCTGCAACAAATCAAAGGATGGAATCCCTCAGAACAAAAAAGCAGGAATCTATCAAATTAAGTGCCCAGAAAGTGACCAAGTATACATAGGTAAAACAAAACGAAATTTAGAAACCAGATTAAAAGAACATACAAGACACATAAAGCTGCAGATTTGTTTACTGTAAGCAACAGTTAAGACTGCTCTGCATTCTTTTCCCCTCCTTAAGAGATTTATAGTATACTCTATGATGCAGTATCTGTCTTCCTTTTACTGAATGTCATCTGCAAACACATTCTGAGCAACATTTTTTGACAAAGGATGGGGGATGATTGATAAAGTACATAGATCGTTCTGTAAATGTATGTTAGGGTTATCTATTTCGTCACCTTATGGAGCAGCAATGTTGGGAGTTGGAAATAGTAGGTAGCAAGGGCATGATAGTAGAAAGGATACTTAAATATTGGCATAGACTGAAATCATTGGACGAGCATAATATCTTGAGGCAATGTTTAATAATACAAGAAAAATCCAGTGATGGGATGAACTGGGCTCAAGGAATAAGGAGAATTTTACAGGAAATAGGAATGGGTAACTTATGGGAGGAGAGAGAGGGGTTAGTTAAAAGTTTCTGGAAAGAAGTGAGGAGTCGAGTAGAAGATATAGAGAACCAAGAATTATTTCAAAGTCTGGAAGGAAAGACAAGTTTGGAACTATATAGACAATTAAAGGTGGACTGGGGAAGGGAGAAGTATGTGGATGTAGGTAATAGGGTAGTGAGAGAAGGGTGGGCCTGGACTAGATTAAGTGCATATAGGCTAAGGGGAGATAGGAAGGGAGTGAATTTGAATAGGTGTCCTCTTTGTGGATAGGCAGATAATGATTTGCATTATATAATTGAATTAAAAGAAACTAAGTTGTGGAGAGATCAGTTTTTACCTTAAGAATGGGAGAATGTTAACAAAGAAGTATTAAAAGTTAGGATAATGAAAATACAAAAGTAGAGGAATATAAAAAGGATAGAATATATGGGGAGAGTAAGAGAAAAATGGTTTAGAAAAATAAAGCAATATGAATTTGTTATGAGCAGGGTTATGATTTTTAGGTGCACACCTTCTTTCTTAGGGTAAGTTAAAGCTGTGCGGAAAGATATCACAGTGTGAAATTTTGTTTCTAGTTGCAAAAAGAGGCATTTTTTCTCGCACCTTTTTCCCTTTTTTGGGACCTTTACCCTCTTTTAGCACCTTTAATGCATTTTCCCCCAACCATGCCCATAATCTCCTTTTTTCTTTTAAGTTTCATTCCCATTTATTCTTTAGCTTTCAATTAACGTCTCCTCAGCTTGCTGTGTATATGCGAATAGTAAGCCTACCTCTTTCAGTAAATGCCGCGCGGGAATTGAAAGCACACCCGCAACAATGGAAAATAATTGTGTGTTCAACGAAAACCTCTTTCTCTCGCTTTACCGCTATAAAGTAGCCCGCAATAATGCAATTGACAATGAGTGATTCTATCCCACCAGAATCAGTAGCCTGCTGTTCGTGAATGTGAGTTTGTTACTGTGAGAGACGTCATCTGTTTGCGTGGAGGCGAAGGCTGGGCATGCAGAGACGGCAGTAACCTCACCTGCACAGTTCCGAGAATTATTAAGACGGGGTTCTGCTCGAAACTACTAGAAATCGCTGAGGCTGAAGTTCCAGCATGAATGAGAACATTCTGGTAATTGTCACGGTGTTATAAGAGATAAGAGAATGTGGACAGCGAATGGGCACAAGAGTGAGTTGTGTGACAGTCGCATTGTGTTAGCAAGTGAACTAGTGTTAGCTCTCCAAATGAGTATACTAGTACTAGATTTTACCATGCCAAAGGTGTCCAGTGCTCAATTTATTGTTCTGGCTGAGGAATTCAAACAAGATTTCATAGACACTGATGGAACTGTTATGCGATGTACTATTTTGTGATTCAGGAATTTTGTTAGATGAAAAACACCAGCCAGATCGCATCAAACAATACATTTCCAGCTATAAGCATCAAATGAACAAAACTCTTCAAGCAAACAAATCACGGCAACCTCTATTCCAAAATGCATTTCAACAGAGTTCTTCAAAAAGCCAAAATTTGAAGGAATTAAACACTAATTTGTGTGCAGCTCTTACACAAGCAGGAATTCCACTCAATAAGGTGAACCATCACCCAGCCTTCAAGGTATTTCTTGAAAAAAACACAAAGATGTCAATGCTCGATGAGAGTACTTTAAGAAAAAACTACATGGAGCCTGTTTACCAAGAAACCATAGAAAGAATCAAGGAGAAAGTGTCTGATTGCGATGTGGGAATCATTGTGGATGAAACCATAGACTCAGTGGAACAATATGTTTTGAACATTTTAGTTTTACCCTTAGCAGGGGAGAAAGTTAAGCTCATGTTGTTAAAAATGTATGAGTTGCGGAAAGCCAATGCTAGTACAGTAATGCAATCCATTATGGACTTCTGCCAAAAACTCTGGCCTACTGGTATCGAATTTGAAAAACCTCTTGTGGTTATGGACCAGGCTCCATACATAGTTTCAGCTGTTAACCAATTGAAATCTTTATTGCCTAACTTGGCATACTTGGCTCATGCCCTTCACAGGGTTTGTAAATCCATAAGGAGCGAATACGACATCGCAAATCAATTCCTCTCTGCCCTGAAGAAGATTCTACTGAAAGCTCCGAGCCGTGTTGTCTAGTAGGCAACCCTACATATTGTAATTTCTTAGCACTAAATAAATTCATTCACAAATGAGCAGAAACAAGGATGCGTGCTAGGAAATGATTGAAAAATTCAGTGGAGGAAGATCTAAAAACATATTTAACATTGTATCAGGTGACAAAAGCTGCATTTACCAGTATGATCCAGAAACTAAATGGCAGTTATCGGTCTGGGTCTTTCCAGGAGAAGATCCCCCAACAAAAGAAGTGAACGCGAAGTGTTGGCAAGAAGATGATCTGTTCTTTCTTCTCAGCAATGGTCACATTGTGATGATTCTGCTTGAGGGATAAAAGACTGTTACTGCTAGATGATACACCACAAAATGTCTGCCACAAATGTTCTATGAACTGAGAAAAAAGCATTCATAAGACTGGTCTGCGTGGAATTTTGTTGCACCATGACAATACCTCTGTCCACTGCACAAAAAACAACTCAATTTCTGCAGGAGTCAGATATTTGTCCCATCCTCACTACAGTTCAGATCTGGCCCCATGCACCTTTTTCCTATTCCCCAAAATGAAAGAAAAATTTTGACGTCAACGGTTTGAGTCACCTGAAGCCACAGTAGCTGTTTACGAAGAATGTATTTGCACTCTCTCCAAAAAAGAATGGCGTTCAGCATTTCAAAAATGATTTGAAAGGGTGAGACGGTGTATGGAATGCAATGGAGAATATTTTAAAAAGATGCAATGATCAGATCTAAATTTTTAATATTTTATTGCATTCATTCTCAAAACTTTTGGAGTGAACCTAGTACCTCTCCAATATCCACATGTCAGCTGGGAATGCCATCTTACAACATAGCATTAAACACTAGTTAAATGGAGGACCAGTTCCAGTTATGTTAAACTGAAGATTAAAGGTTATAATGTGCATTAAAACTAAAACTATAGTTTAAACCATATTTATAATACCGGCCCTTAAAGGCATTTTGTTAATTTCTATGAATGTTATAGTTTCTTGAATATGGTTTGGTTATTTCACTTCCACATTTAATGCTTTATTTTAAACTGCAAGCTTAGAAAGATCAGTAAGTTATATTTGCCTGCATTAAATCATGCTCCAAATGGAGGCTACTACCAAGTATCAATGTTGAAAAGAAATATCAGGGTAGTCCAACTTGAGTGCTTCTGTATTGACATCATGATCGATACCTTTCAGCAATGCCACCTTGGGACACAGATCCAACAGTCTTTTTATTAGGCTCAAGGTTAACAAACCTCTGCCCCAGTGACTGCGCAGAGAAAACTCATGCAAGTTAGGAAGATGTGGCAGTGCTTCTGTGAAGGTTAGCACTTCATGCGGATCATCCAGGGAGACATGGACCACTTGCACAGCTGCTGCGCAATAGGGTAGTATACATGTATCTTCTTTTGGAAAAAGACTGTCCAACTGCAGATAATGAAGACTATGAAACTGGTCAAGTATCTGACAGTTCTTCAAATCTTCATCATACTCCACATGCCGGCAACTTCTGCAAAAACATTGTACAGCACCAAATTAAATTACATGGCTAGAACAGAGGTTGCATTATTCAGGGTAAAGTGATTTTAAAGGCACATTCCTCTTGTACAGAGGATTACTTAACATCGGTTCTTACTACATATGGCCTCACAGGTGGTGAACACTGATGATACATGAAAGGATAATTTGGAAAGGAAATTTGGGAAGGAAATATTCCAGTCTAAGTTTAGGATACCTCACTGGCATTTGCGAGTGATGAGAATTGAGGAAAACCTGGAAAAACATCAGTCAGAGAGGCTTGTCCTATGGGATTTGAACCACAGAGCTCCCGTTCAGGAAACCAACCCTTAATAACCTCATCTACCCATATCATTGTGTAGAGGATGAAATGATGGTACATGAACATGGGTCCAGGAATGCAGACAGCACATTTATGCAAGCTATCAGGTTTTTGTGTTGAATGACATCACTGCTATGTTCCTGTTCCAATTCTGTTAAATTTCCAATGTTCACATTGTAATAGATTATTCTTTTATCTATTTCTTGATAATCAAGATAAATTTTCATTACATACTTACACATTTCATTTTAGATAAAAGAAGAAGAATACAGTAGGCTAAAGCAATGGTCAGAGTTTTAAAAATCTGATGAGTTACATTCACATAACTTTCTCTATACACTACTCTTACCAAAGCCTATTTTTCTATCTACTTCATGTTAATAGGGATAAACCTTTGCAGAAAAAGTTTCTACACATTTTGTTGTGGATAAAACAGGAATAAGGAGCCAGATGTTTAAAAATGGGCCCTAAATTCTGGCCAAATTCTGTACATTTCCCATGAAATCACAAGGAACAACTGAACAGCAACAGCACTCTAAAAAAATGACAAAGTATTGAAAACTTCAAATAAATAGTAATGGTTATTTGAAATAAATTGTGTGTTAAAGACATTTACATTTTTGTCTCTTATATTTTACCTGTTATACAAAATTATATAAAATTTCTTCTGAATGAAGAAGACTTCACAAGCTATTCCCAGAAATTTCAAGATACACATTTGGTGTGTCATGTAATTTTTTTTAATAAAAATAAAGCCATTTTAGATAACATTAAAAATATAAAACTTTTTTTCTATATAGGGTAGTTTGGGGTGGGGGAGATTTTGTTGAAAATCTTCATGCACATCTTTGGAAGATGCTGAACTTACATACAAAGTTTGGTATTTATCTGACATTTCATTTTTGACTTACACTGTTTGACACACATGGATCTTTTTCTAAACATAAATCTTCTGGATTCAGAGGGTCTCAAAACATGTATTTCTGGTAAAATGTCAACATCAAATTTTTTGGTGAAATACAATACTTCCTCTTGCCTACTATAAGCAGGTGGTGAAGAAAGTAAAAAGTTTAACATACCTGAGCACCAAACGCTTCAAATGTGCACCGCAGATGTGAGTCAGTCTACCAACATCAAGATCACAGACAGCTCTTAGCTGTAATTCACACAGTTGAGGTCCCATATGAAGCAGCAGATCAGGGCTAAGTATACAATGTATGATTTCTAATGAGACAAGACTGCTAAGCTTGTTTACTTGTAATGAAGCATTAGGACCCAAAGCAGATACTGACAGTTCTTGAAGACATGGGAAAATCCTGCACATTAAAACACAAAATAACAACAATGATGACAATCCATTAAAATCCTGTAATTCAGCTTTTAATAAAACTTTTAATGAAGGGAGAATTATGCCAAATACAGAAAAAAGAAATTGTTAAAGCAAGTAATCCAGTTTTGCCAAGAATTCATACACTTCCCAAAATTTATAAGCCAGGAAATAAAATGAGACAATTGTAAATTGTATAAATTCACATTTTTATAATTTAGCTAAATGGTTAAATAAAAAATTTAATACTTTTGATAAATTTGAGAGTTTAAGCATTAAAAATTCTTTTGAGCTAAAAAAGATATTCATTCATTCATTCATTCATTATCTGTTTACCCTCCTCTTATGTAGGACTTACACCCCCCAGGACTTACAAGCGGGTGCCTGGGGTCAGAGACCCGTCGAGGAGCAGACACTCATGGATCAGACAGAGCACCCAGGATGGGTGATCAGCCCGATGCCTGGTATGGGATGAAGGAAGTAGATGAAACGAAATGTTGGTGAAATGGATGAAAGGAAAGGTGATGATGGAGCAATTGGTGGAATGAATGGCGGGGGAAACCAGAGAACCCAGAGAAAACCCGCCCAGATGCCGCTTCGTCCACCACAAATCCCACATGCAGGTCCCTGGGATTGAACCCGGGCCACCTCGGTGGGAGGCAAGCGGTATAACCACTCGGCCACGGCGCTGCCTGAGCTAAAAAAGATAGACTTTCAAAAAATAGAAAGTTTAGAATTTATCAATTAAACTGCTTAAATTGTGACCAAGTTTACATTGGAAAGACCAAACACCATTTCAAAATCAGAGTATAGGAGCATTTTAGAAATACTAAACACAAACAAACAAATAAATCAGCTGTAGCAGATCATTTTAGTTGATTTAATCATGAAATAAATCCAGAAATGAAATTATTAAAGCATTTAAAAGGATCTATAGATTTAATGGTTTGGGTGAAAATATTTGTTTTGAAGAATAGAGATAGTGTAATGAATCTGAAATATCTCAAATGATTCTGTCAACAAATTTGTTTTACTTTCAGTAGATCGCAATACTATAGCAAACAATCCGTCACCTAGTGGCAGTAACCGTAACAATGCAAATAAACAACAAGTAAATAAGGAAGAAGACGCTTACGATGTAATCAAGAGATTATGAAACATGTACTTCTGAATTTCTATTTTAAAAAGATGAATGTTGTCATGAAATGTTTATTATAATTTACAATAACTATAACACTTACCCCTTTTCCTGCACAGCATTGATGTCTCCTGCTTTAACAGAACTAATGCCAAGCCTTTTCAATAAATATGGACCTAGAGGGACAGAGTGCTTCATGCTAGAAGGGCATGCTGTTTGAATCATTTCTATGAAGTCTAACTTTGTCCAAGCGATATCCAGATCTTGCAAGCCTTTATCCAGAAGTTGTCGAACTGCAGCAGCACTGCGTAATGTCACACCTAGTGAACCTCTGACATATAGTCTCTGCAACTGCTCACAACAGCCTGCCAGATCAATCAGGAAATCATCTGTGCAATGGTGGTAGTATACTACCGTCTCCAAACGTGCTAACCCGCGGAGGCTGGCACGGGATCTTGGGGATGTGCTATAGTGCATACCACTTAGCTCCAACACCTATAACATTTAAACATTTCACTCCTTAAGGCTGCAAGTGGTGTCTCATTCAGTAATGGTTAAATTCATTTTTAAAATGCTTGTAAATGCATATCTACAAATTAAAATAAAACAGAAGTTTTAGTATATGCTTAAATTATAATATATTTATCAATTATTTCATTTTTGTAATATAGTATGGGTGGCATTTCTGTAAAAAATAAACATTGAAAACTTGAATTTACAGAAAAACCATCCACACAGATAATTACATTAAAACAAACAGCTTCAACCCGAACTTACACAAACATGCTACCATCAACAGTTTAGAACACAGACTGGTTAACTACCCCTTAGCAAGGAGGAATATCATATAGAATCAACCATATAGTACAAATAGCAGTTAAAATGGATACAAACAAGATCTGGTAGACAGAAAAATATAAAAACTTTCAAATATCAAAGAAAATTAAAATCATTACAATACTTTCATCACACACTAAGAGAATATAAATGTTCAAAAAGTTTTACATACTACAGGTGGGCTGCAAAATAGTTTGAAAATATTTTTAATGACTACATAACTAGGGGCAGGGTTTTAATGCAAATGCACATTTCTTCTTTGAAGTCAGAAAATATCCTCACTTGGTATGTGAGTTAATTGCTAAACTTCCAACAATTTAAACAATATTTTAGTTTGCATATAATGCATACTTTGCCTGTTTTGTTAATAAGCATAATATTTCAGCAGTTTGTAAATTAAGCTGCATATATACTTGTTTAACACATATATTTTATAAATAATTTTTATTTTATTTCTTTTAGCTTCATATTTGATTTACAAATACCATATTTCTGAATATGCGCCATTAAGTGTCAGTCTTGGAACTTGGCAATGCTGATGGTAGCTCACACACAATGCAATTAACAGATTAGGTCACGTCACATCATTGAATCTCTGCCTTATCTGGTTGTAGCCATCCCTCACAGTATGAAGATGGCTGTTAAGGTGTTCTTAAATTGAGTTCATGTATGGTGGTTATACATAACATTATATTTAGTTTAAATTTTGTTGCTTAATATCTCTTTAACATTTATAAAAATGTAACCTACTGATTTACACAAAGAAAAGTACCTACTTCAAAATACAACTGTTAATAGTTTTTGAAGAATAGAGATTGTGTATTTAGATTTGTGTATATTTAGATTTCAAAAATATTCCTGCAGGTTTGGAATCATTCTCCAGTTAAAATTTCAGGTCATTTAGTTCAGTGATGTGGTGCTTGTACAGAGGTTGTCCCACTTAAGCTGGGATGTTTTTACTTACGTTTTTTTCATGATGATATTCCCTTTTGCCATGACCTGCTATGTTCAATGTGATATCCAAGGGCTCGAACTATGGCTCTGCAGCACAATTTCCATTATAGAAGATTGTGCCATAGAACAGGAAGGGAGATGTTATCCCACTCCTCCTGGCAGACTTTCCAAGGAACCTCAATTAAGGTGGGACATGATAAACAACGCATCATTTCAGCAGACCAAGTCCGCAAAAATCCATTGGTGAGAGATCTGTTGACTTCACAAGGCTACTTTTAAATGGTATCACATTTACACCCATTTCCTCAGCTTTTCAGTGGTAGTAGACCCGGGAAGATCTAGAAGTGTGGCTGGATGGTTTGTCCATGCAGTTCCAAACATTTCGGACATCCTAGCCATACAACTAGGGAATCTTCTCATCAAAAATTGGGTCCGTTACATTCCTTTGGTAGCAGGCTTCATTAATTTTTAACTTTTTGACAACTCTGTAAATGTTGAGTTTGCCTGAGAGCAGTATTCTGCAAACACCATGAACCCCTTGGTAAACTTTTCCTTGATGAAATTGGAGCACTTCTTTTGGTCCTTTTTATGGTAGTAAATGGCATGGGGTTTGTTTGTATCATGTAGATAAACCCATGCTTCATCTAAAGGAACCACTCATTGCCACTTTTCACTGCCAGGTGGTGTTCATAGAGTTTTCTTGCATGGTGGAGTGTTCTCTGATGTGCTGCTCTTTCAACATATGCCCTTGTGCTTTATGCCGCTGTTCTAGATCCACATTTTTAGTCCTGCTGGTTGCGCCCTTTTCCTTGTTAGTTTTTTTGCAGATAGGACCTCAGGTGGGAATCCATTTTTGTGCAGCTGTGTTATACAGCCAACACAGGACTTACTTATACTAATACCTTTCTATTTGCACCTTTCTACTATCACCGAACGGCTGTAACCACATCAGAAAGTCCAACAATGTACCCCTGCCACAAATCCGCAACTTTAAAAGCCATTACAGAGTAAATTTTGCTCCAGACTGTACCAGCAGACTGAGGCACACAGAGCAAACTGATGCAATAGCAAACATTAGTGTTTGCATCAACAACGGGAGTGTTAGAGTGCTTAGCTGGACAATCTAACTATATATATATTAAAGGCCTTGTTTTTGTGTAATCATGGTAAAAGTAAAAGTGAATGACAGAGCTAGATTACAGGGGTAATCCTAACTCTTCAAAATTAAAGATAAATTAAATAATTCATATTGTTTCCACAATGTTTTTATTTATGTAGAGATTACTTTTAAGTTGCCATAAAATTTTATTTTATGGCAATATGCTGTCTTAATATTTTTTATATGGGCATATTTATATGCATATTATGGAAGTTTTCAATGCATAAATGCATAGATATTAAACATATTATTAGAGTATAAAATTCCTGTCCTTATTTATAACATAAAAATCAAGTATGAATGGATGAATTTATTCAGACTTTCCATACATAAATTGTTTTTTCATTAGTACAATATTACTATACTCTTATTACTACAATTACAATTATATTTATATATTTAGAATTCTTCGATTTATGGAGTTGTGTTGCCTCCTTTTCTTCATTATATATAACACAGGTTATCTCTATAATGGGATAATATATAATATCAGTCATCTATAAAGTTAAAATGTTCTTGCATACCTCAATCAAGATTATCTCCATTGTCCTTTCCCTTAATGTTACTTATCTTCCATAGCCATTTTTGTCTCACTTTACCTATGTATTTTCCCAGTTTTTTTTTACATTTTTCTCGGATCTGAAATTTAAAATTCTTTTGCCTTTTATTTCAATTGGTAAGTTTTCCCACTTTTGTAAAAGGAACTTGTCCCTCCACATTTTAGTTTGCTTACATTCCAGGTGTTATCTGCTTCTTCATACATTGGACATTTTCCCTTGATATATCCATTCCTTATCCCACTTAAGTACATTACCCCTGTTCTGAACCACAAATTTCAATATATCTTTTTCTTCCCCAATCAATTTTCAATAATCTTTTGTCAATACAATTAGCCTGTTTTTCAATATCCATATCTGGTTTTTACCTCTTTCCAAAATCCCTTTTCATACTTCCCCTATCAAACTACAAGCTCCCAAGCCAGCTTCCTCTAGGATATTTTGGATTTTATATGTCCAGGTTTCTTTCCCCTTAAATCTCGCTTGCATTACCAAACACTGTGTAATAATTTCTCCTCTTCTAACTTCCATATTCTATACCAATACTTCAGTACTCTTTCCACTACCTTGCTTTTATAGCTTAATTTTCCTTAATTCCATTAAAGCAACCTCATTTGGCGAAGATTTAAGTAATCCTAGTGCAAGTCTACAAAATACTCCATTTTTTTTTAATTTTCTCCATTTACAGTGAATTTGCTGTCCAACATATCTATTTTCCATGGGTTGCTATTTATCAAATTGTCTTGTATGACCAAAGTTTTAACTCCCAGATGATCCTTAAAAAACTTGGACCATGACATTGGTGATAGAGCATTATCTGCCCCCTTTCTTTTGTACATTTTGCTTACCATCGCTAAGATTGTTTTATTGCCATTCTTCTTTGCTGCCTCATTGAACTTCTGGCTGAGCTTTTCCCCACCACTTCTCTTTCTTGCAGCTAATAAACATCTGTAACACCAGCTTTCTGTACAATAATTTTCCCTATCTAATTTATCCCCTGTTCATCTCCAATGCAATAACTCTTTTTGTCTTCTCTACATTCATTGTCATACCAACTGTCATTTCTTTTAAACCTCCTCTCAACAACTTTCATTATTTCCTCTTTTTAACAACTTCCTCAATGCTTGACATGCTTTCCTCGATTTTTCTATCCTCTATTAGTCCCACAAAATTGTTTTCCTCTAACCGTTTTCTTTCTTGTTTTAGTTTTACAGAAAACAACTCCTCTTGATCATTTTTCCATTTATAGAGATCTCATTGGATACATGACCCATATTCTTTCTCCCTACTACTATCCTCTAGTATTTTAAGTTCTATTCTTAATGCGAAGTGATTACTCCTACATATCATATTCATAATTTCAAAGTCTACTATATATCTATCAGGACCTAAAGAGTACAACATATAAATATATTCATGCCCTTCAATTCTTTGGAACTTGACAGCACCATCCATTTAAATTTCATAGTGGTATATATTACATCCTCAGTCTCACTCCTTCTTCCTATTCTAAATGAATCAGTTACTTCCCAACCATGTAATTGTATCTCCAATTTTTCCTTAAGAATGTCTTCTATCTCTTCTCTCTGCTTTCCTGGACTCTAAAGATAACAATATTAAATTTTCTGCCGTTTGCCTTGACTTTTTCTAGCCTCGTTAATATTTCATTGTGATTTGCGAGATCTTTTTCTACTCTTTGTTGATATTTTGTTACAACCTCTTTCATCTCCTCAGAGATTTTACTTATTCTCGTTTCAAATCTTTTTAAACTCAATGATCTCTTCTGATATACCTTTCAGCATTCCAACTATCTGCTCCATCTTGGGAGCACAGTTGAGTTCTATCCCTTCCATTAAATAATCTAATTCTGGTTCTTTAGACTTCCACCGATACCCCCATTCTTACTATTGCAATCGGCACACATGTACATATGTCCGTCCTTGGTCAGCTGTTGTGCACAACTCCAAAATCAAATATATACTACATAAAATGCCAAGCTTGTGAAAAAGTTTACATAGGAAAAATAATAAAATCATTGGTTACCAATATATAACACACTTGCCAACTTCCTGAAACTCGTAAAATTTTGTCTTGTCCAGCAAAGCATAATAATTAATGCATAAAATGTTCAATGCAGTGAATGTACAAAAGTTAAATGTGAAATAAATGGGATTCCTCTTTTTTAAGAATCCTTGAAGATCTTGTAGTACAGTTTCTTTCTGTCACGCATGCTGGAATTCTTGCTGACACTACAATAAACAAGTATAAGCAAAGAACACCACTTTCTACATTATACAAAGATTTCTAGTCCATTTTTTACACTTCATAATATAAACTATAAACAAAAACTGCAGTCATAGAATGTGAATAACAATAACAATTTACATGAGGGAGTTGACTTTACAGTTAATGTTGTCCATTATTGAATATTCCTGCCCATTTACTGCTGGTTACTATAGTTCATCCGTAAATAAAATTCAATTTAATTTGATTTTTAATTTTAAGTCCACATGCTGTGCATTGTGTTGCTGCTCAGTGAAGGGAGACCATGATCACGGTGAAGGATAGACACACAGATAAGCTCTGGCCTATCACAGCAGTGTATAGGGTCTTTCAACAAGTGTGTCCTATCTCTGAACTTAAATAAAACACGTTCTATAAATAATAGAGGTTTATTTCTTTTTTATGTTGGAACATAATTAATATCATTACATGTGGAAGAGAACATCAGTTAAGTGACCGCCACGACTTCATTGGGTTCCGCATATACGGTTGACCCAATTTTCAATGACAGAAGAACGTAAATTAGGTCCAACTTCAAGAATAACACGCGTGATGTTGTTCATAAGATCATTTACTGTTTCTGACTTGTTGACATAAACTCGAGATTAAACATAACCCCACAAGAAGTAATCAAGCAGCGTTAAATCACATGACCTCGGGGGACAGTTAACATCACCACCACCACGGGAAATGATGAAACCTCTGAACTTCTCCTTCAAAAGATCGATTGTTTCGAGAGCAGTACGACATGTGGCACCATCTTGCTGGAACCAGATGTTTCCGAGATCCATACCATCCAATTGAGGCCAAAAATAGTCCCTCATAAGAGCCCGGTAACTTTCTCCATTGACAGTTAGAGCTTCTCCATCTTCATCTTGGAAAAAATATGGACCAATGATTCCACCAAAACAAAATCCACACCACACAGTAACTTTCTGGGGGATGAAGTGGTCGTTCTTGATTCTGCATTGGATTGTGATTGCTCCAATAGCGGCGATTTTGTGTGTTAACACAACCATCCATCCAAAGGTGGGCTTCGTCGCTGAAGATGATTTTTCGACAAAAATCCGGGCCATCTTCCAATTGCTCCATAGCCCAGTCAGCGAATACACAGCGCAACCTATGGTCGTTGGGCTTTAGTTCTTCAGTTAACACCATCTTGTAAGCGTGAAACTTCAAGTCCAGATGCAGAATTCGCCAAGTTGTGGTCGGCGAAAGCCCCAATTCTTGCGCTCGACGAGCAATTGATTTGTTTCCGTTCTCGCGTACTCTCTCACGAACGGCGCCTATGTTTTCGTTGGAGCGCTTACGTCGATTACGTACAGGCGTTCTTTGATCACTGACAGAACCACTTCTTTCAAATTTATCGATCAAACGCCGAATCGTTCTCTCGCAGGAACGATTATGCACACCGCAAACTTCACGCAATACACGGAAAGTTTGGCGAACAGATGATCCATTTTGATAATAAATTTTCACAATTTCTACGCGTTGCTGAAGGCTGTAACGTTCCACGGCTATTTGTCAATAACAACTGTAACCACATGAGAAAAATGACTGCTGTAACTCAATAAAAACGGCAGCTATCACACGTTAGAGATAGGACACTCTTGTTGAAAGACCCTTTACATCAATTAGTGCACCACATTCAATCTGTAATCTTAAGTTATAATATAATGCAATAGAATTTAATGCTTTCTCTTGTCCTTGGTGTAAATCTGTAATAATGCCTCTTTTGCTGTAAAGCGATTCAAAGGTCTATGCTACTGTACATTTTAAAACAAACAAAATTTGGTAAGTATATATAAACAATTCATAAATTGTGTATTTACTTCACTGTTATTGGCTTCAATTCCTACAGGCCTCTGAGCAAAATTTCTGGTCCTTCATGCCAAATATAGAATGGGACACTAAGGGACATAGTAGTTAAAGAGCATCCATAAATAAAACTCAATTTAATTGTTTTTCAATTTCTACTTGTTATTTCCTATTACACACTTTGAGGGCTTGTGGTAGGGACCACTAACATTTTGAATGGGAATCCATGATACAGAAATGTCCAGTTTTACATTGCAAGCAAAACATCACCACATGTCTTGAACTCTTCCTTGTCAGCTGATCAATGGATGGAGCAGAGTACCTACATTTTTGCCCCATTGCTTTTGATCCACTATGGCTTGACATAATGACTGCACGCTTCAACACAAACATTGTACTTACGTATCATGACCAGGTACACACACTTGCCACCGCTGCTGCCAAAATCCACACAAGCAGATCTTTCTCTATCAGGTATCTCCTAAATCCAAAACTTTGTATGGCAATACAGGAAATAGCATAGCAAATATGCAGGTCATTCAATTGGGCTACCATGCTCTGTCCACCTTTGCTCAAATTGTTCAAGATGACCTCAGGCCACGTGCAAAATGAGGTGACATGCCACATGTCATACCACATGTATTACCAAATGCTCAATGGAACATTTCCCAAGAATTTGTGGAAGGAAAATCAAGTAAGTGCCATCCATGAGGCAAGATAGAGGAAAGTGTGGCACCCACCCACCCACCCACCCACACACACACACACACACACACACACACATGGGGGTTCCCATTAAATATGCAAGTTAATTAGTCCCCATTATAGGCCCTCAAAGAATGTAGCAGGAATTTAATTATAAGCAAAATAAAAATCTGACATGATGCATTTACACAACTTTTCTATCAATTATAAATACACACATATTCATTACTACTGGCTTACCTGACAGTTCTAAAACTTAATGACAATTTAATTTATTTGATTTAACTCCCCTATTCTTTATGAAATTATTTTACAATGCTAGAGGATTTTTGTGGTAAATCTTTCCCTTACCCCTTATAATTGTAATTTCTTACAGCCCCAAAACATCCTGATATTCGTGCAGAAGGATGTCTGATATCCTTAACCTCCTCCCAACAATCTTCCATGTTCTGGAAATGCTGCATAGCCTATGTACCCTTTGACGGTGGTACAATGATCAGTTGGAATGGTCAAGCAATTTTTTAAATAATCAGAGTAGATGAAATTTTAAACCTTTGTACCTTCTCTTTAGTCCTATAGTCATTTAAAAACATAAAAGCTATATAGTTAAAAAAAAACACACACACACACTTAATAATTTTAGTATAGGTATATTATTGCATTCTTATAAAGTATATTTGTAGCTAGGAATAAGAAGGTTTCAACATGTGGAAACAGCATTCAAATGTTTATTTGTGGTAACAAGATCTTGCAATGGAAAGAAAACAAAGGGAGGCCGGTAGGAAGTAAAGTGACTTTCTACAAACTTTCAAGGCTGTCCATTAGGTAATGATTAGGAAAGGTATACACTTGATTAATGGGATATTTCAAAGACAAATAATAATGCTACAAAAATGTTGATACATACTGTTTATTTTAATGAGCTCTGCATTTTTTATGTAGTAAATTTTTATTTATATTTTAAGATTCCCTTGTTATACAAAATTCACTCAAATAAAGGAAAGTTCATAGGATATTCGCAGAAAATTTAAGATACAAATTTTATTTTTCATGTTATTGAACATATGGCATTTTAATCAAAATTGTTAAGAGTTGAGAAAATAATAATAATAATAAAAAAAAACCTTTTCCATGTAAAGGGATGGGGGGATTTTCTTGAAAATATTCATGTCACATTTATGGAAGATGCTGAACCTAAATATCAAGTAATGGCAACTTGTGGTGTAGAAAACAGGTGGAAAATGCTGTATGAAAGAAAAAGAAATAGAGCACACTAAAAATGGAATAACTATTAATATCACTCATCCTACTTTTTGTAGACTAAGTCACTCCTCTTGTCCTTTAAGGAAGCAAAGTTATCTATTATTTGAAAGTACAAGGTCTTCAGCTTTATTTGGTCCTTGCTGCCAGTGAGTTGTCTGCACATGATGTCAATACTTTGAAGCGAGTTTATCACCAGTGCCTCTGGCAGAGGACTAGTGAAAGACAAGTGAAAAGGATGAATGTCAAGTTTTGAGGTCACCTTAGTGAAATGGGACTTGTATCATACCCTTTTCTGTGTTTACATTTGGAACTTCTTTCCCTTGCATCCCATAAACTCACAATCTCAGTATGTATGCTGATAGGTAACTCAAATAATTGGAGGGCTTCTTTTAGCGTAGAGTGTCTCGACTTTAATGGCACAACTTTTTCATTACAAAAAAGCTTGCTCTACCCTTTACAGCAGTAAATAAAAACTGACCTACACATAATAAATTAAGAATACAACACACAAAGAAATCAACCGGTTTACGAAGTCGGAAAAGCATGCAGTCCAAGGTTCAATCCTGTACCTTCCCTTTAAGACAAGAAGCTCGCCAAACTAATAATTATGTCATTAATTTAAACCGACATAGTAAAGGCTGAATAAATCTGAAGAGCCATTACATACTCGTGCATAACAAACAAAATTCAGAAAACCAAAAATCTTTAAATCGTATATTAAATGACTTCCTGGAGCTTTTGTTTCTTTATAGAAATGTGTAATGAATTAATTGGCTGCCCAGTAATTAAACTCTTTCTTGTTTCATCATTCTACCTATTAAACTGAGTTTCTAACAAAATACACTCAACATAATTGGAAACATTGAAAAAAAAGAAAAGAATAAAGAGGCACAAATTACTTGTATTTAGTATTCACATCTCATACTAATTACGAATTACTCATAAGTACACAGAACATTGTGTTTTAGTTTGTTGAAAACATAAACAAAAAAAGTAGGAACCAAGACATTCAGCATTCACATGCTTGCATCTACTCCCTGACTCTTCATCTAAAGCTCTTACGTTAAAACCTACAAGCAGCTACTTGAGGGAGCAAAAGAAATACTTCAACGTTGAGACAGAAGTTCATATCCATAACTAGATAACCAATAATGATATCACGTTATCATGGTATCCTTCTCAAACAAGAAAAATGTTGAACCCTAAATGGCAAAATATTTCTCCTGCTGGAGGGTTGAGTTATTGTGGTCTCCTCTCCCCTTGGGTGAGAGGCTCTGGGCTTGCCTTTGAAGTCAGGATACAAGAGAAATGAAAGTTGGCAACTTCAACGTCTACATAACCTGAACTAAACATTTCACAACTATTGATAGGTTTGAATGTTGTATTAAACCTGCATTTAAAGCAAATTAAGAAATGGTGCAAGCAGGAAATATTACGTGAAAAATTCTTCACCTACTTCACCTGGCAGGCCACCTCTGATATCAAGTTTGGCATTTAACCAGCTTTTAATTTTTGACTTATGCTGTTTACAGGCAGACACACATATTTATCTTTTTTAAAAATACTTTTTCTGGCTCAGGAGAACCCAAAATGTGAATTTCTACTGAAATCTTGATTGGAATTTTTGGGTGGAATGCAATATTTTATCTTACCTTCTGTATGTAGGTGGTAGGGAAGTTAAAGGAAAGTATCTGAATTGCAAATTTATTTTTCAAGGTAACAAGCATTAATGATGCAAACGATTATCTAGCATGGCTATTAAACCATAAGTGCACTACAGCCAAATGTAGATACAACTCAATGTTAATGCACTTACCTTGAGATTATTGATCACTGGAAAATTTTGTGATGAGAGGATATGAAGTGTTGCTGATGAAAGATGTAGTTCTGTGACAGCAGGATGTAAAACTGCACAGACAACATGGCACAGATTTTGCACAGAGCGTGGTAAGACAGGTCCCCCTAGTGCACAAGCTGTAAGAAGTGCCCTTGTCACCAAGTTAGCGAGCGTATGGGGCACAAACCTCTGGTACAGCAACTGCAGCATTTCACATGCACGTTCACATGAAGCATGGCCATCTAAGCAGTGTTTGCAGAGTTTCTTCACTGCCTGTGTTAGACTGCGCAATGCCAGATTCTGGAGATCATCCGAGGCACTGGTATTTAACATGCTGCCAACATGATCAGTAGCATTTCTATAACTTCTATATTCAAAAGGTATATGAAGTTTGTGTTAAGCTATGTGATTTTAATTTAATTCATGAGGGTTTCTCAGGCAAACATTAATCAAGTTGGAGACGGTGAAGCAAAAGAGTAATTTAATTGAATTTTGAGTTGGTTGAGATGCTACATCACTTACTTAAAATTTAATAGGAATATGTTTTAGAAAACAACTGCTTCCATCTTCAGACTTGGTCCGGCAGGAGGAGCTGGAGTACAAGTCTCTCATGTTGGGTGCAGAGGTGGTGTCTTCTGATTTCTTTGTGATAAAAATGCTTAGGATGTTAACCCAATAAACTGTAAAAGCTGCAAGAGGCTGTGGGTAGGAAGTAAAAGGACAAGAAATATTGAAATTATAAAGATAAATCCACTGTAGCAAACCATTTCTACTCTGAAAACCATTACATCAAGCAAAAATTCACCCTAATGAAAATACCACATATCTGCAGAATTAAGTCTGGAAAATATCCACATTGTCAAAAGCAAGAAAGAATTAATGCATTGATGCAGTAATTTGTATCATAAATTACTTAAATGTAAATAATGATTGTAATATGAATATGCATTTTTATGTGACATTGATTTCAGATGTTTATTAATTGTAAATATTGTTGGGAAGTAAGTTTATATGGCCTTACTGAAACTGTCAATAATAGCGCGCAATAATGCAGCGAAGGGGGGGTGAGCTGTTTATCATTATTGGAAACGAGGAAGTTACGTAATGTTGGCGCGTTTTTTCCGTTTAGAACCTTCTGGAATATTTTCTCCCTAAAGCATATGTATTCATAATTTTCATTGGATATTAAAATAGACGCTAATGTTGGCGCGTTTTATTAGCCAATTGCAGCTCAGTTATAATCTTTAGGCGTATCTGGATGAAGGAGTATAAATAGGGTAGGTTAGAGGTAGCTTCATGCCAATTCATCGAAAATCTCAATACATTACACGTCGCCTTAAGTCGTCCAGTTCATCAAAATTCTTTGTACACTACACGTCGTCTTCAGTCAGTCAATTCGTCGAAAGTATTTGTACGGCAAACATCGGATATAGATTCACAAGTTACGCGCAGCAGAATTATGAAAGATCTAAAGTATGGTAAAGTTAATTATACAAAAGATTGAAGTACGTGGATTAAAAGAATTATCAGTAAGAAGTTGTTATAACAGTTTCAGTTTGGCGAGTGTTAAGATCAATGTATAAATGTGATAGTTAACGTGTTCGACAATAAATGTGTAAAACCAATTTCTTCATCAGTGTAATTTTTGGATAAAAGATTCCTTTCCGTTTACACAACCCTGATCAAGAGATATGTTCGACCAAATAGCTAGCCGGAGGACAGTAAACAAAACTTAAAATTCTTTCAAACACTAATACTACCACAAATTGCTAACACTAGATGGAGCTACAAACTGAACAAATGAATGACGTCACTAGATGGCAACACGTGATGTAAACAAACATCACAAGCATCAACATTATAAGTAAATACCGCATCAAATTGGCTACCACAACGTGGGGCTACAATAATGTTAAATAAATAAAACATGAATACCGTTGCAGCATTTTGAAATCATAAACATCCATGGCAGTTTTACATCAAAGAAACCAGCGGACACCACCTCCATACCCAATATAACTCAGCACCTCAGCTATGGCAAGGCTGAAGCAATTGCTTCTGAAACATGTTCCTATTAAATTTTAAGTAAAGTAGTGACTCCAGTAATTTAAAATTCAATTAAATCAATCTACTTTCTTATCTCTGATAATATACTAGGGCTATTCAGAAATAAGCTCCAGTAGGCTTGTAAAGCAAACACTCTTTGCCACATTGAACTGCAGTATGTACAGATCTGCCTTTCAAGCCTGGTGCACAAATTTGTGGCATTGGGATTGGAAATGTGAACAAGAATGGGAAATAAGAGTATGCAAGACTCTCCAGAGCAGGCAGGCAGACATGTCAAGGTCATACCTTACTGTATGCTCGTTATGTACATCTGTTTTCACTGTAAAAGAAATTCAAAGGTGCTTTGATCCATTATGGCTGTGAGAAATCTTTCTAATTGCAGGCTTGAAAAAACAAAACTTGAATTACGACTAGATGCACTTGTTTGCTTTATCAGTTTTATTTTTTCAATCAACTCACCAACTTCCCTAAACTGAAACCCATAAAAGTTTCCCTTGTCCAGTAATGCATAATAATTTTTGCAATGACCTGAAATTTAGAATGCGTAAAATGTAAAAAATTACATGTAAAATAAATGGGAATTTCATTCTATAAGAATCCTTGAAGACTTGGCAGTACAGATTCTCTCTGTTACAAATGCAGAAGTTCTTCCTGGTATCTCCGCAGTTGGAACCCCTGAAGTAGCTTAATGGCCTGCAAGCCCTTAAAGCTGGACCTTGAGCGGGTACCAAATGTGTCGACAGGTGGTGGATAGCCGAGGCCTGGCCAGCATGGTTGGCTGACTACCAACACACTGGACAGGCCTGTCTCCAATTAACCAATAGAAGACCATGAACCAACTCCCCAATCCCCAAGGTATAAAACAACCCATTACAAATGGTGCTTGGCACACAGGAGATGTGTCATTAACGAAGCCTCTGAGATACCTGACAACCTCTCAGAGTACATAGTCTTACCTAGGCATGTGGGGCTCTGCCCATGCAGACCAGAGGTATTCCTAGCTAATCGTGGGAATATGGATAGTTCTAGTTCTTTCAAACCGGAAGGCACTTCTGGAGGCTCTGAGAGCATAAATATTAAAGTAACAGTAGCTGCAGCCTTGAAATGGGACATTGCTATCCAGAGTAAACAAATAGAGATGAGCACTGTAACTCCCATAGAAGTGGAGAATCAGGCCCTGCCTTCAAAGATGGATGGCAAGACTGATATTTCGGGGGAAATGATCAGAGAGGTAGCATCCTAAAACTGAAGTCAATACATCCAAGTGGAGTAGAGAAGTAAAAGAGAAAAAGGGCTAGGTCATTGGTCAGGAGCACGGAGAAAGGAGATGGCCCTCATAAGGGGAACCTTCCAGAAACCATGGCTGGGACAGAGCCTGGCCTCTCTAGATCCTATAAAAGGAACTGGCTGGAGCAAACTCTGCCTACAGGCAAAAGAGAAGTTAAAAAGGTGAGAATGTCTCGGCCTCTCAGCTATGCTAAGACAGCCCCAACTGGGATTAAGGTGGCCATTATGGATGATGGTTTCCTCCAGGTGGTTCTGTCACAAAAACAGGACAACCTAATGTGGATGGTGGTTGACAGGTTCATAGATGGGCTCTCCAAGAGGGAGTCCTAAAATTTTACGACGGTTACCTGTCAAAGGGAGCCCTAATTGTAGTCTGCCATGACGAGGTTTCCTTGAAGTCACTGAAAACAAGCATACCTTCTTTGCAGGTATGGGAGGGGTCCAGGTCTGATACTGTGGGCCTGGATGCTCTTCCAACATATAAAAGATTCTTGGCCTGGTTCTCAGGGCCAGAGGTGGAGAATGAAGTTCTCTTTCAAAGGTTGGGGAAGGAGAATCCAGGAATAAACATGAATATCAGAATAGCTTTCCTATTTTTCTGTTAGTATGTACTTTTTGTATATTGACTTTATTTCTTCTTCTGCCTTTCAAGGATTAGGCCTATCGACCTGTTCCAGCCTCAATTCCATCTTTTAACTGGCCTTCCTATGTCCCTCTTTCCTATAGGTTTGTATTGTAAGTTTAAAGAATATACCAATGTTATCTGCCATCTCCTAATGAACTTTATTTCTTTATATATCTTTTAATGTGTGCATTCAATGTAATTAACCACATATGCTGCAATAACTGGAGCAATGCTCTGTAGCCACATGCGAAAATAAAATGAAAATGAAGCAGTGGAGGGTGTACACACCTTGTGGCCAGAGTGGATAGAGACTCTGCTGATTTCATCCTCAAAAGGAGAACTAAACTCTTTTGAGGCTAAGTTCAGGCCACTTTTACATTGATCAAGACTGTTGCTCAGGAGGAGGAGAAGAACACAGGAATGGTTCGACAGACATTTATTGTGGAATTCCTTGCTGGAAGGGGGATCATAATCCCTCATTACTCCCAAAAGGTGGACCAGGTTTCCTTAGGAGAACTGGTTTCTAATGAAAAGGAATGAAGTGCGTAGTAAGGTAAGCTAAAATGACTTCATTCATTCAGGCTAACTTACAAAGGAGTATTACTGCCTAGAGAGTTCTAAGCAGCAGCATAAGGGGCACGATTTAGAAGTTGTCATAATAGAAGAAGCTGCTTTGGCATAGTCATATTATGCAACTAAATATAAAGAGGTTCTCTATTTTCAACGCTCCAGCTGATGTAAAACCCAGAGCATGTTTCTTGACAAGACACAGTAACACTTGGGCTATGCAGGACTTTCTTGCAAGACATCTGATGGCAGTCTTGGTGAGATATGAGGAAGGCAGACTGCCACGGCAGGTGGTAGTCTGTTCAGCCTATTTCCCTAATGACTGAGAAATTTCCTCCTCCTCAGGAATTTGTGATGTACTGCAAGGATATTGATTGGCTGTGAACCCACATTGGGTACAAACCCGGCAGAGGGTGATGGATATTTTTGGGTGTAAAAATCCTTAGCATGGTTTCCTTTGGAAGGGAAAGTAAAGCCAGTGGTCCTATGTCATAGATTTACAGCATGTAAAAGAACCTCAAGCCTAATCAAGAGACCTCTGAGCAAAATTTCTGGCCTTTCATGCCCAATATAGAATGAGATGCTAAGAACTATCACAGTTAAAGTGTGTTCATAAATAAAACTCAATTTCGGTTTTATTTCCAATGCCCACCATAGGATTTGGAGTAGTGCAGACATCAACAGGAAGGGGGAAAGCATTGCTGAAGTTTTTGAGTATAATGGATCTTAAGATTTTAAACTAAGGGAACATTCTGACTTTTGTGAATTATCAAAGGGAGGAGATCCTAGATTTGACACTAGTGTCCTTCGGAATCCTACAGACATCCGCTTTGATCTTGAGTGAAAAGGAAAGGACTACCTGTTCAGGAACCCTAGGATGATCAATTAGAACTCTTTTAGAGGGGACCTGGATCGCAGACTTAAGAATGGATCCCAGATCACACTAAGATATGCAGATGACCTGGAATGGTACATGGCAATTTTCATGAACATCCTGGTCTCTGATTACAAAAGAAATTGCCCCATCATACATGAGGCTCGCACTAAAGACACATTGAAATGGAATTCAGTTTTAAGATCCATCAAGAAAAAGACATGTAGGCATATAAGGCTAACAAGTGTCAGACAACTTGGGACTCCTACAAGGAATCCCACAGAAAGTACAAAGGAGAGATCAAGAGGACCTCTGAGGAATCTTGGAGGCACTTTTGTGATAATATTCAGAAGCAGTCGAGTGCTGCTCACTTGCAGATATTGGTCTCAGGAAGTGGGCTAGGTTGACCTCTTTGGAGGAACCCTCTGGTGAAATGATCCAAACGGAAGGGGAGACCTTAAGGCTGTCACCTTAAACCCATTTCCCAGGGACGAATACAATGGATCAAGAATCAAGGTGGTTGTGGCACGGAGGCTTTCGAATGAAGGCTGGCAAATGGTCCCCAAGATTGTAACCTTTACAAAAAGTTAAATGGGCTTTTTTTTCTTTCGAAAGCTATAAAAGCGCACATGAAGATGGGGTTTTTCCAGCTCTTCTGCAAGAGGGCTGGGAGATTATTTCTTCACCTGGTGAGGATCTTCAGCGCATGCTTCTTGCCTGTGGAGGTAGGCAAAATTGGTGTTTATACCTATGCCGGGAAGACAATCCTACTGCAGGCCTAAGAATTTTCGTCCTATCAGTCTAACATCCTTCTTTTTGAAGGCTCTGGAAAGACTGTTAGACAGATATTTGAGGGATGGGATAGTAAATTAAATTGAGCTTTATTTATGGACACTCTTTAACTACTATTATCCTTAACATCCCATTTTATATTCGGTGTTAAAGACTGCAAATTTTGCACAGAGGCCTCTATCAGGCTTGAGGTTCTTTTAAGTGTCATAAATTCGGGATCACCAGTTTTACTTCCCTTCTGTTAAAAATTTTTACATCTGAAAAAATCCATCGCCCTCCGTCGTGTTTGAACTCATGACTAAGGGAAGTGGTTGACACATTCTCATCAGCATGCCTACTGGCCGGGTAAATCCACAGAATTGGCACACAACCAGGTCTTGGTAAGATTGGAGGGAGTGCTGGACTGTGGAGAACTGGCCATGGCAGTTTTCCTGGACATTGAGGGTGCCTTAAATCATATGACTTTAGGCACCATTAGGAAGTGTCTGGAGAATAGAGGAGTAGGTCTAGTGGTTACAGAGTGGATTATTTTCTCTTTGGAAGGCCGTCAGATTGTGGTGACTCTGGGAATGAGACCCTGAGAGCATAAGTACTCCAAGGCGCCCACAAGGGGGAGTTTTGTCACCCCTCTGCGGTGTCTGATTTGCTGAACAGACTCAACAGGGAGGGATAAATGATCAAGGCTATGCTGACAGAGTATGCCTTGTAGCAAGAGGAAAACTTCTGAGTACTGTGTTGGGGCTCATACAGGGCTCCCTGCATACTCTAGAGGAGTGGTGTAAAGAAGCAGACTTGTCTGTTAACCCTGACAAGACTGAAATAATGATTTTCACAAGGAGAAGGAGGCTGTTGAGGTTGGTAGAGCCCCTTCTGTTTGGGTAGAAATTAAAGCTACCTGGAATGGTTAAGAATTTAAGTATTATCCTGGACCTGGGCTCAGCTGGAAAAAGCATGTGAATTACAAAGGAAAGAAGGAAGCTAGATTCGCTGCAAAGAATGGCATGTATGACGATAACCGGGGCGGTGCGTGAACTACCCCATAGACTGCTTTAGAGATCCTGGACCTTCCTCTTTTGCACTTGTTTGTGAAAGAGGTTGAAAGGGTGAGTGCACATCACCTATGGACTACAGGAGGGTGGTGTTTTAAGCTACCCTACAAGGGGCACTCACTAATCTGTAGTAATAATTACCCAAACTGCAGGGAAGTGGCACATAATGAGCTTGTTTTATGACTATTGTTCTGAAGGGCCAGTCGTTAGCCATACCCAGCCAGCCAAGGAGACAAGCTGGCATGTGCACAGAACACCGGCCCATATGTAATTCCACATTGTTGTCGCAGTATGTATAAGTAACATCAAAATAAATTTATTCAATTTTCCTTAATACCGTAACTTGGGTCAAAGAAGTACTCTGTGCTCCTTTTTTTCTTGGTTCTTACCTAATACAGGTTCCATGACTGCTGCTCACATCATCAGAATCCATTTAATCCTGCAGTAGTTGCACAGCTGTTTTTACATGTTTGGTCATGTGGTTGACATGTGTCACATCCTTTTTCCTCCCTTTTCTTCAGGTCGGAGGAACAACAAATGAAGATATATAATGCTTAATGTAGTCTTCTGGGTGTTATGGGGGAAAATAAAGAACATTATCTTCCAAAACAATAGGGGTATAATTAACTACAGAAACCTGACCAAATCGGACCCTGAATAACACAAAACCAGTTTATTTCAGAAAAAAAAAGTTTTAGTCTCAATGGAAATCATTGACTTTATGAGTAATTTTTCCCAAATAGTATGGAAACTGGTCAGCATGGAAACAGAAACCATCTGCATCTGTTTAAAACAGAAATATGCATTATTAAAACTTATTTGTTTTGGGACATGCTGTGCTTCCAAGGAAACTGCAAATATTTTATGAAATGAATTGAGTTTTATTTATAGATGCTCTTTAACTGCTGTGGTCCTTAGCATCACATTCTATATTGGGCGTGAAAGGCCAGTAATTTTGCTCAGAGGCTTCTTTGTCAGGCTTGAGGTTCTTTTACGTGCCATAAATCTATGACATGGAACCACCAACTTTACTTCCCTTCTGAAGGAAGCCATGATAAGGATTTTTATGCCCGAAAAACTCCATCGCTCTCCGCTGGGTTTGAAACCGTGACTTCGGTAACTAGTGTCTAGCATGATAACCACTACACCATGGAGGATGACAAATTTTTTATGTATTTCATTTTGGAAAATACTGTACTTCCAAAGAAACTGCAAATATAGGTCATTAAAGTAAATGAGGTTTCTTTGTAAAACTCATATACCTGAGCAAAGACCATGTCAAGGATGAAAGAAAGGAGTTACTTGCAAATGTGTGTGCTGAAGGAATGCTTAGAGAAGAGTGCTATTGAGTGTAACATAAAGCAGCTGAAAAAAATGTATGCAGTGCCATGAAAAAAACACATGAATGGGCAAAAGACTCAGATACGTGTATGAGTATAATGTTAGGATTTGTAGTTTAGTAAAGGCATTAGTGCAATGACAAAGAGACTCAAATGTATAGCGTAACATTTCTTAGTTAGAACTATGATGAATGTGTTGGTGAAAGAACAGAGAGACTGAAATAATAATAATATCTAACATTCATAATATGAATTGGATTATGCAGTGGATATAAAACTAAATATGTACTAAGGAGACTGCTTTTTAATAAAATGTATGTTATTGAAACTACTGGCATGGTGTTTGTGATTAATCAAAACTATACTTTGGAGAAAAAAAATCCATAATATCTGGATGTGGAAATAACGCCAAAATAGAAATGAAGTTTAGATCATGTCACTTCCTTCTTGAACAGATTTCACTGCATTTTAAAAATGACTAAAACTTGAACATAAAAAGTTTAACTAATAGAACTGCAATTCTCTTATCATGTGATCTTAGAGGATACCATATCATGGTCATGAAAGTATTTTTAGGAACCTTCTCTTGGATTTTCTAGTGCATAAACATCTTGACAGATTTCAGACATACATTGCGTAAACAGTCACAATTTTCTTGTAATGTGGTCTCTAGCTTCTTCTATCAAAGCAACATCAGGAACCCTGTCTCAGTTTTGATCAATGCTTCTCAATTGATATTACTCCAAAAGAATGCATTCATACATACTGCCTTAATTCAGTGGGCATTTGTGGAATGCTGATACTATACTGTAAGCACTTCATCATCTTCCAGGTTTCCAGAAGTTCAGATTTAGTTTTACAATATGCTGGATACAGTCATATGCAAATATGCAGACTGCCTTTAGTGTGCATATATTCCATAAATTGTAGCAAGCAACCACAGGTACCCTTGGGTGTGTTTGGAACAATCAATCTTTGAAATGACTTCATCCACGAAAAACCAACCATCTCTGTCTTGTTATAAGATGTTACTATTCCTGGTTTCATAGTATGCCATGTTTCTTCAACTATTGCATCCATATTATGAAGTTCTAACAATAAAATAACCTGACAAATTAGGTTTTATACTTCTTTCCATTGGTTCAGCCATCAAAACATCTCAAAAACTATAATTTAAAAATGTAGGAGCTAGAAAAAAAGTTAAAATAGTATGTTTAATACAGTACACATTCATGTGGAGTAATATTTTGTAAAGCAGAACAAGTTTTGGAACAATACAAAAACAATTCATTAAAGTTATTTCGATAGTAACTTTTTCTTTAATAGTATTTAACGTCCACTCTTACTACATATAGCACCATAGAGTGACTGGTGATACATGATTTGATAATTGGGAAAGGAAATTTGAGAAGGAAATATTCCAGGCCTAAGTTTAGGTTATCTCCCTGGCATTTGCCAGTTATGAAGATTGAAGAAAACCTGCATAAAACCTCAGTCAGGGAGGACAATCCTCCCATTCACGAGTCAATGCCTTATGACCTTGGTTATCCATATTGGTTGATAGTTACATGGTTACGCATGTGAGGAACATTTGTTAAAATAATATCCATGCAAAATTACTGGTCCAACTGCATATAATATCTAACAAAAGACTTATGGGACTGTATTCACTGAGAGAACCTAAAAAACTTAAAAAGAACGATCAATAGGTAAACTAAAACAGAAACTGCTGGTTGACAGATTCCTTTGAAGGTCTATCTGGGCAAGAACCTAAGCTCAAGCCACCTCCTATGACCCAGGGTTAGCACCATCCGAGCGGCTCTCCAACCGGGGGGTTTTCCCATGAGGCCAATACCTTGTTTCCTAAAAAGCCCCCACCCCACTTTCACAGGAAATGGAAGTGGATACACCACTTACACGCGTCAGCTTAGGAAGGGTGATTACCAAAAACCTCATTAGGGCTGACAGCAATCTAGCATTCTGTCTATCAAATTTGACTCATGGTTGGTGCCAGAGAACATCGAAGCATCTCACAACCCCGCCTGGGCAGAAAAACCAGCCAGATGTACCCAATCACCCATGGGTATCGGGAACCACTACCCCGCCGAGTTCAACCCAATCCAAACAACTCCCTATCGGGAGGGGCTCGAATGTTCGGCCCAGTATACTTCTAGTGACGTCAGAATTACGAGCACTAGCGGTTCGCAGCACTTGCACCACTGCAGTTGAAGGGGTCAGAACCCCTTCCCTACAAGACTGCTGGTTGACATGTGTCGACCACGTGCCCAAACCAAGGTTAATATTTCTTTACCTGTATCTATTTTTCTTATGAATATACTACTTAACATAATCTCCCATTTTCACCCTCAGTTTATTGTGGATTGAATGCCCTCAAGCTTAAGACTTTAGCTTTGCTAATTCCCATTCCCAATTTATTACAAAACTGATGAATTCACATTATTAAACTGAAGCTCTTCTCATTGCCATTCTAGGATGATTGTGCATGACTACCCATTCTGTTCTCAAAATTGTGCACCATATTTTAGAATCATGTATAATTCACAAATTGTTATTGTTAACACAATTTGTACAACAAGCAAGTAAACATGGCTGAAGAAAACTCTGCCTTAAAAACTCACCATAGACTGAATAATGTGGGTTTAACTTGGTTTACATGTAACTTTATGCAAAAAAGTTGTGTTGTACATCAGAGCTTAATTTCCAAATAACCTCCTTATAGCTATTCTTAGTCTATATAGTTAAAACCTGATACGTTTTCATGGACATTCATAAGACAATATGAAGTAAATCTGCTAGGACTTCAAATAGAATATGTTTACAACTTTTGATATAAAAATTATAAAGTTAAGTGTTTATATTTTTAAAGAAAGGTTCCAACACTGAAATTCACTGAATGGCCAGGGCTAGGATCTTAATGATTAATGATGTACTTGTTCATAATATATGCGTCCAGCTAGGAATAAAATTATCAAAAATTTGCTGTGCATCCACAAAACATTATTCACAGATTTTTGTATTTTCAGCACACCATATTTCTTCAAATACAAGATGATCTCTGTTTTCCCAGTATCTGATTTATAAAGATAGTATCTCATACAAAAAAAGGAAAAAATATAAACTAGGTTAATCTTTTTTCACGTGCACGCATGCACACACCCACACATATTTTGTGATGAAGACACGTGCTGCTTCACTGATAGCAGATGTCCACTTCAGCACTAGCTGATGCATGATTGGTTGGAGAGAGGGAAGGTGCTCCTGGCTAAGAAACATCTAAAAGGCTAATGTGGCAAAGCTTTAAGACTGACTTCCCCGCCCCCCCTCCTTAGTGGCCTACAAAGGGTATAAAGAGAGGTGTATTCACCGTGACAGCAGTTTGATGTGATGTACTTATTCAGCAGGTTCTCTGAGCAACCAAGTGAGAGGAGTCCTGTGTTGACACTCCAGTGAGCAACTGGAAAAGAGGAGTCATGTGGTTGATACTCCAGTGAGCGGCCAGAAGAGAGAGGAGGAGTCCTGCATTTGACTCCGAAATGAGTGATTGCAAAAGAGAGGGGAGAAGTCCTTGTTAGAGAGAAGTGATTGTAAGAGAGAAGATGTTACTTTGCATGTGATTTGTTGCAATGTTATACACAAGTGAAAGTAAAGAGTGACTGGGGAAAACTGGACAAAGTCACAATATATTGAGACAAATTGAAATAATGAGATGATGATGTGAAGATGGATGCAACAGTTAAGGCAGTTTCCAATTTGTAAATGGTCTTGGTCTTCTTGCACACTGCACAGTCACAACTGTAACATTCATTGTTCTTTGTCCTCTCCCAAGCAGATGTTTAGCTCAGGTGATACAGTTGTGTTTATTTCTTTGCATTTTCTTATAAAATTGTTTGCATGTCATCAGAATGAAGATGAAGGCAGTCTATGAAGAAGGAAGGAAAGGAAGTACATAGCAATATCTAGCTCTTTTTGCACAGTCATCAACTACCAAACCATAATATTATAAAAAAAATCCTGTATTATCCATTTTGACACTGTAAAAGATGTTTGTGCCAACGGGAATTATTACAATTCCTCAGAAATTCTTGATAAATCACTTAACTTACTGATGTGAAATGAAACACACAGAAATGACACTGATAAGCTATGATGCTGATCTAGTCTTCCAACACTGCTGCTTAATGGTGACTTAGGCATTTCCTGCATGCATCTAATTCTCCTCAACATTCCTTTTTATAGACTATTCAGAAAATATATACTGCAAATGGAAGACTACGTGTGGATTTTGAAGGCAAGTGTTTTAGAAATAGTATCCTGTATTTGGGGGAATGCAGCATTTTTTAAATGCAACCAATTTATGAAGCATTTTTAAACCTTTTTTATTGGCACTTTTGCACTATATGTTACCACAAAGTTTTCAGTCCATTACACAGCAAAACTGTTATTACTTCACTTTATTTCTACAACTGAGTGACACTGACTTTACAAACACTGCCAACATTGATATGATCATAGTATTCTTACAGCACACTGTACTATACACAGTCACGAAGCTCATAAGTAAGAAAATGAATCGGTTTGATATTACAGCCCCAGGTGGCTAGCTACTAGGATCATTTTAGCAGATGACAAAATATACTTTTATCATCAAGTTCTTTTGGTAAAATGAAAACACCTTTCTTCTATTACTTAAACTTTATAGAACATACTTAATTTTCTGTTTCAATGTAGTACAGTAAATCCCAACATAAACAAGTACAGTAAATCCCAACATAAACATTAAGATACAAGAAATAATAGCAATAATTATTATTTTCAGGTGTGCGGGCATAATGACATTTGCTGTAACTGTAAACAGTTGTTTTCATTCATAAATTGTGTCAATCAAACTGAGTCGTTACTACTTAGCTGCTTAGTTGGTTAAAATCATTCTACTAGTAGCTGGCTGCTAGGAGCCCTGTAATTGCACCAACTGCAAAAAAGCACCTCAAGCTTTGTGACTGTATTACAACAGACTCTAGTTGCAGTGAGTTTGTGATAGACTAGCTCAAAGCTTCCAACTATCACTTGCTGAAATAATAATTAGTGAACCAATGTTTTAGCCGATTTGCATTAATTGGAAATGCAATATTCAAAGGGAGCTCAAAAGTAATAGTTATTATTTTGTAATACATTATTTTCAATATGCCTAAAATGAAGGAAATCGCTGGACTTAATTTAAAACCTGTCAATCTCAGTATAATAACAATATTTGGTCCCGTCAGCATATAAATACCGGCATGGTAACACATGCATTACCAGTAGCCCAGGGAAGAAGCTCAATATAGGTTGCAGTGAAACATCGGCAGAGTGTACTTCCAAGTAATGATGTGGCCTATACCGGAAGTCAAAAGAACAAATTATGGACAATGGCCATGGGAGCCCGCATACTTATATAATGACAATATGTCAATTTAGTATTGACAAAAAGTTCCGCAGCTACAGCGTGAGTGAAGATACTCATAAAAATTATGCAAAATCACATGCTAAGTTATTAGGAGTGATTATAAACAGTGAAACATTTTAACATAGTTCAAATAATTGTGAATCAATGAATTTCATTTTAACATCTAAAACTGTTCATTTCACACAAAAACTGACAAAATTATCCATGCTTGAGTTGCCTCTGGTATAAATATATCCAACATCAAGGTTGTTGATATGTTGTATACCAGAATCACTACCTACCTAGACATCAAACTTCAACTTATAATAATTGTGTCAATTTATATTTTAAAATGTTGAAATTTTTCCCAGTAATTCACCAATCCTGTTGATCTCCACTGTAATTCTAGTCTTCGAAAGTCTTATTTTAATTATCTCTCTCCGTAACTGCAGCCATCTTGATGGTACAAATTGGTCGCTCCATAATTTAATCTCTTCACAATGTAAAATATAATGGAGGTAATTTTCTATACCTCCAGACAATGGACATTTATGTTTGCCAATTTCCACCTTCATACCCCTAATTTTGTTACTCCAGTTTTCTAAACCATGCCCACCCATTATATATTTCTATATTTTTTTCCCTCCTTCAATCACGTTTAATTTCACTGTGGAACACTTAAGTTTTCTTATTCCCAACATGCCTAAAAATTTTGTTTTTTATTAATATCCTCAATTCTTTGTGTGACATCTTTCCAGAACCCTCCTTCAAGAGTTTCCCTCTCTTTCCATAAATTAACCATATTAATATTTGACAGGATACCTGCAATTTTAATGACCAGTTACCAACCACTTCAGATTTTTACTGCATAATCAAGCATTATCTAACAGTATTTTGCTCTTCCACTGATCTAACCCAATACCAATATTTTAGCAATCTTTCAATCAGAAGGCCTTGACTTCCTGTTTTGTCCAAATCCAACAAAGTTACCCCTTTAAATGATGCTATTGGTAAACCATAATTAGTATGCAAAACATTCTATGCATCATATCGGCAGACCTCCACCCCATAACTCAAATTGTGAGTGGGTTGGTAACACTTTAGTTTCACTTACTAAGTTTTCACTCAGAAGATGTTTTGAAGATGATTGTCTCCATTGTCAGCTATCATACATGCATGGACCTTCTTTTTCCTTTTTTTCTAAAAGTACCTTTTTCCCAGATTCTGGGAACCTCAAAATATTATTTCTGGTAAGATTTCAATATCAAAATTTTGGGTGGAGTACAATATTCTCTGCTTACTACATATAAGTAGCAGAGGAAGTAAAATGTGACTTCAATGTTATCTTGCACACAAATGCAGTTAAATGAATGAAATGAATCTTCACACTTATCTTTAGCCCCATTATCAAATAAACTTGATGATTTCAACAACAGTATAAACATAAAGGTCATTTGAGGTGCAAAAGATAAATGAGACAACCTATATTTACCTCAAACAATATGTTTTGGTTAGCTGTGTTTAACCGAGGTATTCAATGTGGCCATTAGATGTCTCCTTTTCGGCCTAATGTGTTTGGAGGTAAGGCTGCCAACCAGGGAGAATTAAGGAGATTAAAAGCCCTATTCAGCCAGTGTTAAATCTGCTAAATTCATGACCCATTATTTCAGAAACTATTTAAGATATCAGACTGAAATTTTGCAAGTAAGTAGATGCATGTCTTTTAAGTTCAATAATCCACTTTTATATAACAGGCTTGTTTATTAAGGAAGATAGTATTATTTTCTTAACTATACCATCTTTTGAATAGAATTTATCTGTAACTTTTTTTTAAATGTTATTAACACCAATGTAGCTCCACAACAGCACTTAAAGGTTATTTTTCTCATCCTAAAATGTAATTTAGCTATCTTCAATACTCTGAGAAAATAGGTCCCTTATAGCAGAAAAAGCTGTTCAAAGCTAAAATGCAGAAAACAAATTTGCTTATATTTTTAAAGAATGAAACCATATGGCCTGAGCACATAAAAACTCCCATACATAAAAGTAGTACCAATTTGTAGAGAAAAACTCCTTTAAAAGATGGGCTTATATTTACTTCTCTACTCCAAAGTGGGTAGAGTTATGATTTCTTTCTATTAAGTGGTCATGCATCACAAAATGACAGATGCAGCATGATTTTTAAAAATACATTTAAAGAGTGAGTGAGGGTGAGTGGGGGTAGGGGTGTGCATGTGTGTGTGCGTGCACATGCATGTGTGTGTAACTTTTTGGCAATTTTTGCCATATGTATCCCCTAAATAACTTCACCCCAGAATAAACATAGTACATTTATACATTCTTGGTTCAAAAACCTTAAGTTATAGACTTTCATTGCCAGTTATTGGCTCATCATAATTCTAGCCCTAATAACAGTTAAACAGTAAGCAGTTTACCTAGAAAGACGTCTTATCTCATATTCAGGTGCCATCATTAGTACTTGCAGTGCCACTGAGAAGTGAGAAATGGAGCTTCAGGATATATGGACCAATCTAGAGTTGAGGGAAATGTGGTTTAGCCAGGGAGAAGGAAGGAGTAAGGTTAACATCCAGTCAGGTAATTGTAACATCACACATTATGAGCCAGGATTCAAACATGTGGTTTCTTACTCGTCAGTATGTTGTTACATCCTCCAGTGCTGCTTTTCACAAATGTATGAGCTGTAAAAACATATAAGGACTTTTGTAAAGCAAATAAGTTCAACCTCTGCTATAAGTTCACATTTAAATCCCAAAATCCTTTAATGCTATAAAGAATGGTTTTACAGGAAAGAATAAAAAGCTGATGTGTTGCATCCACATGACTTTCTCTGCTCACATTTCTGTAAACTTATTACAAAAGCTTATTCCTTTATCTGCTTCTGTTTAATCAAGATAAACTCTCTCTCTCCCTCGCTCTCCTTCACACACACGCATATGCACACGCGCACGTGCAGACACACACGCACGCACACACACACAACTCTTTTTATAAAAATCCCTTTTTGGAATCCAGGGGACCTCAAATTATGTGTTTTCAGTGAAACCTTGGTAATGAATTTTTGAGCGCAATAACTTCTCTGCCTGATAATGATTTATGTTTAAGGGTGTTCAACTACAAGGTCATTAGTGCCCAAAGCAGATCATGGCACAGGTCAGAGAAAGATCAATATAAAAACATCTGATGTGCTACTTTCACATGACTTTCTCCACCCTCTATTGCTTATTACTGGGTATACAAATTATTCTTACAAAAGTTTATTTTCCTATCTACTTAATTTTAATCAAAATAAACCTTTCCAGAAATAACTGCACTACACATTTTGTTATAGATACAAAAAAGAATGGTGATAGTCAAATGTTTTAGAACTGGATGCTATACACTGGCCTTAAATTTCCATACTTGTTCCATGACATCATGAGAAACATATTGTGAGTAAAATAGCAAAGATTAAAGAATCAATTTTTATATGAATAGAATAACATATAACAAATATATATGGTTTTGTCTTTGGTAGAGAAAACACATGTGAATATATCACATCAGAGTTTTTTCATAATGTGTCAAAGTTGATCATTTGCTTGTCTACATTCTGTTGTTAACACTGCGCCTATGGAGTATAACTCAAGCTCTATTATTATTTCCCTTTTGTATATCATTTCTGAATGCTTCTTTAAAGGCATCCACAGCTGTTAACAATAATTGTGGACCTAGTACTTTTTCTGTTGCGAAAACCCTTAGACTGCTTTTGATAAGTTAGAAATTATCATTTATGCCAGAGTAAACAGCTGTGAATAATCACTCTTAATGTCCAAAGAGTTTAATATGCTGTAAAAGATTGTTTATGTACCAGTCTGTATGATAAAACAAAAAGTTTTCACTGGAAATACATGTTTTGAGGTCCCCGGAATTCAAGAAAAGCATTTTTGAAAACATGTCTGTATGTATGTGTGTGTGTCTGTGAACAACATAACTCAAAAATGAAAAGTCGGATAAATACTAAACTTGGCATTTAAGTTTAATATCTTCCAAAGATGTGACAAAGAAGAAAATCCCCCCATGCCAGACTAACCTTTATATGGAAAATTTTTCAAAAGGTTTGATTTTCTAAAAACCAGCTCAAACCATTTTTATTAAAATGCCATATATATATTAAAGATATTTGCATGACAAATAAAATGTATATCTTGAATTTTCTGGGAATAGCCTGTGAAGTCCTCTTCATTTGGAAGGAAATTTGTATAATCTTGTATAACCGGTAAATGTTAAAAAATTATAAATTGAGTTTTATTTATGGATGCTCTTTGACTGCTTAGCATCCCATTCTATATTGGGCATGAAAGACCGGCAATTTTGCTCAGAAGCCTCTTTATCAGGCTTGAGGCTCTTTTACGTGCCGTAAATCTTCGACACCTAGCTTTGCTTCCCTTCCAAAGAAAACCATGCTAAGGATTATTACTCCTGAAAAAATCTATTGCCCTCTGCTGGGGTAAATGTTAAGTGATAGATGAAAGCATACTACACAAAAAAATGTATATCTTGTTAAAACAGACAGTTATTTCAAATAAGTTTCTTTGTGGCATAAGCCGTTTCTGAGATGTCTGTTATTAAAGGTTTGAATTCTTAATGATTTTTCTTTCATTTTCTTAAAGTCCTATCAACATTCACTTATTTCTCAAATTAAATGGAAACAGTAGGATTTTGAGGCACGTATAGCATTCAGTTCTTAAACATTTGACTATCACTGTTCCCTTCGTATCCATAATGAAATGTATAATGTAGCTATTTCTGGAAAGGTTATCTGGATTAAAATGAAGTAGATAGGAAAATAAATTTTAGTACGAATAATTTGTATACTAATTAATAAGCGATAGAGGATACAGAAAGTCATGTGAATGTAACACATCAGATTTTTTTTTAAATGAAAATACGTTTTGTAAAACTTGACAGCATGTTCCTATTACCGACTTGTGTTTTTAAAAGCTGTACTACCTCTTCTCAGTTGTAACTTAGCTAAAGCATTGAGCATCACAGCCAGAATTTCAGTGTTGAAGGCTAGTTAGATTCAAATTCTCTCTGTACTTTTTTTTTCTTTCTTTTTAAATCCATTTAGTAATGCTTAATTTCTATTCTTAGTGCATGCTGCACCAAAGTTGGTGGACAATGATAACCTACAAAATGAAATGATAATTGGGAAAAGAAATTTGGGAAGGTAGCTTTCCAAGCCTGACATTTGCCACTTATGAGAACCGGGAAAAACCTGGAAAAAACTTCAGAGAGCACGGTTTTAAACCAAAGATATCCCGCTCGCCAGTCCGTGCCTTAACGGCCTCGGCCATCCGTGTAAGTATCCTTTTTATGGTACCTACTACCAATCTGTCACAAAGGATAAGGCAAGACCATGTAAAATCAGCAGTGATTTACATGCTTGAATGTTGATGACACTTTTGACAAAAGCAGTTGCGGCCTTCGGCTCCACTTCGAAGCGACGACAGGGCGTAGCCGAGGGATCCTCGCGTCCACCGTTGAGGAACAAACTTTGTTACCTCCTTTCACTCCCCTACAAAACTCTCAACCGCCATCCTGTAAACCCCATATACCGTCACTATGTGGTTAAGCCCTAATTAGGGCAGGTACACGCCTAACACACCTTCGAGTTGCCCTCAGCCAGCCAAAATATCGAGGAGTACCGGTTTCTTACAACTATATTTTGTTTATAAGCAGGCGATGTCCACTAAAAATTACGTGTAAATCTAAGGGTTTATGTGTGGGGTTACACAGTGAAAACCTGCTATATTCAGTGACCGGATGCACATTCACTTAATATAATTTCAAAATATGCTCTATAGTTTCACGTATTTCTAAGCATTACAAAATTTAAGTGCAATATATTAACTTACCAACAAGGTAACCGTGGTCGTTTTTATCAAGCGAGTCGGCTGAGCTAGTGAAGTTAAATGAGCTCTTTATTACTTTCTTGAAAATCGATAAAATTAAACACAATACTAAAAAGTTTCCTATACCCACATTGTCTCCCAGATTTTTGACAATGTTTTGTCTACATCACGGCCTATGGATCCCATTTTGCAATCTTACATGTTTGTTTTTTTCATAACCTAAAAGATTTAAGTCCGCATATTAGTCGTAAATACTGCAGAAATGATCGGTTTGCTTAAAGGCATTTTAGTGTTTCGCGATTTAATTATAACCAGGATATTAAACCCACGAATCTATTTATAAATGGAATGAACAATTTAACTCCGTTATACATGTGAGTGCAGAAAACTAACCTCCTGTTTGCAATTCCTCAGTTTACTGATATATGGTGAAATATGAGCAATAATGGTTTCAATTGTAGGCTGGCGATGCAGAACGGAACACAGTTTTCTCAGGCAAGCGACGAAGTAGCAAAGAACGCTATGGCCATGTTTTACGCCGGAAATCACCAGTTACCTGGCCCCCTGGAATCCATGTCTCACTTCGTTGCACCGGTAATTTTGGTTTACTTTTTACAGCACATTAACTATAAGAATTACCCATGGTTTAGTAATAGTAGAAGTAGTAGTAGTAGCAGCAGTTCTCGCATGCGACCTCTGGCGATACTGTAGGGTATTTTCAACAGTTAATGGTTGCCAGTCTGTGTTTAAGCAAAGCTGGTATAACAGAGTTGAAGAACATGGATGTTAAAAATTACAAAGATAAGAATTATAAAATCCATGTTCTTTCCAGTTGTACTAAATGTCAGTGCATACCATGTACTAAGAAATGAACAAATGTCTATAACGGATGAATTCAAACCAGGGCACTTATTGCAAGCTCTTGCCCAGGAAATAAATTGTGCTACTTTTGGGCACCTCATGAGTAGGTTCATTGAGAAGGAAATAATGCCAGGAAAAGTATTTGGGCACAGAAGAAGGGGAAGAAATGGAATGCAGTGGTTAGAAGAAATAAAGAATGCTAGAAAACTATATTGGACAAGCTACAAGTAGCTATACAAGATAGATAAATTGTAGTTTACACAGGACAGTATTATGTAAAATGTCTCATTGTATAATGACATACTCACTCTGAAATGGAACATTTTCCTGCTGATCTCAACAAAAAGAAAACCCAAGAGTAAAGGTCAACTGGGAAGACCTGCATCAGCATTTATGATAATCATGTCAAAGTTCACAAACTTTCCTTTTTTACTTTTTCTGTTTCATTTCATGACACTGCCATAGTTCATCTACAAATGTTGCTGGAAGGTCATTCTTAATTTGAGCATGTTTTTATGTAACTACATTGTGGTTTCAGAAATACTCACTAAACTGAATATGCCTTTGTTGTTGGAAACATATCTGCATCCGTATTTTTAAAGAGAATGCTCCATTTCTGTGTGATATTCTTTTTAATTTATTTAAGATTCCAACAGGTACCTGTGCAACTTTGGCAATATTTATGCTTTAATCTTTTAGTTATTGTATCACTATACTCTTCGCAAGATAAGGTAAAACACAAGGCAAACACAGGTGAGAGGCAGCCCAAATGCTCTCATTCGCCCCTGACTGCAACTCACTGTAAGAGTAGAAAATAGATCCCATTCTGTTCTTTATGTTATTACTTTTAAAATAACAATGGATACATTTAATGGTTTCATTGCAATATACTATTTTCATTGTTGTTTGGAAATACAAACCAATCTACTGAAACTGAATACTTATTGTTGCTCTGAACAAAAGAAACAGAATGTTGAGTGATAGAGAAGAGTCTAGAACTGGAGTCCTGTGTTCAACAGTTAGTGAGCAAGCAAAAGAGATGAATCCTATGTTTGACACTCCAGTGAATGACGTGGAAGGAAGAAGTGGCTGCTGCGCACAAAGAAAAGTGAAGTGACAGTAAAAACTGAACAGTCACAACATCTGTGAATTCCGAACCACATTGGCATATGATGGGAACCTCATTGCTAATAGTGCTACCATATCTAGGATTTTACTGCTCATGAATTTTAACATAATTTTAATCTGGAGTCAACATTGTGAAAGAATTGTTTATAAAAAAAACTAGAAGTGCTGTTTCTTTTGTCCACCTTTCATTTTGAAAAGCTGACTATTTACCTTTAGTTTGTACAATAAGTGCAAAAAGTAATGGGCCAACTCTTGGAGCTGCTTTCAGTGGACCCTATATACAACAATGTTCCTGTCCTTCACTGTATTTCAATATGGAACAGCTTGTTGAAACAGTTGTGTGTGGTGAATTTGACATCTCATCTTTGTAACTGAGTAGTTAAGAAGAGTCTACCTGTTATTCATGAGGTAAACTGGTTCAGATCCCTATGCATTGAGTGGTTCTTATCAGGGTTTAAACTAGAAATTAAAAATATGTCACAAAAATGCACAAATCAAAATATGTGCAAACTGTAAAAATCTTTGTGCAAAATTTTAAGGTAAAATTTCCAAATGAACTTTGTACCATTTATATAACACTTAACATTTTTCTACTAATTGTTTATTGGTATGCCTATTTTAGAGTACAATTTTATTTCTTTTGTATTTTCATTTTTCATCTCCCTAGGGCTCTGCTCTCTCTTCTTTCTTACAACTAATTTACCCATCACTTGTAAAAAGGCACATACATAACTTGACGAGAATGACTAAACCATGCAAACTTTTCAGATCATAAAATCTGACTATACTGAAACCATGTAGACTTTACAGATCTGAAATGAGTACCGCTAGCTGGGAGGGAATGTTCAGTTTAAATTGTAATGATATTGTGTTACTTTAAAGGTTAATATGTCTTTGCTTCATAGAGCCTCTCAGATATCGTTAACTCCATGTCGAGTGAAATTGTTCCCTTCACTTGAGAATATTCTGAGAAACAAAGGCAAGCTGCATGTTAATCTTAAAGAGTACTACACCAACATGTGCATTAATGAATCCACCCCTCTACCATGCATCCTTACCACATAATGCCTATTTTTTAATGAAAACCCACGTTGTTAGAAAAATGTTTAACAACATCACAAAGAAGAAAAACACAAAGGTGCCTCTCTCTCTAGTGGTTTGTCTCAACATCAACGCATACAATAAATACTTACAAATTAAATGCTTTTCCTGTCAAAGATTTTTGTCGCATTTGTGTATATTCTGTTTTAAAGTTCCTTGCAGCTCTCGACCATGAGTAGCCATAAGCAACTGTGACTTCAGCCCTGGTTTTTCTCCCCCTTGAATAACGTAACAGTTTTATATATGTTGCTTTGTGTCTTCAATTGTGTTAATGAACAGTAGTTTGGCTCCAGTTGCTAAAGTTATCAAAATGACTTGTCACATGGCTGATGCCAGTGCTGTTTGACATATCCATAAGCACTTAAATGTGGTAGCAAACACAATACTTTTGTGTAAATGCAATGAATGTTATGTTATGTACAGTTCCAGCATAGTGAGGAACTGTTGAGGCAACAAGAACTTGGACGCCTGATGGCAAGTAAACTTGCAGAACCCAGTGCTACCACCTATAGCAAGGGAGAAGTTCGATTTAAGAGGCAACCACCTTCAGCTGCAGCATGTTTGCGACAAGAACGAGACAGACTGCACAAGAAGATGAAGCGAGAAAATGAGACTGAGGAAGAAGCTGCTAGACGAAGGGAGCGAGACACCTTGAGGTATGTCTCAGGAACCCTTGCATTTTTGTCCTGTGCTCTGGTGATTTATAGGAAACCAACTGGTATTTTCTCTACCGGTTATCCATATATTCTTGTCATGTGTTCCACTAAATTATTCACAAAGAAATCAGTTGGCATTTTCCATATTACTGTTACCCATCCTCCTTGGCATGTACTCCTGATGCAGCTGGCATTTCTCCTATTATTGCTACCCATCATTCTCATGTACTACTCCTGGGGATCTCTAAAGATACTAGCTGGCATTTCGCCTACAATGGTTATGCACACATTTTTTTAATGTGTTACATGTGGTGACTTGTATAGAAGATGATGGCATTTTTTCCATGACTCATACATTCTTGTCATGTGCTCTATTTGATGATCTGTAAAGGACCTAGCTGGTATTTCCCTATGACTTCATTCCATGTACTCTTGATATGTGTGTCACCTGATGATTTGCAACTGAAAGAAAGAACTCTTCAAGACTAAATTTGTAATTCAAATGATAGATTTCTCAAAATTTGCTGAGTTGCATCCAAAGAACTGTGTAAATGCAGGGGGAAGTGGAACACACAATTTTTATATATGCACTATACCCAAAATATGAAGCTTATGGTAGCAGGCAGAGCAGGAGGAAATCTTGGAAAAATTTCTTCAGATGGTGATGATGTGCCACTGAAAAATTACCCATATTGCTTTTCCAAGATTATATGCAGTTCTCCTGAAATAAAATTTGAGTTAGTTGAATGTGATTTATGTTCCAATGCAAGTGATTTTGCAGCTACCTTGCTTAATTGTTTAAAGAAGAAAGATTGAAGATATTCACTTAGAAGGAGTAATTATATGTGGATTGCTGCACTTTTGAGACCGTCATCAAATGTACAAGTGACTTTGATGATTTTTCAAACAAGCTGAAAAGTTCTGAAGTGCTATGACTTTTTTGCAAAACAGAAAATTTTGTATAACTTTAAACCATAAGAGGTTGACAAAGCCTTATTAGATGCCTTAACTAGCACAATTTATCTCAAATTTTGAATGGCTTTAACTATTTCCTAGATATTAGTTATTGGTTTGAATTTTCCAAACTTTATACACTTGATGAACTGCTAAGTCACTAATCCCCACCCCCCTGCATGTCGTGTAAAAGAGGAATTTCAGCATACAGTGAACTGCTATTTAAAAATTTCCTTAAACCTACAACAAAACCTATAATGGATTAAGATGAAACAGATAGAAAAATATGATTTTGTGATAGTTTGTAGAAGAGAGATAAAAATAAGGGATTAGTAACCAGAGAAAGTCATGTGAAGTAACAGATCATATTTTTTTTATAACTGTTATCTTTTCAGGAAAAAGCTGAAGAGGTTTTCTGAAAGTCCAGAAGAGGCTGAACAACGCAGAGCAATGGATAGGTTGAAGAAACGTCTTAGGCGAGAATCAGAAACCATGGAAGAAGCTGCCAGACGCAGAGAGCGAGACAGGCTTCGTAAACGAGTACTTCTTGATTCTGAGACCCCTGAAGAAGCAGAGCGAAGAAGACAGAGAGATCGAGAAAGGAAACGGAAACGTCTTCGTGAAGAGACTGCAGAACAGGCAGCTAGGAGACGTGAGTTGGATCGCGAGAGAAAGAGAATACGCATGTGTGGCAATAGCCGCACCTCTATGTGCTCTGAATCTGACCCATTCCATCTTACGCTTGGCTTTGCTACAAGACCAATGGAGAACTTGGGCCTCATACCAGGCCCTCCAGAAAATCTTGGTTTTGAAAACAGAGCTCTGCAGTTTCTCGCTTCTCGTCCCAACAATCCAGACTGTAATAACATACCACCTCCATCTCAGCAATCGAATATGAAGTTTGAAAGTGGGGCAGTTCTTAATCCTAGCCCACAGAGAGGAAGTGGGTCTGAACTAAAGAATGACAATATCCAGTGCTCTCAACAAATGTGCAACATTCAAACAGAGCAACATTATAGGGTATGTTCTCAGAACAATGCGCAGACACAAACAATTCCAGAGGCTGAACCTCCTGTGCGTATCTGTGCGCAAACACAAACTGGACCAGATGTCACATTCTCTCAGCAAGAAGTTTTGCATAGGCAAATAAGTAATAGTGTAAAAATAGAAATTAAATCTGACTGTGAAGAGAAACCATTAGAAAGCTTCAGTGCTGGTGCTGAGTGAAAAAGATGTGTATACAATATTTTCAAACTGTTAAAAGTGTGCATTTCTCACAATTGATATTTCAGCTTTGCTACTGTCTGTCCCCCAGCTTATGGTCCTTGGCAGGAATGCAGTCATTTGGTCATTCAGTTAGCAATTTAGCAAGACTGTGATATCTGCTGCTCTTTGGCAAGAGTGCTAACCTTCTGGATCTATTTTCCCTAGATTAAAAGCAAAGAAGTTATTAAATGATAATGGAACTTAAAAGATTTTTTGGTTTGATGCATTGTATTTAGCCTTTAAACAAGATACATTCTTTTCGAACAAGTGATGTGGCCATCTCCTGAGAGCTACTCATTTTCACTGGAGGAGGAAGAGGAAAATGAAGAATTGCTGCCTATCATCTCAGTAAAATGAAAATACTGTCAGTAACGTTTTCCACTATAATATCCTCCTCCCAATAATCATCATCTACCTTCATTACGCGTTTGTAAAAGTTCTGCTAGTGCGTTTTAGTCTCAAGCATTATATAATGCAATTTCTGCAGTGAAGTAACTTAATACTTTTCTTTTCCTAAGCATTCATTTCTACTTGGCTCCTGTGGTATTCCAATTGCACAAGTATGGGGGCATGTGTGGCCCAAAGAAAGCAAATATGCATCCACTTTAAGCACCTTCTCTTTAGGTTTGTTTATTTCAGTCAGCTTGTACAATTCCAATTTAGCACATAACTGTCACACTGAACCTCTTTGTCTTGTAACCAATGTATGGTAGAAGATTTTACACAGCTCCTGATAGGAAGCTTTTCCTCCTTTTACAGTGTGATATGTAGCATTACAAAAGAAGAATGGAGAAGATTAGGGCTTTACTTTTCAAAGTATACATGGTTCATTTGTCCTTGGTAGTCACCTTAAGTTATCTCAACCTTGTAAACAAGAAGAGGGTTTTCCAGAAACCCATTTACTCTACCTGCATGAACTGTTGCTTGCATTAGTGTTGATATGTCAATTCTTTCTTTCTTTGCACCATCCTCCCTGATTGGTTTTTTCCAGGTTTTTCTCAGTCCTTATAATTGGCAAATGCTGGGCAAGTACCCTAAACTTAAGCCTGGAATGTTTCCTTTCCCATTAAAATTATCATTTCATGCATCATTAGTGTTCGATACCTGTGGTGCCATATATAGTAAGAACAGGCGTTTAACACTACTTAAAAGAAATAAATGTGACACTGATATCCACTATGATTATGCATAATTATAATGTAAAGAGCATTAGTGCTAAGTTGCCAACATTATGCAACAACAGTTTTAACAAAGTAAAATGTTTAATAAATCTTATATAAAATTAATGTGAAGTATTTCGGCTCTCCATTTCACCATTTTATTCTCCAAAGACCTTAAACTGGTGGACAGACTATAGTAACTCATAGAACGTTTCCATGTGGTAGGAGTAGATGCTCCCTTAACAGAGTTTGGATAAAACACCATGGCCTGCTTGAAAAGAAGATACCTTGCATAAGGACAGTGTTCATCTAAACATTGTTTCCCATACTAAAATGATGTTGAAAAAATATTTAACTAGGCTTTGTTTTCAAATCTCATTCAAAATAAAGCAACAAGCTCTTATAGATTTACATCGTTCATTACTTGTTAAATTAAATTGAGTTTTATTTATGAACATTCTTTAACTGCTGTGGTCCTTAGCATCCCATTCTATATTGGGCGTGAAAGACCGATAATTTTGCCCAAAGGCCTCTTTATCAGGCTTGAGGTTCTTTTACATGCCATAAATCTACTACACGGGACCACCAGCTTTACTTCCCTTCCAAAGGAAGCCATGCTAAGAATTTTTATGCCCGGAAAAAAATCCATCGCTTACGACCTATTACTTGTTGCTATACATCACATTTATTTTCAATAGTTGCTGCATGAATTAAATCCTAAGTAAATGTTAACAAATAAAAGGATAGTAAAGATCCAGGTGAGATTTAAATGGTATAATTCAATTATATACCGTATCTGCAATAACTAATATATCAAAAGTTATAGGATTTAGTATAGTTCATGCACATACATGCAGTAAAATACATAGAATGTGCAGGTAGATTAGGATAGCAACACTGAATGCAGGAAAATAAACTTCCCAGGATGAATAGGAAATGTATAAAATGAACATTAAAAGTACTGTACAAAAGAAAGTAACACTGCATAGGAGTCAAATATTTCAGTTCTATAAGCAATAATACAAAAATCTTGTGCTGTGGAAGTTAACACTTATTTACCCATGTTAGCTAAACCTCTAGGAAGCTTTCACACGAGTTAACTCTTCACAGTAATGCAAATTTTTTCTCATTTGAACTTAAACTACTTTTTTAGATTGTAGAGTTGAATCAAACTTGAAAATTCAATTCCTCCATGCCAAGCTACCACTGTTGAGATAGCAATAGCAGCACTAAATCCCTTCATGTGATTCAACTATTTGGTAAACCTTCAAGACAATCTCAAATATTAGGATGATATACCTCAAAGGGAAATTGCAAAGCTGTAAGTGCTTTAACCCTCTTTTGCCTTAATTATCTTTAAGATGTGGAAAAAATTGTCTTGTAGGGTTTTTGGACATTTTAGGAATAGTATATAATAATGCCAGTTTTTGTGATTTTCGCTATTTATTTTTTATTTTTTTTTGAAATGTAAGTCCAAAATGTTCATTTCTAACAAAAGCCACTACTAGAATAGATAAATACAATAACAAAACACCAGAATCTGTATTTGCAGTCTTCTTTATAATCTTAAGTTTAATTAAACATAATTAATACTAATATTGAAAATTTGGTTCTAGAAAAATCTATAAAAAGTAAACTCAATTTCCAAAGTACACCCATTTCGCATTTATGAAGTGTGAAAGTGAACAAAGCAGTTTTTTGTTTTTCCTATGCACAGATAAATTTCGCAGGACTTGCTTTGCAGGTTGAGTTTATACATCATCCCTTCTTCTCTGAATTGACAGGCCAGTGGCCTACACTATCTGTTCTTACCATTATCTGGGATATTGGTTTCGTTGCATGACCAGCCTTCTTTTTGTTTTGAAATTCAGCATCAGTGCTACTGGATTGTCTTGTTTTTTCTAGAAATGTTTTTCCCCTCTTCACACAGAGATTCCGCAATGGACACGCTAAATTCAAGGAGAAAGAGATGGTTGTTAGGGGGGACACCAAACATACTGCAGTTCCTCCTGTACAGAAGCCAACATGGGAACATGACCATATCCTCAAAATGAAAAAACAGTGGTAATATTTTTTGGAGCAGATGAATATCCGGCACAGGGCAATAAGAGAGTCAAGTAAATCTACACCCCCCCCAATGAGCTGACTGTACAGCATAACAATGGATGGGCAAGGCACCTGCACCTTTTCTTTTTTTGTCTTACCCCAGCTCCCAACTGGTGCAAGAGGCATATGTAGATGCGAGCAGCACTGCTCTACTGTCATTCCATTTCACAATATTTGTTTTCATCCCATAAACTGCTCCTAATTTTACATTATAGGAGGCACGCCCCTGATCTTCCAACATTTTGTCAGACAACATTTGGCAACCCTGCAATATGTTTGCCCTGACTGATTTCAGACAAAAAATTCCCTTTTTATACCAATGTGCAAACAATTTCAAAGATGTGAACCAATTGTCAAAGTACAACAAAAAATTCATTCCAGTTGGTATGATATTTGCAAGTCCTAGCACACCATTGGAACTTGCTCCTAAATTCTGTGTTTCACACCAAGGCTCAATTTTCCCACAATATACCTCAAAATGGTACACAATTCCAGTCACATCACTAAGCACAATGAGTTTGCAGCCCCATTGTTATGGTTTCTTTGGTAGTACTGTTTTAGCTTGGAAGTGCCCTTGAATGGGACAGTTCATTGATGCACAGTTTCTGTGCCATAGGGAGTTCATTGAACTTGGGCAACAAATGTTCGATTACTGGAAGGACTATGAACAAGCTATGAGTTATTTTCATGGTAATTATTGTCACAGTTTCCTCCCAACAATCACAGTTCATTTTTTCTGACACCTGTGGAATACAGAAAATCTATGACCAATACAAATGTGACCTGGGAAGTTTTATCACAGACATAAGAATCACACATTCAAGAAATTGTTTGAGTTCACTGGAGCTCAATTTCAATGGCTTATTAGGGTTCTTTTGTACTGAGTAGAGGATTGACTGCTGAACAAGATCACTGCAAATAAATTGTCAAAAATAGTTCACAAGTTCCCTAATAGAATTAGATGTGTGCGCATGCCCTAATCATTCAGAAACATTGGTTACTGCATCACTTCCCCCTTGCTTCCAAGTAATGCTCTGCTGGGCTTGAACTGAAGTTGGATTTGAACGGTTGCCTTCATATTATCATCATCATCATCATCATCAACTGTATTTCTGTGGTCAGTGATATCAGAATCTAAAAGAATTGTAAGGCATAAGATACTTTCATAGCACTATATGTTTTTGCTTCTGTGTCATAGAAGCAAAAAACAAAAAAATACTTTCACTGTCTAAAAAGCGTAAACTATGCTCACCTGTATCACTTTTAGCTGCAGCATTTTGTTCCAAAATAAATTCCACGTCATCATCAGAATCCGCTAGCATCTCATCATCACCTTCCCCACAACCTTGCTTTTGCAAAAAACGTAGGTTTCTGTCTTCTAGTACCATAAAATGTTGCTGCATTCATTTCTAAAATTTGAGAAAAATGATGTAGGTAAATGCCTGATGTTAGGAACACATGACGCTACAATTGTATGAGATTATTTTACAAAATGATATATTCATTAACACAAACTGTCAGCGGTTCATCATTATTAATCTGAAAATAAAATAATACAGTATTCATTGTATTTTACCTTTAAGTTCAGTAATTTCATCCAAGAAAAAACTTTGCTTCTGCAACAACTAACCTATAATGGCAGACCATGATACTATGTCTCTGTAGTTCTAATAGAGCTACCTCAGATGGTAGCAATGCATGGACAATGCCATCCGTTTCACAGCAGAAGCATAACAAATACGTAGATATCAGCAAAAGAGGGGAAATTGTTTTCAGCTGAGTATACCTGGCATTAATTTGAAACATTACTTTTTCTTCACCTTAGCATAGAGGGTTAAATTTTTGGGCTTAGTAGTTAACCACTATTACAGTTAATTGTTTTGATAATTGTTGTTTCACACTAGCCATGTGTAGGCACCAAGTTCGAAAATTGAATCAGATGTAAAATTCAATGACACAGCCCGGAAATGAACCATGGATCTTTGGCCCTCTATACCGTGCTCTTATTGCTGCTACTATGGCAAGTTACTGTACGCGCAGGACCAGATGAGGTAACTTAAGCGTTAAGAGCCAAAGGTCCATGATTCAAGTCCCAGTCATAGCAATGAATATTTAAGTCTGATTCAACTTTGCAACTTGCTGCTAATAGGAAAGAACATCAAAACACATTACTACTTTTTATTTTCTCTGCTACCTACCTATGGTAAGTAAGATGAAGTATTGCATTGCTCCCAAAAATTTGATGTTGATTTCATCAGAACTAAATGTTTTAATGCTCCCTAAATTGAAAAAATCTGATGTGTTATATTTATATGGCTTTCTCTACCCTCTATCATGTATTAGTGGCTATACAAACTATTCTTACTAAAGCTTATTTTTTTATCTGCTACTTTAATCCAAATAAACCTTTGCAGAAATAGCTGCATTACACATTCCATTATATATACAAAGAGAAGAGCAATACTCAAATGTTTAAGAACCGGATGCTAACCTTAAAATTCCATGCTGTTTCCATGCAGTTGTGAAAAACAACTGAATGTTGACAGGAGTTTAGAGAGAATGACCAAGAAATGAACAATTCAAACCTTTAATAACAGATACCACAGAAATGGTTTATGCCACAAAAAAAACTTATCTGAAATAAACTATGTGTTTTAAAGAGATCTACATTTTTACTTTCTCTACTATGTACAGTAAATAGGGGAAGTATTGTATTCCACCCAAAAATTCAATACTGAGATTTCACCAGAAATATATGTTTTGAGGCCCTCTGAATCTAAAAAAAGGATTTTTGTAAACATGTCCGTGTGTGTGTCTGTCTGTCTGAGAACAGCATAACTCAGAAACAAACAGTCGGGTAAACACCAAACTTGGTATTTAGGTTCAGTATCTTCCAGAGATGCGACACAAAGATTTCAAAATAATCTCCCTACCCCAGATTACCCTTTACATGGAACATTTTTCAAAAATTTTAATTTTCTCAAAAATGGCTCTAAAGATTTTGATTAAAATATCATATGTTTAAGATTTTTCATGAAAAATAAAATGTATATCTTGAATTTTATGGAAATTTCTCCAAAAGTATTCTTCATTGTGAACGACTTTTGCATAACTGGTAAACCATAAGAATAGACAATTCTTTTTGTTGTGTGAACCATTCTCGAGATATTGCTTGTTATTCCTTTAAATTTTTCAAATGGGAATTCGTTATTCATTTTTTTGTCTTGGTTATGCAAAGAGTATTAATCTGTGGCAAAGAGAATGGTGCTGCATATAGCAACCAGGTATTAAGGGATATGTCTATGCTTAAAGGCTACTGTATTTCTATATTGCCCTTGCAAATATAAAACAAGGGGAACATAGTAGGCCTTAAGCGATAGTCAAATATTTTTAGAACTAGTCTGTGTATGTGTAAAATGTAATTCTCTTTACATGTCAAAAGATCGTTTCTGCAAATGTTTATCTCGATTAATATGAAATAGATGGAGAATAAGATTTTGTAAAAATATTTGTACAAGAGTAGAGAAAGTCATGTGTGTATAACACATCAGATTTTTGGTGTAGTATGTTTTTGTCTATCGCTTAACAGTTATCAGTTAAACAAACTTCAGAAAGAAGAGGACTTTACAGGTTATTCCCAGAAAAGTCAAGATATACATTTTATTTGTCACGAAATATCTTAAATTTGTGGTGTTTTAATCAAAATCATTACAGCAATATTTTTTTGGAAAATGTCATAAAAGTCTTCCATGTAAGGGGTAGTTTGTGGTGGGGGGATTTTATTTAAAATCTTTGTATCGCATCTTTGGAATGTACTGAACCTAAGTACCAAGTTTAATACTTATCCAACTTTTTGTTTTGAGTTATGCTGTTCAGAGATACACACAAAGACCTTTTTCTAAAAATGCTTTTTTTAATACATTATTATTATTATTATTATTATTATTATTATTATTATTATTATTATTATTATTATTATTATTATTATTATTATTATTATTACTATTATTCAGGGGTCCCCAAAACATGTATTTCCAGTGAAATCTCAGTATCAAATTTTTGGGGGAATACAATACCTTCTCTATCTACTATGTACATGGTAGAGAACGTGAAAAGCATTTTTACAAAAAAATGTTCATGTGTGTGTCTGTGAACAGCATAACTCAAAAATGAAATGAGAGATAAATACCACACTTGATATTTAAGTTCAATATCTTCCAAAGATAAGACAGAAAAGATTTACAAGAATTCCCCCATCTCAAACTAACCTTTACATGGAGATTTTCTGATTTTTTTCATTTTCTTAAAATGGCTAACAATTTTGATTAAAATATATTTTTAATATATTTACATGACAAATAAGATGTATATTTTGAATTTTTTGGGAATAGCTTTGTTAAGCCCTTTACATTTAAAAGGAATTTTGTATAATTTTGTTTAACTTGTAAACTTTAAGAGATACTTTCTACACAAGTAGAACATTTAAACATGCACAATTTATTTCAAATAATTTTTTGTGGCATCATACATTACCAAGATATGCATTTGAATTGTTCAATACTTTGTCAGTTTTTGAAAGTGCTGTTGCTATTCAGTTGTTTCTTGCAATGTTATGGAAAAAGTATGGAATTTCAAGGTCAGCTTTTAAAGATCAGGCTATCAATTCAACTTTGTCTATCCTTTATGCCCACAACAAAATGTATAATGAAACACTTTCTCAAAGGTATATCTCTGTTAATACATAAATATAAACTTACATAAGAAAACTAAGTAGTACAAATAAATGATAGTGGATAGAGATAGGCATAGAAATTATTTTATTCTATCTAAATCTCCTTATCGAGATTTCACCAGAAGAAAATATTTTGATGTCCTTAAGTTCTGCATACATATGTGAAGAATCTAACTGAAAAACAAATTTCAAAAGAAATTTGAACAAATACTAAACATGATATATAAGTTCATGTTCCACAGATATAAAACAAAGATTTTCAAGGCAGTGTCCCCTAATATTTTTTCTATTCTAAGGTCACAATCCTTATGTATTACAGAAATATAAAGCAAACCAATAAGGCCACATCTCATCTTCATCTGTCTCACCTACAAATCTGGCCTCCTCTGTATGACTACTTCTTTACCTCTTTATTTCGTCATTTGTGAACTGGACAATTGAACTCACCATGTCTGATGTCATAAGTAAAGCCCAGAAATCATGTTCAGTTATAGCATTATTTGCATGATGCTTACTTTGCAGAATACATATGAAGTTTTAAGCTGGAGTACTACACCGACTTCATGAATGATTACAGCTCCAGTGTCCACTCTTTCCCATTATTATTTTTGCATGAATGTCACATTCATCATCACTTTCTTCTGAAGCACTTTGTACATCATCTATATCAGGTTCCACTTCCAGGTTACTGTTTTCATTAGCCTTTGAATTCTCCATTATTAGTGCACTCATATTCTTTTATGAATTTCCTAACAGCTTCTCTGAAGTCATCACTATGTGGATTAAGGTGCAACATTTTTACCTGTGACAACATAAAGCAAAATATGTTACAAATGCTCTTTACTTGTAAAACAAATATAACAAACAGTAATGCATATGGGGGCACTACAGAACCCCATACTCATAATTACCCTCAATAACAATTATTTTGAAGTGAAAATTCACAAACACGACTGCCTGCAACAAAGTCTAGTTAATAACTGAAAATATACTTAAGCTTGAGGCAGGTGTACCAATGCATCAGTGTTGCCATCAGTGCTGTTTATACTGCTGGGGTGCTGTAGTGCCCCTGTAAGCAATCTAGGATTAATAACAATTTTAAGGTAATTAGCTGCATAATTTTTGCAATCTTGTAATACTGAACTCAGAATTTTAACTTATTAAAATTTGATGTCCGTATTGGAGAAACAGTTATCATTGTAAACTCAAATTCCAGGACAGAGGATTATGGAGTTTTTGAGAGTGAAAATCCTTAGCATGTTTTAGTCGTCCTTCATTGTCCAGGAGTACCAAGCTAACCTCTGGTTCCCGAGGTCACAGGTTCAAACCCGGCAGAGGGCAATGGATTTTTCAGGTGTAAAAATTCTTAGCATGGCTTCCTTCGGAAGGAAAGTAAAGCCGGTGGTCCTGTACTATAAATTTATGACACATAAAAGAAGCTCAAGCCTGATAAAGAGGTCTCTGAACAAAATTTAGAATAAGATGCTAAGAACCATAGGAGTTAAAGAGCGTTCATAAATAAAACTAAATTTAATTTTTTAGTATGGTTTAATTTAGAAGGGAAGCAATGCTAATGGTTGTATGTAATGCTTACTTGTATATGTAAGAAAGAAAGTAAAATTTGTGTGCTGTTTTACACCCAGATGTACTTGCCTCTCTAGTGCCACCTCATGGGCACTGAGCTGATCACTCATCACTGCAGTTTCTGGTGGCAGGCAGACAGATAGACACTTAAGTTCAAAGATTACAGCAAACCTCACTAGAAGCCTCTTTACACAAAGCTGGGTAGACAGCAGGATTGATTGAATGGGTTGTAACATAAACAATGCACATAGTTTTGCTTGATGCACTCCACATTCGTTTCGTGAAAGCATGATGGGGCTTCCCCTTTACCCCCTTGATAGCTGCTCAGTGTTTACTTTGAGGATTTCAAGAAACTGCCATTGTTACCTCCCAATGTTATCTTAACCATGGCTATCTTTCACTGCACCACCACTGAATATTAAAGAAATACATCCCCCTACACTTGTTAAAACTAAATGTACAAATTCAAGAATAGGTACAAAAAGTATTATAAAATATTGTAAAAAATTATGCATTAATCAGAGTTCTTTGATAGTAGCACAACACAAACTGGAATCAGAAGTGGTGATATCGCTTGAGTCATCTTCCAGGTTTATAATCAGCCTGTCTACAACTTGGTAGCACAGCATTCACATACACACTAGTTGCTTCTGACGTTAATTTAACATTACGTCCTTAACAGCAAGTGCATCATAACACTCAAACAAAAATTTCATATGCATTCAGACCTATCATTTTTCACCACTTTCAAGGGCTCCGACTTGCTATGCACTGAGCCATGATCACAACATAAACAATATTGTATTAGCATGATTGCTTCACTCCAGTGTACTACACAAAAATAACAATGACTTTATGGCCATGATAAGGGGCAGATCAGAGTGACTGTTTTTATGAGGTTAGCTTAACTTGTGCTGCACTTGCACTCTGCAAAGCAGAACATCATGAATACCATGGTATATTTCTTTACCCAGGGGACACATGCCAAGACATTATGTTCTCTGCATTGGTAACTTGAAATCATGGACCAACTCACTCTAATCTGCCCTCTAATAATAAATAATTATTTAAGTTGTATTTAAATTATACAATTATTAAAATACTATCATTATTCACTGTCTTTATTATTTGGAGTACAAAAAGCATGATAATGCTGGCAGTGCAGTAGCAAACTATTTTCATTTGCTTGAAAGTTGTGCTGCAGCAGTGGCATGTGCATTTGTTTTACACCAGAACACTTCAACTTCCTGTTAGTCATTCTGAATCAATATCATTGTTTAAGTGTAACTTGGTGTACTGTGTCTACTAAGATCCAAGGGAATGACATGGAGACATAGACATCTTGGACAATAATAGGGGAGGGGGAGAGAGAACACCACCACTCTAGGAAGTGAGTATGGTTCATGTCTTCATGGTAATCTCTGATTTTGTTTGATTTGAAGACCAGCAGATTATTTTCAATAAACCCATCCAAAAACCAGCATGGACCATAATTAACCAGCCTCCTTTCCCTGTCGGCTGATGGCTGCTGTTGTTTGGGATGTTGTTCTGTCCAGCATTTTGTTAGGGCTTCTCCTGCACACCCATGTTTTGTACAAAACCATGATTCACATCACTACAATGTGTCTTTCCCAGCAGCATTTTTAATCTATTGAGTGTTTTGTATCAAAAGCCAACTTTCAGGACTGCTTTCAGCAATGTCTTGCCTCCAGTGAAAAGTTCTGCTTGTTTAAGATCTATGAGGAACTTTGGAATGGTCAGTTACTCCTTCCTATCATGACAGGTGTAAATATATGTATTCCATCTAACTGAAAAGCATCTTCATTACTGGACGAGCCTTTCTTTTCCTTCCCAGAGTTGACAGAAATATCTGCTGCATTCCAGATGTTTAAGAATTTTATCTTCCTTCTCTTGAAGTTTCACTTACTTGCTGATAACAGTTCTCGTGCTTAGTTCAAAAACTGCTGCAGTTCACTGTTAGGTTTTATCAGCAGGTATATAGGGATGCCCATAAACCCTCATGTACTGCTTCTCCTGTTCAAAAAACTCCTGGGTTCTTCTTAATAGCTCCAATGCCTAGCTATTGAGTAACACATCTTGATGCAAAGGATTTTCACTTTGCAAATCATCACTCTGTGATTGGTGTCATTTTTGAGGCATTGTTGCACTTCAAAACTTGTATAACTAATATGAATGAAATATAAATATATCAACACTATCAACCACAACAAAAAACATGTAAATTAACAAAATCATTAATTAATTATAATTTAATTTTTTCTCTACAAATGCTTCGAAATAAAACAGTTAAATCAAAAGAAACAAGAATTTTATTAGCAGATAATACGTATTGCTGATCTTTTCTACCAACTCAAAATAATTCTTAATACTTTAACTCTCAAATTTATCAAAAGTACTGCATTTTTTAGTTAGCCGTTTAGCTAAGTTGTAGGCAGGTGAGTTTATACAATTTGCAATAGATCTCATTTCCAGATTTATGAATTCTGGGAAGGGCATAAATTCTAGGCAAAACTGGTTTTACGACCTTTACAATTTCTTTTTCTTTATTTGTCTTACTTCGTTTAAGAGTTTTATTAAAAGTTGAAATGCATGAATTTAATGGATCATGATTAATATTTATGTAATCTTCACCTTGAAGAGTTTCACTCTATTATATAATGAGCTTCATCCTAAATTACAATCCTGTTACCTTTATCAACTTTAGTATGAATTACATCTTTTTCATTCAAGAATTTAATGATGTTTATTATACATTCCTTTAGGGTGATTTTTATTAAAATTTTATAAAATGTTACTGCATTTAGTTTTAATTAATGATTTGTCAGATTCATTTAAATCTTGACTGGGAATTTCAACATCTACAACATAACCATGTGTATTTTTTGAAAAATCCACCCAGGTTTTTAAACCTTTATTCAAAAAATAAATTCCCTTTCACTGAAATTACAATTCAAAAGGTTAATTATATTATCTTTTGGAATATTCTGTTTATTAGGTTTCAATTCATTTTGTTTTAAGCATAATCTATTTAATTAATTTTTTTAACTTGTTTTATTTCCCATACTGAAATTAAGATCTTCAAATAATTTTGATTCCAAATTAAGCCAAACTGAATTACCTATTCTGAAGAATGCTGAAAGTATCTTGATTCCCAATATGGGATCTTATTAAGTTACAAGAAATCCGAAATATTTTTTATGCTACAATATTTCCTGTTTCTTAAGAAATTCCTAAAAGATAATATTCTCACAAGATAAAACTTAATGTATTTATATTATGAAGTCACATCTTCCAAATCCTAGATTTTTGCACATAAAAACAGCACTTCCTTTTTGATGCTGCACAAGATTAAACAATGGATCAGAATAAAGAGATAAACATACAATGCATGCCTAATAATGGACAGACTTGAGAAAATATGCTGTGCACTTTGCTGGGCCAAACAGCTCCACAGTCTGATCAACATTCTACAGCCAATCCAATCACCATTTATTTTATGTGGGCTCATCCCATCCTTTACTGCAGAGGTTTTGCACCCAGGTTTCTGATATTGAAATTTTAGCAAATTATGTTCAATTTAAGCAATTGAGCTAACCACAAGGTCAGACAGGAATACCTCCTAAGGACACAAATATGAGTTAAGTAAGTTGTAAGATGAGGAACGACTCAGCAGATACGCAATCAATCAAATCAGAAAGTTGGCAGAATGAAGTACTCCTACAAATTTATCTAAAATGCACAGTACCAATAATTTCAATTCTGCTTTAACAATTTAATACCCATCTTAGCAAATATTTTATCTACCACTTCTGTGTATTACAACACATCCCAAAGATGAAAAATCTGATACAACACTTCATACTGTAAAGCCTTGATTTAATGTCTGACTAAGTAGTCTCAAAAGAGTTCCTATAATAACACTACTAACAAAAGTCACATTTATTGTTCATCAAGGTATCATTTTCTTGCATAGTGCAAATAGGGAGTGAATTCATTTTCCGCACAGTGCAAGTAGGGAGTGGATGTATGAGCAAGAAAATGCAGGAAGGAACAATGGCCACTGCTGCCAGCAATGTTTCTCAGTCATTTCACTTGTGTGCATGTTCATTTGTGTGATCCAACATGGCAGCTATATTACTATAGATCTTCAAGATGACATCAACCATCCATATGAGAATTGTGCCAAAATTGGAGGTGCTGTCAGTTTCATTTTGATGCTATGAAACTACAGGATTCAGAGGAAGGGAAGGCCATCTAATCCAAAGGGGTGCCAATATTTACCAAGGCACTGAATTTACAAAACTGAATGAGCATTTATCACACGTGAGAATGATAATAAGTACCTAGCAAAATGTTTTAAATTTGGAAAGTTTGTGTGAATGAAAAACAAAAGCATAAGGAAGCGAACATCGGTTAAAGATTTTTTCCAAAAGATGGGAGGAGGATATTCATTAAAGTAACAAATGTATTATCTGTTCCTTCTTAAAATTGTGAATCAACTCTCCCAATGATGCAAGGGGAGGATCTTGAAATCGCCCACATGCCATACAATCCTTTACATAGAAAAATTTAGTTATTTTCTTAAAAATTTTTCAAATAATTTTGATTAAAATATCTTATTTTTGAAATATTGCCATGAGTTACAAATATACATCTTGAATTTTCTAGAATAGTCTGTGATGTCCTCATAATTCTCAATGAATTTTGTACATATCAAAAAACATAAGAGATAAACTTAATGTCACATGATATTTTTTCATAATATTAATCATCTCCAAGATATTCATATATTGTAGTGAGCCATAAGTTGAGGTTCAAATGTGGAATTACAGGTTGCAATAGACTTACCAATATGTGGTAAGATGTGAAATCTAGGTGGTCTGACTTTGTAGCTTAAGGGGGTGCACTGTCAGCAAATCAGAAAGTACTTAATGGCCACGAATTTAGGTCAAGGGGCAGATGCTCACTCATCAACAACCGACACTCTCGCACAGCGAAGCTCTGAGCGACAGGGGTAAGTCACCCCCGACATAATTCAGTTAAATATTTAAATTGGTGGTAACCTCAAGATACACCAGCAGACCTCACGTAAAATGAACTACACTCGTGCTATATCCTCCCCCTCCCAGCAACCGTGTAATTTAATCGAAAATGCAGTAGCTAGTTTTTATGCAACTCCCGGTTATCATTCAATGTCTCTTACCTAACTCGCCCCCATGTATCCTGCCTACCTACCCAGCCTGTTACCAACTCGCTCTCCCTCATCTGAGACTAACGCCCTCCTAATTGTTAGCATCCCCGGGGACTAGCTACCTCAAAGGTTGCTATAGTTATTGATGGAGGTGCCAGATATAACTATTAGTAAGGTTACCGGGTATAGTAAAGCATCCTCCTATGGTGAAAATGCCAATTTCTTTTTCTCTCCCACTCATGTCCCGTCCCCGAGCCTTCCACGCCGGTACTTAATCTTCTCATCCGAGGCACATCAGTTGTTAATCCACGGGCCAAGATGGTACGTAAGCGCTAAATAGAGCCCCCTCGCCCACCCCAGAGGCCAGAGAGGCCAGAGGAATTTGCTTCATGATTTTTTCTTAACTGCATGCTCTAACTGAATAGTTAACTACCTTTATGTTATAATAAAACGTATGTACAGCTTTAGAGTATGTATTCTTTTTCAGATACATATGTTACTGTAGCAAACAGTTATAAGTTGTCGTGCATGGCAGAATCGGTTAAGACTCCATCAGCCCCTTTTACTAATTTGTGCACACAATTAGCAGGGCGAACAAATCAAATTTCAGGAATTTGTCATTACGGATCTAAGAGAAACTTCCAATGAAATAGCAGCACACGCAAAGACCGCGAATCAAATCCGCCGGTAAAGTTATTCACACGCCAAGTCCGTGCACGAGTAGAGCAGGTAAACAAATAACAATGAATAAAATAGACGATCACATTATTATCACAAATACAAAAATGGACTAACCTGTGGCAGTGTTGCATTAGGTTTAGCTCAGCACATTCAGGTTAGCCGTACTCCATTAGACCCAGACACTTTTGCAGGGAAACCAGGAGAAAGTGTACGGGATTACTTGCATAAATTCAAATTAACCGCGAATGCTAACAATTGGGCGGAACAACACAAAATCCAGTAATACCTTGTTACCTGAGCAAATGCCTCATGGGAAATTCTGAAGCACGGGCTATGAATGCTCTCGTCCACGCAGCGGAAGAAGAGATGCTGGAATTTAAATTAAGACAGGGATACGGGATCTCAGTGAAGCAATGGAGCAGTACGCATACGACGTGACAGCTCTGTGACACCTGGTTAACCCCGGAATGTCGGAAAAAGAGCGGGTTAAGCACATCATAAGGGGATTAAAACCGTCACTAATAGAGCAACTATAATCCCCAAACGGTAGACGCACTAATTCAATTTGTGCGCAGGATAGAATCAGCTTGCTGCCTAGCAGGGAAGAGGGTTGACCTCATTAGTGCACAGGTCACCCCTAGCATGCAAGAAGAGGGCATCGATATGTGTCGATATGGTGGAGTTGACAAAGTGCAGCAACTCAAAGCAAATCCCCATCCTCCATCCCCCAGAACAAACATGCAGGTCGGTCGGCTAGGAACTATGGACTCCCGCCCAACATCAGTAAATTTTCACCCCTAGCCTCGAAACAACCACCCTCCGTAAGAGCCGTAGGGCTTGTATATCGGAATCATAAATCCGGCAAACGCGCTACCGACAAAAGGAATAGTCAACGGAGGAACAAGAATTGACATTCTAATAGATACAGGCAGCTAGGTGAGCAATATTAATGATAACTTGGAGAGATATATAAACATGAAGCACCCCCCAGGTTTTCGCGAGTTAAAAATCAGCAGAGGGCGAGGATTTTTTCGGGCGTAAAAATCCTCAGCATGGCTTCCTTCGGAAGGGAAGTAAAGCCGGTGGTCCCGTGTCGTAGATTTAGGTCACGTAAAAGAATCTCAAGCCTGATTGAGACCTCCGAGCAAAATTACCAGTTTTTCACGCCCAATATAGAATAGGGCGCTATGGGCCATAGCAGTTAAAGAGCGTCCATAAATAAAACTCAATTTAAATTTTGCCCCCAAGCTTAATTCTGCGAACAGAGCAAGAATCTATTTACAGCGCATTATCAGATTAATACTAATTTTCAAATGGGTGGAATAGAATTTAAAGAGCGTTTCTTGGTGGTGAAACGTTTTCGACACATATTGCTATTAAGGATGGATTTCCTCCAAAGTACAAAGCGGTCATAAATCTAGGCAATGGCGTAATAACGCAGACACTGCAAGACTCTGAGGAGGTCAGTATAACATGCAATAAAAAGCAAGAGTGCCTGGCACAAATCACGATTGAGAATGACACACAAGAATCGAAAATTAAAGCAACATGCGAACAGGACATAGGCCCCATTCACCACCATACAAGCCTTAAACTTCCACTACTCCCCATGAACACATTATTGTTAGAACCGTGAATTAATACGATGCAAAAGAAACACATTAATATTTTGCCAGTACTATATAATAACACCCAAAACTGGAAAATCAAATTTCAGAACACAGCCGCTCCCCAGAGAACATTTAAGGTACCACACTAGCACTAGTGTACGAGGTTGCATTAGTACAAGCGGATGCCTTCACACGCTAGACCGCCAACCAAATAGATATTAAATATGCCAAATTTAACATTAACTCGCAACTGGGAGAGGAGCAACAGTAAAAACTGCGGAAATTATTGGGCAGATACAGGCATATTTTCGCGACCACTTGCAGGAATTAGGAACCACGGACGTAGCAGAATTTAAAATGGAACATATACCACCTCAATAAAATAAAAAAAACCTGTCCCATAAACAGGGGGAAATAATGAACAGCCAAATTAAGATAACGAAAGACGCAGAAATAATTAAGGACTCACAGAGCAGCTGGAGCTCACCAGTGATCCTAGTTAAGAGGTCAGGAGACTACCCGAAGCTCAACGCGCAAACAGCTGCATCGTCGTACCCTCTACCATTGATAACGGTCTACTTAGCTGCATGGGAGGCCCACAATTTTATTGTACACTTGATTTACTCAGCGCATACTTTCAAGTGCCAGTGGCACGGGGAAGTAAGAAATATTCTTCGTTCGTTACGTAGATGGACAGTTCGATTTGGAGACTTTGAGCTTTGGCCCAGCGAACGCGCCTAGAACGTTCACAGAGATTGGAAATAAATTATGAAAAGGTCTACGATATAACAAAACATTAATATACCTAGACGACATAGTAGTCTATTCGCGCACATTTTAGGAATTATTCTGGAATCTGGAAACAGTATTAAAAAAACTGGACGAACATACGTTTACATTCAAGCCGCAAAAATGCCTTTTTGGAATGAGTAAGATAAAACTGCTAGGGTATGAAGTGTCAGCATAAGGCATAGAACCCGACATGGATAAAATTCAATTACGCAGTTAAGAACACCAAGGAATGTCAAATAAGACAACTTTTAGGATTGTTTTCCTTCTATACGAGGTTCATTACTAATTTGCAGGGGATGCGAAGCCATTAAATGATCTGAAAAAAATTGACCAAAAATTTGCATGGTGCCAGGAACAGCAAGAAGGGTTCCAGAAATTAAAAGACCTAATGGTAAATGCCTCCGGTCTTGGCACATTTTATACCATGGGCAAAAACCCAAATACACTGCAATGCCAGCATGCATGGCATGTGTGCCTGCCCTCTACAGGAACAGGATGGAAAACATGCATACAGAAGGGTTTGTCTCTAGGAGTTTGAGCAAAGGGAGAGAAATTAGTGTGGAGCAGTTACGTATGGGTTGTCAAAATTCCGCCAATACATATATGGTTATCCCGTAACAAGTGACAGATCACGCATTTCTATGCCACTTAATTTAGATTAGGGACCTGTCAGGAAGATTGGCATGCTATGGTTTAATGCTGCAAGAATTTGCCTACTCAATTCAACACAAATCAGGAGTGAAGTATAGAGACGCGGATTGCTTATCGAGGTTGTGCGTAGATCCCCGGAACTCGAGACAGCATAGGAACATGAAGATATAACAACCTGTCTTTTAGAACCCGTAGCAGTAGCGCAAAAGCAAGAAGAGGACCCCCAACTGAAACCACTGATACAAGTTCCAAAACAGCCAAGCAGGACAAATGCCAAGTTGACGCGACAAGCTGCGACCTACATGTTAAAATCCAATGTGCTATATTGAAAAAAAACGCAGGTAGTACATGTGACCTGCACTTATTAGTTGTACTTGATAATTTGAAACAGGAAATACTTTATAATAATCATGACGACGCACTAGGTGGACACTTTGATTTGTTAAAACCTTTCACAAAATTAATTCACATTACTATTGGATCGGACTGAAAAAGGATATACAAAATGATGTGAAAAGATGTGTCTCCTGCCAACAGCGGAAAGGGTCAGTCAATCAGTGAGCCGCAAGACTAATGCAGCTCATTAAGATCAATTCTCTGGGAGATAGGTTTTCAATAGACACTTTAAGACCCTTTCCAAAGTAAAAAATGGGGCAATCGTTATATAGTAGCGGACAAGTTTTTGTCTAGATACTTAGAGTTGCGCGCAATCCCAAAAGTGATTGATCCCAAATAGGGCACGTGATTGAATTTATCCTTGATAACATCACCTGCCGTCATGGCGCTCCCAAGTATGTGCTATCCGACAGAGATTCGGCACTAATGAGCGAGGTAACGCAGGCATTATTTAAGCCAATGGGAACAATCCCAAATTTCACAACCTACAGGGAAACATCCTTATAAAAAGAGCAAATAGGACAATCGCGCAAGTAATCAAGTCACTATATAAATTCGCAAAACACGGATTGGGATAGCAACTTACACCAAATTCGGTTTGCACTTAACACGAGCAAGCAGGGAAGCACGAAATTCACATCGTTCGAACTTATATATGCAAAAGTCGGTGTTACCCACTGACGTACAACTACAGAGCACTATTCAAAATTGATTCGCGCAGCGAACAAGAGACGCAATTGTGAAAGCATGAGCGCTAGCGTTATAAAATATAGGGAAGAACCAGAGAAAGAACACGCGGCTATATGGTCGAAAGAGGAGGCACGTTGAATATTAAGGTTGGGGACCTGATGAAACTTTACAATCCAAAGAGAAAAGTAGACAGAGCGACGAAGCTGTTAATGAATTATAGAGGTTCGTACAAGATAGTGCAAAAACTAAGCCCCCCGAATTACGTGATCAAAGCCAAAAATTCCGCAAGACAGCAAAACGTACACATCAGTACGATTTCGCGATATTACCTTAAGGAAGTGAAAGTAGGAAAGATAACAAGACATACTGCAAGCGCCGAACGTGTAAGAAAATGCCATGACGACGCCACACACAAAGCGAACCAAAACCGTTGTTTCACTTTTCGACACACTAGCGAGTGTTTTCACAGGCGAACTTCGAAATGCTTTGCCCTCAGCAACCACGCAACAATAAGTGATAAGGAATAAGGAGAATAAAAGGAAGTAAGGAAAAGAGGAAACGTAGAGCAACAGCTTTTGAATTTTCGTAATAGTTCTCGAATGTTTGAAAGTAGTTTAAGTGATTTGTTATAATACAATGCGTTATGCTTTTTACCTCCAGCGTATCTTGAGTTTGTTTGTTGAGCAGATGGTAACCCACACGACCCAACTTTTTTTAAGTTATTAAAAGGGGAAACATGTCTTAAGTGAGGTACAAAAGGTAATCCGGAATGCGATCCTGGTGTTTCTTCACATTGTTATCAAACGTTTAGATTTAAGGATTTGAACAGAGTATATATGTTGTCCCAGAAGCTAAGCTTGGGAACACAATTTTGATGACAAGTTGATTTTGAGAAAGTTTATGGTGTACGCCTCAAGGAATGTGTGTACAAGTTATGAAAGTTGTACGAGTTTCCCATACCTTTTATAGTAGGATAAAGACTGAGAATTATAGCTGGAGTATCTTAAGAATGTCTAAGATTTATCGAATGTTTACATTTAATCTTGGCAATTATTTTGCGAAGTTATTTCGAAAATGATTCATGACAAATGTTGAGCTGGAGCTGATTTCTCCAAAAGTTAAATTTCTCAGTCGAGAACTATAAATAAATAAAGTCTTGACAGCAGGAAAACAGGACCTCACATTTACGAGTGACTTAACGTGTATAGGATGATAGATGCTAAATGAACAAATGTTCAAGAAAATAAATATTAAATGTAGTGTGGTAGACAAGCGATAAGAAACAATCGCAAGGCATAGCAAGAGCATACACAAGAAGAAACATGAAAGAATACGGAAGAACAAACTTGGCATTCTTAAATTTTGAACAGCGCAGGCAACAAACTGATTATAGCAGCAAATATTCCGAACGCGAATGCAAGCTCCGTTGTGTGAAACGAAGCTATAGGAATTGTCGAAATTCTTTTCTTGGTGTTTAATAGTAGTGGCCGCCGTAGGGTATAAGCTGGTGGAAAAGTTTTTCCATAGAAACCAAAACATAACGGCGCCGCTGCAGTAGTACAAGAACACAGGCAAAGGCGAATGGAATGTTAATTTTGGCCACAGGAACAGATCCCTTACCGGAAGAAATCTAAACCTGAATCAGATGTTAGTCGACGAAAACAAAGGTGAACGGAAAGCACAGTTATAGATATGAAAAAAAAAAGAGATTAGAAGGGAAAGTTACAAAGGAGTAGGTACACTTAAGCTGCAATTACACATAAATACATAGTTTGGGGAAGTGATAGCGCACCACTCTCGCAGTGTTACGCGAATTAAAATAATAAGAATAAAAAGACATGTTTTAAACAGCGCAGCGATAGAGGTCTCACCTCGACCACAGTTATTCTCACACTGAAACACAGGAGTTGGCAATCAGCACACAGGTGAACTGATGTGCTGGCACATTTCTCACGAGCACGACGGAGTGAACTTTGTACTGACGTACAAACTGACCTTGGATGCATGGAAATGTGTAAATATGTAGATGCAGGTATAAACAATTAAAGTAAGGCGAGGAAGGGACAAAACAAAGGCAATATAGAGCCCACCCTCCCGGATACTGACCACAGTATTAAGACAAATATAGCGTAGTATTAACAATCAGTAGTTATAGCAATGAAATACTCATAGTGAGTAATAATATTCTTTTTTTTGTCTTGTGGTTGCTAATAGTATATCCCAGTCTGCATACAGGGTCGTCCTCCGTGGACTTGTGGTACCGTGCTAGCCTCTAGTTCCCAAGGTCGCGGGTTCAAACCCGGCGGAGGGCGATGGATTTTTTCGGGCGTAAAAATCGTTAGCACGGCTTCCTTCGGAAGGGAAGTAAAGCCGGTGGTCCCGTGTCGTAGATTTACGGCACGTAAAAGAACCTCAAGCCTGATAAAGAGGCCCCTGAGCAAAATTACGGGTGTTTCACGCCCAATATAGAATGGGACGCTAAGAACCATAGTAGTTAAAGAGCGTCCATAAATAAAACTCAATTCTGCATACAGGTAGAGCAGCCCAGGATGCAACTGCAGTAAACGGAAGGACGAAAAGGTAACCGGTCAGATAACGAGGATGATGAGAATACTTTGGGTCACACGGGTTCACTTGGAAATGAGTTGATAGTATCTTCGGATAAAATGGATGATAAGTACTCACAACAGTTTTCACGCAAGAGAGAACATTAAAATATTAAGAGAAAGTTTTAAAAGTTCTTTGCTTTTACGATGATGTTATTTTGTTTCTATCATGAATGCGAGCGCTCATAGGAAAAAAAATGAAAATAGTTACAAGGATCACCAATAGCTAACTAATGTAGCGATTTAAGTGTTACAGAACCCCGCAGAGGATGTGCCGCTAAAGACAGCAACAGGAACGAGGATTGGCGAGAGAAACAAAGGTGAATCGCGAGACAGAACCAGACCGACCGGGCCAAGGAGAATCGGGCTGCAAAATCAAAAGAAAAAAAGAAGGAAAAAGAAAGAGGAAGAACGAATACACAAAGCACCACAATTTGACACAAAAAATTATGGTTGTACAGATACAGACGTTCAATTAGTTGTAACGAACAGTTGGAGGAAGACAGTTAAGATACCACGAGCAGGACTTAACAGCCATACGTCGTACCTGGAAAGAGAGGTGAAAACATCTATTTTCTCTTCCTCTGTTTTTTTTTCATTGTTGAAATTCAGTAGGCCGAGAATCGGCAGGAGTACTACTTATTTTTTTAATTTATTCCCTCTTCGCTTTTATTGGACTCACCCCGGAAAAGTTTAAATCTCATAATCCCTCCAGTCTTCTAAATCCCTCTTCCCGAAAACAGATCCATCTGAAGGAAGAAATCCTCCCCCTGCACATCAACGGCCGGAATCGAAACTACACCGCGTTTAAGGAGCAACAACAACCCCTAAAGTAGCTAGGGTACAAAAATACCCCAACATGACCAATGATAGGTGATAATGCTCATTCTTCCGGTCACTCTCTCAACTAGGAGGTAGACACGAAGAGTAAATTACCACCACTGTAACGCGTCAAATAACACTTGACACAACGGAAACAATCATGGAAATTCACAAACTCTCGCGGTCACGCAGACAGTGGACAGTACAGCTCCTTACATGCAATGTGGAACAGTGAAGAATCACGATATATGCAACAGCACAGAACATTGCAGCCAAACCCACCCTTATGATATCCCAATCCCAGAAGGGCATTTCCATTAAGTCTTGTATAGCAGTGAGAGAATCAAGATAGCAAACCAAAGTTTTAATGGTCGGTTAGTCGACTAGGCTTAAATTGTTTCTTTTGTTGTTTTTTTATTTTTTTAAGGAGTGTCTAATCAGACATCTCAAGTACCCCCTAAGAGGAAAGGCTTTCTCCATTTCTTATTTTAATTCTGGGGTCGGAATTTGTCCCCCCTCGGAGGTAATGTAGCGAGCCATAAGTTGAGGTTCGAATGTGGAATCAGAGATTGCATTAGATTTACCAATATGTGGTAAGATGGTGAAATCTAGGCGGTCTGGCTTTGTAACTCACAGAGGCACACTGTCAGCGGATCAGAAAACACCTAACGGCCACAAATTTACGTCACGGCGACAAACGCTCACTCATTGACAACCGACTCTCTCACATGGCAAAGCTCTGAGTGACAGGGGTATGTCACCCCCACATAACTCAGTTAAATACTTAAATTTGTGGTAACCTCAAATACTCCAGCAGATCTCAGGTAAGATGAACAAGACATAAGTTCCTGCTCATGCTATCCATACCCTTAGAAACCATGTAAATTGATTGCAAATACAGTATCTAGTTTTTTTATACAACCCCCAGGTTATTATTCAATGCCTCTTCCCTAACACACTCCCATGCACCCCATCTACTTATCCCACCCAATACCACCGCTCCCTGGTTGTCAGCATCCCCAGGGGCTAACTATCTCAAGGGTTTTTACAATAAGTTTAAGACCACCATCCATGAACATATGAAAATGAGCTCATGACAAACTCAAACAGAAGTGATCTAAAAAAGTGAAATACTATTTCTGCATTTTGCACATACATAAGTTTAACTGCCTGATTTAAAACTATTTATAGGCAAGCATTAATTATGTCTGATGTAACATGACTAGAAAACAGTATCACTTTCAAAATGAATAGCATAATGTCAAAGGATATATGTGAATTTATAGTGAATAAAGAAAGAAGTATTAGTTTAAATATTTGTGATTTTTTCATTATAAATTTGTTAAATTTCATGTTTATGATGCATAAAATGAGTTTGAGAAAAACCATTTTCTTTAACTACTGTTTAAAAATGTAGCTAATAAATGGATTTATACATTATCCTTTTACTTTGAATATATTATTTCTTATAAACAGAGGAAAAAGGGATGGGAATACACCACTGAGGATATAGAATAGGTAAATATCTTAGGCAGAAGTGGTCTAATAACTGCATTATGTGATTCTTACCACCATTCAACCATCATTCTATATTCTCAAACATTTAACCAGTCATATAAAATATTTGTTACATTTCATTCATGGACTATAAAATTCATTCTCATACCTATCACTAACTTCAACAAACTTTATAAAATATTCCTCACATAGCATTAAATGATCTGTGAAGTTCATTCTCACACTTTTAAAGACCAATTACAACTTTTTGTACAGACTGCATGAATAAGAATATGCACTGTGGGCCATAGCAAGCAGTTAGCACTTAATTTAATAGGACATAAAATATTATGTTGTACTTGATATACAACCACACTTGTCTCTATTCAGCCTTGGCAGTTGCTTTTATTATGCAGTGTGTTCTGAAAAAAAAAGGGAGGGGGGGGGGTTTCTTTCGACAGGAAAAATCATACAGCAGATCAAGAAAAAACTGTGCTGTAAACATAGGTCTTAAAATTAATGTCTGCGATGCAAACAAATGACTACCATATCTTCTATTGTAAGCTCTTAGGCAAGAAATAAATGAAACAAGTGCTTCATTTGTCATCATGTATGTTTTGTTTGTATCAAAAATATGATTTAGGGCCTGCATGTTGCTTCTGTTTTGAATTTTCAAATGAAAGTAATATTCAACTTGCATACAGAAAAGCATCCAGTGCATAGAGAATATGTTTGTAACCTATTTCAACCACTTGAACCCACAAACTGAAGGAGTAGACCTTGAGCAGTTTGCACACCTGATATGTAGTAATGAGTTTTGCAACAGGTAAGCATGTGAAATAATAGGATTCTACTTGTTCATATGCTTTAAGCTTGACAAAAAAGTTAAAATCTGCAAAAATTAAAAAACAATAGTACGTTTCTATAAAAGATGCTACAATTTATAAGATTTTAAAATAATTTTCCTGAGGTACAGAAAGAATACTGGAGAGTGAATTGTATATATTAAGTGTCTTCGTGATATAAACACAGACAAAGATGGGCTATGTAATATATAGTTACAAACAGTTGCAGAAACAAATATAAACCAGAATTTTATGCTAGTGGTTAGTGACTGAATGGGCAGTAGTGAGGACGTCTGGAGTCATGTCAGTTGCACAGTGGGGTCAGCAGAAAGTACACGCATCCATTGAGGAGCACATTACCATAAGGTTTCTAACAAAGGAAGACATAAAGTTATACTTTCAAATATGTCACACGAGAAATGCTCTAAGTCCGAAGGTTCTCCAATGTGCATATGCAAACAGACTGAAACGATAGATTACTATTAGTTTTATTGCTTCTCACATAGCAGCCAACTAGTGTTCCATTTATAACAACCACAGCTGATCTCTGAAAAAAATTCCCATACATGTACACAACACTCTGGAAGTGAATAACATCCAGTAACTTTTGAAAAGTCGTGACTCTGCTTTCTCTCAGGTCATGCAATGAAGTAGAATTTATTGTAGTATGAGAAACAAAGTTTGTATGTTCTTGGAGATATTCTTACATATAATAAATTTTAGAAATGGCTCGCCCGATTAATAAGATGGATCTGTCGATTTACCTCAATGATACACAGAACATCTAGATGCTCACATTTGTCAGCATTTGTGGCATGTTGATATCAAGAACCATTTGGCAGACCCTTTCCAGAAACTAAGGAAGACATTAGGCAGGTCGAAACTGTGGTGAAGTGATTAGGTTTAGTTAAAGTTTAGGCTAGGCATAGTTAAATTAACGAGTTAGTGTTAAGCCCACATAGCTAGTCAATGTAACTTAGGAACAATGTATATAATTATATAGTTAGTGTAATTTAGTGGCAAAAAAGAGTGTTGGCTGCATTACTTTAAGTGATGCAAGAGCGCAGTAAGTAAATAAATAAATAATTTTAAGGCTTAAATTATGTTAATAAAGCATTTTCCAACAAAAAAATCATCCAAATAAATAATTTTAAATACATATTACACCAAAGAATGTGAAGCTGTACTTCGAAAAAATATGCCACAGACGTTGGACATAGAAAAAATTTTGTGTCACATGCTGTAAAGTTGAGCCGCCATATGAAATTTTGAGCAGATTACAGCACAGGTTGGGGAAGAAATTCTTTCAAAGACTGAAGTGGACACAAACAACTTTCAGTGGGAAGGAAACAGTGGAAAGTGAGCTCCAGTAATGATGATTGCAGAAAACACTCATACTGTTTCGATCCTTGTCAGTGGAAAGGTGCTTGCAACTATAACAGCATTTTGGTGGTGGACTTTCTTCATGAAAGAACAATAAATGCTGCCTATTATTGCATGCTTGTGGTTGAGGGCAAAGCCGCTTCTTATTACATCATTCTTCTCCACCACCACATGATACCACATACAGGTGTGTTAACATGAAAACGTGGAAGAAATTCACTGGACGATTCTGAAACACCCTTCTTATGGTCCCCTGCAAATACTGTTTGCTTAAAATGCAATGGAGGAACTATGATTTGATGAGTGGAGGAGTTTGTGCTCAACTGGCTGCAACACTGAGCTTTTCTTTCTTCATGGAAGAAATAGAAAAACCACCAATTCTTTGGAAAAGGTGTATTTGAAATAGGCAGAGTATGTAGAAAGTGATATTGTACCTTTTCATTGGTTCACGAGCCAACCTTATAGTATTCGTGATTTGTTTCTTGCCAAAGACTTGACAATAGACATTATGAGTGAAGAAACAATACAGAGTAACTGGCACTTTAATGGTTTTTATATTTTTATTACATTGATAATTTAAACGTTTTCTACAATAAATATATCTCATTTTTCTGATCTAACTAATAAAACACAATTTAAATCAATATCACATAAGACAGTTCCCTCTTTTACTTGAATAATTAAAAGCAAGCAATAATCTGCAGTTTTCTCCAAGAAATGCCAGCAAAATTCCATGAAAGTGCAACTGTTAAAATGTGAAAAATACCTCCTTTGCTGTATTTTCTATCATTCAGGTTGAGAACCAGAATATGATTTCCACATAGCATTTTTTTTCTCTCTCTTGTATAATTCATATTTCATTAGTTACTATGCAGCATTGTTTCTTCATGCTCTTATATGACTGTAAACATTTGCTCATATCCTAGAAGTGGATATGATCCAAAAAAAACACAAAAGTACATAAATAATTCAATGGACCATTCAATAATTGCATACTTTCCAACTCTGTGAAACTGAAACCTCTAAAATTGTTCCTCATTCAAGCAAAGTGCAATAATTTTGCAATGACCTGAAATTTAGAATGCTTAAAATGTTCAGTCAGAAAATATACAAAAATTACATGTAAAACATATGGTAATTCCATTTTATAAGAATTCTTGAAGACCTGGAAGTAGTGCTTCTTTCTGGCACACATAATGGCATTCTTCTTGGTATGACAATAAACACATATTACAGCAAAGAACACCACTTCTCAGGCCACACGCAGATTTGTATCCATATGATATGCTTCATAATATGAACTATACACAAAAACTGTCACAAAAAAAAATGAGAAACTTATATCCTACAGCCATAATAACGTGAATAAGATACACAATTTACATGAGGGAGTTAACTTTACAATTCAAGTTTTCCATTGCTGAATGTTTGTGCCCAATAACGGTTGGTTACTAGCGGCCACTAGTTGCAATCAAATTTTAAATCTGCAAACCGTGCATTTTGTTGCAACCAGTGAAGGCGAGCCATGAGTGTGATGGACAGACACAGATAACCTCTGGCCTCTCGTAACATTCTATCCAATTAGAGTGGTACATTCAGTCTGTAATCTTAAGTTAGAATATAATGAAATAGAATTAATGCTTTGTTATGTCTGGTGAAAATTTGAAACACTTTGAATTAGCCCACAAAGGTATAAAAATACCTTCTTAGCTACAAAATCATAAAAAGTCCCTGCTTCCATACATTTTATGAGCAAGCCATAAAACTTTGCAAATAGATAGTGTATTGAGCTTTTTATTTTGTGTGGTAAACAATATCTTCACACTTCAGGTTTACAAAATCAATGAATAAGATGATGATGGAGTGAAAAAATCAGCCAACGATTTGCAGAGCTGAGTTACTAGACTGCACAATAAGGGAAAAATCCTTATTCCGGCAACTCTGCCAAAATGACAAAATTGGGCCCTGAGATTATTAAGCAGATATATTACCCATTATATAGGGAACACAGCCTATTTCAGATTAAACAAAGATGGCTGATGCCAATGTCAAGGTTGCCATCATTTTAACTTGAACCACTAGATATATAAACGGAGAAACCACCAGACAACTTATTTATTACCCGGGAAAAATAGCTTGAGCTTTGTTTATGCATGGCAAAAGCGGGAACTACACATGTGTCGATGGCTATAGGCTGTGTATTAAGTTGTTAATCTAGTTGTTAACTGTGGTGTGACGCGTGAGTACTGTAGTGCAGTTAAGTGGGTATCTCAAATAAGATTTAAACATGGAAACCCGAACAAAGTCACTGTGGAGAGTTGTAAACTCCCAAAGTAGAAAGATTATTCACAAAGTTTTCCAGTTCTGCATGGAGGAAAAACAAAATGATCTAGTTCTTCCTTTGCAAAAGGCAGTGGCTAGAATGGCTACAGCAGTAGGAAAAAGTGAAGCGACAGTAAAAAGGATTGCTAAAGAATTTGAAAAAGCTAGCATTTCAGGTACACGAGTTACTAATCCAGAAAAACAACGGAGTCAGAAAAAGAAGTTTAAAATGGACAATTTTGATAAAAGCGTCGTTTGCAGAACATTTTTGGAATATTATGAGGTGCGTAAAGAAATTCCAACAGTGAAGAAGTTGTTCTATGCAGTAAAGAAAAAATTCAATTTCGGTGGTGGGCAGAAAACATTCTGGTGAATATTGCATGAAATGGGATTTACTTTAAAAAAATCTGATCTGTTACACTCACATGACTTTCTCTACTCTTGTACAAATTATTTTTACAAACGCTTATTCTCCATCTATTTCATATTAATCGAGATAAACATGTGCAGAAACGATCTTTTGACGTGCAAAGAGAATTACATTTTACACATAGCGACCGGTTCTAAAAATATTTAACCATCGCTTAAGGCCTAATATGTTCCCCTTGTTTTGTATTTGCAAGGGCAATATAAGCACATACATATCTCTTAATAGCTGGTTGCTATGTGCAGCACCATTCTGTTTGCCACAAATTAAACTCTTTGCATATCCAAGACAAAAAAATGAATAACGAATTCCCATTTAGAAAATAAGTATTGAAAAATTTAAGGGAATAACAAGCAGTATCTGGAAAATGGTTCACTTAACAAAACAAATGTATATAACATAAATTGTGTATTTTAACGCGAGCTACATTTTTTGTGTAGTAAAATTTTGTCTATCTCTTATGGTTTACCAGTTATGCAAAAGTCGTTCACAATGAAGAACACTTTTGGAGACATTCCCAGAAAATTCAAGATATACATTTTATTTGTCATAAAAATATCTTAAACATATGATATTTTAATAAAAATCGTTAGAGCCATTTTTGAGAAAATTAAAATTTTCGAAAAATGTTCCATGTAAAGGGTAATCTGGGGTGGGGGGATTTTCTTGAAAACCTTTGTGTCGCATCCTTGGAAGATACTGAACCTAAATACCAAGTTTGGTGTTTATCCGACTGTTCGTTTCTGAGTTATGCTGTTCACAGACATACACACACACACACGGACATGTTTCCAAAAATGCTTTTTTTGGATTCAGGGGGTCTCAAAACATGTATTTTCGGTGAAATCTCGGTATCGAATTTTTGGGTGGAATACAATACTTCCCCTACTTACTATACATAGTAGAGAAAATAAAAATGTAAGAATATGCGACAGATTTTAGTGGAACACCAGGATATAGTTGCTTGCAGAGCAGGCTATTTGTGAGCTCTAAGAAGTAATAAAAAGGTCCCAGGAAGCCGGTAGTTTATACTGACGAAACTTGGGTACACATCCACTACACTATGAAGAAGTGTTGGCAACATGACAATATTCCTGGAGGTTTGGTGAATAAATCTGCTGGGCAAAGAGCAATAGTGGTGCATGCTGGCGATGAGATGGGTTTCATCAAAGGAGCAGAATTAATCTACGACTAAGTGTGCAACAGAAGATCACCACAGTGAGATGAACAAGTCCAAACTATGAAAAATGGCTCAGTGAAAGGCTTATACCAAACCTCGATAATGCACCTTACCACACCGTGCAGGAAAACAAAGCTCCAATGATGGCATCTCGAAGAGAACAGATTGTTTAGTGGCTGAAGGATAATGGTTTGGACTTCAAAGAATATTTAACGAAGAGGGAGATGTTAGAAATTGTCAAAGCAAACAAATCACCTCCAGTGTATACCGCAGATAAACTTTTGAAAGACCATGGATTTGAAGACCTCAGATTGCCGCCTAATCACTGTGATCTAAACCCTATTGCACTGGTATGGAACATAATGAAACAAAAAATAGCAGAAAAAATGTGTCTTCCATTACTTTAAATGCACTTAAAGGACTAACCAGACAGTGTTTAAATGATATCACTGAAGAGGATTGGAAAAATGCATGCATCAAAGTGAAGTCCATTGAACAAGAATACTGGCATCGAGATGCCCCTTGATGGAAGAAGAAATAGAAAGAACAGTAATCAATGTGGGTTTGGATAGCAGTGATGAAGAGGAAACAGATCGTTTGGTCAATTTTGTGGATTCCGGAGATGGCAATGGCAGTTCTACAGATACAGCAAGTGATGCAGACATAACAGCAGATTTCCATCCTTTAGATGTCAGCACCACAGATGGAAGCTCTACAGATACAGCAAGTGAGACGGATATGCAGGAATCGGAATCTACACATCAGAATTAAGTAAGTCAATTTTGTTCTGCTCCTTAGCATAGCATATTTTCTGCCTTCAATGGTGTATATACTTTGTGACATACTGTTCACCTCCCCTCCCATCTGCAGGCCAGTCGGATGGTGTAAACAGATAACAGCACCTCCACTGCGAGGTATCTTGTTAAATGTCCCGGGTAATATAAAAGACATACTATTTCAGTTTTTTGCTGGTATTATGGGGCTTTATAATATATTTCATGTTATAATGTTAAAACTGTAAATATATAATTGCAATAGGTTCTTTGGTATATCTGTGCATATAAAAAAAATCTGATGTGTTACACTCACATGACTTTCTCTACTCTTGTACAAACTATTTTTACAAATGCTTATTCTCCATCTACTTCATGTTAATCGAGATAAATATTTGTAGACTCTTATCTTATTGCTAAGTTTCTTGTAGGTGCAAGGGGAATATATATCTATAAAGGCAATATAGAAATACAGTAGCCTTTAAGCATATACATATCTCTTAATAGCTGTTTGCTAGGTGCAGCACCATTCTCTTTGCCACAGATTAATACTCTTTGCACATACAAGACAAAAAAATGAATAACGAATTCCCATTTGAGAAAATAAGTATTGAAAAATTTAAGGGAATAACAAGGAATATCTCAAAAATGGTTCACTCAACAAAAAAAATGTATGACATAAATTGTGTATTTTAACGTGATCTACATTTTTTGTGTAGTAAAATTTTGTCTATCTCTTATGGTTTACCAGTTATGCAAAAGTCGTTCACAATGAAGAATATTTTTGGAGACATTTCCAGAAAATTCAAGATATACATTTTATTTCTCATGAAAATATCTTAAACATATGAATCGTTAGAGCCATTTTGGAGAAAATTAAAATTTTTTCGAAAAATGTTCCATTTAAAGGGTAATCTGGGGTGGGGGGATTTTCTCGAAAATCTTTGTGCCGCATCTCTGGAAGATACTGAATCTAAATACCAAGTTTGGTGTTTATCCGACTGTTCGTTTCTGAGTTATGCTGTTCACAGACAGACACACACACAGACAGACAGACACACACACGGACATGTTTCCAAAAATCCTTTTTTTGGATTCAGGGGGTTTCAAAACATATATTTCCGGTGAAATCTCGGTATCGAATTTTTGGGTGGAATACAATACTTCCCCTACTTACTATACGTAGTAGAGAAAGTAAAAATGCTTTTTTCTGGATTCAGGGGGTCTCAAAACATATATTTCCGGTGAAATCTCGGAATCGAATTTTTGGGTGGTATACAATACTTCCCCTACTTACTATACGTGGTAGAGAAAGTAATAACGTAGCCTCTAAGCATACACATATCTCTTAATAGCTGGTTGCTATGCGCAGCACCATTCTCTTTGCCACAGATTAATACTCTTTGCATATCCAAGACAAAAAAATGAATAACGAATTCCCATTTGAGAAAGTATTGAAAAATTTAAGGGAATAACATGCAATATCTCAAAAATGGTTCACTCAACAAAAAAATTGCATATCACATAAATTGTGTATTTTAATGCGATCTACATTTTTTGTGCAGTAAAATTTTCTCTATCTCTTATGGTTTACCAGTTATGCAAAAGTCGTTCACAATGAAGAATACCTTTGGGGACATTCCCAGAAAATTCAAGATATAGATTTTATTTGCCATGAAAGTATCTTAAACATATGATATTTTAATCAAAATTGTTAGCCATTTTTGAGAAAATTAAAATTTTCGAAAAATGTTCCATGTAAAGGGTAGTCTGGGGTGGGGGGATTTTCTTGAAAACCTTCATGTCGCATCTCTGGAAGACACTCAGCCTAAAGACCAAGTTTGGTGTTTATCCAACTGTTCGTTTCTGAGTTATGCTGTTCACACACACACACACACACACGGACATGTTTCCAAAAATGCTTTTTTTGGATTCAGGGAGTCTCAAAACATGTATTTCCGGTGAAATATCGGTATCGAATTTTTGGGTGGAATACATACTTCCCCTACTTACTATACGTAGCAGAGAAAGTAAAAATTTGCCAGATGTTATGATTACTTTTTACTTTCTTTACATGTAGCTAGTAGGTAGGTTTGCATTCCACCAAAAATTCACCAGAAATGCAGGATTTTTTTTTGAGACTCCCTCAATCCAAATAAAGAATTTTTGGAAACACTCTGTCATGTGAGTGTGTGTGTGTGTGTGTGTGTGTGTGTGTGTGTGTGTGTGTGTGTGTGTGCACAACATAACTCAAAACCGAAAAGTCAGATAATACCAAACTTGATATTTGAGCTTAGTATCTTCCAACGATACAACACCAAGACTTTCAAGAAAATCTCCCCACCCCCACTACTCTTTACATGGAATATTTTTAGAAAACGTTGATTTACTAAAAAAATGGCTCTAATGATTTTGATTACAATATCATATACGAAAGATATTTACATGACAAATAAAATGTATATCTTGAATTTTCTGGGTATAGGCTAGGAAGTCCTGTACATTCTGAAGGAATTTTGTATAATCTTGTATAACTGTTCAACGTTAAGCGATAGACGAAAACATACCACACAAAAATTGTAGATCTCTTTAAAACACACAATTTATTTTGTAGCATAAACCATTTCCAAGATATCCATTACTAAAGGTTCGAATTGTTCAATACTTTTCACTCTTTTTAAGCTCCATCGATTTTCAGTTGTTTCTCACAATTACATGGAAACAATATGAAATTTTAAAGCCAGCTTATAGCGACCTGTTCTTAAACATTTGAGTGTCGCTGTTCCCTTTGTATCTATAGCAAAATGTGTAACGTAGCTATTTCTGCAAAGGTTTATTTGGATTGAAATGTAGTAGATAGAAAAATAAACTTGAGTACGAATAATTTATATATGCAATAATAAACGAATGTGAATGTATATCAGATTTTTTTCTAGAGCACAGCTTTTGGCTCTTTTTTAAACTTTATGGCTGCATTCATGTCAGTTTATACCAGACAAATGACCTTAATTCTCTAGTCTCCTTCCTGTACCATCTGCTTGAGTAAGCTGCTGAGAAGTGGTGAAAGCTGCATAGTGGCTATGTGTGCCATATATTTTATTGTTATTGATTTATATGAGTGGTGAAACTTTGGGTCATGGCCTGAAGTATCCATTTCCATATTTGCTTGAAATCATAAAAAGATTCCAAGCAGATTGGCCAGTGTACAGGATTTGAACCTGAGACATTCTGAATGCAAGCTATAACTGCCTTAAACAAAAGGCATGGTGCATCAACAAATTGCACTACAATGTACGGCCAGTTCTTGGATTTTACAAATTTGCTTCCAATAAGTATGTAATTACAAATAAATACATACAATGCCCTTAAATTCTAGCACAGCACTCACTGGTCCTGTAAACTCCTCTACCTATAACTGATATGGAAAATTGAGATACATTATAGTGGCTCTATAGTGGTTAGTATATGGAAGAGCCAAAGCTTTAGTAACTAAATGGCTGGCGTGCAATCTTTGAACTCCTGTGACTCTATAACAAGGGCGCCAACCTAATAGGTACAATATAACTAGCCTTCACAATACATGTAACAGGTGTGTATTTGAGGTAGAGTTTCTGGTTATGAATGCTATCTGACAATTCAAATATCACCAGATTCTATGACTTATCCCATAATGGTGGAAAAATCTCAAAGTTACACTTTAGTAACCATTGGTAAAATGTGACCACTATACCTTGGAAATGGACATTCTCTCTTACACTCAGTAAGAGAGATAACATTCAGCTATACTTTCTGTTTTGTTTACAAATTATAATGCATCTACTCCTGAAGTAAACATAGGATGCAGAAAATGTTGGCTACCATAGACACTATTCTACTTCACTATGACTGTGAGTGCATAACGAGGACATTCATCTTCCACAATGTGACAACTTCTATTTTTGGTTTATTTATGTGCTAATGTTATCAGTTGTCTTGTCCTCAATGCACATTTTTGTATGGTCCCCTTAGTCTGCTTTTATGTTAGAAGCTTCTGTCACATAAACTCTAAAGAAAGAGGCCTTTCTTTTCTATGAATCTTTAAGTGAACAACAAAAGATCCACGATTGGAGATTCTTCGGCCACAGATTTCACATGTGAACTGCTCACCCTGCACATACAAACAATTAACACTGTTACTGAAGTATGAAATTTGAGAGTATTGGCAGAAAGGACTTTTGAAAGAAAGTAAGGCTAGGACTGAGGATTTGGAAATGTTTTGTATGGCATACTCTTCCCTTGTTTCTATGAGGGTTGTTCAACAAAGACTGAGACTGACATTTATAAATCTGCAGGAACATGATGAATCTGCCATCTATAGGCAAATATCTTTACTAATAGGTACCCTTAATTGTTATCATTAGCTACATTTTTCTGAGCACCACCATTCTCCAACAGCAACAATTTAAGTTTGGTAAGGATTGAAAGCACCTCTAAACTGTAAAATGTCAGAAATGAGAGAACAACTCTATGCAATAAAGTTTTGTTACACAAGACTGCTACAGAAACGTTTGAAGATCTTCATAGAGCCTATAGTGAGTCAACAATATCTCATTAATGTTTCTGTTGGCATAAAGCATTTAAAAATGGAAGGGGAAGTAGTGAGCTTGAAGGACCAAAGGGAGCCCCCAACATTGCCCTTGCAGAAGTCACAATGAACACTGCTGCCATTGTATGCACAGATCCCTGTGTAACTATTAGGAAATTGCAAATATCCAAGACACATCAGTGGGAAGTACAAAATTTTAAGTGATCATATAAACATGCCAAGGGTATGTGCTTGCAGGATTCCCTAAAATAGTAACTCTTGTTCAGAAGCAGATTAGAGTTGTGTACAACCAATGGAAACAGTGTGTCCAAGAAGAAGGGGATGATTGGTGGAAAAATATTATCACTGCTGATGTGTCATGGTTGAACTGGTATGACACAGAAATGAACAGACCGAGTACAGAGTGGGAAAAGGCAAATATACCTCAAAAAGGTCCACAAATCTACAAATAAGGCATTATACTCACAGCTTTTTATTATCATGGCATGGGTATATACTCAGGTCCCCAGAGGTCAGACTATTATTGTAGTGTTCTTCACCAAGTGATTATAAATCAAATAAACAAAAAAAAAAAAAAATGGACAGATCTGGTTAGCAAAGCAAGCTTCATCACCACAATGCATGTCTTCATGTGGCAACAGCTGTTACAACGCTGATGACCAAGAAAGGCTCTCCATGGTTCCCCATCCATCCTACAGTCCAGATTTGGCACCAAGTGACATTTTTTGTTTCCAGCTGCCAAAAAATATCTCAAAGGACAATGGTTTGACTATCAGAGAATGAAGCAGTGAAGGTGTTAGAGGCAATTTTGAAGTGCTTATCAAAAAATGGATCTGAGGACATTTTCCAAAAGTGGATGAGGTGGGACAAGTGTAATGAAGACTACACTCCAAGGAGAGAAAATTTATTGTAATTGAATTCTTAATAATAAAGTTTTTATAGCATCAGTTTCAGTCTTTATTGGATACATTAAGTATAGTTACACCAGGATAAGACTAATTCTTATATACAACAATGTTCTATAAAATTATGAAAGCAGTAACAAATTAGTGCAGAATATATACGATGGTCAAATTCATTCAGAACTTGCCAGAAGTCAGTTTGAGTCAGAACATCAATGCTAGTCAGTAAGCGTTTTCTTGAATGTTTGGTGTGGGAGAAACAAATAATGTCTTGAGCAGACTGCAACCTAATAGGTGGTTTCAGATTGTTGCAAAATGGCATGACAAAAATTGAACACATGTTTCGAAACTGAGAGAAAAAAGCTTAAATACTGCATTGGCCTGAATATAACATTATGTTGTTTACCTTAAAATATGGTTTTAAAAACCATAGCCATCTTGTATGCACAGCCTAATATTTAAAGACTCAGCTTTGTGAAGGACTGTACTGGCTTAAGCAGTGGAAGTCAACACGCACATCACAGCTGAGCTCAAGCTCATGAATAAACTAAATTTCTTGAGCTTTAACGATTACTTCCAACATGATCTACTGTTGCTTGGCTTGGCAGCATTGCATTAATACATTCAGTTTTGTTCGTATTCCAGTCAGGACGAATAGCGTTTAAAGTAGAACTTCTTCGTCTCATCAGTTGAGTAAAAGAGAGAGAAGCAATTATACAAATTTTAAATAATGAGCTTGGCATGAGGCAAAATTTAATAGTAACATACATAGTACAAGGTACAGTAATAACTTCATTATGTGCATGTAATGAAGTTCAGTGTTTCCGAGGTAAAGTATGACATTGGTGGAAAGATGACAATTTATGAAAGCTGGTGTTTCAAGGAAAGTATCCAGATGTTCAAAAAGACAGGGTAATTTCATGGGATTGATACCTTTTTAATTAGTTTTATTTGTATAGCCTGCTTTACCTTCCTTGGTCATATCAAGGAATTAATACACCTGTCACTCACTTTATGCAGGAAAACAGAAAACCAGGGGTTTGTAATATGTTGTGAACATTTTTTTTTCTTTCTTTATTGCGTTCACTATAGATAGTTTTACTTGTGAAAACCTTCCCAAAATTCAGGGTTATCCTATATGTGAGACAATATTATGGTTTTCTATTCATAAACTATGTGAACTCAGATGGTTTGTACTTATTAAACTTACACATGTATTCATCTTGAGACTTAACCTTTTAACAGTTGAAGTGTTTTACATCACGCAATACCCTTACTGCTGAGCTCTTTCCAGAGGGGGAAAAAAAAAATAGCATGCAAAATAAATCTAAATAACTCAAAAACTCAGTGTAGAGAATTACCTGCAGATGAACCCAAAAGTAAAAAATTGTCCATCTCTAAACTTTTCTAAAATACCACATGCAATACACATCCTCAGGGTTGTCTACAAGAGACCATTAACAGTATTTGAACGTCTGTCCATTAAAATAGTCCACAAGCACAATTTATTCCTCAGTAAAGATTTACACTATTCATCACATGCATATATACACAGGTATACGAGGGTGGTTTGATAAGTTCTCGGAACGGAATAGAAAAAAAGTACTTACATCACTGAAACATTTTTTATTTTTCAATGTAGTCACCTTGTAGATTAATGCACTTGGTCCAATGATGTTCCAGTGGCTTGATCCCATCTCAAAAATGAGATTCCTCCAGGCCTGCAAAATAGTTGTCAACTCCGGCTATCAATTCTTCATTTGAATTGAATCTTCGTCCACCAAGAAAAATTTTCAGTTGTGGGAAGAGATGGAAGTCTGACAGAGCCATATCAGGTGAATAAGGCAGATGTGGCAACAATTCATACTTTAGTTCATGTAATTTTGCCATGGCGACGGCACATGTGTGCGGGCGTGCATTGTCTTGATGGAAGATGACCTTTTTCCTTGCTGAACCTGGCCTTTTTTCACATATCTTTTGTTGCAATTTGTCCAGGAGGTTAGCATAGTATTCTCCAGTAATTGTTTGCCCAGTGGGGAGATAATCTACATACAGAATCCCCTTTACATCCCAGAATACTGATGCCATGACCTCTCCAGCCGAATGAATTGTCTTCACTTTCTTTGCTGGCGGAGAATGAGCATGTTTCCACTGCTTTGACTGTTATTTTGTCTCTGCAGTATAGTAGTACACCCAAGTTTCATCTGTGGTTACAAACTGGCACAAAAAATCCTGTTCGTTTCTCCTAAAACGGGCCAAACATTGTTCCGATATTTCCATTCTCATGCATTTTTGATCCAGCGTCGAGTCGCGGCACCCAACACGCAGATAATTTTTTCATCTTTAATTGTTCAGTTAAAATGTGATATACCTTTTCAGATGACATCTGGCAAGCATGAGCAATTTCATGCACTTTCAATTGGCGATCCTCCATGACCATTTTGTGCCTTTCGCAATGATTTCTGGAGTAGTGACACATATTGGCCGACCACTGCACGGATCATTGTTATTCATTATATTATATATTTCAATCTGTATATATGTCTGGTAGGAGGAAAAATACTAAAATAACCAAAATTTAAAATCTACATGCCATTTAACATAAAGTATCAAGGAACAAAATTGACTCTTTGTTTATAACCATAGCAAAATAACAACTAAGAATGGTAGTTGATGAATAGTCAAGGAGATAGCATGTGTATATATAAAATTTTCAGGAGAGAAGCTACTACTCCGTAGTATTCTGGACAAGCATAATCATTAGTATTTCAGTCAATCTTCAGCAAATGTACCATCATGACTTTAACATACTGTACAATAGTCGGCATGTTTAAAATATATGATAAAATAAATTTTCTATTATTACTATAAAATATCATTTCAACTTTGAAATAAAAACAACAAAATTAAAAATGAGATAAACTGATCCTTAATTACCTTCTCTGTACCACGAATCTGAGAAAAACACAAGAGATCTCATTGCTTCAAGAAATACAAACCAACTTCAGAATCTACAATGCAGCACTAAGAACCAATGCAACTCAGACTTGAACCCAGTACACCAAATGTCCACCTTAAAAACTGCTGCAACTGCGAATGGTCACATTATAATACACGTATTTTAAATTTTATGTACTTGTTCTGGGTTCCATTCTCGGTTATTGTGAGAATGGAATTGCCTTTACTTTCAACTTTTCCTTTCCCATTCCCAGTAACAGCATATTTAACAAGATGTTTTTAGCTGTAAAATGCATTTAAACTTACATTGCCATGTTGTACACGATGGGTAATCAGCTGTCTGACTGTGCAAAATGTCAGCATGCACTTTTCACACCTCAGGAGCCCTTCATTGTGAATTTCTGTATGAGCATGTAGTTCATCTTGGGTGAAGAATCGATTACCACAACAGTCACAACGATATGGTTTGTGAGCTCGCATGTGGCGGCGAAGATTTGCCTGTGAAAACACTTTAGCATTATTCTATCATTTGTATATTACAGTTAACTATTTAAATTCATGTATTAATATCTACCTATATACAACCGTTTCATAAATTCTGAAATTTAACTGCCAAAACATTGCTACTCAGGGATTAGTGCCAGTAAAATATTGTGATGAAGGCAGGACTCCTGGTTCATGGATAGCAAGACATATTTTTCATCACTAAGTGGAGCACAATTAGTTGGGCAGAGAGAGGGGAGCAGTCCTGAGGCATCTGGAAGACTAAAGCAGAATAGTGTAGCATCAAGACTCACCTCCCCTTCTCTTCAGTGGCGTATAGTTTCCAGTAGCTAGTGCAGGTATAAAAAGAAGTGTATTTGCTGTAGCAGCCGGTTGGTTATTGTGACATACAGTAAGTGCTGATCTGCAAGCATTAATATGCAATAGAAGAGGCCTGTGTTTGACACTTAGCAAGAGGCTGGGAGAACAGGAGTCCTGTGTTAAACAGCTAACAAGCAGTGAGGAGAAGAGGAGTCCTGTGCTCAACAGTTAGCAAATGACAAGAAGAAAAAAGAGGAATCTTGTGTTCAACAGTTAGCAAGTGACCAAAAGAGAGAAGACAAGTCTTGTGTTCAATAGTTAGCGAGTGACTGGAAGAGAGAAGAGGAATCCTGTGTTCAACAATAGCGAGTGGCCCAAAGAGATAAGAGGAGTCCTGTGTTCAACAGTTAGCAAGTAACCAGAAGTAAGATGAGGAATCCTGTGTTAGTGAGTGAGTGACTTTCATTCATGCATTAATTAATTTATTCATTCATTCATTAAAATTTTCAACCTATGTTCAACAGTGTAAGTAGTATATATAATGGTTACTAATCAACTCAAATTCTTCCCAAAATACCATATGAGTAAAATATTCCAGACTGATAAAATATACAGCTTCAATTTTCTATTAAAGACCTCTTCATTCTGAATTAATTTTGTATAATTATGTACAGCTAGTAAACCACAGATACATAAAACATGAAATTCCATTAAAGTAAGCAACTTATGTCCAATGAGCTACTGTGCAGCAGTAATCATTTCAATATGTTCTTTGTTATATCACTAGGTTTTTCTGGATTGAAGTACCATGCCACATCTATAAAAAAATCTTAGAAAATATGAGATCGTTATTTTTTCCCACATGAATTCATTAGTAAACAAACCTGACTTACAATATGCTAACAGTTGTGGTTCGATTTTTATGCAAGCAAACAATTTGTACTAGTTTGAAATTATTTCTAATCAAGAATTTATAGCAAGTAATGTAACATGAATAGAAGAATCACTTTTTAGTGAATACTGTAATACATATGCAATTGTGTGAAATAATGGGTAAAGTTGAGCATGGTTACATATCACATTTTTTAGAAACAGTTTTGGGAAATTGCTTCTGTCTTCAGCTATGCTTAGACATCCGAATCTGTAACCTTATCAATGATGGTGATTGAAGTCAAGATGGAGATTCCTAGTGGCTGCTTACACTGTCCATGGGCAGGATTTCAAAATTCACTGCATATTTGTTTTTATCCTATGTTGCAAGTATAATAGTGCTGTTGCTATGGTTTGCTATTGCCAGTTTCTCTATTTGTGCTAGGTGCAACTAAAGTGATTTTTTCATTTGATTTTGCCTACATATACTGCTAGTCTTTTATAACAGAAAATATGCTCTCATCCACATTATAGTATTCCAATCTGACTCAGTAATTATAACTTATATTTTAAGTACAGTGCGGTCATTTTGGGTCATCTCCTTAGCCCAGTGGTAGCACAGCTGCTTACCAAGCAGGAGACCCGGGTTTGATTCCCGGCATGAGCATAAGGATATTCTTCCACTGGGAGACCTGACCCGAGGTGCCCTCAGCCTCATTAGGTTCCTGAGGGGCCAACTGAGGGGTTACTTGATTAAAAACCAGCAGCTCCAGGTTGTGAAGGCTGCTTATACCAGCCAGGAGGGATCCAGGGCATTAACCATATCCCGCACCCCACTCATGACACCTGTTGTGGGCAGAGGTGGAGGATGCAGCAGTCGGGTGATAGGCCCTGTGCCGACAATGGGCTGTTGTGCCACACAGTTTGGTATTTTAGCAGTCATTTTATGGCAAGGCTATGGATCATGTATATGCATGCTCCGCACACTATTACACCAACAGTTTTTCGTTCCATAACTCCTGCGTTACTTACAAATGATAGTAACATGCACTATAATGAGTACTAACCTTGTTATGAGCGGTGTCCATCTGCGTGAAGATATTTTATCTTCAAATGAAATTTCCATCAACACGCATAATTCTTTTGCACAATGTTCATTATCTCCATTTTTATATTGTTCTTAAGTTCATCTATGGCAAGGGAATTGTTCCTATAAGCTTTATATTTTAAGGTTCAGACACACCAATTTTGTCAATCTTTTCCTCCATTAGTACATCTCATTTTCGCTTCTTAGGTTTAACATTTAGCAATCATGTTTTCCTAAACTTATTAACCAATCGTCTAACAGTTTCTCTACCTGGAACTCGAATACCAGGAAATTTCTCCTGAAATTGTCTACACACCTGTCTATATGATTCTGTTTTTACATATGTATCATACATAAAAATTTGTTATTTGTCGACAGGCATTGCAGTGGACTAATGACAAAACATTAACACACTTAAGCAATTTATTTAAAGGTGAGTCGGAATTGTAACACTAACATCACTTAAGGTTACTCACTTAACATGTTTCGGGAAACCGTTGTTCCCATCCTCAGAAGGTTAACTCGACACTGTTCTTAAATAAATTCAATACACATCACTGTTTCTAGCTTCTTTTCATTACAACACTTAAGCAAATCATACACAACACAGATGTCTTGAATAAACATTCACCTTTGACATGCACAACTCTCTTTACAGCACAAACATAAAGCAGCAACTGAAGCACAGCTGATAAAGGTAGTCTTGAATGCTTCATGTGCCACCAGTTGCACATAAAAAAGTACTGAAGTCACTGCAGTACAGTGCACTACACATATAGCCAGTCTGTGGCTTCACCTTAAAATGACCACACTTTATTTATATACTTCAAGTTCACATTAGCTTATCTCTGTGCTGTTCTTGCAATATAATTTCTAGTAAGAGCGCAGATTCACAAGTTGGTAAAAAGCAGAACATTTTTGTCAAACAGACTCAGTGTCTAGTTCCTTGTTGGCAGCTATCTTTAGTGATTGGTTCAACACATTTCATAGAAATGGATGAAGTATAGTGCAGTGATAAAACATTTCTGTTTAAAAAGTGGACTCTATCCCAGATACAAGCTAAGAAGGAAGTTCATGGGTACCCTACACCAGCATTCAAGAACATTTACTATTGGTAAAATGAATTTAAACATGGCTGTATAAGCCCTGCACATGCTGCATGTTCCAGGTGCCTGATTGAGGTTTCTTCTAAAGAAATGCATAAAATTCAAGGTATTGTAATAGAAGAACTGCTGCATAAGGTTCATGAAAATGGGAAATGGTAGGCATCCCATATGAATGTGTACATAATATCCTAGATGAAGTTCTACCCATGAAGAAGCTGAGTGCACCATGAGTGTCATATTTGTTTACTCCAAAACAAAAAAACGTTGAAGGAACATTTCAAAATTGTGTTTGGAAAAGTTGTAGGATAATTCAAAGGACTTTTGGCATTATTTTGTGACTGTAGGTGAAACCTGGATTCACCATTACATCCTTGAGAAAAACAGCAATGCAAACAGTTGGTCGGTGAAGGTGAAAGTGCATCGAAGAAAGCGAAATCTTGGAAAGGTAGAATCAGACTGAAAAATTCAATCCATAGCCGGGATTTGAACCATGGATCTCCCGATCTCCATCTGGTTGCTCTAACCACTGAGCTACCATGGCAACATGCCAGCACAACACTAAATTCTCCAGCTGATTCACATTTTTTCCGGTAAACCACGAGATCTCAAATTGTATTGAGATGACATACCCCAATGGCGAATTGAGATGACTTTAAGTCCCGGGCTTCATAGTTTCAACCACTATTAGGTCAATTAATGGAATTAATTGTTCTTCCACACAAACAGGGTTGGGAATCAGATGATTGAAAAATTCAATGCCATAGCTGGGATTTGAACCACGGATCTCTCGTTCTCCGTCCGGTTGCTCTAACCACTGAGCTACCATGGTAACATGCCGACACGGCACTAAATTCTCCAGCTGATTCGCATTATTAATTGACCTAATAGTGGTTGAAACTATGAAACCCGGGACTTAGAGTACTTACAATATTGTAAGTCGCCATTGGGGTATGTCATCTCAATACAATTTGAGATCTCCTTGTGGTTTACCGGAATAAATGTGAATCAGCTGGAGAATTTAGTGTCATGCTGGCATGTTGCCATGGTAGCTCAGTGGTTAGAGCAACCGGACGGGGATTGGGAGATGGCTATGGCATTGAATTTTTCAGTCGTCTGATTCTACCTTTCCAACCCTGTCCAACACACATGGCTTGTACGGAAGAACAATTAATTCCAAAGCGAAATCTGTTTTGTTGGCAGGAAAAGTGATTGCAATGATAATTTAGGACTCACAGCATACCATCATAACTATTTGGAAAAGGATAAAACAGCAACTTACTGCTATTATATGACACCATTGGACCATCTACATCGTCTTGAGCAGAGGCAAGCAAGATTAGTGCACATAAAAGTGCTCCTTCAAGACAATGTGTCAAATCACACATCGGTCATTGCAATGTCAAAAGTGCATCATGCGGGCTTCAAATTAGCTCCCCACTCACTCTATTTCCATGATTCGAGGCCACCTGACTTTTTCTGCTTCCCAACCTCAAAATTTGGCTTGGGGGGAAGAAATTTTCATCAAACATGCTGTAAATGAGTATTACACAGAGACATCTGAGGAAATAAAAAAAAATTTGAATCTTGCTGGACCAAATGTATTGAGCTCAAAGCAGACTATGTTGAGCAACAAATGTTTGCTTTTGCAGAAAAATGTTATTTACTTTGCTTTTTACCAGACTCACCAATCTAACCTTGTATAAAAGATTTGGAAGAATGTAGTGAATGCCAGTAGTTTCTCCCCTCATTTTAGGTATACTCAAAGTTACACATTAAATTAAACATAACAAGTGATATTACCTGGGTGTTAAAGATGCAGCTGCAGATTTCACAAGGATGATGGCCATGTTGTTTGGAAAGATGCAGTTTTACATGAAAATTTAGAAACATTTTGCGCTTCATGTCTTTGCCACAGAAAGGACAGCCATAAAGGGGAAATTTGCTTCTGTGAGTTGCTTCGTGGTGAGCAAGGTTACCTCGTAGTGCAAATCGCTGGTTGCATGTTCTGTAAACATAAACATCATTGTGCCATATATAAATGTTTCTATTCACAATAAGTGTGTGTAAGCTAAAGAGGGAAAAGTGAATGATTTTAGAATTTCAATGATGCAGTCAGGATTCTAAACACAGACCTTTAACTCTTCCTGCCAATGCTCTGTTTATTTGAACTGCCTGCATCTCCAACTACCAAGCTAGGAATGAATATTTGTTTGATTTCCACATTGTCCAGTAAAGCTCCAATGCAAAATTAACTACATAAATGTTGATAATTTCCAAAATTGAAACACGTAAAACTCTCCTTCATCCAGGAAAGCATAATAATCTTTAATAACATGAAATTTATAAAGTGCAAAACGTATAGTGCATTATAAACCTACAAAAATTGCATGTAAAAAAATCTGATGTGTTACATTCACATAACTTTCTCTACCCTCTAATGCTTACAAATTATTCTTACGAAAGTTTATTTTCTATCTACATTTTAATTGAGATAAAACTTTCTGGAAATAGCTGCATTACACATTTCATTGAAAAGGAAATAGCAATAGTCAAAGTTTTACAACTAAACACTATATGCTGCATTAAAATTCTATACTGTTTCCATGCAATCGTGAGATACAACTGAATGTTGAAAGGACTTTAAAGAATGACCAAGTATAGAACAATTTGAACCATTAAAAATCTGGTATGGTACATTCACATGACTTTCTCTATCCCTATTGTTTATTAGTGGGTATACAATCTATTCCTACTAAAGCTTATTTTTCTATCTACTTCATTTTAATCTGAGTAAACCTTTGCAGAAATAGCTACATTATACATTTTGTTATAGCTACAAAGGGAACAGTGATAGTCAGATGTTTAAGAACTAGACACTATTGCTGGCCTTAAAAGTGCATACTGTTTTCATGCAATCATGAGAAATAACTGGAAATCAATGGGTCTGAAAAGAAAAAGAGTATTGAAAAAGTCAAACCATTAATAACAGGTATCTTGGAAATGGCTGAAGCTACAAAAAAAATTATTTGACAAAAATTGTGCGTTTTAAAGAGATCTACATCTTTTATGTAATACATTTTCATCTATCACTTAATGTTTGCCAGTTACATAAGATTATGCATATCTTCAACATGAAGTGGAATTCACAGGCTATTCCCAGAAAATTCAAAATGTACATTTTACTTGTAATGTAAATATCTTTAATGTATTGTATTTTAATCAAAATCGTTACAGCTACTTTTTAGAAAATAAAAGATTTTGAAAAATCTTCCATGTAAAGGTAGTCTGGGGTGGGGATTTTCTTGAAAGTCTTCGTGTCACATCTATGAAAGGTATTGAACCTAAATAACAAGTTTACTATTTATCTCATTTATCATTTGAGTTATGCTGTTCATAGACACACATACAGACCTTTTTCTAAAAATGCTTTTTTTGGATTCAAAGGGCCTCAAAATATGTATTTCTGGTGGAATCTCGACATCAAATTTTTAGCTGAATACAATACTTCCCCTACTTACTATACATAGTAGAGACAGTAATAAATGGCAATTCCATATTATAAGAATCTTTAAAGACCTGGTAGTACTGCTTCTTTCTCTCACCATGCTGAAATTCTTCCTGGTACCACAATAAATATATATTAAATACTAGCAAAGAACCCCAAATCCTAGGCTATACGCAAATTTCTAGTCCATATTTTACACTTCATACCATGAAATGTAAGCAAAAACTGCCACAATAAGGTGAAATAAATAATTTATGAGAGAGAGTTGACTTTACAATTTACACCTTCCATTACTATACCCATTTATTCCTTATTGGCAACTGCTGTTGTTACGAGAGCTCATTATGGTGCAATAAAATTTTAAATCCCACTAAACAAAGTACCCAGGCATTGCAACTCAGTGAAGGGGAGCATCATTAAGGATAGACACACACATAAGCTCTGGCCTATGATAGCACTTATATTATTAGTGCAGTTCATTCAGGCTGTAATCTAAGTTAATGAGAAGTCTTACATAATATTGCAGAATAGCTTTTGCAGTCACAACCTGTATTAATGGGGATAATGAAAAGACATTGTTACCAAATTAAATTGATACTATGGTGGATTCAAGTGGATAAAATCATTCCAGAGGCCGCGAAAATTACAATATATGGAAAGCAATAATTTTAGTTACAATACATACACTTGAAATTAAAATTAAGTCATCATTAACAGTGGAGTTATATGATGAATATGAACATAAATTAAAAACACATTAACTCCACATACTTCAAATTGTTAAAACACGTTTCAAGAAGCATGCTTTCCATCATCAGTTTGTCAATTGGAGCTTGCAGCTGAAAACTCTCGGCCAAGTCATTGTACCTGTGCTGCTCTCTGTGTCCTATTGCTACTTGGATGGTATCGTTAACTGGCAGGGTATCAAAATTCATAAGACTGGCTCATTCTTGGTAATTAAAACTCTTTCCCATGCATTAAGTTTTGAATCCATTCTGTATAGCTATTTCATGTACATGGTCAATATTAAAATGAATATGACCAAGTACATGAAATAGCTCTACAAAATGGATTCAAAACCCATTTCATAGATAAGATGATTGTAAAACATAACCAAAAAAAATACTGAAAGAAACTACTGTACTGTTCGCTCTTAAGAAATCTCCTAACTATAGTAAATTTACCTTTCATCCCAAATTGTTTTACAAATTTGAAAAGATATTTAAATAATTCAATATAAATTTGGCACCACAGTATACATATAACTTAAGAAACCTATTGAATCAACCTTTAAAAAACAGTTTACCTAAAAATAAGATGGCTGGAATATATAAAATGGAATGTTTAGATTGTGATAAAATTTATATTGGAATAACAAAATGAAGCCTGGACATTACATGAAGGAACATTTAAGGAACCTAAACTTTAAACAAATGGACAAGTTGCAGTTTCATCGTATTTTTGGAACTTCAACCATGCAATAAAGCAGGAAATCACATTGCTCAAACACATCAAGACACCCTTAGCACTTGATACACGGAAAAGATTTTTAATTACCAAGAACAAGCCCCATCATGAATTTTGATACCCTGACAGTTGACAATATTTTCCGAGTAGCCATAGGATACAGAGGGCAGCACAGGTACAATGACTTGGCCGAGAATTTTCCAGCTGCAAGCTCCAGTCGACAAATTGATAGTGAGGAGCATGCTTCTCGAAATGCATTTTAACTACTTGAAGTATGTGAAGTTCATGTGTTTTTAATTTGTTAATACTCACAATACATACATTATTTCCTCTACCTACTACAGGTAAGTATAGAGAAAATAAAGGTTAATCATACCAGAGTACACTACAATAGTTAATAATTGTAGATAAGTGATGTGCTGTTATACAGGATGTAACAAAAATGTATGGCATAAATTGCAGGACACATTCCTCACACGTAGATGAAGAAATTATCTTACATGAACATGGGTCTGGAAAGTTTTGTTTCCATGTTACGACTCATTTTCTCCAACTCATTAACCATGGGAAACACACATGAACAGAACGCTAGAATCATGGGGAACATGCACTCTTGGTTATGTCTGGTTACGCTGTCATCGTAGGTGCACCGCCAGTGTTTTGTTCTACATGTCCCTGTTGCCATGCAACTTACGTCATTGCTTGTTTACAGGTAACATCAACTGTTCCAGTGAGCAGCACGACCTTGGCAAGCACACGGGTTTACTACGTACTAGTAGAGTTAATCACAAACTTGGCTCGTGCAATGGCAGTGTACACAAATGCACAGATGGCAGATGCCCATTTGATGTATAGATTAGCAGACAGCAATGGCGCTTGTGCTCAACATTTGTACTGGGAGAGATTTCCAGGTCGAAGGTGCCCCAACAAGAAAACGTTTGAAGCCATTGAACGTCGTCTTAGGGAATATGGGGCATTTCAGCCTGATACTCGCAACTGGGGGAGGCCTAGAAGGATGAAGACACCACAACGGGAGGCGGCAATTCTTCAGGCAGTTGACGACGACCTTAGTGTCAGTACCTACAAGACAATTATGAACAACATACAACAATCAATGTTGACCACATGACTGTCTGGCGAGTTACACAAGATCCAGCTGTATCCATACCATTTACAGCATGTACAGGCACTATCAGCAGCTGATTTTCTTTCATGGGTATGCTTCTGTGGATGGTTTATGCAACAAAGTGTCAACCCTAATTTTAGTGCAACAGTGCTGTTCACAGATGAGGCGTCGTTTAAATGAGATCAGATTGTAAATTATCACAATCGGCATGTATGGGCTGATGTCAATCCTCACGCAACTGTTGAAGCAAGTCATCAACAAAGATTTTCTGTCAATGTTTGGACCGGCATTGTTGGTGACTGTTTGGTAGGGGCTCACGTTCTTCCACCCAAGCTCAACGGACAAAGTTACCATAATTTTGTCGAGAATGTTCTATCTGATCTGTTAGCAGATGTGCCTTTAGCTGTACGACCAAAAATGTACTTCATGCATGATGGAGCATCTCCTCCTTTTAGTGTTTATGTCCATCAGCTTCTAAATAACAGATTTGGTGACAGATGGATAGGTAGAGGTGGACCAATTGCCTGGCCTGCATGCTCTCTGGACTTAAACCTACTGGACTTTTATTTGTGGGGACATTTGAAAGTTCTTGTATATTGAACCCCAGTTCAGAGTCTCCATGCCTGTATTATGGAAGGCTGTGAAGCCATACGCAATACTCCAGGGATACACTACGACGGGTAGATGCATGTATCAATGCTCATGGAGGGCATATTGAACATCTCTTGTGTGAAAGAGTTGCATGTGGCAACTCGTACATTCTATTCTTGTGTGTTTCCCCTGATTAATGAGTTGGAGAAAATGAGTTCTAACATGGTAACAAAAGCATTTGCAGACCCATGTTCATATAACATAATTTCTTTGGTTACGTGTGAGGAATGTGTCCTGCAATTTGTGCCATACATTTTTGTTACACCTGTATAAGCTGTTTGCAATCAATGAAAAGAAAATACCAAAATAGTCAGTCCACAGCAAAAGAGGGACAGCTTACTGACTACATGTCCTATTTACAAAACCTCTTGCTTCAAGGATGTGTGATAGACTGATGCTTCTTTGCATTAGAAATGAGTATGAAATACAAGCTACTGTTTTACTTATAGCAAACAGAACTTACTTGCAGGAATAAGGTTTCTTCACTGTGTGTACTCTTGCATGTTGTGTCAGACTGATTTGATCATAGAAACGTTTACCACAGTCATCACATTTAAACAGTTTGAGACCTGAGTTGCCATATACTCTTGGAACACGTCCTGCAAGTTGTCGCTGCACTTCTTCAACTGAAGGTATCATCTTGGCTTTGGATGCACTGCAAAACACACAAACAGAAAGTTAAAGGACCAGATGAAGCATTCAAAGTATCGCTTATGTGCACAGTGTTTCAGGAAACCAATACGATAATTCAGTCTTTCTTCTTGTAAATGAATTATTCCAGGTTAGATTAACTTCAAATATTAAACAAATGGATTTTCTTGACACTAAATTAATTTACAATAGTCTCATGATTATCCGAATCCTGGTTAACTGAAGCTCTGGGTTAACCAAGGAAGTTGAAAAATAAACATATTGTATTGGCCCTTGTAATAAGACTTTTTTGAAGGGGAAAAAGGGAAAAAAAACCTTGGCATGCAAATAAGCAGCAATCTGGATTGAAGTAAGAAAAATTTGTATAAATGTAAGCATTAGGAGTCGAATTTGGAACGCGTTTGCTTCACTTACTCTGTAATTTATACATGACATATTTCAGAAGTTTTCGCTTCCATCATTAGCTGTAGATCGACTGGCGGCACTGGTGTCGTCTTCATTCGTCTCTGGTAGTTGGCAAGATGAATTTGGTATAGATATCTGAAGGCGGGATTTCAAAGTTCATAGCTCTGTGTTTGTGTTTTTGGATAAAAGTCTTCTCCCATGTGGCAAGTTCTAGAGGATGAACTTCTTTTAATAGTTCAGAGTTTGTCTATCTCATGAATGGTTTTCCAGAAGTATGCTGCAATGGCTTATCTATCTGTTTATATTTTATGTTGCAGATATATTCTTTGGTATGGATGTTTATGTTGCACTTGTTTTTTTCAGTGTATACTTTATTGCATTCTTGGCAATTAATCTTGTAAATCCCATATTTAAAAGTTTTTGGTACCTGATCTTTGGGAGGTGCTCTCAACGGTTTTTCAAGTTGAATTCATTTTGAGGGAATAGGATAATGCTGTGTTTTGAAAAGACCTTTAGGAACCTGTTATGTAAAAGTGGGTGGAATGTGAATTTCTTAACTTCCTTCTTGCCTTCCAAGGGTGTTGCTGATTTTCTTGTTTTTTCTGATTTTTTGTATCTTCCTGTATATTATTCTTGAGTTATACCCATTAACAATTGCTATTTTGGTGATTTGCTGGTATTCTTTGTTGTATTCATCTTTGCTTAAAGGAAAGTCAATCAACCTACGTACCAGACTGTTGAAAGTCTGGCGTGACTTTAAGTTAAAACAATTGCATTTGATGTAGTTTTCTGAGTAGTGGGTTTCTTGTATACCCCAAAGGAACGTTTGTCTTCATTTCTCACTATGTTTATATCCAGGAAAGACAGGTATCCATCTTTCTCTATCTCTAAAGTGAAGTTAATGGCTTGGTCCTGTAAATTTAACAGCTTTAAGGCATCCTGAACAAGTTTTTCTGGCTCTATTGCAATAATATCCTCTACATATCGAAACCATACTTTGAAAATGTTGGGGAAAGCTTTGGTTACATGTGTTTCTAACGAGCTCATAAACATATCTGTGAGGAAGGGAGAGAGTGGATTGCCGATAGCCAAACCAGACCTTTGTTAGTAAAACTTGCCTATAAAGCTTCTGAATACCAGCAAATCACCAAAATAGCAATTGTTAATGGGTTTAACTCAAGAATGATACACAGGAAGATATAAAAATTCTGAAGAAACAAGGAAATCAGCAATACCACTACCCTAACATCCTTGGAAGGCAAGAAAAAAATTAAGAAATTCACATTTCACTCACTTTTTCATAACAGGTCCCAACATAATCCTAGCCCCTCAAAATAAATTCAACTTGAAAAACCTGTTGAGAGCACCTCCCAAAGATCAAGTACCAAAAACTTCCGAACCTGGGATTTACAAGATTAACTGCCAAGAATGCAATTGGAAAAACCAAGCGCAACATACACATCCGCACCAAAAGCATATCTGGAACATAACATATAAACAGACAGACAAATCAACTGTTGCAGCACAGTTTTGGGAAACAAACCACGAAATAGATACGAACGCTGAACTATTAAAAGAAGTAAACCATCCTCTAAAATGCGCCATATGGGAGATGATTTTTATCTAAAAACACAAACACAGAGTTATGAACTTTTAAATCCCACCTCCAGATATTCATTTCGCCATCTACCAGAGACCAGAATGAAGACGACACCAGCGCTGCCTGTCGACCTACAGCTAATGATGGATGTGAAAGCTATTGAAACATGTCCTGTATAAATTACAGAGTAAGTGTACTAAATTCGACTCCTAATTCTTAAATACAGAATTTTGCCTTCAGTGTTGCTAAGCTTCTAAAGAATTTATTTAATTAGTATAAATGTTTATTTTCTTGTACTTACATTTACGTAAACATCTTTCCTAGTGTATGGTACATCACAATGGCAATAAACACATTTGTCTAGTCCATACTTTCTTCCAGCCTCTTTGTTTTGGTATAACACACAACCGCAAGTTTGAAACTTGCATCATAACTATGCTGAATACCTTGGCTTGATTACGCTTTTCATTTTAAATAATCATTCGTTATGGCAAAAAACAAGCTTTCTTACCAGTGTGCAGTTTCTTCCTAAAACTGAACTGAAGTAATTAGAAACTCGCAAAACAATACACACAATTTAACACCAAAATTCTGGTAAAAGTTTGCATTATTGCATAATAAAATGCTGCCAATTTTAGTTCCAGATGCTAGCTATATTGCTGCAAATGACCATAGATTTTAACAGCAAAGGTTTGCAAAAAGCCAAGATAGTAAAGATAAGCTGCAATGCGACTTTTTGCCATTGAAGTTTGGACAAAAGTGCAGCTTATTTTCGGGCCAATATGATACATGTTTTTTGTATTAGTGCGGTGCTAGGTAGCATATGTCAATGAAATTGAATGGTACAGTAGCTAGCTAACAAGCTATCAGTGCAAATGTAAATCAAAAATGAAGAAAGATGTCCTCGAGGGGTGTAACAAGATCCACAAATGCAGCTGACTGAAGACGGTACAGTTGATGTGATCACTGATCCTGAAGAGGAGCACGACACCAGTGAAATCACCCTGAAAATATCACATTCTAAGGGACTGAAGGTGACTAAAGCTGCTATAGCCTAAATTGAAAAGCAGGAAGAGTCTATGCTGCTTGATCTAGAGCGTTGACATTATATTGCAATGTCAAGAGAGGCAAGAGGTTAGCCAAAAAAATTAAGAAACACCTTTACAAAAAATAGCCTTGTCATTTATTATTGTAATGTGTTTATTTTAATTAAAACTATATACACTATTCAATGCACATTTTATGGAATTATGTCATAATAAGCAATTATTATAAGTTTAAAGCATTTTCTTGTCATTTTAACCCATTAGCACATTATCTCCATATTATCTGATCTTTTCCATACAAAAAGTAGTCTCATTCCCAATTAACTCGGATAATCACGAGTCTAATATACTTGGGACATGTTTCAAACGTCACTGCCCTCATCTTCATCTAGACTAACTAGTCTCTTGGATACAGTGCTATGATGAATCTGTTGAGTGATACTTAAGGTGATACTCAAAAATTTTTCAAAACTTTTTTCCTACTTGACCAGATTTGATAAATTTTTAGAATGCGCTCAAACAAAATTAAAAGAAATTTCGGAGCTCTAGAATGAATTGTGGATTTAAAAAAAAATTTTTTCTCAAAATGAGATCAAAATTTACACCTATGTTTTGAAGTTAATATTAACTGCAATTCATGTGCTTTAGATAAGTTGTGCATAAACGTAACAGAAATTACTCCAAGTATTGGTTTTTCAATATATCAAACTAAAGTCAAATGTTTTAACTAGTTTTGGTAAATTCCTATTGGCTAAAACAACATACTTAAAATTATGTATTAATTCTGTTCTCTAATTAAGTTTGTTTTTTTTTACTTTCTCTACTTCATAATGCAAGCAGGGGAAGTATTGCATTCCACCCAAAAATTTGATACCAAGATTTCACCAGAAATACATGTTCTGAGATGTTCTGAAACCAAATAAAGTATTTTTGGAAACATGTCCATAAGTGTGGCTGTGTGTATGTGTCTGTCTATGAACAACATAACTCAAAGGTGAAACTTTGGATAAGTACCAAACTTGCTATTTGAGTTTAGTATCCTCCAAGAATGCGATACAAAGATTTTCAAGAAAATCCCCCCATCCGACTACCCTTTACATGGCACATTTTTCAGAAATTTTGATTTTCTCAAAAATGGCTAACGATTTTGATTAAAATATCATATGTTTAAGATATTTTCATGGCAAATGAAATGTATATCTTGGATTTTCTGGTAATGTCTCCAAACGACCTCTTCATTCTGAATGACTTTCGTATATCTGCTAAACCGTAAGAGATAGACAAAATTTTACTACACAAAAAAAATGTAGATCTCATTATAACACACAATTTGTCATATACATTTTTTTATGCATAGTGAACTATTTCCGAGATATTTCTTGTTATTTGGTTGAATTTTCCAATACTTTTTCTCAAATGGAAATTTATTATTCATTTTTTCATGCCCTGGACATGTAAAGAGAATGGAATGTTCCACATAGCAACCAGCTCTTAAAAGATTTGACTATTGCTTAAAGCCTACCATAGTCCCCTTGCACCTATAAGAAGATTAGCAATAAGATACTTTCTGCAAATGCTTATCTCGATCAACATGAAGTAGATGGAGAATAGGCGATTGTAAAAATGCTTTCTACAAGAGTAGAGAAAGTCATGTGAGTGCAACACCTCAGATTTTTTTCTTAAGTGATACCTGGAGTTAATTCCACAAGTAAGGTAAATATACTGTAAAAATTTAAGACAGATAGGACAATATTTACTATAAAAAGTAGGAAAAGAACTGCAGAAAAATATAACTTCAAGAATTAGTTTTCGCTAAGCCACATACCCCTCCTGGGCTGATACAGGCATTTAAATATCCTCAGCTTTATCATATTTAAAACACAATTCAGTCAAATCCTTTGGCCTACTAATTGAAGATACATCAGGGTAACTAAATCTAAGATAAAAAATCTGATGTGATAAATTCACATGACTTTCTCTACCCTCTATCATTTATTAGTGGCATACAAGCTATTTTTACTATACTTATTTTTCTATCTACTACTTTTTTATTCAAATAAATTTTTGCAGAAATAGCTACATTACACATTTTGTTAGGATACAAAGAGAACAACAATAGTAAAATGTTTAAGAACTGGACGCTATATGATGCCCTTAAAATTCCATACTCTTTCCACGACATTGTCAGAAACAAATGAAAATCAATGGGACTTAAAAAGAATGACAAAGTATTGAACAAATCAAACTATTAATAATGGATATTCGGAAATGACTACTGTCACAAAAATGTTATTTGAAATAAATTGTGTGTTTTAAGGAGATCCACATTTTTTGCCTATCCCTTAATGTTTACCAGTTATACAAGATTATACAAAATTCCTTTCAAATAAGAAGAATTTCACAGGCTATACCCAGAAAATTCAAAATATACATTTTATTTGTCATGTAAATATCCTTAATATTTGGTATTTTAATCAAAATCATAAGAGGTATTTTTTACAAATTAAAAATTTCAAGAAAGTTCAATGTAAAGGGAAGTTTGGGGTGGGGGGATTTTTTTGAACATCTTTGTATCACACCTTTGGAAGGTATTGAATCTACATACCAAGTATGGTATTTATTGAACATTTGGTTTTTGAGTTATGCTGTTCACAGACACACATGCACCTTTTTCTAGAAGCTTTTTTGGATTCAGGGGTCCTCAAAACATGCATTTCTGGTGACATCTTGGTCTGAATTTTTGGGTGGAATGCAACACCTTCTCTACCTAGTATGTTCGTGGTTGAAAAAGTAAAAATTGTTGACAAAAATTAAAAAAAAAAAAAATCAGATATTTTGTTTGTTTTTAACTCAAGAGCTTCCCCTTATAGTAGAATATCAGACTTTGTCTCTGTTTCATTTTTATATATAATTTAAATATTCTTTCAAATGGAAAGTTATGGAGGGCTTTTAATAATTTTGATTCCTCTTTCATTTTATAAGTGTATGTCAAAAAAAAAAAAAAAAAAAGCTGATCTGTTACATACATTAAATTTTTTCTACCCACAATTGTTTATTTTATATGCCTTCTGAAACTATTCTTACAAAAGTGTACTTTCTATCCACTTCATGTTAATGAAACAGATGTTTGCAAAGATGGTTTTATTAGGCATTTTGTTGTAGGTACAAGGAGATCTGAGGCTGAAGCAACAGTTAAAACATTTTAAAAATGTGTCATTGTATGGTGGCTTTGAAATTCACATCATGAGAAACAAAATACAGGTGTCTTAGCACTTAAAATGTCAAATATTTTAAAATTAAAATTAATAGCTCAGAAATTGATTTCACAAAAAAAAAAATTAACATAACTTACCTATTTTAACAGGTATTGCATCTTTGGTGCAGTAAAGTTTAGCCTATCTCTTATGGTTTATCAGTAATGTAAAATGATACAAAATTCATTCTGAATGCAGAGGAGCTTCACAGGATATTCATAGAAAATTCAAGACATACATTTTATTAGTCATGCACATATCCTAACACATGGCATTTGAATAAAAATCATTAAGAGCTATTTTTTAAAAAAAAATCAAAAGTGAAGTAACATTTTCATGTAAAGGGTAGTTTAGAGTGTGGGGGGATTTTTGAAATGATAAGCTTTGTAAAATGATAAACTTATATACCCAACTTAAATAACTTTCCAATTTGGTGTTTATCCAACACTACTTTTTTGAGTTATGTTGTTTACAATCACACACACATACAAACATGCTCCCATTTTAAAATTATTTTATTTAGGGACCTAAAACATGTATTTTAGTGAAATATGAGGTGCTATCCAAGTTCCCAGTGTGTATGTGTAGTTAGTAGACAAAATGCCACTAGGTGTACCTCATACATCCTTTGGGAGTCAGCGTCTAAAGTGACTTTGCAGGTTGTTGTGTGTCTTGTAAAACTGCTGATGGCATGCATGCATAAACTTTTGTCTCAGTCTCGGAAAAACTGCTGCAAAAACTGAAAAAACACATAACATATTGAAGCAAGCATCCGTTAGGTCACAGTCAAACTTACAACTTGTTTAAACATTTTCAAGATGGCAGAACATCGTTTGATGGTGATACCCATTCAGGATGGCCGTCAACTGGCATTACTCCTGAAAATGTCGCTGCTGTTCTGAATAGGGTGCTGGAAGACGTAGGCAGATCATCCAGGACATATGTAATATCGTGGGGCTGACTTATGGGACATGTCAGAGGATTTTGTCTGACGAACTGGACATACAATCAATTGCCACAAAGTTTGTACTGCGAATTCTCAGCAATGAGCAGAAACATCATGTGCAAGTCTTGCAATGAACTTCAAGAAAGGCTTGAAAGTGAACCAGACTTTCTTTTAAAGGTTATTACTGATGATGAAAGCTGGGTTTATAGGTATGATCCCGAAACCAAGCAGCAGTCGTCGCAATGGAAGAATCCATCGTCACCCCATCCCAAGAAAGTAAAGAGTAATGTGAAATCCAAGCTCATCTGTTTCTTCAACATGGAAAGAATTGTCCATAAGGAGTTCGTCCTTCCTCATCAGTCCATCAGTGCAGTGTTCTAGTGTGATGTCCTGAGATGGTTAAGGGAGAACCTAAGAAAAAAATGTCCGGAAAAATGGTGCACAGGTGATTGGTTCCTCCATCATGACAATGCAAGGTCACACACTGCAATGAACATACAGGAGTTTCTGGCGAAAAAATGACAGTTGTTCCTCATCAGCTGTATTCATCCAACTTGGCACCGAGTGACACTTTTTTATTCCCCAGTATGAAACTCGAGTTAAAAATCCAAAGATTTCACACACTTGAGGAAATTCAAGCAAAACCACAAGTGGTTGTAAACATACTCATGAAAAACGCATTCCAGGGAGCTTTCAGTTTATAGAAAAACTGCTGAGAGTGGTGCATACACTCCCAAGGGGATTACTTTGAAGGTGACTGTGTTGAATGAGATCCAGTTAAGTTGTAATTTTATTTAATGGTGTATTCTGGGAACTTTTGGGTAGCAGCTCGTTTCTATGTTCAATTTATGGATCAAATACAATACTTCCTCTATGTACTATAAAGAAATAATGTCAACCCAATTTTTTTTCAATTGTTATAGTTTTAATTACAAAAATATTATTTTGTTCTTGTTTTCAAAGTGCTTTTGTTTTACTATATGTATATATTGTCATCATCTATGCAGTTGACCTGATACAATGCCAGATTTTTTACAATGTATAATTATGACCTTTAAACGCATATTTAGTAGGCTTTTTAAGCCATATTCATCGTCAAGTAAGTGAAATTAGTACTTACAAAGTTGTCAATATGTTATTTACTTAACATGTTTTACCCTTTAAGTTCTTGCATTCCAAAAATGTTGTTGTTGTTTACCAATAGCACTGGGGATTAATTGATCTGCATCATTTTCCCTCTGACTTCCTAATATAAAGTCTGTAAGTTATCGCTTTTAAGGCCTTTGCATTTGGCGAGAAGTTGTTTGTTCAGAATGACATCTTCTTCACAGAGAGTGCACTTGGGTGTAGGTAGGCATCATATCTTGTAGAGATGTTCTGTGAGGCAATCGTGGCCATTGCCATCCTAAATAAGGCCACTGCAGTCTTCCTTGGCATTTTTTGCATATTAACTCTATCTTTCCAAAAATTGTACATTAAAGCTTGACGCTAAATGCTATTTCTAGAAGCACTATTGGAGAACTCAGACAGCTTCTATATATTATTGTGCCTGGCTGCAATATGTATCAAGCATGTATCCTCTAGTGACTCGATTGTGAACTAAGATTCTTACAAACTCTGAAGAGGCAAATGTGCTCCAAAAGAGGAGAAACTGTTTTGCAATTCCATACAAAGCTCTAAGGACTGAGACAGATATTAAGGAGTCAAATATTTTTAAAGACAGAAAGATTGTTTATAAATTAAGAAAGAAAGGCAACAGATTTCAAAATGGAGTCATTGTTAGGAGATAATTAAAGATTTTTAAATATTTGTTACTTTATGTTAAATTCATAACTCATAAAAACTGTAAGCTTTATTTGGTTATTTAAAGCAATGTTTTTATATTATTGGGATAGTTAAAAACATCCTACATATTAATAAAAAAAGAGAAAAACATTAAGTATTTTAGTGGTTCCATAGCCAACCATAATGAAACTCATCATTGTAAAAAATTTTGTATTAGTTCAATTACTATCTGGAGGGGTCGATCAACAATATTTTTTGACTCAGTTACTGTAGCAATGTCAGAAATAGTATATAAGGTTTGTTTAGAGAAGAGGGGATTGATTTCATATCGTCACACATCTCCGCATAAGTTGCGAACAAGATCACAATTAGGAATTATAATTATCAATATTCTGGACATGCATCGGTAGTGTTAATACTCAAAAGTTGGAATAACAGTGAGAAAACTAATTGTAATTCAGTTATTTTTGTGAGTTATCGATATTTTCAGAATAAATTAAGAATTTCTGAGAATACACAACTTTATTCAGAATTCCTTCCCATATTATGACCCGAGATTAGTAGAGTTCTCATAGCTCAGGCATTACAGAAATAACAATGCAGCGCAAGAATTGGCATAAAAACAACAGGAATTAAGCGAAAGAGATACATTGCAGAGATTAAGTTGACGCATCGAGATCTTTGAGTCTGGTGAGTAATGCAGTTTTGAAGCATACCATCAAACTCAGCTGCTGAGCAAAGTAAAATAAAAATGCAGCATCAACAAATCACAGAGGTACGCAAACTTTTGAACACTAATAAAACCATTGCAGGACAACATTTCAACATTTTTGATTAGCAATGTGCAAATGCAAACATATAATTTAATGCAAAATTATTTTTATTTTTCACTGCCATATGTGGTCTATCTCCAAGGACAAATATTAGTATAAGCCTTGGGAAATATTGTAGAGTTTTTCAGGCAGAAGTATTTGCTGTACTCTAAGAGGACTTGAGAAGGGTTATTAGAATGAACAAATTCTTATCCTCAGAGATAGTCAAAGTGCTTTAAAAGCACTCTCATCAGACCAGGTAAAATCAAAACTGGTTTGATAATTCCTAAATGCCCTGATTGCCTTATTTTCTTGCAACAGGCTTGAAATGCAGTGGTGCTGCAGCATCTGGTCATCTATGGAAATGAAAAGGCTGATCAGTTGGCAAAAAAGGGTTCTGAGATACCCTAAGATAGCCCTGAACCTGTGGTTGGAATCAGTACACACACTACCAAAACCTCAGTAAAAGCATGGATTAGTGAAAAACACCAACTCAGGTGGCAAACCTATCCTGGACAAAGATAAGTCAGGAAACTGGTCTTAGGCCCATGCAACACTCTTGTGCTCATCTCTCCTGATATTGGACAGAAGAGGAACAAGGAAAGCAGTTGCATTAATTTCTGCATATGATCACTTCAGGACACATCTATGCAAAGTAAGACTACAAAGATGAACCCTTTATTGAACATGCAAGGAGGATGAGGAAACTGTCTCGCATATCCTCTTTGACCGCCCGATCCTGGTAAAAAAGAAACTTACTCTTTCCATAACCAGAGGAGATTTATAAAAAGGATGCTGACATTGGAACCCAGATACTGCAACTTGTTCAGGGAAGATTTTGGGAAACAATGAAAGCATCCTTTCTGATAGGGTTGCACAATAACCTTTTAGGCTGATATGCAGGAGTTCAATAAAACTCCAACAAAAAAACCTGTCATCTAATCTAATCTAATCTAATATAGATGTACCTTAAGCACATTACACATTTCAAAAACCGGTCATACAAAAATATTCTTACATTTACAAATTGTGCTCAGGGAGCCTTCCTAATCCAAAAGGTAATTCCTGCATTTTGTAACTCCCAAAATAAATTAAAGATTAAAAACAGAAGCGTTATTAACAGTGAAGTATTCATCATGATTTAGATTGAGTCACACTTTTTTACACTCACCTTCACTAATTAAAGTTACATGAAACAGGAAACGTTTTTCGAGGGCATTCGTCCTCATCGTCAGCGACTGGGTGAGGACGAATGCCCTCGAAAAATGTTTCCTGTTTCTTGTAACTTTAATTAGTGAAGGTGAGTGTAAAAAAGTGTGACTCAATCTAAATCATCCCAAAATAAACTTCAGGCAGAATGGATTAAAATATAAAAACTTAATAATACCTTACCCAAGTATTTTCAACAGAGGCATAGGGTTGAGACAGATATTAAGGGGTTAAATATTTTTAAATGAAGAAAAATTGTTTAAAACTTAAGAAAGAAAGGGAGCATTTCAAGATGGAATCATTGTTAGGAAGTAATTAAAGATTAAAAAATTGTAAGATTTATTTGTTCATTTAAAGAAATATCTTTTTAGTATTGGGATGGTTAAAAAAGTTGGAGTATTAAGTAAAATGATAAACATTAAATATTTTAGTATGTCCCATAGCCAACCATAATGTATCCCATCATTGTGGAAAATTTTGTACTGTTTGAAATGTCTAGAAAGGTCCATCAACAATACTTACTGACTTGGTTACTATGGCAATGCCAGAAAAACTATATACAGATGTCCAAAACAGAGGGAAGTCACTTTGCTTCTATGTACATCTTTGCACAAGTTGTAGACTCGATTGCAGATAGAAATTTTTAATATCTATATTCCAGACACCCATTGTTAGTATTAATGTTAAAAAACATTGAAAAACAGCGTGGAATGTATCATCAAGTATAATTCTGTGATTATTTTTGTGAGTTTTTTGACATTTTTAGAATAAATTCAGAAATTCTTGGAACACGCAATTTTCATTAAGATTTCCTTCCCATATTGCGACCCGAGATTAGCAAATAGAGTTCCCATAGCTCCGGCATTACAGAAACAACAATGCAGAAAAAGAATTGATGATAAGAGGTACAGCGAGAGAGATACATTGCGGAGATATCTCAATGCTTGAGATCTTCAAGTCTGGTGAGTACCGTAGTTTGAAATGTACTGCCAGAAACAGTGGCTGGGCATCAATATAAACAGATATAAAAAAAAACCTGCTTCATTTGCCTCCCAAATGTGCGCAGCATAAAAAACAAATGCTTCAAGGTAATGCCAATATTGCTCCAATTTTAAGTCAGCCTCTGCTACATTTAAGACTATTGAATCGTTCCAAAAATTCTCTAGATGCTAGATTTTTAGTCCTTAAGTGACCTTTAATCTAGTGAATATAATTCACTGACATTAGTTAAAGCATAGAAAATATTAACTAACGAAGTCTTAAGGGGCTTAACCTATACACTAAAGTAATTTTTATACTGAAACTATCAAGTGTATCCAGAATATGTATGTTCTATTGGTTAAGCACATTTCTAGATAAGCCAATAACCAAATGGTTCTTTTGGAAAAAAAATGCTGTGTATATATTTATATCTTGCATATGCAAGCAGGCATAGGCATGAGTATGCCCACTTACTTAGGCAATATGTACTAGATCTTGCCCTGGTATGAGAGGAGGCAATATTGCGACTTTGTCTAGTTTTTTACTGTCACTTCTGAATGTCACTTTACTGTTATCTCGTTCAACTTTCACTAAGCCAGTCAAAATGGAAGAAAATTTTAAATGATCCATCAATAGTTCCTGATTTACCAAGAAAATCTTCTGTTGCTGCATTCCGACTTATCAAGGGCATGATTGTCTGATTTAACATCTTTACAAATTTGGAATAGTAACATCTGAAAGGGGTATAGCACAAATTGTATATATGTTTTAGGGCACCACGTTGTGGATGTTTCTCACGTAATGTTGTTTACCTCACTAGTGCAGCCATCTCGTGTGACGTCATTCGTTGGTCTGGCTCGTAGTTCCCTCTGACGTAGCAATCTATATGAATTAGTTTTAAGGTTATGTATATTGTCTTCCGGCCAGCTATTTAGGTAGGCATTTAATTCTTGCAGGGTGTGAAGCGGAAAAAGGAATCTTTTATCCAAAAAATTACTAGTGAAGAAATGTGTTTTATAATGTTTTATTGTCGAACACGTGCACTAACACTTTCACAGATTTATCTAGATGATCGCCATACTGAAACTGTTTCTAATAACTTCTCACTTTTAACTCACGTACTTCAATTTTTGTATATAAGTGACTTTGTAATATTTTAGATCTTTAATGATTTTCACTGCGTGTAATTTAACAAACTGAAGGACCGATAGGCGACATGTAGTCACGTATTGTACACGAATCTTTGATGAACTGAGCGGGAGACGATGTGTAATGCTTCGTGAATCTTGACGAACTGGGGACGATGTGTAATGCTTCGTGAATCTTGCCGAACTGGGGGACGCTTGACTTCGAGCATGGCTATTTATAGGCTTGCCCCAAGATACACCTAAAGATTATAAATGAAATGCTATTGGCTAATAAAACGCGCCAACATTAGCGTCTATTTTACTATCCAATGAAAACCACTAATACATATTACTTTTATAGAACATTCTGGAAGCTTTTTTTACTGAAAAGGCGCGAAACATTACGTAACTTCCTGGTTCCCGGTAACGATAAACAACTCAATCCCTTCATTGCAGTATTGTTATTGTTAACAGTTTCAGTAGAGCCGAAAATTATTATTTACCATTAATAATTACAATTATTAAACCTCTGAAATCAATGTTACATAAAAATACATATTCATATGTAAATAATTATTTACATTAAAGTAATTTGTGATACAAATTACCGTCTCATATGCCCCACTAGAAACATAATTATAAATATTTATAACCTGTTTGGAAATTTTATAATTTTGTTTTTAGTCTCCTAAATTTTGTAACACACGCTATTCACTTTCACTTAACACTTCACACGTATTTAACACACGACATATGTTTTATCTCGCCACTACTTACTGGCTCTGGTTTAATTTGTTTTGATATTAATCTGTCGTTACAATAAAATTTTTTTTTTTTTTTATAGCAAATACTATACCCTAAATTATTTAACTAGTGTTACAAAAAATGGTTTACTTTCTTATATTGTTACCAAAAATTTATCAATTCAAGAAATTTTTTGTAATTACCATACATATTTACCAAAATATTCACCCTTTACATATATTTACATCTCTTAAATCTAGATAATGCTTTACATTTTCTGTTTACTACATAAGTATTTGTTTTGAATTATTTTTACCATTTTTGTTATTTTGAATTTTATTTTAAACAATACTCTCGAAATTGCATTTACGTATATTTACTTTAATATCATATTAATTTTCAATCTTTGTATTCTTAATTTTTAATTCTTGGAATTGTATTTGCGTACTTTTACTTTAATCTCATCTTAAGTTTCAATCTTTGCATTCTTAATCTTCAAATATTTTGTTACAGTTACTAAAAATTTAATTTATTTATTTTCTTCTCAAACAGTTAGTCATGACCACAATTTATTTCTCCATTCATATGATTTACATTTTTATTTAACCCTCTTACGTTCCAATACATTTCTCTGCAAGTCGTCTTCAACTATCCAGCATTTACTTTACATCTCATTGCTATTTACCCTCCTGGATCAAATTGTGTGTGGCTAAACATTACTCGTAGCCGTAACCTAACCTCCAAATTGTTCATGAATAACCTCTTGTATTCATATGAAATTTCCTCACATGATAACATCTGAAAACAATCTACAGTTTCCTGAACAATAAATCCTTTAACAACTGTCATTTTCAATTCTTCTACTATCTCTTTAATCTGAGAATACTCTGACAAATTTGTACTAAACTGTACTGGACTGGAGATTTCAATTTGAACATCTTGGTACAATTTATTTCTTTGCATTACTGACTCATTTTGTATTTCTGATATTTCCCCACTGAAATTAACTTGCACCTCATTTACATCTACATTCCTAACCTCTTTTATCTCTCTTGGCTCACTTGAAATACTACTCATTTGACTTCCTAACTCTGTACATTCTACATTAACCTCACTTTTAGTATTAACCTCACTTTTTTTGTTACCTATTTCCTTGCTCATGTCTAGCATTTTCTTTGAAATTTCTCCTATCTCACTTACTATTACTTCCTCATTTTCATCTCTCATTTCTGTCATACTACTATCTAGCTTCGTAACTTTCTTTTCAATTTCTTCACTGCTTTGATCTACTGTTTGCTCTACTTTCTCATTCCTCCTACCAATATCTTTTCTGTTTTGTTCAAAGCTCCTACGAATATCTTCCCTTAATTCCTTATGACTCTTTTGCATATTTTCCCTTACTTGATCTACAATACTCTTACCAAGATCTTCCCTATTTTGATCTATTTTCTTTTCTAATTTCTCATTATTCTTTTGCATATCTTCTCTCATTTTCTCAAAACTCTGATCTAGTGTTTTACCAAGATTTCTCAACGATTCCATTATTTCCTTCATCATACCAGCATCAATATTAATATTTCCTGCTATTCTATTCTGATTTTGTTTACTAACATTTCCTCCCTCAACTACTACATTGTTTAAGCTATTTTCTGTCACCTGTATTGAATTACAGCTAACTGTTACACTATCCCCTTCCATCATTGTTTCTTGTTTTACACTTTTTTTTTTTTTTTTTTTTTTAGAATTAAAATCACACTTTTCTAACCTTACTTATGCTGTCCGTTGCTGTTATTTTGATGTCCAGCGTTCTGCCCCATTCTCCTAAATTTGTATGTCGCTTCTGCGTTGTTTCGTGATGAATCTACGTCGTTTCGATGTTTTCTTGTAGCTGAATTACCCTTCTGTCTCGGAATCTGCGTCTTGTAGGTCGTTTCATTGCTGCTTTCGCCTCTTCCTGATTATTCTTGTTCCTTTCCTAGTCGTCTAGCCTTCCTTTCCTAGTTGTCGCTCCACGTTGATGCGCCAATTTGAGAGTATGTATATTACAAATTGTATATATGCTTCACTTTAAATGCCCCACGTATGGGAGCCAATTTGAAAGGGGTATAGCACAAATTGTATATATGTTTTAGGGCACCACGTTGTGGATGTTTCTCACGTAATGTTGTTTACCTCACCAGTGCAGCCATCTCGTGTGACGTCATTCGTTGGTCTGGCTCGTAGTTCCCTCTGACGTAGCCATCTATATGAATTAGTTTTAAGGTTATGTATATTGTCTTCCGGCCAGCTATTTAGGTAGGCATTTAATTCTTGCAGGGTGTGAAGCGGAAAAAGGAATCTTTTATCCAAAAAATTACTAGTGAAGAAATGTGTTTTATAATGTTTTATTGTCGAACACGTGCACTAACACTTTCACAGATTTATCTAGATGATCGCCATACTGAAACTGTTTCTAATAACTTCTCACTTTTAACTCACGTACTTCAATTTTTGTATATAAGTGACTTTGTAATATTTTAGATCTTTAATGATTTTCACTGCGTGTAATTTAACAAACTGAAGGACCGATAGGCGACATGTAGTCACGTATTGTACACGAATCTTTGATGAACTGAGCGGGAGACGATGTGTAATGCTTCGTGAATCTTGACGAACTGGGGACGATGTGTAATGCTTCGTGAATCTTGCCGAACTGGGGGACGCTTGACTTCGAGCATGGCTATTTATAGGCTTGCCCCAAGATACACCTAAAGATTATAAATGAAATGCTATTGGCTAATAAAACGCGCCAACATTAGCGTCTATTTTACTATCCAATGAAAACCACTAATACATATTACTTTTATAGAACATTCTGGAAGCTTTTTTTACTGAAAAGGCGCGAAACATTACGTAACTTCCTGGTTCCCGGTAACGATAAACAACTCAATCCCTTCATTGCAGTATTGTTATTGTTAACAGTTTCAGTAGAGCCGAAAATTATTATTTACCATTAATAATTACAATTATTAAACCTCTGAAATCAATGTTACATAAAAATACATATTCATATGTAAATAATTATTTACATTAAAGTAATTTGTGATACAAATTACCGTCTCACATCTCCAAATTGGGGAACAACGTAGTCCGCCTCCACGTGGTGTTCCCTGGGTAACGCCAAATGGACTATAACACAGGCATGCTTCCCAAGCCAAAAGAGCACTTCTTAGTGCTCTTTTGGAATGCCAGTGGAATGAATGAAAGTAAAAAATGATTCAGATCAATTAATACCCAGTGCCATTGATGAATAACAATGACATCTCCAAATTGTTTACTGTGCTCCAAGGAAGAAGAAATGGACATGGAACATTTAAAAAATTGTGACTCTCTTGTGGCCTTTGAAAATCTAATATCAAAATGTTGGGAAGCAAGAAGGAGAATGATTTCATTATTAAATTCTGAGCATATCGCACACGCACATTTTCACTGAGCCTTCAATTAGTTCACACTGTCATTTCACTAATGTGAAATAATTCAATTCCCATCACTTCACTTTCCTTGTGACATAGCCTCATCTTCTGATGGCTTACTCATTGAGTCGAACACAAGACTTCTATAATCTCTTGTCCCACAGTAGCACATTACAGCAATCATACACTCACTTAGAGAATGGCACTTCTCTTCACACTGGAAGAACACTTGCTAACTCACTCGCTTGCTCACTGATTGACTAATTCCTCTCATGAGAATGCTGGCTTATATAGGCAATGGAATCTTCCATAGAACATTCTAGAACTATCTCAACACACATTCTGGAGGAGGGGGAAAACAAAGTTCCAGAAGATTCTTTGTAATGTTTACACCGGGCAAGAATGCAACTTAACTTTGTTTATCTCCAACTGACTGCTACCAACCTACTGATAACTTTGGGCTGTAGCCTCACACAACTCCACCATCTGCAGCAGGACGATCACAATGAACTACCATCAGCTTCCCTCGAGGTTGACATCTGAAGCATGATGGGAGCCTAGGACCTGTGGCACAGATGTTGTATTGCTGGCACCACCTCTCCACATCACTTTGAAGATGCAAATAATAGAATCAACATAGCTTCTTTGTGGTCTCCTCATCCCATGATGCAACTGCAGATTGCACCGTGACTGATTATAGGGCTGCAGCTCTCTCTGTCATCTGCTCATCCAGATGTTCATCCTTGTGGCCTCTAACATACTGTTGTTTTCTTTTGTCTGCCCATGTACCGTTTCTCTTGCTGACCAAGACATTCTTCCACAGCATTAATTTATTCCATGTCAGACTTAATTTCTTTGAACTCTTCTGCAATTTTGACTTTTACTGTAGCATTTATCTCTGAATCAGGTAAAAACCTACTTGGGATTTTATTTGTTTTCACACTCATTTCACTTATCTCCTCCATTTTGGAGTTAACTTTCTCCATTTTGTTCATTTCTTTCTTAACACTGTTCATCTGTGTCTCCATCTTCTCCATTCCAATTCCATCTTCATCTTCTACTTTCCAGATTTCATCTCAGTCTTCATTTTCTGCAATGTACAAATTACACTCTTCATTTCACTTTTCATCTCTATCTTCTGATTCCAGCCAATAATTTTTTAAGCATTTCCTCCATTTGACATTTATATCCCACTCCTGACACCAGTGTGACTTTGTTCAATTTTTTACTGTTGCTTCTCTAGTTTCCACTGTTACTGTCTTAATCTAGTTCAACTTCCACTGAGACTCCACTTAGCTCACTCTGTCACTTCACTGAAGTGAACTAGTTCAATTTCTTCTGTCACTTCACTTTCTTCAAGACATAGCAACATAATGAAATATGCACAATGCATCCTCTTCTTCAGACAGTTCACTCACTGGAGAGTCAAACACAAGATGTCTACAATCTGTCACTCTGCAGTAGCACTTGCTGCCCATCACAGTAGTTGTCACCTATTCACTTGGAGAATCATGTCTGATGTTGCAGCAGAAACACGCTCGCCAACTTGCTTACTCACTCATTGACCGACTCAACTGACACTCCTCTCATGCGAATGCTCACTTTATAGCCAATGGAATCTTCCACAGAACATTCTAGAACTATCTTGAAACATGAGAACATTCTAGAACTCTCAACACATATTCTAGAAGAGGGAGAAAGTAACTTCCTAGATGATTCTGTTTATCTGCCAATAAAGCTTCCAATATTTACACTAGGTGAGAATGCAACTTATCTTTGTTTATCTCTGACTGGCTGGCCCATTAAGGCTGGTTCACAACCACCCGGTAATGGTAACCAGAACGGAAACGAGAACGGGAAGCAAGAAATTTTGATTCACAACAGCCCGGTAACAAGAACGGGAATGCATATCGATCACAAAGTGAAAGTCGATTTTGCGCATTGGGATTTCATTTGTTTTTAACTGACCAATGACATTTTTTCACTAACTTTCAATTTAGCCTTGTTTATTGTTCTTTTTTTCATTTCCACCGGTTTTAGCTGTTCTTTGTAGCTTTTGCCATTGTTTTTTAGGTAATAGCCAGTTTTGAGTTGCATATAAACAAACTACAAATGATCCCTTCACCAGAGGAATTAACGCTGATTAGATTTGCGGGTGTCGGGATGAGGTTAGGAAGCACATTTAATACTAATTCCTTTCAGTTTCATGTTTCCAGCTTGCGACTATAGAGAGCACTAGTGGCTGTTTTATGTCACGGCCGCTTAGAATAGAATAGAGTGAAGAGTCTAATATGCACAATAGGGATCTAATATGCCGTGCCCAAGAACGAGAAAGTTAAAAGTTGGGCAACTCTTCTTTCCGTTCCTGGGGCCCAAGAAGCTTCCTGTCGGTTGTGAACATTCCCATTTGAATACATGTATTTCAACTTTCTCGTTCTCGTTGTGGTTACCATTCTCGTTGGTTGTGAACCAGCCTTTAATCTTGGGCCATAGTCACTGTATCACAATATTTTTTCTCCAACTCTCCCCTTCACACTGAAAGTATGGTCCAGTATGCCTACAGGATCTGGAATCTTTCTTTACACATATAATAGCTGAGCTTTGTCGTCCAACACCTACACTGGGATGTGGAATAAAACAGTGCTTGCTTTGGAGATACTTTAGGATATTGAGTGAAGCACAAATATTCCTATTATATTTCCATTGTAACCTAATATATGCACAATAGTTTGTGGAAACTCCTTAGTAGTGAGATTGATTTCTTTCTACACTTTTTGAAAACATTTTTTATGTTTTTAAATAATTTTATGCTACAATGTTTAAGCTTTTGCACTCCACCAAAACGTTTTGCTGGTTCCCACATTGTCATTTTCTGACATTTTTACATGTTTTTGACACTGTTAGATGTTGCCTTAATATAAATGTTTCAATCTTTTACAATTTTTACATTATTACACATTTTCGACACTTTTATTAGATTTCATCAAGTTTAAAAGGATGTCTTTGCGGTGACAGAGATCGAACAGTAGATCACCTTCTATGGGAATGTGAATTATTAAACTGACAGCATAGTGTCTGAAAGATGACAATTGAAAGTAGAAAAAATTGGTGAATAAATAATTATGACAAAATTTTTTTTTTTTTGACATTTGTGCATTTTGTTAAAAGCCGCCATTTTGAACAGTTGTAAGGACAAGGATATAACACATAATGATTATTATGATGACGATGACAACGTACATAGATTTGCAAAGCTGAAAACATTTGCAAATATCTCAGGCCATTTTAAAAGTGTTGAAAAAGGTTGTTCAACATAAAGGGTAAAGTAGTCCCAATGAAAACTTCCCAAACAGTTCTGAAGTGGCAATGTTTTATTATTTCATTAGCAATTTGAAGCATATAATTATGGAAAACACCTTAAATCTAATAGCAATAAACATTAGGATGTCACATCTTAAGACCATACATCATAACATGCTTAGCCTGTCAAGAGCAACAGTCAAGAGTACGTGAGATAAGTTTCGCAACCCTACCCCTAAACCTTCACTCCACCATCCAGTAGTAAAAGAAAGGTTTCTCTTGATCTGCCCAGCATTGAGGTAAACTGCCACAGTCATTAACTTCGTTGACTGGGCACACAGTGTCACTGTGGTGCACTAGAGCTGATAGATGGTGCCATAGTATAATATTGCATCAGATATTCTCTCATCCCAGAAGAGATGGTTGTGTACTGACAGTCTAAGCTCTAAACAGAACTCTCTGTTGTGAACTGATTTGAATGTGCATTAGAATTAAAAAATGTTGCAGTTTGCGCAATGAATAAACATCAAGTTCTGCCAATAATTAGGCAAATACTCTTAAAGAAACATTTCAGATGATGAAGCAAGTTCATGTTGACAATGCCTTGCACCACAGTGCTGTCCATAAGCAGCACCAACATTTTTTGCTGGAGAGACGCAGTTTGGAAGATAAGTGTTCTGCATACTCTGTAGACAATCTTACAGCAGCAGCAACAGGGATCAACAATGGTACTTGCCACAAAATTTGTCTGATTAGCTGAACATGTTCCCACTACAGTGTACCATTCACGCTGACACAAGACCAACATGTTGATTTATTGTGCCTGATCAATAGTGCTGATGGTGATGATGATACCATGTTTCTCAAGAGAAGATAAAACATGGTGCTTTCTTTATGAACTGCAAATGAAGGACAATCAGCCACCTGAAAACTGTCATTATTACCAGGGCGGAAAAAACCACAACAAAAAGGCAAGGCAATTCTTGAACTGTTTGACTCATTGGTAAAGTTCACATGGAATTCATACTGAAAGGAATAATTGTAAATGAGTGCCACTACAAGCAGATCCTGCAATTCTATTTGTTCTAAAGAGTCAGGCTTTTGCATGAGAAGAATTGGCTGTTGCTGCACAATCTTCCTGCAAATTGCACTGTGCTTGTTCAAGAGGGACCTCTAAAGCAACATGTTACCATTTTCCTCACCTGACCTCACATCAGGTGATTTCTTCTTCTTTCCCCACTAGCACAAGGGTGTAGATTTCATTCATCCAAGAACATCATGACTGCCACAAGAAAAGCTGTGCAAGATATTCTTTTCAATATTTTTCAGCAGTGCTTCCACCAGTAGCTATATCGATGTTGTAAGATATGCACACCAGCCCACAACTATTTTGGGGGTGATGGGATCTGCGTAAATAAATGCTGTGTTGCATGACAACGGGTAAATCCTTTGGATTCTGCTTTTCACCTATATTTCAGCCAACAGTGCCCACAAATTTAATGCCTATATTATGTATATATACAGTATGCAGCAAAACAAACCACACTGAATTTATCGGTCATTTTCAGTCCATGTTTCTGTAGCAATTAAATATTTATTTATTATATATTACAGTTTGACACATTGTGAACTCAATTTTGTGTTGATTTCTGCAACTATGTTTCTCACAACAGAGGTGAAGGTGCTTATTGTGATTTGTAAGAAAATTCTCTCCGTGAATAAAAAAAAACACCCACACCCACACCCACACACACTCACACACACACACACAAAATTTATTTATGTAGTGCCTTTCGACAAGATATGTCCCAAATGTAAGAAGTAGAAAAACAGTCGCACAAATAAATATACATGCATACATAATTACAAATACACAAACCCAACAAACTTAAGTCTAAATAATTAAACAAGGGCTTTATAAAGTTGTCTTTTAATATCACAAAAGCTGAGCAGAAAATCAAAGTGGTTGAATTTAGCCAAAATTTTATTGTATGTAGGACACATTCTTAATAATACTGAATTCTTAAAAGCTGATTTACTATTGTTAAATTCAGGTATTGAACTAATGTTGGATTATCCTCTAGATGGTTCATTAACTTACATAATAAAATATGTTGTGCATCTCTTCTCGTACTCTCATTAATTAATTAATTAATTTAAATTTGGTCAACAAATCCTTATAATGAATGTCCAGGTAGAATGCTGGAATACTGGTATTCTTAAAACACAAATAACCCGGAAATTTCTTCTGGACTTTCTCCATTCTATTTTAATGGATTTGAAAGTAAGGACTCCAGGTAGGTGAAAGACATTCCAAATTAGGCCTCGTATACTTCTGTTCAGAGTAGGATGTCAGAAAGAACTAGTTTGCTTCATGCTAAGAAAAATATGAGGAGAGATTTAATAAGAAGGCACCAAATAACAAAACAATGTCCGCAGTCTTTGACAAGTTCTTCTGGAACTATATATACGACATGAAAGAATAAATTTTCAAGAAAAGATGACTAATTCCTGAAGTACATGAGAAGATGTCATTTTTGTTTCCTTACAGTAACGTTTGTCCATTAACGTGTTCAATAATCTTCAGAAACAGTATGAACAATGTGTGATACATGATGATACACATTCTGCACCAAACGTTAACTAACATTTAAGTGTCGTTTGTTTTGCCAGACACTTCCACACACAGACACACACACATATAACCTTCATGCTTTCATCACTCACTAGCCTATATTCTATTATTTTTCATTTGTTGTTGATGAGGCTTTGCGCATGAGATTGAATGGTTAATTTGGGTCACAGTTTGTAATTTGATCTGATTAAGCTTATACTGTGATATTTTATACATCCAACAATCTTACCTGCTCATGCCGGCTCCAATGCTGCTATCTGTAGCCTTTCCTTCTAGCTTAACTCTCATCTTTGACATTAGACTTTGGAATACCCTACAAGAGAAAGTAAAGATGGTGCTGAATTTCATTAACTAACCTTAGATTAATAGCACAATGTGATAATTTTTCTCAACCATTCATTACACTGATTCTGCGGTGTAAAGGAAAATATGTGACTTTAATGGGAATCAGTGCCCTGATTTAAGAAATGAAGAATGCTTTTGGCTATCACATTTAGTTTTTATATGTATATGTCTATGGTGCTAAATTCATTCCGCTTTTACAGCTTACTGCTAACTTTCATTATGTTATTCTAAACCTGTTGTTGATTTTCTTTCTAATCGGCTCACTTCCGTCCTCCCTTATCACCCAGATGTTTATGTTTATATTCCCAGCACTTATCAGTTTTGTTCTATGTGTCAGGTCTGTCTTCTTGTGAGGTATTTATGTTTACATTTGCAGCTATCATAGACCTCAACTTCAGTTGAGCTGAAAGCTAGTGTTAATACGCACGTTCGTCTTCTATATGAGTAGTGTTAAAATAAAAGTTTAATTATGGCTTGTACTTCAGGATTATGTAGGAGACAGTGTCTACAATGTCTTCAGAAGTTTTGTTACATTTGTGGGTGTTATGTGTTTAATGGGAAGGTACGTAATATAGACTCACAAACAAAGAAACTATATTACTCATATTTCAAAGAGAAAGTTGGTCAGGATAAATTGTTAGCACCTCATATTGCATGTAACAGTTGTGTTGAGGGATTATGTTATTGGTATAAAGGAAAACAGAAGGCAAAGCTGATTGCCAAACCAATGATATAGAGAGAGCATCAGAATCACCATGACGATTGTTACTTTTGCATGTGCAAAGTTGCTGCCTACAACAACAAAAATAAGGCAAGAACTATTCCTCATGGACCTGAACTACCCATAACTACATCACCAGCAGACCTCAATTTTAGTGAATCTGAAAGCAGCTCAGTGACTTCCGACAATGAGTGGTTTCTGATCCAGAAGAATTTGACAAATTCATCATAACAGTTTAATCAATTTGAGTTAAATGATTTAGTGAGGGATTTAGGCATCACAAAATAAAAGAAGTGAATTGCTGGGCTCAAGACTACAGGAGAAAAATTTGCTATCACCTGGCATTACATTTTCGCGGTATAGGAATTGCGAAATACAGTTTCACAAGTGCTACACCGAAGATCAACTTGTGTTTTGTGTGGATGTGTGTAAACTTATTCAATAGTTGGGTAGGGAAGCATATGAGCCAAGTAACTGGAGTTTTTTTATTGATTCTTCCACACAAAGTATAAAGAAAGTGTTACTTCATAATGGCCACATGTTAGTTTCAATACCACCTGCACATTCTATGAACCTAAGAGAGTCTTATGAATCTCTGAAGTGTGTTCTTGAGAAAATTAAGTACTGCAACCATGAGTGGCAAATATGTGATGACTTGAAGGTCATTGGTCTGTTACTATGACAACAAGGAGGATACACAAAATTCCCTGTTTTCTTTGTGAATGGGATAGCAGGGAGAGAAACAAACATTGGGAAGCTGACCAATGGCCTGAGAGGCCTGGAACCTGGGTAATAAAGTTTTATTAATGTACCTCTTTTGATCGTCAAAAAATTCTACTGGCATGATGAAACAGTTCATGAAAACACTTGATAAAAGTTGTCCTTGCTTCCAGTACTTATGCACATAGTTTCCATCACTGTCACAGGCTAAAATCAGAGAGGGAGTATTTGATGGATTACAGATAAGGAAATTGATGAAAGATGTTAATTTTACCAGCTCTATGAATAAAACAGAAAAAGATGTGTGAGGGGTTGTTAAGAAATTTGTGGGCAATGTAATATGAGTTTGAAGCTTCATTTCCTCAAGTCACATCTTGACTACTTCCTGTCGAATTTAGGAGCTGTCAGTAAACAGCAAGGTTTTCATCATGACTTGAAAGATGTTGAACGATGTTATCAGGGACGTTGGATGTACATATGATGGCCGATTACTGCTGGTGAACCTAGCAGAGAATATTTGAGAAAATCACATACACCGAAGTTCCATGGGAAAACAAAAAGGGGTACACAAGATAATTAATATACATTCTCAAATTCAGGTATGCTTTCATGTTATTATTCTTCTTTATTTTCTTTAAATGTTGTATATGTGTGTGATATTTTTGCAAATTTTACAATTATATTTTCATTGAACTGTCATATTGTCAAAACAAGATGTACTATCGAAAAATGGAATGTATTTTTTTAATTCTGCGCACCAAAATTAGTAAAAGTCAGTTATTTTTAATTGTACCAACAGAAAAAAAGTTTTCATTTGTAGCCTAGTGTTGTCTATGAGTAATTATTGTGAGTCTATTTCATAACTTTTCATTTGTTTGCAAGAAACCTGTAAAAGTTTTTATATCAGACATAGAAAAAAAATGTTTTGTTGTGTTTCAAGGTTTCTTGGTTACATTCTAAAGAATAATAACTCCAAACTCATTTTCCTATCCTGTATTTATGTTGGCTGACAATATGGTGGTGTCAAGGAAAAGTTTACAAACAGTAGTCACATAGTTCTGTTCTCATGAACAGCAAATGCTTAATCAGTATGAGTTTTGTAAAATTTAAATTATACGAACAAACTGTTATCTTTAAACAAATTTGAATTTAGTTACATATACAATGAACCTGTAGCTTTGAGGCATGATTATTGTTCCAGGTTATTTTGGTAAGTTATGGTTATTATTATGGTAAGAAAACTTACTGAAGTAATGCACTTTTCATCATAAGAAGCTACAGTATCTATAAAGGTTTATGTTATTTTGTTTTTAGATGTTGATAGCAACAAATACAGTCAGATTTAACTGAACCATTTGATACCATGCTCACCCACATGGATCCTGTTCAATTCAGGACTTCTGGAGCTGTATCTCTTTGACCCACAGCAAAGGGAAGGTACAATGACAAAAATGGTGTGTCAGTTATTGCATTAGGATGGTCATTCGGCGATAATCAACTTCCTTTGCCACAGCTTACACAAGGTAGTGGGGTAACTGTGTAAGTATGATGTTAAATTGCTTTATACAGATGTTTTTAAAATCACATTTTGATACATGTTATAAATTTCCAATTAAGTATTAATACTGAAGTTAAGCATATTTTCTTATTTTTTTGACATATGTTAAAAACTATCCTTTCAGAACACAGTAAGATCTTTTACTAGATTTCATTAATATACTGTAAAAAGGTCATTCCAAATAGGTCCAAAAATCTTAGGCTTTTTTGGTTCTTCAACTGAAAAAATTCATAGGACTCCAAGGGTTAAAGTAATTCCGTTCACAAGTAATAACATTTTGAAACTACTAACAGTGAAGATGCTGCATATTTAGTTATCTAGGAGCAGGTATGAACTAATTCGCTTAGTTTTTAAATATCTAAAGATTTTCAAGAACCACTGTTCTCTTCATCAGCTATTGGCCACTTATTAGTGGGTGTTTGGTTATTTGGATGTTTTAATTTCCTGTGGAGACACTTGCTAAAGGTGTCCAAAGCTAGGATGCCAGAATTCATGACAATTCCTCTGAGGGTGGCCAATTCCATCGGATTATATTTTTCTTTTAATAGTTTGGCATCTGGATATGTTCATGCTTATACCCTTAAAGGTGGATTGTCAGTGCTGATTCATCAATTTGTTTCAACAGATGTTTTTAAAATGTTCTTTTTTGTATATGTTTCATGTTTTTCCAATGTATTTAATGTTGCAATTTAAACATTCTATTGCATATATTCCTGACTTCTTTTCTGGGCTATCCTATCTTCCAGAGATGAGCTTAGAAGATTTCCTATGCTTTATCTGTTTTATTTGAAAGTTTGATGTTAAATTATTTTAAGATTTTCTGAAAATTTTGGTGTAGTTATGGGTAATATGTGAATCTGTATTCAGTTGTAACTAGGATGAGTGTCATATATTGCCTTTTGTCTTTTCAATTTGTTTTCTTTTTCTTATTTATAGAGGAAGAATGAATCCTTTGAAAACTTATGTGTTCATTAAATTTCATATTCTATTTCGTATTCTGTATCGATGTGTGGGTGTTAACTAGGCTGTTTAAAACTATATATTGATGAGGTCCACAGTTGTAGTTGTCCAAATGTGTTGCCTTCTTATATATTAAAAAGTTGATATTATCTTTATTTCTTATGACTTTCAAACCAAAAAATGGTAGCCAGACATCTTATTCAGTTTCCATTGTAAATTTAATGAATTTATCCTGTAGGTTCAGTAATTTTAAAGCATTTGTTGTGTATTTCTTAGATGCTCTTGCAAATATGTTGTTTGCATATCACTGCCACATTAGGCACAGCCATGAAAATATTGTAGTGATGTAGTGATGACATTTTGAAACACTTAAATATATATATATTTAAGTGTTCCAGAAGAGGGGAAAGAGGATTTTCCATTGCTAAAAATACTTCCAGTTATTTAAAGCCCCCAAATGGACTTTTTGAAGTAGTTCATACCTAGATAATTAATCACAATATAATATTTATAAAATATACTTAATAAACTTCTAACCACCATATACAATGTACATATATGACTATTGGTGACATACAAACCATTACCTGTCACTTCTAAAATGACAAAGCTACATATCTGCAAATATGTCAACAAACCAAAACATATTTCTGTTTCATAAAGCAGTGGAATTGTTAAGGTTTGAGAAATCTGTCACTCCTGGCAACTGTCAATGTCAAAAAATTTTATGACACAAAACTACATAGAATTGTAAGGCAAACTCATAATGGTAATTATGTAAATATATCAAGTTTTTGAAACACAAAGTTATCACTAATATGTTGACCTATCATACAGTTATCTATAACCTGTAAAATGCTTTTATAAACAGTCCCCAGGTCCTTTACTGACTGCCATAGCATCTGAAAACATCATAATTGTCAGAAATGCCAGTAATAGCTGTAGATTCTGCAAGTGCAGTGTATGGTAAACGAAGGAGGACATTTCTTTCACACACTTATTTAAAAATCTGATGTGTTACACTCACATGACTTTCTCTACTCTTGTACAATGTATTTTTACAAACGCCTATTCTCCATATGCTTCATATTAATCGAGATATCGAGATGTCAATCTTATTTGTAATTTTCTTGTAGATGCAAGGGGAATATGGTAGCTTTTAAGCGATAGTCAAATATTTTAACGCTGGTTGCTATGTGGCGCATTCCATTCTCTTTGCATGTCCAGGACATAAAAAAATGAATAACGTATTTGAGAAAAAGTATAAGTATTGGAAAATTTAAGGGAATAACACGCAATATCTCGAAAACGGTTCACTCAACAAAAGAAATGTATATGACATAAGTTGTGTATTTTAACGCGATCTACATTTTTTGTGTAGTAAAATTTTGTCTATCTCTTATGGTTTACCAGTTATGCAAAAGGCGTTCACAATGAAGAATACTTTTGGAGACATTCCCAGAAAATTCGAGATATACATTTCATTTCTCATGACATTATCTTAAACATATGATATTTTCATCAAAATCGTTAGAGCCATTTTTGAGAAAATTAAAATTTTCGAAAAATTTTCCATGTAAAGGGTAGTCTGGAGTGGGGGGATTTTCTTGAAAACCTTCGTGTCGCATCTCTGGAAGATACTGAAATACCAAGTTTGGTGTTTATCCGACTGTTCGTTTTTGAGTTATGCTGTTCACAGACACGGACATGTTTCCAAAAATGCTTTTTTTGGATTCAGGAGGTCTCAAAACATGTATTTCCGGTGAAATCTCGGTATCGAATTTTTGGGTGGAATGCAATACTTCCCCTACTTACTGTACGTAGTAGAGAAAGTAAAAATGAGTGCAATGAAGTATTATGTTCAGATGGATTGCTATACCCAACAATTAACTTATAGAAAGCAATTCATAATTTGTATTTCCTACTGTTCATTTTAAGTTTTGGAAACTATTAGGTTCCCATGCCCTACCTTATATAACACTTAACATTTTATGGCTATTGTCAATATATTTTTCCTTTACCTTCAGAATATACTATGCCTAAGGAAAACCATGCAAACTAAAACAATTAGAGTTGCTTAAGAATATACAACAAAATACTGAACTGGTAAAGGCAAGCTTTTTCCATCTGAGATAGAAACAGAAAGGTATAATGCACTGAGCATTATTACATACTTTTCAATATGACTTGCTACTGGTGAAATTCTTCTCTCTTCTGCTTCTGGTTCTGCTTTTACCTTAACAAATTCAAAATGTTCAGTCATACAATCATTATCTTCTGACATCAGCATTCCAACATTTGGTTCTACCTGAAAACACAATAAAACTGCATTGAGTCTTATAACTCAGTTATTAAATGTTTCAAATTACATACTCATATCCACTTTAACAATTTTATGAGTGCTTTAAAGGGTATGCGAAAAAGAAAAGCATCCTAGCTTTATCATTATCTGGAAAGCAGTACATTTTTTATAAAGATCAGTTTGATCAGGAATTTCAACAGAAAAGGCAGTTTTTAAACTCACCAATGAAATATTAACTGACTTCAGCAAAAAAGTTATATTATGAAGGACTATTCTGTGATTTAGCATCAGCTTCAGATTGTGCCTATTATTACATTGTGATTAGAAAAATTTCTTTTTATAGAATAAAAAAACCACATTTATAAGTTGCTTATGTCATACCTTGGCAAAATGAAACAAAATGGAAAATAAGCTACCCTTTTTAAAATTAAAATAATACCTGTGAATGGGAAGTAATAAAATGGGGTTCCTCAAGAGCCAATTCTAGATCCTGTTGTTTTGCACAATAATATAAATGATCTTACTTTGTTCATCAATGAGTAACTAATTTGGTACCTGCATAGATTGTTCATTTTGCAACAGTTTTGTATTGGTTCTTATTACATGTACAGCTGATTTTCATCTATTATTATGGTTGTGAAATTCTTGTTGGAAATATATTACCACAAGTTAAGTGTTATCTTGTAAAAAGATTAACTCATATAGGTATATGGTTGGGAGAAGTAAAATGTGAAGTGCTTTAAAGATGGGCCTACAGGTGGTTTGACAATTTGTGCGTATCATTGTTCTTGGCAATTGTTTTTGGGCTTTAAACAAGATTTTATATTGTGGTGAACTCCCTCAGAACACAATTGCATATGCATGACTGAATGAGCATCGGTAAAATAAACATTTCTCATTGTTTTAAGATTTACATTATTTACTAGCATTCGGAAAGTGTAACAGATAGTCCTAAATTAATTTGTTAGTATATTGATGTGTGTGTACCAATTTACATTATTCTGTATCCAAATACCAAGAAACTTTGCGTTGCTAACATGTTATTGAGGTGAACTATGGATTCTTTGAAAGTTTTATTCTGAAGTGGTGTTAAAATGCATTACAGCAGTTTTCTCTGTATTTACTATCCACTAGTTTTAAACCAATTTGAAGCTTCTCTTGCTACTTGCTTTAAAAGTGTCTCTTGGTTTGTTCATTTCACATTATATTTATGTCATCTGCAAACTGTATTACTTTATTTGTTGACAAGCTGCTCTCCAAATCATTCACAAATAACAAGAACAGGATGGGGCCTAAAACTGACCTTGTTTGAATGACTAATTTAATGTGTTTTGTCCCTGACTGATAATGGTTTAATGATCCATCTTTATTATGTATAATTTCTACAAATTGTTTCCTGTCCTTAAGATATGAGCTTATCCAATATAATGGAGTACCTCTAATGCCTAAGTTCTCTAGTTTGGCAAGACATACTTCATGATTCAATACAGCAAAGGCTTTAGATAAATCAAGGAAAATTCCTGATATATACAAATATACATTTGTTTTTCTTCTCTAGGGTTTCTATTACTGTATTTACAAATTGAAAAATAGCACCTTCTGTGGATCTACTCTTTTGAAAGCCATGCTTAGTTTCTGATATCAATTTGTTTTCTTTGATAAAGTTTAATAGTCTTTTATAAAATATGTTTTCAATTATTTTTGAGAAACCTGTCAGCTATGCAATAGGTCTGTAGTTCAAAATTTTCATCTGATTGCCCTTCTTAAACAAGAGCTTTACAAGAATTTGAAAAAACTGCATGTTAAAAAGAGGCATTGTATATATCAGCTATGGGATATATTATTAATGAGAAGATTTCTTAATTAGGAACTCTGGAATGTTGTCAATTTCATGACATTTAGTTTTCAGTTCAACAAATACAGACAATACTTCTATTGGAGCAGTTGGTTTTAAAAACATTGATGAGTGAAATTAAGTTGTGTTAAATATGGATTTTTTTACTTTGTTTTCCTACATAATTGCCCTCCAATATTTATAAATAATCATTAAATGCTTCTGCTACTGAAGTTGGGTTATTTATGATACCAGAGTTGCTTTTAAGTTTAAGATTATTGCTGCTGGATGTTTTGCCAATTTAGTTTTTTACCATATGCCAAGTAGCTTATAAACTTATTTATTGGTCTGTTAGCCAATACAGCATACAAACACAAGCCGTCACATCAATGAAATAAATGTAGAAGTTAAACATAAAATATATAAAATTACAAGCTTTATATACAGAGTGGACCATCTAAGTTGAGACTGTATAATATCTCCAAAGCATTGTAGAAAGAAATGTCTTTAATAAAAGTTGCTTGACATTATGGGGAGAAAGTAAATGTCATTAGTTGTGTTTTGTTTGGAGGATGTTATGATAGTCATTTTAGGGTAAATTTAAATTTTTTTAATGGGAACTTACAATTAGGGTCAAATCATTTTTAAAAAATGATTTTGTTTTAAAAGCTTGGCAAAAATTCAAAATTGTGCACTTTTATAGAAAGAGAAGCAAATTTGTAAGTTGATAGCAAAATGAAACTCAAAGGTTGTTTTATTTTCCAGAATGGGTTACATAACAGGGCAGAACCCTTGAAAATAAAATTCAGTATGTAACTTATATTAAGAGGTTATTTCAATGTACACATCTTTCCTAGAATAATTACTGTCATCGAATTGGAAGCTTACAAAGCTGAATAATTCTGATAAACCATTTTTGTTGCACCACTCCACTGCATCTTTTTCAACTACCACATGCTGATATTTCATCCATTTCCAAGTTAAGTTCCCACAGTAGAAGGTCAATTGTTAATTGAAAAGAAATACAAGTGAATCATATTCCATATGTCAGTCAAACAGCCAAGCTCTAGTATTAGCGGAAACATAAAAGGTTATAGACTAATTTCATTCTCAAAAGTCAAGGAAATTTTGTTTGGAAACATAGCTAAAATGCTTACAGGTATGCTATGCATTTTTGTTATGAACATGAAAAAATGTTTATAAAACTGTTTGTTTCGTAATAGTGGTTACTAAAAAAGTTTATAACAAAAAACAAAGAAAACAAAAAGAGCAAACACAGACTCCACTTTTGTTCACAGAGGTTTTGTACAGACTACTTGGAGTTAACACAAACACTAAATCTAAATAACTCATGTTCTCCACATATCACTTTTGGTAATGAAATTAACAATGACATAACATATTCTGGTTGATTTAGCATGATGGTTTACAGTCTTGGCACAAAGAATACGAGAAAGACTTCATTTCAGCAAATTTTTATTTGTTGCTTCAAGACCTTATAAGGATAAAAATTGGTATATGGATGGAAATACAGAGTTTACATTACACAAGTGAGAATTTATGCAAGCATGACCTCAAAAGCATCAGATATCTATGGGTCTGTCTTTTTGAAATGGGAATACAATCAGTAGTCCTGGTCACTTAAATTATTTAAATCTAGAATTCTCCAAGCAAAGTTCTGAATTAATATAATGAATATAATCATATTCTTTAGCAATCATTCAATGCCTTCAATGGGACGATTTGAAATCCTCCATTTATATATTATGCGGCCGAAAGCGTTTTAGTGATGGGAGCGAAAAACGCTATCACGTAAACTATTGTTTTCTATTTACAGTATTGGGTAATGTGAAAACACATTAGTTCAAAAACTGTCAAATGACATGGAATACCTTATATTGTCTCCCCAAAATGCTCAGATGTTTTAACGAACTGAATGAACTAGATTAACTTCAGCAGTTATTTCGAAGTAGAATATTTATTCGTAAATAGATCATTGTCGAATTTATGCGCGTTTTCGGCAACATTCAACGGTATAAAATCATATTACTTTTGTGCAAATATGTAATTTTATTAAAGTTGAGCAGCGTCTTTCCATGCTTTCTCAAATAAGATACGGTATGATAAATATAAATATATGATTATGCAAACTATTTCCTAACCTTCACTATCACCATTTCTGGAGCTGTGTCCTTGTTTTCAACAGCAACTTCTTTCCTCTGTTGGTCCTTCATCTTGTTACAATACGGCACATTAAAAGAAATCAAGTATGACTAGTAGTTACTTTCAGTCACTTTACTTTGGCCCAAGTATTTATGCTAAAACCCAATCGCTTCCTTCATTACCTGCATTAGCTACTTTGTGCACCGCCACTTCAGTATCTTCGAAATCTAAAGCATTGTAGCTCATAGTGGTAGTCACACAATGGGTGGTATCGAACAATTAATAAACAAAATACGTTATAATATATTACTAAAGATCCGGAGTAGTAAGGAATTGATGACAGAAGTACAGGAATCTACATTTATCAAGCTACATGCGGCCTCCGAAATTATTGATGTAGAAACCGTATATTGTACGCCCTTGCGTTTGTGATTTATTTACATTACTATGATTGCAACTAGATATCCTTCAGAGGAAAGAGGGATATATGTATTAGTGGGCAAATATAATAATGGTCATCCCTTCACACTGCCCTCTCCAACCCTTCAATTTAAAAAACAATATATCAATAATAACCCAAACACATCCTTTTTTTTTTTTCAAATGGAGTCGAACCTTTGGGCCTAGAATAACCCTTTCTTGTCTCAACCAAAATATAAAAGACATTCGCATAAGCAACAGTAAAGCTGTTACATTCAAGTTCCCTTTGGTGGAAAACAGCAAGTTTTAAAATTATAAGACCCACGCGGTAGTAGGCCCTAACTACATTGGGATTGTTATGATTAAGTCTTCCTTTATTTAGATGACTTTATGCAACTGAAAATTGTTTTTTTTTCAAATAAGCAGATAAATCTGCCGGTGGCGAAATCTTTATCAAAATATGCGTTTCTACATAATTAAATATGACATGTCATAATTATTATGACCATTATAAGACTTCCATCATATAATATCGTCGTTAGAAACTAACGTTTTTGTATTCAACTAACTTGGAACTTGCATTCTTCATAACCTGAATTGATAATTTGACATTAATATCTACAATCAACGGCAAACGATATGGAAAAGAAAGGACTTCAAAGGTATGAAGTGATGCACGATATTTGTTGTGTGCATTACAGAGGGAAGGTGTCAAAGTTAACAACTCGCTTTCAAACTTATTAATATCGTCAGTACAACACACAGTTACAGTCTTATGGGGAACCCAGTACGAAATCAAAATTCCAATAAAACGGTGGGAAAAATGGCCGTTTCTTGATTCTTTGCTTGTTCAAACCGAGAAAGAAAAAATGCATTGTGGAAAAAATTCAATAAAAATAGTGTTTATATTTTTACGCTGTATAAAATCCTCATTGTTTTGCGTTTTTTCGGCACTGTTTCCGAAAAGTACATCAAAAGGCAGAAAATGCAAATTTCCAGCTTTCTGATGGTGCATCGCTGAAGTTCAGGTTGGTAATGAGAATATTACGATAGTCAGTTAAAATTTTTATGTGAAATCGGAATTTTTACCCTGTTCGCGCAGTGTTGAACTGGTTAATGCGAAACACAACTACATACTTAGGTACTGATCTTATAGCCTGCTTGAGATACAGTTAACATTTTGTAATGCATCTGTTGTCAGAATAGAACAAAATTAATTCTATTATTATAAAAATTATTACTATTATTGCTGCTGCTGTTCATTGTCATAGTAGTCAACTTTTGGCCGGCATGGCATGTGCATTTTCTTTTTTTCTTTCCTCTTTTACGCGCCTTTTCGCCAAGGTGCTTTAACAATTGCAAGATAATGCCGACAGTAACAACACCAAAAAGGATAATAATAATAATAATAATAATAATAATAATAATAATAATAAAATTAATTTTGTTTTATTTTCACAACAGATGCATTACAAAATGTTAACTGTTTCTCAAGTAGGTTATAAGATGTTAAGCAAAGTATTATTAACTACCAATCGCAAAGGTTAGGATATTAAGCAAAGTATTATTATTGGTACTGTACAAAAAAAAAATTCTGTTAAGTTCACGTGTGTGTTTCAATAATTGCTGGATTCATTTTTATAGGGTTTTAAAATGTTCATATTATTGGTTTGCTCAGGGCATTTATGCACTTTAATTATAGATATATTTTATTTTCCTATACTTCGATGACTTCTTATTTATTCTGTGACCAAGATGACTTGTGCTGCTAGCACATCTGACCGCAAATCCGGCAGTCTTCGGTTGGAACTCCCCTCATGGCATTCCCGAGGTCGCGGGTTCAAACCCGGCGGAGGGCGATGGATCTTTTCGGGCGTAAAAATCTTTAGCATGGCTTCCTTCGTAAGGGAAGTAAAGCTGTTGGTCCCGTGTCGTAGATTTACGGAAAAGAACTTTAACCCCGATAAAGAGGCCTCTGAGCAAAATTTCCGGTCTTTCATGCCCAATATACATGTAGAATGGGACGCTAAGGATTATAGTTAAAGAGCATCCATAAATAAAAAAACTCAACTTAATCCCTCATGGCAGTTGCATAAATTAACTTTCTTTTTTCTGCATAGCATTCCTATGGCCTAAAACGGCGTATTTATTACATACATTACTCTGTAACTTTGAATTCTGCATTTCCTCCTTTTATAATCCTGACGATCTTGAAATTAATCAAGTGTTGATTGTTTAGCAGGCGGGAAGGAAAAATGTATCGATTATTAAAATGCATTATATGTATATTGATGTTTGACAATGCCACAAATATAATTGTTATTCTTATAGGTAATAAATAAAACTAAAATAAAGACAACTGCGCACAAAAAATACGTTATCAAATAATTGCTATACCAAACTTGTGTCTCAACTGAAGAACTTCTAGCTGTTGTATTTCTTTTTCTTTCTTTAATAAAGAATGCTTGCTCTTCAGCATAACCAGTCTGGCGTGTAAATGTAGTTCACGTGTGTTCCGGTTATTCCATTACCTTACTTACATCAGGACTATCGCTGGGCAGACATTCTCTATGGCATTGTTTTATTATCACAGTGAGCACAACTTCATGACACTAATGCCCAATTCACAATGGAGCCACCTGGCGATGTGACAAGATCCGTGCAACGAAAGTTTGTTTGTTTTAAGTTCCATTTAACTGCAATGGTCTTTTTAAATGGAGATGCCGGCATCCACAGAATAAGTTTGTGCACGGCCAATATATACATACAATATGTACTGGCCGTGGTTTGTTTTCTTGTTAGGAAAACTTCACTCTCCAGGAAAATGCAATCATTTTCGGAAGAAATCTTAATTTACTCCGAGTTGTATGAATTGAGTTCAAATACATACGAAAATATAACGAAAAGGTGGTTACTTTCGCCCGAGGATCGTATGGTAATGTTAAATCGTGTCGCTTAATTCTGAACACTAGATTTTGAGGAGGATATTATGTCGCCATTGTCGATCCATTGAGAATTAGGCATAAAAATCTGCGTTCGGTTCCCATTGTACATAATGATGATGATGTGACAACCACAAAGCACAAAAATTAACTTGTAATGAGGAAAGCACAATGTTACCAATTGCATAATGTCATACGGTGCCTAGAAGCCATTTTATACCTTAGAATACCATTCCTCGCGATGATTACCTGTAGGTTCTTTGATACATACCATTCCGTGCGTGCTAGAAAAATGGTTTTAGTTGCGCACAGAGGCGAACCCAAGTAGGGGCTGAGAGTCCCATTCTATATTGGACGTGATAGACCGGTAATTTTCCTCAAAGGCCTCTTTATCAGGCTTGAGGTTCTTTTTATGCGCCGTAAATCTACGACAGGATATCTCCGGCTTCACTTCTCTTCCGAAGGAAGTTATACCCGAAAAAATCCATCGCCCTCCGCCGGGTTTGAACCTGCGACCTCGGGAACCCACGGAGGACGACGCTGAAAAGGAAGTCCCCCACTTAATTAAATAAAATATATGGCATTTATTATTTTAGGTTATGGGTTGCTTTGCTTTGGTAAAATCAAAACCAACATTTCTATTTCTATCCTATTCACTTAGAGTAGTGAGTGAATTTATTTTAGAGTTGAGTATATCTCAAAAGATGTTCCACTAATGAGAAGAAAAATAAACAAAAAGCCTGAAACAAGAGCTTATGCTATATATATATACACTATTAAATAACTTGTGAATAGAATTAATCTCTGAAATAATAGGAGCAAAAACTTATGATAAAACTGAGTAATCAAGCTACTTCAAATCATTGCCTTAAAAAGGCATGTTAATTAATAAGTCCTTTTATAAGTTTTCTCAAAATTTAAATTAATATTTGCAACCAAGAGATGATCTGTGGATCACTTATATGATGTTTGAAAATCTAGAAAGGCAAAATTCTCCATTAGTGACTGCATTTTGCTCATTGGTGGGATATGTTTCAAAAAGTGTTAACCCCTCCCTAAAGGAGTCCTGGATCCCTTGCTGTATTATCTGCTCAAATAAAACTTGATAGGTGACTTCAGTTCCACAACTGTCTTAATAATGATGAAAGGGATATTTACTAAAGAACACAGGAGTGTGGGACAGTATTCATATAAATGAAAAAGAATTGGAAATGGACAGTGAAGAGAGGAAGAGAAAAATGAAACAAAATTGTAATACAGAAAAAAATTTGGCATGTTAAATGGAAGTCTGCTGAATGAATGCCAGGGTCAAATCTCTGCAGACAACCTTATTTATTGAAACATTCTTAGCACTTGACAAATAAATAACAATAAAAACTATCTTCTATTTCCTTCTGTTTATTGTTACTGATTTAATTATTTAATTGCAAATGAAATGGAAAAAATAAAAGAAAGAAAAGTAAAAGAAAGCTAGCTTGACAGTGCACAAGGTATGAAATTGTGTCCTCCCACATGAGTACAGATGCTATCTTCTGAGCTATCTTGCTCAGTGCTATACTGCTTTAAGCTAATTTTAGGTAACAACAAGTAACCATACCTCAACAAAATTTCAGTCAAGTTAAGAAAATCAGCCCACATTCCATCAAGGGGGTGCATTACCTCCCGGTATTTATATTCTCACTGTATCTTGCATAGGTCGCAAGAGTTGGTTGCATAAAGACTCCATTGCACGGTATATCATATCATCAAAAACAGAATGTGTTGAATTCATTCAGTTCCCACTAAACACTAAGTGTATTTAGGTAATGTTACACCCATGACCCCAACAACTTTTCTGCCACCATCCACACAACACCACTCAAAAACAGTGGAAACAGCATGCAGGAAGGCAGTGTTGCCAGTTGCACAATGCACATAAAATCTCCATCTGTCTACTTACAATTTCCCTCTCACTAATAAGAATTCTCACTACCATCGCTGCTCTTTTTTAGCACATGTGAAAATTTATTTTCAGCATATGTATTTCATTAATTTCTCGGTGTTGTCACCCCTAAGAATTTGCCACCCTGGGCCCAGGCCCATGTGGCCGATGCATAAATATGGGGCTGCCACTATGGAGACATTAATTACACCACAAAATCACAGTGACAATGCCTTGGAATGAAGTTTACCATGTGCCATCAGTGTGATTACTGAGGATGAGATGCAGGCACACAAGCATGTGTACATACATTCAGGAACGCTTTACTGCTGTGGAGAAAGCTTGTTTACATTAAAATGTGTTACATCCACATGGATTCCTCAACCTGTTATCATTTATTTTTATATATCTTCTACAAACTAATCTTACAAAAGCTTATTTTTCTGTGTACTTAATTTTAATCATGATAAAGTTTGCAGAAATGGTTTTGTTACACATTTTGTTGTAGGTGCATGAGGAATCCAGGAGGCTAAAGCAATAGTCCTATCTTTAAAAATCTGATGTGTTACACTCACGTGACTTTCTCTACTCTTGTACAAACTATTTTTATAAATGCTTATTCTCCATCTACTTCATGTTAATCGAGATAAACATTTGCAGACTCTATCTTATTGCTAAGTTTCTTGTAGATGTAAGGGGAATATATATTTACAAGGGCAATATGGAAATACAGTAGCCTATAAGCACATACATATCTCTTAATAGCTGGTTGCTAGGTGCAGCACTATTCCCTTTGCCACAGATTAATACTCTTTGCATATCCAAGACAAAAAAATGAATAACGAATTCCCATTTGAGAAAATAAGCATTGAAACATTTAAGAGAATAACAAGCAATATCTCGAAAATGGTTCACTCAACAAAAAAATGTATATGACATAAATTGTGTATTTTAAGGCGATCTACATTTTTTGTGCAGTAAAATTTTGTCTATCTCTTATGGTTTACCAGTTATGCAAAAGTCGTACACAATGAAGAATACTTTTGGAGACATTCCCAGAAAATTCAAGATATACATTTTATTTGTCATGAAAATATCGGAAACATATGATATTTTAATCAAAATCGTTAGAGCCATTTTTGAGAAAATTAAAATTTTCGAAAAATGTTCCATGTAAAGGGTAATCTGGGGTGGGAGGATTTTCTTGAAAACCTTTGTGTCGCATCTCTGGAAGATACTGAACGTAAATACCAAGTTTGGTGTTTATCCTACTGTTCGTTTCTGAGTTATGCTGTTCACAGACATGCACACGGACATGTTTCCAAAAATGCTTTTTTTGGATTCAGGGGGTCTCAAAACATATATTTCCGGTGAAATCTCGCTATCGAATTTTTGGGTGGAATAAAATACTTCCCCTACTTACTATATGTAGTAGAGAAAGTAAAAAATGGGTTGCTATATGCTGGCTTTGAAATTCCAAACCCTTTCCATGATATACAGGAAACAAAAGAAAGCTGACCAAGCACTTAAAAATATAACGTTTTGGAAAATTCAAACCAAGGATAAAGAATATCTCAGAAATTGTTAATGTCACACAATTCTGATATAATGTGTAATTTAATGAGATCTGCATTTTTCATTTTTTGTAGTAAGCTTTTGCCTGTCTCCTATGGCTGAGCAGTAATTCAAAATTATACAAAATTTAAGATAGAGAGACTGGGGAAGAGAAGGTTATGTGACATATATAGCAGACAGAAAAGGGAAAGATGGATGAGAACAGGAGGAATGTTCCTAAGAGGGATAGAAATGGGAACATGTGTCATATGCAGAGAAAAGGAAATTAAAATGCATTACTTAGTATACAATGCAAAGAGTTAGAGAAGTGGAGGCAGAATATTTGGGATTCAAAGTGGGACAAAATGAACGAAGAAATGGTAGCCATAAAAAAGTTAACAGTTAAGGGAGAAAAAAGAAGGAAGATCATGGGGGACTTTTCAAGGAAGACCAAGGAAAAATGATTAAGGAAATTAAAAAAAGCAAGGGGAGAGAAACAGGATGGATGAGAGGAAGGAGAACAAGAGAAAGTAAGAATCAGAGAGACAGGAAAGGAAGGGAAAGAATAAGGACTAACCAAAAGCCAAAGGGCTTGGGTACCAGGTGTAGGGTAGCTTTTAAAAGAAAGAAATAGACTCCAATTATTGTATTTACAATGTAAGTAACTATGACATTCAATACAAATATATTTAAATTTGTGTGTGCTGTTAAGTTAAAATAAATATTGTATTCTACATAGTTCATTCCACTTTGAATTAAAAAGCACACACAGATGTAGATTTCTCTCTAAAAATGTATATTTTCCATTCAGGGAGTGTCAAAACATGCATTTTCGATGAAATGTTGGTATCAAATTTTTTGTTGGAATACACTTCCTCTGCTTAATGATAGAAAAAGATAAATGCACTTTTCCTGAAAATTGCCATAACCATGGATATGATAAAGTGTTATACTGTTATTCTGGTACCCCTAAATTTATGCTTCTGATCTTAATTTTTAAGGTACCACCATTATGATTATTGCATTTATTTATTACAGGACATGCAGCATATTCACCTCAACAGAATGCTGACCTACAGTATCGTCAGCCAAAACATTTGTTTACAAATGCCCAGAATAAAATAAACTGGGAGAGTATTCAAGGAATGAGAATGGAAACAATCTGTGAATAAGTAGAAAAGTAAATCAACATGATGAAAGGGGAGAGCTTCCGTAACTGGATGATCCAGCAGAAAATGGAACGGGGCATCATTGCCGCTGCAGCAGAGAACAACCTAGCAGCACAAGATGGCCCCATGACAAGCTTTCCTCACCCATATCTAATGGCAGCAGCAGCTGTAGCTCAGCAGAACTGTGAAGGAGTAGGCATGGGGCCCTCTCATGCAGGATTGTTATCACCTCTATCGGGTGCTGCACATCACCACCATCATCACCACCACCACCACCACCTACCGACACCAACCATTAAACAGGAAGAAGGACAACCTGAAACGCCACAACCTCAGTACCAGGTTGGGACAGCTGTACGCTACCACCCTGTTGGTGCTTTGAAGCGAGATCACGCTCGCAAACCACATCAATGTGGCATATGCAGCAAGAGCTTTACAACGAAATCCTACTTAAGTCAACATGTTGCTATGCATAGAGATGGGAAGGCATTATGTCCGGTCTGTAACAAGAGTTTCACTGTCAAGTGGTATGTACGAGATCATATGCGTCTCCATACAGGTGAAAAGCCCTTCTCTTGCCCTGTCTGTGGTAAGGCTTTCAGTTTCAAGTCACATCTTGACTGGCATCGATCCAAACATGCTGCATCTCCTGAGTAGCATCATTATCTTTAGCTCTACTAGGAAACCATAGAAAAGTAGATAATTTAGTTAACTTCATCTTATTTTTTCACAGCATAATACCAAAAGGCATGATTCAGTCCACAAAATTCACAGCACATGAGAGTACAAGATATTAGTATTACATGGTCCATTTTAAAACCTATATCAGAAGAGTATCAGGATTTGGTGCTCATCATACCTGAGTTGCAAATAAAGTCTGGTCTTCCTTTTAAGATTTACCAGTTAAAAAAAACATTATGAAAAAATTAATTCTGAATTAAGAGTACTTCATAGACTTTTTGCAGAAAATTCAATTCAATACATTTTTGGTTATGTAAATATCTTAAGCATGTTAATCAAAACTGTTAGACCAATTTTGGAGAAAACAGAATAACAAAAAAAAAAAGCTTAATGTAAAGGGTAGTTTGGACTAAGGGATTTTATTGAAAATATACAGAATTAAGGGATAATCCTATGAAAATGAAGTTTAATGCCTGAAAACAAGCATAATCTGAAAGAAATTTTCTAGTCTATACAAGGAAGAGTAGCAACCCTACTTTCATTTCAGGAATGTGCACCTTCAGTCAACACAAATATCTTTAATGTTATACTTTGTAGTTTGAAATGAAAACTCTACCTGTAAAGAAAAAAACTGAAATTGATAAATAATGTTTACTGTGAGTAATACCATACAAATATACTGTCCAAACTAATGTAAAAACTCAACAGGCACAAATTCATTTGAAAACAACCAACTTTAGTTATAACACTCATCTGATCCATGGAGCATTGTTAAAATTAATCTGAATCAGGAAGCTCTTAAAAAAACAATTTAGTGAAAACATGTCTCATATAAACATGATGTATGAGTATAAGCTTTTCCAGAAATTTGTTCTCTTTACTTTTAGTAATATTTTGTATACCACATGCCAAACTTTACAGCGGAGCCCTTCAAAATGATATGTTGCTGTTGAATTTCCTTGTGAATGATGTATGTATCCTTGCCATTAAATATTTATATTCATTTAACCAAAATAAGGAGTCATTAGACAGAGAATGTTCTGAAAAGTTTCATAATTATTGTTATACTACAAAAAGCAAGAAGTTCTTTGCAGTACATTGAGTGACTAAGCAATAACCGACTAAAACCTGATGAGTGTCAATAAAGATTATTCATCATCATAGAGTTCTCACAATTTTCAATAATGTTTACGCTTTTGACTATTGTATAGCTAATTGTCATTGTCTTGTTTGCTGATATGCTGGTGAAATAAACAATATGAAGTGTTTAATAGTGCAGTAATGTATCAACAGTACATAGAAGATGTGGTTCAATCGTAATACACTATGTGAATAGATGGTGGTACTGGAACTACAATTTTAAGGTGATGTTCAAAGTCTGTGAAGACAAATTGTTGTTTCTAGTCATATTCCAAGAGAGCATTCAGCTTTAATGTGAATAAGTGCAATACCTCATGTTGTGTGCCATGACAGTTTTATTTGTTATTGTGTTTACTTATACATTTTTGTTATGAATTTGTTAACTGCCATGTAACGTAGAGGATTTTACAAAGTTAGTATACACTTGGAAAAAAACAAAAGTTTCATTTAAATGTATAAATGTGTATACTGAACACAAAATATGTTGCAAAATAAGAAATTGTGCTGAAATTGTTCATGACAACAATGAGTTCTCCTTCAAGCATTAATAGAAGATGCAACAATATCTCATTAAAGCACTGTCACTGAATGATATAATAATCATTTGGGACTATGTTACAAAGAAAGGTTAGATTACAGAACTTAAGTTGAAGTTGTACACATCAATGAAATTTTATGGTAACATACTCTACATTCTAATACAGAAAATTTTAACCCTTCACTTCAAACTGTAAATCTTTCCTCCGCGACCTACTTCATAAACCTGCATTCTCTTCTTCAAACGCTATATATTTCCCATTTAAAAGCTTCTTGTGTTTCAATAACAAAAAAATCTGAAATGATACATTCACATGACTTTCTCTACCCTCTAACATTTATTAGTGGGTATGCAAATTATTCTTACCCAAACTCATTTTTCTATCTACTACATTTCAATCCAAATAAACCTCCGCAGAAATAGCTACTTACATAATTGTTTCATTATAGACACAAAGGGAACATTATGAGTCGTATATTTAAGAACTGGACCTTATATGCTGGCCTCAAAATTCCATAATGTTTCCATGCAATCGTGAGAAATAATTGAATGCTGAAAGGACTTAGAATTACCAAGAAATGAACAATTCAAATCTTTAATAATGGATATCTCAGAAACGGCTAATTCCACAAAAATTTATTGTAAATAAATTGGGTGTCTTAAACAGATCTTACATTTTTTGTGTAGTATGCTTTCGTTATCGCTAATATTTACCAATTATACAACATTATACAAAATTCCCTCTAAATGAAGAGGACTTCATAGGCTATTCCTCGAGAATTCAGGATATATATTTGATTTGTCATGCAAATATCTTTAATATATGGTATTTAATCAAAACCATTACAGCCATTTTTTAGAAAATCAAAAATTTAAAAAAATATCCCATGTAAAGGGTAGTTTGCGGTGGGAGGATTTTGTTCAAAATCTTCATGTTGTATCTTTGGAAGATATTGAACCTAGATTCCAAGTTTGGTATTTATCCGACTTTTTGTTTTTGAGTTATGCTGTTCACAGACACACATACAGTCATGTTTCCAAAAATGCTTTATTTGGATTCAGGATACCTCAAAACATGTATTTCTGGTGAAATATCCATATCAAATGTTGAGTGGAATACATTACTTCCCGTACTTACTATATGTATTAGAGAAAGTAAAAATTACCAGCTTGCAACTAAGAGTAAAAGTATCAGGGTTTAAAACTGTGTTCTACAAGAAAATTTACTATTTTCCTTGATGAAGTTAACTTGGAAACAAAAGAATCTGTTAAACCAGTAAGTACTATAACTTAACTGCATCAATAGCTAGGTTACAAATAGTTTTATTTAATCATATACATGCTGTACAATTGCATTATATTTTTAAAGAATACAAATGAAGAGATTATTAACAGAAGACAAAACATTTTTGAAATATGGAATTTTTATCATATCTGAACAAAGCAAAAAATTAAGAATTATTTCACAATACTACTTGCTTTTATAAAAAAATATCACCATCCTTTCCACCTCTGATTTAAGCATTCATGGATGTAATTGATCAAAGAGTAAATTCGTCTTTTCACTTAAAAAGTAATACAGTCTTATATTTTTGTTTATTATTAAAGTCACCTTAAACCCAGCAGTTTATAGTATGTAAGTTATCTTCATTCTTAATGAAAATAATAGAGACTAAGTGAGTAACTAACAAAAAAATTAAATATTTTGTTTTCTAAAATGTAACATGCTCTTGAATCTTATATTCTTTAAGAAAGAAAGATAGAAGAAAAAAAATGTTGACTACAGCAGGAATGTTCTTTATACCTCCATACTATTAACCCAATAAAAATTACACAGCATATTTAACTAGTTTCTAGAAGGAAACAATAACAAAAATTTAAGTGCTATGAAACATACTCATAGCTTATAATTGGTATTATATATACTCACACACGCACACGCGCACGCACACACACACACACACACACACACACACACACACACACACACATACTGAGTAGTTGCAACAAGAAGTTATAAAACACAAGTGAATTATGAAGGAATACATGGAATAAGACACATTTATTATAGTCAAAAGCTATAACTTTGGGCATTATACCAACTTGGAGCAAACTCAGTCAGTTTTTACCATCAGGATTGTATTAGTATTTAGGAACATGCCTCCACAACACAAGAGTAAATTAATGCATGAACTCTGCCAACCTTGATAAAAAAAAGAGTACCTAAAGTGTTCTAAGTTAGGATATTCTTCTGTACTAAACATATCATATGAATTGATTGTTATTATTATTGGATTGCAAATTAAAGTTGGAATGTTTCCATTAGTGCTAATATCAGGAGATTAAAATTATTAAAATTAATAATACAAATTCACAGATAATGTCCAAATATGAAGCATTAAAAATAGTTTTACAAAAGTGTAAAAACCATCAAAGCAATAAGAATTTGAGAAATGAAACTTCTTAAATATTTGTTGAGAATTTGTGTTCCATACACGAAGGATATGGGGGGGGGGAATCTGATGTGTTACACTCACATGACTTTCTCTACTCTTGTGCAAACTATTTTTACAAACACTTATTCTCCATCTACTTCATGTTAATAGAGAGAAACATTTGCAGAAACTATCTTATTGTTATTTTCTTGTAGGTGCAAGGGGAACATGGCAGGCTTTAAGCAATAGTCAAATCCTTTAAAAGCTGGTTGCTATGTGGAGCATTGCAATCTCTTTGCATGTCCAGGACATAAAAAATGAATAACAAACTCCCATTTCAGGAAAAGTATAAGCATTGGAAAATTCAAACAAAGAATAAGGAATATCTTGAAAATGGTTCATTTGACAAAAATAATGCATATGACATAAATTGTGTGTTTTAACGAGATCAACATTTTTTTTGTGTAGTATAATTTTGTCTATCTCTTACGGTTTACCAGTTATGTGAAATGTCATTCAGAATGAGGAGGACTTTTTGAGACATTCCCAGAAAATTCAAGATATGCATTTCATTTGCCATGAAAATAACTTAAACATATGATATTTTAATCAAAATTGTTAGAGCGATTTTTAAGAAAATCAAAATGTTTGAAAAATTTTCCATGTAAAGGGTAGTCTGGGGTGGGGGTATTTTCTTGAAAATTGTGTCGCATCCTTGAAGGATACTAAACTTTTTGTTTTTGAGTTATGCTGTTCACAGACTGTCAGAGAGACAGGTTCGCGAGCACGCACACACACACACACACACACACACACACACACACACACACACATGGACATGTTTCCAAAAATGCTCTATTTGGATTTTGTTTTTCCGGTGAAATCTCGGTATCAAATTTTTGTTTGGAATGCAATACTTGCCCTACTCACTATATGTAGTGGAGAAAGTAGAAAGTTGCTTTAATTATATTTATCTTCATTAAACTGGATGTGTTTTACAAAAGGTGTTCAAAACATACTGTACACTCTATGTATATAGAAGATATGAATCTAGATTACAATTCATTAATTGATTTGGCTCTTCAACAAATTCAGTGTCAGATTTCCTTTGTCTCTTGAATGCGCTTGCTGTTGTGATACAAGGAGTAATCTGGTCAGGAGGGTTGTTGAAGGATCTGTACTTGTAAGTATAGCAGGAGTAACAGTTGGCATGACAAGACCTAAATGAAGGGCTGCATTGCAGATGTTGCATGTTGCATCTGCTATTACTCATAGATCTTAACTTTGTAATGTTTGAATTCTCTGCATTTGAGAAACTAAATTCAGCTCCATACATCCAAGCACATCTGATAAAGGAAACTATATGATTTTTTTGACATATAATGTTAGCAAAGATAATTTTTTGATGAGTAATTTTGATGGATAAATTTGATAAATTCTATAGTGTAGTTTTTATTAAGGAGATATTCATGCTGGAGGCAAGCTTGGTAGGTATCCAATGTTAATCCTAAGTATCTGCCTTGCCTTCTGGTATTTCATTCTTAAGCACAATGACATATCTTTTGTTTCTATTTTATTCTTTAAGTTCATGGATCCTCCATTGTATCACCATCTTTACACAATATATACAAAATGTTGAGGGCAATCAATGCAAACCATTACCAAGGGTTGTAAAACTACCTATAAAATGTACTATGAGGCGTGTTCAAAAATGGACAACTTTTGCTATAAAAATTCCTTAAATGTGCTAAAATTCCCTGGTAGACTTCCTTGTTTACCATCTGACCACGTGGTACAAATTCCTGATGGACAATCTCGACATGGTCATCATCTCTTGATGGGTAAGGTCATCTAGGCCTGGGACCCCCACTAATAGACATTCTGCCAAGTTCAAAATGCTTAAACCACTCAAAGCACTGCATGTGACTCATTGAAACAAAATTTCACACACGCACGCACGCACGCACGCACACACACACATTCTTCAAGCTCTTTCATTGTCACTAATCTGACAGACAGCTTCTGCGCATGCTCACTTCAGCGGTTGTAGCTTGGCAAATAACAGTCATAGCAAAAGGCAGTTTGTCTAAACTTGCCGATAGGTGTGCTCAGTAGGTGCAGCACACTTCTGTCCTGGTTGACATGCTATTTCAAAAGTTTGATCTTTTTTTGAACACAACTCATATATGGATATTATTTTTTGGCAAGTTTGGGACATAAATTAGCTGTAGCAAAGGGGCTAGCACACCCTCTTGTGGCCCTTTTGCTCATTTGCTTTGGAATGAAACTGGTAGTTAAGATACATACTTAATAAAAAGAATCTGTTTACAAGGTATTATAAATTCTGTAGTAGAAGTAAAATATTAGGTACTCAGAAAAGGTTTTAATTTAAATAAAAGAACTTCATGTAAAGACATTATCAAAAGCCTTTTTTTAGCCCAGAAACAGTCAGAAACAGAGTTCTTTTTCAAAGGCATCAGTATCATATTTGACTCAATGAAGTCATTAAGTACAGGAGTGAGAAGCTTTAAAATCAGAAATGAGTAGATGCAGAGCTTTGAGAAGCCATGAAGAAGTAGTCTCTTCAATGTTTTATTTTAAATAGTAGCAAAAGGCCGATGGTATAATATAACTTGGGATTCCATGTTTATTTGTCCAACTTGGTTATTATGGCTTGTTTCCAATTCTATAGGGAGAAACAAATTGTGTTATGTGGTTGAGTTTTAATTTGGGTTTTCTTGAGACTGCTATCAATAAGGACTAGCTAGTGAAGACACTTAGCTGATGTCTGTATGGTATTATATACTTGTCCTGAAGTGAAATTTAATAAAGCTGAAGAGACTTTGAAATGTTTTCAAATATTCGATCACTGAATTTCAGATCTTCATTATGCTTCAAATATTCTTGCGGAATTTTAGAGAAGTGTACTGATTATAATTTGTATCACATGTCATTCAGATACATATTTTGTCTTTTGCCAAAGTGAACCATTAGCAGAGAAAAACAATGAGAGTCACCAAAATGAAGATATCTGTGGGTCATTTGAAAGAAAGCTTGAGATGACATGAACAAAGTAACATCAGTTATACTCTTCCTGTAGCACTATACAAGGTAACACCAGCAATGTCAGTCTTTATGGGAAACTACAAAATCTGGTATTTATAGTTGTTGTTTTCTTTTTCTCCTGTACCCTTCACCGAGGTGGATTATTTAGTTTAATGTTGTCTGGTCCTATTTGAATTTGCAAATACATGTTTAGCTTTAGTATTATATGAACTTCTGAAGTGGTTTTGGAAAACTTGGCAAAGCTCTTGTAATTTGTGATCACAGAGACTGCCAATTTGTTACTTTTAAGATTTATGAAATAAGGCCCTGATATTTGTGGTAGTAGAATACTTACCAAAGAAACAATAAATATTCAACTGTAATGGTTGCAAGTGATAAGGCATAATGTGGCATTTGGATATTTTCTCCAGGTGCCTTGTTACTCAGTTTTATGAACTTCCTGACTAAAGTACACATGCTTAAGTATATGATGCCAGTCAGTGTGATTCCAATATCTGATTGATCAGGAGTTAGCATCTTCTACTTGTACAAATCTTTTAACATATAGAAAACTGTGTTGATTAGAAGCTTATTGTATACACAAAATAACTAAAATACACTGTGGTTACTTTTGTATTGAATTATTACCCTACTGAAGTAATAACAATGACCTTATGTGAGCATTAATGAAGCAGAGAATCAGAGCTTTACAGGATGATGCTTATCAGTGAGCTACAGACTTCTGATTGCTAGTTGGGTGATCAGATGATCACTGGTCTAAAAGAAAACTACATGTTCTGAAATGTAGGGTCTTTCAACAAGAGTGTCCTATCTTTAACATGTGATGGCTGCCGTTGTTATTGAGCTACAGCAGTCATTTTTTTCATGTGGTTACAGCTGTTATTGACAAATAGCCATGGAACGTTACAGCATTCAGCAACGCGTAGAAATTGTGAAAATTTATTTTCAAAATGGATCATCTGTTTGCCAAACCTTCCGTGTATTGTGTGAAGTTTGCGGTGTGCATAATCGTCCCTGCGAGAGAACGATTCGGCGTTTGATCGATAAATTTGAAAGAAATGGTTTTGTCAGCGATCAAAGAACGCCTGTACGTAATCGACGTAAGCGCTCCAACGAAAACATAGGCGCCGTTCGTGAGAGTGTACGCGAGAACGGAAACAAATCAATTGCTCGTCGAGCGCAAGAATAGGGGCTTTCGCCGACCACAACTTGGCGAATTCTGCATCTGGACTTGAAGTTTCACATTTAAAAAATGGTGTTAACTCAAGAACTAAAGCACAACGGCCATAGGTTGCGCCGTGTATTCGCTGACTGGGTTATGAAGGAATTGGAAGCTGACGCGGATTTTTGTCGAAAAATCATCTTCAGCGACGAAGCCCACTTTTGGATGGATGGTTGTGTTAACAAACAAAATTGCCGCTATTGGAACAATCACAATCCAATGCAGATTCAAGAACGACCACTTCATCTCCAAAAGGTTACTGTATGGTGGAATCATATTTTTTCCAAGATGAAGATGGAGAAGCTCTGTCAATGGAAAAAGATACCGGGCTCTTATAAGGGACTATTTTTGGCCTCAATTGGATGGTATGGATCTCAGAAGCATCTGGTTCCAGCAAGACCGTGCCACATGTCATACTGCTCTCGAAACAATCCATCTTTTGAAGAAGTTCAGGTGGTGATGTTAACTGGCCCCCGAGGTCATGTGATTTAACGCCGTTGGATTACTTCTTGTGGGATTATGATAAATTTCGAGTTTACGTCAACAAGCCAGAAATGGTAAATGATCTCATGAATAACATCACGCGTGTTATTCGTGAAGTTGGACCTAATTTACGTTCTTCTGTCATTGAAAATTGGGTCAACAGTACTATACGCCCAATCCAACGAGGTCGCGGCGGTCACTTAACTGATGTTCTCTTCCACACGTAATGACAATAATTATGTCCCAAAATAAAAAAGGAAATAAACCTCTATCATTTATAGAACGTGTTTTATTTAAGTTCAAAGATGGGACACTCTTGTTGAAAGACTCTGTATAACATTTTAACAAAACATTGTATTTTTTTTATATTATGCTCATTTAATAAAACACCTTAATATTATTCTTCTTCCTTGACTACAGTGGCATTTAAACAACAGGAGACTTGTGACAATTGCTGGAGTGATATGTTTCCATGCCAACCTCTCCTCTGCTTTGCTGTAGCAAGTAAGATGCCACCACCCTCCTTTCCCTCTACCCTAGCAAATTGTCATATTATACTACATTGTAGTACATGGTTTAGTGGTGTTCATTTATATTCACTGTATTGTTATTTACTGTTTGCTGTTGAATAGCTATTAGCAACTCTTTATTCTTCATGCTGAGACTTCCTGTGGTTTTGTCCTCAACCCTTTTCTAGTTTCATTCGAAAAAACAGGAGGTTCCATGAGGAAATGGATGTTAAAACTTTCTAAGGGATGTTCCCAGAACTGCTTACTTAACACATCCCTCTGAATTCCACCATAGCAATAAATAACACCCCTTATAATTCAGTGGCAGAAAACAAAGCACCATAGTAGTACCTTTCTAATTTAAGATTATTTTATGTACAGAAAAAAAACGCACAGCAATCTCTTACATTATAATTAACTGCAACTAGAAAGTACTGCATATGACAGCTGATCGTTTTCTACATATTGCATATGCTGCATATCTATATGCATGCTGCACAAACTGCACATGGCAGAAACATCAAATGTATTATTAACATCATGTTCTGTATTTTAAATGCAAGTTTTAGGAATAAAATTAGCCTCTTTAGGCACTGAACAAGCTGTAATGTAATTTACGATCCTAGCTCTAACCATTAGCAGATTTATTAAATGCTACAGCTATGTCAGTGGTTTGCTATTTGGTGCACTGCTAAACAACTGACAGATGCTGCAACACAATGTGGCAACACCGCTCTTCCTATTCTCTGCTTTGAGTGAAGTGTCACAAGTCGCACGTTGCTTAAATGGCACTGAAAGAATTGATTCTCAGCTGATAGTTAAATTACACAGGTTGAGGATACACAAAATCTGAATCAGACAGCTATTATTGGAATACTGATGTAGTGCTCTGTGTGCCAATTTCAGATGGCTATCACAGTACTATAAATCAACTGCTGCAACAAATCTGGTGAATTTTGTCTCTTTCTCTGGAGTAACTAAACGCTATGCACAGTCTAATAAGTTCAGCCTTGATCTGTTATTCTAGTTCTTGTAACACTCACCTAGTCCCCTTCCACATAATTTGACATGGCTTGAACTGAAGTTCGCACTGCCTCATTCCCATAGCACTCTTAAGAACTAGTTGGTTGCTCATAGCAGAAGTAGTTGCTGCTGCTAATTTACTTTATTTGCTAGTTCAAGTCATGTCACATGGACAGCAACTGACTTGATAACCAACCCCTCACACATGCCATTGTCATTTTGTACAGTTACAGGGGTTCCAGAAATGTTTACTATTCTCATAAAAACATTTAGCCTTTACCTTCAATTAGTGATTTTAGAATTTTTCCGTAATTTCTGCACTTCTTTGGGCATTTCCTTTCATACCAAATGTAGAATAGTATAAATGGCTGGTGCCAGCATCAAGTCTGATAATGCTTTATTACAATATCACAATTTTATTTATTTATTTATTATACATGTGAATATCAAGCCATACAGCCGAGGATCTTACAATCATATTTAATGTGTATAATATAATTTCTACACACAATTTGTAATGGCTTCTTAAAAATTATAAAAGTATTAAAATCTACAATGCAATTATACTTTGTTTTCACATTCCTTAAGAACTATCCTATGGTTTTACTATCCTTTTTGAAGAATTCAATCAAGCTACTTTCTGTCTAATTTAAACCATTTTTGGTTTATTAGCTCCTTTCTCCACAGATCAGTCCCTTTATACTCAAACAATATGTCTTTAATATCTTCATTCCCTCCACAAATAGAGCACAGATTCTGTGGGACTCCAGCACCTGCTCTTACACATGTGTTGCCCTCTGTTCATTATCTGCTTTGCTTTATCAATATATATTTCCCTTTCCCAAGTGTTCTTCACTGAAGAAATTAACATTTTAAGAGACTATTTTACGGTTATTTCACTGGAGTTATTAAATATCTATATGTTCAAATCTCCTTCTTGCTTTTTTCTAAAACTATTATAATTATTTTCTCTTCTCCAAATTTCTCCTAACCAATTATTTTCCAAGTTATTTCAAAGTGTGTTAGTCCATCCAGAATTTCTTAGACATTTCTATTGATATTCTAAGCATTATCTTAATAAGTTATTCTCTAATTTCAAGATCCTAAGCAAGTATTTAAGAACCCTTTCCAAAGTCATACCCTTCCTTGACACTTTTCTCAGTTTCATTTGGATTACTTCCTTCACATTTGAACTTAGTAGATATAGCACTTCCCTGCAAAATATCCTCTGTACAATATCCCCGATTTCATCTCCACCATTCCCATACCTCAACACCATACAACATTTTGGGTTCAGTCACCATATTGTAGATTTTTTCCTTAACCATTTGATATTTGCAATTTCTAAAGCTGACATAGCTCGTATTCCTTTTGTCATTGTTAATTTCTTTTGCTTCTCACACCTCCAATTTTAATTTCTAAATAAATACATTCGTTTACTATCTTAAATGCTTTGTTATCTTTATTTCACTTTTTTGTATTTACTCAATTTTGTCTCTTTCTAAAACAAGATCAGTTTAGAGTAAATAAATACATTGTGATATGAGTTAATTAGCACAGGAGTTTACTGATGCAAATACTGTGCAAAACAAAATGTTGCATTTTTAAAACAAACCTTTCAGTTTAGAATGTTTTTGAACATTTTTTCAGACACCCAGAAAATGAAGTGAGAAGATAGAACATATCTAGAAAATATAGGACATCTGGTCACCTAAATTACTAGCCTATATTTTCATGATTATGTTAATTTGTGTGTGCATTTTCACACTTGCCATGTACCACCTTAAGTTGGAAAGTTTATGAGATCTATAAAATTAAATGCCACAGACAAAACTCAAACTACAGATCTTTGACTTTCTATGCTGATGTTATACTACTAAGCTATTATTTTAGTTTGCTTAAATGCACATTAAACTTTCACATCTGATTCACATATCATGGTAAATTTTCAAAGACATCTCATAAATCATACCTCAAAGGTGATCTCCAATGCTGCAAGTACTTTTAGTTTCCATGCTGTATAATTAATTTATGGGTTAATTTATGCTTTCATAATTATTGTGATTTCACACTGGTATGATATCTAGATTGCCTTGAAGGTATATATATAAGGTTAAGAAAGTTTAATGTTTTTTCAGCCATCTCCCCATGGTAGCTCTGTAGTAGAGCATTGGAACAATAGATATCCAAAAACCTGTAGTTTAAGACTGGCTAAAGCATTTAATTTTCCAAGTCTAAAAATTTCTCCAATCTTGATATTAACCCCTTATAGCCTGATGTATCACATTCATTACAAAGGTTGGTTTTTTTTTTTTTTTTTTTTTTTTTTTTTTTGCAGGGAGGTGGTGTATTTTTAAAAACTTTTTCCCTAATTTCACATTACAATATCCTTCAAAAATAAAATTAGGTTACTTATATCTGTTTCGTATTGTAAATATATTAACATTTTTGCAATAAAACTGTAGTGTTTATCTTTTAATAATTATCAACAAAATCCATGCAACTGCAGTCAAATGTAACCCTGATAGCATCCAAGGTGCCATTACACCAGTTATTTTACTTGGGCTCTCCCCATCCTTTACCAAAGGCACATTTTACTACAAATGCTGGGACTCAAATTCGCGATATTTGGGTTGAATGGATGGCCAGTCCATTTCATATAGCACAAACAATCACGCTATTGGAGTTGCTTAAGTTGTGGTCCAGTGAAAGGGATATAAAGGCCAGTTTGGATTAGAGGAAGAGCAGCATATGTAGGAAAATAATTCCAGCAATAAAGGGTTAATATTTTTAAATGAGTAAACTGCTGGTAACAATAAATTTGTTTCATTTTAATGTACAGGTTAATAAACCATATTTACAGAAACAACTCCAGCTTAGAGCTAGCACCTTCATAATTGACTTCTACTGTTGTAAAAGGGTTTGTGGAAAATCACAAACCAGGAAGGCAAGTCCAATAATAGCTACAAACAATTGAGATGAACATGCTATAAAAGTCCATACAAGCTACCAGTGATTCTCGTAGGAAATGTTTGTTCTCTTTACTTCAATACAGCTAATTCTTTCCAGAAATGTACTTCAAAAAGTAAAATGCATAGAACTTGGGGATTTTAGAAACAATTTACAAGATGTTACTGTTCCAGATTGCCTGTAAAACTGATGGGTATGGTCCTCCTGACAAACACTTTTAAATCAACAATTGTAGATTTAACCAAAAAACACTGTAACTGCCAAAACCAAAATTTTAAGCTTTCTCCTTTTAATTGCTTCAGTACTCAACACTGGCAAGGAGTGCAATGAAAGAGGAAAACCATTATTTATTTTCCCTTTTTTGTGACTGAAAATCCGTGTTATTTCCAGCGTAGTTAATAGGATCAAAAATAACATTAAGAATAGCTCTTGTCACACTGTAATGCATCATTCAGCTCATGATTATGTGGAACATGAAGCTTGCGCTTGAGACTCGACAACATGGATGAATCTCAGAATGTGCAACTTATGTATATTTTATTGTATCTCCAGCATCAATGTCACATTAAAATTTCTTATGATGTCATTCACCTATTGTGATACAATAAATGCCATTCTTAATGTTATTTTCCATGTTATCAATTGCATTAAAATAATATCAAGGTTTCTATTTAAAAAAACACAAGTGTATGTTAAAATGCATATTTTCTTATGCTTTTGCATTGCATATATCATCTACTTTAAACTGGCATTGGTTACATGTGAGTGCTGTGCTCAGTTTGATTTTGAAAGTTAGTTATCTTGTCTACCTTTAAAACAAAACATTGGAGACTGTGTATACCTTTCAAAGATAGTAATAGAACAAGTTGATGTATGCTACAGAGCTTTTTGGAATTTCAGTATCATAAAAATGAAACAAGAAGTAATACATGTACCAAACTGAGCAGCGCTCACATGTTGACCATTGGCAATACATTGTTGTCGGGTTATGATGCAATTCTTTCTGGGGTTCAGAGGTAAGAATTAGTATTACTCACATGCTTTACATTGTCAGGTAACACTTTGGCAAGTCAGTCTTCACTATAATAGTATGCATTCAAAATAGAATGTCAAAAACAGCAAATATTGAAATAGCTTGAGGAGATGAACCAGAATCTTTCTTATCATTTGAATTTTCTGATGACGATAGGGAATATGGTCAGGTGCTAGTGTGGAAAATATATACACTTGTCAAAACAAATTCACTAAACGTATTTAGTAACAAAGTCAGTGTATTAGAGATTGAAAAAAAAGGGATAAAAGTGGTGATTAAATTGTATTATGATTGACAATTGGCTTGTCTTATCTAAGAGATAAAAACAAACCCAATAGGACATTTAGTACACCTATTTTAATTGTAAACTGTCTAATTCAGATTCTGTCATATTTTATACTCATTTTATGCACCTATATTATTTGTTTTGCTGTAGCAACAGGCCAATGAGCTCCATATATATTTAGTATATTCAGTGTAAAATGTGTTACTAGAGTAGGTATAATTATGTGAACAAATATAAAACGTCTGTCATAAGAATTTTGTTATGTTGCTAAGAGTAGTTTACTGTAAATAAAGAAAATGAGTTACATATTAATAAAATTATAAAATTGAAAGATAATTTAAGTTATTTAAAGTAAAAGTTGTGTACTGGTTATATGATGTATACCTAAAAGAAATGCTGAAAAAGTGTTTAACAATACGTTCAAATTAGCTAAAAGTTAACTTCAAATAACATGCTAAAACCTTGATCAGTACTGTACAGCCACACGCTTACATGTCGACCAATGGTGCTAGTGTAACGAGCTTGACCAATGTCAGGTTAATAAGCACCTCCCCTATTTTCATGTCTGTGAAAGTCATTTTTCAATTACCTATTTTTAAATTAAAATTAGTTTGAGTTTTATTTATGGATGCTCCTTAACTACTATGGTTCTTAGCATCCCATTCTATACTGGGCATGAAAGGCCAGAAATTTTCTCAGAGGCCTCTTTATCAGGCTTAAGGTTCTTTTGCATGCTGTAGATCTATGACACAGGACCAATTCCTACTTTCGGTTCAGAGATATTTGCAGTAGTAGTCTTAGGTGATTTTTGTGTGCGTGCGTGCGTGCGTGCGTGTGTGTGTGAGGGGGCGGGGGCGGGGGCGGGGGTGGGTGTGTGGGGGTGGGTGGGTGGGTGGGTGCGTGCGTGCGTGTGCAGTTGTTTTATGGCCTGGCCCAGATAATGTGCATGCGTGCTTTGCATGCTGTCTAGTACACCAGGGTTTTCCATTTTAAAACTCGAACAATGTATACTCGTAATAGTAATATGCCTTACAATGAGTAACTAACCTTGTTATAAGTGGTGTCCATCTGCATTAAGACATTCCTGGTGTTCATCACGAGGTTGTGATTAATGAATAATAGTCACTCATAGCGTTTCAATTTTAAAAATTTAGTACCTGATTGAACAAAGGTTTTTTGAAACACCCACTTGCTGTGCAACACATCTTACAGACTTCTTTGGAGAGTGTTCAAGTGTTGCACCACTTTCATCCATTTTGTTTCCTGTGTTAGAACATGATTTTTGTGCTTCTTAGGTTTAGTGATCCTGTTATCCTAAACTTATTAATCAGACATCAAACAATATTGCTATTTGGAACTGCTGGAATACAATAAAATGTCTCTTTAAATTGTCTACACATTTTCTACATGATTTGGTTTTTATTTATGTATCGCACATAAAAATTCCTTGTTCATGTGTGAATTTTTTGGTGGGCATCTCAGTGGACTACAACAATACAAGAACAGCAACAATAATAAGAATACTCTTAAGTAATTCACATACAACACAGATAGTTGAATAACCTTTGACATTTGAGATGCACAATGAACAACTCTAGTCTTTACAGCTCAAACTGAAGGCAGCAATTGACAGTTGACATTAACAGCCAATAACCATAGCCTTGAGTGGGTCATTCACTGCTAGTGAGCTAGTGGAACAATAAGGTTCTTTTGCATGCTGTAGATCTATGACACAGGACCAATTCCTACTTTCGGTTCAGAGATATTTGCAGTAGTAGTCTTAGGTGATTGTGTGTGTGTGTGTGTGTGTGTGGGTGTGGGGTGTGGGGTGTGGGGTGTGGGGTGTGGGGTGTGTTGTGGGTGTGGGTGTGGGTGTGGGTGTGGGGGTGGGTGGGTAGGTGTGTGGGGGTGGGTGGGTGGGTGGGTGGGTGGGTGCGTGCGTGTGCAGTTGTTTTATGGCCTGGCCCAGATAATGTGCATGCGTGCTTTGCATGCTGTCTAGTACACCAGGGTTTTCCATTTTAAAACTCGAACAATGTATACTCGTAATAGTAATATGCCTTACAATGAGTAACTAACCTTGTTATAAGTGGTGTCCATCTGCATTAAGACATTCCTGGTGTTCATCACGAGGTTGTGATTAATGAATAATAGTCACTCATAGCGTTTCAATTTTAAAAATTTAGTACCTGATTGAACAAAGGTTTTTTGAAACACCCACTTGTTGTGCAACACATCTTACAGACTTCTTTGGAGAGTGTTTAAGTGTTGCACCACTTTCATCCATTTTGTTTCCTGTGTTAGAACATGATTTTTGTGCTTCTTAGGTTTAGTGATCCTGTTATCCTAAACTTATTAATCAGACATCAAACAATATTGCTATTTGGAACTGCTGGAATACAATAAAATGTCTCTTTAAATTGTCTACACATTTTCTACATGATTTGGTTTTTATTTATGTATCGCACATAAAAATTCCTTGTTCATGTGTGAATTGTTTGGTGGGCATCTCAGTGGACTACAACAATACAAGAACAGCAACAATAATAAGAATACTCTTAAGTAATTCACATACAACACAGATAGTTGAATAACCTTTGACATTTGAGATGCACAATGAACAACTCTAGTCTTTACAGCTCAAACTGAAGGCAGCAATTGACAGTTGACATTAACAGCCAATTACCATAGCCTTGAGTGGGTCATTCACTGCTAGTGAGCTAGTGGAACAATACTGACACACGCACTCACGCATGCACATATGGAGTGTTTCAAAATTTGGCTGATTAACTACAAGGGATTATAGAGAGGTGTTGGGGGAACAATTTAAGATAGGACACTTATGGTCCCAGAGTGCATGATTTTGTGCAATAAGCCAAAATAAATTTGAGCCGGTATGGCACTGACACCACCTCAATGGTATAGCTGCATTTGCTGGACTGCCAAGAAGCATACATGTGTGGCTGAGTGGTAAAGTAGGGAGTTGTCGAGCCAGTGACACCAGATTCCATGTCCAAGTCCTACCAGATGTTTCTCTCTCTCTTTTTATTTTTTTTCTTCAAATTGTTGATTGTAAAGGATATGGATTACTGCACTGCTCCATTTGTTATTATTGCTGCTGTTAAATATAATAAAGCAAATCAAACAAATTAATTTGGAACAGGAATGTACAACATAAAAAAGGAATAACTAGTGTACTAGGCAAATCCCTGTCACAATCCTGCTTAAGCTTTATTTATTCACTTCCAGGAACTGCAGAAAAGTATATTTCTTCTTCAGATATATGGAAAAAGCTAACAGTGAGTATTCCCATTAGTGATCTCTGATTTTATGAAATATTTTCTTTTTGGGAAGCCAGTGAATCACGAGAGAGCACTTCTATACTTTTGTAGAAAGTCAAATATAGCTATACCTATGAAAGTGCCTGTTGTCACTCGCATGGATAGTTCACTCAGTAACAGCATTGACTACAGTGAAATAGTCCTGTGCTCGAATCCTCCTGTAAAATAACTTGTTTTTCTTCTTGTGAAAATGAGAAGTGCATGCATAAGCAAATACCAATGGTAATTTTAATTTCTGAATAATCTAAAAGAAAAAAAATTTAGCTTTAATGTAATAAAGTAATTTCTAAAGAGGGTTTATTATACTGTTTAAATGATTGCATAGAAACACCTGCAATATTCCTTTTTGCACAGTGTAGCTGTCTATGCACATGCATGAATCTGAAGGTTTAGTCTTGCTGTGTCATTTGAGTTATGTTTATCGTATTCAGTAGAATAATGGCTAATGATTACAGTTTTGAGGAGATAGCTATGTGCATTTTGTTTACACGGAAGCTAAAGGCAACACATATGAAGCTGCACAACTCTACAGAGGAAAATATCCCAACAGTCATCATCTACACTCCTCAACCTTTTGGTCTGTTCACCAGCGTCTAAGGAAAACTGGATCCCTGGAGGTGCATTGACCAAACGCTGGTGAAAGGCGAACATGTCACACTCTGGTATTTGAGGAAGATTTCAGGAGACCCCTTCAGCTAATACACATGCTTACACGTTCAATGGGCACACACCATTTGAGTGTATGGCGGGTGGTGCAGGAAGACCGAGTTCATCTGTTGAAGGTAGTCATTGACACCAGCAGACTTCGGCAATGAATGCACTTCTGTAGCTTGGTCTCTGAACAGCCTGATTTCTTTTCCGAAGTGCTCTTCACTGATGAGTGTTGTTTTACAAGGGATGGAGTGGCATTCAACCAGAGAATAACCATGTGTGTGGAGCCATGATAATCCACATGCCGCTGTGCAGAGGAGCAGTCAGTACATGTTCGACATCAACAGTTGTGCTGGCATAATTTCCAATTACCTTTTTTGGTCCATATCTTCTTCTACCTCAGCTAGATGGACACATGTATTGGCAATTCTGGATTCATGCTCTACCTGGGTTTCTGGAGGATGTTCCTTTTGTCCTCCGATGTTATATGTGGTTCCAGCATGATGGAGCTCCCACCAACTTTGACAGGGATGTTAGAAACCATCTAAATAATGCATTCCCAGGACGATGGATTGGTCATGGTGGTACTGTTGCTTGGCCACCATGTTCTCCTGATCTCACTCTTCCAGATTATTTCTTATGGGGTTACATTAACAGCCTTGTACATGATATCCCAATAAACTTAGAAGAGTAATTACTTGAAAAATAATTGCTGCCTGTGATGTAACCCATGACACTACTGGCATCTTCAAGAGAGTATGAGATGCATTTCTTTGTTGCTGTAAGCTATGCTTGGAAGTTGAAGGATGTCACTTTCAACAGTTCCTTTGAACTGCTTTTTGATGAAAGCATGAATAACATGTTTAGTTTCCTTTACTTTTTCTTATAACTTTCAATTTTCCTTCACTCCCAGGATAAATAGGAGCTTTGATCTTCCTTGTTTTTATAAATTTCTTCCATCCTGAGGATAAACAGCAGTTTTAACTTTCCTTTATCTTCCATGATTCATATTTTTCTCTGGTCTAAAGATAAATATGAAGTTTCATTTTCCTTCATCTTCCTCAATTTCTGTATCTTTCCTCTAAACCAAGGTGTGAACAAATAGTTTTCCTCCTAATTCTTCATCATTTTCCAGTTTTCTCCAAACCAAGGATAAGTAAGAGGTTTTATTTATCATTTATCTTCCATGATTTCTACAATGTTCCTCCACTATGAGGGGTGAATAAACAGCTTTTCTCCCTAATTTGTCATTATTGTTTTCCAGTTCTCTCTACTCTAAGGATAAATCAGAACTTAATTTTCCATGACCTTACTGGATTTGTAATATACTTCCATTTCCTCTAATCTGAGGTTTGAATACACAGTCCCCCCATGTTTCCTCCACTTCGAGATAAACAACTTTAATTTTCCTGGTTCTTTGTTATTGTTTACATCTAATTTTCTCCAGCCTGAGATTGAATAAAAAGCTTAATTTCCTCTTGTCATTTTCTATTTTCCTCCATTCCAAGGTATTAATAACTACTTCAACATTTTTTACTCTTCCTTATTGTTCACAAATGTCCTTCTCTATGAAGTCTGAGCATGTATGGTTTCCATTGTTGTTCATCTTTAACAGCTACATTTCTCATCCCTAAGGGGGAATGGATACAACACTCAATTTTAGGGCATTTCTTCCTTAATATTTACATAATGTGTTTCCTATATTCATGGCGTATACAAGTAACCAATGCATTTTACCATTAGCATCTATTCTTTTGATGACTACTGGCATCTACTTACATTTAAGGTATGACTATCAAATTATCTTTGTGTGTTTCCTCCAGTCTATTGTGAATTAAAAGCTACATTCCTTTCTTTATTCATTATCTGTAACATTACAACTTTGGTTTTGTAAATTTACACCACCCCTGTATTAAACCATAATGTTATTGCCACTGCATTGTTTACGCATGCACTATATCATTCCCTGATTATTTCTTATATCCATGTAACAGAATACTTATTGCCACTTCTTTTGTACAACGTTTTTATCATTAGTTAATTTCTACATTTAACTAAATAGCATGAATATCATCATAGTGACCTTCAGAAAGGAACAGGCATCTAAGCATTGCAACCATATTGTGCAAACAAAAATAATGCAGTATTTCTGAGCAATAGGTTTAAACATTGCATGTGTAGGGAGGACTTTATTACACTAAAGCTAAACGTTTTCTTCCTCTGCATTATTTTTAAATTAAAATTACTATTGCTATTCGCACAAACATGCATTTCTCAAAAAATTAAGTTGAGTTTTATTTATGGATGCTCTTTAACTACTATGGTCCTTAGCATTCCATTCTATATTGGGCATGAAAGACCAGAAATTTTCCTCATAGGCCTCTTTATCAGGCTTGAGGTTCTTTAAGTGCTGTAAATCTACGACAAGGAAGCCATTCTAAGGAATTTTATGCCCAAAAAAATCAATCACCCTCTTTCGGGTTTGAATCTGCAACCTTGAAAACCAGAAGCTAGCATTGTACCCCTAGACCATGGAGGACGACATGCACCTCTCATCTTAAACACAAGAAGAAAATAAAAGTTATTTTACAGAGGAAATTGAACACAGCACTATTTCACTACTGTAAATGATGTTACCAGATCAGCTATCCATGCAAGCATGCAAGTGACAACAGGCACTTTAGGTACATTTGACCTTCTGCAAATGTATAGTAGTGCTATCTCATGATTCACTAGCACTTCCCAAAAGGACAATATATGTGTTTCAGAAAATTAGAGTTCACAAATGGGAATACTCAGTTAGCTGTTTCATATATCTGAAGAAATAGGCTTTTCTATGGTACCTGGAAGTGAATGAATAAAGCTTAAGCAGAAATGTGACTGTGATTTGCCTAGTACATGCTATTTCTTTTCCAGAGCTAACAGCAGATTCTTTCAATTCGTAAGCAGAATAGTGTATTAGCCCCATGTCATGGAATGCCATTTTTAAAGTCTTCTCCATAAGGGATTCAGATTACATATTATGTGTATGTTTAGATCATTACATTGTACATTCCTGTTCAAATTCCATTTATTTGATTTGCTTTATTACATTTAACAGCAGCGGTAAGAGCAAATGGAGCAGTGCAGTATTCCACATCCTTCACAAATAATAATTTGAAGAAAGAAAATAATAAAACAACAAAGACAGACAGAGAGAGAGAGAGAGAGAGAGAGAGAGAGAGAGAGAGAGAGAGAGAGAGAGAGAAACATTTGGCAGGGCTTGAACTTGCAATATGGTGTTGCTGGCTCGAGAACTCCCTGCTTTACCACTGAGCCACCCCAGTCCCCTTGGAATACTTCGGTATGGTGAGGGGGTATAGCTTGAGCGGCAAGCAAGCAAGCAGGCATGCTGCCAGGTGGTGGATAATTGATGCGTGTTTCTGGGAGGTAACTATTGGTTTATCTCTCAGGGCAGGTTGTCTCTGCAGAGACCGCTAACCAGCTCTCAAATCCCAAGGTGTTATGTGTGGCATAAGTCTTAGTCCATGCCAAAGTGATGATTGGCACAGAGTATTGGGTTTCTAATGGAGCCTCAGGGATACCAGGTAACCCCCTTAAGTATCATAGCCTTGCTAAGGCATAGCAGGGCTCTGCCTCAGTCACCTATATTTCTCCACTACTCATGGCATAAATATGGAACGAGACGATTTAAAACACACCCAACGAGGAGAGATAATTTCCTCAGAATTGTTAATGGAACTTTCAAATCTAGAGGCAGAGGTTGTAAAGAAAGTGGTTCACACAACAGGTCTGTCAACCAGTTCCACTGATGATTGGCATGTTATGAGCTGCAAGGTGACTGAGAAGAGACAAATGCTGGCATTATCACTACACTGTGAGTCGTTTAAATGGCTGGAAAGTCTTAATTAAAAGGCCTTCTAGGGGTTTAGAAGTTTAGGATTTCAACCCCTGAAGGAAAAGATGAAGGAGAAAACTTCGGGTCAAGACAAAGTTGCTACAGATTAACCTCCAGCACAGCAGGGCTGCTTTGGTTGCCTTGTGTGTGCAAATGAGGAGTTTTGATGTGTCCCTCATACAATTTTCCAAGGGGGAGATTAGGGGTCTGAAAGAGGTAGGAGGAGAACTAGTTTATAGTAGATCTAACCAGACTCCAAGGACCTACATCCTTGTAAAACAAGGAATAAAGATACTGCCACTTACGCATCTCTGTTCCAGAGACCTGCCAATACAATAAAGATTTAAGGAAGGCCAAGAGGGATTCTTGGAGGGCCATTTGGAGATTGAACAGACTCCTGATTGTGCCAGACTCCAAAGAATTCTCTCTAAGGTAAGGTCAACCCCAATTTCAACTCTTCAAAAAGGTGATCGAGAGTTCACTAACTCTGCTGTAGAAACTATGGAGGAACTTCTAAGAACTCATTTCCCTGGCTCACAATCTATAACAGAACCTCCTGGAAGCTGCAGTAGCCTAGGACTCGAATTCCCATCGCAGACTTCAAAGCAGGAAAACTGGCAAATAGGTAAGAAAGTAATGTGTTATGAAAAATTAAAATGGGCTGTGTTCTATTTAAACCTTAAAAATACCCTGGCAGAGATGGCATTATGCATATCATGCTTCAACATGGCTTTGAACTATTGGCAGGGGGCTTAATAAAAATTCTCAGAATTTACATTTCATCAGACTGGAGGCATGTTAGGGTGGATGTACACCAAAACCCAGGAAACCTATGATCCTGCAGAGGGTGATGGAATTTTCGGGCATAAAAATCCTTAGCATGACTCCCTTCGGAAGAGAAGTTAAGCCGGTGGTCCCATATCATAGATTTATGGTACATAAAAGAACCTCAAGCCTGATAAAGAGGCCTCTGAGCAAAACTACCAGTCTTTCACGCCCAATATAGAATGGGATGCTGAGGACCACAGCAGTTGAAGAGCCTCCATAAATAAAAACTCAATTTATTTAGTGGAGGTGTTTTGGTAACAACACTTTTACATCAGAACCAGTTTGCCTATAGTATAGGATACTACACAGAAGCTGCGCTTTTCCAGATTGTTCACAATCTGTAAAAACTATGGATCTTGGAGAAGTGGCATTGAGTACCTTCATGGACATTGAGGGCACTTTTGACAATACTTCCTTCAGGGCAATTTCCACAGCTGTTAGAGAGAGAGAGAGAGAGAGAGAGAGAGAGAGAGAGTAGACTCAATTTCAGTTGAGAGAGAATGCTGATGATGGGGACAAGCCGTCTCCCGAAACGCGTTCAAGTAAGTTTATCATAGTGATGTAGTGTAACAACCCTCAACTCTCTATTTTAAAATATAAAAGAGAGAGTAGAGTTGATGAAACTTCTTGTAGGTGGATAGAATCCATGTTGAAAAACAGAGTGGTAAATGCATCCCTTGCGGGCGGCAATTTTGCCACAATAATCCATGGGGATGTCCACAAGGAGGAGTTATATCTCCTCTCCTCTCCTCTGGAATCTGGTTGTATACAAATTGCTGGATAATGTCAGCGGTCTGGGCTACACAATCTACGGCTGTACTGATGACATTGTCATTATAGTTTATGGAAAAGTTTTAAGCACTATTAAGGAACTCATTCAGAGATCACTTAATAAGGTAGCAGAATGGGTAAACTCTCACGGGTTAACTTTTAGTGCCCAGAAAGCAGCCCTGGTCCCTTTCACCATAAGAAGAAACTTAGAACTTGGGCCTCTGTTTCTCAATGGTGAGTAATTAAAAATGCCTGGAGAGCTTAAGTACTTGGGAGTAATTCACGACTTCAAGCTGACCTGGAACCACACATGGAAAAAAAATATACAAAAAAACCTTTACTACTTTTTTTGTAGTAAAACGAATGTACATTAAGAGATGGGGACTAAGACCTAGAATGCTACACTGACTATGTGCTATGCTAGTCAGACCATCATTACTGTATGGTACAATAGTCTGGTGGACTAAGATGTGAAAATTAAGAACCAAAACAAAACTAAGCAGAATCCAAAAGATGGCCTGTCTAGCAATAACTCGAGCAATGAGTACGACCCCACTGCAACAATGGAAACACTCTTAACCAGATCTTCTTGGATATTCTGATAAAGGGGGAGGCCAGAATGGCTTTCCACAGACTGCGGAAAACCAAAGCAACTAAGATTCCAAGATCTGCAACAGGAATCTTAGGCATAACAAAGGTGGTAGTAGATCCAATTTTTAAGATGGAAACAGACTACCTCAGAAAAACTTTACATCACCATAAGAAATTAAAAGTAATGATAATTGAAGAGAACTTATGGCAAGAATCCTATCAGAAACTACCTGATTTTTTGTTTTTTTTATCTGGTTCACAAAAGGCTCAAAAACAGACTCAGGGATGTGTTCTGGGGTATTGAGTTTAAGACCCAGGTGTAGCTTTAGTCCTTCACTGGATCTGGTCACCACGGTATTCCAAGCCAAAGTATTTGCTATTTTACAATGTGCAAAAGAAAATCTTAGAAGAGAGCATAAAAATAAACACTCATTTTTTTTAGGGAGCCAGGCAGCACTAAAGGCTGAAAACAGTCCTTCAGTGCCAGCTAGACTGGTATGCAACCTGGCAGAACATAAAGTATGTTTGTCATGGGTCCCAGGGCATAAAGGAACTGAAGGCAATGAGAAAGCTGACAAACTTGCAGATTAAGGATCGTCACAGCTGAAACCCAAATCAGAGCCACCTCTATGTACGTCTAAGTGTTCCATTAGAGTGGCTATCACAAACTGATGTAATAAACAACACTCTTTGGCCTGGAAGAGGATTCCAGCGATGCAGCATGGGGAATTGTTTATAAATAGTAAGCCTTTGTCACTGGGCATGCACCAGTGAGAAAGCACCTACACATAATAGGTAGGTTTCATGACAACAAGGTTTGTAGACTGTGTAGGTCTGAAACTGAAACAGCCTATCATATATTATGTTTCTTTAGGCTGCAGTGCAACCAGAGATTTTGCAGACGGGCCCTAGTCCACCCAAAAGAAAAGAAAAAAAAATACTGACCCACACATGTACACTTCTTGGTAGTGCAGCAAATGTTTGCATATACCATTGGGGTGGTATCAGAGTCATGCTGGCTGAAATTTATTTGGGCTTATTGCATAAAATCATGCACTCTGGTACCATAAGTGCCCTATCTCTAATTATTCCCCCAACACTCCTCTATAATCCCTTGAAGTTAATTGGTCGAAGTCTGAAACATCCTGTATATATATTAGTAAAGCAACGAGAAGCCTTCAAACTGGATTAAAAGAGAGCTCAGCTCATCACTTTTGATCATCCTAACACAACATAACATACAAAATAAAATGTAAAAATAGGCCAACATCAGAAAAACAGATACCTACAATAGGAATGCAAAAAAAATCCATATCACAAAAAATGCTTTAAATTAGATAGCAGTACAAGCACAATTATAGCGGGTCCTTACACTTCTAATGACAGTCAATATACAGCTAATGATGAAGACAATGGCCCTCGAAACACAATGTAAATGCTAAGAACTTTCAACTCAGCAGTTTGTAGTAAGCATCACTGTCTGCACCTTCAACAAGGGTTCTTCAGCTGGTGTTGTGAATACACAGAGAGTTGCTGGTTTCCTACTAGTTGAAATATTCTGGAAATGGGAATGCTGCAAAACAAGAGGCATAACCATTATTCTGCATTTACTCATTAACATTACGTGAGTCATCAAATCGTTGTGGATGAGAGATGAAGAGAGCAAGAAAGTAAATAACATCAATAGGTATAGCAGTTGTATCTTTGATAAAAACTTATGTTATATTCATATGACCTTCTTAACAACTATTATTTATTTTGATATAACTTCTACAAACTATTCATAGAGAAGCTTATTTTTCTATCTACTTTGTCACAATCGAGACAAACCTTTGCCAAAATAGTTTCATTACACCTTTTGTTGAAGGTACAGATAAGATAGAGGAAAACAAATCCATAGCCAGATGTTTAAAAACTGGGTAGCTATACTGGCCTAGATGTTCCATATACTTTCCCTGATATTACAAGAAACACTGATTAACAACAGCACTTTATAGGAATGTCAAAGTATTGAAAAATTCAAACCAATAACAAAAGATATCTTGAAAATGGCCGATGTTACAAAAAAGTTATTTGAAATAAATTATGTCTTTTAAAGGGATACATTTTTGTGTAATATGTTTTGATCCTTCTCTTATGATTTACCAATTATATAAAATTATACAAAAAGTTTTCTGAACAAAGAGGACTTCACAGCCTATACCCAGAAAATTCAAGATATACATTCTATTTGTCACGTATGCATATGTCTTATACATATGGTATTTTAATCAAAATTGTTATAAACCATTTTTGAGAAAATAATTTTTTTTTAAAAATCTTTCGTATAAAGGGTAGTTTGGGGTGGGGCCAAAAATCAATTTTTTTGAAAAACATTGATGTGGTCAATGCAGGATGATCATACATTCCCAATCAAAAACATTTTTCCCAGGACAGTCCCTTTTTTTTTTCTGTGTTCCGCCTGCTCCATTGGTTTAAGATTTTGTCCCATTTTAATCATTTATTAACATGTTAATATTTTTAAAATATTCATGTCAATCATATCATACTTTGTATTTTCATCACACTAGGTAATGAGCAATTCCTCATCATAAACGGTTTTATGCATATATGGCTACACTGTCTTATGCTAAGATCATAATTTTTTTTTATTAATATATTACTGTCATTTTAACAATAAAGTCACAACGCGACTACAATAAATTTTAATAATTACAATAGTTGAAACAAATTACAACATTGATTATATAACATTGTACAATGTTATTTCTTTTAAAAACTTTACTATGTTGTGACAGATCGATGGTGGGATCACTCAAGACCACTGAGAGGTTAGCAGGAATACCACACTGATGCCAATGAACATCGTAGATAGGGCACTCTGCAACTATATGCTGAACTGTGAGAATGAAGTGACAGTGGTTGCATGTAGGCTGATGATCTTTTCCAAGGAGATATGAATGTGTGTAATTGCAGTATGTCCGATACATAGCCTGGTGAGAGGTACCTGGTCACGACGAATTAGATGTTTTATTGGGTAAACTAGGATTGGAGCTTAAGGCGATTCGTTTGCTATTGGATGTGGAACTCCAGTGTAGCTTCCATTGCTTACATATTTCATACTTTAGGAAATTTTGGAAATTGTGATGCGGAACCTTGAGGTCAGCCAGGCTTGGAGAGTGGCATGTTGCTTCTTTAGCTGCTTCATCAGCTTTTTCATTTCCAGATATGTCCATGTGAGATGGTATACATGCCAGCATCACACGTTTATTGCTGGCTTTTATATCATTATACGGTTGTAAAATGTTCTGCACTAAAGAGTTTCCGGATAGTTTCCGGATAGTTGTAGAGCTAGAATAGCGTTCATCGAGTCAGTGAAGATGATATAACAATGGTGTTCAGCATTATGTATTCCAAGGCAAATCTTATGGCAAAAAGTTCACAGGAGAATATAGAGAGGTAATTCGGAAGACTGTAAGAAATTGTATGTTCAGGATGTACCACAGCACAATTCTATTATCTCTGGCAAGTGGATTACTAGAAGCATAAGTTGGCAGCAACAGAAGTAGTGTTGATTACTGGAAGATATCGTAGCTACACCATTTCCTGCTAAAGCATGGTGTGTGCATGTTGAGTGGTTAAGCATTAACTCAACAGCTTAAAACGGTGAACATATCTTCAAATTCAAAGAAGTGTAAGTGTTCTTTCAATCATGATCTTCAAATAGAATTTAAATTCTTAAAGGTAGAGCCTGGTAGCCAAGGCAAAACAAGTGTGGTGTGCAAAACATGTGGAGTAAATTTTTCTACTTCACATGGTGGTTGAAGTGATATTACACAACATACAAGTTCAGAAAAACACAAGATAGCAGAAAGAGCAGCATGCACTCCTCAAATATTGCCTTGTATTGCATCAAAAAGCAGAATGAAGTGTCAGCAAGTGAAGGTATGTTTGCTTACCATTCTGTAATCCATGGACATAGTTTCAGATCAAATGACTGTTTTTCAATACTTAATCTATGAACGTAAATACTCTTCAGCTCGCACAAAAACTGAACCATCACCTTCAATGTCTTGGCCCCATTTTCAATAGAACTCAAGAAAGATTTGAAAGCATGCTGTAGTGTATGTGTTACTATTGGTGCTTCTAGCAGAAAATCTGAAAAACCTTTTCCACTCATGGTGCAGTATTTTGAATGTTTAACTGGTGTTCAAATGAAAATCTTTGATTTCTGTTCCACTAGAATGCAACTTTGCTGAGAAAGTACTGAAGGAAAACCACTTTACAGACAAAATGATTGGCCTATGTGGACATAATTCCAACACAAATTTTGGTGGCATTAACCGATTAGGGAAAAAACCATTTATATCAAGTTGCAGAACAGAATTGGCAAAGGAATAATTGGTATTGGCTCTGGAGTCCATGTTGTGCATAACTGCATTTGATATATAAAGTTTTGCTGTTAAGCTTATAAATGGTTTCATATCTACACAGTGAGAGTAAACGAATTGAAAGAATTCTGTTCATTTGCAAATGTTGAATACTCAAAAGTGTTAGAGCATGGGAGCACATGCTTTTCATCACTTGGTCCAGCAATTGACTATATCATTCACATTTATAATGGCTTACAAACATATTTTATGTCTCAAGAGAAGTGCCCTGCCCTGCTAAAGCAAGTACTTGAAAATCCATGTTCTTTGTTCTGGTTAATGTTTGCTTCAAGTCTAATTTAAGCCTTCCAGACTACTCTCATTACAATACAAGCAGAAAAAATGTCCGCAACAGAAGTTGGTCTGAAATCAACTTGTTAAAGAGAATACTACATGATAGACTAAATGAAATGTTTGTTACTCGAAGTAAAGAAAAAAGTTGCAGACTTGAAAGAAAATGGTGAGATAAAACAAAAGGATTTCTTGCAAGTTGTGTCTTCATTTTATAAGAATTCCATAGAATACCTTGAGAAGTGGGCAAATAGCTATGGCGTCAGCAAAAAACATGAATGGATAGTTCTACATTTTTTCCCATCATAGTCTGAAATACAGAATAGTTTAGCAACTTCGCCTTAAGATATCTCCCAGAGGAATGTATCAGATATGAAGATGGAAACAGTTCTATTTGATCAGTGGCAGGTGCAAAAGTAATAGATGCAAAGAATATTGATGAGTGGAACACTAAAAATGTGTCTGCTTCTGACCACTGGGTTGACATTTTTTCTAAAATGAATTGTGAAAATGTTACCTTTGATCTCTTGTTGAAAGCAATACAAACAGTGTTGTGTTCACCAGGTACTTCAGCATCTATAGAAAGAGTTTTCTCTATTATGAATAATGTCTGGACAACAAAAATCTCAATTGAATGTTTCCACTCTAAAATCCATTTTGATGATCAGAACAATTTCAGTATATAAATGTCATGAAATGTATGAGTTGCTACTGAAAAACAAACAATTGCTACAAAAAATAGGTAGTTCTGAGAAGTACTTCTACATAAAGACAAAACTGATTGACCTGCAATAGCAAGTGTGATGCTTAATTACTTTTTGTGTTTTATAAAATGCCTTTATAATATTATGTAAATTTTATAAATTATCATATAAATGATATCATGTTTTAAGTGCCATACATGGCTAACAGGAAAGATAGGCTACAGCACTGATTGAAATCAGCTGATATCTCAAGTCCAGTCAAACCCCAATAAAATAAAATTACAGTCACCTAATATATCCATATTTTAAATAAACAGACAAATTGCATTTAAATGAATGAAAAACATACATTTATCCTATAAAGCTATTCAGAGTTGGCGATGTTTAGGATTATTATCACTACACAATTCTGATTCTCACTGTAAACTCTCTATTTCGTTAGCCACTATGGTCTTTATAATTGTGTTTTCTAAAAATGTGAAGTGTCCCATTTTAGACTTTGAGAAATATGGTTACAATGGGTCAATGAATATTTGTTTTTGTTCAATATTGCATATAAGCGTATGTTTTTCCTTTATTCAAATTAATTTATTATTTTTATGGCCATAATAAACTTTCCATACCGACTTTTGGTAAAACTATATTCAAAATACATTTGCTAAGGAACATGAAAAATCCACTATTTCTTTTCAATTACATACTTCCATATTTTAATTACTAATTAAGTAGGTGATGTACAAATAGGGTATACAGTATGAACATAATTACATCAATAATTTCACAGATAAAAATTATTTAACAAATTTTAATGTGCAAATTTATATTTAAAATTTGTCATGCATTTTAGTTTTGGGTATAAAACTTTTGTTTTTGTAATGGTTATAAAAGAACTAACAATTGAAGCTGGCTTCCAATTATGACTTCTCAGGAGATTATTTGTGCCAAGTTTGTAAAAGTCAAGCTTCCTGCTGTGTGGCCATCATCAGAAAAATAGCTTCTGGCATTCATGGTTCTTGATTGGTCCACTGGGGCAGCTTGAGTGTTCTCTGATTGGTTTTCATATTAATTCATTTTGGATCTCTGCACTATCATCTAGAATAGCCAAGCCATTCAAATCAGAGAGCAGCCAAGCTGAAACACACCAGCTGTGTCCTGATTGGTCCATTCCACCAGAGCAATCATGAGCTGTGCATGTCACATACTATGTATAAATATGCTGTCTTTTAACCACTCATCCTGATTAAGGCAACAGAGCAAGAAGGGTTGCAAGCTTGACTTTTGTAAATTAGATATGGCTGATTTTCCAAAAAGTTTTAATGGTAATGACAGTAGGATATTCATGATGAGCTGCTTATTTTGTACATACACTAGAACTAATTTCATAAGTGCTAAATGTTCTATACTTCTACATATTTATACATAAAGAAAACTTTTTGTAAAAGTTAGTTTTAATATGTTATATATTTATATGTAACTTCATAGCAGATATATTTTTAAAAATATTTGAGAATTTTCACTAAATTTTATGTGCTTCATGCGTGAGCAATATAAACATTTAATACTGGAATTTTGAGAAGAATGCTTTTTAAACAGTAAAATATAATTCATATATAACTCTGGGGCTTAATATCAAAATTTGAAGCAGAAAAATCAGTTTACAACTACTTCCTAACAGTCTAAGGGATGCATATAATTGAAAAAAAACAAAAAACAAATAGGCTTTTCATTCATTTTCTTAAATTTTGTAGAAAAAACTGAAAATTTCTGGAGATAGATACATTTCTAATAATTGCACTATACCAAAAATAGTGAATAAATTAAAAAAAAAAGTTATGATAATTAATAGCAGAGAGGTAAACAGGGTATTGTTGCGATGCTAACCAGTTTTGTTTGCAGTCTGCCAAAAATATGCACTCTATCTTTCCATGCATTCTTTAAAGTTTCATTTATGCAAGTGATTTCATGTTCATGTAACAAAGAATGACACTACGCAGCACAATTTTTAAGTAGTCTATTTATGCATGCAGCAGTTGCATTGTGTACTGTTGGGATATCAGTTCCAGCAACTAGGGATGGGCAGAAAATAATGTAACAGTTACATTGTAACGGTTACCAAAGTAACTAGTTACCCAGCAACGATCACCAAAGTAACGAATACAAAGCAACTAGTTAGGTACCCAATAACGGTTACCAAAGTAACGAATATAAAATAACTAGTTACCCAATAATGCTCACCAAAGTAACAAATATAAAGTAACTAGTTACTCAATAATGGTTACCAAAGCAACGATTACAAAGTGGTTACTCAATAACGGTTATCAAAGTAATGAATACCAAGTAACTAGCTACTGGATAACAGTTACCAAAGTAATGAAAACAGTCCTTTATCTCGTTAGCACGTTTTCCCATGAATTATAAAAGTTCCAGCACAAAATGCAACAAATGTAATGAATAACGTTTGTTTAGCAGGTTTTTTTTCAGTATCGCTTATTACGTTCGGAGTCTGATGTCCTCATTCGTTGTTTTGGCCAATCCTTGGTCAGTCCAGTGGGAGTAGGTGCTTAACACGTTTGACATCCTCATTCGCCACTTTGGTTAATCCTTGGTCACAGGGTTAAGACCGGCAGCCAGTGACATGTATGTATATTGTGTGGGTGGGATAGAGAATGCCTTAGCTTGGCATGGTGAAAGGCGATACTTTCTACTGTTGAGTGTTGACCAAACATACGTAGATTGTATTTTAACGTTTTGTTTGCAATGGATAAAAATACAGAGCGTCAAATAACCAACAGTGAAAAACTAAAAATCCTGGAAGAAGTAAATCGCTATCCAAATATGAAACGTGTGGATATAGCGCAGAAGTTAAAAATTCCCTCATCAACCTTAAACGCAATTGTTAGCAAGCATAAACTGGTTGAAACTGCTTTTGAAGGGGAAAACGCTAAAACAAAGTTTTCCTCTTGGAAAGTAGGATCAGATCAAAATTTGTTTGGAAACACCTGCCGAATTCAAATCATATAGAATACACCAAAGATGCTGTCTTCTACTGTACTTATAATGAATGCTCATTTTATTTTTTTTAGCACAAATTGTTATCACATGTGTAATAAAACACACAGCAACGCCACTTTTATCGCTTACATAATTTGCAATTTATTCTTCTCAAAAACATTAGTAGCCTCAACCTACTTAAATTATACAGAGAAACTAACATATGTTCAACAGGTTCGCCAACATAAATCCAAGTTGAACAACATAAAAGCTTGAATTATTATTTATTCTCGGGCTTTATGTATCCAAATCGATCTCAATATGTATTGAATTTAACATGGAAACGTGGATAGTATTCACCATGGAACTGGACTCGAATCGATTTCGATTCCCATGGAAACGTA